>CM076081.1:3314442-5714442 GCA_038088235.1 Zacco platypus | reverse complement strand
GTGTTTTTGAGGCTCTTCACAAAAATGGTCTCGTGGCTCCCTCTAGTGGACAGCACGTGTATCGCATATCTGTTCACTCAGAGAAGCACGCCCCGTGTTTGATAGTTTGATGATGTCTGTGAATGATCACGAGCTCATTTGTGTTTTTTAAACTCATAAGTTAAAATATTCCAGCGATTATGCAAGATTTTATCACAAGAATGTATTGAAAAGCTTAATTTGAGTTTGGAAGGTGTTCTGTGACAATTATAGATGCGCCGCGTATGAGAACTATCGCGTCCGAAGCGCGTTCTTTCAGAATCTTTTTAATGTTCCTTTCAATTCTTTGAAATTGAAGTTTGAATTTTTATGTGTATGACTGTGTTAATGTGTTGACGCTGTGTGGCATCTGTGCAAACTTCGTTTCCTAATGGATTAAACAAAGAGCCGCGAGTCATTTCTCTGAAAGCGAGAGATCGTGACCGCGTGAAAGCCACTTGATTTTAAGTGTTTTTAAACTTTATTCTTTAAAACATTCAAGCGATTAGACAAGATTCGATCACAAGAACATAGAAAATCTTCCAAACTGTAAAAGAAGCTTTTTAATAAAGCTTTTTAAAGAAGCTTTTCTCATAAAAAATGAAGGCATAGAACCAGTTCAGTTTTAGTGCACCGACTATATGGTTCTATATAATTAGTTTAATAATATGGTTAAAAATAACGTAAAATACCTTAAGATAAATTCAATGGAACCTGGATGAATTTAAAATGAATGTACTATATTTCAGATCAATATACTTGTTTTCTTCAAAATATTTCTTCTGAATCTCTCTCTCTCTCTCTCTCTCTCTCTCTCTCTCTCTCTCTCAGGGTCTTGCAGGTTTAACCCTTTCATTGCTGTCTACTTTTGTCTGCCTTATAGGATAGGAAATCTCTTAGCCCTTTCTTATCCACAAATTTGTATAAAGAAATAAAGGCAACGAACCAGTTCATTTGTATTTCACTGACTATTTAGTTTTATATAATTAGTTTAACAATATAATAAGATAAATTCAGCTGAATATATAACACTTTGAACTGCTAATGATAACTTTGCTATGATATGATCGCTTTTAGTTAGTATTATATTGAATAATCTGACTCAACTAACTGGTCAGTCTCCAACTGGAGACACCGTTTAAATTCATTTTGCCCGCCGTGCCCAGTTGTCCTTAAAACACTGAGGTGGCGGTGCCACCGGCTTGGGCCCGCTCATCGCTGCTCGCAGCTATATTTATTTTTATTTTTTTTCAACCTTTCGGGGCTTTTTGGGGCCCTTAACATGCTCAAAAACTCTTGAAACTTTGCACACGCATTGGAACCTGCGGCCATTAGGACGTGACAGAGGCTGGGACCCGGGCGTGGCAGGGGGGCTCGACAGCGCCCCCTTGAATGGGGTCTGAAATCTTGGTCCATATATCAAACACGCTTGCAAATATTGGTATGAAACTCAGAACACATATAGAACTCAACGGGCCTGACAACGTTCGTGCTCTAAGTTGTACGCCGCCTCAACAGGAAGTGAGCTATTATGGGTTGTTTGAAAAGCACATGCTCTGGAATTTGATATACTCCTCCTAGGCGCTTAATCCGATCACCACCAAACTCGGTCAGCATGAAGTCAAGACATTGATGACGCAAAATTGCCAGGAGATTTTTGATATCTCAAACGGTTTGCCCGTGGCGAGGCAACGAATTTATGGCGAGAAAAGAGAAACAGGAAGTGTGTTATAACGTCTGCATAAATTTATTGATTGTTATGAAACTTCACCTGTGTGTTCGTTGTAGGAGGCTGAGCGCATGGATGTGACTATTATGAGTCAAAGATATAGCGCCACCAATTGGCAGCAGGAAATGTGTCACTTTCAAAATGCTTTGAGATCACCCTCTTATTTTTACCCGATTTGCTTCAAACTTCTTCATTATAATGTCCAAACATTTCAGATGTAGACATGTGAATGTCTTTGTGATATCTTAAATATTGTTGCCATGGTAAGACGTCAAACTTTAATAATATTCTTGGGTGTTTTTGAGGCTCTTCACAAAAATGGTCTCGTGGCTCCCTCTAGTGGACAGCACGTGTATCACATATCTGTTTACTCAAAGAAGAACGCCCCGTGTTTGATAGTTTGATGATGTCTGTGAATGATCACGAGCTCATTTGTGTTTTTTAAACTCATAAGTTAAAATATTCCAGCGATTACGCAAGATTTAATCACAAGAATGTATTAAAAAGCTTAATTTGAGTTTGGAAGGTGTTCTGTGACAATTATAGACGCGCCGCGTCTGAGAACGATCGCGTCCGAAGCGCGTTCTTTCAGAATCTTTTTAATGTTCCTTTCAATTCTTTGAAATTGAAGTTTGAATTTTTATGTGTATGGCTGTGTTAATGTGTTGACGCTGTGTGTCATCTGTGCAAACTTCGTTTCCTAATGGATTAAACAAAGAGCCGCTCGTCATTTCTCTGAAAGCGAGTGATCGTGACCGCGTGAAAGCCACTTGATTTTAAGTGTTTTTAAACTTTATTCTTTAAAACATTCAAGCGATTAGACAAGATTCGATCACAAGAACATAGAAAATCTTCCAAACTGTAAAAGAAGCTTTTTAATGTCACACAAAGAGACGCGCAGCATCTAATGATCGCGCCCAGTTATACAAATAACTTTACACATGCAGTGATTTTAAAAAATAAAATTAAAATATAAACTTCTGCAAATAACTAATAATAAACTTCTGCACATGATGACTACATACTGAAGATGCTGAAGACATTCCAGCGATTCTACAATATAAACACATGAAAGAGAGAGATCGCGTAGAGAGCGCATCAAGAGCACATCAAGTAGAGATCGCGAGCCGTGTTTGCAGTTTCATGATTTCTGTGAATGATCACGAACTCATTTACATGTGATTTTTTCATGTTCTTTTCATTCCTTTGTTTGAATTTTTATGTGTATGACTGTTAATGTGTTGACGCTGTGTGGCATCTGTGCAAACTTCGTTTCCTAACGGATTAAACAAAGAGCCGCGCGTCATTTCTCTGAAAGGGAGTGATCACGAAATCATGTAAGCTCATGTTTTTAAACCTTATTCATTAAATTATTCAAGCGATTAGACAAGATTCGATCACAAGAACATATTAAAAATCTTCAATTACAGTTTGGAAGATTTATGCAGGGATTTTAAAAAATACAATTAAAATATAAACTTCTGCAAATAACTAATAATAAACTTCTGCACATGATGACTACATACTGAAGATGCTAAAATTGCGAACGATTATAGTACATCTCAAATGGTGTTGCCAATGCGAAGGTTTAAATTAAGAACAAAAAGGGAATTTGGAAGTTGTCAATTATTCATTAATAATTTAAATATACTCATCTAATTTCTATATTTAATAGCGATTCCATTCCATTCCAGCGATTCTACAATATACATGCAAATAAACACATGAAAGACTTTCCTGTAGAAATCGCAAGCCGTGTTTGACAGTTTGATGATTTCTGTGAGAGTGATCACGAAATCATTTATGTGTTTTTTAACCTTGTTCATTCCAGCGATTACACAAGATTTAATCACAAGAATGTTTTAAAGAGCTTCAATTATAGCTTGGAAGATTTTCTGTCACACAAAGAAACGCGCACGCAGCGTCTTCTAATAATGATCGCGCCCAGTTATACAAATAACTACATCACATGCAGGGATTTTAAAAAATAAAACTAAAATATAAACTTCTGCAAATAAATTGTATTTGGATCGTTATCGTTTATATTACATTCGTGCTCTCCTCATACATTGCACGCACACACATTCAGACAGTTCACAAGCTCTAACAGTTCTCTGTGTTTTAGTCTGGCAGGTTTAACCCTTTCATTGCTGTGTCCCCTTGTCTGCATTATAGGATAGGAAATAGGAAGGATAGGAAGGCATAGAACCAGTTCAGTTGTAGTGCACTGACTATATGGTTCTATATAATTAGTTTAATAATATGATTAAAAATAGCGTTAAATACCTTAAGATAAATTCAATGGAACCTGGATGAATTTAAAATGAATGTACTATATTTCAGATCAATATATTTGTTTTCTTTAAAATATTTTTTTCTGAATATCTCTCTCTCTCTCTCTCTCTCTCTCTCTCTCTCTCTGGGTCTTCCAGGTTTAACCCTTTCATTGCTGTCTCCTTTTGTCTGCATTATAGGATAAGAAATCTCATAAAAAATGAAGCCATAGAACCAGTTCAGTTGTCGTGCACTGACTATATGGTTCTATATAATTAGTTTAATAATATGGTTAAAAATAATGTAAAATACCTTAAGATAAATTCAATGGAACCTGGATGAATTTAAAATGAATGTACTATATTTCAGATCAATATACTTGTTTTCTTCAAAATATTTCTTCTGAATCTCTCTCTCTCTCTCACTCTCTCTCTCTCTCTCAGGGTCTTGCAGGTTTAACCCTTTCATTGCTGTCTCCTTTTGTCTGTATTATAATATAGGAAATCTCTTAGCCCTTCTCTTCTATAAATTTGTATAAAGAAATAAAGGCAAAGAAACAGTTCATTTGTATTTCACTGACTTTTTAGTTTTATATAATTAGTTTACCAATATAATAAGATAAATTCAGTTGAATATATAACACTTTGAACTGCTAATGATAACTTTGCTATGATATGAACGCTTTTAGTTAGTATTATATTGAATAATCTGACTCAACTAACTGGTCAGTCTCCAACTGGAGACACAGTTTAAATTCATTTTGCCCGCCGTGCCCAGTTGTCCTTAAAACACTGAGGTGGCGGTGCCACCGGCTTGGGCCCGCACATCGCTGCTAGCAGCTATATTTATTATTATTATTTTTATTTTTTTTCAACCGTTCGGGGCTTTTTGGGGCCCTTAACATGCTCAAAAACTCTTGAAACTTTGCACACGCATTGGAACCTGCGGCCATTAGGACGTGACAGAGGCTGGGACCCGGGCGTGACAGGGGGGCTCGACAGCGCCCCCTTGAATGGGGTCCGAAATCTTAGTCCATTTATCAAACACGCTTGCACATATTGGTATGAAACTCGGTACACATGAAGATCTCATCGGGCCCGACAACTTTCGTGCTCTAAGTTGTACGCCGCCTCAACAGGAAGTGAGCTATTATGGGTTGTTTGAAAAGCGCATGCTCTGGAATTTGATATACTCCTCCTAGGCGCTTAATCCGATCACCACCAAACTCGGTCAGCATGAAGTCAAGACATTGACGACGCAAAATTGCCAGGGGATTTTTGATATCTCAAACGGTTTGCCCGTGGCGAGGCAACGAATTTATGGCGAGAAAACAGAAACAGGAAGTGTGTTATAACGTCTGCATACATTCATTGTTTTTTATGAAACTTCAGATGTGTGTTCCTTGTAGGAGGCCGAGCACATGGATATGACTATTGTGTGTCAAAGATATAGCGCCACCAACTGGCAGCAGGAAATGTGTCACTTTCAAAATGCTTTGAGATCACCCTCTTATTTTTACCCGATTTGCTTCAAACTTCACCAGAATAATGTCAAGACATGGCGAATGTAGACCTGTTAAAAGATCTTATATATTCGAAACACTGTTGTCATAGCAACAGATCAAAGTGTCAGATCAAAATATTTGTTTTGGATCGTTTTGAGACTCTTGGCATCTTTTAAATTGGATGAAACTCGGGCACTTTTGGGGCCCTTAACATGCTCGAAAACTCTTGAAACTTTGCACACACATTGGAACCGGCGGCCATTAGGACGTCACAGAGGCTGGGACCCGGGCGTGGCAGGGGGGCTCGACAGCGCCCCCTTGAATGGGGTCCGAAATCTTGGTCCATATATCAAACACGCTTGCACATATTGGTATGAAACTCGGTACACATATGGAACTCATTGGCACTGACAACTTTCGTGCTCTAAGTTGTACGCCGCCTCAACAGGAAGTGAGCTATTATGGGTTGTTTGAAAAACGCATGCTCTGGAATTTGATATACTCCTCCTAGGCGCTTAATCCGATCACCACCAAACTCGGTCAGCATGAAGTCAAGACATTGATGACGCAATATTGCCAGGGGATTTTTGATATCTCACACGGTTTGCTCGTGGCGAGGCAACAAATTTATGGCGAGAAAACAGAAACAGGAAGTGTGTTATAACGTCTGCATACATTTATTGATTTTTATGAAACTTCACCTGTGTGTTCGTTTTAGGAAGCCGAGCACATGGATGTGACTATTATGAGTCAAAGATATAGCGCCACCAATTGGGAGCAGGAAATGTGTCACTTTCAAAATGCTTTGAGATCACCCTCTTATTTTTACCCGATTTGCTTCAAACTTCTTCATTATAATGTCCAAACATTTCAGATGTAGACATGTGAATGTCTTTGTGATATCTTAAATATTGTTGCCATGGCAAGACGTCAAACTTTAATAATATTCTTGGGTGTTTTTGAGGCTCTTAACAAAAATGGTCTCGTGGCTCCCTCTAGTGGACACAAGTATCACATATCTGTTCACTCATTGAAAGACACGCCCCGACAGTTTGATGATTTCTGTGAATGATCACGAACTCATTTGTGTTTTTTAAACTTATAAGTTAAAATATTCCAGCGATTACACAAGATTTAATCACAAGAATGTATTAAAAAGCTTAATTTTAGTTTGGAAGGTGTTCTGTGACAATTATAGACGCGCTGCGTCTGAGAAGGATTGCTTGCCGAAGCTCGTTCTTTCTCGGGTCTTTCAGAATCTTGTAATTCCTTTTTAATGTTCCTTTGAATTAAAACATTCCAGCGATTACACAAGATTTAATCACAAGAATGTATTAAAAAGCTTCATTTGAGTTTGGAAGGTGTTCTGTGACAATAGACGCGCCGCGGCTGAGAACGATGCATCCCGAAGCTCGTTCTTTCTCGCGTCTTCCTTTTTTATGTTCCTTTCAATTCTTTGAAATTGAAGTTTAATTTTTATGTGTATGACTGTGTTAATGTGTTGACGCTGTGTGGCATCTGTGCAAACTTCGTTTCCTAATGGATTAAACAAAGAGCCGCGCGTCATTTCTCTGAAAGCGAGTGATCGTGACCGCGTGAAAGCCACTTGATTTTAAGTGTTTTTAAACCTTATTCTTTAAAACATTCAAGCGATTAGACAAGATTCGATCACAAGAACATATAAAATCTTCCAAACTGTAAAAGAAACTTTTTAATGTCACACAAAGAGACGCGCAGCGTCTAATGATCGCGCCCAGTTATACAAATAACTTTACACATGCAGGGATTTTAAAAAATAAAATTAAAATATAAACTTCTGCAAATAACTAATAATAAACTTCTGCACATGATGACTACATACTGAAGATGCTGAAGACATTCCAGCGATTCTACAATATTAACACATGAAAGAGAGAGATCGCGTAGAGAGCGCATCAAGAGCACATCAAGTAGAGATCGCGAGCCGTGTTTGCAGTTTCATGATGTCTGTGAATGATCACGAACTCATTTACATGTGATTTTTTCATGTTCTTTTCATTCCTTTGTTTGAATTTTTATGTGTATGACTGTTAATGTGTTGACGCTGTGTGGCATCTGTGCAAACTTCATTTCCTAACGGATTAAACAAAGAGCCGCGCGTCATTTCTCTGAAAGGGAGTGATCACGAAATCATGAAAGCTCATGTTTTTAAACCTTATTCATTAAAGTATTCAAGCGATTAGACAAGATTCGATCACAAGAACATATTACAAATCTTCAATTACAGTTTGGAATATTTATGCAGGGATTTTAAAAAATACAATTAAAATATATACTTCTGCAAATAACTAATAATAAACTTCTGCACATGATGACTACATACTGAAGATGCTAAAATTGCGAACGATTATAGTACATCTCAAATGGTGTTGCCAATGCGAAGGTTTAAATTAAGAACAAAAAGGGAATTTGGAAGTTGTCAATTATTCATTAATAATTGAAATATACACACCTAATTTCTATATTTAATAGCCATTCCATTCCAGCGATTCTACAATATACACGCAAATAAACACATGAAAGAGTTTCCTGTAGAAATCGCGAGCCGTGTTTTTTGACAGTTTGATGATTTCTGTGAGAGAGATCATGAAATCATTTACGTGTTTTTTAACCTTGTTCATTCCAGCGATTACACAACATTTAATCACAAGAATGTTTTAAAGAGCTTCAATTATAGCTTGGAAGATTTTCTGTCACACAAAGAAACGCGCACGCAGCGTCTTCTAATAATGATCGCGCCCAGTTATACAAATAACTACATCACATGCAGGGATTTTAAAAAATAAAACTAAAATATAAACTTCTGCAAATAAATCGTATTTGGATCGTTATCGTTTATATTACATTCGTGCTCTCCTCATACATTGCACGCACACACATTCAGACAGTTCACAAGCTCTAACAGTTCTCTGTGTTTTAGTCTAGCAGGTTTAACCCTTTCATTGCTGTGTCCCCTTGTCTGCATTATAGGATAGGAAATAGGAAGGATAGGAAGGCATAGAACCAGTTCAGTTTTAGTGCACTGACTATATGGTTATATATAATTAGTTTAATAATATGGTTAAAAATAATGTAAAATACCTTAAGATAAATTCAATGGAACCTGGATGAATTTAAAATGAATGTACTTTATTTCAGATCAATATACTTGTTTTCTTCAAAATATTTCGTCTGAATATCTCTCTCTCTCTCTCTCAGGGTCTTGCAGGTTTAACCCTTTCATTGCTGTCTCCTTTTGTCTGTATTATAATATAGGAAATCTCTTAGCCCTTCTCTTCTATAAATTTGTATAAAAAATAAAGGCAAAGAAACAGTTCATTTGTATTTCACTGACTATTTAGTTTTATATAATTAGTTTACCAATATAATAAGATAAATTCAGTTGAATATATAACACTTTGAACTGCTAATGATAACTTTGCTATGATATGATCGCTTTTAGTTAGTATTATATTGAATAATCTGACTCAACTAACTGGTCAGTCTCCAACTGGAGACACAGTTTAAATTCATTTTGCCCGCCGTGCCCAGTTGTCCTTAAAACACCGAGGTGGCGGTGCCACCGGCTTGGGCCCGCACATCGCTGCTAGCAGCTATATTTTGTATTGCCTTTGGAGTGGATTATTAAAGACTTTATACCTGACCTTCATCTTAACCGTGTGTTCCTTGCAAACATTGGTGACAGATGACCAGACCTAACAACAGAAGAACCGACCCAAAAATGATCCTGGCTGAGGACCATATTTGGAGCCTGCGGAAAATGGTCGACCTTTGCAGAGGTATGTGGGGGATTTTCTCGAGCTTTCCCAACAGGTGAGCTGGCCTGACGCCTCCCTCAGTGCATGCTTTCTGATGGGACTAGATGGGGATACAATTCATTATAGCGAACCAGCTTGTTATTTCTCTCTAGTCAAGTCGATAAATCTTGTTTTCTATTTAAACTTCAAATTTTGAAGTAGAAGAAGTTAAAGAAAAGGAGTGTATTTCTCATCCAGCCCCATCAGAAACATACTTGGCCTCGCAAGCTCACCCCACACCAGTACCCTCCACATACCACTCCAATGGACCTATCCATTCCTGCCCTCCTATGTTTCCCCGTGTACGCAAATGGGTTTCCAACAGCTCGTGGGGTGGGGTTACTATGTCCCGCAATCTCCTGAGCTGAGTTGCCAGCACTGTCATGGCTTCCTGCACCGCCATGGCTTCTTGAGCTGCCAGCACTGCCATGGCATCCTGGGCTGCCTGCACCGCTATGGCACTGCTATTTCCTGAGCTGATTTCAGAATAATAATTTTGAGATTTGTAATATAAATGCTGTGTTGTCTCGTCCAACAGTTGATCTGATATTCACTACTGTAATGAAGATGAACGTAACTTTTAATAAGCAGAGGAAATTGTGATATTGTTTAGTAACTCCTTGTTAGCTGATTGTTGGCTTAATGCATAGGAAACTAAAGATATAATTAAAAATGTCACACCACGAGTTGTTCACTGTGAATCACTCCCTTGTTCTTCTTTGTCACAATGTGGATATGTTTATACAGGGCTCCACCTAGTGCTAAGTACCAACATACATCTTCCTTTTTGTTTTTAACAACCTTCACACACAACTATGAACTTGAACTTGTTACTAACTCTTATTGCAAATTTGAAAGTCAGTATTGCAATTTAAATCTCCCAAAAAAATGACAGATAAACAGATGTCAGTCTCTACTTTACTTTGGTTAACCTATGTACTTTAGCAAGAATAACGCTTCGGAGGTCTAACCACTCTACCAAAACGTGTCACTTTCACAGTTTCTTAAGCAACATCTTCAGGCACTGAATACATCTTTGGTGGTATTGGAACAAGCAGCAATGTCTGATTTGTAGCAACCACATCAGGAATACTGTCATTTGTAACTGGATCTGTTGAGTCCTGAAAGTGTTAATTCTAGAAACTCAACTCTTTCGTCTTGACCAGGTTTTTCGATTTCTTCTTTAGATTTCTCCACCCTGTGTTTGAACCAGGTATGACCTTGGCTTGTCAAGACTTTTCACCACTACAGCTGGCTCCCAATGATACTCAGCTCTAAGTCTAAGAAAAGTCATTTCGACAGATGCATCCCTTATGGGTTCGGGCACGGTCAAGGACTGCCGCTTTTGGAGAGGCCTGTGGCAGGTCCAGCATTCCTTATGGTAAATAAATTGCCTGGTAATGCTGGCAGTCTACAAGGCTCTGAGGAGCTTTCTCCCAGATCTCAGTGGTCACCATGTCCTAATACAAGCAGACAATATGTCAGTGATCTTGTACTTGAACTCGAGACGCGAACAAATCCGAGGCTATGCCTTTATGCTTTTGTCCCGATTGCTCTGCTCCCGGGAGTTCTGGAGAGGGTCCGTAAAGAAGGGTTCTATCGCTGGTAGCCCCGTTCTCTTCTCTGCTGGTCTTGCCCTGTCCACACTAAGGTGTATGTGGCTGCCATTGCGGATTTCCATGCTCCTTTAAGTGATGGGCCTCTGCTAGGCACCAGCTGGTCGTGTGTTTCCTCCGTGATGCATGGAGGATGAGGCTGGCTGTGGTTCCTGAAGGGCTGTCACTTGCCTCCTTCGAACCTCTTGAGTTGGCTACAGCAAAGAACCTGAACTTTAAGATGGTCTTTCTCCTAGCAATTACTTTGCTCGAGAGTGGGGGATCTCCAGGCCTTTGCTATCTTGCCGATTTGCCTGGAGTTTGCCCCTGGGGGAGTTAAGGCCATTTTACACCCTAGGCCTGGCTATGCCTAAGGTGCCATCTAATGTGGCACAGCCGACGGTTCTTAAGGTCTTCCATCCTCTGCCTCATTTGTCGATGGATAAAGAGAGGCTTCATCTACTCTGCCCTGTCAGAGTATTGAACATCTTTATTCAGAAGTCCGCTCATTGGAGGAGGTTGGAACAGTTGATGGTGTGCTTTCACCCAAGAAGGGACTTCCTGTTTCCAAGCAGAGAATTATTAATTGGACTATTCAGGCTATTGCCTTGGCCTCTCAGGTTCGTAGTTTGCCTTCACCTGTGGCCTTGAGGGCCCACTCTACTAGATACATGGCATCCTCTTGGGCCCTCCTGTCAGGAGTCCCGTTGCTGGAGATCTGAAAATAGACCAATACTATGGTAAAATGAGCACACTAGGGCCCTTAAAGGGGTCATGAATTGAAAAATCAACTTTTCCTTGAGCTTTTGATACAGTAGGGGAAACAAGTATTTGATACACTGCTGACTTTGCAAGTTTGCCCACTTACAAAGCATGTAGAATCTGTCATTTTTTTATCATAGGTACTCTTCAACTGTGAGTGACGGAATCTAAAACAAAAATCCAGAAAATCACATTGTTTGATTTTTAAGTAATTAATATGCTTTATGGGAATGTGCCTGTAGATTGGTGAAACACTGCCACTGCAGAAGAAATCAATGCTTACGTCATCATTGCAATGTTAGACCTGTCCACTGGTGTGATAGTAAGATGAGAAGGAGAGAATAGCGATACAGGACAAAAATAACATTACCTTTCAAAGGATCCTAATCTAGGAATATGGTTATTTATTTTCAACAATGTGAATGTCTCAGTTGAGGTTTATTTAGTTGTTATCACGATTCCCCTGTGGATTATTTAGTAAACCAGTCACATTTTGGCACAGGCTTTGCAAAAATACTTTTACGATATGGACTCGACAGTAATGCAACAACATTTAAGTAACTGTGTTAATTCTAGTGCCTGATCTGATATATTAATGTACAGTCAGATTATCTTTGGCTATACAGTAATTCAAACCATTGACTAAATGGTCAACTTCACATTGTTTCTCTTAGTAGGATGAAAATAATCTGTTATTTAAATTGTGATTACATTATATAAAGAAAGTGATCAAAGAATGCTGGAGCTGTCAATCAAACAGCGTTTATCAGTGACTGAGTTCTGGACTCGCTAAAATTCCCATTTTATTCAACGAATCTCTTAGGGTGCGTTCACACTTGTAGTTCGGTTCGTTTGGTTCGTTTGTTCCGGACCAAAAAACAAAACAAAACATATAGTCCTGGTCCTCTTAGCGTTCACACTGGCATTTTTAACAGCGAACTTTAAGTTACCGAACCAAAGGCATAGGGATACGGTCACAACCTGATTGGTCGGCTTTTATGAAGTATATTTCGCGACGGAGCTTGATTCCCAAACATTCAAAACAATGCTGTGTGCTGGATTAAACGCGATCATTTTATGCGTGTACAAATGCTATATTTTTACCAGCTAAGAACTCATGAAGAGCTTATAAAATGTTCAAAACATTCAAAACAGCACCAGGATTTCCTCCGTTGTATGCAGAAACAAATATTGATGAGGCACTTTACCTCCTCGTTGCTCCCTCCACTCATTTTGGATACACCGATTTTTCCGTGTCGTCGAATCAGCTGACTTGTAGCATCGCATTTTGAAGCATCACGTCCTGTTTTTGGTTCGTTTACATGTCTTTGGTCCGTGTTGCGTTCATATATCAATCGAACCGCACCAGAGTTCATTTGGAAGCGGACGGAGACCCATCTTTTTAGCGGTCTCGGTCCGCTTGTTTGGTCCGCGCCAGGGTTCGGATGGCAGCGTTCACATATGTTCAAACGAACCGCACTAACTGAGCAATCGCACCAGGGTTCGTTTTAATCGAACCAAACATGTCAAGTGTGAACGCACCCTTAGTTGCAATGCGTTTGCACTGTTAGTTATGATGTAAACATTCGTTAGTGTGCAGAAATTGAGTTGCAATGACAATGCAACATATCTGTGAACGGCTACAATCTTTATCACTGCAGCCTTGCATGCCACTATCTAAATATAATGCCTTAGATCTAACTGTAATGCAACACTTTTTAAGGTTTAGTAAAAATTGAGAGTTGTAACAGTAAAAATATGTTAAAAGTTTTAGAGTAATACTTAGCTATTTTAAATGTAAAGATGTTAGCCAATCACAGCAGTGGCAGAGTTCAGGGAGAACCTGGGAGTTCAGGTGACCAGGGCAAAGCTGGGAGCTCAGGAGTCCAAGGCGGAGTCCATGGTGGCGTGGCCTCGGTTGCCCTTGTTTCGATACCACTACGACCACGGACATATGGCCCCTCTCCAAAATTTTCATGGGAGGACCCACCCCGGGGGCGGACTCTGGAGAGGGAACCTCTGGAGCTGACTGAGAGGGCAGATCTGGAGCGGACTCTGGAGATACAGGAGCAGACACGGGAAACTCTGAAGCGGACTCTGTCCAGAAGTCAATGAGCCACTCTTCTTTGGCCAGAGTGGCCATCTCAGCGGGCTCAGGAGACACAGGAGGCTACACGGTCTGCCTGGAAAAACACACAGAGGGTGGTGAAGGGGTGGATTCTGGAATCCACTGCCGCTTCAGTATTACATATTTTATTAATTCAATATATATAGTTATTAATCAACATATTTCTTTCTAAATATTCATTATTTGAATAACTTCAACTCATTAAAACATTTATTTTCCTTTTCATTTTCAAACACTAGAAAATAATGATGTATATTGTCTGTACCTCTCACTGAGAGAAAAGTACAACTTATCAGTATGTTTGGGAAAGTTTCCTGTTCAGAGCAGAGCTCAGATCTACTTGAAGAAGCTGTGAATCTTGTGTGTCTTTGTATGTGCGCTCAGTGTTCTGTACAGGTCCTTTATGGGTACTGGTGGACAACTGGCACTCTGAGACCTGCAGACGCCTTGTCCTAACAGGACATCCTGTGCCTAAGTTCAGGGTCTGAACGTCAGCATCATGATGGAAGGAGACATGCTTCTGACTATCTGTCCATGTGTAGAAAATTTCCAATTTTGTCTAGTTTTCTAAACCAATCAGAATGTTAGTAATGACGTAGTTAGTGGACTCTGTTAAAATATAATTGTTGTGGAAATGTGAATGTACGCAGAGTGGCCTACAAACTCCTTGTGAGTCTTGAAGCTGGCTTCTGCTAATGAAACTGCAAACTATTCTTCAGTAAAATTTTCTTCAATTTATTTTTTTAAACTCTGACGCCAGGTCTTCATTTATTATATCTGGTATTTTGGGTCTTTAACTGTTAAAAATCCCCTACAGTGGCGTCATTAAAATGCACGAAAGGAACCAATTCCAAATACCTCTGCATGTGGGCCTCGAGGGACAGATCCCCCTGGTAGAGGAGGAGAATCTCCACTGCTGCCAGATTCATGGTCGGTTCTTCTGTTACATGCTATGGTACTAACATTATAAGTGCACCCCAGGAAACATTATAAAACAATAAAACAATGCAGTTCATGGCACCTTTAAGAGAGCTGCCAGAAAAATGGGCCACAGCTGGAAGAAAACAAAACTAGAGGTTTTCGCATTTTCTGGAAAGAAAGCATTTCTGCATACAGAAAGGTATTAAATGTTGTTAGATCTGCATATTTTTTCAAACACATCCATGGCTTAATTAACAAGAAATAAAGCTTCAGCTACTGACATTTCCAAACAGCACAGCAGTAATGACTTTATGAGCTTTTTTACTTGCAAGCTTGATAATACTAAAGAGAGAATTATAACCATGCAACCATCTAATTCAGTATCACATCAGACAAAGTCCCTGATGAAAAATTCCATTCATTTGTGGCTATATGAGAGGAAGAACTGTCAAATTTAAATCATCAAAATCAACAACATGTGTGTTTGACCCTATACCAACCAAGCTATTTGAAGAGATTCTTCCAGAGGTCATAGATCCACTTCTTAATATCATCAATTCATTTTTGTCACTAGGATATGCACTGAAAACTTTTAAGCTGGCTATTATTAAACCTCTCATTAAAAACCACAACTTGATCCTAGAGAATATCAATTACAGGCTGATCACGAATCTACATTTTCTGTCAAAAATATTAGAAAAGGCAGTATCATCACAGCTAGTTCATTTTTAGAAAGAAATGGTATCTGCGAGGATTTCCTGTCAGGATTTAGACTGCATCATAGTACTGAGACTGCTCTCATTAGAGTTACAAATGATTTGCTTTTATCGTCAGATTTTGTATCTTCAGGTTATATCTCTTTATTAGTGTTACTAGTACTTAATGCTGCATTTGACACTATCGACCACAACATTCTTTTGAATAGATTCGAATATTATGTGGGCATTAGTGGAATTGCACTGACATGGTTCAAATCATATCTGACCGTTATCAATTTGTAGCAGTAAATAAATTGATGTCATACCAATCACAGTTTGCGGAGTACCACAAGGCTCAGTTTGTGCCCTGATGAAACTTACCAGTTCACAAGATTAATGGAATGCATAGCTGATATAAAATATTGGATAACTATTAATAACTTCCTACTACTAAATTCAGAAAAAAACAGATTCTAATTTTTGGACCGAAAATTTCTTCACTCAATAACCTAGAATACTGTCTAACACTGACATGACAAATGTGGAACAGTTAGTTTGTGTGTTCATGACCTGAAGCCTAGATTATTGTAATGCTCTACTAAGAGGTTGCCCTGCACACTTCATAAACAAACTACAGCTGGTCCAAAACACAGCAGCTAGAGTTCTATGCAGAACCAGGAAGTATGACCGGTTCTGTGAACACTGCATTGGCTCCCTATTAAGCATTGAATAGATTTTAAAATCTTGCATAAATCTGGCTAATTATTATAGTCATATTATAGTCCTACATGTCTATTGCAATCTCAGAATTCTGGCCAGTTGAGAATATCTAGAATATTAAAATCAACCGCAGATGGTAGATCCTTTTCCTATTTGGCACCTAAATTTTGGGACAGTCTTCCTAGCATTATTCGGGAAGCAGACACACTCTGTCCGTCTAAATCTAGACTAAAAACGCATCTCTTTAACCTGGTATACACATAACACATTGTCAATTTATATATTCACATCCATTAAAGAATTGTTAGGCCACATAAATTAGGCCAGGTGGAACCAGGAACACTTCCTATAACACCCTATGTACTCGTTGCATTATAAGAAGAATGGCATCTACGCTAATATTAGTCTCTCTGTTTATCCTGAGGTTTTCCCGTAGTCAGTTGGATCTGTGTTGTATATAGATCAGATAGAGGACCTGCTCCTAGACAGGATCACAACACATCCCTGAAGTGTCAGAAGAGAATGACAACTATCCCCTGTGAAGGCCTCATCGACACGACAGCCAGTGGAACAGATCCCCAACAAAACAGTTTCCATACCACCATGATGAATCCGATTTTCAACCAGATGGATCTGGACTAAATATTTTGACTGTTCCAATCCAGTCTGATTTGTGACCCGTAATGCTGCCTGAATAGTAATCCTGCACTGTTCATTGTTGGCCAGAGGAGAACTGGCCCCCAACTGAGCCTGGTTTCTCTCAAAAAAGAAAATTCTGTTTTTGTCACCTGATGGAGTTTTGGTTCCTTGCCGCTGTCGCCTCTGGTTTGCTTAGTTGGGGACACTTGATATTCTCAATGTTTTTGATCTGACTGCATTGACACTATTGTATGCGAACTGAACTAAACTGGATGATGACATCACTGTTTTCTCCATAGCTGCTGTATAGATAAATGAACTAACAAATGAATTGAATGAATGAATATGAATGAATTAATGATTTTTACAACAGAATGAATCAACACTGAACTTACTTAAGGTGGACAATGACATCATAGTGGATGGATGGATGGATGGATGGATGGATGGATGGATAGTTGTGTGGGCCAAATTTTTGAAAATGTCCTCACAAATATGTCGAAAACTGACGTGACGCAATCTGAAGTGATATTGACAAAGTTTTGCTTTTCATCTACTGCAATCAACACAGACTTTAATAAGTATTATGATCGTATAAAAAAATTGCATGTGATGTCCTCGTTAATATACTGAAACTAACATGCGTGTGTCTGTGTGTGTGTGTGTGTGTGTGTGTGTGTGTGTGTGTGTGTGTGTATGTGTTGGTGTAGAGCCGCCACCTGAAGGGTCTGGTTGGAGTCAGCTGGAACTAGCAGCAGTAATTCTTGTGCCTTCATGCCTGGTGTGTCTGGGTGTCGTTCTGGGAACGTGTGCTCTGCAAAACCTGCGGTGCACACACATTAAAGCCCGTAAACAGGATCCAGAGGAACCCCTGGATGATCAGACTCTGGTGTCACCTGACAAATGCCTGAAAGAACTCATCTATGACATGAGCACCTCTGGCTCTGGTTCAGGTGAGAACTGACTGTGCACAAACAAACAGACTACTCAAATCTTAGTTTATCATATATAACAGAATAGTTCACTCAAAAAATTAAAATTATTCCATTCTATTCTTTAGCTTCATGTGATTCCAAACCTGTTGAATTTCTTTCTTCCACAAATGGAGAAATTTTAAAATATTCACACTTTTCTGTATAATGGTGAATGAGAACAAATGTTGTTGAGTGTCGTAAAAGTATAATGAAAGTGGTGTGTATGACTTCTAACGGAAAAAAATGTAATTTACGCCAACCTGACTCTCAAATCTTGTGATTTGCTTATGTTCCTCATAAAGTGTCTGCATAATTATTATGCAAGTCGATATTCTGATCATATTTTTTTCCAAAAACATTTTATGAATTCCAAACCACATCAGTCTTAACAACAATACTAACTTTGAATGTAATTATATATAGTGATATTTAATTGTGAACGAGGGCCTAAAGTGAAAAATGCTTTATACTGTATTCAGATGTGCATAATTATTAAACACGTTTTCTTTTTCATGAAAAATGAGATTTAAAGTAAAAAAAAAAAAAAAAGTAAATTCCCATGAGAAGGATGCAATACTATAGAAATTGCTAACTTAAGGTATGACCAGGGTCAAACAAAAAACAAATAAAAAACAGACTGACAAGAAATATATTAACCTAAGACTATAAGGGCCATATTTACTAGCTGCTTGTGCCAGCGCAAGCCCTCTTTTGGCGTTAAAAAACTGTCAGGATTTACTAAAGACACGCAGTGAAAAAATAGCGCTGAAAAGGCATTGTTTTTGCGGCTGACCTTATTGCATATGCATTTGTAGGGATTTCCCTTTCATATGCAAAATTTATGGGAGGAGTATTTAAATGTGAATTTACTGGTATCTGCGCCTTTATTTAATGCCCCAAAAAAGCATGTCTTAACCCATTTTGCAACATGGCTGCAATTGTTGCTGCTAGGAGGAGACACCCCAGAGAACAGAGAGCACGTGGTAGATGGGAGAAAATATTTTCCACTCATATTAATTTCTTTGGAATGCCAGAGGAACACATTACCCGAACATATTGTTTGCGAAGCCATGTTGCACAGGTGCATCTCAATAAATTAGAATGTTGTGGAAAAATTAATTTATTTCAGTAATTCAATTCAAATTGTGAAACTTGTGTATTAAACAGACTGATGTAGTTTCACTTTGGTTCTTTTAATTGTGATGATTTTGCCTCACATTTAACAAAAACCCACCAATTCACTATTTCAACATGCCAATCAGCTAATCAACTCAAAACACCTGCAAAGGTTTCCTGAGCCTTCAAAATGGTCTCTCAGTTTGGTTCACTAGGCTACACAATCATGGGTTAGACTGCTGATCTGACAGTTGTCCAGAAGACAATCATTGACACCCTTCACAAGGAGGGTAAGCCACAAACATTCATTGCCAAAGAAGCTGGCCCTTCTCAGAGTGCTGTATCAAAGCATATTAACAAAGTTAAGTGAAAGGAAAAAGTATAGAAGAAAAAGATGCACAACCAACCGAGGGAAACTGCAGCCTTATGAGGATAGTCAAGCAGAATCGATTCAAGAATTTGGGTGAACTTCACAAAGAATGGACTGAGGCATCAAGAGCCACCACACACAGACTTGTCAAGGAATTTGGCTACAGTTGTCATATTAATCTTGTTAAGCCACTCCTGAACCACAGATAACGTCAGAGGCGTCTTACCTGGGCTAAGAAGAAGAAGAACTGGACTGTTGCCCAGTGGTTCAAAGTCCTGTTTTCAGATGAGAGCAAGTTTTGTATTTCATTTGGAAACCAAGGTCCTAGAGTCTGGAAGAAGGATGGAGAAGCTCATAGTTGCCCAAGCTGCTTGAAGTCCAGTGTTAAGTTTCCACAGTCTGTGATGATTTGGTGTGCAATGCCATCTGCTGGTGTTGGTCCATTGTGTTTTTTGAAAACCAAAGTCACTGCACCCGTTTGCCAAGAAATTTTGGAACAATTCATGCTTCCTTCTGCTGACCAGCTTTTTGAAGATGCTGAATTCATTTTCCAGCAGGATTTGGCACCTGCCCACACTGCCGAAAGCACCAAAAGTTGGTTAAATGACCATGGTGTTGGTGTGCTTGACTGGTCAGCATCTTGGTGGTCATAGGCAGGTGCTGGCAGGTTAGGAGGCCTTCAAGGTGAATCCAGAAGCTCAGGAGGCCAGTGCAAATGCCAGGAGCATGGGCAACCAGGGCAGAGCTGGCAACCAGGGCGCAGCTGACAACTCAGGTGACCAGGGCTGAGCCAACAGTTCGGGGGACCACGGAGGAACAGGGTGCACTGAAATCTCCGAGGACACTGGAGACTCAGGGGAACATGAAGGTACAGGGGGCGCTGGAGCCTCTGAGGGCACTGGACACTATGGGGACCACACAGGTACAGGGGGTGTTGGGGCCTCCCAGGACACTGGAGACTCGGGGATCTGGGTGAAGCCAGACTGGAGCGGACTCAGTGGCCGGAGCCATATCTGGGCTGCAAGACATCCTTTCATACTCTACTAAAATTCCCAAGGGCACACATGTGGTGGCGGCCATCTTGGGACGAGGCTCAGGCATGGCGACCATCTTGGGACGAGGCTCGGGCATGGCGGCTATCTTGGGACGAGACTCTGGAATGGTGGCCATCTTGGGACGAGACTCTGGAATGGTGGCCATTTTGGGACAAGACTCTGGAATGGCGGCCATCTTGATCCCTGGGCTGAGAACTGGGATAGTCTTAAGATCTGTAGTTTAAGGAACCTGACCGATGTTAATGCTCAGTCTGTAATTTTGGCCCCCAGGTCAGCTCTATTGGACATCCATTTTCGAGCATGGGGAACAGAAATAGATGCAGGAGAACAGAAATAGACGGAATCATTGGAGTGGTATGTGGAGCTAACCAACATGGGGTGAGCTGGCAAGGCCAAGAGTACTTCAGAGGGGGCTGGATGAAAAAAAACGCTCTTTTTCGTTTTCTTTTTTTTTTTTTTAATGAGACACACCTGAACTGAAACTCAAATCAATCTGTAACTATGGCAACTAAAGAGTGGTGGGAAAAACTGAACCAAGGAGGACATATGACAATTGAAAAAACAGAGTTCAAAACAAACAGACATGTAACAGTTACAAGTTGCACCTGTGTCGACCCACACCTGGTGAAAGCATCAGCTCTGCTTATTTACGACCCAACGCTAATTTGCACTGCTCTTGTTAGATTATGTTGGTCATTATATAAATGATTTGACTGTGTCTGTGTTCTTTAATTTGCGTGTCAGCAGTAGATATCCCATCGGCCCATTTGTGGAATTGCACTCTCATGCTAATTTTCCCCGTCTAGTAAATCTGGCCCTAAGAATTAAGTTGAAGATAAATTAACAATCACAACTTGAAGTGTTGTGAAATACATTAAGTATAAAAACAATTTTTAAATACTTTATAAACGGATACGCTGAGAGTTATTCTTAAAGGACCATTTACATTTATTCATTTGGCAGATGCTTTTATCGAAAGTGACTTACAAGTGAGGAAAACAAACACATGATTCGTCATGAAGAGGCAAATAGACACAGGAAGTGCTCACAACACAAGTTTCAGACATTGCTCAGAATAGTATAAGCTAGAATAGGGAGAAATAAGGAGGGATAAGAAAGGATAGATTTTTTTTTTTCTTGTACTACTTCCTCCAGTACTACTGTTTGAATAGTGTAGCTATCTTCTAAAATCTGCCAGTAAGTTTTGGCAAGTTCATTTTAAGTCCATCTCCTATCCTGAAAAGTCTGCCTTGCTCATTGTTAGTAGCAGCTCACACCATGAGTCCCTCACTAGCTTGCTGTCGTCTGACTTGAACTGGTGCTGGTACCTCAAGTGTCACTCTCTACTTATCTGTCACTCTCAACCTCTCTGTCCATTAAAAAAAAACAGTATATCTATTTCATGACACTTCAGCTTGTCCTTCTTATTAAGTGGGGGTCATGTTTCAGGGTTCCTTGCCTTAGCAAAGTCACTGAGAACCTGACTCCTTGTACTTCTGGAGACTTAAGTTAGTTTGCAGTTCTGGAAAATGATGGCACTGAAGACTAAGATTTAAGGCAAAGTATTATGAAACCACCAGAAACTCTTTAAAATCTTTTGCAGTTAACATGTGTTTTTTCTTCTCGACTTGGCTTTAGGCACATTAGTAATTTCACCAAGAAAAAAAAAAGTTTTACATCAGTTATATATATCCTCCGTTGTTGTGTGTCAGTAGAAAATATCAGTTTACATTTCCAAACATTACTTTTGCCATTAATTGTAATAATCTAGTGAGCTTTTTGTATGCACGCGGAGTCTAACAACAGCCAGTATGCTCCACACAGAGGTCTTATCTCACCATCATCGAGTCCATCTGGGATTACCTGAAGAAACAGAAAATACTGAGACAGACTAAATCCAGCGGAACTGTGGTAACGTCTCAAAGACACTTAAAGAACTTGGCAGACTTTTGCAAAGTACTGTAAATCTCTTTTTTTTTTGTCCCATTTTACATGTAAAAGAAAACCTGCTTAATAATTATACACATATCTGAATATAAGGCTTTTTTCCACAGTTGACAATTTTATATTATTTATAATTGATTATATACAAAATTAATAGTAGTTATTAAAATTGATGTGGTTTGGAATTGCTAAAATGTGCTTCGAAAAAAAATTATCAGAATACTGACTTGCATAATAATTACACTGTAAGTTTTAGATGGCACTGTAAGATTTAGATACATGTGCCTACTAAAGGTACATTTCCGTTTGTTCTTTATACAAAGCAATGCATGACTTCATATGAGATGATTCATATGAGTCATGTGGATTACTTTTAGGTTTTGTTTTGTTATTTGGATATATAGCGGGGAAAATAAGTATTTGACACACCTGCATTTTTATCAGTAAGGGGATTTCTAAGTGGGCTAATGGCATAAAATTTCCACCAGATGTAGCCATCAAGCCAAATATTGAATTCATACAAATAAATCAGAACATTTAAGTATACAAGTTGAGTCAAAAAAAATAAAGTGAAATGGCACAGGGAATAAGTACTGAACACACTTTATTTAATGCTTTGTAGAAAAGCCTTTGTTGCTGATTACAGCTTCTAGACGCCTCTTGTATGGAGAGACCAGTCGTCTGCATTGCTCAGGGGTGATTCTGGCCCATTCTTCCATACAAATGGTCTTTAAATCTTGAAGGTTCCTTGGGCCTCTTTTATGAACTTTGATCTTCAGTTCTCTGCATAGATCTTCTAAGGGATTTAGGTCAGGTGATTGACTGGGCCAGTCAAGCAACTTGATTTTTTTTTTTCTTTGAAACCACTTCATTGTTTCCTTGGCCTTGTGTTTGGGATCATTGTCTTGCTGAAATGTCCACCCTCTTTTCATTTTCAGCTTTCTGGTAGATGGCAGCAGATTTTTATCCAGAATGTCCCAGTACATTTCTCCATTCATCCTGCCTTCAATAATATGAAGTCTGCCAGTACCCCTTGCTGAAAAGCAGCCCCAAACCATGATGCTTCCACCCCCAAACTTAACTGTTAGTATGGTGTTCTTGCGGTGGTGGGCAGTGTAATTTCTTCTCCAAACATGGAGTGTAGAATGACTGCCAAAAAGTTCAATTTTGCTTTCATCTGACCATACTATAGTCTCCCAATAATCCACAGGCTTCTCCAAATGCTCTTTCGCAAACTTTAACCAAGCCTCAACATGCTTTTTGTTCAGCAATGGAGTCTTGCGTGGTGATCGTGCATGGATGCCATGGCGGTTCAGTGCATTGCTTAGTTTTCTTTGAAACAACAGTACCTGCTGATGCAAGGTGTTCCTGAAGTTCTGCCCGAGTGGTTCTTGGCTCTTGGAGAACTCTCCTGATTATTCTTTGAACTCCTCGGACAGGGATCTTACGTGGAGCACCTGATTGTGGCCGGTTTATGGTGAACTCGGTTTATGATGCTCTTTCTATTTCTGGATAATGGCCCCCACAGTGCTCACAGGAACATTCAGCATTCTGGAAATGCGCCTTTAACCATTCCCATCAAAATGCTTTTCATTGATAAGATTACGAAGATCTTGAGAGAGTTCTTTGCTTTTACCCATCATGAAGTCTTTCCTGTTTGCCTCCTGGGTAATGAGAAGCCTTTATTAGGACTAAAGCAGCTGATATCAATTAGTACTGATAGGGGGCAGGGTTTCTCTCTCAATACTGACAGATTTCAGGTGATCTCCTGGCTTTCTATGCCATTTTGTACCTTGTTTTCTTCATGTGTTCAATACTTATTCCCTGTGTCATTTCACTTTATTTATTATGACTCAACTTGTATACTTAAATGTTCTGATTTCTTTGTATGAATTCAATATTTGATGGTTTGATGGCTTGATTCAAAAAGCTTGATGGCTACAGCTGGTAAAAATTTTGTGTCAATAGCCCACTTAGAAATCCCCTTACTGATAAAAATGCTGATGTGTCAAATACTTATTTTCCCCGCTGTATTTGAATACACTGTTCCAAATTATTATGCAAGTAACATATCAGTAGATTTCAGTACAATACATATTCAGATTTTATAGTTTTAAGTGTTTTTTTTTTTTAAATATATTATCATATCTTTATAAATAACTGCTATCAATCTCTGGGAGGTTTAAGTAGTTTTAAGTCTTAGGTAAATGGAAAACCTACTTAAAACTCATTTTTAAGCAAGTCACAGTTCCTTTTCTGTCAGTCACTTTCGACATTGTGTCGAGAATCAAACTTCAGTCGACTCCTCAAACGTCATGGAAGGCACCTTTTTCTGCCAGAACATGCTTCTCTGGCTCCTATGTCCTCCTCAGTACCCTCAATTGTGGGGTACTCAGGGGTTTATTTATGCCTGCAAAACATTGCCACTTGGAGGCTTCAATTCAAAGCTTGTAAGTTTAACTCACCTCTAACGTCGAGGGCTTACAATGTTACTGGCCAGGCTACCTCAGCTCTGCATGCAATGGCCATCCTGCAAATCTAACAAAGCATTGAAAGATCTGCAAAAGGGTAGTCCTGATACAGAGGTAATGCAGGAACTGCATTTGGCAACTGACTATGCCCTTCGGGCTACGAAGGTTATGGCACAGGCCTTGGGTCTGGCAATGTCCACATTTGTTATCCAGAAGTGCCACCTATGGCTAAAGCTTGTCAAGATGTGGGATGTTGAGAAAATACGCTTTCTCAATGTCCCTATCACCTTTTCGGTGACACTATCGAAGACAGTGGTTCTCTGCAGTGAAAAACAGACAGAGGCTATTAAGCACATCTTGCCTTGGCATGGGTCTTCCTTTAGACCCCCGGGGCCACCAGCGCACCATACAGATTTTATCAAAGAATTTGCTGATTTTCTATCGGAGTTAGTACTGGCTGTGGATAAAGTCCTTATTGTTGGTGATTTTAATATCCATGTAGATAATGAAAAAGACGCATTGGGATTGGCATTAACAGATATTATAAGCTCTATTGGAGTTAGACAACACGTGTCAGGACCAACTCATTGTCGTAATCATACTCTAGATCTAATATTGTCACATGGAATCGATATTGATGCCGTTGAAATTCTGCAGCAGAGCGATGACGTCTCAGATCATTATCTAGTCTCATGCGTGCTACATTTAACCAAGGCTGGAAAACCACCTGTCTGCCACAAATATGTTAGAACCATCACTTCTACCACTAAAAATTGCTTTATAAATAATCTTCCTGATCAATTTCATCAATTTAGCAAACCAGACAGCTTAGAAGAACTCGATGTTGCAACAGAAACTATTGGCGCTCTCTTTTCCAACACTCTAGACTCTGTCGCTCCTTTGCGCTTAAAAAAGATTAAGGATATTAGTCCAACACCATGGTATAACGAGCACACTCGGGCCCTTAAGAGAGCAGCCAGAAAAATGGAGCGCAGCTGGAAGAATTCAAAACTAGAAGTTTTTCGGGTTTCATGGAGAGAGAAAATGATGGAGTACAGAAAGGCCATAAAAACTGCTAGATCTGCTTATTTTTCAAATCTTTTAGAAGAAAATAAACACAACCCTAAGTATTTATTTAATACAGTGGCTAAATTAACGAAAAATACAGCCTCAACTTCTGATGTTTCCAAACAGCACAGCAGTAATGACTTTATGAACTTCTTTATTTGCAAGATTGACAACAGTAGAGAGAAAATTATAGCCATGCAACTGTCTACTACAGTATCACATCAGACAGTGGATTGTAGTATCCCTGAGGAAAAAATCCATTCATTCGCTGCTATAGGAAAGGAAGAATTGTCTAAACTTGTTAAATCATCAAAATCAACAACATGTATGTTAGACCCTATACTAGCTATTGAAAGAGATGCTTCCAGAGGTCATAGATCCTCTTCTTAAGATCATTAATTCATCTTTATCACTAGGTTTCGTACCGAAAAATTTTAAGCAGGCTATTATTAAACCTCTTATTAAAAAACCACAACTTGATCCTGGAGAATTAGTCAATTACAGACCGATCTCCAATCTACCTTTTCTGTCAAAAATACTAGAAAAGGCAGTATCATCTCAACTGTGTTCCTACTTGGAAAGAAATGGTATTTGTGAGGATTTCCAGTCAGGATTTAGACCGTACCATAGTACTGAGACTGCTCTCATTAGAGTTACAAATGATTTGCTCTTATCATCAGATCGTGGTTGTATCTCTCTATTCTTGTTACTAGACCTCAGTGCTGCTTTTGACACTATTGACCACAATATTCTTTTGAATAGACTAGAAAATTATGCTGGAATTAGTGGAATTGCATTGGCATGGTTCAAATCATACTTATCTGACCGTTATCAGTTTGTAGTAGTAAACGAAGAGATGTCATTTCGATCACAAGTTAAATATGGAGTACCACAAGGCTCAGTTCTAGGACCGTTGCTTTTCACTCTGTAGATGCTACCCTTGGGAGATGTCATTAGGAAGCATGGCATTAGTTTTCACTGTTACGCTGATGATACTCAGCTCTATATTTCCTCGCGCCCTGACGAAACCTACCAATTCTCAAAATTAACAGAATGTGTAGCTGATATAAAAAATTGGATGACTAGTAATTTCCTACTACTAAATTCAGAAATAACAGAGATTCTAATTATTGGACCAAAAACTTCAGCACATAATAACCTAGAATACTGTCTAACACTTGATGGCTGCTCTGTTAAGTCGTCTTCGTCAGTTAGGAACCTGGGTGTGAACGCACACGAACGCACAATAAACGAGAACGGACCAAGAGTGAGGGAAACACAGGGAATATATACAAGGACTAATGACAGGAACACAGGTGAAGACGATAACTGATAATGACAGACAGCTGACAGGAATTAACTAATGATGAACTGGAACTCAAAACAAAGACCACGAGACGAATGACAGAACTAAAATCAAAACAAGGAACACGAGACTGATGACAGGACTGGGGAAACAGATACATTGAACATGACACTCTTACAGTACCGCCCCCTCCCGGAAGGCGCGTCCTCGCGCCTAAAAAAGGCACTAACTGGGAGGGGGGGCGGGCACTCTGGAGGCCATGTGCAGGATTAAGTCAGGTGGCCTCCAGGGTGGTGTCCAGGGTTCCGTCCAGGGCGGAGTCAATGGCGGTGGCCAGGGTGGAGTCCAAGGTTCCGGCCAGGGCGGAGTCAACGGCCGCATGGCCCCCATTGCCCCTGTCCCCATTCCCCAAATGGATTTATGGCCCCCCCCCCAAAATTTTTATGGGAGAAGTCCCCCCAGGCCCTGTCTCAGGTGCCGGAGGGTCAGGCAGCTCAGGTGCCGGAGGATCAGGCGGCTCAGGTGCCGGAGGGTCTGGCGCTGGCTCAGGCGCCGGAGGAAGGTCTGGCGCTGGCTCAGGCGGATGAAGGTCTGGCGCTGGCTCAGGCGGAGGAAGGTCTGGCGCTGGCTCAGGCGGAGGAAGGTCTCTGGCGCTGGCTCAGGCGGAGGAAGGTCTGGCGCTGGCTCAGGCGGAGGAAGGTCTGGGAGCTCTGGCGCTGGGAGCTCATGCGGAGGAAGGTCTGGGAGCTCTGGCGCTGGAAGCTCATGCGGAGGAAGGTCTGGGAGCTCTGGCGCTGGGAGCTCATGCGGAGGAAGGTCTGGGAGCTCTGGCGCTGGGAGCTCAGGCGGAGGAAGGTCTGGGAGCTCTGGCGCTGGGAGCTCATGCGGAGGAAGGTCTGGGAGCTCTGGCGCTGGGAGCTCATGCGGAGGAAGGTCTGGGAGCTCTGGCGCTGGGAGCTCATGCGGAGGAAGGTCTGGGAGCTCTGGCGCTGGGAGCTCAGGCGGAGGAAGGTCTGGGAGCTCTGGCGCTGGAAGCTCAGGCGGAGGAAGGTCTGGGAGCGCTGGGAGCTCATGCGGAGGAAGGTCTGGGAGCTCTGGCGCTGGGAGCTCATGCGGAGGAAGGTCTGGGAGCTCTGGCGCTGGGAGCTCAGGCGGAGGAAGGTCTGGGAGCTCTGGCACTGGGAGCTCATGCGGAGGAAGGTCTGGGAGCTCTGGCGCTGGGAGCTCAGGCGGAGGAAGGTCTGGGAGCTCTGGCGCTGGGAGCTCATGCGGAGGAAGGTCTGGGAGCGCTGGGAGCTCATGCGTAGGAAGGTCTGGGAGCTCTGGCGCTGGGAGCTCATGCGGAGGAAGGTCTGGGAGCTCTGGCGCTGGGAGCTCAGGCGTAGGAAGGTCTGGGAGCTCTGGCGCTGGAAGCTCAGGCGGAGGAAGGTCTGGGAGCTCTGGCGCTGGAAGCTCAGGCGGAGGAAGGTCTGGGAGCTCTGGCGCTGGGAGCTCATGCGGAGGAAGGTCTGGGAGCTCTGGCGCTGGGAGCTCAGGCGGAGGAAGGTCTGGGAGCTCTGGCGCTGGAAGCTCAGGCGGACTGTGGCTGGCTCGGGCGCTGAAGGTTCTGGGCGCGCTGGCTTGGGCGCTGAAGGTTCTGGGCGTGCTGGCTCGGGCGCTGAAGGTTCTGGGCGCACTGGCTCGGGCGCTGAAGGTTCAGGCAGCTGCACGGGAGATACAGGCAGCTGCACGGGAGATACAGGCAGCTCAGGCTCTATCAAAAAGTCTATGAGCCACTCTTCGGCCGGTGGAACCATCGCGGCCGCAAGAGGGCGTGGTTGAGGTGCGGCGGCCACTTTTGTGGCCCGGGTGATGCAGGCGTTTTGAGCAGAGGATCGAGACAGGAATGGACTAACCGATTGGGACGGTATGTGGAGGATTCGGCTCTCAGGCGAGCTGGCGATCCCACATGCTTCCGGGTAGGGACTGGCTGATCGTTTGTAATGTCCTCCGTGAAATCAACAAAAAACTCAGAATTTTCAAGATCGAGGACGTAATTTATAAAATCTACTACAGACATGAAACAATCGCCAGGGGAGATGGAATGAAACAAACGATCATCCAGTCCCATCCGAAAGCACGCATTAATCATTGGATCTTTCCAGCTCACCTGATAGGAGAGATCCAAAAACTCTTCCACATACCGTTCCAACGGCCGTCCACTCTGCTTGATGTTAAACAGTCGATCCTCCACTTCTGCCCACATCGTACTGTTAAGGTCCGTTCTTCTGTTATGGATCGTGTATCCAAATAACGCACGAAGATAAAGGAATGACTGAAAGTCTCTTTCAATGAGCAATCCAGGAATACACGGAGACAGGAACACAGCATACACGAACGCACAATAAACGAGAATGGACCAAGAGTGAGGGAAACACAGGGAATATATACAAGGACTAATGACAGGAACACAGGTGAAGACGATAACTGATAATGACAGACAGCTGACAGGAATTAACTAATGATGAACTGGAACTCAAAACAAAGACCACGAGACGAATGACAGGACTAAAATCAAAACAAGGAACACGAGACTGATGACAGGACTGGGGAAACAGATACATTGAACATGACACTCTTACACCCTGCTCGCGTGATAAACAAATTACAGCTGTTCCAAAACGCAGCTGCTAGAGTCCTTACTAGAACCAGTAAATATGAACATATTAGCCCGGTTCTGTCAAAACTGCACTGGCTCCCTATTAAACATCATATAGATTTTAAAATCTTGCTAATTACTTACAAAGCACTAAATGGCTTAGCTCCCCAGTATCTGAGTGAGCTCTTAATGCATTATAGTCCTTCGCGTCTATTACGATCTCAGAATTCTGGCCAGTTGTTAATACCTAGAATATCAAAATCAACCGCAGGCGGTAGATCCTTTTCCTATTTGGCACCTAAACTCTGGAACAATCTTCCTAGCATTGTTCGGGAAGCAGATACACTCTGTCAGTTTAAATCTAGACTAAAAACGCGTCTATTTAACCTGGCATACACATGACGATCTATCAATTTTTGTCTTCATATCCGTTAAAGGATTGTTAGGCTGCATAGATCAGGTCAGCCGGAACCGGGAACACTTCCTATAACACCAGATGTACTCGTTACATCTGAAGAAGAATGGCGTCTACGCTAATTTTTGTCTCTCTGCTTATCCCGAGGTTTACCAATTAACGTGATTGGCTGGATCCGGGCCGTGTCCGGGTCAGACGGGGAACCTGTGCCTGTGTGCGGCAGCAATGTGGCCCTGGGGTGTCGGTGGAGACTGTGTTAACTAGCTCATCCTTTGTGAAGACCTTACCGACTCATCAGCCAGTGGCACATATCCCAACAAACCGTCCCATACCGGCGTAATCAAAAAGATCTTAAACTAGATGGAACTAGATTAAATATTTTGACTGTTGCGATTCCAAATCGGTTTAATGACCTGTAACTCTGCCTGAGTATCGGACAAGTGTTCACTGTTGGCCAGAGAAGAACTGGCCCCCCGACTAAGCCTGGTTTCTCCCAACGTTTTTTTCTCCATTTGTTGACGTTTTGGTTCCTTGCCGCTGTTGCCTTTGGCTTGCTTAAGTTGGGGACACTTGCTTGATATTCAGCAGTGTTTTTAGTATGCCTGCATTTGGCGCCGTTGTATGTAAACTGAGCTGAGCCAGACGATTACGTCACTGTTTTTTGCAGTGCTGCTATACCTAAATTAACTAGACTAATAACTATTGATATTTGCAACGGAATGAATCAATAATATATAGAATAAGCTGGACAATGACACTATTTTCTTTGGGAGCTGCTGTGCAGCCAAAATTATTTGCCAATTATTAATGTAAAGCTGCTTTGCCACAATTTGTATTGTAAAAAGCGTTATATAAATAAAGATGACTTGACTTGACTTGAAATTCTAAATGAGTCACTTATTTTACAACCGAGTAAGTGAATTGTCCAGCGTTCATTTGCATGGGCCGTAAATAAGCTCTGTAGCAGATATGAATATCCAACTACCTTGAAAACACCCTTAAGCAAGGTAACATAGATCGGCAGTTTAAGACATTAAATTAAAAGCACATAACACAAGATGCTTCTCTTTAAAAATATGAATGACACTTATTGATTATACAATCACATAAACTAATATCTAACACAAACACATGCACACACACACATTTTCCACGAGTTGCAGAGAGAAAGAATGAATTTAAGAGAGTGAAATGATATATATGCAATATATGGATTTTGTAAGGCCTGATCTGAACGAACCATCAATCAACCATCTTTTATCGCTGCTTATTAGATATTATTAGATTTTATATAAATACACCAGTTCAGCTATAGAATTCTGGAGGAACTTGCGCGTGTCATCTGTGTCTTTAAATGGGAATTCCTTGTCGTGTCCTTTGTCTTGGAAAGAGGGGTTCCCCAGGTTCGTCGATTTGTTGAAGGTCCTTTCGGTCCGGAATGATGTGGTTGGAAGGCCAATCATGTTCTGTTGTGCTGGCAGATGAATGGAGGTCCCCTCGTGGTTGAAGTTTGAAGTTGAGGTGGCAAAGACTGTAGAGTCGTTTATCTTTGCGACAAAACTTAACTTAGAACATGAGACTCTCGGCGGAAAGAAAGAAAATTAAAGTAAAAGAAAGGAAAGCGAGTGAGAAGAAAGTCAGTTTGATGGCTTGAATGAAACTGCTTGGCTGCCCTTCATCATTTGGTCTTCATCGTCTGTTTCTTGTTCTTTGTCTCGATTTAATCTAATTCATTCTGATCTTATTCTGCGAGACAACTTCTGCTAAGCTGCAAACAAAAAAAAACTAAAGCTAAAAAAACTTTAAAAAAGAAAACTTAAAAAAACTAAAAACCTTAACTTAAAAAAAAATTAAAAAGAACTTAACTGAAAGCTCTAGTGTACTGCTCTAGTGTACTGAGCAAAACTCATAAACTTAAAATTAGGTTTGTCCAACCTCTTTGAGGAGTTCTGACCAATGAGATGTGGTCTTTACTCCAGAGGTGACTTTCTCCTCCCTGGTCATTTATGACCTGTTATCTGAACTTTCAGAGGGGTACAGTTTAGCCTTGATTACTCAATTAAGAATACGATACATTTTACATGGCTAGCAGTTGTGCATAAAGTTCCACTGACGAATGCTGTACTACACTGGATGGTCTTGACAGAAACTTCCTTAATGAATTGTTATCTGACTATTTTTATCAAGGTCTTCTGTGCTCTAAATCATTCACAAATCTTTTGAAAGATAAACAATCTCCATTCAGTTTTGGTAAAATATTAGTTGTTGTAATTCCTTTTGCAAGACATTGCACAATTTCCTGCTTTTCATCAACAGAAAGATATTTCTTCCTTCCCATATTGCATGAGAACTGTGACTTGCTAAATAATGTGGAACAACCTCTTTAAGTAGATTTTCCATTTTCCTAAGAAGAACGATTTAAAGGAGTTAACTGGGAAACTATGTATATTTAATTAAACAACCAAACACTTTCTTTGAAAAACTGAAGTTTGAATGTTTATTGTACTGAAATCCTACTGATTTGTCACTTGCATAATAAATTGGAACACAGTGCATAATTGAATCACATGAGATGAGTAAATGATGGCAGAATTTTTGAAGAGCTGGATATGATCTAATAGTTTTAATGAATCATAATCATAAACAATTTTTTTCTTTTGCAATGAGTGAGATTTGAACAGGTATATAGACATATTTCTGTTGTTAACCCTTTGGCTGACAGTTTATGTGATATTCTCTCAGGATTGCCCCTGTTGGTCCAGAGAACAATTGCTCGAACCATTGTCCTCCAGGAGAGCATTGGGAAGGGGCGCTTCGGGGAAGTGTGGAGGGGCAAATGGAGGGGGGAGGATGTCGCTGTGAAGATCTTCTCCTCGCGAGATGAGCGCTCCTGGTTTCGTGAGGCTGAGATTTATCAGACCATAATGTTACGCCATGACAATATTTTGGGGTTTATCGCTGCTGATAACAAAGGTATCACATGAAGTGATTTTGGTGTTTGAATGAATGACAATTTATGAACGAACAAGGCATGTTGTTTATTTGCATTGTTTTCTTGCATTTACAAGCTAAATATGATGAGATTTATTGTATTACAGCATTTGTAAGATTTTAGGACAGGAGTTTAATTTCATAAGTTCACCCGATGCTGCATCAGTAGCTGATGCTATGGAAACAGCCTTCAGGTGTGATGATTGTCTGAAGCCCGTAGAGAACCACATCAGTTGACTGTCTGATGCCACTTACATTGCCCACTGTGGCATGTGTCACCAGTGGATATGCTTGCGCCATCACTCAGATTTCTCTTCTTCAGGAAGCAGTTTATCTGACCCTTAGTGTGTTATTATTTCTTTACATTTGATTGGACTCCTCATTTTTGGCTGGTTACTCTGGTTTACTTTGCACAGGATGCGTGCTGTCTTACAATAGCCCAGCTGCTCTTGACATCCTTTGATAACAAGGCATCCATGCTTGAACTTGAAGTGAACAAAACTTTCTGCAGCAGTGGTGTTCACACATTTCTCAGTTCTCTGCCCTGAGCAACATGGCAAGATATGTTCCACAAATGCCTTCAGAGATAACTTCCAGCCTTTGTGGTTGGATTTTGGAGGAGAGATGTAGGCTACTGAAACCATCGTCATCCAGCTACATTCTGTTCTTGCATGGATGTTAAAAAAGATATTTTGCATTATAGCTAGCAAACCAACAGTTTTCATTTATTCTTATTTGTTGTTTGTAATTTTGATTGACAGATGTCGAATTCAATTTAGCCTATTTTTCTCTGTGACATTTTTATGGTGTTGACAGTATCATAAGACAAAAAACAAATAAAATTCTTGTTTAAGCCAACATTTTATATGTGTTATTCCCAATTGCTATCTCTTTCTTTAAGGGAAATTTAAATGTGAGATTCTGGAAATGATATCTAAATTTAGCAGGATCAGTCGGGTCGGGAAGAAAATCATTGTAAGCAGATAGTGGGTGAACACAGAGTGAAATTTAAGTGGGATTGGGTTGGTGCAGAATAGAATCTTGCATGAGAGGAGCGAAAAAACAGTCTTATGCAGACCTCTACCTCAAACTCTGAGGAGTTTTATGGAGGTCAACTGATGGTCTTCTCCCTAGCCGCCAGTGTGTAATTTTGGTTTCCTCAGTGGAGAACAAGACACTGCATAGCCTGCCGTATTCCTCAGTCTTGCTGATGGTTTCCTTCATTGAGAAAGAATGATGGCTTGAGCACATCTTTTTTGAGGCACTGGTTAAGCATACTTTGGTGGCACTGCACGTGCCATCAGCCAGTCAAATTGCATGATTCTATATGAGCTTAAGACCCATTGAGTTCTAGGCCCTGTTTATATCTGACATTAAGATGCATTATGGTTGGTGGGATCACAAGTAGACGAGGGAGACACGTGTTTCACTTGGTGTTTTAATCTGTCTATTTTCTCCACATTCGACCACTTCTGCCCCGATTTATTTGAGAGGAGGGGTCTAAAGGAGGGGTTGTGTGGGTAAATGTATGTGTTTTTTTTTTCAATTTCTTCTTTCAATTTTAAAACATACGGCAAGCTGAATGTATATACAGCTCTGGAAAAAATTAAGAGACCACTGCATATTTTTTGTTATTTTGACCAGTTGTTGCTTTTGGCAAATAAATGCTCTAAATTACAATATTTTTATTTGGAATTTGGGAAAAATGTCAGTAGTTTATAGAATAAAACAAAAATGTTAATTTTACCCAAACACATACCTATAAATAGTAAACCCAGAGAAACTGATAATTTTGCAGTGGTCTCTTAATTTTTTCCAGAGCTGTATATTCTTCTCCTTGCAAAAACAATTACAGCCATGTTGCAAAATGAGTTAAGACATGCTTTTTTTGGATGCTAAATATTGGCACAAATACCAGTAAATTGACTAGCGCAAACATTAGTACATCGTGTTGCGTGATACATATAAATACTCACCTCTCACAAATTTTGCATCCGAAAAAGGAACTCCTACAAATGCATGTGCAATAAGGTGAGCAGCAAAAACAACTCAGTACACGCCTTTTCAGCGCTAATTCTGCACTGTGTATCTTTAACAAGTCCTGACAGTAGTTTTTTTACGCCAAAAACGCAAGCTGTTAGTAAATCTGGCCCTAGGTCTTGGAATAGGTGGTCTTTTGTGGTTTTCAAACGTATTCATTCATTCCACTTAAGCAATCTGGTCAAATGCATTTTCAACTACCTCTGGAATGGTCAAATTTGGACAAGATGAAAACTTTTAGACCCTATTTACACCTGTATTGTCCACTTGTGATCGGATTGATGAATACACTTCTTAATACCAGGTGTAAACAGGGCCATAGTGTCAGTTCCTGACGCAATGTCTCGCTCCTATTCAGGGAGCTAATGTTACATACATAACCAAGACATTTTGTAAGTTACAGGAGCTTATAGTCCTCATACCACATTCTTTAGGTCAGTGTTTCCCAACCCTGGTTCTGGAGTACCCCTAACAGTGCACATTTTGGATGTCTCCGTTATCTGAGGGTGTTATCTGAGACACCCATCTTGAAGTCTTTACTAACCAGGGCTGCGTTTCCCAAAAGCATCGTAAGCCTAAGTTGATCGTAAAAACGATCGTACGACTGATCTTAATATTATGGTCTGTTTCCCAAAAGCATCGTAGCTTAAGTAGCACTTGAAAATCTTCGTGGAACTACGAGTGCTCTGGAGTAATCGTACATCCCCAAGTGCATCGTAAGAAGACAGATTTATGAGGACACCTGCAGGACAACCGGCAGATTACACTTTTATCTAGATTTAAAACGTCTCAGGTTACGTATGTAACCCTGGTTCCCTGAATAGGGAACGAGACGCTGCGTCGAGACGCATTGGGAACGCTTCTGCGTGATTGTGTCGTGAAGCACATGTGAAATCTGTCCAATGGCGTGACGGAACGTCATGGTGACGTCACAGACCAGGAAACTATAAAGCACCCCTCCAAACAAAGAATGGCAGCTTCAAAACTGGCTGAAGCAAAGCGCTCGGAGGCTTGCAGGGAGTGTGGCAACGCGACGCAGCGTCTCGTTCCCTATTCAGGGAACCAGGGTTACATACGTAACCTGAGACGTTCCCTTTCATGGGAACTTCGAGCTGCGTCGAGACGCATTGGGAACCCAATACCCACTACGCCACAATGCCAAAAGCCCCGACTGTGGAGCTAAGTGAGGACCGAAGACCCCGGAGTAGAGCCTAAGTCAAGGCTATAAAATCTTAGAAACGTGTGCGGAGAGGACCAGCCCGCCGCATCACACACATCTTGCAAAGAAACTCCTGACAGAAGGGCTTTAGAGGCCGCCATACTCCTCGTGGAATGGGCACGGACAGTCAAAGGTGAAGGCTGTCCGGCCGACTCATAAGCAAGTGAGATGGCCTCAACCACCCACTTACTCATTCTCTGCTTAGAAGCGGGACAACCCTTCCTGGGTTACCCGAAACAGACAAACAGTTGATCTGACCTACGCCACAGGGCAGCTCTGTGGACGTAGGCGTCTAGAGCCCTAACTGGGCAAAGCAGATTAAGGTTTTCCTGATCTGTATTTATAAAAGGTGGAGGACAGAAGGCCTGCAGCACAATGGGCCCTACAGTATTAGTAGGGACCTTAGGCACATATCCCGGCTTGGTATGCAGGAACGCTTTCACCATACCAGGTGCAAATTCCAGACATGAAAGAGCCACCGAAAGGGCTTGAAGATCTCCAATTCTTTTGAGAGATGTAATAGCCAGGAGAAATATAGTTTTTAAGGTGAGGAATTTTTCAGATACTTCCTCCAAGGGCTCAAAGGGAGCCATGGCCAGGCCCTCAAGCACTATGGCCAGATCCCAGGCAGGTGTCCTAACCCGCTGTGCAGGCCTAAGCCTCAAAGTACCACGAAGAAACCTTGTCACCAAAGGGTCTTACCCTAAAGACATGCCACCCACAGGGATGTGGTAAGCAGAAATGGCCGCCACGTAAACCTTAAGAGTGGAGGGAGATAACCCTGCTGAGAACTTTTCCTGCAGAAATTCCAAAACTGAACCTACAGAGCAGTTAACAGGCTCAAGATGCTGTTCCATACACCAAGATGAGAACAGATTCCATTTATTGGCATAAAGTCTCCTCGTAGATGGGGCTCTGGAGTGAAGAATGGTCTCTACTACCTCAGTAGAGAGACCAGACCTCATGAACTGGACCCCCTCAGGGGCCAGGCCCACAGTTTCCACAGCTCTGGTCGAGGGTGAAATATCGTGCCTCCTGCTTGCGACAGGAGGTCTCGTCGAATCGGAATCTCCCATGGAGAGCCGACCACTAGCGACGTCAGGTCCGAAAACCACACTCGGGTCGGCCAGAATGGGGCTATGAGCAACAGGCTGACCCCATCCTGACGAACCCTCTCCAGAACCCCTGGGAGCAGAGCGATCGGGGGAAAAGCATACAGGCGCCGCCTTGGCCACGCCTGCACCATAGCGTCCAGCCCCAGCGGGGCTGGGTGAGTGAGGGAGAACCATAACGGACAATGAGTTGTCTCTTGAGTTGCAAAAAGGTCTATCTCTGAACGACCGAATTTCTCCCATAGGAGCTCCACCACCTCGGGGTGAAGTCTCCACTCCCCGGGCCTCAGCCCCTGTCTCGACAGGACGTCTGCTCCCTGATTCAAATGCCCTGGGATGTAAACTGCCCTCAGGGAGAGCAGTTTCCCCTGAGCCCACAGAAGGATATACTGAGCTAGTTTGCACAAGTGTCGTGACCTCAGACCCCCCTGATGGTTGATGTACGAGACCACCGATGTGTTGTCCGTACGGACCAACACATGATGGCCCCTCAGGTCCGGCAGGAAGTGTTTGAGAGCTTGAAACACCGCCATCATTTCCAGCCGATTTATGTGCCAGGAAAGTAGATGACCCTGCCACAGACCCTGAGCTGCACGACCACTCATGATCGCCCCCCAACCCGTGAGGGAAGCATCCGTCGTTAGCATTACACGACGACAAGGAACTCCCAACACGGGCCCTTGGGAAAGGAACCAAGGTTTCTTCCACATAACTAAGGCATGAAGGCATCGCCGCGTGACCTTGATCATGCGAAACGGATTTCCCCTCGGAGAAAACCCCTTGGTTCTCAGCCACCACTGCAATGGCCTCATGTACAGCTGGCCAAAAGGTATCACGTTGGACGCAGCTGCCATGAGACCCAACAGTCTCTGAAACTGTTTGACAGTGATGAACTGGCCTAGTTTTACCCCATTGACGGCTGATAGGATTGACGCAATGCGAGCTGAAGCAAGATGGGCCCGCATCGATGTCGAATCCCATACCACGCCTAGAAAAGTGGTTCTCTGAGATGGAAGAAGCACACTCTTTTTGGCGTTCAACCTCAACCCCAACCTTTTGATATGTGCGAAAACGACATCTCTTTCTATAGCTCCTTTTTGCAAAAGTGTCAGAACTTCTTGTTCCAAACCCAGAGACTGCTCGGGATCCACCACCGTGGTGAGGACCCCGCTGAACCTGGGCGGGCACGACCTGAACTGTATTTTGTAGCCTCTTTCTATTATCTGCAGTACCCAAGAAGATATATTCTGTAGACATTTCCATTCTGACAGAAAATCTACTAAGGGAACCAGTCTCTCGAGACTGGCCTCTGGTGTTATGACAGTCAGCTCGGCGTCCTGAAGCGGCGCACCGGCAGGAAACAACCGATCTGACTGTACCAGGGTTTTCCTCAGAAATCCGCTGAGGGGCTCTGCGCCCAGACACATACTCAATGGCCGGGTTGGCAGAGGCCCCCTGAGGGCACCGTATGATGAGGTGTACACCACTTTCCCCCGGTGAGGACTGCCCCCAGAGGCCTGGCGCAGAAAGCGTCAGGACCCTTTTTTTTTTTTTTTTTGACAGTCAGCTCGGTGTCCTGAAGCGGCGCACCGGCAGAAACAACCGATCTGACTGTACCAGGGTTTTCCTCAGAAAACCGCTGGGGGGCTCTGCGCCCAGACACATACTCAATGGCCGGGTTGGCAGAATGGCCCCCTGAGGGCACCGAGGAGAAATGGGCACCGTATGATGAGGTGTACACCACTTTCCTCCGGTGATTAAACAGGCATCCAAAAATCAGAAGAGTTTAATTTTTCTGACATGAGATACAAAAAGAAGAAAGCTGGTATAATCTGCATGCAATGATAGGGAAAGAGAGAAAGGGAAAGTCCCGTCTGCTCAGTTCCCTCCAAATATAAATATATATATATATATATAAAATAAATTGCGGGCACATAATCTGCACGCTGCCTCAGCAAACGCGAGATCCGAGCCACATATTATTGCAGACAAGAAATATACGCGCTGCAACAGCAAACGCGAGATCCAGCCATATATTATTGCAGACAAGAAATCTACGCGCTGCCTCAGCAAACGCGAGATCCAGCCATATATTATTGCAGACAAGAAATCTACGCGCTGCCTCAGCAAACGCGAGATCCAGCCATATATTATTGCAGACAAGAAATCTACGCGCTGCCTCAGCAAACGCGAGATCCAGCCATATATTATTGCAGACAAGAAATCTACGCGCTGCCTCAGCAAACGCGAGATCCAGCCATATATTATTGCAGACAAGAAATCAACGCGCTGCCTCAGCAAACGCGAGATCCAGCACATATTATTGCAGACAAGAAATGTACGCGCTGCCTCAGCAAACGCGAGATCCAGCCATATATTATTGTAGACAAGAAATCAACGCGCTGCCTCAGCAAACGCGAGATCCAGCACATATTATTGCAGACAAGAAATCTACGCGCTGCAACAGCAAACGCGAGACATACTAGCATCGATGCTCACTACATCCAACTCCTCAGAGCTGGATAAGTAAAACACCGGTGCCTCAACCCTGGGAGAAGAAACCGCAAAGCATGCGTCCCCCTGAGATGAGGCACTAGACCCAGCAGGTGAGGGCAGAGAAAAGGCGGGCCCGTCTCTAAGCCCTCTGCCAGATCCATCTGCGAACCCCATGATTTGAGCCGCCGCTCTGCCTCGGCAGAAGCGGGACCAGAACCACGAGGAACGCGAGCCGAAGCGCCCTCCTCGAAGAACGCCCGGCGGGAACGAAGCACTTTCACTGCCATCTTATCGCAGTGAACACAGCCAGCTCCCTTGAGAGCTGACTGTGCGTGCTCCGCACCCAAACAAGCAACACAGAGATCGTGTGTATCCCCACTCGTAATGTAACAGGGGCAGGGAGGAACACACTTCTTGAATTGCTTTGGACTCGCCATTTTAGTGAAATGCTTTGACAAACAACAGTAAATCACAGACAGAAACACAGAGCGCTTGCTGAAGACAGAGAAGCTGCCATTCTTTGTTTGGAGGGGTGCTTTATAGTTTCCTGGTCTGTGACGTCACCATGACGTTCCGTCACGCCATTGGACAGATTTCACATGTGCTTCACGACACAATCACGCAGAAGCGTTCCCAATGCGTCTCGACGCAGCTCGAAGTTCCCATGAAAGGGAACACTGCAGCGTGAGTAATATAATAATGTTTTGATTGTACTTTATTGTACACTTTATTGTACTCGTTTTTTGTTTGCATGAATTTATAAATGAAATAATTAAAAAGGGAATAAAAGATAGAAATACACATCTAAATTAAATGAATGAACAAAAAAAATCATAAAAGAAATAATGTGGGACTGGGCAAAAATAGGGATGAATTAAAAAAAAATCTGTCAATGAACTGCTGACGTGCACGAAAACCAGCTATGTACTGAGCATTTCTTGGTTGGTTTCTGTCTTTGTCTTTCGCTGACCCTCAATTAAAGAATGCGCTGTAGTGCAGCCATGATTTCCTCTGTATAGTGAGGTGTAAACTCTATACTAATCCTAGCTTAATTGAAGGAACATGTGAAGGTTATCAGGCTGTGAAAATGTTCACATATCCCAATGCCTATCATCAATTTCAGTAATGACATTAGGCCCTACTTTGAAGAAAGTGAAGGTGTGGCATGCTTAGAAATTGTATAGATTACATATTCCTTTAATCTATCTTCTGTTCATAATGATGAAAAGTTGTGCTTATTATAAAAATGTATACATAGAACAGTACTGGTAATTTTTTTTTGTCTTTACCTGTAGAAATGTATTGGATAGATGAAGTACATACTGTACGTATACTTGTGTTATCTGTCACGCTAAATGTATAGACTTGATTGTCTTGATTGCTAATCCAAAACAGATGACAATTATTAGGTTAAATGTTCACAATACGATTCCATATAAGGTTATATTTCAGCACTTCGTGAATGGATAGCGACTCTTAAGTAGCACTTAGAGCGCATTTTCGCGCGTTCATGTTAAGTGCGTTTTTGGGAAACGCTCGTGGAATTGCTGCGAGCGTTCGTAACCTTGTACGTAGAAAGCGCTCTTAAGAGCTAAGATACATCGTTATCGGGAAACCCGGCCCTGCTTATTGATTCAGGTGTGTTTGATTAAGGAGACATTTGAAATATGCAGTGCGGGTGGCACTCCAAGATTAGATTTGGGAAACACTGTGTTAAGGCCGGGAGACACCAGCCCGACATCAAAGAACTAGACGAACTTTCGTTGTCGCCAACGAAAGCCGACTGTGTTGACGCTTCATGTCGGCTGCGTCGGGGAAAAAATATGTGCTTGAACACACCTAAAGAACTTCAGCCGACTGTCAACTAGCACGCACATTCTGCGCCTGCGTATCAAGGAGATAACTATCTATTTAAGCAGATATATTTGTCTATATTCGGCATTCAAAAAGGGAAAGCGAAACTAAGACTACATGTATACAAACCATAAACAAAGCAGTGCTTGCTTACTGTTTTGAATATCAATCATGCTGATCAAGTTCTTTATTCCACTCCGCTCATGTTTTTATGAAAATATTCATGTATTTGAGTGCTCAGGTAAGGTGTAAAATCAGTACAACCTTCTGTCTGTGCCGTCATCACTTATATGTTTGCGTTCATGACTTTTTCTTTTCTTTTGCTATTCTCATAAACTGACTCGTTTGTTATACTGAACAGCCAATCAGAGTTCTCTCTCTCACCGATGGCCCGACACCGAGTCAGCATGTTGAATTAGCCAAAAAAAGCAGACGAGGACCAATTTCAGCCGATGGAGCGAAACACACTGAGAAAACTTTGTCAGCCGATGCACAAAAAAAGCCGGACAGCTGACCGTCGACTTGGTGTGTTCTGGGCTTTAGATGAGGGAGACATACAAAATGTGTAGTGCTGGAGGTCCTACAGGACAGGTTTGAGAGACACTGAGTTTGAGAGAGTTACCAAACCATTGCAAGCTTAAATGGATAGTTAACCCAAAAATGAAAATTCTGTCACTATTTACTCCCCCTCAAGTTGTTACAAACCTGTCTTACTTTCTTTTCTTTGTGTGACATATAAGATGTATTGAGAATTGTTTGAGTGTTGTTGTTTTATTCAAATATATGTATACAATAGAACTCAATGGTAAAAAAAAAAAAAAACTGTTTGGTGTTTAAATTATATTTTGGGTTGTTTACTTTTAATAGCTATACTTTCAAAGCAACCTAATCTTCAGGATCAGTGATATGACATTTTTATCCAGATTTTTAATTATAAATGCATAGAGCTGGTACAAATTATACAGAGGGGAATAAATACTTTTTTTTTTAATCTTGAAAAAGAAAATCTATTTAAAAACATTTTTGAAAGTAATGATTAAGATTTTCCATGAAAACATGTTTTTTTCATGATGAGTTATACTTAGACATTTTTTGAGTCATTAAATCAAAACTTGCATTTTGAAATATTTTGTAAAATCACTTTGGATGTTCTTGTCCATCATGTTTGGATATCCTGTATTGTAAATCTTTCAATTTTGTTTTTTTCAGATAATGGCTCATGGACACAGCTGTGGCTGGTGTCTGAGTATCATGAGCATGGGTCTCTCTTTGATTACCTGAACAGATACACAGTATCAGTGGAGGGGGTGATGGTTCTGGCACTGTCCATCTCCAGCGGCATCGCCCACCTGCACATGGAGATTATTGGCACTCAAGGTGTTAATATATGCAGTGACACAGCAGCTGATTTTTTTTCATTTTAGGTCTAGTTTCTCTGCAGGATAAAAACCTTCACTGACCAACAGAAGTTCATCTTCCTCAGACAAACCATTCCAATAATTGTAACCATTCCACTTTATAATAAGTATACACAAACAAAGCACTTATAAGTCATTTGCAAACTATTAGTTTTTAGTTGATGACCGAGCACGGCACCAACATAACCCCCAACTGCTCCCCTGGCACCACAGCAAAAATGGCTGCCCACATGCTCCGAGTGTGTGTGTCCATGGTTTGCAGTGTGTGTGTTCACTTCTCATGTATGTGCGTTAACTTGAATGGGTTAAATGCAGTGGACAAATTCTGAACATGGATTACCATACTTGCCCTTCACATGTCACTTTCATTTTAGTGGAAAATGTCCAATAAAGGTTGGTTTAAAGCACTTAATTATGACATTTTCCGATATTCCGTGACCTAATCTAAAGAGAGAAATATTTATGGTTAATAAGTTGTTTAAAAAGCAGTATTAAACTATTAATTAACTATAAACTAATAGTTTGCAAATGATTTGTAAATCATTTATTACTGTAAACTTATTATAAAGTGGTACCCAATATTTTTTTTTAGTTACATCAAATGAGTAATACTGATCATAGAATAAATCTAGTATGTAAATAATATGTAAAACTAGTCAGGTAATACTAGTTATTTGTAATACAGCAGAACAATTTAAGAAAATCTTTAACAGTGTATATTTACACTAACTCCACCGAGTAAATCCATGGCATGGAGAGTAAAGATAGTGGATAGGTCTCTTGACATGACCGACCTGAGTTAGAATCTGCCTTTTTCCGACCCAATTCTTTGCCCTATTTCCATCATGTATCAGCTAAAGGAAAAGCATTTGTTTAAAATAAACTCAAATAAAATATTCAAAAAAATGGAAATAAAGTGCCTAATGGGTTTTCATGGGTTTTCAAATAGGCCTATAATTGAAACTGGATGTAATGTCCTCAAAACTATCACAACTTCAAATTTGAATCATAACGAATACGGGCTTGATGAAGATGAAAATTGATAGATAAAGGGTTGAATTTGGATCTGTTCCTTACAATCAAATGGATTCTAAAGATTTGGAGTACAGCAAACAAATAAAATTGATGTGATTTGTGAATTTATGTTGTACTTTGGTGTATCTTATGGCTGTATTGTCAGTCACTGCAGAAGGAGAAAACGCATTTTGTGTCTCACAGCATACAAACTAATATTACAAAGTGGTTAATTGCAGAAATGTTATTCATTTCAAGGTTTCAAAGTTCAATAAATTTGACTAAAAACATGTAACTTATTGATATGACAATTGAATACAACAGATTTAAAACATCAATACCACGATTTTAATATTGTGAGAATTCATACACATTTACACTTGGATGCGTAAATGATTTACGTTTTTTTGCTTTTAATACGGAAGTATTTTTACGTTTTAGTGCTATAAATATGTCAATATTGTATGTTTTTGTGTATTTGAAAACGTAAGTAAATGTACGTGTGGTAGAACCACACTTTACTTAAAAATACACACATATTCTCATGAGATCACATTGTGCAGCCACAGCTAGCTAGAATAAATAAATTAATAAATAAAATAACTTTGAAAAAATTGCCACATTAGCTTTCTCATTGTCCAAGCTACTGACAACTCTGTGTGACCCTCTGTTTGTTTGTATTAAACATGACTACTTTTCTGCATGAAAATGACTTGTCAGGTATATGTTGTGTGCTGATATTAATTTAGTATGTTACTCATGGGACAGGGAAGCCCGCCATTGCGCACAGAGACATAAAGTCAAAGAACATCCTGGTTAAGAAGAATGGAACTGCTGTGATTGCTGATCTTGGTCTGGCTGTCAAACATGACTCTAATACCAACACCATTGACATTCCCATTAACCACAGAGTGGGCACCAAGAGGTTAGATAATCTTTTTCTTACAGAAGTTCGTTATAATTTGAGACATAATAAACTGAATTATTACTTATTATCTATAGTTTTGTTGCTTGTACCATAGGCTTAGCCTTCTTTATTTTTTGAGTTGAACACTGATTGAATATTTGGGAATTAACAGTTCTGTGGAAGAGCTAGTCACTGGTGTGTTTGTGTTGTTGATGGCTTTGAATATTTGAAAGATATCTTTTTTTTTTCAGAGACACTTAGCAAAGATATTCTTAAGCACACATGGATATTTTACATTTTACCCTCAGAGTTATATCTGATTTCAGATTTACCTGTCCCTAAATGTTATGTAAAAAAACATGATTTGTTTGTCTTACATGCCAACCAGATGGTCTCCTCTTGCTTAAGTAGGCAGTTTTTGGCTATAGAAAGTTGTAAAGGACCAGGCTTTAGGCTGATGGTCTTAAGTTTGGATTTATGAGTGTAGTGTGTAGCCACTTCTTGTGTTGCGAGTGTTGTTAAACTCATTGCGGATACTATATATTGGGGGCTAATGCATGCTCCGCGTACATATTAAATATCGCTGCAGTCATATTTTCTGTGTTGGTAGTCAAAATTCCAGCTCTGACCACATTGTGGGAGAAAGACAAACAACTCTTTTGTGCTACTGTACTGAGGAAACACACTTACAACACATTTATCCAAATGCAAAGCTGAACTGGCATAGGTGAACGAACAGCGCTCAAATGGTCTTCTGTGACATTTGAATCCTCCGATGTAATGTAATGTCATGCATTATACAGCTCAGTGTTTGGATTAAAACGGTTCATTTTCATGAATAAATGCAAGGAAAAGCTCAGAAACTGATGATGTAGACTCGTACTTGCAGCCTACCTCACTTTTCATGACGTTATTTCAACTTTGCTTTATAAACCTGAAGAACGAAATAGCTCTGAAAAACTAAAAAATATCCACTTTTCCCTTAATAATAAACATAATGAGTGTTATCGTTGTTTTCATTGATGTGCAACCTGTATATATCTGTTAACATCTAAAAATGTATTTTAGGTTTTCGTGACCTTTTAAAAAAAGTGAACTGTCTTTCAATAAATACAGACAAGGAAAAGAGCATTGGTTGCATGTGCAGACAGATGTTTTAATGGTTGTATAATGATTTTTGCTATTTACTATCATTTGCTTTTAGGGTTTGGATTTGTGTACTTAAGACATCTTGAGTGATAGAGAGTTGTGTCTTTGCATGTATGTGTCTTTGTTTGTTTGACAATATATTCGTTTTAGTATGTGTGTGTTCTCTGTAAACTCTCTATGCGCTTTTGTCTCTGTATAAGACAGGTGTCATTGTTTGCTTTCAGGTGTCTGAAGACTCTTGATGGAGGTTAATGTGTTCATGTGGTGTGAGTACATTACTCTAATGTGAGTGTGTTTGTTAATGCAGGTACATGGCTCCTGAGATCCTGGATGATTCCATAAACATGTGCAGCTTTGAGTCCTTTAAGCGTGCTGATATCTACTCACTTGGCCTGGTTTTCTGGGAACTTGCTCGCAGATGTGCTGTCCAAGGTGCCTTTCTAGTCTCTTTAAAGTCAAGTAAAAAAAAAAAAAAACAGTGATCAGATCCCAATAAATGAACACCAGCAGTAGACTGATTTAAATTGTTTATAATTGTTAAATTGTGTTCTTGTTAATTGACACCTTGTGTTAAGAATTGTTATTGTTAAGAATTGTTCCTTTTATGCTAAAATTACAATATTTCTTAATAAAGATATAAATATGCAAAAACAATAACAATACAGTTTCTGTATCACTTCAGAGTCCTGAACCACCTGTTGGTGTTTATTTATATTTTGCACAAAAAAAAAGACCATCTTGACTATACATTGACTATACATTATCTCACTCATTTCATGGCTACATATAAGTAAAGATACATAAACATGAAATATTCATTCATTCATCTTCCACCGCTTATCCGGGGCTGGGTCGCGGGGGCAGCAGTCTGAGCAGAGACTCCCAGACTTCCCTCTCCCCAGACACTTCCTCCAGCTCTTCCGGGGGGACACCGAGGCGTTCCCAGGCCAGCCGAGAGACATAGTCTCTCCAGCGTGTCCTAGGTCTTCCCCGGGGCCTTCTCCCGGTGGGACATGCCCGGAACACCTCCCTAGGGAGGCGTCCAGGAGGCATCCGAAACAGATGCCCGAGCCACCTCAGCTGACTCCTCTCGATGTGAAGGAGCAACGGATCTACTTTGAGCTCCTCCCGAGTGACCGAGCTCCTCACCCTATCTCTAAGGGAGCGCCCTGCCACCCTGCGGAGAAAGCTCATTTCGGCCGCCTGTATCCGGGATCTCATTCTTTCGGTCATGACCCAAAGCTCATGACCATAGGTGAGAGTAGGAACGTAGATTGACCGGTAAATCGAGAGCTTCGCCTTGCAGCTCAGCTCCTTCTTCACCACGACAGACCGGTACATCGACCGCATTACTGCAGAAGCTGCACCGATCCGTCTGTCAACCTCACGCTCCTTCCTTCCCTCACTCGTGAACAAAACCCCAAGATACTTGAACTCCTCCACTTGAGGCAGGAGCTCTCCACCAACCTGAAGAGGACAAGCCACCCTTTTCCGACTGAGAACCATGGTCTCAGACTTGGAGGTGCTGATCCTCATCCCAGCCGCCTCACACTCGGCTGCAAACCGTCCCAATGCACACTGGAGGTCCTGGCCTGATGGAGCCAACAGGACCACATCATCCGCAAAAAGCAGGGATGAGATCCTGTGGTCCCCAAACCAGACTCCCTCCGGCCCCTGACTGCGCCTAGAAATCCTGTCCAATAAACATGAAATATTGATATTTTAATACTGATTTTATTAGCTCTGAATAACTGTCATATATAATCAGAATAGTAGTCTAGAGAGCCATGCAATAAAAAAAAAACAAATTCACACCGATAGCCCTTAAAAGGAAAGTGTGCGTACCCAATTTGCGTACCCTCATGTTGTTCCAAAAATTGTAGGACTTTGGAGCATAAAAGATCACAAAAGTGTTTTTGTTTTGTGTTTTGTCCACTTCCAGTCTACCAGATATTTCACTCTTGCTATGGAATAAACCAGTCGTCAACAATTAATTTCTTTCTGTACTGTCGATCGGTGTTCAGAAACAATGTCCCCTAGTTATAGAGGTTATAAGAGGAAGTATTTACTTAACTAATGAAAAAATGTGGTAAAGGTCACCAAATATTCAGAAAAGTTTAGTCGTAGAGACTGTTGAAGGACGTAGTGGATTAAAATATTAACTATAGTATATTATAGACTGGAGAGTAAATACTCCTTTTCCATTCAAAGAGGTTAGCCAATCAAAATAGAAGGCACATAGACGTCTTAAAGACACATCAGCATAAACAGCTTGTTCAATTGTTAGAGTCAGTGAGAGAGTGAGAACAATAGTTATGAGATACAATATCATGCTTGTTTATGTTGTAACTAACATTTTTAGGGCTAGGGTCTTCCTTGGGGAATAAAAATAAAATACTTGATGTTGCAGGTCCACAACCAAACTTTTAGTATTCATCAGTACTTATTGAAAATAAATAATCATAAATGTTCTGTGCTCTGCAGGGATTCATGAAGATTTCCAGTTGCCTTATTATGACCAGGTGCAATCAGACCCATCAGTGGATGAAATGAGGAAGGTGGTATGTGAACAAAAACTCCGGCCTAACATTCCCAACCAGTGGCAGAGCTGTGAGGTTTGTGTGATAAACCTACCATTCATGTGACATTTCATTTGACAACATGTACCATTCTCTCTTTTGAGGGTGCAGTTAACATGGATTTAGTTGGGTGTTACACTCGCTGTGCCCAGTTCTGCATATTGAGTGCTCCAGCCATTTTTGAGCAATTTTTTGTGCTTCGGAGGCCCACACCAAAGGGCTGCCGGTGACAAAGCAAAAACTCCCCTGTTGGATACTGGATGTGATTGTCCTGGCCTATGCATTGCTTTGGGAACCAAGCCCTCCTCCTGTGCTTGGTTGAGCGAGGTGTCTATTAGTGACATCTGTGCTGCCGCCCTCTATGTTCGCCAGAATCTATAACCTGGACATCTCTGCACTACAGGTGTGGTCCTTAAACTGTGGGTTAATTGTTGGTGTACATCTCACTCCCCTGGAGGGTGGTTTTGGCTTCTATTGGCCTGAGCCTGTATCTATCTGGGCAGTTTCTATAGCGGATTGCTGCCTGCGTTTTTCTTTGTTCTTACGTTAAGTGCTACTGCCAGTACTACCACTGTACAGGGATGGAAGCTAAACCTTAACATAGAGAGAGCACTACTTTGTTAAGGTGGATCTTCCATCCCTGGGCCAGGCTCACAGGGCCTCTTCCCCACCTTATAGGCTGGGACAGTCCTGCGCTAATAACATACCGTTGTTGGCAGTGTTTGCATAGTACTTTCTCACTATTATTAAAATGAACAGGGGCGAGGCCATGTTTGGCTGCTTTAGAGAAGAGGAAGAGTTGTTGTGTTGTTACCATGGCGTCAATTTACATCGGACTGTTTCACAAACGAGGGTCAATTCAGTGCTGGATTTGCATAAATCTACATAAATTTATCCACCAACCGTTCAAAAATGTCCAGATTTGTACTCTATAAGTTGTAACTTCCTGAGTCTCTCCATCAGTGTCTGACTTCACAAATTCGAATTTCATTTTTTTTTTTAATGTTTAACTATTCAACTTAAATGAGACGCCATTCTAAAAATGCAGCGCTCAAGTAAAAAAAAAAGTTCAACTTGTGTTTAATAACTGCTTTTTTCACCATTTCCCTGCCTGCATCTCATTTTTTTTAATCTCAAAAACACATTTCTGAGTGAACAGCTACTTAAGACTAGCGTGAAATGTGTTCTACATTTGTAGTGCGCCACACTAGAGTGGTTAGTCAGGCGCGCCATCATGTGGTCGGATCATTTTCTTCTCTTAATGGTTATCATTGCTGTATTGTCAACATGTCCAATTGTAACGTTTGCTAACATGTTTATTCAAAATTGCAATTTCTCAATTTAAAAATAATAAAATCGAGGCAAAACATTAAATTCGAATAAAAATAAAAATAATCGCCTAGCCCTACTGTCAGTCGTCATTTTGGCTGCATAAGATTCTCCAGCTTTGTTGTTGAGCAACGAAGTGCAAGCTGTTAAAGCTCTGCCCTCTTCTGGAAAGTGGAGGGGAGCAGCAGCTCATTTGCATTTAAAGGGACACACACAAAAACAGCGTGTTTTTGCTTACACCCAAATAAGGGGCAAATTTGGCAAGCTGTAATAAATGGTAAATTTGAAAATTCACAGACACATTATGGGGACACCAGAGACTTATATTGCATCTTGTAAAGGGGGCATTACAGGTCCTCTTTAACCGATTCTCATTTTTATGAACTGATATTGATTCTTAAATCCCAAGAATCAATCTTTTGGTCTATGCTGTTAACTGAACATTGTAGTGTGCCTCCCATCCATTAAATCATAATAAGCTTTGTGCTTTGTTACTTTTGATATGAAACAAGGTCTCAGATTTCAAATTCTGACCATATTATTGCAAAATTCAAACAATAAATACTGTTTTGGCCCTCTTTAATGTGCATGACAGAAGGGCATATGAACTGATCATCTCTTCAGATGTACTAGTTACAACATGAAATAAACATAAATTAACATTAGAAATAATGTTGAATGATAAAGTACAACTTACCAAAATCCATATCATTTCTCATGTAATTGCTCAATCAGTGTTGCAAACGCAGAAAGATGTCAAGCTTGTAAACAATATCACATAACATTCCAACATTACTTTAAGTCTGTCCCATGATAAAAATGGATAGAGGTGAGAGGCAGATGGCGGGGGTGCAGAGCAGAAAAAGAAAAAGGGAAAATAAGCTCAACCTATCATTTTTTATCACTGCAAGTCTTTCAACATTTAGCATTGTTGCATGAGAGGGCAAAGAGATTAATGTTAGCCTATTTTCAGTTAATTGAAAAAATTAGTCACAGTAAATTTGTGAATGGGCGCTTCATTGACATTCGAGAGAAACTGGAAATCATTGTATGTAAATGTAAGCTGACCCTCTCTCCACCAAGCACAATTTAGTTATTGGGCTTTTCGCCTCATCCTGTAAATGCAGATGAGCACATTACTGTATGTCCAGGGGTACAATCATGCAAGGGCGTCCATTGGCTGAAGCCTGGGGGTACTGGCTGCTCAAATAATATTTTTTAAATAATTATTCACTAAAATTTATCATTGGACATGGCGAAGTCTTGTAAATTTAAACATTCAAGCGCTTGAGTGACGCACCAGAAAATTCAATTCAGTCGTGTGCTCTTTTCTGTGCGCTAAGAGAGTCTCATCTCAGCACCAAACTAAGTTCTCTTTTGTGTCTTCTTGTGCTTGAACAGAAATGTTTCTCAAAATGCCAGTTTTGTAGACTATTCAAACAGTTAGTGTTGTCTTATAGGGTGAAGACTATGCAGTTTTGAATATTTTCTTTATTCAATTTCTGTACCTGAATACTGTTAGACCAGCCATGTTTATTTCATTCATTTAATCTTTGGTCTATTGTATTTATTTGTGCTGTTGCTTGTAATTAGTTTATTTGTTCTTATTTTATTACTGCTTACTTTTCTTTAATAATGTTTAATCTTTACATAGGCAAGTAGTTTTGCGGTGGTATCGAAAATTTCACTGGTAGGCCTACCTGTGCCTTATTATTTTGTGCTCTTAATATATTATTAAAATTTTGGTACCTTATTTATTTGAATAGAATGTTGGGCCAAAACAACAGGAGCAATAACCATTTTAATACATTTTATTATTATTCTCTTTTTTTTTTTTTTTCTTTTCTTTTTCTTTCCGACGACTGATCAACTCTAGGCTAAGTTGATATGCCAGTCGAGCTGATGACCCTCCCATTCCCCTTGGGCTGGACAGCCACTTAAGACCGCTCCCCAGCCCGACTGGGAGACTTCTGTCATTAGCAATCGGCGACAACATGGCGCCCCTAGAGTGGGACCCAAGATGAGGAACCGGGGTCTGAGCCACATAGAGAGGGTATACAGCCTGTGGAGCGTAACCCTTATCTGCCTTCGGGGATTAGCCCTTGGATGAAATCCCCTGGCTTTCAGCCACAACTGAAAAGGTCTCGTATGCAAAATGCCGATAGGAATCACAGAGGACACAGATGCCATGAGACCAAGGGCCAGATTTACTAACAGCTTGCACCAGTGCAAACTCTCTTTTGGTGTTAAAAACTATTGTCGAGATTTACTAAAGACACCCAGAATTAGCGCTGAAAAGGCATGGACTGAGTTGTTTTTGCTGCTGACCCTTTTGCATATGCATTTGTAGGAGTTTCCCTTTCAGATGCAAAATTTGTGAGAGGAGTATTTAAATTAATCCTGCAATAAGATTTACTAATATATGCGCTTGTTAATTTACTGGTATTTGCCCCATTATTTAAGTAAGTAAAGTGTTCTGTATTGGGGAAATTGCATGTAGCAACAGCAGGGGTACAATGGTAAAAATAGTAGTATCACACACACTAAGATAAAATCAGAAAACCTAAAATAAACTAAAATAGACTATACAAAAAAAATTGCACAGTGAAATGGCTCACTACTTGTACAAAATGTTGTAAAAGTGGAAATAGTTAAATGTTAGCAGTGCTTATTCTTTATTGTGCAGTCTGACTGCAGCAGGAAGAAAAGACCTGCGGAATCTCTCCTTCACACACCGAGGGTGGATCACTCTGTACTCTACAGAGTTGACAGTGTGTCCTGCAGGGGGTGAGACTCATGGTCCTGCATAGATGACAGTTTTGCCAGGACCCTTCTGTCACTAACCTCCTGCCGGTCCAGAGGATAGCCTATGACAGAACTGGACTTCCTGATGACCTTGTCCAACTTCCTCCTCTCCCTCTGTGATGCTGCTGCTCCAGCAGACCACACCGTACAGAATGGCTGATGCCACCACAGAGTCATAAAAATTCTTCAGGAGCTCCTCCTGCACTCCAAAAAACCCTCTGTCTCCTCAGAAGGTAGAGCCTGCTCTGACCCTTCCTGTACAATGCATCCGTGTTGAGAGTCCAGTCCAGTTTATGGTTCAGGTGAACACCCAGGTACTTAGACCTGTACTTAATCCTTGTCCATACCCTGGATGTTCACCGGTGAGGGAGTAGACCGGTGTCTGCGGAAATCCACCACCATCATCGCTGATCAAGCCAACAATGGCAGAGTTGTCAGAGAACTTGAGCAGGACACAGCTGTCAGTGTTATGTCTGAAATCTGCAGTGTAGAAGGTGAAGCAAGCACTGTGCCCTGGGGGACACCCATACTGCAGATCAGGGGGTCAGACACACAGTCCCAGGCTCTCACAACCTGGGACCTGTTTGTCAGGTAGTCCAGGATCCAGCCAGATGTAAGACAACTCCAGACCGCACAAGCTTTTCCCTCAAAAGCACCGGCTGAATGGTGTTGAATGCGGTCGCCCTCAGCCTGGGAGTGGGGTGCGTTGAAGCTTGCAATGGTCTTTAGGATCCTCCAAACCCCCCTGATATTCTGCTGCTGCAGCTACTCCTCCATCTTCCTCCTGTTGCTGGCCTTGACCTCCCTGAATTTCTGTCTCAGCTCCTTCTGTACAGCTCTGAGCTCCTCCCTGTCCCCTGACCTGAAAGCTCTCTTCTTCTCCTTCAGTAGAGCTTTGATGTTAGGGTTAATCCACGGCTTGTTGTTTGCAAAACACTGTACCGTTTTGGAGGGCACAGTGTTTTCAAAACAAAAGTTGGTATAGTCTGTTATAGTGTCCGTGATTTTGTTGGTATCCTCCCCGTGTGGGTCACAGAGCTCAGTCCACACAGTGGTGTTGAAGTAGTCCCTCAGAGCCTCCTTGCTCTCAGTAGTCCACCTCTTCACCACCCGGGGCTCTACGGGCTGCCTGTGCACTACAGGTTCATACACAGGCTGTAGATGGACAATCTTGTGATCAGCCCTGCCAAGGGGAGGAAGGGGGGGTGGGGAGTATACCTCCTTTGAGTTGACATAAAATAAGTCCAGTATTTTTATTGTCAGTGGTGGGACAGGTGACATACTGTGTGAAAGTTGGCAACACAGAGGATGCATGGTTGAAATCACCAGAGATGAGGAAGAGAGCCTGTGGCTGCTGTGTCTGCATGTTGCTGGTAATTGAGAGCAGTGTATCACAGACAGTGTCTGCATTAGCAGAGAGGGGTACATACACAGCTATCACAATAACATGCGTGAACTCCCGTAGTAGGTAGTATGGCCTCATGCCTCAGGTCTAAAGCGTTTCTTCTTTTCCCGGAGTTTCTTTCCCGTGCGGTGTCCTCGGCGAGTCTTCTGAAGCAGCTCAGCGGGGATCACATGTCCCGAGGAAGCATTACCGCGCTCCTCAACGCGATCAGCTGTTCTCTGCTGTAAACAATGGGCGCACGGGCTCCGACACACATTGTGATTCGCGTAAAATGTCCAAAACTAAAGTAAAATCTGAGAAAAGTGGTAGTCAAGTCAAGTCAAGTCATCTTTATTTATATAGCGCTTTTTACAATGCAAATTGTGGCAAAGCAGCTTTACATTAATAAGAAAATGGTGTCATTGTGCAGCCTATTCTATATATTATTGATTCATTCCGTTGCAAATATCAGTAGTTATTAGTCTAGTTAATTTAGGTATATCAGCACTGCAGAAAACAGTGACGTAATCGTCCGGCTCAGCTCAGTTCACATACAACGGCGCCAATGCAGGCATATTAAAAACACTGCTGAATATCAAGCAAGTGTCCCCCACTTAAGCAAGCCAAAGGCAACAGCGGCAAGGAACCAAAACTCCAACAAATGGAGAAAAAAACCTTGGGAGAAACCAGGCTTAGTCGGGGGGCCAGTTCTCCTCTGGCCAACAGTGAACACTTGTCCGATACTCAGGCAGAGTTACAGGTCATTAAACCGATTTGGAATCGCAACAGTCAAAATATTTAATCCAGTTCCATCTAGTTTAAGATCTTTTTGATCACGCCGGTATGGGACGGTTTGTTGGGATATGTGCCACTGGCTGATGAGTCGGTAAGGTAACACAGTCTCCGCCGACACCACAGGGCCACACTGTTGCCGCACACAGGCACAGGTTCCCCGTCCGACCCGGACACGGCCCGGATCCAGCCAATCACGTTAATTGGTAAACCTCGGGATAAGCAGAGAGACAAAAAATTAGCGTAGACGCCATTCTTCATTCCGATGTAACGAGTACATCTGGTGTTATAGGAAGTGTTCCCGGTTCCGGCTGACCTGATCTATGCAGCCTAACAATCCTTTAACGGATATGAAGACAAAAGTTTATAGTGCGTCATGTGTATGCCAGGTTAAATAGATGCGTTTTTAGTCTAGATTTAAACTGACAGAGTGTGTCTGCTTCCCGAACAATGCTAGGAAGATTGTTCCAGAGTTTAGGTGCCAAATAGGAAAAGGATCTACCGCCTGCGGTTGATTTTGATATTCTAGGTATTAACAACTGGCCAGAATTCTGAGATCTTAATAGACGCGAAGGACTATAATGCATTAAGAGCTCACTCAGGTACTGGGGAGCTAAGCCATTTAGTGCCATTTAATGCACGCGAGCAGGGCAACCACCCAGTAGAGCATTACAGTAATCTAGTCTCGAGGTCATAAACGCATGAACTAGCTGTTCCGCATTTGTCATTGAGAGCATATGTCGCAATTTAGATATATTTTTAAGATGGAAGAATGCAGTTTTACATATGCTAGAAATGTGGCTTTCAAATGAGAGATTGGTATCAAAGAGCACACCCAGGTTCCTAACTGACGAAGACGACTTAACAGAGCAGCCATCAAGTGTTAGACAGTATTCTAGGTTATTATGTGCAGAAGTTTTTGGTCCAATAATTAGAATCTCTGTTTTTTCTGAATTTAGTAGTAGGAAATTACTAGTCATCCAATTTTTTATATCAGCTACGCATTCTGTTAATTTTGAGAATTGGTAGGTTTCGTCAGGGCGCGAGGAAATATAGAGCTGAGTATCATCAGCGTAACAGTGAAAGCTAATGCCATGCTTCCTAATGACATCTCCCAAGGGCAGCATGTACAGAGTGAAAAGCAACGGTCCTAGAACTGAGCCTTGTGGTACTCCATGTTTAACTTGTGATCGAAATGACATCTCTTCGTTTACTACTACAAACTGATAACGGTCAGATAAGTATGATTTGAACCATGCCAATGCATTTCCACTAATTCCAGCATAATTTTCTAGTCTATTCAAAAGAATATTGTGGTCGATAGTGTCAAAAGCTGCACTGAGGTCTAGTAACACTAATAGAGAGATACAACCACGATCTGATGATAAGAGCAAATCATTTGTAACTCTAATGAGAGCAGTCTCAGTACTATGGTACGGTCTAAATCCTGACTGGAAATCCTCACAGATACCATTTCTTTCCAAGTAGGAACTAAGTTGAGATGATACTGCCTTTTCTAGTATTTTTGACAGAAAAGGTAGATTGGAAATTGGTCTGTAATTGGCTAATTCACCAGGATCAAGTTGTGGTTTTTTAATAAGAGGTTTGATAATAGCCTGCTTAAAATTTTTCAGTACGTAACCTAGTAATAAAGATGAATTAATGATCTTAAGAAGAGGATCTATGACCTCTGGAAGCATCTCTTTCAATAGCTTAGTCGGTATAGGGTCTAACATACATGTTGTTGATTTTGATGACTTAATAAGTTTAGACAATTCTTCCTTTCCTATAGCAGCGAATGAATAAAATTTTTCCTCAGGGATGCTAAAATCCACTGTCTGATGTGATACTGTAGTAGACAGTTGCATGGCTATAATTTTCTCTCTAATGTTGTCAATCTTGCAAGTAAAGAAGTTCATAAAGTCATTACTGCTGTGCTGTTTGGAAACATCAGAAGTTGAGGCTGTATTTCTCGTTAATTTAGCCACTGTATTAAATAAATACTTAGGGTTGTGTTTATTTTCTTCTAAAAGATTTGAAAAATAAGCAGATCTAGCGGTTTTTATGGCCTTTCTGTACTCCATCATTTTCTCTCTCCATGAAATCCGAAAAACTTCTAGTTTTGAATTCTTCCAGCTGCGCTCCATTTTTCTTGCTGCTCTCTTAAGGGCCCGAGTGTGCTCGTTATACCATGGCGTTGGACTAATATCCTTAATCTTTTTTAAGCGCAAAGGAGCGACAGAGTCTAGAGTGTTGGAAAAGAGAGCGTCAATAGTTTCTGTTGCAACATCGAGTTCTTCTAAGCTGTCTGGTTTGCTAAGTTGATGAAACTGATCAGGAAGATTATTTATAAAGCAGTTTTTAGTGGTAGAAGTGATGGTTCTAACATATTTATGGCAGACAGGCGGTTTTCCAGCCTTGGTTAAATGTAGCACGCATGAGACTAGATAATGATCTGAGATGTCATCGCTCTGCTGCAGAATTTCAACGGCATCAATATCGATTCCATGTGACAATATTAGATCTAGAGTATGATTACGACAATGAGTTGGTCCTGACACGTGTTGTCTAACTCCAATAGAGCTTAAAATATCTGTTAATGCCAATCCCAAAGCGTCTTTTTCATTATCTACATGTATATTAAAATCACCAACAATAAGGACTTTATCCACAGCCAGTACTAACTCCGAGAGAAAATCAGCAAATTCTTTGATAAAATCTGTATGGTGCCCTGGTGGCCTATATACAGTAGCCAACACAAATTTCAAATGAGATTTGTCACTTACATTATATAACGTTACATAGAGCACCATCACTTCAAAAGAGATATATTTGAAAGACTTTTGAGTAATACTAAAGATATTACTATAGATAACAGCAACACCTCCCCCTTTACCTTTCTGACGAGGTTCGTGTCGATAATAGTAACCTTGAGGGCTAGACTCATTTAAAGTAATGTAATCGGCTGGTTTTAGCCAGGTTTCTGTCAAACACAGCACATCTAGATTATTTTCTGTGATAATATCATTTACAATAAGTGCTTTTGAAGAAAGGGATCGAATATTCAGCAACCCAAGCTTTATCATTTGTTTATCTTTATAATCTCTGTTTACTACTTGTTGAACATCAATTAAATTATCACCCGTAAATGGGTTTGGAAGTTTTCTGTATTTATTAGTTCGGGGTACAGACACAGTCTCTATGTGATGATATCTAGGTGAAAGAGTCTCTATGTGTTGGGATTTATCTGAATTCTGTGACGTGAGACAGCTAGCAGACGGTCGGTTTAGCCAGTCTGTCTGCTTCCTGACCTGGGCCCCAGTTAGTCAAGGTTGAGCTCTAAGACTATGTGCCATATTACTAGAGAGAAGAGCGGCACCACCCCAGGAGGGATGAATACCATCTCTTTTCAACAGGTCAGGTCTGCCCCAAAAACTTTTCCAATTGTCTATGAAACCTATATTATTCTGTGGACACCACTTAGACAGCCAGCCATTGAGTGATGAAAGTCTGCTAATTATCTCAACACTCCTACGAGCAGGAAGGGGTCCAGAAAAAATTACAGTGTCTGACATCATACGTGCGATTTCACACACCTCTTTAATGTTAATTTTGGTGATCTCCGACTGGCGAAGTCGAACATCATTAGCGCCGACGTGAATAACAATCTTAGAGTATTTACGATTAGCATTAGCCAGCACTTTTAAATTTGCTTTGATGTCAGGCGCTCTGGCTCCCGGCAAACATGTGACTATGGTGGCTGGTGTCTCTATTTTCACGTTCCGTGTAATAGAATCGCCAATAACTAGGGCACTTTCAACAGGATTCTCAGTGGGTGCGTCACTGAGTGGGGAGAACCTGTTTGATGTTCTAATCGGAACGGAAGAGTGGTGTTTTTTCCCACGACTAGGCCGCCTCACAGTCACAAAGTTGCCCTGCTGCACGGGCTCTACAGCCGGAACCGAACAATGTACGGAGTTCGCTAAGCTAGTCGCATCCAAAACAGTATCTGAAGCCCTTGCATTCTTACTATCCTCAATTAAAGTTTGGATGCGTGTCTCTAATTCTGAGATTTTCTCTGTCAGCCTGACTACTTCCCTACATTTATGACATGTGAATGCCTCATCGCTGACAGAAAAAGCTATACTATGCATGTGACAGGCAGTGCAAGTAACAATGAAAGGAGAAGATGACATAGCTTACCATGTTCGTAGACCGATCCGACTTACCAGTTGTTTGATGAACTTGTAGAAAAAGGAGAGCGCGACAGAAATGACGATGGGCACGGATAACACAAACTAGCGTAATGCTAACGCGTTGTGATGGTGATTTAGATTAGAAGATTAAAAACTAGCAATGTCAGATTAATGTGATAGGCAATATAAGACAATATCAGATATATAGTGAAGATAAAGTAGACAGCAAACAATGACAATAAATAGATTCAAAACAAAGCTATACGGAGCAACAGACTCAAACAATTCAGCAGTGAGGCAGACAGGAGCAAAGTAGTGTAGTGTAGGTGTAGGTAGTGTAGTGCTAAGTATTAAATACGATATATACAAAAAATATACAAAAATGAAACGTCTAAGTAGCTAAACAATGGAGAAAATTAAGAAAGGGGTAAGAGCTGTTGCAGCCGGCTCGCACCAGCGCCAGAAGTAAACTTTGTTTAACACCCCAAAAAAGCATGTCTTAACTCAGTTTGCAACATGGCTGCAGTTGTTGCTGCTAGGAGGAGACACCACAGAGAACAGAGACCGCGAGAAGGGAGAGAATATTTTCCACTCATCTTAATTTCTTTGGAATGTCAGAGGAAGACAAGTGAATGGGACACTTTTTGCCATTGAGATGAATTGGAAAAAGTGTCCCAATCAACCTGAATTCACTGCTATATATGTGTGTGTACGTGTTTGTCAGATTATATATGTAACAAGTTGCGCCTGTGTCGACCCAAATCAGCTCTGTTTATTTGCGACCCAACACTAATTTGCGCTGCTCTTGTTAGATTATGGTGTCATTATGTAAATGACTTGACATTATCTTTGTTCTTTAATTTGTGGATCAGCAGTAGATCACGCTCAAAATTTGTGTGCATTTGTGTAATTGCACAAATCTGGCCCCTAATATTCTTTGATACTGAATGCACCATGCCATTCCTGTTTGAAGGGTCTCGACTCGAGTGGGAGACAACTGTGCTCGCATCATGATTGAACCCTATAAGATCCCTAAGTATATCGTTCTGTGGGTAGGAGAGAGAATGCTTTTTTTGTCATTGATTCGTAACGCCAGTGAAACTAGATGTGTATGTGTGCGGTGATAAGGCTAGGCCGAATGGAAGAACCCAATATTGATAAGCTTCGCCCCCAAAAGCAAACCTCAGGAACTTGTGGCAGTATTTCTATGAGAAGATATGCATCCTTGAGATCGATCATGATGAACCGGAAAAAGGTGGGTAGTTTTGCGCCCCCCTTCCTGAGGGGGGCTACCCTCACAGGGCTGGGTGCAAGACCAGCAGGACTTTTTTTTTTGGGTATTAATGGTCCTAAGGTCTTGCTTTGGAGGCTGCTGAGAGCAGCAAGATGGTCCCCTGGTTTTAGGAGGGGGTGCAATTCACCACACTATGTTTCTGAGCCTCCCTTTTATAAGCACTGGGGTGAGGCTGGGTTGATGGCAGCCCCTTCCACTGAGTGTGGCGGGGAAGATGTAGCAAATTAGCTCAAAAGGGAAATATGAATAATTATTCATAACTAATTATGATTATTCATTATGATCAATTATGAATATTTGAATCAGTTAATCAGGTTAACTCAATGTAGCTGCATTCAAACTACAATCAATCGATCTGTTCATCCTGTGAACACTCAATGTTGATTATTAATTGATCCTGAGAGAAGGATATTTCCCCTGACAGAAGACTAACTTTCTGTCCCGTTTCCGGTACTTTTATAAACCCGTATAGGGTCAGAATCATTTAAGTGACAATTCACCTGCGTAGGCAGAGTCAGAACCAAACATGTATTGTGCACAAATTTTATTTACTACATCACGAACACATAACTAACTAACAAACACATACATACACACAAATCACACGTACAGGGGTAAAAGGGGAAGTGAGAGTGAAACCGAAAGTGGGAACAGGAAATGGAGTTAAGTCAACAACCCGGAAGGAATCATTAGCATTCAATACAAAACTCCTCTGTTGACAAAGGAGGTTCACAACTTTAACTAACTAGCAGCAATTTAGTATATCGTACGATACTTGCATTCTGCCTCAGAGATGGAAGACCGTCTGAATATACGGTTGCAGTAGAAAGTCCTGAGTTCAGTCCGATGGTCCTGAAGTTGCAATCGATGTCTTCTATGTTGAATGAAGGAATGATAACAAGTTTGCATTGTTGCTGTCTTCTCTTTCTCATGTGAGCACATGGCCGGACAGGGCCGAGGCCTACCGGCCTGGCCGCAGGAGGCCAGGCCGCAGGAGCTGTCTTTGGAACAGTCGACGATAAGAGAGAGCTTGATCTTGTGATCAGTGATTTTTAAAGTGTGAAGATGTCACACCCTCTGGAGGTGACTAAGCCAATAAGGATTTGTTCCTTCGGAGGGAACTTTTATGACCCTTTGTTCTCTAGCAAGATATTTGCATAAGACATCATATTGGATGGATGAGAGAAGAACTTTCTAGATTCTTATTATACTTGATGTGTCAGAGTTAACAAAATGTAATGTAAATTAAGAGCTTGGGAGCGAAGATTGGAGTCCAGAGAGACCAAACGTGCTACCCATGTGATTATAGTTAGTCATAATATGCAACTCTGAAACATTAATACAAAAAGTTCAAAAGAGAGAATTAATACATAGGTCAAACCCTATAAAAGGAAAATTATGAGAGGGAAAAATTGGATACACGTTTATGCATTTCTCAAGTGGTTATATATAGAATATATATAGGATTAAAACGGTTTATTTGTCCTTCTCAACAAGAATGAAGTCAGAGTCACATCCTCTGCAAATTCTTTACGGTCGTAAAACCCTATCAGATGGTGTCCATGGGGGAGGGTTCCCCAGACCTCAGAGTGAGTTTTTAGAGATTATTTGTTAAGTATGACAAATAATCGTGTCTGATTTGTCTCAGTCGTTACAAAGAAATTGAACAAAAGCTCCCTCGTGATTTTTTTTTACCTGATACCTGCTGACGACGGGGTTAACCAAGTCGCCAAACAGACCAGAAGGTGAGACTAAGGCATCAAGAAGGAACACTCTGTCCTTATTCTTGAGGTTTAACCACAGATGTCTCTCCTTGGTTTGCACAAAGAGATATATCTGTGGCCCGACGAAGCTTTGTGAATGCTTCCTTGTCAATCAGGTCCTTTAGCAGATCAGCCTGGTGTGCCTGTAATACCGCCATGGTGTGCAGCGCTGTACCAGCCTGACCTGCTGCTTGAAAAGCTTTTCCCTTCAAGCGTAGAGGTGGTTTTGCATGGCTTTGTGGGGAGAGTCTGCTTTTGTAATGATGATGCCAAATCAGGTGAGAGATAGCTCGCGACTGTCTCTTCAACCTGTGGCACCATTGTATACCCCTGTGCCTTAGCACCCACGATAGTAGAATATGTTGACATTGAAGGCACAAATACATGGGAAGTATGAGGTTTCCTCGATGAACGAGTTAACTTGTCATGGAGATCTTCCAAGCAGAGGAAAGACTGATTTTGTGGCCTCTCTCCCTGTCCACCGGAAAGAAACCTGTCCTCTAGTTTTGAGCGCTTGAGGGTCTCTTGTTCTCGTGTCCAGTCTAGCTGTAATTTGGCGACAGCGTGAGTCACCACGACTGAGCAGAGCATGTGAGCAGAGTGGAGCGTGAGCGGAGCGGCTCATATTCCTATAGAGCGGTGAGCGCTTTCTGCAGATTCCGCTACGCTCGCTCAGTCGCTCAGGATCGCTCGCTCAACCCAGAATTCCCTTAACATCAAAGTTAAGAAGGAAGAAGCAGCCCTAGACCTAATTGAAAGGAGGTGTGGAGAAACTCAGTTAGCAAATATTAATTTTGTGATTTAATCACAACAAAGTTCTTATTCGTACTTTGTTTTGGGGTAAAAAGAACTTTGAAAAACCTTCGCAGCATCATAGTGTTAATGAACATCGCGCGTCCATGCTTCCATGCCCGCTTTCCTCTCAGCAACAAAAACACACAACAGATATGAAAAAAGCGTCTGATTTAATCATCGCGATGTGGAGATGTTTGCACCAGCTCTGCGATTCAGCACTCTCCAGTCACGTTACGTTTATTTATAGTCTACCACTTTATTATATAGCTTATTGCTTTAAAGCCACAAATATTACAACTATCTATAGGCCAACTGTAATTGAGACATGTATTTAAGAACTTTATTAAAACAGAAAGACATTATTTCGGCCTCAAAGACCGTTCATTTGTTACGCACTTCAATCCGCATGCGACTTTTTATTTTTTTCTTCTCACGTAGGCCTATTCAGGCAACTCTTTGATGAAACATTGATTAAAATTAAGATACGATTTATACAAAACAAAAACAACTTTAAAGAAAGACTTTCTACAAAACAAAACTTAATGAAGCTTTCAACTGTGTCTCCACCAGAATCTTTCTAAAACTCAAAAATGAACTGAAGCGAATAGCCTTACACAATCAGGAAATATATGTCTAAAGAAATAAAAAAGCAAATATTTAAAACAAATATTTTCCTGCAATGTACTAATCTGTATGAAATTAAAGATGCACAGTTTGCTTTATCATTAATGTGATCACACCCTTGCGCAGAGCGCGATATTCATAATATATAGCCTAATATACTCATAATATACTTATATTCATAATTCGCTGAGGCCATCTGTGCAAAATGGTAAACGTCCCCAACAATGCGTTAAAAAGCATCAACAAGGGCTATACAGTACATGGAAATTTCATGTCGGAGCGAATTTGAGCGTACGTCATTTTACCGGTAAGCATCAGCGACACATGAGTGGAGCGATCGCTTGGGCCTTGAGCGATTGAGTGGAGCGAGCTGACATAGAGCGGAAAAATGAGCGGAGCGTCACACCGCTCCGCTTCGCTCACATGCTCTGGGACTGAGTAATTCCTCAACTGCTTTGTCATTGCGTGAGGAATGGTCAGAGGTTGGTAATTCGAAGTCCGCAGACCAGAGAGATTCATCATTCCCCACATGAACCGAAGAGGTGCTAGGGCGCGCTTCGAGATCACACGAAGGACAAATGGATCCGGACAGAGAGTGAGCGATAGGGACGAACCTGTCTCTCGCTCCTCAGCTAGATCCATACGAATTGCTGATTAAGTTGGCTTGAAAAAGCCAACTTACTGAAATGCTATTTAAACTTATTATTTTTCTTCTGAGACTAAAATTTCTGACTCTATCTCCTTCTAGAGCTTTAACTCTACAAACTCCAAACTCTGCTCAGACCTTCAGACTGTTCTGACTCGAGTTGCTATATCTTTTCTAACTAATCAGAAATGCGCTTCTCCTAAAAATTAATATTAATCATCATAAAAATCCCATTGACTATCCATCTATCTATCTAATTTTTCTAATCTATCTATCTATCTATCTATCTATCTATCTATCTATCTATCTATCTATCTATCTATCTATCTATCTATCTATCTATCTATCTATCTATCTATCTATCTATCTATCTATCTATCTATCTATCTATCTATCTATCTTCTGACCACAAATATCTATCTATCTATCTATCTATCTATCTATCTATCTATCTATCTATCTATCTATCTATCTATCTATCTATCTATCTATCTATCTATCTATCTATCTATCTATCTTTTGACCACAACTAACTAACTAACTATCTATCTATCTATCTATCTATCTATCTAAACTTTCTGACTGGGCTTTTTCAAGCCAACTTAAAGTTTGTTTCAACGAACTTTTCTATCTAGTTTTCTTTTTTTTTTCTTTTTTCTTTCACTTGAAATATACAGTGATGAGAGAAAAAGAAAAAAAATTCTGCACACTGCCTAACAAAATCTTCTCCTAGTAGAGAGACAGAGAAAGCTTGTGTTCAGCGCACACACACACAGAATGGTCTGAAGACAAAGGACCTGAAGATGCACCTGTGGCACATTTAATTATAGCCTCTGATGCAGGCGGATGCTGATGATGTCACTGCCAGATGCTATAAAATTTCTAGGTCAATTTTGATGTGTTGCACACATATTCACAGCTGTTCACTAAAGATGTTCCCATAGCGCTAATCAAGTGCAGAATTAAGCGTTTCTTTTGAAAGGAAACACATTATAATTAATCGTAACAAACATACACACATTCACACATACACTGAAAGAAATGTGTTCGTTACATACGTAACCCTGCTTCTCTGAATATAGAACAAGGACATTAAATTAATGTCTTCACATAGATTAAACATTTTAAAGTTTCATCTTCAACATATCAAGTAGTCAAAAGTAAAGAATCACTCATGTATGTTTGTGTTTGTTCCAGGCACTGAGGGTTATGGGTAAGATCATGCGGGAGTGCTGGCATGCCAGTCCAGCTGCTCGGCTTACAGCACTACGTGTCAAGAAAACCTTATCTCAGGTGACTGTGGTCAAGGACGTTAAAGAATAACCCAGCAGCCTGGTTCCCCACTAATCTGTGTCTGTCAGTGTTATTGAGACATTTCAAATGCTCAGTTGAGATGCCAAAGATTGCAGGAATTTAAGAGGGAAAGAATGTCTTTTGATGACACCTAAGCTTTGAAAAAATGAAGGAAAATGTATTCTGTTTTGTAGTCAATAGATGGTGATAGAGTACTGATATACTGCTACCTCAACTGATCCTACAAGTGCCAAATGCTTTGAGTTGCACGTTATGCTTCGTGCCATAAATGTTTTGCTTGGTGTAATTTACAGTCACACTTCAAATGTCTGTATATCTGTTTTCATAAACTCAGCAAAAAAAGAAAAGTCCTCTTACTTTAAACTATTTTTATTCATAGTAAATTTCTTTACATGTAAATAAGAACATAAATATTTGTATGAACATAAAAACATTCAACACCTGAGGCATAAACTTAAGTTGCACAGATATCTGACAAACAGAAATATAAAAATGAGTGAACAAAGGGAGAGGAGGGGGTTGTAAACTGTTTGTACCACACAGTAGAAAAGAGCCATTAGTGTCTTGAGGACTGTTCCACAGGTGCATGTGCTATAATTATGTATGGTTCATTGAGCATAAAAGCATAAAAAATAATTTACAGTAAAGCTTACTTGGATTGTACAAAATTATCTTTAAAATATAGTATACCGAAAAAGGGATGCTACATTTTACTTTATATTTTTTATTTATTTATTTATTTTATTTTTTTATTTTTTATTTTTTATTTTTTTGCTGAGTTTATATACAGAAGACCAAAAAGAAAAAAAAACATTATTTTTTTTAAGACCATGTGTTGATGTTACACAGCATAATGTGGTCTGCAACAGGAAACTGGTTTTTTTTTTTTAGCCCAGCTTTGAGCAGGTTGTGATTTCCTGGCACCATTTTGTCTTCTGTTTTAAACCGTTCACATCTTGATTGTACTGTGTACCTGTATGATTTCCTGTAAACCTTGTCATTTCAGAATGTGAAGGAAATTAGTTGCATTTTTGCTCTTGTGCATGTCTGAAACAAAACCTGATGTCCGAAGAGGTCAAAAAAAAAAAAAAACCTATGTCACTGATCATCCAAAGCGATTTGTCAAGACGCTTCATATAGTGCAGGGGTCTCCAACCTTTTATGTGTCATGGACCAGTTTCGGAAAGAAAAAAAAGCCTATCTGAAAATCCAAAGCCTCTTGAACAGATGTTTCATCTAGAGCAGAGGTATTTAACCGGTTTTGTTTTGAAAATATTTTTGGGGAAACGCAGAGGCGTTGGGGGGGTTTGAGGTGTGATCAGAACAATGATTAATTTATTAATTTATCTATCCTTCCATTCCGTCGATCAGTTCTACACACCGTTTTATCCTCTGCAGGGTCACAGGATGCTGGAGGATATCCTAGTATCTCGAGCCACAGGCGGTGGATACTAGGCTCACACACAACCATCCACACATTCGCACATTCAGTCACACTTACGGGCTAATTATTGTCATGTTTAGCCTGTCTAAAAATTGCTCATCAGTGTCATCTATTCTTAGTGGGAAAGTGGTAGCTGAAGTTGTTGCTTTCAGCAGTTGCTGTTGCCCTGTTTGAGTAATCAACTCTTTCCCCGCAAGTGTTTACTAAAGTTGCCAGTCAGTGCCAGCAGGGATGTGCGCTACGACTAACTGAACAGTCGTTTAAACGGAAGTTTTTTATCCGACTTGTCGATTAGTCTAAAAGCAAGAAACCCTCAAAAGATGGTAAGAAAAAAAAATGTGCATATATACGCCTAATTACATACTTAATCTATGAATCACACTGTCAAATTTCTTAATGAATTCCACTAAAAATAGGTAACATTAATGATTATGCCATACGCTTGTCCGGAGTTATCATAATTTAATTTTAGGCGGTTGTAAAAAACAAAACGTACCCTCAACATCAGCCAATAGCTTTTTCAATCAAATCAGCTGGGGCAATGCAGAATGGAAAATCAATCAATAGCTTGACAGAATTCTTCATCTTCATATAACGTCACCCAACATTATTAAAGCAGAAGTCAATAGGAATGATAATCAAAGAATATTTTATTATTTTATTTATATATAAATAAATATATATAAATAAATATTTATATATATATATATATATATATATATATATATATATATATAATCTAGCTTCATTCATTGTTTTTTTTTTAATCAACACTTGAATGTGTTTTATGAAATCAAACAAAAAGCTAAGAAAATCAACTTTGATCAAAACATAGATTAAGTAGATCTATACCATCAGCACCCCTAAAGGTTGCACAGCTCTTTGTTTTCTTGGGTTCTAAATTTTTTTCAGTAATGTCAGGCAGTTATGAACTATGTGCTATTGAATGTCTGATGACTTGTCAATGGCAGGGAAGTGTTATATCCATTGTCCCTCCATTGAAACTCATTGTAATTTGTACAGTATTAGATAGAGAGAGAGAGAGAGAGAGAATTTTCCGTTTTCCTAAAACAATGTACTTTGTTTACAAAAGTCCCTTTCAATTTAAAAGTCTCTTGCCACTGACCGACTCATTTACTCTAGTAAACTTTGCTGCCATCCAAAATCTGTATTGATGTAACTTTCACTCAATCTATATTACGCACTAACGTACCCTTTCTCAATACCAAATACAACATATTATTTATATAAAATAATATTCATTGAGCAACTATTTAAATGAACAACAATAGCCATTATAAATAAAGAAATAAAGAAAATAAACTCAATTGTTCAATTTAGTCAAACGTACAAAAGCAGTGCTCTTCAGGATCTAAGTTAAATATAGCCTTAATATTAAATTATCAAATGTAACTGCCCAATTCGATTTGCTCAGGAACAAGCAGTAGATTAATAAGAATTAATAATAATTTCCCTGTTTAATGTACCCCAAATGAATTATATCTCATGTTTAACAACTATAAGAACTTTAATACCCAAAGCACTGGCCGAGATGAAGCTGTTCTTGGAGGGTACACGAGCACTGACTGGCCACTGACGGCCTGGAGCTCGGATCTCCAAAAATGTCTAAACAAATTGTAAAATAGGTGCTATGATCACATATTTCAATTCTAAACAACTACATTCTTACCTAAAAAATCTCTTAAAACTGCATTCCGTTGAGGACAAGCAAACCCATCATATTTTTATTGATACTACTGTCACAGCTTTTTTGGAATCGGGTTTGTACACACACACACACACACATATATACAAATATATATTTGTGTATATATATATATATATATTTGTATACATATGTATGTGTGTGTGTGTGTACACAAACCCGATTCCAAAAAAGTTGGGACACTTTACAAATTAAATACAAATACAAAAAAAAGAATGCAATAATTTACAAATATCATCATAAATTTATATTTTATATTACAATAGAATATAGATAACATATCAAATGTTGAAAGTGAGACATTTTCAAATGTCATGCCAAATATTGGCTCATTTTGGATTTCATGAGAACTACACATTCCAAAAAAGTTGGGACAGGTAGCAAGAAGAGGCCGGAAAATTTAAATGTACATATAAGGAACAGCTGGAGGACCAATTTGCAACTTATTAGGTCAATTGGCAACATGATTGGGTATAAAAAAGAGCCTCTCAGAGTGGCAGTGTCTCCTAGAAGTCAAGATGGGCAGAGGATCACCAATTCCCCCAATGCTGTGGCGAAAAATAGTGGAGCAATATCAGAAAGGAGTTTCTCAGAGAAAAATTGCAAAAGAGTTAGAAGTTATCATCATCTACAGTGCATAATATCATCCAGAGAATCTGGAACAATCTCTGTGCGTAAGGGTCAAGGCCGGAAAACCATACTGGATGCCTGTGATCTTCAGGCCCTTAGACGGCACTGCATCACATACAGGAATGCTACTGTAACAACGTGGGCTCAGTAATACTTCCAGAAAAAATTGTCGGTGAACACAATCCACCATGCCATTCGCCGTTGCCGGCTAAAACTCTATAGGTCAAAAAAGAAGCCATGATCCAGGAGCGCAGGCGTTTTCTCTGGGCCAAGGCTCATTTAAAATGGACTGTGGCAAAGTGGAAAACTGTTCTGTGGTCAGACGAATCAAAATTTTAAGTTCTTTTAGGAAAAGTGGGACGCCATGTCATCCGGACTAAAGAGGACAAAGACAACCCAAGTTGTTATCAGCATTCAGTTCAGAAGCCTGCATCTCTGATGGTATGGGGTTGCATGAAACTAGACGCCTGTATTAGACAAGAATGGGACAACATTCCTATTCCTAAACTTGAGCAACTTGTCTCCTCAGTCCCCAGACATTTGCAGACTGTTATAAAAGAAGAAGGGATGCCACACAGTGGTAAACATGGCGCTATCCCAACTTTTTTGAGATGTGTTGATGCCATGAAATTTAAAATCAACTTATTTTTCCTTTAAAATGATACATTTTCTCAGATTAAACATTTGATATGTCATCTATGTTGTATTCTGAATAAAATACTGAAATTTGAAACTTCCACATCCATGTGTGTATATATGTATATGTACTGTATATATGTGTGTGTATATATGTATACAGGGTTGGGGAGTAACGAAATACAAGTAACTTAGTTACGTATTTAAAATACAAAATTTGAGTAACTGTATTTCATTACAGTTACCTTTTAAATGGGTGGCAATCAGATTACAGTTACATCTGAAAAGTATTTTTGATTACCAAAGTGATTACTTTGAATTTTAATGTCATTTAAACAGCAATTGGTGATTCTCTGGCCCTGACAGTCTGAAAAAGCGTGGTTAAGTTTCAACAACATTTTAATACTTTTAAGAGGGATCATAAAAATGTTGTTTATTTAGTACTGTCCTGAACAAGACAAAATGACTGAATTTATGAAAAACTTGCCCAACAGTCAACTTAACTTAACTGTCCTGTCATGACCTGGATGATCCACGACTGTTTTCATGTTTTGTGATAGTTGTTTGTGAGTCATTTTATAATTCACTGCACTGCAACTTTTTCTCACAATTTGTTTTTTTCCCCTCACAATTGTGAGTTTGCATTTCACAATTCTGACTTCTTTTTCTCAGAATTGCGAGATTTAAACTCACAATTACAAGTTATAAAGTCAGAATTGAGAGATATAAACTTGCAATACTCACTTTTTTTCATGCAATTGTGAATTTAGTATGTGAGTTTATATCTCCTAATTCGGACTTTTCTCAATATTGACAGTTTATATCTCATAATTTTGAATTTTCTCAATATTGCGAGTTTATATCTCAATTCTGACTTTTATCAATAATGCGAGTTTATATCTCATCATTCTGACTTTGTAACTCACAATTGCAACTTTGTATCACACAATTCTGAGAGATATTCTAAAGTATTTAGATTAAGTTACTAAACTTGAGTAATGTAACGAAATACGTTACAAATTACTTTTTAAAGCATGTATTTTGTAATCTGTAGTGAAATACATTTTAAAAGTAACCTACCCAGCCTTGTATGTGTATATATATATATATATATATATATATATATATATATAGATAGATAGATATAGATATAGATAGATAGATATGTGTATAGGTATGTGTGTGTGTGTGTATATATATATATATATATATATGTACAGGTGCTGGTCATATCATCAAAAAGTTGATTTATTTCACTAATTCGATTCAAAAAGTGAAACTTGTATATTATATTCTTTCATTACACACAGACTGATATATTTCAAATGTTTATTTCTTTTAATTTTGATGATTATAATTGACAACTAAGGAAAATCCCAAATTCGGTATGTCAGAAAATTTGAATATTACTTAAGACCAATACAAAGAAAGGATTTTTAGAAATCTTTAGAAAAATCAACTGAAAAGTATGAACATGAAAAGTATATGAGCATGTACAGCACTCAATGCTTAGTTGGGGCTCCTTTTGCCTGAATTACTGCAGCAATGCGGCATGGCATGGAGTCGATCAGTCTGCGGCACTGCTCAGGTGTTATGAGAGCCCAGGTTGCTCTGATAGTGGCTTTCAGCTCTTCTGCATTGTTGGGTCTGGCATATCGCATCTTCCTCTTCACAATACCCCATAGATTTTATATGGGGTTAAGGTCAGGCACCATGGTCCTTAAACCAGGTACTGGTTACTTTGGCACTGTATGCAAGTAACAAGTCCTGTTGGAAAATGAAATCTGCATCTCCATGAAGTTGGTCAGCAGCAGGAAGCATGAAGTGCTCTAAAACTTCCTGGTATACGGCTGTGTTGACCTTGGACCTCAGAAAACACAGTGGACCAACACCAGCAGATGACATGGCACCCCAAAATATTGAGTGTGGAACGTAAGATTTCACTGACTGTGGAAACTTTACACTTTGCCTCTCCTCTCTTCCTACAGACTCTGGGACCCTGATTTCCAAAGGAAATGCAAAATTTACTTTTGTAGGGGATTTTACAGTTTAGGACCCTTTGACCAGATACGTTGAATGAAGACCAGGAGTCAGAAATGCAATCAATAGAAGAAAATTTACTGAAGAATAGTTTGCAGTTTCATCAGCAGAAGTCAGCTTCAGGTCTCACAAGGAGTTCGTAGGCCGCTCTGCGTACATACATTTTTCCATAGCAATTATACTCTAACAGGGTCTACTAACTACGTCACTACTAAGATTACGAAGATTCTGATTGGTTAAGAAAACTAGACAAAATTGGGAAGATAGTCAGGAGCGTATCTTCATCTATCAGGATGTTGACGCCAGACTCCTTGAGTTAGGTCCCTCTAGGTCAGGTCTAGGCGCCCTCAAGTCTCCAGTCCAGATGACACCTATCCACATGCCCTCAATACGAAACCTGCACAGAACATTAACGCACATACACAATACACGCTACTGCAGAGTTGATAGTTGGTTAGCTCCAACTATCAACATGAAAGTTTCCCAAAACATGCTGATAACATGTTCTTGGTTCTGGCGAGAAGTACAAACAATATTCATTTTTATCCTGTGGAAAAATACAGAAGTTAAGATGACATGTTGAAATGAGGCAAAAGTCACGTCCCGTCCAGGAGCTGTGGTGTCCTTGGTGACCCAAACTCCAGGGAGCTAAGAAAACAGATATATGGCTAGACACATGCATCACACATCACACATCATCATTCTAGGGTTACATATAGAATAAAATCATGCAAATAATTTTAATAAGTAAAATACTGATTATTGATTATTGCTTCACTCCAAAAAGGATAAATATATATATTGTAGAGAAGAGGATAAATATTGATTATCCCCCTTCACTCCCCCGTTTTAGACCAATGTGGGGTCTAATACCACCACGTCTGGTCTATCCAGTGAGGTCACTACTGAAGGCGGAGTGGCGACGCATGCTCCCCTGACGGGTCACACTTGTCTCTTCACCCCATCATGGACAAGCCGGAAACTAAAAATTCCGGTCCCCATGGCAGGGGCTCTCCCACCTTCCACTCACAACAGGCCATTGATCTTTTCCTTAGTCAGCTGGTTGTTCAACTTTATCAATGTGGTCTCCTCCTCCACTGGATTCACTGTACGGCAAGCAGATCTAAAGATATATGAAAAACAACACCGGACACACAACCATATGCACAGACACAGCACCAACAATCCTACACATGCTCCGAAAGCATAAAGTACATACTTTGCAATTCCCAGAGCTAGGTCTTCTGAGGCAGCCACAAATTCCTCCCATGCTTCCTCTACAAATTCACTCACAGTTTCTGTCACATCAGTAAACATTGAACCTACAGTAAAGGCTACCATAATAGCCGCTGCAAGACTAGAAGGTCCCTCAGGTTCCCCGATAAAGGGACTGCCATCTGATCTAAGCCACATAGAGTTCAGATATTCATACCCTGCGAAGATATCAGTAGATTTCATCTGTTTCATAAATGCATTAATGTAACTTGCCTGAACTTGTTTAGCCTTTAACTCCGGATAATATTCGGTTTTGTGCTTCATTTCAGCGAAACATAGACCTAATTCGGCACAATTGCCATGATGGCATTTCTTTGCTGGGTGCCATGAAGGCCCCACAGGATGTACCAACTTATGGTTGACACAATTACCTGGATCTTGTTTTGAATTAAGATCTCTGACCCCTTGCACTGGTAGGACGGGTCGAAGGAACTGCTGAAATTGTTTTTCTTTGTCAAACCATTCATCCCCCAGCGCCACATCTGACACCTTGGGCCACATAAATACCTGAAACGGTTGGAAATACTTCCACACTAAATCATCCACAGTCAAAGGCACCCTCGAAATTGCAACTCTACTGGTGGCTATTTCCAGAAACAAATGAAACATATTAATGTGCATCCAAGCCGTAATATTATATACCATAGAGGTGGCACTACTACACTTACTCTCAAGATGATCATGCAATTGCTCCATCCTAATGATCGTTTTATTCGCCATGGCCAGAGCATAATCATACTGAGCCAAGACGTCCATCAGACTAGCCCAGGAGTAGTCTGGTTTAACAAATGAAGAATTACAGATTTCCCATGGAATGGGCATGTCCTTTACCCCTGTCAGTCTAGCGGCAACATTCTTGCACCTTGTAGTCTGTGCTGGAGGAAAGGTGGTAACAAACCACTGCTGAATCTCCTTACCCAAACAGCGTTCTACATGGGCCGTCTCTTTCCATGGATCGTCAAAACTGGTATATCTAGGCCATGCAAGAGAAATAGCATTCACAAAAGGTAAACCATTAGTACTACCATTTAAATCAAAGTTCTTTTCATCAGTTTTGTCTATTCTTCCTAGACGGTCACACACTGCTCCATAAGATCTATCAGCATCCCACTGGACTAAATGAACTTTGGTGGGTTGTAAAACTCCCCATCTCATCAAAAATTTATCATTGAGTACCTCGTTGTACCCTTCGGAGTTAGGGTCTTCTCTGAACACAATATTGGAGTACATGTAACTCTGTGCAACTGCCTGGACTACCCTGTTCAAGCCCAACCGATCTCTAGCTTGTGGTAGAAAGTAAGACATGATGTGGCGGGGATCAGGTGCACTTGGATATAATGGCATTTTAACTGCTTTCCCACCCAAAATAACATGGGCGTCCTCAGCCTTCTCGGATGATCGTTTCTTTCGTTCTGATCTATGGTCAGCAAACTTTTGGTGCACCACGTACCTATGAACTCGGTCTATTCTTGACGAGCAGGTGCTTTGGTTATCACGAGCAACTGCAATTGGAATCCAGCTCAGAGAACTGAAATTACGTTCAAACACATCCAACCCGCCGTCGTTCGCCCACCGACCAGTTTGCATAATGAGGGTATTCTCTGGATAATTTGGGGAGTGACCGAGCCAAAAGGTCACTGTCTCATTACCGTCCAAACGATAACATCGGTCATTGACGTTTTGGTACATACTAGGAATTAAATTTAGTCCCTCAGTGGAATTTAGACATGGATATTGAACCCATGATGGACGGTTATCAGTTATCTCACAGTCCCAATTGGTGGAAAAGGCATGGAATCGACCTGTCCAGAGAGAAATTTGGATCCACATTAAGAATGATAGTGCGATCACAATTAGCATTACCAAAGAGAGCGGGATTACCAATCGAACGAATGCCCGTCTCAGTTTCAGTCGTTTTTCTTTTCGCACTTCTTCTTGAAGGATTAACAGCTTCAATATGTCCTCTGGCCCAGACATCTGTAACAATACAAGAAAAAAATACTGGTTCCAGAAATAAATTAACACATCAGCATATATCGTTTGTTCATATTCCAATACCCTAACTACGCTTGAGGTATTAAGGCTTTTCCGAGTTAAAGATTTGGTTGTTACGCTTTTCAAGTGGTTTCACCTGTGACCAATGTCTCCAGACTGTACCCAGAACCCCTTTGTCAAGAAGGACAGATGTATTTGTGGTCAATAATACCTGATAAGGTCCGTCAAATTTTGGACCTAAAGGAGAAACAATTTCTCTCTGCAGCATAACACTGTCCCCTATTTCAGGCAAGACAGGCATGTGTTGCTGTTCGGTGTTATCTTTATCAGCTTGTCTGATAGTGACACTGACTCGTATGTCACGTAAACAATCATCCAATGCTTTAAGATAATTTTGCAGCGTATCTTTCAATGGGCCTGATGGTCCCTCATGTTGCAAGGGAGCATCCCAAGGCAGTCGCATGTAGCGACCAGTCATTATTTCAAAAGGGCTGATCTGCGTGGTTTTGTTAGGGCTGGCTCTCATGCTTAACAAAATTGTTGGGATGGCAGCATGCCATCCTTTCCCCCACTCCAACAATCTCTTTCTCAGTGATGTCTTCAAGGTACGATTGGTACGTTCGACCGAGCCACTAGACTGAGGTCTGAAAGCAATGTGAAAATGTTGTTTAACCCCCATTAATTTCATAACATTTTTCATGACCTTCCCAGTGAAATGTGTACCCTGATCTGAATCAATTTGTACCGGCAAACCCCATCGCGGAAAAACTTCGTTCAACAATATTTTTGCTGTCGCATCTGCTGTGCAGCTTTTCAGCGGAAACGCTTCCACCCATCTGGAAAATAGATCAACAATCATTAAAATGTAGGTGTACCCTCCACTAGGTGGCAGTGGACCTATGAAATCAATTTGTAGGTGTGTCCAAGGCCCCTGTGGGCGAGGTGCATGTCCTAAGGGAATCTTTAGCTTAGAAGAGGAGTTTACCTTTAGACATACTAAACATCTTTTGCAAAAATCAGTGCAAGAAGTTCTCATCTTTGGCCACCACCATGTTTTGTAAATCATTGCATGTAACTTTTCAGGACCCGCATGTGCCAGCCCATGATACAAAGACATTAATTCAGTTCGAGCAGAAGAAGGACATACAAAACGCTCATTAAATTTCCACAGTCCATCCGAACTCTTTTGTGCCCCTAACTTAGTCCATTGCTCTATTTCTTCATCATCATCTTCTGCATATAGTTCAAACATGTCTCTGGGCTGCTCCTCCTCTGTAGGGGAGAGAGCCATGACACTCACACATTTCTCAGTCTGTTTTGCAGCCCCCCTGGCAGCAACATCAGCGGCTTGATTGCCTTTGGATTCTGGAGAGTTGTCCTTGGCATGTCCCGTGACTTTGATAACGGCTCCCTCTGTAGGAATATCACAAGCTTCCATGAGTTCATTTACCTGCTGCTGGTGAGAGATTGGCAGTCCAGCTGTTGTTAGAAATCCTCTTCGTTTCCATACGGGGCCAAAATCATGAACAACCCCGTAGGCGTACCGGCTGTCAGTGTACACATTGACTCTCTTTCCCCTGCCATGCTGTAGTGCTCGGGTCAACGCGACCAGTTCGGCCACTTGAGCCCCTCCTCCTGAAAGAGAACCACAGTCAACAGTTTCACCATGTTCATTTACAACCGCCCAGCCTGTGAAGCGCTCTCCTTTCTCATGGAAACTGGACCCATCCACGAACAAGTTCATTGCATTAGGAAGTGGTTCGGAGTGGAGAGGGCTCTGGCTGTCCTCTTCGAGCAGTCGTACACAGTTGTGTGGAGTCCCTTCATCTGGTAACAAAGAGGCAGGATTGATAGCAGTTTCACAGTCAATTTGTATGTCCACATTTTTACTCAGGAGGGTGGCCTCCCACTTAGCCCGTCTTTGATTAGAAATAGAGCCTAAGCGTGTGTTTGTTAACAGTTTCAGAATTTGATGCCTTGTGTGCAATACCACCTTTTGATGAGCAACAATGTCCTCGGTGGTTTTCACTGCCCACTCAGCACAGTCACATATCAACAAACATGGATGTTGTCCTGCCATGGAAGCGGGGACTGGAGCTGAATAGTATCCTATTATCCCGTAGGAGGTTCTTCCTGGAACTCTCTGTCCCAGGGCAGCTGAGTAGGCCTTGTTTCCCACCCAGGTCCACAGGTGAAAGGTCCTGTTGGCATCCGCATGTCTCAGGGCTGGGGAGGAAGCAAGAGTTTCTTTTATACTCACGAACGCCTCCTCCATCTCTTCAGTCCAGTCGATCAGTTCAGGCCCTGGTTTTCCTCCCTTCAAAGCTTCTGTGAGTGGTTTAGACAGTTCAGTGTATTCAGAAACATACTGACGGCAGTAATTCAGTAACCCCATTACTTGCCTTAAACCAGTGACAGTGTTGGGTCTTGGAAGTTCAATGATGGCTTTTATTCTGTCAGGGGTGATGCGTCGGCCATGCACCCCCACAGTTTGACCCAAATAGGTGACTTCAGATTGTGCTAGCTGAGCTTTCTTCAAATTCACCTTGAAACCCCCGTTTTTGAGGGCATTCAAAACAGTCTGTACAGCAGTCAAATGTTTGAACTTTGTGGGGCTAGCAATTAGAATGTCATCCACATATTGAAGGACCACAGAACCCTCAGATTCAACAGTCTTTCGTACAGGGTCAATAAATGATGCCAGTACCTGATGAAAAAGCGTGGGAGAGTTGCAGAATCCTTGTGGCAAACGACTCCAGGTCCACTGGCGACCCCCGCAGCTGAAAGCAAATTTAGCTTGGTCCTCTGGTGCTAAGGGGCAAGTCCAAAAACCGTTAGAAATGTCCAAAGCAGTGAAATAACAATGTTCAGATCCTATCTCATACAAGATAGTTGCTGGGTTAGCCACCAGGGGGTGCATTTTCACAGAGACAGCATTCAGAGCAGTGTAATCAATAGTTAAACGCCAACTCCCATCAGGCTTACTGACAGGCCACATGGGGGAGTTGGTGGGGGAGGAGCAAGGAATAACAATCCCCCGTTTATGCAATTCTTGTACAACATTTTCAGCTCCAATTCTGGCATCATTTTTCAAAGGATATTGGCGTTTGGCTTCATGCATGGGACCCGGTATGCTGAGTGGCTGAACCTGTGCAAGCCCACAATCCAACTTATCTTTTGCCCAAACTTCGGGGAATTTGGAAATAACAAACTTCCACTCGGGACGAGTTTCAGTTATACTGACAGGCTCAGCCACAGCACACCCTTTGTCATGGTGGGGACCAGATTGAGATAAGCGAATTGTTTCATTGCAGCCAAGCACAAGCCTATCTGTTGAAAGCAAAACATCAGCTTCTAGTTCTCTCAAAATGTCAACACCAATTATTGTACCCACAGTGTTTTTACCAACCCAAAATTCAGTCCAATACACATTGTCAGAATTTGAAATTGCAAGGGGAACAGGGACAGATCTGAAAAACTCATTTTTACCATTCAACCCTTCTATATACAAAGATTCAGAAGTTGTTTCAAGATCAATATTTGTGATAGACACAGTTGCCCCGGTATCGATCAAAGCTATGCATTGCCGGCCTCCTAACAATGCGTGAACGAAAGGGCGAGAATCAGTGTTATCACATGAACCGGAGGCCGCTGACCCCTAATCTTCACCCAACAGTTTTTTAAGTTTCTCAATCTCTTTGTCAGACAGAGAGGGGGTCTTGGGAGACTCTTTGTTGGTTCCCTTGTTCCCCCTCCTTCCCTGACCTTTTTGTTTTTTGTAACAGAATTTGTCCAAGTGACCCTCTTTGTTGCAGAGGGTACATACTCTGAGGGGGTGTGGACACTCGCGGGTCCAATGGCCAAACTGACTACAATTACGACACCTTCCCATGAGTCGGGAACTCGTTTCCGCTCCGAACCCCGCAGCAGATGCTTTACCAACAGCAGATTCGTCCGGCATTTGCAAACGGCTCCAGCTTATAGAACACCAGCGAAGAAGCCCCTCCCAATTTTGCAAGTCTACGGAGCTATGCATGAGCAGATCTCTGTATTGTTTAGTCAGTCCGCTTGTGGCAGACTCAATAACAATAGCAGAGTCATATTCTTCACGACTGTTATTTGCAGCACAATAATTCTCATATGCAGCACGGAAACGCTCAACGTATTCTAAGGGGTTTTCACCAGGTTTCTGTTTAACGTGTGTCACACTGGTCCAGGAAAATGATCCCCGACCCAAAAGGTCTTTTACATCTTTTTTGTAATCACAATAGGCGAGACAAAACTCCTGCCAATTGAAAGGGACTGCCGGTTCGACGTGGATTCTCTGAGCATCTCTCAATTTGCTCGAGGGAATCAGACTTTCTACTATGGCTCTGATATCATTAATCCCCAGATTTTGTTGCCTCGCAAGGGCCTCAATTTTGTCCCACAAAGTTTTATTTGGGTTAAACATCTTAAAAGGTTCCAACCCTGCAAGCAAATTGTTTTTCTCAGAAGCTGAGAGTCTAGTCCACTCTCCCACCTCTCGCCCTGCCCCCATCTCAGTGTTTCTCACAGCAACATTAGTGTGTCTGATTGGGGCAGCAGAGGTTGTACTTCTTGGGACAATTATGCTTTCTTCCATGGAAGTCAGTTCGAGATTTCTGACTCCAGGTGTTGAAATCGGTTTTGCTTGCATGGAAGGAAACTCTGTGGGGTCAACATAACGGGGAGGCATGCCCTTTTCAGCTACCTCTAACAATCGACGCACCTCTGTGTAAGGACTCTCAGTCTGGTTCTCAGTCTGTGTCACAGTGCTTAAAGCAGCAACTGCTTGAACAGTCTGAGAAGAGAGAGAGGGAGCGGAGGGGGCAGATAAGACTGACACTGCCTCACATTTCATAGCATTTTTTGCTTTTTCACACAGCATATCCAACCCTTTACACAAATCACTCAGATCACACCCTACATTGATGCCTGATATTTCAGCAATTCTATCACATTGGGAAGTCAGTTTGTACCAGACCTCGGTTACATTTGGAATTGTTCTTTCAGAAGTTAAAGGTACACCGCCCATTTTACAAATCCAAGAATACGTACAAACTGTTAGAAATTTGGATTTTTCTGGCTCTTTTTTGGACTGAATCCAGTCAATTTGTTGGCCAACATTCCAATCAGAATCAAAGCCCTGGCTAACCATTTTCTTGATTAGGTCGACATATTTCTTTGAGGTGAGAGCCTCAGAGCAAAGCTGTTTACAGCGTGTGCTCTTTTCTGTCTCATTACTCGTATCAGGGCTAAGCGAATTACTTAGTTTTTCAGCCATTGTTGGTCACAGTTGAAACCCAAGCAAAACGATTAGCAGCACAAGGTTTAGGCGGTTATCGGCAAAACACAAGAGTTGTACTTCTACGTGATGAAACTACAAAGTATCCTACTAGACACTGGTCACATATACTGGTACAATCCAATTAGGGTCACAAAATTTATAATTTCAGAATCTTTCCAGATGCATCCCTGGCAAACAAACAACCCTATTATCTTTTATATTTTGTATCTAATTAAAACTTTTGTCCCTACCTATCTGAATCTCTAAGTTCGGGGATCCCCTATCTGGAGTGGCAGCAATGAAGCGTCAGGTTTACGATTTTACACATCAAGTGCCTATTCACTCTGGTTGGGGGTGCGTCAATACACCAAATGCACAATCAATGTGCCACAAACAAGTGTCCCAATCAGAGCGTGTTCACCGGGGCACACACGTAGTGTCTTTTTTACTCTGGTGGGGGTGTCCATACACCAAATGCACAATCAATGTGCCACAAACAAGTGTCCCATCCAGAGTGCTCCCCGGAGCGCCCGCCTTTCACAGCGTATTAAGCGAAAAAGAACTGGAACCTCAGCTTCCTGTCCTCAACATCAACCTCTGGAAGATGAATGGGCCCTCACGTCTGAGGGAACCCTATATCGCTCCCCTTTCTCTCCACCACTTCCACTCCAGACAGTCCTAGCAAAAATAATAATACAACTTCCTACCTTGTTTGTTGTTTAGCCAGGGATGTCACCAAAGAATGAGTGCCCGCGGATTCTCCACCATTAACTGTAGGGGATTTTACAGTTTAGGACCCTTTGACCAGATACGTTGAATGAAGACCAGGAGTCAGAAATGCAATCAATAGAAGAAAATTTACTGAAGAATAGTTTGCAGTTTCATCAGCAGAAGTCAGCTTCAGGTCTCACAAGGAGTTCGTAGGCCGCTCTGCGTACATACATTTTTCCATAGCAATTATACTCTAACAGGGTCTACTAACTACGTCACTACTAAGATTACGAAGATTCTGATTGGTTAAGAAAACTAGACAAAATTGGGAAGATAGTCAGGAGCGTATCTTCATCTATCAGGATGTTGACGCCAGACTCCTTGAGTTAGGTCCCTCTAGGTCAGGTCTAGGCGCCCTCAAGTCTCCAGTCCAGATGACACCTATCCACATGCCCTCAATACGAAACCTGCACAGAACATTAACGCACATACACAATACACGCTACTGCAGAGTTGATAGTTGGTTAGCTCCAACTATCAACATGAAAGTTTCCCAAAACATGCTGATAACATGTTCTTGGTTCTGGCGAGAAGTACAAACAATATTCATTTTTATCCTGTGGAAAAATACAGAAGTTAAGATGACATGTTGAAATGAGGCAAAAGTCACGTCCCGTCCAGGAGCTGTGGTGTCCTTGGTGACCCAAACTCCAGGGAGCTAAGAAAACAGATATATGGCTAGACACATGCATCACACATCACACATCATCATTCTAGGGTTACATATAGAATAAAATCATGCAAATAATTTTAATAAGTAAAATACTGATTATTGATTATTGCTTCACTCCAAAAAGGATAAATATATATATTGTAGAGAAGAGGATAAATATTGATTATCCCCCTTCACTTTCATCAGAGAACATAACTTTGGACCACTCAGCAGCAGTCCAGTTCTTTTTGTCTTTAGCCCAGGCCCACAGTGGCTTGACACAAGGAATGCGACAGCTGAAACCCATGTATTGCATATGTCTGTGTCTGACTCCAGCTTCAGTCCACTCTTTGTGAATCTCCCCCAAATTTTTGAATGGGTTTTGTTTCACAATCCTCTCCAGGGTGCGGTTATCCCTATTGCTTGTACACTTTTTTTCTACCATATCTTTTCCTTCCCTTCGCCTCTCTATTAATGTGCTTGGACACAGAGCTCTGTGAACAGCCAGCCTCTTTTGCAATGACCTTTTGTGTCTTGCCCTCCTTGTGCAAGGTGTCAATGGTCGTCTTTTGGACAACTGTCAAGTCAGCAGTCTTCCCCATGATTGTGTAGCCTACAGAACTAGACTGAGAGACCATTTAAAGGCCTTTGCAGGTGTTTTGAGTTAATTAGCTGATTAGAGTGTGGCACCAGGCGTCTTCAATATTGAACCTTTTCACAATATTCTAATATTGAGATACTGAATTTGGGATTTTCCTTAGTTGTCAGTTATAATCATCAAAATTAAAAGAAATAAACATTTTAAATATATCAGTCTGTGTGTGATGAATGAATGTAATATACAAGTTTCACTTTTTGAATGGAATTAGTGAAATAAGTCAACTTTGATAATTCTAATTATATGATCAGCACCTGTGTATATATATATATATATATATATATATATATATATATATATATATATATATATATATATGTGTGTGTGTGTGTGATATATATATATATATATATATATATGCTCATGCACTTCGATCCGATCCGATCCCAACAGCCAATACCAAGCAGTATGTACAGTATGCAGTATGCTTGTGTCCAGACAAAGAAAATCGACAACAGAGCAAACATACAGCACAATGGGACATTAGGGAAGGATTTCTATGAAGTAAATGTATATAATTTACAAAATATTAAACAAATTAAATATTCACGCTATAGCTGCTGTGTGCAAGTTGATAAGCGAAACATGTAGGGTGGATTGAATGCGCACAGATGCCCAAGCTTGTCTATCAAATCTTTTGTATTTTGTTTTTTTGTTTTTTTTACTGACAATGCCTGAAAGTTTGTAGTTGGGTCAGATATGGTAAAAGCATATTACTAGCAATAACTTATGGTAAAGACAGAGAGAGAACTTTTGGTGCATGCTCTTGATTTCTGATCATCCACACATGCATCATTTGGATTAAAAATAAATCTTACGTGCAAGTAAAAACATGAACTGTTACATGATTTATGTATAACAAGTGGTTCCCTACATTATTACAGGAAAGCAGTACAGTAATCACATGACGTTTCAAGATCTTTTCTGTGCGCAAACATCCGAAGCATGCATCCAGAAAGCACAATCTTTCATGTGTTTTTGTGCTTGAACAGACAAATTCAAACAATTTACAATTGTCATTGTATCCTTGTGAAACTGCCATAGCAATGAAAAAATATAGGCCCACAATAAAAAATGCAGCAAATTAGGCTATTCTACGGTTGTACAATCGACTTTCGTGGCTGGCCATAATATCTGCAGGTTGCAGCCAATGGACATGCTTTTCAATCATTGTGCGTCCTCAGAATATTTTGGCCTAAAATCTGAACAATAACCGTTACTTTAATAGATATGGATTGATATGGATAAAATTCGGTTTCTTTTCTGAAATTATCCAGGTTTAATCGGATTTAATGTAAACTGCGTTTCCGTGAATTCGACATGTATATGTCTCTATATTGTCTAAATGAAAAAAGTTGCACAATAAATCATTAAAAGATTGCGATCTCGATTTTAACAATCACAAGATTTTTCCTAAATGACGATGATTCAGCTATGTCTATTAAACCTTTGACAAGTGCGATCACAGTGAAGATTTAAATTTTCATTGGCGTTCTCACTGAACCAGAGAGAGCAGTCATCTATAGGTATGAAACAGTCTTAATTAGAGTAAGTCTTAACAGTAACATTATTTCTGTCTTACAATCATTCAAACGATCACAGAAGTACTGGCATAAAACTTTAGTTTGTATGTAAACACATATCTGGTAGCATTCAAAACATTTGAAATCACATTTTAAAAGTAACTTGACACTTTAAATACATATTGTGTATTAATTTGATCATTACACAAGTAGGTGACGACAGCTGACTTAAATATACACAATATTTGTTTTCCCTTAATAATAACAACCTTAATTTAAAAACTACATTTTGTGTTTACTTGTTATCTTTGACTAATATTTAAGTTTGTTCGATGATCTGAAACATTTAAGTGTGACAAACATGCAAAAAAATAAGAATCCAGGAAGGGGGCAAACACTTTTTCACACCACTGTATATCCTATACAAATAATTACAAAATAAATTTGTAATTGAATAATTAATTCAAGAGATTTGTTCAAAATCAATGATTCATCCAGCACTGAAACAAGTGAAGTCTTAATGAGTTAGTCAATGAATAATCCATTCAAACCGATTTTTAAAAATAATAATAATAATTCATTCAAATTAATTAATTACTTTTTAAATAGACTACATTTAAATAGAACTAACATTTTGTCAGAACTTCTAGTAAATTACATGCTATTTTGTTTAGTTGTCTATTCAGAATTGTGGGAAAATTTTGGTCTCTTTCAAAAAATCAAAAAACAAAATTGTGATTCTCAATTTCCAGAATCATGCAGCTCATTGAGTTAAACAGTATCATAACCTTGAGTGACTCTTTAAATTCTGAGAAAAGAAAAGAAAATGTTTAGGTAGCAGCAGACTGATGTCTACGGTAATATCCTCAAAACAAAAAGCTCATAAAATGATGAGCATCATTTCAACCCTTTTAACCACTGTTTAAGAAAAGGGATGAGTCAATATTATTAGCCTTTTCCCGTTTTGATACTGGTTGTGTGTCTACTATCCAAATTATTTTAATTAATTATTTGGAAACGTGTACGTGTGCACGCATTTTTGTGATTTATGAGGACACAAATTTGTGTAATGACATGGGTATGACACTGTTATTCCAACTTAAACGTGAAATATGAGGACAATTCATGCGTCCTCACATTTCAAATAGCTTTAAAAACATACTTAACAATGTTTTATTAAAAATGTAAAAATGCAGAATGTTTTCTGTGATGGGTAGTTTTAGGGGTAGGGGTAGTGTAGGGGGACAGAATGTACAGTTTGTACAGTATAAAAACCATTATGCCTGTGGAATGTCCTCACTATGATAGCAAAACAAACCTGTGTGTGTATGTACAGTGGGGAGAACAAATATTTGATATACTGCCGATTTGGCAGGTTTGCCTACTTACAAAGCATGTAGAAGTCTGTATTTTTTATCATAGGTACTCTTCTACTGTGAGTGACGGAATCTAAAACAAAAATCCAGAAAATCACATTGTATGATTTTTAAGTAATTAATTTGAATCTTATTGTATGACATAAGTATTTGATACATCATAAAAGCAGAACTTAATATTTGGTACAGAAACCTTTGTTTACAATTACAGAGATCATACTTGTGTACTGTAATTCTTGACCAGGTTTGCACAGACTGCAGCAGGGATTTTGGCCCACTGCTGCATACAGACCTTCTCCAGATCCTTCAGGTTTCGGAGCTGTCGCTGGGCAATACGGACTTTCAGCTCCCTCCAAAGATTTTCTATTGGGTTGACATCTGGAGACTGGCTAAGCTACTCCAGGACCTTCAGATGTTTCTTACGGAGCCACTCCTTTGTGAACCTGTTTCAGGTCGTTGTCATGCTGGAAAACCCAGCCACGACCCATCTTCAATGGTCTTACTGAGAGAAGGAGGTTGTTGGCCAAGATTTCGCGATACATGGCCCCATCTATCCTCCCCTCAATACAAATGCAGTCATCCTGTCCCCTTTGCAGAAAAGCATCCCCAAAGAATGATGTTTCCACCTCCATGCTTCACGGTTGGGATGGTGTTCTTGGGGTTGTACTCATCCTCCTTCTTCCTCCAAACACGGCGAGTGGAGTTTAGACCTAAAAGCTTGATTTTTGTCTCATCAAACCACATGACCGTCTCCCATTCCTCCTCTGGATCATCCAGATTGTCATTTGCAAACTTCAGACGGGCCTGGACATGCGCTGGCTTGAGCAGGGGGACCTTACGTGCGCTGCAGGATTTTCATCCATGACGGCGTAGTGTGTTACTAATGGTTTTCTTTGAGACTGTGGTCGCAGCTCTCTTCAGGTCATTGACCAGGTCCTGCCGTGTAGTTCTGGGTTGATCCCTCAGCTTCCTCATGATCATTGATGCCCCACGAGGTGAGATCTTGCATGGTGCCCCAGACCGAGGGACATTGACCGTCATCTTGAACTTCTTCTATTTTTTAATAATTCGCCAACAGTTGTTGCCTTCTCACCAAGCTGCTTGCCTATTGTCCTGTAGCCCATCCCAGCCTTGTGCAGGTCTACAATTTTATCATATTTTACCTTACATAGCTCTCTGGTCTTGGCCATTGTGGAGAGGTTGGAGTCTGTTTGATTGAGTGTGTGGACAGGTGCAGTTAATAGAGGTAATGAGTGGAGAACAGGAGGGCTTCTTAAAGAAAAACGAACAGGTCTATGAGAGCCGGAATTCTTACTGGTTGGTAGGTGATCAAATACTTATGTCATGCAATAAAATGCAAATTAATTATTTAAAAATCATGCAATGTGATTTTCTGGATTTTTGTTTTAGATTCCGTCACTCACAGTTGGAGAGAACTTATGATAAAAATTACAGACTTCTACATGCTTTGTAAGTGGGCAAACCTGCAAAATCAGCAGTGCATCAAATACCTGTTCTCCCCACTGTATGTATGTATGTATTGTAAGGGAATAGGGATCTAATATCAATATAACTCAAAGGTGATTGAATTACAGTGAATAAGAACCGATTCACTATATATAAAATTATTCCGAATTAATATTTAATACCCTTTCAATTATTCGTCCACCGGCAAATTGAGGTTAAGGTACTTTATCAATTCTGGACCAAATATTATCCCGTGGCCAACGGGAATAATATACAGTTATGATTACCAATAAGAGCAAGGTAACTTAATCGACAGTTTAAGGCAGTAACTTGTAAGCACACAACACAGACTCTTGTATAGGTGAAAAGTTAAAACAAGACTTTATTAAGCTACTCTAATACACACGAACTAATCTAACGAAAACACATACACACACTCATTCATACAGTGACAGGGAAATCGAGGTTATTGTTAAGGAGGGTGACTGTAGTCACAAACATCTAGCGTTCAATGCTACTTCTTTAACCGCAACCTGAGAGAATTATTGCTAGCAATTCAACCTAAGTTCATTTGCTCAATAAAGATTGCACCAGCGTCAGCAAAAACTGAGGAGACTGTGATACTTGCATTCCTGTGGTCGCACGTTCTCTTCGTGACGGATTTGCACGTGGGTCTCTCCGCGCTGATTGGCTGGGGTTCGGTCTTTGTTGCGTTCGAGGCTCCGATGAAAGATGGTTGGCTGCCGGAGAGAGCCACGTGGGTTTGTTGCCGGGTACGCGTTGCTGCGCGACCAAGTTTCTCTGCGTCTCCGGTGAAGTTGCTGAGGCAGGACCTGGAGAGACTTTTCCTCGGCAGCGGCGGCGACGGCTCGTGCAAGAAGTTTTGTGATTCTTGGAGAGTCCTTGAAGCGGGATGTCGTGTCGCAAGACGATGTTGAGGTCACACGAATCACCCGAAAGTCAAGGCAAAGGCAGAAAGGCACAGCAAGCGACAAGCAATGCGTGTCGTTGAGTTTTAAGCATGTTTTCCTGACCACTCCTTCCAGGCATTTCCAACCAACCAGGTATCACTTGGGCGGGTCCTGCCCGTGATTAGCATAATGTCCATTGTGCCCCAACATTAGGGGTTGGTTGAGCTCAAGGGAAGTCAACTTGCACAGTCCAAATGTGGTACATTTTACAAACAATATATATGCATCAAATTACAGGAAATCATTCATCCATCACACAGATACCAAACAGTATATACTTCCTATAATTGAGGTAGACTTTCCTAACAGTCTACCTGTACTAAATGTTTAAAACACAAAAAGGGAAATTCACACGTTATCTAGAAACACACACAGTACATACATGATGTCTTAGCTACTTGCTAGTAACTAAATCATATAAGTGGCAGTTTTAGACGGTTTTGTCAGAGGGAGTGAATTCATTTTCTGATAATTCTTGAATTATCAAAGGGGAACTGCAGTGTCTTTGAAATGCGTAAGCGGCATCCCCGGTGTCGGCCTGTCTGGGCCCTGCTGGGACTCTTGGGGCCTTGTAACGCCTCCCAAGAGTCAATTTCTTCCTTATAAGGTAAAGGCTTTACATCTCGGTTCCGCCAGGTCTGAGTTTGTGATTGTGGAACAAAAGGGAGGACCCTTTTGTGGATTCACCCAATTTCCTGTAATACACATCTTCAATCAGCAGACAGGGTCTGATGGTCACGGCTTAGTGATGTGTATTCGGAGTGTGGGGCCGTGTTTGATTGGTGTCCCTACATATTCCCCCCTTCGGTCGGCGATGTTCCCGGTGCGGACATCGGTGAGCGCTGGAGAAACAGGCAGAAAGAGAGAGACAGAGACAGACACACAGGCAAATACAACACAATACTCCATCACTAGCCGAACCCTGGTGCAAGAGTTTGATATTGGTATAGTGGTATTGGGGAGTCTAAGGTGCGGCTGGTTAGTTGTTATGAAGGTGACGGGCAGGGTGCTAGGTTTATCTCTTGGTTACTTCAGTTTTCAGTAGTGCAACGCAGTGGTAAGGGCATAAACTGAATTAAACTAGTTGGACCATTGGGTCGTTATTTGATCGGTTGCGAGAGTGTCATGACGGTTAGCTCATGGGACTCTGCAATCCTCGATTTAGGTTGTAATGGGTCTAGCGGGTCAATCCTACTTTTAACCTTAATTTAGTTCTCTGTTGGTTTCGTATAGTTTTAGGGAGACAAGAAGGAAAGGAGTGAAGTCAGTAAAGTAAAGTGAAGTTAGTAAGGACACCTATGGAATAAGCTTTACTCCTTAGCGGGGGCAATCTAAACAGTGTGAGACTGAATAGTATTGGGTAAAGTGTTCGGGAAGACAAGTATGTGTCCTAAATGTGGTGTAATGTGTACAGGCATTGATCTGTGTCAGTCATTTTTGACCTCCCCCCTTTTCTTGGCTGTTGGAGCCCAAGTTTCTTTTGATCTGGTTTCGATGGACCCAACGTAGGACTGGCTCGTTACGTTTTTGGCATATCTTGATTCGGTATGCGACAGGTGAGAGCTTGTCCACGATTTCATGGGGACCGGTCCAGTGAGGCAGAAACTTCTTCGAAAGACGATGGGGAGTTGATTGTCGTGGCTGCACGAAACTGTAGTACCACACTTTGTCTCCAATGTCGAGTTCTTGGTGAGACACCTTCTGGTCGTAGTAGGCTTTGCGTCCTTCTGCACTTTTCTCTAGCTGTTGTTGTGCAAAGGCGAATGTGGTTCTTAGGTGGTGATGCAACTCTTCCAGGTATTGGTGAGTTGTATATGCTGTGACAAGGCTCATGTCACCTGGCTGATAGAGCAGGTGGAGAGGCAGTGTCATTTGCCGTCCTGTCATCAGCTCAAAGGGTGGCTGCCCTGTGGATTTGTGGGGAGTGGCTCTGATTGCCATCAGCACTAGGGGGAGCTTGACGTCCCAATCCTTTTGGTTCGCAGATACATACTTCTTCAGCATGCTGACAACGGTTCTGTTTGTCCGCTCCACTTGCCCAGAGGAGATAGGATGGTGGCTGATGTGCAGCTTGGCCTGTATGCCTAGGAGTTTCCAAACCTCCTGCATGATTTCAGCAGTGAAATGTGTCCCACGGTCGGAGTTGACTCTCAGTGGCAGTCCAAATCTTGAGAAGATATGGTTCATTAACAGACAGGCCGTGGTTTGAGCTGTGTCATTGGGAGCCGGGAGACACTCTACCCACTTGGTGAATTCGCAGACGACAGTGAGGAAGCATTTGTTACCCCTTGTTGACCTTGGTAGGGGTCCGACCCAGTCGATTTGGAGGTCCGACCACGGGAAGGACATTCCTTTTCGTTGTAGTGGTGCTCTGTGGTTCGGGTTTGCTGGTTGGAATTGGCAACACACCAGGCACCCTTTTACATATTCTGCTACGTCTTGTTGCATGCCAGGCCAGTATACCACTTGTCTTAATGTTTCGTGGGTGGCTTTGGCGCCGTGGTGTCCGGCGCATGGTGCATCGTGGGCATATGCGAGCATGACCCCCCTTTGGCTCTGAGGGACCACAAGCTTGGGCGAAGTGAGGTCATCAGGGGCATATATCAAGATGCCGTCCTTGAGATGCAGCATGTGGCGACGTGCATTGAGATGCCGGAGGTCGGAGGAGGCCGTAAGGTCAGAAGTAGTTATAGGGTTTGAATTCGGGTCCGCGAGGTGCTTAACCATACTTTGGATGGCTGCATCCGAAGTTTGCAGAGTCATGATGTCGTCATTAGAAATTAGGGGTGAGCAATTAATTTGGGAGGAGGCGGGGTTAAGCACGGCTGTGGCGTGCTGGCGGCGGGTGATGACAGAAACAGAAGGGCCGGGTGGGAGGGGTTCAAAAGTCCAAGGGTCGCCATGTAGGGCACCAGCTTTGGCAAGGGCATCGGTTTGGTCATTGTAGTCTTTGTCTTGCCCTGGTTGCCGTGAGTGACCGCGGACCTTCTTCCAATAGACGAGTAAGTCGTGTTTTGTGACAATGTCGTCGCAGGCTTGGAAGAGATCTTGATGCTTGACTGGTTTGTTGTTGGAGGTTTTGAACCCATTCTGTTTCCATCCATGTAAGTGGCATGTAAAGCTGAGTCGAGCGTAGTTCGAGTCAGTGCAAATGAGGAGTTCTCTTATGTTGTGGGTTGCAGCAATTTGGAGGGCAATGAGGATGGCTGCTATTTCTGCATATTGAGACGAGTGAGGGCCCAGTTGGAACCGTTGAGGTGGGCGGGGGTTGTCGTTGAGCCAGACCACCCCTGCTCCTGCTTGTAGGTTGCCCTGGTGGTTATATGAGCAGCCGTCCACGTATGCTGTGGGCATCCCCTGGCATACGTTTTCCCCAAAGTATCTGTGGTTTGTCTGTTCTGGTTGTGGGGGTTCTTTAGTTTGAGGTGGTGTTTGAGGGACGTCCTCGGAGCAGTTTTGGCAGGCTGCCAGGCCGTTGCCCAATGATGATTTGTGATTTTGAGCATACCGTGCCTCGACATTGCGTCCTTGGAGTGTCATTAGCCATGTGGCTATGCGTGCGTTGGTAACCACACCATCTCGGATTCGCTGGCTGTTCAGGAAAGTTACGGGATGGTGGCACGTCTTTATGATGACCTTTTGTGCACCAATGTAATTTGAGAAACGTTGAATTGCCCAAACGGTGCAGAGCAAGGCTTTTTCGCAGTCTGAGTATTTACACTCTGGTGGAAGCAGCGTCTTGCTAGCGTAGGCGACCACTCGCTTGTCTCTGTCATACAGTTGGTACAGGCCTGCACTGAGGCATTGATTGGAGAATCCGGCCTCCAAGTAGAATTCTTTCCCTGGGTCGGGATAGGCTAAGCACGGAGCTGAGCAGAGGCGTTGTTGTAGTACCTCCATGGCCTGGTCTTGAGCCTCCGACCACATGAACAGTTGGTCCTTCTTGAGGAGTGAAGTGAGTGGACGTGCAATATCGGAGTAGTTTTCAATGAACTGTCGTGAGTAATTGCACACCCCCAGAAAACTGCGCAGTTCTGACACATTAGTGGGTGTTTTAATGTTCTGAATTGCTTGAATGCGGCTCGATTGTGGCTCGATACCTTGCGGTCCAATGCACAGGCCCACATAGTTTACTTTGGTTCTGCACCATTTTCCTTTGTGGAGGGCGATCTTAGCACCTGCAATTTTCAGTTGGTTCAGAACATGATCTATTTCTTTCAGATGATCCATGACGTTGGTACTCTTCATCAATACATCATCTACATAAATAAGATTGCCCCTGGCTCGGGCATCAGGGCATGCTTTGTTGAGGAAAATGTTGAATTCTGCTGGTGAATTGGCATACCCAAAGGGACACCTCGTGAAGGTGTACTGTCGGTTTCCAAAGGTGAATGCCAGTTTGTGTTGGTCATCTGGGTGTACAGGAATTGTCCAGAATCCTGAAGCCACGTCCAGAGTCGACAGTATTGTTGCACCTTTGATTTTCGGAAGTTCTTGGTCCAGTTGTGTCATGGGCCATCGTGACAGAGGCACCTGTTGGTTTAACTTGCGATAGTCTATGGTGGGCCTCCATTTGCCATTGGGTTTCAGGACTGGCCATATGGGGGCTGAATAGGTGCTGTTGCAAGGACGGATAACTCCTTTTTCCAACATTGAGTCGATGATTTCCTGTACCGGCTCATATGACACAATTGGGATTTTGTACTGCCGCACGAAGGTGGGTGGTGCATTTGGATGTGTTGGTATGCGTACTGTGTGGATATTGGTGAGGCCACAGTCTAAGGAGTCTTTTGCAAAGGAGTCTTTGTACTTGTACAGAACTTTGCGTAGTTCCTGTCGGTCAGCCTCATTGTGTAGGGCGTCTGCCTCGTTCACGATCTGTTGGAGTTGGGCATTGAAACCAGGGTACGGTTCTTCTCCTGCAGGGTCATCGGGTTGACACTTTGTCATGTTGACCATGTGTTGGTCTGATTCTACCACAGGTTGTGTTGAGATGGTGTACACCGAGAGATGTGCATCATCCGTGAGCTCCGCCCTGCAGACGTTCTCTTGGGACACTGGCAGAATTGAAGTAATGGCAATTGTTTTGAAGGGTGCTGTGAAAACTCTGTGGTCGACACTCTCTTCCGGCAGTAACTGGGCTGGTATGGGGCCTATGACATTTACCGTGAGCTCGAAGTCGTGGAATGTTTGGCTGATGAGCCATCCCAGGTGACTTGCTTTGGGGATCTTGATGTCGTTGGCCGTACAGTTGTTGAACAGTACATACACAGCGCGAGATGACACTTCCATAAGAGGTGTGGCTTCGAGAGTTAGACCTAGTTTTAAACAGTGCTGTGATGGTTGGAAGAAACCTAGGTTGTGGTTGAGATTTTGACCAGGTCGCATGTTGAGACGGATGCTGACACTCTTGGTGTAGGCAGGTACTGTAGCCTCCTGTTCATTGGTCATGGCGCAAACTTCTGGTATAGTTTGGCCAGATCTGAGGGTTTTGAGGTCAACTGACGTACTTAATTGGCGAGACAGGGGAGCCCAGATTACTTCATTCACTGTGTCCATGTAAGCGTTGAGTCTGATCATGATGTCCGCTCCAATGTAAATATCGTGTGGCAGGTCAGGGACAACGAGGAAATAGTGACTCAGGTGTCTGTCATTCCAACGCATGTTTAAAGCACAGATGGTCTTGGAGGTTATCATGGTCGATGAACATGGACTCAGAGGGAAGCGATTATGCTTTTTGGCATGTGGCAGTTCAGGCTTGTCCTGTTGCAAGGCTCTGAAAAGCTCCAAGCTGATGGCTGAGTTTTCTGCCCATAGGGCTAGCCGGACATCAGATACTGTCGTGCCTTGAATGTCTATAGTGGTCATCAATCGAGAGCCTTGTGAGTCTGAGTCTGTGGTTTGGAATGCGCACAGATACGGAGTTTGGCTCTGGCCTTGTGGTACCACGTTTGGGACTGGTCTTGGACTTGGGTTTTCTCTTTGCGAGATGGATCTAATGTCTGTGGCTTGGCACTGTGCCTCTGTGAAATCTCCTGATTGAAATGGCAGAGGCTCTCGAACTTGGGCCCATATCTTTAGGTGTTTAAAGTCTATTTAAGGCTCAAAACGATTTAGCAAGTCTTTGCCAATGAGGAGGGGGTATTTGTCCAATGGTGACATGTACACGGGGTGTATCAGGCTCATTGGTCCGACAGTCAGGTGGATTGGGGCCACCTGCTCCAATCGCAATCCTGTGTGGGCATAAGCTTGGATGTTGAGTGCACATTTTTGGAGTCTGAGGGTTCCACTGGTCCTTTTGGTCCTTTCTTGAATTTCTTCCAAAAGTTGAGTGGACATTAGTGTGATGTCAGCTCCCGTGTCCACTAGGGCCTCTAGCTTGACGTGGTGTTCTATCGTTATGGAGAGGTAGAACTTCCTTGCCACGCCCTTTTCGATGAGGTCGCCCAGAAGTTGGGGAACTGGGGTTTGGGTTGAGACAGGTAACGTATTGTGGCTTGTTTGCTGTTGCTCGCAAGAGTGACAGACGACTAAGATGGCGCTTTCTGGTACTTGAGGGGTTCCATCCTCCTGAGGTTGTTGGAGGTTTCTGTGGAACGAAGTGGCAGGTGTTGGGTCAGGTTCTGATTCTGTTGCTAGGCATTCAGGTTCAGTCTCTTGTTCCCTTGTTAGTTCTGCTGTGGCAGCTTCACTTGGGGTGCTTTGAGGGTGGTGAGTGTGAGGTGAGTGGCTATTGTCCTGAGAATTGTTGTGTACCAGGTGGTCGCTGTTTCCTTGCGTTGCAGCTAGTCACGCGGAGTCCGACTTGTCTTTCTTTTCCCATTTCCTGTCCTCTTCGTTGCATCTGAAGAACTCTTTCATGAACATTTCCATCATTTCTTGTGAGCTCATGCCTGTTTCAGTCTTTTGTTCTTGTGTGGACCCATTGTCGAGTTGGTCTGATTGATGCTTGGGTTGGTTTCGCCGTCTATTTCTGGGGCTTGTTGTGCCTGGGGCCGTTTGTCGATGTCCTTTGGACTTCCTGTTGGCTTCCCATGAACCTTTTCCTCTTGAGTGTCCATGTGACTGTTGGTGGTTCCATGGGCTGTCCCAGCGATGGTCTTGCGGATACGACTGCTCCCATGATTTCTCCCAGCGGCGCCCAGATGCATGTGGCTGTTCTCGTTGCCCGTACCCACGGTTGTTTGACTGTTTGGGTCTGACACCAGCATAAGAATCCCCTTCTTTGTTGAAGGGTGATTCTCTTCGTTCTTGAGTTGGCGGCTTGGGGCTGTCGTGATGTTGGGTGCCCTCCAGGGCGAGTCCTTGATTTTGAGTGTTGAACTCACAGACTGCTGGGGGCCGGGTTCCCTTTTCTGAAGCCATCTTCTGTTTGCCGTAAGCTTTGTACGCCAAATCTCTCAACTGCTGTGTAGTCATTGTGCGAGGGCAGGCTAGGACGCCTAGGTGGTGGCTTACCCCAGGGTGAAGGTTTCTTAGGAAGAGGATCTTGAAGTTTAAGTCCTCTTCCATGTCAGATTCATTGCGTGTACCAAAGTACGCTCGCCTGAGTCTGTTGTAATAGGCTTGGGGTGTCTCGTGCCGGCCCTGTTTGGTTTCTAGAGTGGCCATCAGTCCTTCGTCAGACTCTGGGTCTGCGAATTCTTTGATGAGGGCTTCTCGTAGGAGGCGGTAGTTTGACTTGATGTGTGCAGGCTGTCTGTCCAAGAAACTTCGCACCTCTGGACTGGATGTTGCTCGAAGCAAATGGAGTCTGTCTCTGTCTGTGACATTAGTTCTCAGCTCCAGGTTAAAATCGACGTCTTGCAGGTATGCTTGTACGTCCTGCCCTCCTGCCACATTTGGGGTGAATTTGTTGATGTTCCTGGCCAGCTTATCAAGGTCTTTTAGTGTCAGGCCATAGGCACCTTCGTGCTCCGTTTGGAGCGGCCACCTTCTCTTGTCGGCAGGGTACTGTTCCTCTGTGAGAGCTGGAGACGGTTTCAGTGGTGCGAATTCTTTTCTTCTGTGATCTGGTAGTTCATGGACAGGAGACGCATCTCTGCTAGGCACGGGTGAACTCAGAGGGCGCCTTGTCCGTGTTGACTCGGGTTGCAGCTCGTAGGCATGTTTGAGTTCCACTTTGATCGAGTCGGATTCTTCTTTCACATGGTCCAGCTGCTGAGTCAGGCTGCTGATCTCATTTCTTGACTTTTCGAGATGGGTTTCAAGGGCCTTCATGCGGCTGTTCTTATCTCTGAAGTCAGCCTTGGCTTTTTCCAGTAGCTGCTCTGCATATTGTAGCTTGTTGGTCAGTTCCTCTTGGGTGACACTCGCTTGTTCTACCTCTAGGGTGGTGCTTGTCAATGTCTCTTGAAGCTTTTCCATTTCCTCTTTGGCTTTTAGCTGCATCTCATTGGATCTTTTCCGTTGGTCCTGCGCTTCCAGTTCTAGCTGATTAATGTATTGTTTTGCGCGGGTCAGCTCCTTCTGGAGGTGGGTTGCTTGCTTGTCGCTCAATTTGAGTGTGGCTATCAGTGTGTGGCTCAGAGAGCCGGTGATCTTTGCCAGTTCTTTGTGGTTGTAGCTGTGTAGTGGGTCTTGTGCCATGAGGTCTGTTATGTTGGCATCCAGTTGTTCTTGAGTGTGTTGCCGTAGGTTTTCGGCTGCCTGGGGTAAGAGATTTCCTGTAACTGTGCTCAGCCAGTTCTCTAAATCTTCCCAGTGGGCGACGGAGGCAGCAGTGCGAGACATGTTGGCACTTAGAGACCTAGGAAAGAGACTGACACAGATCGTAGACCTAAAATTGTGTAAGCTAAATGTGTGATGAGTTAAGTGTTGTTTGCTGGAACTGTGGGGCCTCTAGTGAGGTGTGCTGTAATCTCTGTGGTAGAAGATAGTGCATACAACTTAGAGGACACAGCTGAGGGATGAGAGAGGGAGAAAGCAAACACAAGAAAAAGCAAGATAATACTCCAAGCAGATAGCGATCAGAGCAAAGCAACAACAATGCACGAGGCAAACACAAAGCGAATTATTTTTGTCTTTTGGCTCAAATAGTTGCTACTGAAGAAGGGGATCAGGGAATTTAGGAAGTTAAATGGAAATTCTTCGATGAGGGTCGAATTGAAATGGAGTCGAGTAATTTCAGGGAAATTTTCGGACTACTATTTCTTGAAGTGTATTATTGCTGCTATACTTTCTCCGGCTAGGAAGAAAGTTCTAACATCAATAATTGTGTTTCTTCTTCTCTTATAGGATTGACACCGTACACCTGTTAATGTGCTCTTTTCTTTCCTCTTTTCTTTTTAGAGTGTGTTAGGCAAGTGGCAGTCGCTTCTAGTTCCTTTTATCAATTTATTTGACCTAGGCTAGGTAGGACGCCAAATTTTGAGAGGGTAGTTAGCCGCGCAGGGGAAGCGAATTCAGAAATTCAAATGACTGTTTGAGTCTTGCACTTCGGGATATCTATAACCAGTTTCCTTGGAAATTTCTGCAATCACTGTATAATTCTCACAGTTCCAGAAACGGCATATGTAACAGAGAACAAGCAGAAGAGAACAAGAGGGAGTTTGGTGACAGCGAGGAAGGGAGACTGACTCAGCTTAGCATGTGAATCTTGTTGGCCAATAGTTCTGCTATTGCTACGTTCATCCACTATGCTCATCTGCGAGTGAAAGGCTGCTGTTACTTGGTTTACACCTAAATAAAGCAAACGCTAGAAATGGAGTTGTTTCCACTTTATCATTAAACTCGCAGGGCTTTATTTATATACATAAATTTTATGTCAATAAAATATATGTAAATGCATTGCTCCCAGTGAAGGTAGGAGAAGGGAGGAGCGACTAAGGAAAACACTGGCAACGAGAAATTTGAAAGGAGAAATTAACAATAAATAATAATGATAATGAAAAAAAAACTGGAAAACAAAATCAAAGAAAACAAAACAAAATGAATTTAAATTATTGCCATTTCTTTATTCAAACAAATAATCAATGGAATTTATCATGATTAATTTAACATAAATGAGAATGGCAATAGACGTGAAAATGGCAAGTCTAATAATTTAAATTCATATGACCCGCCCAAGACAGTGAGTTGACTGGGGGAGAGAATCGAGTGAAAACAAATAAACAATAAGGGAAAACAAAATGAAAGCGAAAATAAAACAAATAATAAAAATGAAGTAAGGTAAAACAAAATAAAGGATTATAATACTAATAAAATAAAAAACAAAATAAACAAATAAATAAATAAAATAGAATGATGCAATTGGTAACTTTCACTTGGCTTTGAAGGTCAAGGTTTATTATTACACAATTGAGATGAAAGATTGCCAACGTAAAGTATTTATGATTGCGACTAGTTTTAATCAGCGTAGTTACGTGTGGATTTGTCACAAATCAAATACTTCTGAGTCAGTGCTCCTTTTAATGAAGGGAGGGAGTTGGGAAAAGAGAGAAACACCAAATTGAATTGTTCAGGGTTAGAGATGAAAGAAGGTTAAAACGCTTCAACACCGCTTCAAAACACACTGCATTCAGCTACAGCGAGCCCTAACAAAGCTATGCGCTAACCTTCTAAGCTAATGGCTTTAGCAAAGCTTCAATATGAACAGCGCGGCTTCCGTTAGCTTAGCTACACCACGGTCGTTGCTATGGCAACGCCCAACAAAACAACACGCACGTAGGTTACTACGTGCACATAAAGTTCAATGCATTTGCGTGAAATGGCGGCGCATTTCAGTCTTGAACAATGCCACTCTCGTGGTTCTTACGAAATGGCGGTTAATACTCAACTCGTTCCGAGTGAGGCAAATTTTATCTTAGAAGCAGGTTAACTGCAGTTAATACAAATAACGTTATTGCGATCTCGGCGGATCTGAATTCTTTGTGTCAGTTTATAAACATGCAACACAAGATGCAGGATTTACTGCAACAATTCACTTGATCAAGATTTTCAAAATACTCCCATTCAAACAAACTCGGACACAGTGTTACACGAGTAATAGTATCTTATCTTACCAGTAAGTTGATACAAACAGGCGCATTAGGTAGCTACTCTAATGTCGACCGGGAGTCAGCTTAGTTGATTTAACATTGGAACACGCAATAGTTAATCAAACTAGCTATAACAAGGCCTTTAAGGAAGAAAGTGAGGGACTCGCTCACTTCTGTCCTGGCGCGCTTTAAGGCGACTTTCTTTGTCTCAGCAGACAATCTTAAATTTACTTACTGCAGTTTCAACAATACCAACAAAATGCAAACAAACAAACAATTAGAGTTCAGCTCTCATTCCTTCACAGCGCGCTCTGTTATGCGCTCGTAATGTTACACAACAACGCAAAAGACTCGTTTCTGTTTCTAATCTATCTTCCGGACAAATAGAAAAGATACAATTACAAGTGACTTGTTTTGTGCTTTACAATTTAGATTAAACCGCCCGCATTCTCCACCATTATATGTAAGGGAATAGGGATCTAATATCAATATAACTCAAAGGTGATTGAATTACAGTGAATAAGAACCGATTCACTATATATAAAATTATTCCGAATTAATATTTAATACCCTTTCAATTATTCGTCCACCGGCAAATTGAGGTTAAGGTACTTTATCAATTCTGGACCAAATATTATCCCGTGGCCAACGGGAATAATATACAGTTATGATTACCAATAAGAGCAAGGTAACTTAATCGACAGTTTAAGGCAGTAACTTGTAAGCACACAACACAGACTCTTGTATAGGTGAAAAGTTATATGACACGGATATGAAGACAAAAGTTTATAGTGCGTCATATGTATGTCAGGTTAAATAGATGCGTTTTTAGTCTAGATTTAAACTGACAGAGTGTGTCTGCTTCCCGAACAATGCTAGGAAGATTGTTCCAGAGTTTAGGTGCCAAATAGGAAAAGGATCTACCGCCTGCGGTTGATTTTGATATTCTAGGTATTAACAACTGGCCAGAATTCTGAGATCGTAATAGATGCGAAGGACTATAATGCATTAAGAGCTCACTCAGGTACTGGGGAGCTAAGCCATTTAGTGCTTTGTAAGTAATTAGCAAGATTTTAAAATCTATACGATGTTTAATAGGGAGCCAGTGCAGTTTTGACAGAACCGGGCTAATATGTTCATACTTCCTGGTTCTAGTAAGGACTCTAGCAGCTGCGTTTTGGACCAGCTGTAATTTCTTTATCACGCGAGCAGGGCAACCACCCAGTAGAGCATTACAGTAATCTAGTCTCAAGGTCATAAAAGCATGAACTAGCTGTTCCGCATTTGTCATTGAGAGCATAAGTCGCAATTTAGATATATTTTTAAGATGGAAGAATGCGGTTTTACATATGCTAGAAATGTGGCATTCAAATGAAAGATTGGTATCAAAGAGCACACCCAGGTTCCTAACTGACGAAGACGACTTAACAGAGCAGCCATCAAGTGTTAGACAGTATTCTAGGTTATTATGTGCAGAAGTTTTTGGTCCAATAATTAGAATCTCTGTTTTTTCTGAATTTAGTAGTAGGAAATTACTAGTCATCCAATTTTTTAACCTAGTAATAAAGATGAATTAATGATCTTAAGAAGAGGATCTATGACCTCTGGAAGCATCTCTTTCAATAGCTTAGTCGGTATAGGGTCTAAGATACATGTTGTTGATTTTGATGATTTAATAAGTTTAGACAATTCTTCCTTTCCTATAGCAGCGAATGAATGGAATTTTTCCTCAGGGATGCTAAAATCCACTGTCTGATGTGATACTGTAGTAGACAGTTGCATGGCTATAATTTTCTCTCTAATGTTGTCAATCTTGCAAGTAAAGAAGTTCATAAAGTCATTACTGCTGTGCTGTTTGGAAACATCAGAAGTTGAGGCTGTATTTCTCGTTAATTTAGCCACTGTATTACTATAAATACTTAGGGTTGTGTTTATTTTCTTCTAAAAGATTTGAAAAATAAGCAGATCTAGCGGTTTTTATGGCCTTTCTGTACTCCATCATTTTCTCTCTCCATGAAATCCGAAAAACTTCTAGTTTTGAATTCTTCCAGCTGCGCTCCATCTTGCTGCTCTCTTAAGGGCCCGAGTGTGCTCATTATACCATGGCGTTGGACTAATATCCTTAATCTTTTTTAAGCGCAAAGGAGCGACAGAGTCTAGAGTGTTGGAAAAGAGAGCGTCAATAGTTTCTGTTGCAACATCGAGTTCTTCTAAGCTGTCTGGTTTGCTAAGTTGATGAAACTGATCAGGAAGATTATTTATAAAGCAGTTTTTAGTGGTAGAAGTGATGGTTCTAACATATTTATGGCAGACAGGCGGTTTTCCAGCCTTGGTTAAATGTAGCACGCATGAGACTAGATAATGATCTGAGATGTCATCGCTCTGCTGCAGAATTTCAACGGCATCAATATCGATTCCATGTGACAATACTAGATCTAGAGTATGATTACGACAATGAGTTGGTCCTGACACGTGTTGTCTAACTCCAATAGAGCTTAAAATATCTGTTAATGCCAATCCCAAAGCGTCTTTTTCATTATCTACATGTATATTAAAATCACCAACAATAAGGACTTTATCCACAGCCAGTACTAACTCCGAGAGAAAATCAGCAAATTCTTTGATAAAATCTGTATGGTGCCCTGGTGGCCTGTATACAGTAGCCAACACAAATTTCAAATGAGATTTGTCACTTACATTATATAACGTTACATAGAGCACCATCACTTCAAAAGAGATATATTTGAAAGACTTTTGAGTAATACTAAAGATATTACTATAGATAACAGCAACACCTCCCCCTTTACCTTTCTGACGAAGTTCGTGTCGATAATAGTAACCTTGAGGGTTAGACTCATTTAAAGTAATGTAATCGTCTGGTTTTAGCCAGGTTTCTGTCAAACACAGCACATCTAGATTATTTTCTGTGATAATATTTTCATTTTCATTTTTTTCATCATTTAGCAGACGCTTTTATCCAAAGCGACTTACAAGGGGGGCAATTAGGGGTTAGGTGTCTTGCTCAAGGGCACTTTAGTCATGGTATCAAAGGTGGAGAGAGTGCTGTTTATTCACATTCCCCACTTTCAATTCCTGCCAGCATGGGAATCGAACCAGCAACCTTCAGATCACAAGTCCGACTCCCTCACCACTAGGCCACGACTACCCCTGATATCATTGACAATAAGTGCTTTTGAAGAAAGGGATCGAATATTCAGCAACCCAAGCTTTATCATTTGTTTATCTTTATAATCTCTGTTTACTACTTGTTGAACATCAATTAAATTATCACCCGTAAATGGGTTTGGAAGTTTTCTGTATTTATTAGTTCGGGGTACAGACACAGTCTCTATGTGATGATATCTAGGTGAAAGAGTCTCTATGTGTTGGGATTTATCTGAATTCTGTGACGTGAGACAGCTAGCAGACGGTCGGTTTAGCCAGTCTGTCTGCTTCCTGACCTGGGCCCCAGTTAGTCAAGGTTGAGCTCTAAGACTATGTGCCATATTACTAGAGAGAAGAGCGGCACCACCCCAGGAGGGATGAATACCATCTCTTTTCAACAGGTCAGGTCTGCCCCAAAAACTTTTCCAATTGTCTATGAAACCTATATTATTCTGTGGACACCACTTAGACAGCCAGCCATTGAGTGATGAAAGTCTGCTAATTATCTCATCACTCCTACGAGCAGGAAGGGGTCCAGAAAAAATTACAGTGTCTGACATCATACGTGCGATTTCACACACCTCTTTAATGTTAATTTTGGTGATCTCCGACTGGCGAAGTCGAACATCATTAGCGCCGACGTGAATAACAATCTTAGAGTATTTACGATTAGCATTAGCCAGCACTTTTAAATTTGCTTTGATGTCAGGCGCTCTGGCTCCCGGCAAACATGTGACTATGGTGGCTGGTGTCTCTATTTTCACGTTCCGTGTAATAGAATCGCCAATAACTAGGGCACTTTCAACAGGATTCTCAGTGGGTGCGTCACTGAGTGGGGAGAACCTGTTTGATGTTCTAATCGGAACGGAAGAGTGGTGTTTTTTCCCACGACTAGGCCGCCTCACAGTCACAAAGTTGCCCTGCTGCACGGGCTCTACAGCCGGAACCGAACAATGTACGGAGTTCGCTAAGCTAGTCGCATCCAAAACAGTATCTGAAGCCCTTGCATTCTTACTATCCTCAATTAAAGTTTGGATGCGTGTCTCTAATTCTAAGATTTTCTCTGTCAGCCTGACTATTTCCCTACATTTATGACATGTGAATGCCTCATCGCTGACAGAGAAAGCTATACTATGCATGTGACAGGCAGTGCAAGTAACAATGAAAGGAGAAGATGACATGGCTTACCGTGTTTGTAGACCGATCCGACTTACCAGTTGTTTGATGAACTTGTAGAAAAAGGAGAGCGCGACAGAAATGACGATGGGCACGGATAACAAAAACTAGCGTAATGCTAACGCGTTGTGATGGTGATTTAGATTAAAAGATTAAAAACTAGCGATGTCAGATTAATGTGATAGGCAATATAAGACAATATCAGATATATAGTGAAGATAAAGTAGACAGCAAACAATGAGAATAAATAGATTCAAAACAAAGCTATACGGAGCAACAGACTCAAACAATTCAGCAGCGAGGCAGACAGGACGAGGCAGACAGGACAGGACTTGTGGTCCGATTGGCCAAAATGCCTCTTAATACCAGGTGTAAACAGTTTGCATCAATCACTTACTAATATATATATGTATAAATATATGATATATATTCAATTCAGTTGTAGTGCACTGACTATATGGTTCTATATAATTAGTTTGATAATATGGTTAATAATTACGTAAAATACCTTAAGATAAATTCAATGGAACCTGGATGAATTTAAAATGAATGTACTATATTTCAGATCAATATACTTGTTTTCTTTAAAATATTTCTTCTGAATCTCTCTCTCTCTCTCTCTCTCTCTCTCTCTCTCAGGGTCTTGCAGGTTTAACCCTTTCATTGCTATCTCCTTTTGTCTGCATTATAGGATAGGAAATCTCTTAGCCCTTCTCTTCTATAAATTTGTATGAAGAAATAAAGGCAAAGAACCAGTTCATTTGTATTTCACAGACTATTTAGTTTTCTATAATTAGTTTAACAATATAAGAAGATAAATTCAGTTGAATATATAACACTTTGAGCTGCTAATGATAACTTTGCTATGAATGCTTTGAGTTAGTATTATATTTGAATGTATATATTAAGACAATGTCAAAGATGTCATCGCTGCTTGCAGCTATATTTAATCTTTGTTAATGTTAATTTCATCATTTACTAATACATTATTAAAATCTTGTTAACATTAGTTAATACACTGTGAATTAACATGAACAAACACATAACAACTGTATTTTCATTAACTAACAGTAACGAAGAATAGTAGATACAGTAACAAATGTCCATATATAAGTGTTAATATATATATCACCGAAAAGCCCTTGCAGTACCTCTAGTACAAGATTTATTTGGGTAGTCGTGTTATGTGGGTTATGTGGGTTATGTGGGTTATGTGGGTTATGTGGGTAGTCGTGGCCTAGTGGTGAGGGAGTCGGGCTTGTAATCTGAAGGTTGCAGGTTCGATTCCCACGCCGGCAGGAATTGAAAGTGGGGATTGTGAATGAACAGCACTCTCTCCACCTTCGATACCATGACTAAAGTGCCCTTGAGCAAGACACCTAACCCCTAATTGCTCCCCTTGTAAGTCGCTTTGGATAAAAGCGTCTGCTAAATGAAAAAAATGAAATTTATTTATGGAGAAAAGAAGAAAAACGAAAAACTCCACTCCCGCTGTGCACCATGGAGAATTTCACAAACTTATCCAATTGAGCTCCATCTGGACGATGAGAGATTCAAAGCGTTTTTCAGAGTTGACAAGGACCAGTGTGATAATCTTTGAAGAATAATTGGCCCAAGCATCACCAAACAGAGCTCCTGCCGTGAAACCATCTCTCCTGCACAAAGGCTCTGTGTTTGTCTGAGGTAATTAGACTACCGTTAGGGTAAGGGAAAGGGTTGATTGGATGGTTCTTGTCACATGACCTGCGGTGCACTTGCAGCATTCTGAAAAGAAATGTTTTCATCTCGCCTCGGCATAGGCGCGCCTGGAAAAAACGAGCTGGCCGCACTGCATGCGTATCGCGACCGTGTCATTTCCATTTTGAGCACGCTTGCTGCGCACCAACATTGGGAATATCGAATATGCGCGCACAAAAGACGCGATCACACAGAACGCGTTTTGTGCAGTGAGGGGCGCCCTTTTTAAATTGTTTTCCATGATAGTGAACGTTCTGCGCGCTGTTTATGCGCTCCGAGTGCCTTGCGTTTTAAACGCCTGCTACACCTCACGTTTTTGCATGAGGGATCAGAGCTCCTGAAGTTGATGAAAAATGAACTCTGAGCAGAAGAGCACCAAACGCCATTCGCATTTTTTTTTTCCACTGGCCAATCGAATGAATGGAGAGATGGCTTTCCATCGTGCTGACGAATATTTACAGTTCTTTGGACACTGCAAAGATGGAGCCCTTTGCTTGTAACATACTTTTTTTAAAGGTTTCTGCTAATATGACAGTTTAACAGCAACACAAAGGGCGCTCGCGCTACACTGACAGGATAGCTGATTCAGTGATTGCCTAGCAACATAAATAACCGCAGCGCACTGCTCTTTTTTTTCTAAAATCAACAAAAAAAGGATAGTGTGGTGCGCCTCGCGTTTTCAGACCTGAAAAACACGTTCTGTGTGATCAGGGCCTATTCATCAGTTCATCAGAAACAAAAGCATCAGATGCTTATCAGTGCACCTGTATTGTAAAGTGTTACCAAAAAAAAATAAAAATTCACCCCACAATTATTTGAAATATTTCTTTAAAAAAACAAGCAATGTTGTGATAGGACAACAGAGCCACAGAGTTACACTCTTTTTTTCGTCAGGAAAATAACTTGGGTTTTATTTGACTCTTTATATAAAGCTGTAATAGGAAAAAATATTTCATATATATATATAACATCCAATTAATTGCACACTTCACTTTTAACAAATGTGAATTTCCCTCTCATTGTATGTGTGCTCTGACCCAACGTTACCTTTTGCTAAACATCCTGACTGATGACTAAACTATGTAGTTCTGCCTCAATAACCTGCAGATATGACTGTTTCAGTCTAACTGTCAAAGACTTGGGTCTGTATTTTTTTGTGTATGTGTTCTTTGTCTTTATTTTAGACCCTTGGCTTCTTTAAGTGTGCATTGGAAAATTTGTTATATATTTGTGGTTAGGTCTGGCATTTCCTTGAATCAACAGGCCTCTTTAGATGTTGCATCAATGGTGTCACATAAATGAATGTGAGGTTTCTTGAGATGAGAGTGCAAGATGATATAGTTATTAGTTCAGATACCGCATGACTGAAATCAGTTTAGCAACTTCCCAACAAACACTTTTCAAAAAATGAGAGATCTAGATTACAATTCTGTATAGCTAACCTTGATTAGAAGGTATCAAAGATGTGAATGACAGTGGTTTCTTTGGTAATTCATTGACAGCTTCCTGTTAAACTAATGCTTATACTGGATTGTTAACGTGCTATTCGTTTGTGGGTGTTTTGCTAGGGTATTTTTTGATGGATGCTATGCTTACAGGTCAAGACTTTGTATCATTTATTGATTCATATTTTCATCCCCAGTGGGTAAAAGCTGTAGTTACATTGTTGTTAAGTTGCTATGGCATTGCTAGGTTCTTGCCATGAATTTCTGTTACTGGTTGCTCCAAGTCTGTATGATATTTTAGTTCCTACATATTTAGTCCCAATCATATTCATCTTTCTCTTCGCTGCCCTCCGGAGGCTGTCCTGCTAAGTCCGGCACACCACACGCTTTGGACAACAGCAGATTGTTTGTGAAATTTATCAAAAATGCTGGTGTGGCTGGCAGTATTTTTCCTCTATGAGTTACTTTTGGTTGGCCTATTTATTTTATATTTCTTCTTCATAAAGTTTGCTAAAATGCATCTTTGCATTTGGGTCTTCCCATCACACCAGACAAATAACTAGTAGTAGTGAAAACTGAGATTATACTTCAATGTGTACTTTTATAATGAAAAAAAAAAGATAAACGCCACTTGAAATAATAATGAACTGACTGCTGTGCGTTATTCTCCACATGTAGCATGTTCTGAACTCTAACTGCATTTTGTAAGAAAAGCCAGTTTTGTCCACTGTTAAGGCATTGCAAGTTCATATTTTACAGCAAAAATGTCTTGGTTATGTATGCAACCTTGGTTCCCTAAGTAGGAAACGAGATGCTGCGAGACAACACTATGGAAACACTTTCGGTGTGACGAATGTCTGAAGCCCTTATACCATCACGCCACAATTTTTAATTAACGCCAAAAGCGTTTAGCCTCACCCCAAGAATATGTCACATATGGTTCATATCAGCGTGCTACACGCCATTTCATCAGATTTTAATGATGAAGGAGGCTACTACTCAATGGTAGGGGAACATCTGGCATCACAGCATCTTGTTCCCTCATCAGGGAACCAAAGTTACATACGTAACCGAGACGTTCCCTATCATAGGTTCACTCAACGCTGCGAGACAATGCTATGGGAATGATATACCATAATGCCTTTACATACCTGACAGTAGATGGAGGACCATGGAAACTTTCCACTCAAACAGATAAATCCTGGGAGCCTGGAGCTGTCTTCATGACCATAACTTGATGAAGGCGCTCAGAGAGGACCATCCTGCCACAACACAAATATGCTCCTCTTGTGGAATGGGCACGTATAGCTAGAGGCGAAGCCAAGCCACGTGCCTCATAGGGCGCAGAAATAGCCTCAATCACCCAATGAGTCATTCTCTGTTTGGTGATTAATAGCTCCTTTGTTTTTAATACCAAAACACTTGACAATTGATCCGATCTATGCCACTGGGATGAACGTTTGACATAGATCTTCAACGGCCTCACTGCACAGAGACCAAGAGGCCACAAGTCACTCCCAGTCCCTGGCTGGGGAAAAAAAGGTGTCGAAAGAACCTTATGGAACATATGCTGGCCTTGGACGCAACAAGACTTTAATTCTGCCAGAACTCCAGTATTGAACCGACAGGGTAATGAACTGGGTCCAGGTCACATTGTGTGCACCAAGAGGCAAATAACCTCCACCAAATCATGCCTTGAACCTGAAAGTAATGGGTTTTGTGGAACAGCAGTGATCGACACTCTCTGTGTTGGCCCTGCCCCACCGTCATTGAGACAAGGGGGTGCAGGAGATTTGCACAGAGCACTGGGAGGGATTTTGGTAGGGATTCCTATTCATTGGTCAGTCACTGTACCACGCTGCGTGGCCATCTCACCTGCTCGGCTCCTCAGCCAAAACCTAAAGATACAACGCACCAGCTGCTCAGTAAGTGCAGTAAGTACCCGTGCTGCGAAGCAGTGTAGCTGCAGCAAATGATTGTATGCCAATGTGCATTTGCACGATTTCGTCACACTCAAAGTAGTTTGGTCTCTCTAGCGAGATTCCTATTCATCTGATGTACCTCCTCCTTCAGCAGGACCGAGACGTTCCGCCAGTTTTCACCTCTGATATTTTTTAACAGTGATAATAATTAAACTTGTATTGACTCAGAAGTATAAAGACTTTTTGTCTGGTTATGTTGCCATGGTGAATCATAATTTCCAAGCTCCATTGATCATGGATTTTCATAGTCGTGGTGGATGCTCTTAACTCAAGAGTCAACCTACTTAGAATTGATTGAACTAACTCAATTCAACTGCTCTGAAACTGAAAACTCAAGAGTTTCTCATCTCAGAGAATGTCATCTCAAAGTTTTAGGTCAGAGTTGATTGAACCTCCTTATTGAAAGGAACAGCCCCAGGAACAGTGTTGGGAAACAATGGTCTAAAAGTAGGCCAAGCTAGTAAACTAAAATTATTCTTAACTTTTAGAATAGCCTACTTCACAGTATAATTGCAGTACAAAAGAAAAACTTAAATGCAAACTATTTGTGTACCAAAGATTTACCACTGTTACACTTAAAGTAAATTTAAAATGATACATTCATAAAATAAAAAGGCCAATTTAGTCCCAAGACATATACACAGTAAAATCCCCAGAGTTAAATCAACTCTGCTCAGCTAACATTTGGTCCCTCTCTAAATAGAGTTAAAGTAACACTGAAGCAGAGTTTAAGTTAAGATAATTAAGCGATGATTGAACATTAATTTTTTTCATCATTTAGCAGACACTTTTATCCAAAGCGACTTACAAGGGGAGCAATTAGGGGTTAGGTGCCTTGCTCAAGGGCACTTTAGTCATGGTATCGAAGGTGGAGAGAATGCTGTTTATTCACAATCCCCACTTTCAATTCTTGCCGGCATGGAAATCGAAGCGGCAACCTTCAGATTACAAGCCCGACTCCCTCACCACTAGGCCACGACTACCCACATTAATGATGAACACCTGCTGTTAACAAGCATAATCACTGAAGAAAAGAGAAACACAAGAACTACAACTGACTTCAGCCACAGCCTTAGATTAAATCAACTGAAGATAAAATACCTGCATGTCAAAAATAAGATAAAAAATTTTAAAATTTGTTCCAAATGCTGTAACTTTTGAAAACTTTATCCGATCACCACACAATTTGAGCCAGATACAGCTCACATATAGAGGAACATCACAAAAAAAAGATCAAACTCGCTACCGTATTTTCTTCATTTTCATTTCCTTTTAAATTTAGAAATGTATGAATTTTTTTCATTTTTTTCCATTTTTTTTTGCTATAGTTTAGGAGTTACGAGTCTTTACTTTTTTGTGTGTCACTCAGAAAAAAGAACTCTGAAAATACCCTTAGGGTTGAAAGGGTTAAAACAACTTGTTTTTAAGCATCTACAATAGTGTTTCACAACAAACACTTGTACATTGCTGAATCTGAAGGAACAGCTTGAATTCTTTGCTTGAAAGTTCTTTCAAGTGAACATCATAAAAAGGTCTTTTTTTCTTTGGTTTTCAGTTACTGAAAAAAAAAAAAATCAATTACACAAATGCCACCATAATGCTTCAATGCTATTAAAAAAAAAAACATCAACAATTACCACTCAGTCTTATACATGAACATAGCATACAATCCTCAAAAGTGGTGACAATAATTATTTATACTGCAGTGCATGATGGGAGTTTTGTCCTATGGTGATACCCAGCATGCATTGCAGCGTGAAGCATTTTTTTTATCACCATTGTTGAGATTTATATGCTGATTATTGATGTCTGTGTGTATCAAAGTGATAAAGTAGTTAAAAAAATGTAATGTATGGTAATGTTTTAAAATTATTCAATATCTTTTTGCTTTAACATTTTCTACTCTTATTGTGGTTTCACAGGGTTGGTAATGCAAAGCCAAAATGTACGAGTAATTAAATGTATAATTAATAGCTTTGGATGGAATTTCACAATGGCTGGAATACCATATAAAAGCAGTTAATATCTTCTCTTAGTAAAGCAGTGATTGCACTACTTCACAACAACTCATGCATTGTTACAGAGAAAAATCTAGCATAATAAATCAAGGGTCAAGAGCCCAACTAAAGCAAACTCTGATCTCCATGATGGTGCTGTCATTTTTTTATTTTATATTATTTTTCTTGACCAATAAAACATCTAAACCTCTGTTAATTCTCAATAAGAGCTTCTGTAGACATGTGAAAATAAAGTCAGTCTGGTCAGTAATGAGTGAATCTGGTAATGCTGTTTGTGGAGTTTATTAATCTGATCTTCAGATATTTAATGTCTTTTGTCTTCAGTTGATTTCATCTAAGACTGTGGCTGAGGTCAGTTGTAGTCCTTGTGTTTCTCTTTTCTTCAGTGATTCTGCTTGTTAACAGCAGGTGTTCATCATTAATGTTCAATCATCACTTAATTAAATGCTTAATTATCTCATTAACTTTAACTCTGCTTCAGTGTTACTTTAACACTATTTAGAGAGGGAACAAATACTATCTGAGCAGAGTTGATTTAAGATAGTTGGGATTTTACTGTGCAGAACCAGCACACTTACAAGTAAATTGTTTTGAGTATACTATTAAATATTTAGAAAATATACCTGAACTTAAATTTACTTAGTAAAATAAATGTGAAGAGTACATTTTTGTACAACATTTGGTGAGAATGCATGAAGCCCAGAGGAGTACTCAACAATTCAGAGAACAAAAAAACCAATCCACATTAAACCCAAAATGGCTGACTTCCTGTTGTAAATTGAGAACAATATGTACTTAGTTTGGTGTTTGTAGGTAAAACTGACCCCGCCGTCTTAGAGCAGAAAGACCTTTTTACAGTCAAACAGCAGACAGTTTTCACACTAGACATATTTGTTTCTAGACTCAAATCTACACCTGATGTAATCCAGAGGGATTTCAGAACCAAGAAACTGCAGCAAATCAGGTTGTTTGCTCTATTGTATCGTAGCTCTTTCGTAGCTGTGGATCGATTGCTCCTGTCTGCCTCGCTGCTGAATTGTTTGAGTCTGTTGCTCCGTTTAGCTTTGTTTTGAATCTATTTATTGTCATTGTTTGCTGTCTACTTTATCTTCACTATATATCTGATATTGTCTTATATTGCCTAATCTGACATCGCTAGTTTTTAATCTTTTAATCTAAATCACCATCACAACGCGTTAGCATTATGCTATTTTGTGTTATCCGTGCCCACTGTCATTTCTGTCGCGCTCTCCTTTTTCTACAAGTTCATCAAACAACTGGTAAGTCGGATCGGTCTACGAACACGGTAAGCTATGTCATCTTCTCCTTTCATTGTTACTTGCACTGCCTGTCACATGCATAGTATAGCTTTCTCTGTCAGCGATGAGGTATTCACATGTCATAAATGTAGGGAAATAGTCAGGCTGACAGAGAAAATCTTAGAATTAGAGACACGCATCCAAACTTTAATTGAGGATAGCAAGAATGCAAGGGCTTCAGATACTGTTTTGGATGCGACTAGCTTAGCGAACTCCGTACATTGTTCGGTTCCGGCTGTAGAGCCCGTGGAGCAGGGCAACTTTGTGACTGTGAGGCGGCCTAGTCGTGGGAAAAAACACCACTCTTCCGTTCCGATTAGAACATCAAACAGGTTCTCCCCACTCAGTGACGCACCCACTGAGAATCCTGTTGAAAGTGCCCTAGTTATTGGCGATTCTTTTACACGGAACGTGAAAATAGAGACACCAGCCACCATAGTCACATATTTGCCGGGAGCCAGAGCGCCTGACATCAAAGCAAATTTAAAAGTGCTGGCTAATGCTAATCGTAAATACTCTAAGATTGTTATTCAAGTCGGCGCTAATGATGTTCGACTTCGCCAGTCGGAGATCACCAAAATTAACATTAAAGAGGTGTGTGAAATCGCACGAATGATGTCAGACACTGTAATTTTTTCTGGACCCCTTCCTGCTCGTAGGAGTGATGAGATAATTAGCAGACTATCATCACTCAATGGCTGGCTGTCTAAGTGGTGTCCACAGAATAATATAGGTTTCATAGACAATTGGAAAAGTTTTTGGGGCAGACCTGACCTGTTGAAAAGAGATGGTATTCATCCCTCCTGGGGTGGTGCCACTCTTCTCTCTAGTAATATGGCATATAGTCTTAGAGCTCAACCTTGACTAACTGGGGCCCAGGTCAGGAAGCAGACAGACTGGCTAAACCGACCGTCTGCTAGCTGTCTCACGTCACAGAATTCAGATAAATCCCAACACATAGAGACTCTTTCACCTAGAATTAGTCAATTACAGACCGATTTCCAATCTACCTTTTGTGTCAAAAATACTAGAAAAGGCAGTATCATCTCAACTTAGTTCCTACTTGGAAAGAAATGGTATCTGTGAGGATTTCCAGTCAGGATTTAGACCGTACCATAGTACTGAGACTGCTCTCATTAGAGTTACAAATGATTTGCTCTTATCATCAGATCGTGGTTGTATCTCTCTATTAGTGTTACTAGACCTCAGTGCTGCTTTTGACACTATCGACCACAATATTCTTTTGAACAGACTAGAAAATTATGCTGGAATTAGTGGAATTGCATTGGCATGGTTCAAATCATACTTATCTGACCGTTATCAGTTTGTAGTAGTAAATGAAGAGACGTCATTTCGATCACAAGTTAAATATGGAGTACCACAAGGCTCAGCTCGAGGACCGTTGCTTTTCACTCTGTACATGCTACCCTTGGGAGATGTCATTAGGAAGCATGGCATTAGCTTTCACTGTTACGCTGATGATACTCAGCTCTATATTTCCTCGCGCCCTGACGAAACCTACCAATTCCCAAAATTAACAGAATGCGTAGCTGATATAAAAAATTGGATGACTAGTAATTTCCTACTACTAAATTCAGAAAAAACAGAGATTCTAATTATTGGACCAAAAACTTCAGCACATAATAACCTAGAATACTGTCTAACACTTGATGGCTGCTCTGTTAAGTCGTCTTCGTCAGTTAGGAACTTCGGTGTGCTCTTTGATACCAATCTTTCATTTGAAAGCCACATTTCTAGCATATGTAAAACCGCATTCTTCCATCTTAAAAATATATCTAAATTGCGACATATGCTCTCAATGACAAATGCGGAACAGCTAGTTCGTGCGTTTATGACCTCGAGACTAGATTACTGTAATGCTCTACAGGGTGGTTGCCCTGCTCGCGTAAAAAACAAATTACAGCTGGTCCAAAACGCAGCTGCTAGAGTCCTTACTAGAACCAGGAAATATGAACATATTAGCCCGGTTCTGTCAAAACTGCACTGGCTCCCTATTAAACATCGTATAGATTTTAAAATCTTGCTAATTACTTACAAAGCACTAAATGGCTTAGCTCCCCAGTACCTGAGTGAGTTCTTAATGCATTATAGTCCTTCGCGTCTATTACGATCTCAGAATTCTGGCCAGTTGTTAATACCTAGAATATCAAAATCAACCGCAGGCGGTAGATCCTTTTCCTATTTGGCACCTAAACTCTGGAACAATCTTCCTAGCATTGTTCGAGAAGCAGACACACTCTGTCAGTTTAAATCTAGACTAAAAACACATCTATTTAACCTGGCATACACATGACGCACTATAAACTTTTGTGTTCATATCCGTTAAAGGATTGTTAGGCTGCATAGATCAGGTCAGCCGGAACTGGGAACACTTCCTATAACACCAGATGTACATCTCGTTACATCGGAAGAAGAATGGCGTCTACGCTAATTTTTTGTCTCTCTGCTTATCCCGAGGTTTACCAATTAACGTGATTGGGTGGATCCGGGCCGTGTCCGTGTCGGACGGGGAACCTGTGCCTGTGTGGCAGCAATGTGGCCCTGTAGTGTCGGCGGAGACTGTGTTAACGAGCTCATCCTTTGTTAAGACCTTACCGACTCATCAGCCAGTGGCACATATCCCAACAAACCGTCCCATACCGGCGTGATCAAAAAGATCTTAAACTAGATGGAACTAGATTAAATATTTTGACTGTTGCGATTCCAAATCGGTTTAATGACCTGTAACTCTGCCTGAGTATCGGACAAGTGTTCACTGTTGGCCAGAGGAGAACTGGCCCCCCGACTAAGCCTGGTTTCTCCCAAGGTTTTTTTCTCCATTTGTTGGAGTTTTGGTTCCTTGCCACTGTTGCCTTTGGCTTGCTTAAGTTGGGGACACTTGCTTGATATTCAGCAGTGTTTTTGATATGCCTGGATTGGCGCCGTTGTATGTGAACTGAGCTGAGCCGGACGATTACGTCACTGTTTTCAGCAGTGCTGCTATACCTAAATTAACTAGACTAATAACTACTGATATATGCAACGGAATGAATCAATAATATATAAAATAAGCTGCACAATGACACCATTTTCTTATTAATGTAAAGCTGCTTTGCCACAATTTGCATTGTAAAAAGTGCTATATAAATAAAGATGACTTGACTTGACTTGACTATTGTTGAAGGTCTCAACTCATCTGTTTCTCAATTTTCCAGCTTTCAGAAAAGTCCTCAGTGTAGACCACAAAACAAGTAATTGTTCACAAAGAGATGGAGAGGGGTGAAAGCTGTGCAGATGTGGAAACGGATGAAAAGAGATTTTACATGACGGTGACTCTTCATGCATGTTTGTTCTCAGACTACTGCAAAATACAAAAAAAGGAAACAAAAATAGGCAGATGCCCCATTTCTGCAGAATGCTAGATGAAGATGAAAAAAGTGAAAAAATAGATGAGGGAAAAAAAGGAACCATAAAGATGGTCAACACCCCCCCCCCACACACACACACGCACGCATTCTCAATGTCTTTAGTTCCTGATACTCACATGACGTGAGTATATCCGTTGTGTATACTACAGACAGGTCACACTGAAGCCTGCAGTAGTGAGCTGTGGTTCTATGAATAAAGAAGCATGATGACATCCAATAAGAACTTTAAAGCACCTTTAAAACAGCTGAGCAGCCTGGACAGCTATATAATTGACAGCTCTCAAAAGAAGAAAAGCATACTGTGGCGACGATGTTCTTTCAACAGTGCCAAAAGTTTGAACACTGAAGAAATCAAAGGCGGGACATTATCACACAGTCAGGTGAGACAATCAAGATGGAATCTTAATATCTATTTTTATGGCAACATGAATGCTGAGAGTTTATAATTTAACAACTTTACAACTGTGGATCTAACATAATAAACTGTCCTAATCCATTTTGCCAAGATATCCAAAATGAATGTTATTTGATTTTTTTATTAATCAATTAAAAAAAAAAAAATCAGTAACATGCATTCTTGCAAAGTAACAATTCCTGCAGGATTCTTGCAGTTTAAACTTAATTTTATATTAATCTGATTAATGACATTAAATTAATCTGAGAATTGTTCTTTTGCAGCTGCGCAGAACACACTCAACATCTCTGGTTGATTATACTGATCCTCAGAGGTAAGATAAATTTTCTGATTCACTGTGAATATCTGATGTCTCTCATGCAAATATTTGATGCACATATATCCTGTTTTGCACAGAACAGTGATTGTATTGGAGAAACAAGACAATGAAGCATTTGGATTTGAAGTCCAGGTATGTTTTTATACGCATTAGCAACCCTTCACACTGCATTAAAAGCACTTTTGATGGGTCTAATGTTATAAATGCTACTTTCTTTACTATTTTGTATGAACTAATTGTCCAGATGCATTTTTTAACGGGCATATTTTTAATGATATTTTCAGTAACAGTCTTTTGGGATGTGTCTATATCTGTGCAGACATATGGCCTAAAGGTGAAGAACAGCAGTATGGTGGAGATGTGTACATTTGTGTGCAGTGTGCAGGATGGCAGTGCAGCCGAAACTGCAGGTTTGACTGCTGGTGAGCAGGTTTTCCGCTTCCCCTTCTTAGAGTGTTACTCACTCCACCCATCTGACCTGACCTTGTTTACATGGCATTTTCTCACCAGCCTACACCACATCTACCTTTTACACAGCCGATATGTTGTTCTTTTTGGTCTTTATGGACTGTTATTTCATGCTTTCTCAAGCATGAAAAATTGTTTTTTCAATGGAAAACACTATAATCAGCCTATCAATTTTAATTACAATGGATTACACCATTGAATTAATGTTTATGTTTCCTGAGGTCCACTTATAATGTTAATAAGATATTTAGGCAACACTTTATTTTACAGTGTCATTGTTACATATGTTATATGCAGTTACTATAGCAATAACTGTAAATTACGCATAATTATGTAGCCTTTCTCTCTCTCTCTCTCTCTCTCTCTCTCTCTGATAACATGAGCTCAACTTAGGTTTTATACTAGCAAAGTGCATTTCAATGCACATGCAATTCAATAGCAAGCTCTCACTGCTTATATTGTAATAGATAGCTTTGCATTAGTCACCACACATTAATCCCATTTAAAAGAAAGAACAAAACATTTTAACACTCCATATTACTCTGCATCTAGATCGTTAGCAGTTTAAAACACAAAATATCTCAATAAACTGAACTTTAGTGTGATAATAACAAAAATATTTTACATTGCAATTTCCACTCCTGTTAACATAGCTTACTCATAGAGTTGATAACATGAACTGACGAAAATATGCCGTATTACTCGCGCATCAGCACTTGGTACATCAAGAGGCTCAAACAACAATAAACGTACTTGAATCTGTCCTAACACAACAGTGTTATAGCAACAACACACTGCCTTACATCTACATGCAACTAACCCTAAACCAAACAAAACCCTAATTCTAACCCTGTAGTAAGTACATGTGGTTACTTAACATTACTCAATATTTAAATGTATAATTACAGTGTAACAAAGACACCTTAAAATAAAGTGTAATCGATATTTACATCAAGCACTATCAGAATTTAGAAATGTTCAGCCTGGTTTTATACCCTTAGACATAAACAGCTTGTTTAAGGCTTTCTGTATGGCCAATGTTGTTGTTATTGGGCAAGATCTTTGCATTTGAAATAAGTATTACACATTCATATCTTATATCTTTTTATGATTACATATGATTAACTAATCATGAAAAGTGTTGATAAAACCATTAAATTCACTACTCCTATTGAAAAAAGGCTATAGAGTTGAGCATTGTAGCAATTTGTATGGAAGCCCGTCTCCGCCACTGAAAAAAAAAAGAATTGCGACTTTTTATCTCACAATTCTGACTTTTTTTCACAGAATTGTGAGATATAAAAGTCACAATTGCGAGATATAAAGTCAGAATTGCGAGTTATAAAGCCAGAATTGCGAGTTATAAAGTCAGAATTACGAGATATAAAGTCAGAATTGCCCACCGGTGATATGAGGATACTCAAATAGTAAAACCTAATGGACTAAAAAAAAACAATGAGGTGCCTACTAAGTTTTTCAAATGTAATGCACTCAAATTTATGGAAGCCCGTTTCCGCCACTGAAAAAATAAAAATAAAAAGAAGATTATTTCAACTTTAATCTCACAATTCTGACTTTTTTTCACAATTAATCTCTCAAGATCTGATTAATCAACTCCACAAACAGCATTACTAACCAGACTGACTTTATTTCTGTCATGTGTACAGAAGTTCATATTGAGAACTAACAGAGGTTAGGATGTTGTTTATTGTTTCGCTTGACGTTCCCATGATCAGAGTTGGTTTAGTTGGGCTCTTGACACTTGATTTGTGAAAATTAAGCGCTTCTTTGCCAGCTGTTAACAGTTTTGTTATGGCAAAGACGCCAAGAGGAAATGTGATAAAATGAGGTTAGCTGTTTATCAAAGGTCAAATTCATCATCTATTGGCGAATTTGACAAATCTCATGGAGTCTGAATTTATTTTATACTTTGATTATGGTATTATGAATTTCTTCAATATTTTGTAATTAAAAAGTATGAAGTCATTTGAAAGTTCAGAATATTTTGAACTACTGTATCATTCAGAGTGACACAGACATCAACAATTGGCATATGAGTCTCAACAATAGTGACAATCAAAAGCTTCTTGCTGCAATGCATGCTGGGTACCAAAACTCCCAGCATGCATTGCGGCATGAATAAATTAGGTTGCTAAATTTTCTGGTTATTTTCTTTGGTTAATTCTTACTGTTTGCCTTGTTTTTTTGCTGTTGCTTTTGTGTTGACTTTAATGTGTTTTATGATGTTCAGAGTTGATCTTTTATGTTGTTTTTTTGATTCACCATTGTTGAGATTCATACGCTGATTCTTGATGTCTCTGTTTAGCTAAAAGATGCTATAGATCAAACATTATTTGTAGCACCACAGTGTTGGCAAGATATTATTGCGTTCACTTAAACACATAAAAAAAACCTTGTTTATGATACTGGATTAGACACTGCACCAGGTCAGTGGACCAAGTGTATTGCTTGATTACCACAATTGCACAAATTTCTTGGACAGTTTTGATATAACAAATGTGTCTTAGGAACACACAATTATACCAACCATTGAAACACTAATTTTAAAATGACAAGGGTCAAGAACTCAACTAAAGCAAACACTGACCTTCATCATGGTAACGTCAAACAAAACAATAAAACATCTGAAGCTCTGTTAATTCTCAATAAGAACTTCTTTAGATATCTGACAGAAATAAAGTCAACCTGTTTAGTAATAAGTGAAGCTAGTAATGCTGTTTTACAGGTTAATCCTCCTCTGCTGAGATCTTGAGAGATTTAATGTCTTTTATCTTCAGTTGACTTCATCTAAGGTTGTGGCTGGAAGTCTGTTGTAATTATTGTATTTCTGCACGTCTTTTTTCTGTTCTTGTTGTTTCTTTTCCTTCAGTGATTCTGCTGGTAAACAGCAGGTGTTCATAACTAATTCTCAATTATTACTTAATTATCTCATCAACTGTTATCTCATTAACTTCAGCACTGCTTCAGTGAAACTCTAATACTCTGTAGTGTGGATACAATCAAGTGTTCATTTAAAACTGAAGATTTTGCTGTGGGGTTTAAAGGGTTAAAGGTGTAAGATGAAAAAAAAAACCCAGAGTGAAACGTAATTTAATTTAATTTACAGCAACATACTGTAAAAACAGCAATTTACTGGGAACCACAGCTGCCAGTAGATTACTGTAAAATCAAGGAAAAACAGTAATCTTCTGTACGGCAACAATCTGTATAAAACAAGCAATTTACTGACAACCCTGCTGACAGCAAATTACCGTAAAATGAAGGGAAAAAAACAGTAATATTCTGTTAAACTTAACAGTCAGATTTACTATACAAAACAATTCATTTGACTGAAATATTAATATCAATAACTGATAAGGAGAGTAAATACTGAACTCAAGTGTTTTGTGTTTTTGTACAATATGATATAGGAGAGATCTGTTAGTTTAATTAATTAGTTTTGTGGGTCACCATTGTGCTGGAGAGTAGAGCCTGTGCTTCAGTTAATAATGAGCTAACAATCACTGATGTTATACTGCTTGTTGCTTTATTTAAAGACAGCAACTGTAATTGTTAATGCAGTGATAAGCTGTTTGCTAATTACTTTAGCATATATATGTGTGTTATTGCTAGCTTAGACAAACTGCAAAGATTTGAAGTAATGGTTTTAATTATTTCACTATTATACACTGTGTTTGCAGTTAAGAAATATTCCTTTTCAGTTGACTCAAATGAAGCAAATTCACAGTACTGATGCTGTATAAATACTATTTTTTAAACTTTGTTTGTAGCAAAATGGTTTCCCAAATGAAATGAGTTCATTTCCATGGTAGTATTACGGTAACATACAGTAAAATAAGAGAGCTGTAACTTTATGGTAGAGGCATGTAAATTAACAGTACATTACTGGCAACCACAGCTGCCAGTAGATTACTGTTATTTTACAGCACAATTTTTAACAGTGTAGTGTAAGAAACACACAATCAAACATCAATCTAATGGAAGACAGCTATGACAGGAGTTGCTCAAGCTAAAAAACAAAAACAACAACAACAGCACTAAAACAATACAACTCTAAACATGCAATTAAGAAGGTTAAATTAAAGATGGAATATTGTGTATGTGTGTGTTTGTTATGATTGCAAGCTCTGTGTAATGAGTGTTAGTCTAATTTTCTTTAAAATCTCTCTCTTGATAGGTGACATCATATTGTCAGTCAATGGAGTCAGTATTGAGGGTTCTACCCACCATCATATTATTGAGTTGATTCGAGACTCCACTAACATGCTAAAGTGAGTATAAGTATCAGAAACAAGATGTTTGTGCTCAGACTCATATATATATATATATATATATATATATATATATATATATATATATATATATATATCCTCATTAGAACTGGGAACATTTGCATCAGCTGTGCTTAAGTTACAACTCAGTCCATGTTGTGATATAAAGGGATATTAAAAGGTTAGTTTACCAAAAAATGGAATTTGCCATTAATTTCTTGCCCTCATGTTGTTCCAAATTTTTCATCGTCTTCTTGATAGGTAATTTATCAGATTTGGGATCACAAGAGTCAAAATATTTAATCCAGTTCCATCTAGTTTAAGATCTTTTTCATCACGCCAGTATGGGATGGTTTGTTGGGGATCTGTGCCACTGGCTAACGTGTCGGTAAGGCCTTCACAAGGGATGAGGTAGTTGACACGGTCTCTGCTGACACTTCAGGGCTGCGTTGCTGAGAGACTAAAATTAGCGTAGACGCCATTCTTCTTCTGATGTAACAAGTACACCCGGTGTTATAGGAAGTGTTCCCGGTTCTGGCTGGCCTAATCTATGCAGCCTATGAAGACATAAATTGATAATGTGTCATGTGCATGCCACGTTAAAGAGATGCGTTTTTAGTCTAGATTTTAAAAAGACCCTTTGACCATGATGTATGAATTTGAACCATTGTCTTTCTGTTGTTTTCTCTATGTATCCGTGTGAAGGTTGGAGACGGTCAGCGGGAGTGTTGTGAAGAGAATTGAATTAGAGAAAAAGATGCGCTACCTTAAGGTGTGTAAGGTGTTTATGCATGTTAATGTGTGTTTGTGTGCGTTTATCACATGTACAAGAGCTGAAACCTTATTCAGAAAGATACACTGCATAACTGAGAAATCTCAGGCAGCCTGAATTATATATAATGTAGTATATGTGTAACCATAAATGCTGAGGCATCTAAATGAATGCTGACTCACATACTGTACATACACATTTACCAGAATGACTCATTGATGCTGATCTTATTTCTGTGTTTTCCCTCGGCACAGCAAACTCTTCGTGAGAAATGGGTGGAACTGCAATCTCTCACACTTCAGGAAAGGCGTCTTACTCGAGGTGAGAAAAAAAAACACTCAACTTAGTTTCATTTATAAACTGTTCAAGGGTATATATCTCTACATCAAATTCTGTTCTTAATTACTCCTTCATTACTATTTCTAACCTGTAAGACATTCTTTCATCTTCGGGAAAACAAATGAAGATCTTTTTAATGTTTACGCAAATACCACTTTGACACTTCAAAAAGTTCATAAAGAGATTGTGAAAACTAATCCATATGATTTGAGTGGTTTATTGAACTTACCCTTTAGAATTTTTTTTATCTAATAACTTAGGTTTACTTTAAATGCAACATTTTAAATAAAATTTCAAACAAAAAATGTTTTTAAATTATGTATACAGTTGAGTTTGCACGCCAGCATAATATATATTTACATATATCCTATAAGACAAAATAATCACTGAATTTACATAAATATTACAGAAATAAAGGTTTAAAATTTTATGTCCTCTTTGTTCTTTTTATGGTGTAGTTTCCTCAATGATAATTGGTGTATGCTTTCTTGTGGTTGTTCATGAGTCCCCGCTTTGTCTTGAGTAGTGAAGCTGTCAGCTAAAACAGTTTTTAGAAAACCCCCATTGCATTCATCTGTGTCCCTTGTCTGATACTCTGCAACTCAACAGGCTGATGTTTTTGCAGATATTAAATGATTCAGGGCCATTAGGATTACAGGTATCTGTGTCTGTGTTCCAGGTAATCTGAATGAGAGTGCTCAGCATCTGTCTGTTGACTCTGTGATGTCTCTTTCATCTCCAATGAGCCATTCTGGGCAGCGTTTTTCCAGTGACAGCAGTTGCCGCAGCATAATGACCGATGATAGTGAGGATGGTGCCTTCATGTCACCAGTATTTGATGATTCAAGTCCATTTAGCCCCACTGAGCCAAACAGCTGCTTCTTCCAGCTGGAGGGGGGCGCGTTGCGACCCCTGACAAGAACACGCAGCATTAGCCTGACCAGCAGCAACAGTTCACTCTCCCCAAGCTGGGAAAATTCATCCTCATCCGTGTTTGGGACCCTGCCAAGGAGAGGCAGAAGAGGTAGTGTCCGCAAGCACCTTTTGAAGTTCATACCTGGACTGAATCACTCTGTAGAGGAAGAGGAGTGCAGCTGAAAACTCATTTATACCTCCACTGACTGTTGATTTGATGAATCTTTTGTAAGGACCTTGGGCAGTGGAAGGTTTATTCCATTTTGAACTCTTCTGTTCTCCAGATGATCTAGAATTCATGCCTCAAGGCATTCGTCACTGTCCTGCTTTAAATGTTGATAAAAACAGGAGTCGAGTCTCACATGAGCATTATGGACTGCATGATAGCAATCTCGGTGTCAGACAAGTGACCAAAACATTATGACTTCCCAAAGATTCAGCACTGAAATAAACAACTGGCATTAACCAAACCTTAGGAAAGTGTATGCTAAATAGCAACTGCATTACGAGAATATTTAGAATTGTGAAAATTGCTTCCACTGCTCTAATTCTGTGGTTTACAGACATGCAAGCTTATGAATGTGTTCTATATCCCACTTGATCTCTAACTAATCGAGATCTCAATGTCTGCAGTAGCATGCAATTGAGGTGAGGTTGCTTAGTGGTTAAGACAAATAAGTATGAGGCCTTGCTGCTCTCCAAAATGTGCCAGACTGTAAAAACATTCTCCAAAACTGCTTTTCCTAGTTGTGGGGATGCTAGTGACTAACCCAGTGTCTTGGGACACAGATGGTGAATCACCCTGGATGGATGGACAGTCCATCACAGTGGGCAGTCAAATACACATGCAATTTAGTCTCCAATCCACCTATACTGCATGTACCTAGATTGTGGGGGAAACAGGATCAACCGGAGAAAACCCATGGCAACACAAGGCAACTACAGACATTTAGTCTGATTTGTTACCACTAGAGAAACATACAGTGAATGTTACATATGTTCAGGGGGAGGGGGAGGGGTGAGAACATCTTTGTGTAAAATATGTTTGTGTCCCAAGTGTCTGCTAAATGACAAATGACCATAACAAATTGATTATGCATGCAAGCTTACTGTGATTTTTTTCCTAGTAGAACTTGGTGGTCTTGGAACAACATTCCAGTTTAAGGATAGGGCTGAGGTTAAAGCTTCAAATGATTTCTTATTAATCTCATTTCTCTCTGCATTTATGGGTAGTTAAATGTTAAGGTAAAAATTGTTTGAGCGTTGTTTCAGGACCATCAAAAGATCTTTTGCTTGTCAAAATCTGTTACCCTGTCACCAAATGTAGAGCCAGTAAAAGTAAACAACGGAATAATGGACAACTAAAATTATTTTGCTCAATACCATATTTATAACACTTTATAGAATATCTATGAAAATCTATAGAATATATAGCTATTCATTTCTACTCTTTAAGAAGAAATGTAATCCTGATCTCATATTAGTTTAGGTGAGAACTTTAAATTATTAAACATAAAAAAGAACTGATCTGTAGTGAGTGTGTGATTAGAAAGTTAAGTGCTGAATTCAAAAGACTGAGATGACATTAGCGAGAGCTCCAAGCCACAGAGGTATAGAAAAATTCATAACAGGATGTGGTCTGTTAGAGGTGCTACTTTACCAACTTTTTTTCATGCTTTTTTGAGTGATCCCTGTAACGGACAGTTTTACTTAAACTAAATATAAATGTGCACAATTATATTCAAAAGCTCATGAATGTGAAAAACAGTGGTTGACATTTCATTACTTTCTTTTTTTATAATGAGCATAGTGTGTGTGTGTGTGTGTGTGTGTGTGTGTGTTCTCTGGAAAAAAAAATAGTTTTGCAGTTGCTGCTAGTCACCTGCATACAATACAGGAAGTATAGTACTTGACACAAAAAGACTCTGCTCTAAACATGATTCTGTTCTCTGTTCTCTTTTTTGTTTCCTTTTTCCATTTTGTTGACATTTGAACAGTATGCTGTCTTGATATAGTTTATTTGGCAGTAAGCAAGTGTATTAAATTAACACATTTGCACATTCACCATTCTCTAATTTATGTAATATTTTGATGAAAACAAGGCACTCACTAAATATTGAGAAAGCAATTACATTTTATTAACAAGGAATGAAGTTTTATTTTTGTGTGGCTCAACATTTTTGAGTAAACACTCTTATTTAAACTATTATATTTAAGTTTACTGAGCAATATAAAGTGACGTCATCCATGTCACGTTGTTGTTCTCATAGACATAATAAATACATAGACGCTCCACTGGCTGCTTTGGAACATTACTGCAATATGTCAATGTGTCCGCCATATTGCTGAGGGCAAGACTGCACTATAAACAAATCTAAGTTAACTGGCGAGCTGTGGTTTTTCTGCATAAAAACGAAAAACGTCCTGTATTTGGCAGTTTTATTCTTGGATAAGAAAAATTAGATAATTAAAATTTTCACATTAAATGAAAAAAAAGATTTCTTATTGTTGAAAAGGCATTTCTGTCTTTTAACCCATTTTAGCTTTTCTTGTGTTTAGAATTGACCACCATTATTAAAATGAAGCAAATTGTCAAAAACAAATCACACAGGCTGCTTTCTGTATTTTAGCACTAAAACGATATTTTAGTGATAGATATGTATACAGATATTTACAGATGTGTATAGATATTTACAGATAGATAGTCCAAAATGACAAAGATAACTAATGGATCCTTTATGGTAATACATGATATGGTATAACCACAGTTGAATGCAAATAATAAATAAAAGATAAAGTGAGAAGTATTAGCAAATAGTTTATGTAGTATATAATATAATCAATAATAAAGTGTATAATATTGTCAAAAAACAGTATATAGCAAATAAAATAGTGAGTAATGAGAATAATGAGTAGTACAATTATATAATAATATAAGTACAATAATATGATATCACAATAATATATTGATAATAGCATATAGTAATTTTATATGTATAATAATAATAATACCGATGGTTTAGCTCCGTCCCTAATCCTGACAGTCTGACGTGTCAACAGTCCTCCGGCTTGAAGTACTCACTGCATAACAACGAAAACTTGCTTGCGGAAAAACCTTCCCTTCTACTCAAAAAAATATTTCAGTCTAAACATAAGTTTTATGTAATTTAATTACATAGCAATTTTCCATCCATTTGGATTACATAGTTTTAACATAAACAAACTAATAAACTTAATGTGATTCATATTTGTCAGTCATATGTAAATGAAATAGGTAAGATTTATGTAATAGTTCACAGAAAAATGCCCAGGTTAATTAACACTGTTTAGTGGCCATGTGTGTTTGTACTACTGAGTTAAAGTACCATTGAAGCAGTGTCAGAGTTAATGAGATCATTAAGTGATGATTAAGTGCTCAATTGCTCCTGTCTGCTCCTGTCTGCCTCGCTTCTGAATTGTTTGAGTCTGTTGCTCAGTATAGCTTTGTTTTGAATCTATTTATCGTTATTGCTTGCTGTCTACTTTATCATCACTATATATCTGATATTGTCTAATATTGCCTATCACATTAATCTGACATCGCTAGTTTTTAATATTTTAATCTAAATCATTATCACAACGCGTTAGAATTATGTTGGTTTGTAAACTTGTTATCCGTGCCCACCGTCATTTCTGTCGCGCTCTCCTTTTTCTACAAGTTCATCAAACAACTGGTAAGTCGGGTCGGTCTACGAACACGGTAAGCTATGTCATCTTCTCCTTTCATTGAAACATTAAAAAGGAATGATAAGAGCCTGAAAGACGCGAGAAAGAACGAACTTCGGGAAACAATTGTTCTCAGCCGCGGTGTGTCTATAATTGTCACAGAACACCTTCCAAACTCAAATAAAGCTCTTTAATACATTCTTGTGATTAAATCTTGTGTAATCGCTGGAATGTTTTAAATTATAAGTTTAAAAAACACAAATGAGTTTGTGATCATTCACAGACATCATCAAATTGTCAAACAACACGGGGCGTGTGCTTCAATGAACAGAAATAATGTGATACACGTGCAGTACTGTCCACTAGAGGGAGCCACGAGACCGTTTTTCTAAAAATTCAGAGCTTGATTATTCAAAGTATCCATATTCAAACCAAAATATCTGACTTCCTGTTGGTCGGAGCTAATGACTGTAAATTAGAAAGTTGTCTGGCTAAATAAGAACAATATGTGTACCGAGTTTGGTGACTGTAGGTTAAACTAACCCCCCCAACTTTTGTCAAAAGATGGCGCTACTGAGCCCCTCCACCACGCCCATATTTAAGGCTTTGCCCATGTCTACTGGATGACAATATTGATGTGTGTGTCGAGTTTCATGCAATTTGAAGCATGTTAAGAGCCTCAAAAACACCCAAGAATATTATTAAAGTTTGACGTCTTGCCATGGCAGCAATATTTAAGAAATCACAAAGACATTCACATATCTACATCTGAAATGTTTTGACATTATAATGAAGAAGTTTGAAGAAAATCGGGTAAAAATAAGAGGGTGATCTCAAACCATTTTGAAAGTGACACATTTCCTGTTGCCAATTGGTGGCACTATATCTTTGACCCATAATAGTCACATCCATGTGCTCGGCCTCCTACAACGAATACACAGGTGAAGTTTCATAACAATCAATAAATTTATGCAGACGTTATAACACACTTCCTGTTTCTCTTTTCTCGCCATAAATTCGTTGCCTCAACACGGGCAAACCGTTTGAGATATCAAAAATCCGCTGGCAAGTTTTCATCATCAATGTCTGGACTTCATGCTGACCAAGTTTGGTGGTGATCGGATTAAGCGCCTAGGAGGAGTATATCAAATTCCAGAGCATGCGCTTTTCAAACAACCCATAATAGCTCAATTCCTGTTGAGGCGGCGTACAACTTAGAGCACAAAAGTTGTCAGGCCCGATGAGTTCTATATGTGTTCTGAGTTTCATACCAATATGTGCAAGCGTGTTTGATATATGGACCAAGATTTCGGACCCCATTCAAGGGGGCGCTGTCGAGCCCCCCTGCCACGCCCGGGTCCCAGCCTCTGTCACGTCCTAATGGCCGCAGGTTCCAATGCGTGTGCAAAGTTTCAAGAGTTTTTGAGCATGTTAAGGGCCCCAAAAAGCCCCGAAAGGTTGAAAAAAAATAAAAATAAATATAGCTGCGAGCAGCGATGAGCGGGCCCAAGCCGGTGGCACCGCCACCTCAGTGTTTTAAGGACAACTGGGCACGGCGGGCAAAATGAATTTAAACTGTGTCTCCAGTTGGAGACTGACCAGTTAGTTGAGTCAGATTATTCAATATAATACTAACTAAAAGCGATCATATCATAGCAAAGTTATCATTAGCAGTTCAAAGTGTTATATATTCAACTGAATTTATCTTATTATATTGGTAAACTAATTATATAAAACTAAATAGTCAGTGAAATACAAATGAACTGTTTCTTTGCCTTTATTTCTTTAAACAAATTTATAGAAGAGAAGGGCTAAGAGATTTCCTATATTATAATACAGACAAAAGGAGACAGCAATGAAAGGGTTAAACTTGCAAGACCCTGAGAGAGAGAGAGAGAGAGAGAGAGAGAGAGAGAGAGATATTCAGACGAAATATTTTGAAGAAAACAAGTATATTGATCTGAAATATAGTACATTCATTTTAAATTCATCCAGGTTCCATTGAATTTATCTTAAGGTATTTTACATTATTTTTAACCATATTATTAAACTAATTATATAGAACCATATAGTCAGTGCACTAAAACTGAACTGGTTCTATGCCTTCATTTTTTATGAGATTTCCTATCCTATAATGCAGACAAAAGGAGACAGCAATGAAAGGGTTAAACCTGGAAGACCCAGAGAGAGAGAGAGAGAGATATTCAGAAAAAAATATTTTAAAGAAAACAAATATATTGATCTGAAATATAGTACATTCATTTTAAATTCATCCAGGTTCCATTGAATTTATCTTAAGGTATTTAATGCTATTTTTAATCATATTATTAAACTAATTATATAGAACCATATAGTCAGTGCACTAAAACTGAACTGGTTCTATGCCTTCATTTTTTATGAGATTTCCTATCCTATAATGCAGACAAAAGGAGACAGCAATGAAAGGGTTAAACCTGGAAGACCCAGAGAGAGAGAGAGAGAGAGAGCGAGAGAGAGATATTCAGAAAAAAATATTTTAAAGAAAACAAATATATTGATCTGAAATATAGTACATTCATTTTAAATTCATCCAGGTTCCATTGAATTTATCTTAAGGTATTTTACGTTATTTTTAACCATATTATTAAACTAATTATATAGAACCATATAGTCAGTGCACGACAACTGAACTGGTTCTATGCCTTCCTATCCTTCCTATTTCCTATCCTATAATGCAGACAAGGGGACACAGCAATGAAAGGGTTAAACCTGCTAGACTAAAACACAGAGAACTGTTAGAGCTTGTGAACTGTCTGAATGTGGGTGCGTGCAATGTATGAGGAGAGCACGAATGTAATATAAACGATAACGATCAAATAAATAACGATAACGATAATTGCAAATAAATACGATTTATTTGCAGAAGTTTATATTTTAGTTTTATTTTTTAAAATCCCTGCATGTGATGTAGTTATTTGTATAACTGGGCGCGATCATTATTAGAAGACGCTGCGTGCGCGTTTCTTTGTGTGACAGAAAATCTTCCAAGCTATAATTGAAGCTCTTTAAAACATTCTTGTGATTAAATGTTGTGTAATCGCTGGAATGAACAAGGTTAAAAAACACGTAAATGATTTCATGATCTCTCTCACAGAAATCATCAAACTGTCAAAAAACACGATTTCTACAGGAAACTCTTTCATGTGTTTATTTGCGTGTATATTGTAGAATCGCTGGAATGGAATGGCTATTAAATATAGAAATTAGGTGTGTATATTTCAATTATTAATGAATAATTGACAACTTCCAAATTCCCTTTTTGTTCTTAATTTAAACCTTCGCATTGGCAACACCATTTGAGATGTACTATAATCGTTCGCAATTTTAGCATCTTCAGTATGTAGTCATCATGTGCAGAAGTTTATTATTAGTTATTTGCAGAAGTTTATATTTTAATTGTATTTTTTAAAATCCCTGCATAAATCTTCCAAACTGTAATTGAAGATTTTTAATATGTTCTTGTGATTGAATCTTGTCTAATCGCTTGAATACTTTAATGAATAAGGTTTAAAAACATGAGGTTTCATGATTTCGTGATCACTCCCTTTCAGAGAAATGACGAGCGGCTCTTTGTTTAATCCATTAGGAAACGAAGTTTGCACAGATGCCACACAGCGTCAACACATTAACAGTCATACACATAAAAATTCAAACAAAGGTGTTATATAGCTGAATGATGAGAGGGGACAGACATAACTTATGGAACTTTTACTGATTAAACACAGCACCGAACATACATCTCAACTCGGCAGCATCAGAACTGACACTCCCCAAACAACACATATTCACCCCCCCAGGGGAAAAACGGGAACGCCCTGCCCAGTTGTGCTTCTTAAGGGGACCTCACCATAGTAATAATCAGTCAATACATTACACCCCTTTCCCCCAGTCCACAAAATCTGAAAATCTTCTTGGCGGACGATGTTCTCTTACAGGGTACCTCCGAGAAGGAGGAAACTCAGCCATGCCCCCAGCTCCAGCAAAATCATCATCAGGGTTTTCTACATCTCCCACAGGTGACTGTAACTCAAGCATTTCAGCCACTGAGGGCTCAGGTAGAGGGGCAATGTAACCATCTGACTCAGGCCTTGATGGGTCGGCCGAGGGTGCCGCCCTGTCCAACAGCTGATCAACATGCCGTCTGTGTATCTGCCCATCCCCCGTCCTGACCTTGTATGACAAGGGACCTGTGACATCTATGATGATTCCAGGCATCCACTTAGAATCCCTGGTGTAACTTCTCATGTACACCAAGTCATTGGGTCTAAACTCTCTGACAGTGCCAGGGCATTTTTCAGCATTCCGCTCCTGTCTGCGGAGCATATCTCTTTCATGGTCAGGATGCAGACGATCCAGGGCAGTGGTCAGTCGCCGATTCATGAGCAACTCAGCAGGACTTTTTCCAGTTGACGAATTGGGTGTGACGTGCTGCGACAACAAGAAACGAGCAAGCCGAGTCTGCCACTCGCCCTTGGTGATGCGAGACAGGGCCTCCTTGGTTGTCTGCACCATACGTTCAGCTTGACCATTTGAGCTCGGGTGATAAGGTGCTGTAGTGACATGACGAATGCCGTTGCGCTCGGCAAAGTCTTGGAACTCCGCGGAGGTGAAAGAAGCACCATTGTCTGAGACTATGACATCGGGCAAACCATGTGTTGCAAAAAGTAGCCTCAGTGTGTTAATGACGGCTGATGATGACATGGAACTCATCAGAGACACCTCCAGCCACTTGCTATGCGCATCAACCACTATGAGGAATATTTTGCCTTGAAACGGGCCTGCAAAGTCAATGTGCAGCCGGGACCATCTTCTTGCCGTCCACTCCCAGGGGTGCACTTTTGCCTTAGGAGGTGCATGACGTGACTTCTGACAGGTTTCACATGCCTTGACAGTTTCCTCAACATCTTTGTCCATGCCTGGCCACCACACATAGCTCCTTGCGAGTCCTTTCATGTGTACAATGCCTGGGTGTGCGTCATGCAGCATAGCAAGCACTTCTCTCCTCGCCAAGCAAGGAATAACCACACGGCTTCCCCACAGTAAACAGTTCTTATGTGCGGAGAGTTCATGGCGGCGTGAAAGAAAGGGTCTGAACTGGCTGTCCGTTACATCTTCTGGCCACCCATGCAGCACCCAGCGCAGTACTCGTGACATGACAGGGTCCTTAAGCGTAAGGCTAGCGATTCGTTCAGCATGCATGGGTGCATCTGGCACCATTTCCAGCAGCAACACTTCCAAAGGCGGTGGTGTAACAGCATCAGATGCTGGCAAAGGTAAGCGACTCAGGGCATCAGCATTGCCCATGTTTTTTCCCGGTCTGTAGCAGAGCTCATAGTCATAAGCTCCAATGATCAAACTCCAACGTAGCATCCGTGGTGAAAGGACGGCAGGCATTGGCTTGGAATGGTGTAAGAGTCCCAGCAGGGGTTTGTGATCTGTAAAAATCATAAAATGGCGGCCTGCGAGATACTGGTGAAACTTTCTGACAGCAAAAACAACTGCCAATGCTTCCTTATCAATTTGGGCGTAATTCCGCTCAGTGGTGGTCATTGTTCTGGAAGCAAAGCAAATGGGCCTCTCCTGGCCATCACGCTCCATGTGGAACAATAAAGCCCCAAGCCCATAGGGTGAAGCGTCACAAACCACGGCCAGGGGTTTCTTTTCATCATAATGCGCCAGCACTTTGTCCGTTTGCAGCAACTGTTTTGCCTGAGCATATGCCATCTTGTGCTTTGCCCCCCACTGCCAAGTAGCGGGCTGGTCTAGAAGGCGATGCAGGGGTTCCAGGACGGTGGCCTTGTTGGGAAGAAAACAGCTGTAAAAGTTAAGCAGCCCCAAGAAAGCCTGGAGTTCTGTTTTGTTGCGTGGGGGTGGAGCTTTTTGGATAGCTTCCACTTTTTCACGGGTTGGTTTGATGCCATCCTTTTCCACCCTAAACCCCAAAAACTCAACTTGAGTAGCTGCAAAAACGCTTTTCTCTTTTTTTAGTCGCAGCCCAGCTTCAGCAAGGCACTTCAGTACGGCACGTAACCGTGCATTGTGTTCATCTACTGTTTTGCCTGAAATCAGGATGTCATCCAGGTATGGCTGGACTCCTGGAATTCCTGCGAGCAAGGTGTCCATAAATCTTTGAAATATTGAAACGGCCGTTGACACCCCAAATTGCAACCGACGAGCACGGAAAAGCCCACGGTGAGTGTTAATAGTCAGTAAGTCGGCTGCATTGTCATCCAACGGAAGCTGCTGATAAGCTTGTTTCAAATCAAGTTTAGTGAAAATTATTCCACCCGCGAGCTTCGAGAACAGTTCAGTTGTCGTGGGTAGCGGGTACACATCAGGCTTAACAGCTGTATTCACAGTACAACGGTAATCACCGCAAATCCTCAGGCCCCCATCTTTTTTTGCAACTGCCACTATGGGCGTGGCCCATTTTGCATGCCGGACAGGTTCAAAAATTCCTTGAGCCACTAATTTATCCAACTCCTCATCAAGCTGCGGCCTTAAAGCAAAAGGAACGGGGCGGGCCTTGAAGAAACGTGGAGTAACTGTGGGGTCAATGTCAATAGAGATCGGGGGGGTACGGCAAACCTCAATGTCCTGAAAAACTTCGGAATATTCACTCAGTATTCCCTCTATAGACTGCAGCTGTACCTGGTGTACTCCTTCAACTGATATTCCTAGGGCCTCAAACCAGTCTCGTCCCAACAAACTAGTGCCTTGGCCCTGGATGACAAACAAGGGCAGCATGTTTCGTGTTCCTTTGTACAATACTTCCACAAATATTTTTCCTTTCACTTCCAAGGTTGCCTGTGACCACTGCTTTAGTATTCCATTGTTTGCATGCATTTCAGGGGGTTGAGAGGGCCACAATGACTGATAAGTATGTTCACTAATCAAGGAGCATGCCGCTCCTGAATCCACTTCCATTGTGTGTGCTTGTTTGTTCAGTATAACAGTGGCCAGATATGGCTTCTGCCCTCCTCTTTTTGATTTAGTAGTGGTGCTGTAAACAGAATAATCATCCAGTTGTTTATGAGTTATAATGTTAGTATGACGTTCTCCTGTGGCGTTGGCTGCATCCTTGCCAGTACCGTCTCTAGTCTTTGTTAAACATACACGAGCTATATGACCTGTTTTTTTACAGTAATGGCATACAGCAGTGGAAAACCTACAGGTCTGTGGGGTATGCTGCCCTCCACATCTGAAGCATGGTTTGTAACGTTTTTGATTTTCACTTGTCAGTGCCATTTTATGTGCTGATGCCTGGGCTGCATAATGAACATCGTCCTCCGGCAGTGATTCGTTTTGTTGCTGACGAAGTAGGCGAGCATTTAACAATGCCGTTTCAGCAGCTAGTGCCTTTTCCTCTGCCTCCTTAAATGTGAGCGTGGTTTCAGCCAGTAGGCGTCGCTGTAGCGCTTCATCCGCAACCCCGCACACGATTCTATCACGCAGCATAGCTTCTAGCTGATCTCCGAAAGCACAGTGCACAGACAAGCGTCTAAGCTCAGCAATATAGTTGGAAATGCTTTGATTAAGTTTCTGCTTACAATTGTGAAAATGAAAACGTTGAATAATCTCAGATGGCGCTGGGCTGTAATGGCGTTTTAAGGCAGCTACAATGTTCGTATAACTCACAGTAGAGAGCTGCGTTGGGGCAAGCACTGAACGTAAAGTGGAATACGTTTTTGCACCACACACACTGAGCAGCACGGAACGTTTCTTCGCATCATCCTCAATGTCATTTGCATGAAAAAAACATTCCAGTCTTTCTATGTATTCCTCAAAAGAGTTACTCGAGCATTCATCAAACTCTTCGATACGGCCGAGCGTAGCCATGTTTGCACTAGATAGTGGGTTATTTTCGTTCACTTTAACAGCCGCACCATAGACTTATCTGCACACAGTTGGTTCGAGTCCACTCGTCGCCAGTGTTATATAGCTGAATGATGAGAGGGGACAGACATAACTTATGGAACTTTTACTGATTAAACACAGCACCGAACATACATCTCAACTCGGCAGCATCAGAACTGACACTCCCCAAACAACACATATTCACCCCCCCAGGGGAAAAACGGGAACGCCCTGCCCAGTTGTGCTTCTTAAGGGGACCTCACCATAGTAATAATCAGTCAATACATTACAAAAGGAATGAAAAGAACATGAAAAAATCACAAGTAAATGAGTTCGTGATCATTCACAGACATCATGAAACTGCAAACACGGCTCGCGATCTCTACTTGATGTGCTCTTGATGCGCTCTCTACGCGATCTCTCTCTTTCATGTGTTTATATTGTAGAATCGCTGGAATGTCTTCAGCATCTTCAGTATGTAGTCATCATGTGCAGAAGTTTATTATTAGTTATTTGCAGAAGTTTATATTTTAATTTTATTTTTTAAAATCACTGCATGTGTAAAGTTATTTGTATAACTGGGCGCGATCAGACGCTGCGCGTCTCTTTGTGTGACATTAAAAAGCTTCTTTTACAGTTTGGAAGATTTTCTATGTTCTTGTGATCGAATCTTGTCTAATCGCTTGAATGTTTTAAAGAATAAAGTTTAAAAACACTTAAAATCAAGTGGCTTTCACGCGGTCACGATCTCTCGCTTTCAGAGAAATGACGCGCGGCTCTTTGTTTAATCCATTAGGAAACGAAGTTTGCACAGATGCCACACAGCGTCAACACATTAACACAGTCATACACATAAAAATTCAAATTTCATTTTCAAAGAATTGAAAGAAACATTAAAAAGGAAGACGCGAGAAAGAACGAGCTTCGGGACGCATCGTTCTCAGCCGCGGCGCGTCTATAATTGTCACAGAACACCTTCCAAACTAAAATGAAGCTTTTTAATACATTCTTGTGATTAAATCTTGAATAATCGCTGGAATGTTTTACTTTTTAAGTTTAAAAAACACAAATGAGTTCGTGATCATTCACAGACATCATCAAACTGTCAAACACGGGGCAGAACAAACAGAACAACAGAAATAATGTGATGCACGTGCAATACTGTCCACTAGAGGGAGCCACGAGACCGTTTTTGTTAAGAGCCTCAAAAACACCCAAGAATATTATTAAAGTTTGACGTCTTGCCATGGCAACAATATTTAAGATATCACAAAGACATTCACATGTCTACATCTGAAATGTTTGGACATTATAATGAAGAAGTTTGAAGCAAATCGGGTAAAAATAAGAGGCCCACGTAGGAGGCGACGTTCTCGCGACCTTGCGCAACGTTCCCTAAAAGTTCTGTAAAGGTGACAAAAGTCCCGAACCTTTAGAGAACATTCGGGACGTTCCTAAAACGTCCTCTTTTGGTTATGAAAGTGCTGCTGTTCAACGTTCCAGATATGACTTAACGAGAACGTTCTGTATTGGTTATTATTTGGTCACATAGTAACGTTATAAAGAGAACATTTGAGACTTAAACAGAACATTCGCACATGGTCCTCTGTTGGTCACTTTATAACGTTCCAGATATGACTTAACGGGAACGGTCTGTATTGGTTATTATTTGGTCACATAGCAACGTTATAAAGAGAACATTTGGGACTTTAACAGAACATTCGCACATGGTCCTCTGTTGGTCACTTTATAACGTTCCAGATATGACTTAACGGGAACGGTCTGTATTGGTTATTATTTGGTCACATAGCAACGTTATAAAGAGAACATTTGGGACTTTAACAGAATGTTCGCACATGGTCCTCTGTTGGTCACTTTATAACGTTCCAGATATGACTTAACGGGAACGGTCTGTATTGGTTATTATTTGGTCACATAGCAACGTTATAAAGAGAACATTTGGGACTTTAACAGAATGTTCGCACATGGTCCTCTGTTGGTCACTTTATAACGTTCCAGATATGACTTAACGGGAACGTTCTGTATTGGTTATTATTTGGTCACATAGCAACGTTATAAAGAGAACATTTGAGACTTTAACAGAATGTTCGCACATGGTCCTCTGTTGGTCATATTCTAACGTTCCAGATATGACTTAACGGGAATGTCCTGTATTGGTTATTCTATGGTCACAAAGCAACGTTATAAAGAGAACATTTGGGACTTTAACAGAACATTCGCACATGGTCCTCTGTTGGTCACTTTATAACGTTCCAGATATGACTTAACGGGAACGTTCTGTATTGGTTATTATTTGGTCACATAGCAACGTTATAAAGAGAACATTTGAGACTTTAACAGAATGTTCGCACATGGTCCTCTGTTGGTCATATTCTAACGTTCCAGATATGACTTAACGGGAATGTCCTGTATTGGTTATTCTATGGTCACAAAGCAACGTTATAAAGAGAACATTTGAGACTTTAACAGAACATTCGCACATGGTCCTCTGTTGGTCATATTATAACGTTACAGATATGACTTAACGGGAACGTTCTGTCTTGGTTATTATTTGGTCAAATAGCATCGTTATAAAGAGAACATTTGAGACTTTAACAGAACATTCGCACATGGTCCTCTGTTGGTCACTTTATAACGTTCCAGATATGACTTAACGGGAACGTTCTGTCTTGGTTATTATTTGGTCACATAGCAACGTTATAAAGAGAACATTTGAGACTTTAACAGAATGTTCGCACATGGTCCTCTGTTGGTCATATTCTAACGTTCCAGATATGACTTAACGGGAATGTCCTGTATTGGTTATTCTATGGTCACAAAGCAACGTTATAAAGAGAACATTTGAGACTTTAACAGAACATTCGCACATGGTCCTCTGTTGGTCATATTATAACGTTACAGATATGACTTAACGGGAACGTTCTGTCTTGGTTATTATTTGGTCAAATAGCATCGTTATAAAGAGAACATTTGAGACTTTAACAGAACATTCGCACATGGTCCTCTGTTGGTCACTTTATAACGTTCCAGATATGACTTAACGGGAACGTTCTGTCTTGGTTATTATTTGGTCACATAGCAACGTTATAAAGAGAACATTTGAGACTTTAACAGAATGTTCGCACATGGTCCTCTGTTGGTCATATTATAACGTTCCAGATATGACTTAACGGGAATGTCCTGTATTGGTTATTCTATGGTCACAAAGCAACGTTATAAAGAGAACATTTGAGACTTTAACAGAACATTCGCACATGGTCCTCTGTTGGTCATATTATAACGTTACAGATATGACTTAACGGGAACGTTCTGTCTTGGTTATTATTTGGTCAAATAGCAACGTTATAAAGACAACATTTGGGACGTCAAGAATGTTTAAAATTCTCATGCAAATAATAATAAAAAATAAATTGTGAACGTTGGATATAGCGTTTTCAACCAATAAGAAAGGTCCTGTGCGGCGTGTGCCCCAATAGCGGGAGAGGAGAGGCGCGACATCAGCATTGATCCAGACTAACCACATTCGGCGGTCTTCCCCACCACCACTCCGGCTAGCAGCAGTTTTTTATGGTGAGTAACGTTAACGTTTGTCTGCTAATTTGATTATCTATCAAGTTATTTTAATAAGCACTTTTTGTGAAACATTATTTTTCTGATAATGAAGCAAACGTTGAAGTTTTTAATGAAGGTAATGTCGTGACCACACTTTGCGAAAGCAAAGTCAGCTTTAAAGTTACAAACATGATCTCACGAGAATTCGCATCTGTTTTTCGTAAAATGTGGTTCTACAAAATGTATGTTTACTTGTATAGAGACTGAAACAGCAAGTTAAACACATTCTGTCGTCCTGACAAAACGTAAATGATTTATGTATGAACAAACTTAACCGTCTTACAAATAAATCCATATGAATATTGCAACCGTGGCATGTACATTATATTGCATTTTTCATACCAAGGCATGTGTCTTGATAAGTTTACTCATTAACGAAAATGATCACGTATATAGATTTCAGCTGCCAGCTCATTTCGAACAATACCGTTCAACAAGAGTAGCTCACGTTAGTCATTTTATAAACACTTAAAATTAATAGCATTTTCTGCCATCGTTTCCATTGCATGTAGGCCTATTTAGTTTGCCAAACGTGGGACGGCCTTTTCTCCGATATGCTGTGAGTGACAATTGAACACACACCAAAACGCAAAACAATTAAGTAATCAATTTTGGTGTGCTGCAATTTAAATCTTAAATCATAAAACTGCGTGGTTTCAAACGTCATCCGTCATCCATTAAATTCAAATTCAGAAATTCCTTCAAGAAGCTAACATGCAAGGCAGTAAAAAGTCTTTTGAAATAAGAGGCAACCACTGCATTTTAATCATGATCCAAACAAAGAGGACATATGTTGCACGAGCAGTTGTTTTTCATTTGAATGTGATTGTAGAATTTCAGGATTTAAAACCAAAACTTTAGGTTTTACGTATTTTATTTTTTGCTACATAAAACATCTGCATGAAACAAAGACAGCAGGTCTGAATGAGACTCAAATTCACTCTCTAACAGCAGATAGCCATGATATGGTGTTTCCTTGGTTACTGCTTTACTATTATTTTTGGGATCTACTGGGGCAGTGATAAAGATCCACCATCTCAATCAATAGGTTGTTGACCGCTGTTATAAAGGGTTTGCAAACTTTCAAGCACCACTGTATATACCTAAGTGTAATTAAAAACCATGAAAAAGTAATTGAAGTGATCAGTATTGTTATATGCTTTTTTTTCAGGCAGCAGAAGAACAACTCGGGGCAGCTCCGGAAGATGCTGGCAGTGACTGATTCACGTGCACACATTTTATTTAATTAATGCTCATTATTTTGTTTGTCAACTCTTATTTTGGTTCATGCTGTAGATGTTTATGGCAATAAAGCCCGTTTGAATTCAGTTGAATTGATTGTGCTTTCTCTGCCCCCTCTCTCTCTCACCCACAATGGAAATGAATGAAGAATTCCTGCTTTGTATTTTTCTTTTAATATGTTAAGTGTGAAGATTGGGTTTTGCAGACCAAGAACCAGTGTGTGTTGCAGTAAGATTATAGTTTAATCCCCTAAAGTTTCCTGTAATGTTACTAAAGGTTCTGAAAATATTCCACAAATGTGATGGAAATACCTAAATAGGAACAAAAAATAATATTCTAGGTTGGTCCCCCAAAGGTCTTGAAAACAAATAAAATATGGTCCCCTAAACGTTACGAGAACGTCCTGAGAGTTCTGCCAAGGTCCCCGAAATAACGTCCCCTATCCCTTTAAAGAACTCGACATCGTGACCTTCTCAGAACGTGCCGGGGGCGTTACCAGGTGACGTCCTTGACACCAGCGGGGACGTTCTCAGAACGTGCTGGAAACGTAACATTTCCAAATAAAATATGGTCCCCTAAACGTCCAGAGAACGTCCTGAAAGTTCTGCTAAGGTCCCCGAAATAACGTCCCCTATCCCTTTAAAGAACTCGACATCGTGACCTTCTCAGAACGTGCCGGGGGCGTTACCAGGTGACGTCCTTGACACCAGCGGGGACGTTCTCAGAACGTGCTGGAAACGTAACATTTCCAAATAAAATATGGTCCCCTAAACGTCCAGAGAACGTCCTGAAAGTTCTGCTAAGGTCCCCGAAATAACGTCCCCTATCCCTTTAAAGAACTCGACATCGTGACCTTCTCAGAACGTGCCGGGGGCGTTACCAGGTGACGTCCTTGACACCAGCGGGGACGTTCTCAGAACGTGCTGGAAACGTAACATTTCCAAATAAAATATGGTCCCCTAAACGTCCAGAGAACGTCCTGAAAGTTCTGCTAAGGTCCCCGAAATAACGTCCCCTATCCCTTTAAAGAACTCGACATCGTTACCTTCTCAGAACGTGCCGGGGACGTTACCAGGTGACGTCCTTGACACCAGCGCGGACGTTCTCAGAACGTGCTGGGAACGTAAAATTTCTAGCGGGGGGGTGATCTGAAAGCATTTTGAAAGTGACACATTTCCTGCTGCCAGTTGGTGGCGCTATATCTTTGACACACAATAGTCACATCCATGTGCTCGGCTTCCTACAACGAACACACAGGTGAAGTTTCATAAAAATCAATGAATGTATGTAGACGTTATAACACACTTCCTGTTTCTGTTTTCTCGCCATAAATTCGTTGCCTCGCCACGGGCAAACCGTTTGAGATATCAAAAATTCACTGGACATTTAGCATCATCAATATCTTGCCTTCATGCTGACCGAGTTTGGTGGTGATCGGATTAAGCGCCTAGGAGGAGTATATCAAATTCCAGAGCATGCGTTTTTCAAACAACCCATAATAGCTCACTTCCTGTTGAGGCGGCGTACAACTTAGAGCACGAAAGTTGTCAGTGCCGATGAGTTCTTCATGTCTACCGAGTTTCATACTAATATGTGCAAGCGTGTTTGATATATGGACCAAGATTTCGGACCCCATTCAAGGGGGCGCTGTCGAGCCCCCCTGCCACGCCCGGGTCCCAGCCTCTGTCACGTCCTAATGGCCGCAGGTTCCAATATGTGTGAAATGTTTCAAGAGTTTTCGAGCGTGTTAAGGGCCCCAAAAAGCCCCGAACGGTTGAAAAAAAATAAAAATAATAATAAATATAGCTGAGAGCAGCGATGAGCGGGCCCAAGCCGGTGGCACCGCCACCTCAGTGTTTTAAGGACAACTGGGCACGGTGGGCAAAATGAATTTAAACGGTGTCTCCAGTTGGAGACTGACCAGTTAGTTGAGTCAGATTATTCAATATAATACTAACTAAAAGCGATCATATCATAGCAAAGTTATCATTAGCAGTTCAAAGTGTTATATATTCAGCTGAATTTATCTTATTATATTGTTAAACTAATTATATAAAACTAAATAGTCAGTGAAAAACAAATGAACTGGTTCTTTGCCTTTATTTCTTTATACAAATTTGTGGATGAGAAAAGACTAAGAGATTTCCTATCCTATAATGCAGACAAAAGTAGACAGCAATGAAAGGGTTAAACCTGCAAGACCCTGGGAGAGAGAGAGAGAGAGAGAGATTCAGAAGAAATATTTTGAAGAAAACAAGTATATTGATCTGAAATATAGTACATTCATTTTCAATTCATCCAGGTTCCATTGAATTTATCTTAAGGTATTTTATGTTATTTTTAACCATATTATTAAACTAATTACATAGAACCATATAGTCAGTGCACTAAAACTGAACTGGTTCTATGCCTTCATTTTTTATGAGATTTCCTATCCTATAATGCAGACAAAAGGAGACAGCAATGAAAGGGTTAAACCTGGAAGACCCAGAGAGAGAGAGAGAGAGAGAGAGAGAGAGATGTTCAGAAAAAAATATTTTAAAGAAAACAAATATATTGATCTGAAATATAGTACATTCATTTTAAATTCATCCAGGTTCCATTGAATTTATCTTAAGGTATTTAACGCTATTTTTAATCATATTATTAAACTAATTATATAGAACCATATAGTCAGTGCACGACAACTGAACTGGTTCTATGCCTTCCTATCCTTCCTATTTCCTATCCTATAATGCAGACAAGGGGACACAGCAATGAAAGGGTTAAACCTGCCAGACTAAAACACAAAGAACTGTTAGAGCTTGTGAACTGTCTGAATGTGTGTGCCTGCAATGTATGAGGAGAGCACAAATGTAATATAAACGATAACGATCCAAATACGATTTATTTGCAGAAGTTTATATTTTAGTTTTATTTTTTAAAATCCCTGCATGTGATGTAGTTATTTATATAACTGGGCGCGATCATTATTAGAAGACGCTGCGCGTTTCTTTGTGTGACAGAAAATCTTCCAAGCTATAATTGAAGCTCTTTAAAACATTCTTGTGATTAAATGTTGTGTAATCGCTGGAATGAACAAGGTTAAAAAACACGTAAATGATTTCGTGATCACTCTCACAGAAATCATCAAACTGTCAAACATGGCTCGCGATTTCTACAGGAAAGTCTTTCATGTGTTTATTTGCTTGTATATTGTAGAATCGCTGGAATGGAATGGAATCGCTATTAAATATAGAAATTAGGTGTGTATATTTCAATTATTAATGAATAATTGACAACTTCCAAATTCCCTTTTTGTTCTTAATTTAAACCTTCGCATTGGCAACACCATTTGAGATGTACTATAATCGTTCGCAATTTTAGCACATAAACCCACATAATGATAGATTTCTAATTTTAATATAAAATAATATTTTTAACGTTGATAATAAATCAGCATATTACAATGATTCGTGAGGTATCATGTGACACTGAAGACTGGAGTAATGATACTGACAAAAACATTTTAAGCAAAAACAAAAATTAAAATCTAAACGTGACAAAAAATAGTCTTTGATAACTAAATATACATGCCAATAGAGTACGGGAAAAACATTGATTATAATACAATTTGTTGTACTTAAAGCTATTTCTTGTCCATAATCAGATCGTTATTGTGCTTATTTTTAAGTTAAACATACTACATTGATTAAAAAAAACCTTATTCAATGTTAGTGTTATTGTATATAGAAATAAACAGTGTATAATTCAGAGGAGAATATTGTTTAGTGTCATAAATTATCATTGTGTGTCATCTCAAAATACAACATATTAAAGAAAACAAATATATTGATTTGAAATTTGTATTTTCATTTTAAATTCATCCAGGTTCATTACCAAACATACAATCTTAATTTAATTTAAGTCAAACAAATGACTTTACAAGATATGAGAAACATTCTTTTTTTTAAAGTACTGTTAAAACAATGTCTATTAACAATGTCTCTAAAACAATGTTTCAGCTTCTCAACCCAGGTTAAAAATAGGCATTTGCTGCCCTCTAGTGCTCATTCTGTGATCATTCAAATATGACAATTTTTTTTTTCTTAATTTAAACCTTCGCCATGGCAACACCCTTCGAGATATACTATAATCGTTTGCAATTTAGCATTTTCAGTATATTGTCATCATATTCAGAAAGTTTGGTGTCAATAGCATGAATACCCTAAGAGGAATAGCTAAAACTTCAGAGCTTGATTATTCAAAATATCCGCATTCAAACCAAAATATCTGACTTCCTGTTGGTTGGAGATAATGACTATGAATTAGAAAGTTGTCCAGCTTAATGAGCACAATATGTGTTCCGAGTTTGGTGACTGTAGGTTAAACTAACCCCCCAACTTTTGTCAAAAGATGGCGCTATAGAGCCCCTCCTCCACGCCCGTTTTTATTACTTTGCCCATGTCTACTGGTCGACAATATTGATGTATGTGTCGAGTTTCATGCAATTTGAAACATGGTAAGAGCCTCAAAAACACCCAAGAATATTATTAAAGTTTGACGTCTTGCCATGGCAACAATATTTAAGATATCACAAAGACATTCACATGCCTACATCTGAAGTGTTTTGACATTGTAATGAAGAAGTTTGAAGCAAATCGGGTAAAAATAAGAGGGTGATCTCAAACCATTTTGAAAGTGACACACTTCCTGCTGCCAGTTGGTGGCGCTATATATTTGACTCATAATAGTCACATCCATGTGCTTGGGCTTGTACAATGAACACACAGCTGAAGTTTCATAAAAATCAATGAATGTATGCAGACATTAAAACACACTTCCTGTTTCTGTTTTCTCGCCATAAATTCGTTGCCTCGCCACGGGCAAACCGTTTGAGATATCAAAAATCCGCTGGCAATTTTGCATCATCAATGTCTTGACTTCATGCTGACCGAGTTTTGTGGTGATCGGATTAAGCGCCTAGGAGGAGTATATCAAATTCCAGAGCATGCGCTTTTCAAACAACCCATAATAGCTCACTTCCTGTTGAGGCGGCGAACAACTCAGAGCACGAAAGTTGTCAGGCCTGATGAGGTGTATATGTTAACCGAGTTTCATACCAATATGTGCAAGCGTGTTTGATATATGGACCAAGTTTTCAGACCCCATTCAAGGGGGCGCTGTCGAGCCCCCCTGCCACGCCCGGGTCCCAGCCTCTGTGAAATCGTAATCGCCGCGGGTTCCAATGCGTGTGCAAAGTTTCAAGAGTTTTCGTGCATGTTAAGGGCCCCAAAAGTGCCAAAAACCTAAAAAAAATAAATAATAAAGAATAATAATAATAATAATAATAATCCTAAGGAAAACAATAGGGCCTTCGCCCTTTCAGGGCTTGGGCCCTAAATATAGCTGCAAGCAGCGATGGGCGGGCCCAAGCTGGTGGCACCGCCACCTCGGTGGTTTAAGGACAACTGGCCACGGCGGGCAAAATGAATTTAAACGGTGTCTCCAGTTGGAGACTGACCAGTTAGTTGAGTCAGATTATTCAATATAATACTAACTAAAAGCGATCATATCATAGCAAAGTTATCATTAGCAGTTCAAAGTGTTATATATTCAGCTGAATTTATCTTATTATATTGTTAAACTAATTATATAAAACTAAATAGTCAGTGAAATACAAATGAACTGTTTCTTTGCCTTTATTTTTTATACAAATTTATAGAAGAGAAGGGCTAAGAGATTTCCTATACTATAATACAGACAAAAGGAGACAGCAATGAAAGGGTTAAACCTGCAAGACCCTGAGAGAGAGAGAGAGAGAGAGAGAGAGAGAGAGAGAGAGAGATATTCAGAAGAAATATTTTGAAGAAAACAAGTATATTGATCTGAAATATAGTACATTCATTTTAAATTCATCCAGGTTCCATTGAATTTATCTTAAGGTATTTTACGTTATTTTTAACCATATTATTAAACTAATTATATAGAACCATATAGTCAGTGCACGACAACTGAACTGGTTCTATGCCTTCCTATCCTTCCTATCCTTCCCATTTCCTATCCTATAATGCAGACAAGGGGACACAGCAATGAAAGGGTTAAACCTGCCAGACTAAAACACAGAGAGACGTTCGGGTTGTTGAACTGTCTGAATGTGTGTGCGTGCAATGTATGAGGAGAGCACGAATGTAATATAAATGATAACGATCCAAATACGATTTATTTGCAGAAGTTTATATTTTAGTTTTATTTTTTAAAATCCCTGCATGTGATGTAGTTATTTGTATAACTGGGCGCGATCATTATTTGAAGACACTGCGCGTTTCTTTGTGTGACAGAAAATCTTCAAGCTATAATTGAAGCTCTTTAAAACATTCTTGTGATTAAATCTTGTGTAATCGCTGGAATGGAATGTAATCGCTGGAATGAACAAGGTTAAAAAACACGTAAATGATTTCGTGATCACTCTCACAGAAATCATCAAACTGTCAAACACGGCTCGCGATTTCTACAGGAAAGTCTTTCATGCGTTTATTTGCTCGTATATTGTAGAATCGCTGGAATGGAATGGAATGGCTATTAAATATAGAAATTAGGTGTGTATATTTCAATTATTAATGAATAATTGACAACTTCCAAATTCCCTTTTTGTTCTTAATTTAAACCTTCGCATTGGCAACACCATTTGAGATGTACTATAATCGTTCGCAATTTTAGCATCTTCAGTATGTAGTCATCATGTGCAGAAGTTTATTATTAGTTATTTGCAGAAGTTTATATTTTAATTTTATTTTTTTAAAATCCCTGCATAAATCTTCCAAACTGTAATTGAAGATTTTTAATATGTTCTTGTGATCGAATCTTGTCTAATCGCTTGAATACTTTAATGAATAAGGTTTAAAAACATGAGCTTTCATGATTTCGTGATCACTCGGAGAAATGAAGCGCGGCTCTTTGTTTAATCCGTTAGGAAATGAAGTTAGCACAGATGCCACACAGCGTCAACACATTAACAGTCATACACATAAAAATTCAAACAAAGGAATGAAAAGAACATGAAAAAATCACATGTAAATGAGTTCGTGATCATTCACAGACATCATGAAACTGCAAACACGGCTCGAGATCTCTACTTGATGTGCTCTTGATGCGCTCTCTACGCGATCTCTCTCTTTCATGTGTTTATATTGTAGAATCGCTGGAATGTCTTCAGCATCTTCAGTATGTAGTCATCATGTGCAGAAGTTTATTATTAGTTATTTGCAGAAGTTTACATTTTAATTGATTTTTTTAAAATCACTGCATGTGTAAAGTTATTTGTATAACTGGGCGCGATCACTAGACGCTGCGCGTCTCTTTGTGTGACATTAAAAAGCTTCTTTTACAGTTTGGAAGATTTTCTATGTTCTTGTGATCGAATCTTGTCTAATCGCTTGAATGTTTTAAAGAATAAGGTTTAAAAACACTTAAAATCAAGTGGCTTTCACGCGGTCACGATCACTGCTTTCAGAGAAATGACGCGCGGCTCTTTGTTTAATCCATTAGGAAACGAAGTTTGCACAGATGCCACACAGCGTCAACACATTAACACAGTCATACACATAAAAATTAAACTTCAATTTCAAAGAATTGAAAGGAACATTAAAAAGGAAGACGCGAGAAAGAACGAGCTTCGGGACGCATCGTTCTCAGCCGCGGCGCGTCTATTGTCACAGAACACCTTCCAAACTCAAATGAAGCTTTTTAATACATTCTTGTGATTAAATCTTGTGTAATCGCTGGAATGTTTTAATTCAAAGGAACATTAAAAAGGAATTACAAGATTCTGAAAGACCCGAGAAAGAACGAGCCTCGGCAAGCAATCCTTCTCAGACGCAGCACGTCTATAATTGTCACAGAACACCTTCCAAACTAAAATTAAGCTTTTTAATACATTCTTGTGATTAAATCTTGTGTAATCGCTGGAATATTTTAACTTATAAGTTTAAAAAACACAAATGAGTTCGTGATCATTCACAGACATCATCAAACTGTCAAACAAGGGGCGTTGCTTCTCTGAGTGAACAGATATGTGATACACGTGCTGTCCACTAGAGGGAGCCACGAGACCGTTTTTGTTAAGAGCCTCAAAAACACCCAAGAATATTTTTAAAGTTTGACGTCTTGCCATGGCAACAATATTTAAGATATCACAAAGACATTCACATGTCTACATCTGAAATGTTTGGACATTATAATGAAGAAGTTTGAAGCAAATCGGGTAAAAATAAGAGGGTGATCTCAAAGCATTTTGAAAGTGACACATTTCCTGCTGCCAATTGGTGGCGCTATATCTTTGACTCATAATAGTCACATCCATGTGCTCGGCCTCCTACAACGAACACACAGGTGAAGTTTCATAAAAATCAATGAATGTATGCAGACGTTATAACACACTTCCTGTTTCTGTTTTCTCGCCATAAATTTGTTGCCTCACCACGGGCAAACCGTTTGAGATATCAAAAATCCGCTGGCAATTTTGCGTCATCAATGTCTTGACTTCATGCTGACCGAGTTTGGTGGTGATCGGATTAAGCGCCTAGGAGGAGTATATCAAATTCCAGAGCATGCGCTTTTCAAACAACCCATAATAGCTCACTTCCTGTTGAGGCGGCATACAACTTAGAGCACGAAAGTTGTCAGGCCCAATGAGATCTTCATGTGTACCGAGTTTCATACCAATATGTGCAAGCGTGTTTGATATATGGACCAAGATTTCGGACCCCATTCAAGGGGGCGCTGTCGAGCCCCCCTGCCACGCCCGGGTCCCAGCCTCTGTCACGTCCTAATGGCCGCAGGTTCCAATGCCTGTGCAAAGTTTCAAGAGTTTTTGAGCATGTTAAGGGCCCCAAAAAGCCCCGAACGGTTGAAAAAAAATAAAAATAATAATAATAATAATAATAAATATAGCTGCTAGCAGCGATGTGCGGGCCCAAGCCGGTGGCACCGCCACCTCGGTGTTTTAAGGACAACTGGGCACGGCGGGCAAAATGAATTTAAACTGTGTCTCCAGTTGGAGACTGACCAGTTAGTTGAGTCAGATTATTCAATATAATACTAACTAAAAGCGATCATATCATAGCAAAGTTATCATTAGCAGTTCAAAGTGTTATATATTCAACTGAATTTATCTTATTATATTGGTAAACTAATTATATAAAACTAAATAGTCAGTGAAATACAAATGAACTGTTTCTTTACCTTTATTTTTTTATACAAATTTATAGAAGAGAAGGGCTTAGAGATTTCCTATATTATAATACAGACAAAAGGAGACAGCAATGAAAGGGTTAAACCTGCAAGACCCTGAGAGAGAGAGAGAGAGAGAGAGAGAGAGAGAGAGAGAGAGAGATATTCAGAAGAAATATTTTAAAGAAAACAAGTATATTGATCTGAAATATAGTACATTCATTTTAAATTCATCCAGGTTCCATTTAATTTATCTTAAGGTATTTTATGTTATTATTAACTATATTATTAAACTAATTATATAGAACCATATAGTCAGTGCACGACAACTGAACTGGTTCTATGCCTTTATTTTAATGAAATTTCCTATTCTTTAATGCAGAAAAATGGAGACAGCAATGAAAGGGTTAAACCTGCAAGATCCTGAGAGAGAGAGAGTGAGAGATTCAGAAAAAATATTTTAAAGAAAACAAGTATATTGATCTGAAATATAGCACATTCATTTTAAATTCATCCAGGTTCCATTGAATTTATCTTAAGGTATTTTATGTTATTATTAACCATATTATTAAACTAATTATATAGAACCATATAGTCAGTGCACGACAACTGAACTGGTGTGTTCAATGTCTATTAACAATGTCTCTAAAACAATGTTTTATCTTCTCAACCCAGTTTAAAAATAGATATTTGCTGCCCTCTAGTGCTCATTCTGTGATCATTCAAATATGACAATTTTTTTTCCTAATTTAAAGCTTCGCCATGGCAACACCATTCCAGATATACTATAATCGTTTGCAATTTAATATTTACAGTATATTGTCATCATATTCAGAAAGTTTGGTGTCAATGGCATGAATACCCTGAGAGGAATTGCTAAAACTTCAGAGCTTGATTATTCAAAATATCCACATTCAAACCAAAATATCTGACTTTCTGTTGGTCAGAGGTAATGACTATGAATTAGAAAGTTGTTTGGTTTAATGAGCACAATATGTGTACCGAGTTTGGTGACTGTAGGTTAAACTAACCCCCCAACTTTTGTCAAAAGATGGCGCTATAGAGCCCCTCCACCACACCCGTTTTTGAGGCTTTGCCCATGTCTACTGGTCGACAATATTGACATGTGTGTCGAGTTTCATGCCATTTGAAGCATGATAAGAGTCTCAAAAGCATCCAAAACAAACATTTTGATCTGAAACTTTTATCTGTTGCTATGACAACAGTGTTTAAAATATAATACATCTTTTAAGAGGTCTACATTCACCATGTCTTCACATTAGTCTGGTAAAGTTTCAAGCAGATTGGGTAAAAATAAGAGGGTGATCTCAAGGAATTTTGAAAGTGACACATTTCCTGCTGCCAGTTGGTGGCGCTATATCTTTTACACACAATAGTCACATCCATGTGCTCGGCCTCCTAAAAGGAACACACAGCTGAAGTTTCATAAAAATCAAAGGATGTATGCAGACGTTATAACACACTTCCTTTTTCTGTTTTCTCACCATAAATTCATTGCCTCGCCACGGGCAAACCGTTTGAGATATCAAAAATCCGCTGGACATTTTGCATCATCAATGTCTTGACTTCATGCTGACCGAGTTTGGTGGTGATCGGATTAAGCGCCTAGGAGGAGTATATTAAATTCCAGAGCATGCATTTTTCAAACAACCCATAATAGCTCACTTCCTGTTGAGGCGGCGAACAACTTAGAGCACGAAAGTTGTCAGTGCCAATGAGTTCTATATGTGTACCGAGTTTCATACTAATATGTGCAAGCGTGTTTGATATATAGATCAAGTTTTCGGACCCCATTCAAGGGGGCGCTGTCGAGCCCCCCTGCCACGCCCGGGTGCCAGCCTCTGTGATTTCCTAATGGCTGCCGGTTCCAATGTGTGTGCAAAGTTTCAAGAGTTTTGGTGCATGATAAGGGCCCCAAAAGTGCCCGAGTTTCATCCAATTTGAAAGATGCCAAGAGTCTCAAAACGATCCAAAACAAATATTTTGATCTGACACTTTGATCTGTTGCTATGACAACAGTGTTTCGTATATATAAGATATTTTAACAGATCTACATTCGCCATGTCTTGACATTATTCTGGTGAAGTTTGAAGCAAATCGGGTAAAAATAAGAGGGTGATCTCAAAGCATTTTGAAAGTGACACATTTCCTGCTGCCAGCTGGTGGCGCTATATCTTTGACACACAATAGTCATATCCATGTGCTCGGCCTCCTACAAGGAACACACATCTGAAGTTTCATAAAAATCAATGAATGTATGCAGACGTTATAACACACTTCCTGTTTCTGTTTTCTCGCCATAAATTCGTTGCCTCGCCACGGGCAAACCGTTTGAGATATCAAAAATCCCCTGGCAATTTTGCGTCATCAATGTCTTGACTTCATGCTGACGGAGTTTGGTGGTGATTGGATTAAGCGCCTAGGAGGAGTATATCAAATTCCAGAGCATGCGCTTTTCAAACAACCCATAATAGCTCACTTCCTGTTGAGGCGGCGTACAACTTAGAGCACGAAAGTTGTCAGGCCCAATGAGTTCTTAATGTCTACCGAGTTTCATACCAATATGTGCAAGCGTGTTTGATATATGGACCAAGTTTTTCGGACCCCATTCAAGGGGGCGCTGTCGAGCCCCCCTGCCACGCCCAGGTCCCAGCCTCAGTCACGTCCTAATGGCCGCAGGTTCCAATGCGTGTGCAAAGTTTCAAGAGTTTTTGAGCATGTTAAGGGCCCCGAAAAGCCCCGAACGGTTGAAAAAAAATAAAAATAATAATAATAATCCTTAGAAGGGCTTGGGCCCTAATAATCCTTAGAAAAACAATAGGGTCCTGCGCCCTTTCAGGGCTTGGGCCCTAATAATAATCCTTAGAAAAACAATAGGGTCCTGCGCCCTTTCAGGGCTTGGGCCCTAATAATAATCCTAAGGAAAACAATAGGGCCTTTGCCCTTACAGGGCTTGGGCCCTGATAATAATCCTTAGAAAAACAATAGGGTCCTGCGCCCTTTCAGGGCTTGGGCCCTAAATAAGAATCCTAAGGAAAACAATAGGGCCTTCGCCCTTACAGGGCTTGGGCCCTAATAATAATAATAATCCTTAGAAAAACAATAGGGTCCTGCGCCCTTTCAGGGCTTGGGCCCTAAATAATCCTAAGGAAAACAATAGGGCCTTCGCCCTTACAGGGCTTGGGCCCTAATAATAATCCTTAGAAGAACAATAGGGCCCTTCGCCCATTCAGGGCTTGGGCCCTAATAATAATCCTAAGGAAAACAATAGGGCCTTCGCCCTTTCAGGGCTTGGGCCCTAATAATAATAATCCTTAGAAAAACAATAGGGTCCTGCGCCCTTTCAGGGCTTGGGCCCTAATAATAATAATTCTTAGAAAAACAATAGGGTCCTGCGCCCTTTCAGGGCTTGGGCCCTAATAATAATCCTTAGAAAAACAATAGGGTCCTGCGCCCTTTCAGGGCTTGGGCCCTTATAATCCTAAGGAAAACAATAGGGCCTTCGCCCTTACAGGGCTTGGGCCCTAATAATAATAATCCTTAGAAAAACAATAGGGTCCTGCGCCCTTTCAGGGCTTGGGCCCTAATAATAATAATAATCCTAAGGAAAACAATAGGGCCTTCGCCCTTTCAGGGCTTGGGCCCTTATAATCCTAAGGAAAACAATAGGGCCTTCGCCCTTACAGGGCTTGGGCCCTAATAATAATAATCCTTAGAAAAACAATAGGGTCCTGCGCCCTTTCAGGGCTTGGGCCCTAATAATAATAATAATCCTAAGGAAAACAATAGGGCCTTCGCCCTTTCAGGGCTTGGGCCCTAATAATCCTAAGGAAAACAATAGGGCCTTCGCCCTTACAGGGCTTGGGCCCTAATAATAATAATAATAATAATAATCCTTAGAAAAACAATAGGGTCCTGCGCCCTTACAGGGCTTGGGCCCTAATTATCCGACTTCCTGTTGGTGGGAGCTAATGATTGTAAATTAGAAAGTTGTCCGGCTTAATGAGCACAATATTTGTCCTGAGTTTGGTAACTGTAGGTTAAACTAACCCCCACTTTTTTCAAAAGATGGCGCTATAGAGCCCCTCCTTGCCGCCCCGTTTCTAAGGCTTTGCCCATGTCTACTAGTCGACAGTATTGATATGCGTGTCGATTTCCATTCAATTTGAAGCATGTTAAGAGCCTCAAAAACACACAAGAATATTATTAAAGTTTGATGTCTTGCCATGGCAACAATATTTAAGATATCAAAAAGACATTCATATGTCAAATTTGAAATGTTTTGACATTATAATGAAGAAATTTGAAGCAAATCGGGTAAAATCGCCCTTTGGTCTTGGGCCCTAATAATAACAAACCTTAGAAGAACAATAAGGCCGTGCACCTCAGTGGCTTGGGCCCTAAATAGGGCCTTCGCCCTTTGGGCTTGGGCCCTAATAATAATAGTCCTAAGGAAAACAATTGGGCCTTCGCCCTTTGGGCTTGGGAAAACAATAGGGTCCTCGCACTTTGGTGCTAGGGCCCTAACAAGATGTGAAAAACGAAATCCTTGGCAGTGTTTAGAAACAACAAAGTTTATTGTGAAAAACCATCCTAATGTTTTCTGTTGTGCCCCTGTGTATCATTTGCCATTAATATTCTCACAAAAACCCTAAAATATGAATAATCTGAATTGGCTTAATGTGATCCCCAAACAACTGACTAAGAATGTAAAACAAAAAATCAAAACAAAAACACAACAACAACAAATGCACATCTGTATTACACAAACGGACAAAGATATTAAATGGACCAAAACCCATTTCCTCAAACCACACATATTTAAAAACAAACAAACAAACAAACAAAAATAAAATAATAATAACAATAAACAAAAATTAATGGACAGAGACAGTTGTGATGGAGAGCGTGAGAGATATTCTGGAGCATCTCACTGAGCGTAGTAGTGTGTGAATTGCCATTTCTGATAAGTATTGATGGCATCACAGTTCTTAAGATAGATGCCAGCTTTAACTCCAGCTTCCAGACAGATGGGTTGGGAATGACTCTCTATCATCACATGCTCCATCTAGACAGAGATATAAAAGGTAGACTTTGGTCAAACAATGATTACACACTTGAACTAAGCACACCTAAATCTTAAGCCAGGTACCCAAGAGTACATGCAGCTAGGGATGCACCGACCTAATACTCAGTATCTGTACTGGCCCGATACAGACCTTTTTTGTCAGATCGGGTCAGACAAGACCGATCCTATGAAGCTCAAAAAAGGACAAAAAAAAGCACCACAATAGGTTTAGAGTATTGTATTTATATTATAATTATATAAGTGTTCTGAAGCCATTAGATTGCTTTTGAGGAACAGACAGAATATTATGTTGATAAATTGAAGTTTAAGGAAATTCTTCCCCTTGCAGCAGCTTTCAAATGTCATTCTCCATTCAGTATCTTCTAACAGTGTCAAGTTCTTTTACTACAGTCATCATAGTAAAACTCTCTCCAAGATGTTCGAATGTTCCCATTATTCTGCATAATTTGAACATAATGGTCAGTGCTTTCTTTAAAATGATTGTATTTTCTGGGGTTTATGGGTGATTCTGAATGGTGTGGTGTTCACCGATGAAATGACTGCTGTGTTACTCACACAGTAATTGGATTGTAAATCTCAATGATAAAGGTTCAGTAAACAGTTGGACAGATACTCTTAGTGTTGTGCATACAATATAATTTTTTTTGAATTTTTTTTTTTTGAATTTAAGATTAATGCTGTGTCCCAGTTAGCCTAAAAAACAGCCTAAATACCAGTAAACTCACTAGCGCAAACCTTAGTAAATCCTCCTGTAAATGTTGTGTCTGAAAGGGGAACGTCTAGGTTACTATTGTAACCCCCGTTCCCTGAAGGAGGGAACGGAGACGTTACGTCGGACTGACGTCATGGGATCTCGCTTGAGAGCCCAATCATCTCCACATAGTAAAAAACAAGCCAATGAGAATTGGCCAGTGAGATTTACATGCCGGGCCCCTCCCCCGGCATCCGGGTATAAATAGAGCCGGCATTACTCACTTCATTCATGCTTTGCTGAGGAGCCGAAAAACTGATCTCGGCCGCTCAGCAGTGACTCAGTGCTATGGCAAGGGGACGTAACGTCTCCGTTCCCTCCTTCAGGGAACGGGGGTTACAATAGTAACCTAGACGTTCCCTATCAGTCAGTCACGTTCGACGTTACGTCGGACTGACGTCATGGGATCCCGTGGAAAACGCCATAGCAACCGAGCCACGCTACGAGCGTCGGGGAAGCAGATGCTGGCAGGCCTAGGCGTGCCACCTGCAAGTGCAACCGCAAATGTCGTAACCCTCCAGCGCCCAGAGCAAGCCCTACAATGTCTTCCATACCAGAGGGATGGAGAGGACAGGGTCTTACTCAGGAGATGGTCGAAGCTGTTGTTTCTCACCTCAGGGGAAGAGTGCTTCGGTGACTCAATTCCCACGTTTTTTCAGCTGACCAAAAACGCCAGGAAAGCGTCCCTCTTGGGGAAGCTACGGAGACCACACCCTGCCCGAAGGGAGGTAACGTGTGGAGCACATATGCACTGACCCACGGGGCAGTATCTGCATATGGAGAGCTCCCTGAGGAAGGTCCTACCCAGGCTGGGGAGGAACGCTACACCTCAGGGGCAGGGGCTGGTTGCCCAGGGAAGACACGGGTTTACCATCGGGGAAACCGTACCGTGGACCAACACATATGGGATTACCCGCAGGGAATCACAACATATGGGCATCTAGCCCAGTACAAGGACTGACCACTGGGGGCATGTACACGAGTACTGGACCTGGCGTCTGACGCCTCCGCCGCGTCTGACTGCCGAAGGATGCAGGAGGAACTCCACAGGGTTCACCAGCTGGGGAACTGACTGAGAAGTAGACCAGCGCTCGCATCTCCTCGTGAAAGGAGAATGGCGCAGCAAGCGGTCTCCCGTGGCTATCTAGTTGTAGACAGCACACGAGAGGACACCGGGTCCACTCGGAGGTTATAAAACCTGGCGAATGTGTTCGGTGTCGCCCAGCCCGCAGCTCTGCAGATGTCTGCCAGAGAGGCGCCGCGCGCCAACGCCCAGGAGGAGGCCACACCCCGAGTGGAGTGTGCTCTCACCCCTAGGGGGCACGGCTCGCCTTGGGAATGGTACGCCAAAGCGATGGCATCCACTATCCAGTGGGCCAACCTCTGTTTGGAGACAGCCTTCCCTCTCTGCTGTCCTCCAAAGCAAACAAAGAGCTGCTCGGAGCTTCTCAAGCTCTGCGTGCGGTCCACGTAAGCGCGGAGAGCGCGAACAGGACATAGCAACGCAAGGGCTGGGTCTGCCTCCTCCCGGGGCAGCGCTTGCAGGTTCACCACCTGGTCCCGAAAGGGAGTGGTGGGAACCTTGGGCACATATCCAGGCCGGGGTCTCAAGATCACGTGAGATAACGCCGGCCCAAATTCCAGGCACGTTTCGCTGACCGAAAATGCTTGCAGGTCCCCTACCCTCTTAAAGGAAGCGAGCGCCGTCAGGAGCACTGTCTTAAGCGACAGGTGTTTCAGCTCGGCTGACTCAAGGGGCTTGAAGGGAGCCTTCTGTAGCCCAGCTAGGGCGACAGAGAGGTCCCAAGAGGGAATTAAGGGAGGTCTAGGAGGGTTTAACCGCCTAGCACCTCTCAGGAACCTGATGATCAGATCGTGCTTTCCTAATGACCTGCCATCGAGCACATCGTGATGTGCTGCGATGGCAGCTACATAAACCTTCAAGGTGGAGGGGGACAGCCTCCGCTCCAAACCACTTTGAAGGAAGGAAAGCACTGAACTGACCGGGCATTTCCGGGGGTCTTCCTGGCGGGAAGAACACCAAGCAGCGAAGAGACTCCACTTCAAAGCATAAGCGCGCCTCGTAGAGGGGGCTCTAGCTGAAGTGATCGTGTCAACTACCGCGAGCGGTAGGCCACTTAAGTCCTCTGCGTCCCGTCCAGGAACCACACGTGGAGGTTCCAGAGGTCGGGACGTGGGTGCCATATGGTGCCCCGTCCCTGAGAAAGCAGGTCCTTCCTCAGGGGAATTCGCCAGGGAGGGACTGTCGCGAGGAGCATGAGTTCTGGGAACCAGGTCCGGTTGGGCCAGTATGGCGCAACTAGCAAGACCTGCTCCTCGTCCTCCCTGACCTTGCACAGTAGCTGTGCAAGAAGGCTCACTGGGGGAAACGCATACTTGCGTAGGCCCCGGGGCCAGCTGTGTGCCAGTGCATCCGTGCCGAGGGTGCCCTCGGTCAGGGAATAAAACCACTGGCAGTGAGCAGATTCCTGAGAGGCAAACAGGTCTACCTGTGCGTCCCCGAATCTGCTCCAGATCAGCTGGACCGCCTGGGGGTGGAGTCTCCATTCCCCCGGGTGCGTGAGCTGTCGTGAGAGCGCGTCGGCCGCACGATTGAGCTCGCCCGGGATATACATGGCACGCAGCGACCTGAGTCGCCGCTGACTCCAGAGGAGAAGGTGGCGGGCGAGTTGCGACATGCGGCGTGAGCGTAGACCACCTTGATGGTTGATGTACGCTACTGCCGATGTGTTGTCCGTCCGGACCAGTACATGCTTGCCCTGCAGCAACGGCCGAAACCGGCGCAGGGCCAGCAGTACTGCTAGCAACTCGAGGCAATTGATATGCCACTGCTGGTGGGGTCCTGTCCAGGAGCCCGACGCAGCATGCCCATTGCACACAGCACCCCAGCCGGTGGTGGAGGCATCTGTTGTGACAACAACATGCCTGGACACTTGTCCTAGGGGCACCCCGGCCCGTAGGAAAGCAAGGTCCGACCACGGGCTGAATGTTTGGCGACAGCTCGGCGTGATGACCACACGGAGCTTGCCATGGTGCCATGCCCACCTCGGGACTCGGCCGTGTAGCCAGTGCTGAAGTGGTCTCATATGGAGTAATCCGAGCGGCGTGACTGCGGCTGCGGATGCCATATGCCCCAGGAGCCTCTGAAAATGTTTCAGTGGGACCACTGTTTTCTGCGAAAACGAATTCAGGCAGCTCAGCACTGACTGTGCACGCTCGTTGGTGAGACGTGCTGTCATGTTGACCGAGTCCAGCTCCACACCGAGAAAAGAGATCCTCTGTGTTGGACAGAGTTTGCTCTTTTCCCAGTTGACCCGAAGCCCACACCGGCTGAGGTGCGTGAGCACCAGGTCCCTGTGTTCGCACAACTGTTCTCGGGACTGGGCCAGAATGAGCCAGTCGACGAGGTAGTTGAGGATGCGAACGCCCACTTCCCTGAGTGGGGAAAGGGCCCCCTCCGCGAGTTTGGTAAAGACACGGGGGGACAGGGACAGCCCGAAGGGTAGGACCTTGTACTGATATGCCCGACCCTCGAACGCAAAACGTAGAAACGGTCTGTGTCGGGGGAGGATCGAGACATGAAAGTACGCGTCCTTCAGGTCGATTGCTGCAAACCAATCTTGTGCGTGAATGCATGTGAGCATGCGCTTCACGGTGAGCATCTTGAACGGGAGCTTGTGAAGGGCCCGATTCAAGACACGTAAGTCCAAGATTGGCCGTAACCCTCCGCTTTTCTTGGGTACTATGAAGTACGGGCTAGTGGGACCGGCTCTATTGCGTCCTTCGCCAACAGGACCGCAATCTCCTCCCGCAAAACAGTGGCATCTCTGCCCACCACTGAGGTGGATAGGACGCCACTGAATCTGGGAGGACGCCTGGCAAACTGGATTCTGTAGCCGAGTCTGACTGTTCGAATGAGCCAACGGGACGGGCTGGGAAGACCTAGCCAGGCCGCCAGACACCGTACGAGTGGTATCATCCGAACACCAGAAGTACCCGCGGGGGGGCAGCATGGAGCACTGGGGCCCAACCCGGGAAGCAGAGCGTCCCGAAGTAGAGGCAGTGAGTGATGTGAACTCACTTGGCTCCGTGTGTCCCGTGAGGGACAGAGCGGGCGGGCGTGGGGAGGCTGTGCGTCCCAAACACGTCCGTGACCTGCTCGTGGCGAATGCGGGAGTGGTTGAGAGTGAGGAAGCGGTGCGTCGCACACTGTCAACACAGACCCTTTTTGACTCAGAGATAGTGGAAATTGCTCTTTTATTGATGAGGTGGGCGAAACAAAAAGAAAAGGGAACATAGGATTTACCCCCCGGCCCACTCCGGGGGGAAGGAGCGGTGCCTTCACCGTCTCCTGGGGCAGAGCAACTCCCACCATTCCTGGGCCACCCGTCTCAGGGCCGCTTCCTCTGCTTTCGTTTAGCAGACTTGGCGGCCTGAGCGGGTTGTGCCGCCTTCCTGCGGGAAGCTTGCGGGGGACGGGATTTCTCCGATCCACCCGAAGCGAGGCAAGATGTGGCTGATGGCCTCAGTCTGCTTCTGCACCGCCGAGAACTGCTGGGCAAAGTCCTCGACAGTGTCGCCGAAGAGGCCGGCCTGGGAAATGGGGGCGTCGAGAAAGCGAACTTTGTCGGCGTCCTTCATTTCAGCCAGGTCCAGCCAGAGATGGCGTTCCTGGACCACCAGGGTGGACATCGTCTGGCCCAGGGCACGTGCTGTGACTTTGGTCGCCCGGAGGGCGAGGTCGGTCGCAGCCCGCAGTTCTTGGAACACCCCTGGGTCAGAACTACCCTCGTGCAGCTCTTTAAGAGCTTTCGCCTGATGGACCTGGAGAATGGCCATGGCGTGCAAGGCGGAGGCCGCCTGTCCAGCGGCGGAGTAAGCCTTAGCGGCGAGAGCCGCTGTCGTCTTACTCGCCTTGGACGGGAGACGCGGACGATTCCTCCAGGTGGCGGCCGACTGCGGGCACAAGTGCACTGCAATCGCCCTCTCCACCTGTGGAATGTCCACGTACCCCCTGGCGGCCCCCCCATCGAGTGTAGTGAGAGTGGAGGAGGAAGAGGATCGGTTTCTGGCAGTGTGGGGTGCCATCCACGTCTTCTGGACCTCCTCGTGCAGCTCGGGAAAAAATGGCACTGGGGCGGGCCGCGGCTGTGAACCGCGCCCCGTCCCCAGAAACCAATCATCAAGCCGCGAGCGCTCGGGACACGGTGGAGGGTTCCACTCGAGCCCGATGCCCGCGGCGGCCCGAGCCAGCATCGCTGTCATTTCTGCTTCAGACTCAGCCTGAGCCACCACCCCGGAGGGCGGAAGTTCGGCTTCATCTTCGTCAGAAGATAACAGCGCACTCTCCGATGCAGCGATCGACATCCGATCCTCATCCGGAGCGCCGAACGAGATGCGGGGAACCTCACGAGAAGGGCCCGCACCAGCGCTCGGCAACTCGACGGCACATGGCATTGTGGAGGAGTGGGAGGTTCGTGGGGGCTGACCCGACGAAGAAGCTCCCACTGTAACCCTCAGATCTCCCAAAGTGCTAACCATCCCCGCAGCTCTCCCTTGAAAAGCCACGGGGGATTGGGTAGCAGCAGAGGGGGCTCCGCCTTCCGCATTGAAGAAGGAGAGCCGCGATCGCAATGCCAACATGGTCATGCTCTCGCAGTGAGAGCATGAACCATCCACGAGCGCTGCTTCAGCGTGCTGTCTGCCCAGACACATCACACAGCGCTCGTGGCCGTCAGATGAGGTCAGGAAACGACCACATCCAGAAACACACGGTCGAAAAGACATCTTGAAAAAGACGCTCTTCTCCCGTGCTGCTCTTTTAGAGGTGCTCTACCCGCTGGAACACCGAGGGATGGAATGCGCGCCGATCTGTTCCACACCAGCACCTGCTGCACACCACCGCTGCTGTGTTGTCACCGCCAACGAGAGAGAACAAGAGCTCAGGAAATTTGAACCGTAGCAATGAAAATTGCTGTTTAAGGGAATAATCCCTAGCAATTAAAATTGCTGTTGTTGCTCTTTCCCCGTTTTCACTTTCGCAGAGATGAAAGGAAGATCAGTTCCCCGATCGGCTCCGAAGCAAAAGTAAGAATGAAGTGAGTAATGCCGGCTCTATTTATACCCGGATGCCGATCCGGGGAGGGGCCCGGCATGTAAATCTCACTGGCCAATTCTCATTGGCTTGTTTTTTACTATGTGGAGATGATTGGGCTCTCAAGCGAGATCCCATGACGTCAGTCCGACGTAACGTCGAACGTGACTGACTGATAGGGAACTCCTACTATGCATGTGCAATTAGGTCAGCCGCAAACATAACTGTGTTCACGCTTTTTCAGCATTAATTTTTCACTTTGTGTCTTCAGTAAATCCTCACAGGAGTACAGTAATAAATCAAACGCCAAAAGAGGGTTTGTGCTGGTGCAAGCTGTAAGTAAATCTGGCCCTAGCAGTATACAGGCAGTAGACAATTAAGTTCACAGTTGCAACTTTGTACATCCATGCCTCAGGTCATTTTTACCCAAAATTAAATTTTATTTATTTTTTAAATCGAGTGTTCCTCGGATTGCTACAAGACCTTTGTCGCATTTGAACTTGGAGTACACACACACACAAAATTGACTGGATTTAAGGAGTTTATGTGGTTGTAATAAAAATAGTAACAAAAGACAAAGAGTCCCTGGTGGGTCAATTTGACCTGCATAGGAATTAACAGAATGTGAGGAATGTGGGCAATGTTGATTTTTACAAAAAAAAAAAATAAATAAAAAATCAATCAGTCACAATGCAAACTGCACACAGATATGAAGTGGTTAGGTCTCAACACATTTACAACACAGAAAACTCCTACCATAATATGTTATATTATTATTTTTTCCACAAGAGGTCGGCAGAGACACCCAATGTGAGATATTTTGACCTGAATTAAGTTATGTATTAAGTTATGCATGAAATGGTGAGTTATTTTGAAATTAAGTTGAAAGAGTGTGAAGAATGTGCTTGTTATTATTTATTTATTTATTATCTATTGATAAAATGTAGTAGTTTAAAGGTAACTAAACTAAATCGTTTTATGTTCATACACATATTTACACATTTAAATATTACTTGTTCTAGAGCAAAATGATTTGGCCAAGGGCAAAGTTAAGTTTCATAGCTTTAATTTTTTTATTTAACATCCTGTAGTATCTACATCACTGCTTTTGTACTTTTGACTGAACTGCTTGAGTGTTTATTTCCTATTGTACACATTTATTTTACTTAAATGGCTATTGTTTATTCATTTAAATACTATTTGTTCAACAAATAATATTTTATTGTATTTAAATAACATGCATATTTGATATTGAGAAAGGGTCTGTTAGTGATTGTGATTTCGACTTCAGTGAAAATTACATTACTATGTTTACAGTATGGTACAGTATATACTTACTATACTTGGCTCATTTTTCATAGGCATACATGATAGGAAATGAATTCAGAGTTTTCTTCACTCTAATGGACAGACACATTTATTTGTGAATTACTAGAAGCACATTTGATCTGAGAATATCCTATTACTCCGGGATCTTGGCTCATTTGAGCAGCACAAGACAAAATCAAGTGTTTTTTGTTAACTGCTGCACGTTCAATCATCTGGATTAGTCGAATTCACAAATGAACCATTCAGTGTTATTTTGTGAACCAGTTGACTGAAAAGAATTGGCTCAAAAGATTCACTCACGAAATGAACATCACTATTGGGTCTTGGAGACGATTTTGATTTATTCACTTTAAAATATATGAGGAACAGCATGTTTTCGTGAAAATAAGTGGTAGACAAGTCTGATATTCTGCTATGAAATATAGTGAAAATCCATAAAACCAATAACACCTTTAACTATAAGTGTGTCTTGCCATGTTATTTAAATTAAAATGATACTGATTCATCTTTTTATTTCCTTTCTCATACTATGGTGATATGAAGTAATCACATTTCATGAATCATTTAATTCATAAATCATTCCTCTACCTGTTTAAATGTTGTGGGGTTGTTAGGACTCTGGCTATGTGTAACACATTTCTTAACTTTTTTTATGGACAAGATTAGGGATATTAGGTTAAATATCTCCTCTTCTGCTCATGATTCTTCTGTCCCTTCTGTGGGATTACAAATTTATAAAAAGTTAGGTACATTGTGTTTTACATCTTAAGGTACAGTCTAAGGAGATTAAGTCAGGCAGCCAAGGTGTCTGAGACATTAACATTTAGTATCTTCCTGTCTATTTGGCATGACAAGCTTAAGGCACAGACTCTTGTTTCTATGATAAATGTAAAGGTATGGGCAATACTGTCAGACTGATTTGATTAGCACCCTCTGCATTTGAATCACACAATTATGCTGATTAGATCAAGGCTGGGGAAATGTTGAGAATAGGCATTTGTCTCCTCCTATATTGTCTCCACCTACACTGTATGCATCCCTCCCTGTTGAATGTATTTAAACAGCAATGTACACTAGCTTAGAGAGACTTGGATGACCACAGCGACGCAACAGCACGTTTCTCAATAAAGAGTAACTTCTGCTTAAAAGATAACCCAAGGTCTCCTGGCCTCTACTTTGACGAGGAAAAAGATTCCTACACTTCATTTTGCACTAACATCTTGAGTTCGTTTGAAACTGTAACACATGGATCCTCCCATGATGTCCTTCCTCCGTGTTTTTGATGCAAGTTTTTGAGTTGATTGGACCTACTGTTGAAAATATTATGAATAGCTCCCTTGAAACGGTTACGGTACCAGATGACATGAAGCATGCCATTGTCCATCCACTTCTTTAAAAGCCAAATTTAGATGTGACAGTTTTGTCAAATTTTAGGCCAGTCTCAAAGCCTTCTTTTTATGTCTAAATTCTTGGAAAATATAGTGTTTCACCAACTACAGAGCTTTCTAAATAAAAAACTAATTTTTGAAGTGTTCCAATCAGGTTTTAGGAAATACCATTCCACAGAGACAGCACTGGTAAAAGGTTTAAATGATATTCTACTGATTCTTGACTCTGGCAAGTCTGCGGTTTTAGTGCTGTTAGATTTGATTGCAGCGTTTGACATGATTGACCACTCTGTTCTGATCTCTCGTTTGGGGAAATGCCCTTAAATGGTTTAAATCCTACTTGAATAGTTGAAGGTTCTCTGTCAGCATTGGTGAATTTACTTCGGATACAGCTCCTCTCACGTGTGGAGTCCCTCAAGGTTCTATTCTTACTCCAATTTTATTCTCCCCCTTTATATGATCCCCCTCGGGTCAATTTTTAAGAAACACTGCATCTCCTTTCATTGTTACGCTTACGATACCCAAATCTATTTGCCCCTCGGATCAAACAACATGGGTTTGGAAACTCTGTTGGCTTGCATAGCAGATGTAAAGGACTGGATGTCTCTAAATTTTGTCCACCTCAACGAAGGCAAAACTGAGATTACAGTTTTTGAACCTTCAGAAGCTGCTAGTTCTTTTTGCTTAAATTTTGGACCTCTGTCTTCATGTGTGAAACCACTTGTGAAGAATTTGGGCATGTTTTTGATAATGCTGTCAAATTTGATAAACAGATTAATGCAGTAGTCAAAACCAGTTTTTTCATCTTCGAGTCCTATCTAAAGTGAAATCATTTCTTTCTTTTAAGAACTTTGAAAGGGTGATCCACACATTTATCTCTACAAGATTCCCTTTATATGGGAATCAACCAGGCATCTCTTAAACGTCTGCAGATGATTCAAAATGCAGCTGCTAGGCTCCTTACTGGTGTGCGTAAACGAGAGCACATTAGTCCAGTTCTGAAATCCCTACATTGGCTTCCAATTTGCTACAGAATCGATTTTAAAGTTTTATTGCTGGTTTTTAAATCCTTAAATGGATCAGCTCCTATTTACATCTCTGACTTGCTATCCATTCACAATCCTGGAAGCTCTCTTAGGTCATACAACCAGAGACTGCTAAATGTTCCTTGGGCTAGATTAAAATTGAGAGGAGACCATGCTTTTGCCATTGCTGCACCGAAACTTTGGAACAGCCTACCTGTTTCCATTAGAACTGCCTCAACACTGCACGATTTTAAAACAAAACTTAAAAGTCATCTTTTTTCTTTGGCTTTTAATTGTAGCTGATTTGTTTTGTGTCTGGTCTGGTCTATTCTGTTTTGTGTTTTAATTTATGTTGTACATTGTGCTAAATGATAATATTGCACATATTGTACAGCACCTTGGTAACTGTGAAGGAAATTTCAATATTGAGGGGTTTTTGTTTTGAATAAAGTGTGGTTTTTCTTTTCTCTGCTATTTAACACCTCTTTAGGATAAGAAAACAGCAGCTGCAAAGGTGACGGAGCCTAAGGGTGACCTGGGGGGGTTAATTGGCCCTAATTCTGTCGTAAATTTATGACCTGAGGCCTAAAGGGCCATCCTGTGGTGTAGGCCTTTTGTCACGGTACAGTGTCTGTTCACTTTTCCATGTGTGTGGAAAAGTACTGATGTTAAGAGTTGTCACCTTGAAAGGCACGAGGGGGTATAAAAGCTGAGGGAACCCGTGCTTCTATGTTGCACTCTGCAGAAACCTGTGTTGCTGTATGACTGTTTGAGCTTTCTTGCAAGAAATAAACTCTTTATAAAGACAATTTTTGACAAGAGTTTGTCTCTTAAGCAGTATGAGTAAAATTTCTGCCACAACAATTGGTGTCAGAAGTGAGGATTCCTTGGATGTGCCCTTTGGACCCGAGAGCGGACGGTGACTGATCATCCTGGACTTTGAGTCACAGCCCTACCCCGAAAAAAGTTTGAGGGACGAGGGACCGACCGCCTGGGCCCAGAGGGGACACCACTGGAATTAGAAAAGAATCCGGGTGGCATCAGAGATTTTACTGGTAAGAGACAAATCAAAGTTTCACAAGAAAACTGGGGTTTTAGAAATTTTGAAACTGGAAATTGAAGGGTTAAAATTTTATTTTTAAATTAAGGTTTTTGTAAAAAGGGGGATAAACCATAGTGGTAGATCTATGGAGTCAAGATAGGGCCATATATATCTGCAAAATAAAACAATGTTTCGCAAAAAAAAAAAAATAATTGCAAAAAAAATTATATGTTTTGCAAATAAAAATAGAGTATTGAGAAAAAAAATGCTTTTTTGCAAGTAAAAAAAAATAATTGCAAAAGAAAAGTTAACCACTGAGAGAAAAAATAAAGTTTAGCAAAGTAAAACTTCAGCAGCATTGACTTTGCAACATATATTTCCCTTTGCGCCGCTCCTTTAAATCCGCGTTTCAGTCATCAGTGCCTCTGCGGCGCACGCTTTCCTTTGCGTTTCCTTTTTTTTTGCGCCTCGCTTTGTGGCCCTGATTTGACGTGGGGGGTGTGGTCAAGAGGTTGGGGTGTGTACAAGGGACGAAGGCGCGTCCCTCTCGCTTACGTCATCAGCGCGAGCCCCAGACCGAGTGGATCGATCATAGGGGATCGATCGAAATGGCGGAGCAGAGACATGCGGGTGATGGATCACAGGTATGTATTATTGATAGCTTTCTTCAAGTTCGCTAGATAGACCGATAACTATATGTAACTATGTGTATCAAGGCTTTTGCTTATGATCGATCCACTCGGTCTGGGGCTCGCGCTGATGACGTAAGCGAGAGGGACGCGCCTTCGTCCCTTGTACACACCCCAACCTCTTGACCACACCCCCCACGTCAAATCAGGGCCACAAAGCGAGGCGCAAAAAAAAAGGAAACGCAAAGGAAAGCGTGCGCCGCAGAGGCACGGATGACTGAAACGCGGATTTAAAGGAGCGGCGCAAAGGGAAATATATGTTGCAAAGTCAATGCTGCTGAAGTTTTACTTTGCTAAACTTTATTTTTTCTCTCAGTGGTTAACTTTTCTTTTGCAATTATTTTTTTTTACTTGCAAAAAAGCATTTTTTTTCTCAATACTCTATTTTTATTTGCAAAACATATATTTTTTTTTGCAATTATTATTTTTTTTTGCGAAACATTGTTTTATTTTGCAGATATATATGGCCCTATCTTGACTCCATATAGATCTGACTCTGTGGCAGCGTAATCAAGAGAGAGATGCACTTGAGATCGCCCGGGCTGAGACAGTGTGGTCAAGATAGCTTAGAAACTTGAGAACACACTGTCGGGACAGGTGGATCGAGATAGGAGTAAACTTGAGATTAAACTTGAGTTTAAGAATGCATGGTTGAATTTGAGGAAACAAGAGAATTTTGATATTGTGCATTCTTGGTAAATGCATGGTTGAATTTGAGGAAACAAGAGAATATTAAATTGTGCTTTTAAATTACCCGGCCGATTTTGGGAGGAAAACAAAAAAAAAATCGGATCTATTTGGAGACGTCCGAATAGATTAGGAGACGCGTCGAAAAATGCCACAGAGAAAGATAACCAAAATGGGGAAGTCCCAGAGCAAGCTTGCAAAATTTGATACACCGGTATTCTGTCAAATGAGAAAATAGTATGGCCAGAAATGCATGCAAAATATAGGAAAGCTAGAGAAGTATTATGATTTTCCAGAAAAGGGGACAATGAGTGTTGCAAGATTGAGTGTTGAGAAGGAATCAGTGGAAGAGGGAAGCAAAAGGCAGAAAGGGTGTTGTGAGAAGCATATGTGTGAGAACTGTGAGCAAACAGTGAATTGTTGGTTGGAGGAGGCAGATAAGGGGGAAAGAAGGACAAAACAGAGGGAATTAGCATGTAGGGATGGAAAAGAAAAAGAAAGTAAACGGGATGAAAGAAAAGTAACTGCACCACATGAATTTACTAATCCTTTTGTCTGTGTCTTTTCACATGCACAACCGCCATACCATCACTGTCCAGTGGCTGAGTTGCGAGCCCTGAAAGTGGACCCCGACCTCGATTGCTCTCCGCCGAGAAGACCAACAGCGCCGTGGGCAGAGGCAGAGTGGAGAGAGGAGCAAGAAATACAGCCTAACACCTCCCAACCCTCCCAACACCTCCCATCCCAGACGAAGATCTTGATGTGGTCCTGAAACCCAGAATGAAGAGGAAGAGACAGCACGCAGAGCTCCCCCAACAAACAAAAGAAGGACAAGACAACAAGTGAAAGAAGAGAGTGTGAGTATAACAGCTCCAATGGTGGAAGTTTCTGGGCCTGATGGGCCGCTGATGATTTTTAAAGCTTGGACTGTGGCTGACATGAAAGGAGCAATGGCTCACTTGCCAGAACCGGACGAAGCAGGTGACAAGTTTTCAGCTGAACTGATCACGTTTTGTCAAGTGTTCAGCCCCACTATGAACGAACTGAAAAGGCTGCTTGCAGTGAAATTGGGGGCTTCGAGCTGGCACAAAGTGTGTGGGAAGTTGAAAGAAGAGGATTGTCGGAGAGGACACAGTGACTGGAAACACCGAAAGAACAGGGAGTACCGCGCAGCTGTTGCAGAACTGGCCGAAGTCATAAGAGTGACATTTCCAGCACGCATACACACAGTAAAGATTGGCAACTGTCGCCAGACCAGAGAAGAGTCTGTTCGAGACTTTTATCACCGACTGTATAAGGTGTTCAACAAATACAGCGGTGTGCCAGAACCGGAAGAAAGGGGAAATCAACAAGAAATCTGGGAGTGTTATTTGCGGAGCTGGTTCTTGAATGGACTGAGACCAGAAATTGTGCAAGAGGTAAAATCCAGCTGCATTGAATGGTGGAACGGACGGTTAATTGATATCTTTGTTGTTAATTGATATCTTAGAACGTGCTTTGCACGCAGAAGAACGGCAGTGAATGCTGAGTCAAGACCTGAGGGTCAGTCTGCATCCTGGCCTGAGCAGGTGAAGGCCAGAAAAGGAAGAGGACGCAGCGGAGGCAACTCGAGAGGAGTGAGGGAAACTGCGAAGAGGTGGGACTGCTGGGTTTGTGGAACTGATGATCATGCGGCAAGAGACTGTACCAAATGTAAACTGTGTAAGAAAGATGGTCATTGGGCCCGAGAGTGCCCAAAAAACCAGCGAAAGAAAGACTGAAGTGAGGAGAGCGGAGAGCTGAGAGGAGGGGCTGCTGGGCACGCAATCAACAGCAACTGAAAAGGTATGTGAACATTTTTTAACCACATACACAAACACATACGCTGATACTGCTCTCTGCAATGAAGGAAACGCTTGCATTTCTCTGTGTGTCTTTGACGAAAAATGTGATGTGTCTGATAAATATTTAGTGATGTATGAAAGTGAGGGGTTTTTAAGCATGCCCCATGTTAGTGGAGGGAACAAAGATTCTATTTTTAGTGGATTCTGGAGCAAACAGATCCTCTGTGCGACCATGTGACCTGCCATGTCAACCGTCAATGACAAACAGTATAAATGAGTATATTTCTGCAACGGGGCACCAAATTTCTGAAAAGTTTACTGTACCCTTATCCTGTGAGACAGAAGGGGGTCGAAAATTAAAACATGAATTCATCTGTTCAATGAAATGCCCTGTACCCCTTATGGGTTGAGATTTGATGTGCAAACTAAATTTAATGCTTGTTGCAGACTCCTCTGGTGTCAAGGTAATAGAGGACGAACAATTTGTTGTTTGCAATCAGAAGCACAGTGGCATTTGAGTGGCACATAACAGATGGTGAGGGGGCTAAGAGGATATGTGAAATTGCTAAGATCCGAATCTCAATACAGGTACACTCAATACAGAAGTTATGATGCCTGACAATGTACATTGCACGTCACATGTCGCAATTGAAAGAGATTAGTGAAAATATGAGAGTGACTGGTTCAAAGGGGAAAGGAGAGAGAGACACTGAAGTTTGACAACCTGTATTGGATAGAGAATGTGTGTGCGGCTTCGATCCGTCTGACAGAAAAACAGGTTTTATTTTTATCTGTTAGGGGGAGAAACTGTGCCTCATTTATCTGTTTCCAAGGCTGAAGTAGGGAAGTTTGTAAGAAAATGTGTTGAAGCAACAGTTTGGAGGGAGAGAAAAAGATGAGACAGTGAAAGTTTAGGAGCATTTATGTCAGAGTGCAAGCATGAAATTGAGGTGGAAAGAGTTATAAATGCAATTGACAATGTCACAAAAGGAGACTTATTGCACTTAAGAGACTTATTTGTGCTTCAGACACTGCCTTGGCAGAGGTGGTCCCTGAGTTATGGGCTAAAGCACAAATATGATGTGGGATTGATAGGGAGTGTGAGCCGGTTGTAATCACGACAAAATCAGATTACAGACCGTGTCAAGAGTAGTATCCTCTCAAAACAGAGGCAATACTGAATATCACACCAGTTTTTGAGTTGGGTGTCATAAGGCCATGCAATGATTCTGCTTTTTTTCCTGTGAAAAAGATAAGAAACATGGTAGTGAATGCAGCTGTCAGGCAAACAGGGCTCCTACTGTTCCAAATTCGTGCACAATCTTGTCAAAAGTACACAAGATTAAACATTTTAACGCATTTTTCAGTGTGCCAATGGATAGAGATAGCGAATTCTGGTTTGTATTTAAATTTAATGGGAAAAGTTATATATACATTTACAAGACTTTGTCAGGGATATTGTGAGTCTCCGACAATTTATGATAAGGTATTGAGAAGGAGCCTGGAACCTCTGACCCTGACAGCTGGAACAGCTCTGCTTCAGTATGTGATGATTTGTGTGTGTGTGTTTGTGATGAGTCTATGTGTGTAACTGACACTGTGACTCTCCTGAAGCACTTGGCTCAGGAGGGTTACAAGGTCAGCTTGTCGAAACTGCAGTTTGTGAAACAATAAGTTAAATTTTTGGGTAAGGTCATAATCCGTAATAATAAGTCTATGTTTGACAAAAGGGTCTGAGTTATAAAAGTGGTACCAACAAAACCTTTTGTTCAGATGGTAGATGAGAAAAAAAATGGGTTTATGACTTCTGTGTTGTTGCAACATCATGGTGACCAACTGTGACCTGTGGCATATTTTCAAGTAAATTAGACTCAATAGCAGCGGGTCTGCCACGTTGTCTGAGGGCAATGGTGTCTGCTGAAAGGGCCGAAATGGCGCATAAGGAATTTGGAGGGTACTCTGACCTGACATTGATGATTCCACATGCAGTGTCCATGATGTTGCAAGAACAGAAAATATTGAATTTATCGACAGCTCGATGGCTACGAATTGATATTGCAAGGATATTATTGTTAAGCATTGTATAGTCTTGAATCCTGCCACCCTACTTCCGAAGGAGGAGGATGGGGAGGAACATCATTGTTGTTTGACCGAATTTGAAATTGTCTGTACACCACGACCTGACCTTTTAGATACACCATTCGAAAACTGTGAGAAGGTCCTCTTTGTGGATGGTTTGGCTTTCAAAGATCCACAAACAGGCCATACCAAGGTCGGTTCTGCTGTGACGACCGAATTTGAAGTTGTGACTTCTGGCTCATTGCCGTCAAATTATTAAGCAAAGAATTTTTTTGAAAACAGGTGGACGCCCAATACCAGGCCTTTTGGATGATATTTTGTTGATTGTAGATTGTACAAAGCCATTTGTAAATGCGCAGCGAACGAAAAGGATAACATTTTTGTGTCAACAGGAAAACGTGAGAGGAGACGAGGCCGCGAAGGCTGCAGCAATGCGGCAGACAAAAGAAACTGAGTGTACTTTGTTATCTGAGAATAACCCTGACGTTTCATCTTCTTTACAGAGTATGCAGACTTTTGCCCTAGGTGTGGAGAAAAACGTGTGGAAGCATTCTGGCTGAAAACTGGAAAATGGTTTGAATGAACTGTGATGAGCCTTGTTTACCTCGACACTTCTTTCCTCATTATGTTAAGACGATGCATGGGAAAAGCCAGCATCGAAAGGGGGAATGGGTGATTGAAAAGATGGAAGATGGAAGAATTGTGGTTTACAAAGGGGTTCTCGTGACTGGGCAGGCGCCAACACTGAAAGCTCCGGTCCTGCCTTCAAAGCCCCTTAAGATGATCTCGCTTGAATGGCAGGGCACACACTGCCGTGGTCAGGCTGGTGCTGCCTTGCACACGATGGCGCTGTTGCAGGCTTATCAGGCAGCCCTGCTGAAGGATTTGGACCAGGGGCAGGGTCTCTTATCTGAGGCGGTAGAAGAGCTGCGCCACACACAGATCTGGCTTTCCAAGCCACCAAGCAGACACACGATGGCGCTGTTGCAGGCTTATCAGGCAGCCTCGCTGAAGGATTTGGACCAGGGGCAGGGTCTCTTACCTGGGGCGGTAGAAGAGCTGCGCCACACACAGATCTGGCTTTCCGAGCCACCAAGCAGACACACGATGGCGCTGTTGCAGGCTTATCAGGCAGCCCCGCTGAAGGATTTGGACCAGGGGCAGGGTTTCTCACCTGAGGCGGTAGAAGAGCTGCGCCACACACAAATCTGCCTTCGAGCTTGATAGTGAAAAGTGCACTTTTCAGATTTGAAAGGATTGGTAAACTCCATCTTTTCAATGGTGGTAAGTCTCTGTTCATCAAGCCGCAGGTGTGACCTTGGTAGGTCCATGTAATATATATTAAAATTCTATATAGTTAAAATTCTACATTAAAATTCTATATTTTGTATTTTTAATAGACTTCAGTTCTCTGTATAGAGTTTTGCTGTATTATATTTTAATGAAGAAAAAATGGTAGTGTGGGCCCTGAAGTTCCCATTTAGGTTGGCAAGAACAATACATTTCGGATGTTACCATTATTGGCCCCCTTAATGAGATGTGTTGGCTTCATTTTATTGTGAATTCACTGGTGAGGCCACCATTAATTTGTAAATCAAGTGCAGGCCCTAGGTGGGCCGCCTTGACAGCCACCTTATGGTAGAGTAGCTTATCTCCTCTGGTTTAACTTAATCTCGTTTATGTTAGATAAACCAGATTAGGTTTCCAGTTTGCACTCTTAACTTCAAATAGATCTAATGTCCAGCGTCGGCTCTCGGGGTCGCCTGACATAATTTGCTTGGTTTGAGCATGGCTCCTCTGAGCTCTATATTAAATAAGATATTCCCAGAGTTTGCCTCCTCTCAGTTTGAGAGTTGTTGTGCAGAGACCACTGTTTTAACCCCAGGTAGATCTATGGTTATGTGTTGACCCTCACAGGCCCACAGTTAAAGCTGGCCTAGGCAAGTACTAGGGAAATGGGCTAGCATTCTCGGGCCTAACTCATCAACATGTACATTCGTGGCCAAAAGTTTTGAGAATTCCATAAATATTAGTTTTCACAAAGTTTGCTGCTAAACAGCTTTTAGATCTTTGTTTCAATTGTTTCTGTGATGTACTGAAATATAATTACAAGCACTTCATATGTTTCAAAGGCTTTTATCAACAATTACATGACATTTATGCAAAGAGTCAGTATTTGCAGTGTTGGCCGTTCTTTTTCAGGACCTCTGCAATTCGACTGGGCATGCTCTCAATCAACTTCTGGGCCAAATCCTGACTGATAGCAACCCATTCTTTCATAATCACTTCTTGGAGTTTGTCAGAATTACTGGGTTTTTGTTTGTCCACCCGCCTCTTGAGGATTGACCACAAGTTCTCAATGGGATTAAGATCTGGGGAGTTTCCAGGCCATGGACCCAAAATTTCAACGTTCTGGTCCCCGAGCCACTTAGTTATAGTTGCCTTATGGCACGGTGCTCCATCGTGCTGGAAAATGCATTGTTCTTCACCAAACTGTTGTTGGATTGTTGGAAGAAGTTGCTGTTGGAGGGTGTTTTGGTACCGTTCTTTATTCATGGCTGTGTTTTTGGGCAGAATTGTGAGTGAGCCCACTCCCTTGGATGAGAAGCAACCCCACACATGAATGGTCTCAGGATGCTTTACTGTTGGCATGACACAGGACTGATGGTAGCACTCACCTTTTCTTCTCCTGACAAGCCTTTTTCCAGATGCCTCAAACAATCGGAAAGGGGCTTCATCGGAGAATATGACTTTGCCCCAGTCCTCAGCAGTCCATTCACGATACTTTCTGCAGAAGATCAATCTGTCCCTGATGTTTTTTTTGGAGAGAAGTGGCTTCTTTGCTGCCCTTCTTGACACCAGGCCATCTTCCAAAAGTCTTCGCCTCACTGTGCGTGCAGATGCGCTCACACCTGCCTGCTGCCATTCCTGAGCAAGCTCTGCACCGGTGGCACTCCGATCCCGCAGCTGAATCCTCTTTAGGAGACAATCCTGGCACTTGCTGGACTTTCTTGGACGCCCTGAAGCATTCTTTACAAGAATTGAACCTCTTTCCTTGAAGTTGCTGATGATCCTATAAATTGTTGATTTAGGTGCAATCTTAGTAGCCACAATATCCTTGCCTGTGAAGCCATTTTTATGCAACGCAATGATGGCTGCACGCGTTTCTTTGCAGGTCACCATGGTTAACAATGGAAGAACAATGATTTCAAGCATCACCCTCCTTTTAACATGTCAAGTCTGCCATTCTAACCCAATCAGCCTGACATAATGATCTCCAGCTTTGTGCTCGTCAACATTCTCATCTGAGTTAACAAGACGATTACTGAAATGATCTCAGCAGGTCCTTTAATGACAGCAATGAAATGCAGTGGAAAGGTTTTTTTTGGGATTAAGTTAATTTTCATGGCAAAGAAGGACTATGCAATTCATCTGATCACTCTTCATAAGGGTAGCAGGCCATTAAAATCTTGCCGGTACAGTCTCCTGGGCGGTGTTAGGCCACATTTTCACTTTATGAATAAGAAAGCATTTTTTGCTGTGGCCCCGCTCTTTAGGACTAGTTTTAGCTAGGAGCTTTGACTTCAGTCTCTCCTCTGTGCCCTTTGAAATATGTTCAAGTGATGGTTGAATGTGATTGACTTTCTGTAATAAAAAGGCACCCTAGGGCTCAGTACAGACAACAAAATCTGTCATAGCAAGAGTTCTGTTGTTAGGTCTCCACCATGTAACAGTGTCCAGGGTTATGCTAACTCCTCTGTTAATATCACAGTCTGCTGTAATGCAGTACTTTTTCCTTAGATCTGAGTGTTCTGCCCTACAGAGTAGTGGTTCCGGTTGAGTAGAGTAGTCAGCCTCCCTTTTTTGTTTAGGTTTTGTATATGCTCCATTAGAGCCTAAGGCTACAGGCTGACACCCGTGATCTTTTGAAGTAGTAGGCCCATGGTTGTGCCTCCATCAGAGCATGATGGCATAAGATTGTACACCCCTTGTTTACTGAATATACTGCTTGTTGGCAAGTCTCCCACTCTGATGCAGCATGATAAGCTTTGCTATCAGTTAGTTGGCCTTAGTAGGCCTCTTTGATAATGAGCCCACATCATTGTATGTAACTTTGTGTTGTGGAATATGTTTTATGTTGCAGGCTCTACTGGGAGCCTCCATGATTTTAGCCAACAGTCTGGTCTACCTAGCCTAGAACTCCCCTAATATAGAGGGTTATTCTTAGAGTGCTTATCTCCCTGAATCTGGTCAGTTGGTTGAAGGCCTCTCATGAAGCCTCCCTTAGGTTGGGTGTACTCCCCTCAGTATGGTCACTATTATAGTGCACATCCTCCTAATGTGCTTTGAAAAACAAACGCTGAGTAGATAGAGCAGCATAACTCCCCGCGTTTGCAAGGGTTAGAAAGCACTAGACTGAGTCCTACACTCTAGGATGCCCATCTGAGATGGCTACTGGCAGTTTGCAGTCCCTCTTACTGGCACCTCCTATGGAGTGAATGTTTGAGACTCTGTTTGAAACAGACAGGTTGCTGACAATACTAGGTTGCTAGAAGTTAGACCAGGTTGGCCTCCTTGGTGGCATTCAGTGTTGACTACTTTCACCTGATAAGTGACTGGCTAGGGATCCTTCTGGCTACATTCCCTTATAGGTACATCTTCTGTGGTGTGGTCCCAGAAGCCCTCGAGCGGCCTTGGAAGGCCTTCTGTGGAAGGCCTCTTAGAGGCTTACAGTTTGGGCTATTGGCCATTGGGAATGCTGTCACTGACAGCTTATTAGTGACCAGTAGGGGAAGTGGTTCTGGCGTTTCTGTGAAACTGTTTGTTTGTCGTTTGTCAAAGCTCAGTTTGACACACAGGGAGGGATGCACTCCCCTCAGCATGGCGGCATGGGTATATCGTTCCCCAATAGCGTTTCGACACAGTGCGAGTTCCCTTTCGAAAGGGAACGTCTCGGGTTACTCATGTAACCATGGTTCCCTGAGAACAGGGAGACACTGCGTCTCTTTGCTGTACCTAGGGGCTGCATGCTGAACAGTCCCTTCAGACAATAAGTGGATAACATGTTCTCTAGGCACTCCTTATATACTTCCTAATGGACCATTATGATGTCATAGGCTGTCGCTGGCCAATAGGATTGGCGTGATTTGATAAGTGTTTCAGACACCGGTTCACGCGGAGGCGTTCCCCAATAACGTTTCGACGCAGTGTCTTGTTCCCTGTTCTCAGGGAACCATGGTTACATGAGTAACCCAAGACCAGGGCTGGGTAGGTTACTTTTAAAATGTATTTCACTACAGATTACAAAATACATGCTTTAAAAAGTAATTTGTAACGTATTTCGTTACATTACTCAAGTTTAGTAACTTAATCTAAATAATTTAGAATACTTTGGAATACTAATAAGTGTGGAACAAACACAAAAAAGGTAATTGCAAGTTTTTATCTCACAATTGCATGATATAAAGTTGCAATTGTGAGTTATAAAGTAAGAATTATGAGATATAAACTCACAATATTGAGAAAAGTCAAAATTATGAGAAATAAACTTGCAATATTGAGCAGTCAAAATTATGATAAACTCACAATATTGAGAAAAGTCAAAATTATGAGATATAAACTCGCAATATTAAGAAAAGTCAGAATTATGATATATAAATTCGCAATATTGAGATAAATCTGAATTATGAGACATAAACTCATATTGAGAAAAGTCAGAATTATGAGATATAAACTCACTAAATTCAAGAGTATGCAAGAAAAAAAGTCAGTATTACAAGTTTATATCTCCCTATTCTGACTTTATAACTTACAATTGTGAGTTTAAATCTCGCAATTCTGAGAAAAAGAAGTCAGAATTGTGAAATGAAAACTCACAATTGTGAGGGGGAAAAAAAACTAATTGTGAGAAAAAGTTGCAGTGACCAGTGAATTATAAAATGACTCACAAACAACTATCACAAAACATGAAAACAGACGTGGATCATCCAGGTCATGAAAGGACAGTTAAGTTGACAGTTGGGCAATTTTTTTTATAAATTCAGTCATTTTGTCTTGTTCAGGACAGTACTAAATAAAAATAACAACATTTTTATGATCCCTCTTAAAAGGATTAAAATGTTGATGAAACTTAACTCCGCTTTTTCAGACTGTCAGAGTCAGAGAATCACCAATTGCTGTTTAAATGACATCAAAATTCAAAGTAATCACTTAATAATAAAAATAATTTGTATGGTGTGGTAACCGTTTTATAAAAGTAATAAGGTACTCAAGGCTGGTGCTTTGACGATACTATACCTGGAGATTGTATTTTGTCCAGGACTTACCAAAACTTTACCAGACTTGTGCATCCAGCGGAGATGTGGCTTAGTGTTGTCACATGGTTGCATGATAATCTGTGTTTCCTGAGGAGCCAAACAGGAAATGTTCTGTCGAAGCATCCTTAACCAAGTGTAGCTAAACTGTTGACTCTGCGAGACATGAGAAAACAGAAATAAACAGTGCTTTTATGATGAAAGATTATACAGCAGAATGGAATATCAATTTGAATAATAGATTTTATTGGATTTACCTTATTTGTGAGATCACATTTATCCAACAAAAAAATGCCATTTTGAAATGCCAAACATTTTCTGGCTCCAGCATTGAAAATCTGAAAAAAAGAAACCGAAAACAATACAACTAACAACAATACAAGGAGAATGTATCCAAGATTAGTGACAGAAGAATTCGGCATATTAAGCAAACAATACACCTATAATATATACCTATAACAGCTCTATAATAAATATCCCCTAAAGATTATATTTTCTACCTACCACTCCTTCAGCTTTGACCAGAGGGGCATCCAGATCTGGGTAGACATTATCCAAGAACCATTTAAAGCTTTTACACTTGAGTTTTTCTCTCAGCTGAATCTGTTCCGTCAAATTTCCTATATCAGTCAAACTTTTGTCCAGCAGGTGGTGGTAGCCATGGCCATAAAAAAGCTCTTTATATTCATCCAGCCACACCTCTACAACCCTGGCCAAGTTTCTCTCAACCGTCTTCACACGGTCTTTAGGGAACTTGTAAGGATTATCGCCGCGGAAGATGTGGCCGACACGTGAGCAGGGGATAATTTCAATCTCGCCACCACACATCCAGATCTACAGCACAAATAACATATTACCTGCTGCCATAGGCCAATCTATACATTTTTTTTCAGTATAGCTTAATAAAAATTTAAATGGACCCAAATCAAATTTTACTTTTTTTCCGCAGTTTTAGAGCAAACATAGTCATGTTTTTCATTAAAAGTCTGTTCTGATATGTCTACAAGACTGTGCTCAATAATTTAAGTCTGCATGCAAAGAAAAAAAAGAGTTAAAAAGCAGCCAAAAATGCCATGCAATAAACTATTTTTATGAAGAAGAAAAAAAAAACCCAAAACAAAAAAACAAACAAACAAATAAAACAACCTTTGTTTTTTTGTTTTTTGTTTTTTTTTAAATCTTTGGTCTCTGACAATAAACCTTTGCTAATTTACCTTGAAAGAGATTTCCATGTTTTCCCCACCCCAGACATCCAGGCCTGGGTCATATGCCCCCAGCTCATAGAAATAGCTCTTATCTATAGAGAAAAGCCCCCCTGCCATAACAGGACACCTGTACAAGAATAAAAACATATCACATATGCTAATTGCCACAACACAGATTAATATATTTTCTTACATATAACAACTATGCTTATATACAGCTTGTATAATTGAGTATAAGCAACAATTAGAACTGAAACTACTATGTCTAATATTCTTAATAGTTCATTTGTAAGATTGAAGGATCTGCATGAACATTAAAAAACAATTATATAATATGGTGTTTCATTTATGAAAGAATCAATGACTTCGAATTATTATTATGTGTTTATGTGTACAACTTTCTTTTTTCGTGAACTGAGATGAGCTGGATGATCTAATTGTTGAACAAACTGGGACTGGAAGACAAAACTGAATCTCTTCTGTGAATGAGGATCTGCTGACCAATTAAACAGAATATGTTTGTTCAGCTCCTAATGTGAATCAGTTGATTACAGCACAGAGATATGGCACAGAAATATTATCTACACGTGAAAATGATGATCACAAAATTAAAAATATACCTGGAAGCGGCGATGATTTTATCGTCCCTTTAGGAAGTTTTTATTCTATGTATTATGTTAAAAGAGAAAAATAATATTGTCTCTTCATTTAATTGGAGAGCATCACATTCAGTCATGTCTGGCAACTAATGGAAACTAACTATAAATGAAGGTAACATTTATATGCCAATAGGCTTTTTGAAAATTACAATTTTTACAAACTAGTTATATTATATATATATATATATATATATATATATAGTTATATATATATATATATCAAACTAGATCAATGAGACCTAAAAGGTTCTCTTGTCCTGTGGCTCTCTCTGGTGGACAACATTAGTATTACAGCCTTAATCTCTATCATTCCCAGTGGTTTGATTAGAAACTGCTGTTAGCCTGTCCGAACATTGGAAATTCATCACAAATTTGTAATGTTTACTCAGACCATGTTTTTCATGTATACAAAGATTTGTGAAGTTTCGATTTTGCAACATAGATATATTGTTATGCCATTATGATGACATTACCTGATGGGGTCTGAATCCTTGACCTGGTTCTTTCTAATATATTCCTCAGGTAGAGCACTCCAGCCAAACACGAGTGGCCATCGGAAAATGCCTCTTTGGAAGTTATCAACAAGCATGTAACTGCAACAAAACCAACAAACAAATAAATACATTTCAGTGCATGAATTTAGTCTCATGAGGTCATGGACATGTACTCTGTTACATGTACTATAGGGTAAAATGGGGCTAAAGGCACACCTTGAGAAAAATATGTGCTTTTCACTACACCCATAATGTATGATTGCTGAAAAAATATCTACGCATATATTGAACGTTTAAGGGCCAACATAATTTGAGTGAAAATAAATTATAAAAGTGGCTTATTTTGTTTAAAAATCTTATAAATGTATGAGGCAAGGGGGCCTTTCACCCCAGACATTTGGTAAAAGACTCACCAGCATGTGGCAAAAGGTGATAAAAAATATATTTTAAAAATACAGAAACAAAATTATTTTAAAAAGTAAAGATTCTTAAAGCATTGAAGGAGATCTCAAAAAACTTACATTTTGATTTACAGTAATAACAATAAATTATATTTTACTATATGATATACATTTTTGTGCTATCTAGTGTTTTAGAAAAAAATAAAATCAAATGAGCCTTTTACCCTGTTGTACCCTACTCTTACACCATGGTATTCTTTGAAGTGCCTTGTACAAAAGGGGAGCTCAACAGTTATTTAATTGCATGAATGAATATACTTCACTACCTCATGTCTTTATCACTGATGACCTCAATAACAGGACAGACCACTTTTTTGCGGTCCAGGTAAACTCTTTCTAACAGTGGCTCCAGCCACCCCACGTTACACTCAATGTGAGAGTCCAGGAATGTCAACACTTCACCTGTAGATGAAACAACATCTGCTGAAACAATCAATTACAGCAAAACACTAAAACAAATTGTATTGTTTATAGCAGCGATAACAGCTGTCCATGTATCCCAAACCGATTAAATTAAGCATGAATCCCTACCCAAACTGCTTTCTCAGTAAACTGAATTAAATTGAAACCCAGTGTACAATACCTGTAGCAGCAGAGGCCCCAGCCATCCTGGCTCTGATGAGGCCTTGTCTCTCTTTCAGACGGATGATACGTACTTTAGGGAACTGAAACATATAAACATCCAACTGCTCCTTCAGGTAGTCTGGAACACAAACAAAATCCCTCATAGAGAAACAAAACCACAGAAATGTGAGAACTAACATATCATGCTTCTTTAATTAGAGCTACTTTTACTTAAGCTAAAATGCTTAAATTATGCTTTATTTTAAAGAAAAGGTAATAATAACATATATAAATCTAATATAAATATATTCCTCCGTTTCACAGACAATGTTTAAGCTTAACCCCAGGCTAAAACGCATGTTTGAGCTGTTTTAAATGAAAGCAACTTGCACTGACATATTTTAAAATATATCAGTGCCATTGTTTTATCTAAAGATGCACACCAATAATGTTTTATTTTCCAAGGCACATTTATAAAAGCTACTTAAATGTCCTTTTTTAAACTAACCCCTAATCCTGGCTTAATCTAAGCCCTGTCTGTGGCTGAGGCATTTCCTGGCTTTTTCTACAATGATCAAATCCCATGCTAATATTTTTATTACAGGACTTGTGATGTTTTGTCATAAACTAGGCATTGTTTAATAAGTTTCACCTTTCAAGATTTCATTTATACTGTATTTAGTGTACTGCATTTAGTGTTGATCACTTGTGACCACTATGTGTAAGATCTAAATCTTTTAACTATTAGATATAAACCCTGTCACTAAGCTCACGTGATTCACATAATTTCTTTGAAATGTAACTAAATCAGCACAGAATTGTTCCCTCAGACCTTTGGTGCTGCAGTCATCCACCAGAATGATCTCTTTCAGCAGATGTGAGGGAGACCTGTTGAGCACACTGTGTACGGAGCGCAGCAGAGTTGACCAAACCTCATCCACAAAGCAAAAGATCACGCTGGTATTGGGCAGGTCATCATGAACAAGATTTTCTGAACATCTAAAAAATACAGGGTATGGAGGAGTTACACATATATCAGTGATACACATTCTTGCCATAACATAAAATTTGCCATGACCTGCCCGAATACAACAATATTTTGGTTCAAACTCACGTTTGGGGTCTGGTGTCTGGAATGGCTCTATCTATTGGTATCTGTTCACTCAGGAATACATTAAAATATCCTTCACTCCAGCGTCTTCGACTCTCCAGTTCTTTATCTCTGGGAACTCTTGCAGGCTGTCCAAACTGTCCCACGGCCTGCGGATCTCTGGGCATGTCTGTCACATCTAGGGCCATAACCTTATGAAGCCCACCTGACCTTCTCGTCCGCACACTAGTAGAGTGCAGTATCTCTTCTGCTGCTTTTTGAGTAATATCTGGTTTAGTTTTGTTGAAAGCATTGACATGGTTCTCTCTATTGTCAATGATATTTTTTGATTTATCAGTCTCTGCTGGTTTGAGTAAATCATTACTCAGGTTCTTCTGTAAACCTTGATCTATATGAGCTTCATTATGTGACATCACTAGTGTGTCATTGGTATGATGTACTTTCACCACAGAGTTTTCTTTGAGCGCATGAGGATACATTCTCTCCCGGACAGCAAGCAGTGCTTTAGTATGTGCTGTAACATCTTGATTTGCTTCTGTCAGTCCATTAACAGCAGCATTTATTTTGTTCATCTTTGCAGTTATACTGTTCACTTTGCCATTAATAACAGTTTTTGTCTCATTTATTTTTGGGGAAATGCTAATAATCGTTCCTTTAACAAGTGATTTCACAGTTAGATTCACTTTACTTTGGTTAATTACCTCCTTTTGTTCCACAAAAATCTTGTCAGCCACTAACATTGGATTTAAATGTTTGTCATCTTTTAGCAGAGTTTGGGTTTCTGTCCTAAACTTTGGCCACTTTCTGTAAACCCCATCAACTTTCCGATCAAACCTGTCTCTGTTTTTAAAAAGCTCCCTTTTGTCTAGGTTTACTTTTTGCAGTGGATGTTTCAAGACACCCTCTACATTGCTTTTTCTCCTACCCTGGTTTATTACAATCTCTCTCACTTTGAGATCCTGATTAACATCATTGATGGATATCCGCAGTGCTGCCATGTCAAAGAGGAGCCAAATTACAGATGCAATAAACACAAACGCCAGGACCCTCCCACTGCCTCTGAAATACTTCCTAAACCTCATTTTGTTTTTAAATATTGATACAGTTCAGTACTGAAAGAGACTGACTCCACATTCTTAAGCTGATGTGACAAAATATTCACAAGTTGCAGATAAATTAGAAACAGATATGTATTCTGTTAGGCAAGGAGGCCAAGATGGAAATACTAAACAAACGGAAAGGGATAAATTGGAACCAACGTTTTAAACAACATAAAGAAGCCGCCAAAATTAGCAGAATTAAAATGAAACAACTCTGTCGCTATGGTTACACGCGTTATTCAAGCTATCGCGATAATAGAAACGGGATTTGATTGTGGTTTACCTGGCTATACAGACGACGATTATTCCATTTGAGACTGGTGGTGTTAATAGACAATTTAAGAGTACCAAAACATCGTCCATCATTGCCAAACACTGATTGTGAGAACTTAGCCACAGAGGGGCATTAATTCAGTAAACCTCCCGAACTCAAAAACGACAGCGTGGCAATATTTCTGCAGTATGACCTAAAAACTCTGTCCAGGCACACTTCCGCAGTTTTGCACTCTAAGGCATATTAGATCCACAGCAAATCCTATGAGATATTTCGTTTCACAGAACGCCGAAATAGTCGCGTGAAACTTCCTAGTGATATAGTCGTCGCGAAGTTTGTCATCACACACATGCTGCTCCGGTCTTCTCAAATGAATCTTCTCGGCACTCGTTTCGATATTCTGAAAGGTTAAATTCACCTATTATCTAGTGCCACTTCTGAGCACATGCATACATGTATATGTGTTCCATAATAACATCCTCCTGTAAGAACCGTAGTTCCTGCTGGCGTCCTGCACATCAGACCTGCCCTGTTTTACACGTAGGCTATACACACACTTATGTGGCGACGTGTCAATATTTAGAGCGAAATTTTGGACGCATTGAGAAATGAATTCCTGATCAGGGTGAGGTTCAGACATATAATTATTACTGCATGTTAGTCAATACATTCGTTTAAAACTTTTTTTAATGTTTTGGATTACCATGGCATGTTATATTTAAGTGTACTTTGAAGTACGTGCATTACTTGTCAATAGTGCTTGCACACCTACTGTTTCTTATAATTATTATTTTACACACATTAGGATAATAATATAGGCAACCCTATGAGAATGTAAAATGAACGAATGAATAAATAAATGAATAAAGAATGTATGTATGTATGTATATATATATATATATATATATATATATATATATATATATATATATATATATATATATAAATAATATGTAATGTTTAGTTTTCTAAGAAATTCATAAACATTTGACTCAGTGTCAATACCATGAAACTTGCCCAGTGCCATGGATGGTCATTCGGTTCTATAGTATTATTCAAAGTATCACACTATTACCAGTATACTGCCATGGTACTGCCACAGTAATTTTTTTTGAAATATAAGGTTGAGGATTTTAAGATATTCACATTGTTATTTCTGTGTTTACTCACAGTCAGGGAAAGATTGTGAAAGATTAAAAACATGTTATTTAGATAAAGTCTTGTCTAACCTGTTCTGTTGCAATACACAATACCTGAAAGCCTTGCCTGTGTTTGTTCGTCTAAAGAGTTTTAAACAAACAGCACAGTATTATTACACACACAGCACACCTTTAAGTACAAACAACCTAGAGTGTAGGTAAACTGCTAAAGGTTTATTTTTTAAAGTGAGACTATATAAATAAAACTTAGATAATATAGACAATATTATTAATGAATAATAAAGTTGAGCTGCAATAAAGTAAAAAGAACATATCAAACAGTCTAAAAACTAACAAATTCTAAAATCCATGCTATTTTTTCAGTTGTATATGAAATATATGATACAAATTGTATTTGAATTAGAAAAATGTAAATGAAGCATTTTGTCTTAAATAATCTAGGAGAGAATGGTAATTTATTTTAAACTCAAAATGTTACCTGTTTATTCCACATGAGTATATTACTGGAAGATGTAATTACTGTGGTTGAACATGTTATTTTGAAAAGAGCCCTGTAACGCAGGCAACCCCCTTAATTGAGATCTTTTCAGACCCTCAAAATGTGACTATGGCATGTCCTGAGTTGAGTAGAACAATCTTGCATTGACTTTATAACATGCTAATTAGGGATTTGGAATTAAAATTACAATAGTTGGTCTTTCATTTGCATAGAGGTCATGTTTAGCTAATGTGTCTCTTGTTGAAACCGACAGCCAGCATGACTATGGTTAAATCTGACCCAGTGACATTTCCTGTTTCAAATTATGCACAATGTGTGAATTAAATTAATTAGAGAATTCATTAAGAAATATGGCTCATGGAAATGACCGTAATATTTAGTTATATGAGGTCATTTTCTTTCATTGTTGGAGCTAATTTGTTTCATAACATTTCCTGCTGTACTATCTGCCCATGTTAACTGTGATGTATGCAATTTGATAGGGTTTTAATTAATTATGATTACATTTTATACTAAATGTTCAGCTTGTTTGGAGAGATGGCTCCCATTGAAAAAACCTTTCAAACAATTAATTTGAAATCAATTGCTTTCTTTTTCACTCCCTTTAACTAGTATGGCACTGTGTGGGAAATCTGTATGCTATTTCCAGCAGCTGCCATTAGCTGTAAATAGCCGTAATAAGTGATCATCTCCACCACAGCTACCGCAGCAGACAAATAAATGAATTGGTTAGTTGTCTACCCATCTTCACACTGCAGCACCCTTTTTAATTAGTCCTGGATTACAGTGTTTGGGGCTGAGATGGTGTATCTATTATGTCTAGCACTATAGCCTTAAAACAGGACCTCAAATATGCAAATCTCTCTTTTGCAGGCAAAAACTCAAAGGTAGGCAGACAAACCCAGCCCATCAGTTTCTGCCAATCAGCATGAATGACAGAGGTAGAAAGTAACAAAAATATGTAAAAATAAATAAATAAATAAATAAAAAGTCTAGTTTATTGTATCTGATCATATTCAATGTTATAAATGAACTCACTCTATAAAGGCACAATACTTAATATTAAATATATATTTTTAATATTTAAAGGCCACTTGAAATTGATTTTTTATTTTGATACCATATGAAATCAGTGTGGTGTAAATTGATTTTCAAATGCTTTAATTAAATCAATGTGTAATAAATTCTGAGTCTCAAAACAATTATTGAAATCTATTTACATATATATTACATCACAGGTATACTCAACAAAGATAAATAGAGCATTAAAACATTAAATTTAATACAATAAATGATATTGTAACTCACAAAATGATATTGTAAACACAGCATTTTAAGTAATTGATTTTTCTTATGTTCATTTTTACGGATCTCTATGTCTTCTGTCAAGGCGGATTTTTATGATTACTGTTTTATCCATCAAAAGCACTTTGTATTAGATACACTTAAAGAAGCACGTATCCATGAGACAGAAAATCTGAACTAAAGATAAAATACAAATACCTTATTATGCAATACAAAATGTTAGATAACAGGTTAGAAACATTATTTATCCTTAGCCATCCTTTTTAAAAAAAATCAAAATCCATATTTCTGATTACATTAGGGGTAAATTTAAATTGATTGGGACCCTATCAACCTGAATCCCCCATTAGAGATTAAATTAGAGAGGGAACACTGCAGGGAAGTGGGAAAATTCATTGCTTTTTTCAGCTGTTGAACACTGTCACTAGATGGCAGCTTAGTTCATTTAAAAACAGGTAAATATAAACATACCTAGTGTACCTAAAATTTGGTGCTGAGAAATGGTCACATTAAGGTACGTCGCTAGACCCCTTTGACTGGGTACAAGCCTAGTGAAATATCACTTTTAAATATAATTACTTATATTATTACCTATAAATATTTATAAAATAAATGTCTGATGATGGAGTACAAAATTACGTGTGTTTTAACTGTTTAGAACACAAAAGCAGTTTTTAGGACAGCAGCCACATGGCGGAAGTGAGGACGGAGCCTATACGGTCTTAATTGAGTCACGCCCAGGTATGTGCAGGTATGACTTCAGAACCCAGAAGTCTAATTCGCCACTGGTTTCTTTCCTATGGCATTTTATAATGGGGTTTTTCAATTTATGAGTAAATAATTACAATAATTATTTGATATTATAATTACTAGTTGTAGTATTTTTTAAATCTGTTTTTTTCACATATATTGTATTTCTAAATGTATATTGTCTGTTGTCATTTGTATATTGTTTATTGTCATTTGTTTAAGAATGTAAAATTTGTATTTTGCACTGTTTGGAGCATGCTCTCAAGGATTTGGTGGTGATGTGAAAATAAATGGAAATTGAAATGAAATTAAAATGAAGCCTGATAAACATAATTTGACGATACTTTGAAATTTTGTTTTACAACATACACTGTTCACACTCCCTAAACTGCCTCATCTAGTTACTTATGTTAACGCATGATTTTGGATGCATGGATGTCAATGGATGAGAGGCTTCACTACGCTGAATAAACCACTTTTGTGTCAAAATAGCTTATCATTTAATGGATCGACAACACCTCAGCTAGTCTTCAACAGGTTGCAGTATAAACATTTAAACATTAACTTAAACATTTGTTTTGGATTGATCTATTTTCAGAGTTTACACTGAAAAAAAAGTGCTGTTTTATAAGAGAAGTCAATTGTGTGACAGGTATGATTTAGTTTATGGCTCTTCTCATTCATTTATGTGGTACCTGCAAATAGTGATTGACGGTGGCACAAGGCTGCAATGTGATTGGTTATCAGCACATACCTAATCAAAGTTAGCCGCTACGCTTTCTCCAATCGTACAGCCACAGACCTTCGTATCTCCCAATAATAAGGTTGGTATGTCCGAAATCGCATACTGTCTGAGTAGAGACTACATTTGAATTTAAACTTACTTTGTGACCTTTAAAAGGTATGTTGTATATAGTATGAATGTGTGTAGTATGAATGTAAATGTGTACATAGTACATCCGCTTTGGTTTTCGAAAACTATGTATTCGGACATGCTACTCTGTTGCAGTAATAGTAGGGAAGTATTCAATTTTGGATGCAGCTATGTATCGCCGGCCATGTTAAGTGCTGTGCTTGTTGTGTTCCAGTGTGTATTTCCATGTGCAGTTGCTTCTTTAAGAGCTATTTCTGCCTGATTTGACTCTTAAAACACGTATCTTAGTGTAACCCAATGCATTCAGTTGATTCAGTAAAAGTGCTGGTCATATAATTAGAATATCATCAAAAAGTTTGATTTATTTCACTAATTCCATTTAAAAAGTGAAACTTGTATATTATATTAATTCATTACACACAGCCTGATATATTTCAAACGTTTATTTCTTTTAATTTTAATGATTATAACTGACAACTAAGGAAAATCCCAAATTCAGTATCTCAATATTAGAATTTTGTGAAAAGGTTCAATATTGAAGACACCTGGTGCAACACTCTAATCAGCTAATTAACTCAAAACACCTGCAAAGGCCTTTAAATGGTCTCTCAGTCTAGTTCTGTAGGCTACACAATCATGGGGAAGACTGCTGACTTGACAGTTGTCCAAAAGACGACCATTGACACCTTGCACAAGGAGGGCAAGACACAAAAGGTCATTGCAAAAGAGGCTGGCTGTTCACAGAGCTCTGTGTCCAAGCAAATTAATAGAGAGGCAAAGGGAAGGAAAAGATGTGGTAGAAAAAAGTGTTCAAGCAATAGGGATAACCGCACCCTGGAGAGGATTGTGAAACAAAACCCATTCAAAAATGTGGGGGAGATTCACAAAGAGTGGACTGAAGCTGGAGTCAGTGCTTCAAGAACCACTACGCACAGACATATGCATGGGTTTCAGCTGTCACATTCCTTGTGTCGAGCCACTCTTGAACAACAGACAGCGTCAGAAGCATTGTGCCTGGGCTAAAGACAAAAAGGACTGAACTGCTGCTGAGTGGTGCAAAGCTATGTTCTCTGATGAAAGTAAATTTTGCATTTCCTTTGGAAATCAGGGTCCCAGAGTCCGGAGGAAGAGAGGAGAGGCACACAATCCACGTAGCTTGAGGTCCAGTGTAAAGTTTCCACAGTCAGTGATGGTTTGGGGTGCCATGTCATCTGATGGTGTTGGTCCTCTGTGTTTTCTGAGGTCCAAGGTCAACGCAGCCGTATACCAGGAAGTTTTAGAGCACTTCATGCTTCCTGCTGCTGACCAACTTTATGGAGATGCAGATTTCATTTTCCAACAGGACTTGGCACCTGCACACAGTGCCAAAGCAACCAGTACCTGGTTTAAGGACCATGGTATCCCTGTTCTTAATTGGCCAGCAAACTTGCCTGACCTTAACCCCATAGAAAATCTATGGGGTATTGTGAAGAGCCAACAATGCAGAAGAGCTGAATGCCACTTTCAGAGCAACCTGGCCTCTCATAACACCTGAGCAGTGCCGCAGACTGATCGACTCCATGCCACGCCGCATTGCTGCAGTAATTCAGGCAAAAGGAGCCCCAACTAAGTACTGAATGCTGTACATGCTCATCCTTTTCATGTTCATACTTTTCAGTTGGCCAAGATTTCTAAAAATCCTTTCTTTGTATTGGTCTTAAGTAATATTCTAATTTTCTGAGATACTGAATTTGGGATTTTCCTTAGTTGTCAGTTATAATCATCAAAATGAAAAGAAATAAACATTTGAAATATATCAGTCTTTGTGTAATGAATGAATATAATATACAAGTTTCACTTTTTGAATGGAATTACTGAAATAAATAAACTTTTTGATGATATTCTAATTATATGACCAGCACCTGTAATTTTGATTAGTATAAAACCTGTTTATTCAGATGTTACCTAACAAAACATTTTACAATGTTCTGCTTGGGAGTTAGCCTGATAGCAGTGGCAGGTGTTTGCATGGCAGCAGTGTTAAATGTCAGTCTGTAATGTGAGCTGGACAGCATCTCAAAGCTTGGACAGAGACTTTATTGGCCCCTCCATGCCCTGTGGCCAGCCTGAAGCTTCATGAACAGCCTGACTCCAAATGCTTGAAAACAGAATTTGAACATTACTCATTCTCAAACACCTGTTAATAAATTTGTGCAGGAAATACACAAATATCATTATCATAAATATTAGTAGGGGACAACGGGGCGAAAGGCACATCTTAAGAAAAATGTGCTTTTCACCATTCCCATAGTGTGTGATTGCAGACAAAATATATATGTTTATATTGAACATAGATGGAGATGTGTGAAAATAAATCATCAAAATGGTTTGTTTGTATACACATGGGATAAAAGGCTCATCAGCATGGGGCAAAAGGCACAAAGTATTTACACAAAACAATCACTCTAGCAAGGATTGTACCATTTTCTTCTTATTTTGATAAATAAAAGAATTCATTTTTGTTCAATACATATACGGTCTTTAAAATATGTTCATTTTAAACAAACAAAATTATTTTAAAAAGTAAAGATTCTGAAAAGATTTAATGAAATCCCATTATAATGTAATCTAGCTTAACAGTAGTAACAGTAATATTAGTACGAGTAATATAATTTTAAATATGATGGTTTCCTTACAAATATGGTGATTATCTCTTAGGTGGACACCCAATTTAATATTTGATATCTACCATCTGAATCTAACAATGTCATGTCAACAAATGTAAAAGTCAGCCAACAGCAGGGGTGCTGTTTACCCCAAATACCAAGTATTGTTCCGTTATTGAAAAGTTGCCACTTTAATTACCTTAAACAAAACTAAAAATCATTATTCGTCTTAAAAAATAGTCAATAATTTTATTGATTCTCATTTGCTACATAAATTTACAACAATTTAAAACCATTAAATATTAGATAGGATGATTAGAATATAATTTAGTGCAGAATCAACTTTGAATCAGCCACACCAATAATAAGCCAAGGTTTTATGGAATTAGATTTGCGCCAAATAAAATGAACGTAACCTTTTAAGAAACTAACGAAAAAATTAATTGAACCTGAATAAAATGTCTTTGAAACTGAAAAAAAAAAATTTGTGACCAAAATGTCTGACTTTGTTTGTAATACACTGCATGTTTTGCCAATTGTTTTCTCCCTTTTCGTTCACTGATCTGTACTTACAGATGCGTTTCCAGAGTTTTCATTTATGCTTCTGAAGTTTTCGTTTACGATCCCAGAGTTTTCGTTTTTCATTCTGGCACAAACCTCTAGTGGGGGCAGGGTTAGCAGTGGTGTGTTCTTATTGGCTACTAAGTTACTGATTGACAGCTTCACGACCTGGAACGTTCGTTTTTATTGGCACAAATCTGATTCCATAAGTTTTTAAGTGTATCAAAAGCGGTTGTTAAAGGGATAGTTCACCCAAATAAAAGAAAATGTTGTCATAATTTACTCATCCTCAAGTATTCTGTTACGGTTTGTGTTGTAAGGAATACATCAGACGATGCAGTATGCGGAAATGAGTTAGATATTCCAGGGAAATCGCACCAATAAACAACGACACAAACTCTCCAACATAAACGATAACCAACAAGGACTGAGGGAGAACACAGGGTAGATATACATAGGAACACGAGAGGAGTAAGGAACGGGGCACAGGTGAATGACGTAACTAATTACCAAACACATTGAACGAAATGAACCAATAAAGGTGACCATGGAAACTAAGGAGGAGTGGGAAACTCAAACAAAGAATACATGTGACAGATAGACTAAACAAGCAGACAGATAAACAGATACCTGACAAGTTTCAAACCTATATAAATTTCTTTGTTCTGAAAGCAAAATAAGATATTTAGAAGAATGTCAGTAACCAAGCAGATCTCGCCCCACATAGACTAACAGAGTATGAAAAAATATTATGGTTAGTCAATGGGGGATGAGATCAGTTTGGTTAGTGACATTCTTCCAAATATTTTCCATTGTGTTCAACAGAACAAAGAAATTTAAACAGGTTTAGAACAACATGTGGGTACGGAGCCCCGGACATGACATGCAGGAAAAAAATGTTGCCTACTATTTTTTCCTGCATGTCATGTGTGGTGCTCCACATGAGGGTGATTTAATGATGACAGAATTTAAATTTTTGGGTAAACTATCCCTTTAAGAAAAGTGTTGCGATGAATTTTTGTGCCATCTAGTCATTCTAAAGAGAATTAAGTCGAATATGTCTTTCACCATGGTGTGCCTTTAGCCCCACTGTACTCTATAAAAAATTATTTTTGAAATGGATTTTTGATTATGTGGCCAATTCACATTCACAGTTTGAGAAATGTAGTAGAAACTGAATAGAGAAATTTTATTTTGAATATAAATGAAGAAAGCATAAAGGTATCTGTTTAACAAAAATTTTGTTCATTTTACTGAAGTATTGAGGGAAAAACAAATGGCAACAATCAAATTCGCTCATCCTTCCATCCCACACTGATGTCAAATATTATTTCACTGAATTGAGTGTCTCTCCAAATGACAGTGTATTAAGGTCTAAAAACCATGGAGAGAAAAAAACACAAAAGACATCCAGACTGTCATACACCTAAAACCCAGAAAGCCTTGAGTTTTATTCTTCCATAGATTATAAGAATTAACAACTTAAATAATTCTACAGCAGAAGCTAGTTGACATGTGGTGGTTTTGAGGGAACTTGACTCCCTTTGTTACATTTGAATGTGGCCTATTGCCACATGTCTTTTTATTATCATACAATGGAGAAGAAGATGAGCACACAATGTGTCTAAATTAACTTTCCCAATTTGGCAGTAAATGAAATCAATTCTATCCTTTATGTTACTTTTTTCATATGCCTTTTGTCTTGTTGTGGAATCTTTTCTCTCTTTGCCTCATTCATCTGTTTTGCCCTTTCCTTGATCTGATAGCATTAAACATATAATTAAGCCATAAAGGAAGGGCTGATGAGCGTCGCAGATGGTAATTGCGTCTACGTTTGAATGAAATGATATGCATTGCTACAATTTACAGCCTGTTCCTCATATTTTATTCAGAAACCTTTTATCTCTCTTCCCTCAGAATTATTCTGCAATAAATTTAGACATCTTATCAATAGCGCAGTGATAGAGGCAGAAACCTAGAGACACAAGGGAGGGGAAGAAAAGAAAAGGAGAACTGAAAAAAGAAAAATGTCAAATATTTTGCACTGTTAGAAATAATCTTCTTGTAGAAGCTTAATATGGTTGCCTCTTGTGCGTCTGTCTTGTGTTAAAAACAGAGCACTTCAGCTGGAGATAAAACATTTTTAATTAAAAATAGTTTTAAAGTTAGCTTTGTGCACTTTGTGTGAAACATCAGAGCATTATATTCGATCCTGTTGTATAATGATCCTATAGCTCAAACAGCAGAGTATAATGGTGGTTGAAATGTAAGAACATGTTTGATTCTCAGGGAATGCATGAACATGAAAAAAATATGTATGTTTGCAATGTAAGTTTCTTAGTTATAAATGCAAATGTAAGAGTGAAGCATTTGAAGACGTCCATTACCAGTCCATTCTTTCTGAAAGAAAGTAAAGACATGCAAACTGATAGAACTAAGCATTTAACATCAGACTAGTTACTGTTTACCATGCTGACTAGGCCACCTAAAAGCAAAGTGAATTTCCTTGTTGGCATTGCTGGTTATTGCCAATCACTGGAAAATCTTGCCGGTAAGGCTGTTTTTTTTTTCATGACAAAGCTGCTTATTCAAGGAACTCTTTCTGGTTAAGCTAGTAAAGCAGCCTATAGGAAGGGGTTACAAGCACAATTCACTACCTCATTCTCAGCTCGTCTGCAGTGCCCAACCAAACAAATCATCCACCTTAGCATAAATGTAATCAATCCTAAATTAACTCATTCTTAAATTAATCAACTTCAGCATTCTGCCACAAATATTTCTCAGAGTTTCTGGACAATTTAAAGTTGTAAAGTGAGTTGGATATATTTAAAATAAGGAAATGCAGCGCACCCCAGCTGTAGGGGCAGAAATGAGTCTGCCCTGCTTCTTTTATGGATTACCTTACATAAGTTAAAAATTAGTTAGTCAGATTGTGAGCACATCCATTCTCCTTTAACAGGGGACCGGGGGATGTATAGCATACCAAATTAATGAAAGTATATATCCTTTAATTTAAATGTACTTGTGTAAATAGCCTGTTAATATTTCTGTAGTGTTTATGTTCATTCTGAGAATCAAGATGGCTTTCCTCCAGAACTTGTAACATTCTAAATCAACATTTACAAAATAAATTTTAAGATAAGATGATTGTCACTGTCACGCCAGGCTCTACCTCACGTTGCAGCACCAGCGATCACACAGTAAAATCCCCAGAGTTAAATCAACTCTGCTCAGATAACATTTGGTCCCTCTCTAAGTGAAGTTATTAAACGTAATTTCGGGTGGAGTACGCCCATCTAATCTTCCAATTAATACAAAGGTATAAAACCAACATCTTGCCTCCTTCCTGTTGTTAGTTCTTTCGGCATTTGGCCCGCCCAAACCCGCATCATGACTGACTTCCAGGAAATTGAACTATTTCCCTCAGACGATGAACTTTCTAACATGCCAGAAACACCTGCACGTTCTTCCCCGAACAGGTTGGATCCTCCTTCCCTTCAATTTTCACCTACTGATCACCCGGGTCACAGTTCTCACCACTCCACAAGCCAGCTCAACCCACCTCGCTCTAGAAGACCTCTTTCTCCTCCTCCTTCTAGATCATCTCAGGACTCGGCAGTTCCTCGCCGTGATGAATCTCATCTATCATCATCATCATCCTTTTCAGCAGGAAGCCCTTCCGTCCCTCCTGTTGAGAAATGGTCCGTCAACGCACTCAGGCAGCTTCCTTGTCCGCCGCTCATTCCAGCCGGCAATCTATCGCGGCCGCCCGTAATAGTTCCGCGGCCTCTCCGGAAATGACTGTTACTTTTCCTCCTCCTATGGGTGAGTATCTCACAGCTTCCTCTGTCCAAGCTTCCACTATTTCTCTTCATCCTGTTCTGCAGTCTCAGTTGAATCCATTTACCCATGGAATTCATAAAAATACGAGGTTACCACTGCAAATGGCACCCCTTCCCCCCCTACCCCTCTGTTCCATTTCTTTCTCCTCCGCTATTGGAGCAGACCCAAGCGTGAGGCTGCCTCCACAAACGGTCTTGCCCCCCCCGATCCAAGTATGGGATCTATCCTTCTGCTTTATTCCACCCAGCTACCGCTTCCTCAGCAGTCCTTCGTCTCCCAACATATACGCTCTCAACTGCAATTCTTCTTCTATGGATCCACCACCCATCTCCACTCTTTTACGCTCCCAGATTTTAGCAGGTGCGGATATTGATCTCTCTTCGCAGCTCAAGTCGCCCAGTGGAATCAGTGTCCTTATTGGGGAGCTCTCGATCTGGAGTTGTACAATAAGGTTTTTCTGGGCTCTTGCATTTTGTGTAATTCCGCCACCCATGAGCCTTCCTCGTGCCCTCTTTTCAATCCCGCCCCTCCAAGCAATCAGAGCACTAATCCAAGCTCTTCCCAATTTTTCAATTCCACATCTTATGTACCACAGTGCAGGGGCGATTTCAAAAGATGCAATTTTAGGTTCACTTCAGGCAGACAAGTGTGTAATAATTTCAATCAGTTTGCCTGTACTAGACAACGCTGCAAATATTTACATGTGTGTAATTTCTGTGGTGGAGCTCATGCTCGCTCTGTATGCCCTGTCTATCGCTCTTCAGCAAACTCTGGAGAAGACAGATACTTTCTCAATTCTTTATTAATCATTGTTTCTTCTTTAGCACACGAATTGGAGAATCACCCAGACCAAAACTTCACACAGTATCTACTTACAGGTTTAAAGGAAGGTTTTAATCCCGATTCGGCGAGCTTACCTCTACTAGCCTTATTTGCAAAAACCTACAGTCCGCTTTAGCCGAACCTGAAGTAGTCGACACGTTAATAGCCAAAGAGCTAGACTCTATATTCATGATTGGCCCCTTTGACTCCCCTCCTTTCAAATTATTTTGTATAAGTCCCATCGGTGTAGCCACAAGGAAATTTTCAGGGAAAAAACGAATGATCATCGATCTCTCTGCTCCCCATAACAGCATTCATCCAAGCATAAACAGCCTTATTCCGCTAGAAGAATTCTCCTTGATGCATAACATCGACCAAGCCATTCAGCTAATTAAAGTTGCCGGTTGCGGAGCCTGGTTAGCAAAAGTCGATATTACTTTAGCACTCAAAGTTATGCCCATACATCCAGACTTTTGGCACCTTTTTGGCATTCGCTGGAAGGGAAAATTTTATTTTGCAGTGCGTTTAACGTTTGGCTGCAAAAGTAGTCCGAAAATATTTGACATGCTGTCAGAAGCACTTTGCTGGATCTTGCAAAATAACAATGCAATCCCTTACCTGGTGCATCTTCTGGATGACTTTCTCACCATTTCTCCAAGCTTTTTTCCTCCAGCCACTCACCTTTCTACCGTTCTGGAAGTTTTTTCTGAATTGGGAGTTCCATTGTCCCTAGAGAAAAGATCAGGCCCTACCACATCCCTAGAGTTTCTTGGAATCAACCTTGACTCTGTTAAATTCAGCAAACGAGACCTGCTATCCCTGTTAGGCCACTTAAACTATGTCATGCGTATTGTGCCTCAAGGACACCCTTTCATCTCCCACTTGCTCTCTCTTGCATCTTCCATTCAGGAATTGGATAACCCCATATCTCTAACCCCATCTTGCCTCGCTGATCTGAATCTATGGATCATGTTTTTAAAACAATGGAATGGCCTTACTTTCTTTTAAGATGACATTCAATCTCATCCCAGTGACCTCCCTCTGTTTACAGATGCCGCTCCCTCTGTAGGCTTCGGAGGTTTCTACAAGAATCATTGGTTCGCTTCAACCTGGCCTCCAGAGCTCTCCATATCAAATCTGTCACATCCTCCGCTTTTTTGAGTTATATCCAATCGTCATAGCTGCTTTTTTGTGGGGTCACGAATGGTCTTCTAAAAACATAGAATTCCACTGTGAAATTCTGGCCACTGTTCACTGTATTAACAAAGGCTGTTCAAATTCCCCTGAAATCATGGCCCTCCTGAGACACCTAACCTGGTTATCCGCCTGTAAACGATTCATCTTCAAAGCCGTTCATATTCCAGGCCACCAAAACCAAATCGCTGACGCACTCTCTCGTTTTCAGTTTCAGAAATTCAGAGCATTAGCCCCAGAGGTGGACACAGACCCAACCCAACAGTTCCTCCCTATTCAGACTTAATATTCCTGTAACTCACCCACTCACGTATCCAAGCTCACTAGTATTCATCTTACTCCTTCCGCATCGGAGCAGCCACCACAGCAGTCAAAGGTCTTAAAACCGCCCCTACAGTGCTCTGTTTTACTCGATACTGCTGCTGTAGTCCTTTGCTTAACTTGATACTGCCGCTGCAGTGCTCTGCCCACACAGTAAAAACCCCAGAGTTAAATCAACTCTGCTCAGATAACATTTGGTCAAGTCAAGTCAAGTCATCTTTATTTATATAGCGCTTTTTACAATGCAAATTGTGGCAAAGCAGCTTTACATTAATAAGAAAATGGTGTCATTGTGCAGCCTATTCTATATATTATTGATTCATTCCGTTGCAAATATCAGTAGTTATTAATGTAGTTAATTTAGGTATATCAGCACTGCAGAAAACAGTGACGTAATCGTCCGGCTCAGCTCAGTTCGCATACAACGGCGCCAATGCAGGCATATTAAAAACACTGCTGAATATCAAGCAAGTGTCCCCAACTTAAGCAAGCCAAAGGCAACAGCGGCAAGGAACCAAAACTCCAACAAATGGAGAAAAAAACCTTGGGAGAAACCAGGCTTAGTCGGGGGGCCAGTTCTCCTCTGGCCAACAGTGAACACTTGTCCGATACTCAGGCAGAGTTACAGGTCATTAAACCGATTTGGAATCGCAACAGTCAAAATATTTAATCCAGTTACATCTAGTTTAAGATCTTTTTGATCACACCGGTATGGGACGGTTTGTTGGGATATGTGCCACTGGCTGATGAGTCGGTAAGGTAACACAGTCTCCGCCGACACCACAGGGCCACACTGCTGCCGCACACAGGCACAGGTTCCCCGTCCGACCCGGACACGGCCCGGATCCAGCCAATCACGTTAATTGGTAAACCTCGGGATAAGCAGAGAGACAAACAATTAGCGTAGACGCCATTCTTCATTCCGATGTAACGAGTACATCTGGTGTTATAGGAAGTGTTCCCGGTTCCGGCTGACCTGATCTATGCAGCCTAACAATCATTTAACGGATATGAAGACAAAAGTTTATAGTGCGTCATGTGTATGCCAGGTTAAATAGATGCGTTTTTAGTTTAGATTTAAACTGACAGAGTGTGTCTGCTTTCCGAACAATGCTAGGAAGATTGTTCCAGAGTTTAGGTGCCAAATAGGAAAAGGATCTACCGCCTGCGGTTGATTTTGATATTCTAGGTATTAACAACTGGCCAGAATTCTGAGATCTTAATAGACGCGAAGGACTATAATGCATTAAGAGCTCACTCAGGTACTGGGGAGCTAAGCCATTTAGTGCTTTGTAAGTAATTAGCAAGATTTTAAAATCTATGCGATGTTTAATAGGGAGCCAGTGCAGTTTTGACAGAACCGGGCTAATATGTTCATACTTCCTGGTTCTAGTAAGGACTCTAGCAGCTGCGTTTTGGACCAGCTGTAATTTGTTTATCACGCGAGCAGGGCAACCACCCAGTAGAGCATTACAGTAATCTAGTCTCGAGGTCATAAACGCATGAACTAGCTGTTCCGCATTTGTCATTGAGAGCATATGTCGCAATTTAGATATATTTTTAAGATGGAAGAATGCGGTTTTACATATGCTAGAAATGTGGCTTTCAAATGAGAGATTGGTATCAAAGAGCACACCCAGGTTCCTAACTGACGAAGACGACTTAACAGAGCAGCCATCAAGTGTTAGACAGTATTCTAGGTTATTATGTGCAGAAGTTTTTGGTCCAATAATTAGAATCTCTGTTTTTTCTGAATTTAGTGGTAGGAAATTACTAGTCATCCAATTTTTTATATCAGCTACGCATTCTGTTAATTTTGAGAATTGGTAGGTTTCGTCAGGGCGCGAGGAAATATAGAGCTGAGTATCATCAGCGTAACAGTGAAAGCTAATGCCATGCTTCCTAATGACATCTCCCAAGGGCAGCATGTACAGAGTGAAAAGCAACGGTCCTAGAACTGAGCCTTGTGGTACTCCATGTTTAACTTGTGATCGAAATGACATCTCTTCGTTTACTTCTACAAACTGATAACGGTCAGATAAGTATGATTTGAACCATGCCAATGCATTTCCACTAATTCCAGCATAATTTTCTAGTCTATTCAAAAGAATATTGTGGTCGATAGTGTCAAAAGCTGCACTGAGGTCTAGTAACACTAATAGAGAGATACAACCACGATCTGATGATAAGAGCAAATCAGTTGTAACTCTAATGAGAGCAGTCTCAGTACTATGGTACGGTCTAAATCCTGACTGGAAATCCTCACAGATACCATTTCTTTCCAAGTAGGAACTAAGTTGAGATGATACTGCCTTTTCTAGTATTTTTGACAGAAAAGGTAGATTGGAAATTGGTCTGTAATTGACTAATTCACCAGGATCAAGTTGTGGTTTTTTAATAAGAGGTTTGATAATAGCCTGCTTAAAATTTTTCGGTACGTAACCTAGTAATAAAGATGAATTAATGATCTTAAGAAGAGGATCTATGACCTCTGGAAGCATCTCTTTCAATAGCTTAGTCGGTATAGGGTCTAACATACATGTTGTTGATTTTGATGACTTAATAAGTTTAGACAATTCTTCCTTTCCTATAGCAGCGAATGAATGGAATTTTTCCTCAGGGATGCTAAAATCCACTGTCTGATGTGATACTGTAGTAGACAGTTGCATGGCTATAATTTTCTCTCTAATGTTGTCAATCTTGCAAGTAAAGAAGTTCATAAAGTCATTACTGCTGTGCTGTTTGGAAACATCAAAAGTTGAGGCTGTATTTCTCGTTAATTTAGCCACTGTATTAAATAAATACTTAGGGTTGTGTTTATTTTCTTCTAAAAGATTTGAAAAATAAGCAGATCTAGCGGTTTTTATGGCCTTTCTGTACTCCATCATTTTCTCTCTCCATGAAATCCGAAAAACTTCTAGTTTTGAATTCTTCCAGCTGCGCTCCATTTTTCTTGCTGCTCTCTTAAGGGCCCGAGTGTGCTCGTTATACCATGGCGTTGGACTAATATCCTTAATCTTTTTTAAGCGCAAAGGAGCGACAGAGTCTAGAGTGTTGGAAAAGAGAGCGTCAATAGTTTCTGTTGCAACATCGAGTTCTTCTAAGCTGTCTGGTTTGCTAAGTTGATGAAACTGATCAGGAAGATTATTAATAAAGCAGTTTTTAGTGGTAGAAGTGATGGTTCTAACATATTTATGGCAGACAGGCGGTTTTCCAGCCTTGGTTAAATGTAGCACGCATGAGACTAGATAATGATCTGAGATGTCATCGCTCTGCTGCAGAATTTCAACGGCATCAATATCGATTCCATGTGACAATATTAGATCTAGAGTATGATTACGACAATGAGTTGGTCCTGACACGTGTTGTGTAACTCCAATAGAGCTTAAAATATCTGTTAATGCCAATCCCAAAGCGTCTTTTTCATTATCTACATGTATATTAAAATCACCAACAATAAGGACTTTATCCACAGCCAGTACTAACTCCGAGAGAAAATCAGCAAATTCTTTGATAAAATCTGTATGGTGCCCTGGTGGCCTATATACAGTAGCCAACACAAATTTCAAATGAGATTTGTCACTTACATTATATAACGTTACATAGAGCACCATCACTTCAAAAGAGATATATTTGAAAGACTTTTGTGTAATACTAAAGATATTACTATAGATAACAGCAACACCTCCCCCTTTACCTTTCTGACGAGGTTTGTGTCGATAATAGTAACCTTGAGGGCTAGACTCATTTAAAGTAATGTAATCGTCTGGTTTTAGCCAGGTTTCTGTCAAACACAGCACATCTAGATTATTTTCTGTGATAATATCATTTACAATAAGTGCTTTTGAAGAAAGGGATCGAATATTCAGCAACCCAAGCTTTATCATTTGTTTATCTTTATAATCTCTGTTTACTACTTGTTGAACATCAATTAAATTATCACCCGTAAATGGGTTTGGAAGTTTTCTGTATTTATTAGTTCGGGGTACAGACACAGTCTCTATGTGATGATATCTAGGTGAAAGAGTCTCTATGTGTTGGGATTTATCTGAATTCTGTGACGTGAGACAGCTAGCAGACGGTCGGTTTAGCCAGTCTGTCTGCTTCCTGACCTGGGCCCCAGTTAGTCAAGGTTGAGCTCTAAGACTATGTGCCATATTACTAGAGAGAAGAGCGGCACCACCCCAGGAGGGATGAATACCATCTCTTTTCAACAGGTCAGGTCTGCCCCAAAAACTTTTCCAATTGTCTATGAAACCTATATTATTCTGTGGACACCACTTAGACAGCCAGCCATTGAGTGATGAAAGTCTGCTAATTATCTCATCACTCCTACGAGCAGGAAGGGGTCCAGAAAAAATTACAGTGTCTGACATCATACATGCGATTTCACACACCTCTTTAATGTTAATTTTGGTGATCTCCGACTGGCGAAGTCGAACATCATTAGCGCCGACGTGAATAACAATCTTAGAGTATTTACGATTAGCATTAGCCAGCACTTTTAAATTTGCTTTGATGTCAGGCGCTCTGGCTCCCGGCAAACATGTGACTATGGTGGCTGGTGTCTCTATTTTCACGTTCCGTGTAATAGAATCGCCAATAACTAGGGCACTTTCAACAGGATTCTCAGTGGGTGCGTCACTGAGTGGGGAGAACCTGTTTGATGTTCTAATCAGAACGGAAGAGTGGTGTTTTTTCCCACGACTAGGCCGCCTCACAGTCACAAAGTTGCCCTGCTGCACGGGCTCTACAGCCGGAACCGAACAATGTACGGAGTTCGCTAAGCTAGTCGCATCCAAAACAGTATCTGAAGCCCTTGCATTCTTACTATCCTCAATTAAAGTTTGGATGCGTGTCTCTAATTCTGAGATTTTCTCTGTCAGCCTGACTACTTCCCTACATTTATGACATGTGAATGCCTCATCGCTGACAGAAAAAGCTATACTATGCATGTGACAGGCAGTGCAAGTAACAATGAAAGGAGAAGATGACATAGCTCACCGTGTTCGTAGACCGATCCGACTTACCAGTTGTTTGATGAACTTGTAGAAAAAGGTCCCTCTCTAAGTAGTGTTAAAGTTGATTTCATCTAAGACTGTGGCTGAAGTCAGTTGTAGTTCTTGTGTTTCTCTTTTCTTCAGTGATTCTGCTTGTTAACAGCAGGTGTTCATCATTAATGTTCAATCATCACTTAATTAATTGCTTAATTACCTCATTGACTTTAACTCTGCTTCAGTGTTACTTTAACACTATTTAGAGAGGGACCAAATGTTATCTGAGCAGAGTTGATTTAACTCTGGGAATTTTACTGTGCACAGTCCCCAGAGTTAGTGGCTGCGTCCGAAATCGCCTACTTCTCTACTGTTGAGTAGGTGAAAAGCAGTAGGCGAGCGAAAAAGTATGTCCGAAACCTTAGTAGTCATAAAAGAGTAGTCGAGAAGTTCCTGGATGGCCTACTGCTTCCGCCCAGATTCCTGAGCGCTTACCCAGGAGGCTACGGAAGAGGATACGTCATAATCAAACACGTAGGAGAAAGAGGCGTTTTCAAATGTGAGTATTGAAAACATTCCTTGTGTTAAAATCGCATTTGTTGAACTACTGTAAACTGTTGAAGTGTTGAAGGTGTAAAGACGCTAGGCAGTATAGTTGTGATTTTGCTGTAAAAACACGTTTTATTACGTACAGCTAACAGGGGAGCTCTAGTAAGCTCACGTATGTCACCAAAGTGGATTTACATGACTTAAGAAGTAATATAATGAAGTATTGGGCAGCATTTTTCATTATTATTGTGTGGGTTGGGGTGGGCTAGCAATGCAATTCATTCTGGGGTAATCTTATTTTTAGTAGTAATACTTACATTTTCTAAGTACAAAATCAACATTTTTCTCCAAAGGCAGGATCTTCGAGCAGCTGCAAAAAAACGTACTAGGTAGGGTTGAGTTACTGATGCTATGAGGTGTTAGTGCAGCTGTGACTCATGTCTTTTTTATTATTATCTATTGCAGAACTTATAATTACATACAAGATCAGGGAAAATACCATGGTTGTATCTTTAACAATAAACAATCATAAACAAAAATTTTTATTTATAAGCCTGATGAATGAAACAAATTCTTAAATTTAAGAAAAAGAGGGAAACAAAGAAGATTTAATTCACTTTTGCTTGTGGATGAAAATGTTTGCATATAAAATAATTTAACATATTCAAGAGATTGCGATTTTCGCTTTTTATAATAATAAAAAAATATCTTTAAGGATAAAACTGGGTCACATTAGGGTTGAAAATATAAGAAATGAAATTAACCGCAAATTTATTGCTACAATCACAAAATAAATGGGGAGCCATTTCTTCAACAAGACCAGAAAATCAGCAAGTTCAATCAATATCAAGATATTTAGAGATAGATGAATTAAACCTGTCACTCATATCTTTTAAGTTGTTGCGCTTGCGATAACGTTGTAGGTCACGTGATAACGTCAACATGGCGGATGATTTCCGGATCGCATTCATACTCAACAAGATTTCATTCATACTCTTTTAGCGCTCGTTAAGTACCTACTCATTGAAATTAAGTACCTACTCACTGAGTAGGCGATTTCGGATGCAGCCAGTATCACATGCAACTGTCATTCATCACAACCATCTGACCTCGTCAGAGCATACAGACTAACTTATCTGCCTTACACATCTGAGGATTCCTCTCGTTACCTAACTAAAGTCTTCCAAGTCATCTTCATTCTTTCAAGTTGTCTTTAAAGTCTTCCGAGTCATCGTCCTGTCAAGTCAGTTATATTCTCGTCTTGTCTGCTTCTCAGTGTATTGTTGTCATCTTCATCCAACCTAAAAAAAAGAAAAAAAGACTGAATCACTATCCATCACGTTATTTTTAAGTCATCTGCCAGTTTCTACTCACCTGATATTATGTCTGTTCTGCCATTCCCGCTCTAGGCATGTACTAGATCCTGTCAGTCAACATTTGAGTACCTCTGCTAAAAGTATAGTGTATAGTCTAGTATGTGTTAAATGTGTGAGAATGTAAAACTTACTAATGGTTAATCATAAGCTAGCTGTACACAGAATCTGCCCACTATAGCAATCAACAGGCAATCAACTTGCTTTAAGCAAATTTTATTTCAGACAAATAATGACTACAAATGTCTCTACATTTATGTTTGATACAAAATATTAGTCTAAACATTTTCCTAATGAGCAAAAAAGAAAATTAAATAAAAAAGATTTGCCCATCTGTTTATGATAACTGCCCTCCTGTTCTCATCATCAGATGAGCCAAACTTTTTTTTTTTTTTGCTTGTTTTGTTGTGATTCTCTGCTCACTTCCAGCCTAGATTGGATGATATTCATTGTCGTGTCAGACTTATTTAAAACAGACCATCTTGTGCCCCCACTCTCTTGGAGGGCCCTATACCATATGAATGAATAAATGAATGAATGTATGAATGAATTAATGAATGAATGAGGCATTTATATAGCACTTTACTATGTACTACTGTTTACACAAAGTGCTTTACAATCATATCAAAGGGTCTCCTTAACCAAAGTGTGCAGGTTCTTAAGTGTGCAGGTTGGACTTATGACCTGTAACTCTGCCTGAATCAATCAAGCACTGTTTGCTGTTGGCCGGAGGAGAACTGGCCCCCCGACTAAGCCTGGTCTAGGTTTTTTCTGCATTTTTGTCACCTGTTGTTTTGGTTCCTTGCCGCTGTTGCCTTTGGCTTACTTAGCAGGGTTGGGGAGCAACGAAATACAAGTAACTTAGTTACCTATTTAAAATACAAAATTTGAGTAACTGTATTTCATTACAGTTACATTTTGAATGGGTGGTAAGCAGATTACAGTTACATCTGAAAAGTATTTTAGATTACCGAAGTGATTACTTTGAATTTTAATGTCATTTAAACAGCAATTGGTGATTCTCTGACCCTGACAGTCTGAAAAAGCGTGGTTAAGTTTCATCAACATTTTAATCCTTTTAAGAGGGATCATAAACATTTTGTTATTTTTATTTAGTATCATATGATTTATTTTATCATATTTGGACTTTTCTCAATATTGCGAGTTTATATCATAATTTTGACTTTATAACTCGCAATTGCAACTTTATATCACGCAATTCTGAGGGAAAAAGTCAGAATTGTGAGATAAAAACTTGAAAATACCTTTTTTGTGTTTGTTCCACACTTAGTATTAATAATTCCAAAGTATTCTAAAATATTTAGATTAAGTTACTAAACTTGAGTAATGTAACGAAATACATTACAAATGACTTTTTAAAGCATGTATTTTGTAATCTGTAGTGAAATACATTTTAAAAGTAACCTACCCAGCCCTGTTGCTTAGTTGGGGACACTTGACCTGATATTCAACAACATCATTGTATGCGAATTGAACTGAGCTAGACGATTACGTCACTGTTTTCTCCAGTGCTGATATACAGATAAATTAACTAAATTAATAACTATTGATTTTTACAACATAACTATTGATTTTTACAACAGATTTTTACAATCAAAACTGAATTTATTTAAGTTGGACAATGACACCATTTTCTTTCAGAGCTGCTGTATAGCCAAAAATTGTTTGCCAATTATCTGCTTTGACACAGTTTGACTCAATGCAATTGCTGCCACAGAACAACAGCACCAGTGCACTCACCACACTGTAGGTTGAATAAATATAAACACCACAGACATTTTCAGGTAATAAAGTTTGCAACTACATATTTACAAAGTCCAAAACAATATGTGAATATATTTTGCAGTACAATCTGGAGTTAACCACAGGTCAAAAGGCCTCCAAGGTTCATATGTTTGTATCTATATGTGTTTGTGTGCATAGCAAAGCAAATCAATTCAAGTCGCCTTTACCTATATAGCACTTTTTACGATGCAAATTGTGGCAAAGCAGCTTTGCAGTAATAATTGGCAAATAATTTTGGGATTCACAGCAGCTCCCAAAGAAAATGGTGTCATTGTCCAGCTTATTCTATATATTTGTATTGATTCATTCCATTGCAAAGATCAATAGTTATTAGTCTAATTAATTTATGTATATCAGCACTGGATAAAACATTGATGTAATCGTCCAGTTCAGCTCAGTTCGCATAAAACAGCATCAATGCAGGCATACTAAAAACACTGCTGAATATCAAGCAAGTGTCCCCAACCAAGCAAGCCAAAGGCAACAGTGGCAAGGAACCAAAACTCCAACAAAATGGAGAAAAAAACCTTGGAAGAAACCAGGCTTAGTCGGGGGGCCAGTTCTCCTCTGGCCAACAGTGAACACTTGCTTGATTGATTCAGGCAGAGTTACAGGTCATAAGTCCGATTTGGGATCGCAACAGTCAAAATATTTAATCCAGTTCAATCTAGTTAAAGATCTTTTTCATTACGCCGGTATGGGAAGGTTTGCTGGGGATCTGTGCCACTGGCTGATATGTCGGTAAGGCCCTCACAAGGGATGAGCTAGTTGACACAGTTTCCGCCGACACCCCAGGGCAACGCTGCTGCCGTGCACAGGCGCAGGTTCCCCATTCGACCCGGACACGGCCCGGATTCAGCCAATCACGTTAAATGGTAAACCTCGAGATAAGCAGAAAGACTAAAATTAGCATAGACGCCATTCTTCTTCTGATGTAACGAGTACATCCGGTGTTATAGGAAGTGTTCCTGGTGCCAGCTGACCTGATCTATCAGGTCAATCAAATCAAACTTATAACCTATCACTCTTTCTTTTTCGGTGGGGGAACACATCTCCAACATTATTTTATATAAAAACATTCGGATTACCTTGATATTGCTAGTTTTATCTGACTTCCCAAACATCCGTTACTAGCGGCGTGGCACGCTAGCGTTTGTACTCTTCTCTCTCACTATATTATTCATCTAATCTAATAGCGAGTGTATTGGATGTTTCTCTACCTTTGTGTACAGGGGAAGACACGTTTGAGCTGCGTGCGGTGCAGTTGGAACTGGAGGCAGTGGAGCGGCAGATCCGGATCCTTCTCGAGAAGCAGGCTGTTAGATTTTGCTGTATTTGGCTGAGCAGTCTTTTTGGGTGGCTCGCCAATGTATTAGATTTCTCTAATACATAAAATGAGTAAGCTTGACCAGAGTTCTTGTGGGGAGAAGAGTTTATTGAGGGCAGTAGTGTAGCACAGTTCTTCAGCAGCGATGTCAGCGTGTCAGCCTTCAAAATAACTTTACTCAAAGTTCTGTCTGTGAGACAGAACTTTATACATGAAGACAAAAGGGCTACAAACAATAGAAAACTGTTAGGTCCTCCTATAGTAGGTTGATCTACCCTGCAATCTACTCTGAGCAAACTGTTTCTTTGTTTTTCAGTTTCTGTAGGCCATTTGGTTGACACCTTTACAGACACAGACTGTTGATTGCATCAAGGACAGAGTTGATTGTGTCTGAGGCACAGTCACAATTTAAATGCATCTAACTAAAGATGATGAAAATTCGCATAATCTTTCAAGGCCGAGCTACGCGAGCGGCAGACGGCGCTGGAAACTTCTCGTGCTGACGCTCACCAACCCTTGGTAAGACTACAAAATTACACTGGTATTCAGGGACAGTCTGCATTTAGAAGGATGTACTGTTACTTCATCCTCAACAGTTAAAGACCTGGGTGTTATATTAGACAGCAACTTGTCCTTTGAAAATCATATTTCATGTTACAAAAACAGCCTTTTTCCACCTCAGAAACATTACTAAGATACAGAATATGTTATCTATTTCTGATGCAGAAAAGTTAGTTCATGCTTTCATGATGTCTCGACCAGATTACTGTAATGCATTATTAGCTGGTCGTCCTGCTTCCTCAATAAACAAGCAACAAGTAGTACAAAATGCAGCGGCTAGAGTTCTTACCAGGTCAAGAAAATATGATCATATAACACCAATTTTATCAACTTTACACTGGTTACCCATTAAGTTCCGTATCGATTATAAAGTATTGCTAATGACCTATAAGGCTCTAAATGGTTTAGCTCCTGTGTACTTAACCGATCTTCTATTGCCCTACAATCCGTCACATTCTTTAAGATCACAAAACTCTGGACTTCTGGTTGTACCTAGGATAGCTAAGTCCACTAAAGGAGGGAGAGCGTTTTCACATTTGGCTCCGAAACGCTTGAATAGCCTTCCTGATAATGTTAGGGGCTCAGACTCACTCACCCAGTTTAAATCTAGATTAAAGACACATCTCTTTAGCCAAGCATTCACATAATGCATCTCATGTCAGATCAATTGCTCATTATGACTATCTTTGCTTAAAGTTATGAACAGCAGCTATGCTAATTATTCTCCTTTTGCTTTTCTTTTTTACCTCTGGACACCCGCCCAGAAGTGACTAGAGAGCACATCGGCTTCAATCTGGATCCAGCCTCTGAAGAAGACCTCAGATGACCTTCACCTGTGATGCAATCATCTGGATCAACATGCACATTGCCCAATTTCTATATCCTAATTATTGTTAATGTAATTCATTTTCCAGGAGCTCTTTGCTTCTACCTTCAGTTAAACTGCTAACTCTGATTGTAAATTAAATACCTAAATTATATTATTTGCTAACTGCATTCTTTAAGTTGTAATGCTGACATCCATTCTCTGTAAAGCTGCTTTGAAACGATATGTATCGTGAAAAGCGCTATACAAATAAATTTGAATTGAATTGAATTGAATCTATGCAGCCTAACAATCCTTTAACGGATATGAAGACATAAATTGATAATGTGTCATGTGTATGCCAGGTTAAAGAGATGCGTTTTTAGTCTAGATTTAAACTGACAGAGTGTGTCTGCTTCCCAAACAATGCTAGGAAGATCGTTCCAGAGTTTAGGTGCCAAATAGGAAAAGGATCTACTGCCTGCGGTTGATTTTAATATTCTAGGTTTTAACAACTGGCCAGAATTCTGAGATCGTAATAGACGCGAAGGACTATAATGCATTAAGAGCTCACTCATGTACTGGGGAGCTAAGCCATTTAGTGCTTTGTAAGTAATTAGCAAGATTTTAAAATCTATACAATGTTTAATAGGGAGTGTTGAACTGAAGTGAAGTGAAGTGTTGACAGAACCGGGCTAATATGGTCATACTTCCTGGTTCTAGTAAGGACTCTAGTGGCTGCATTTTGGAACAGCTGTTTGTTTATCAAGCGAGCAGGGCAACCACCCAGTAGAGCGTCGCAGTAATCTAGCCTTGAGGTCATGAACGCATGAACTAACTGTTTTGCATTTGTCATTGAGAGCATATGTCATAGTTTAGATATATTTTTAAGATGGAAGAATGTGGTTTTACATATGCTAGAAATGTGGCTTTCAAATGAAAGATTGGTATCAAAGAGTACACCCAGGTTACTAACTGACAAAGACGACTTAACAGAGCAGCCATCAAGTGTTAGACAGTTTTCTAGGTTATTATGTGCAGAAGTTTTTGATCCAGTAATTAGAATCTCTGTTTTTTCTGAACTTAGTTCAGAAATTACTTGTCATCCAATTTTTTATATCAGCTACACATTCCGTTCATTTTGAAAATTGGTAGGTTTCGTCAGGGCACGAAGAAATATAGAGCTGAGTATCATCAGCGTAACAGTGAAAACTAATGCCATGCTTGATATCTCCCAAGGGTAGCATGTACAGAGTGAAAAGCAATGGCTCTAGTACTGAGCCTTGCGGTACTCCATATTGAACTTGCGATCGAAATGACATCTCTTAATTTACTACAAACTGATAACGGTCAGATAAATATGATTTGAAGCATGTCAATGCAATTCCACTAATGCCAACACAATTTTAGAGTCTATTCAAAAGAATATTGTGGTCGATAGTGTCAAAAGCAGCACTGAGGTCTAATAAGACTAATAGAGAGATACAACCATGATCTGATGATAAGAGCAAATCATTTGTAACTCTTATGAGAACAGTCTCAGTATTATGGTACTGTCTAAATCCTGACTGGAAATCCTCACTGATACCATTTCTTTCCAAGTAGGAACACAGTTGCGATGATATTGCCTTTTCTAGTATTTTTGACAGAAAAGGTAGATTGGGGATCGGCCTGTAATTGACTAATTCTTTAGGATCAAGTTGTGTTTTTTTAATGAGAGGATTGATAATAACCAGCTTAAAAGTTTTCGGTATGTAACCTATTGATAAAGATGAATTAATGATCTTAAGAAGAGGACCTATGACCTCTGGAAGCATCTCTTTCAATAGCTTAGTCGGTATAGGGTCTAACATACATGTTGTTGATTTCGAGGATTTCACAAGTTTAGCCAATTCTTCCTCTCCTATAGCAGCGAATGAATGGAACTTTTACTCAGGGATACTACAATGCACTGTCTGATGTCCGAGTGTGCATCATTATACCATGATGTTGTGCTAATATCCTTAATATTTTTTAAGCGCATAGGAGCAATAGAGTCTAGAGTGCTGGAAAAGAGAGCGTCAATGGTTTCTGTTGCAACATTGAATTCTTCTAAGCTGTCTGGTTTGCTAAGACGATGAAACGTTATCAGGAAGATTATTTATAAAGCAATCTTTAGTTGTAGAGGTGATGGTTCTACCATATTTTTGGCAGAGAGGCGGTTTTTCAGCCTTGGTTAAATGTAGCATACATGAGACGTCATTGCTCTGCTGTAGAATTTCAACGGTATCAATATCGATTCTGTGTGACAATATTAGATCTAAGGTATGATTCCAACAATGAGTGGGTCCTGACACGTGTTGTCTAACTCCAATAGAGTTTAGAATATGTGTAAATGCCAATCCCAATGCGTCTTTTTCATTATCTACATGGATATTAAAATCACCAACAATAAGGACTTTATTATTCTTTTATAAAGTCTGTATGGTGCCCTGGTGGCCTGTATTCAGTAGCCAGCTCAAATGTCAAATGGGATTTGTCACTTACATTATATAACGTTACTGTAACGATCGTCAGCCGAATTGCCTGTTATAACCACTAGAGGGCACTTCACCCTGGACTTACATCACACACACATTTACTCACTCACTCAGGCAGACTACATTTCCCAGAAGTCCCGTCTCGAGTCCTTGATCACCTCACCAGCTGCTACTCATTATGTTGACTATTTAAGCTCTCTGCACACACACATCAGGGCTTGGTCTTGTTATTCCAAGTGATTCCATTTCTGAGCGTTCATTCAATTCATTCATTCAGTCTGCCCGTATTCATCGCGTCTGTTCATCTTGTCATCCGTGTCCTGAACGTTTTCTGCCTGCCATTGGAATCATTGCCTGGTGTTATTGCACTATGTTCACTTGCTGGCTACCTCGACCTCACCGACTGTCTACGACTACGATTCTGCCATCCCTCTGAAATTCCTGTTTGCTGTTCCATGACTTATGCATGTGTGAATACCCTGTATAATAAAAGCCTGCGTTTGGATCCCATTCCGTTAACCGTTCCTTCATTACAGAAGACCTAGCCGAACCAAGATCCATCGGCTTTCAACAGCATTCTCCGTCACACTATGGATTACTTCGACCAGCTAATAGGATGATTCACTGATCGAGGAATACATTCAACATTTCTGTGAGACATTGAATCATGTTCAACATTTCTGTGAGATATAAGAATCAGGTTTCCTGAGGGGAATTTTGCGTTTAGTCTCAGAGACTATATGGAATACGCACTAATTCTGTGGGGTTCAAAGTTCACTATGGAAGACACTTCACAGCACGCTGCAGCTGATCGTCATGCATCCAGCCAGGTCACCGTTGATCATTGACCTGAGATAAGTCACTTCTCAGCAGAGCTTCCAGAGCCTCGTCACATCTCATATTTCATGGGTGCCTTGTTAAAGTCTTCAGCCATCATGGATGCCACATCTGTGTTCCCGGGTATCTTGAGCAAGGCACCTGAGGACTTTAAGGCTTTCCCCAAACTCTGGAGAATGGCTTCTTGCCTGGAGGACACTCCGCTGATGTCGGAGCGAGCAGCTGGCATCTCAGTAGCCCCTGATCCTGTGTCAGTTCCTGAACCCGTTCCAGTAGTCCCCGAGGGCATGTCTGAGTCTGTTCCTGCAGATCAAGAGGGCGCTACTGAGTCAGTTCCTGAGCATGCTAGTACAGATCAAGAGGGCGCCACTGAGTCAGTTCCTGAGTACGCTAGTGCAGATCAAGAGGGCGTTCCCGAGTCAGGCGCTGAGCACGCCAGTGCAACCCAAGAGGGCGCTCCTGAGTCAGTCACTGAGCACGTCAGTGCAGCCCAAGAGTGTGCTCCCGAGTCAGTACCCGAAAACCCCAGTACAACCCAAGAGCTTCCTCTCTGCCCTGCACCTGAGTTTCCTGTCTGTTCTGACACGACTACGATTCTGCCATCCCTCTGAAATTCCTGTTCGCTGTTCCATGACTTATGCATGTGTGAATACCCTGTATAATAAAAGCCTGCGTTTGGATCCCATTCCGTTAACCGTTCCTTCATTACAGTTAAATAAAACACCATCACTTCGAAAGAATTATATTTGAAGGACTTTTGAGTAATACTGAAGATATTACTATAGATTTCAGCGACACCTCTCTCTTTGCCTTTCCGACAAGGTTCATGTTGATAATACTAACCTTGAGTGCTAGACTCATTTAAAGTAATATAATCGTCTGGTTTTAGCCAGATTTCTCTCAAACACAGCACATCTAGATTACTTTCTGTGATAATATCATTTACAATAAGTGCTTTTGAAGAAAGGGATCTAATATTCAGCAACCCAAGCTTTATTATTTGTTTATCAGTATTGTCTCTGTTTTTTACTTTCTTGGACATCAATTAAATTTTTACCCTTAAATGGGTTTGGAAGTTTTTTGTATTTACTAATTCGGGGTACAGACACAGTCTCTATGTGATGATATCTAGGTGAAAGAGTCTCTGCATATGTATGTGTCTGTGCTGCAACAGTCACAATGTGGATTGAGTGGATTATCTTTGCTGTGTCCCAAGAGGAGATTTAGCCTTCAAAACATTTCAGTTTCTCATTTGGTATTCCACCATACAATCCCAAAGAAACCATGAAAGCCGTTAACACAACAACTTTAACACTGGTATTGATATTGTCCTGTCCAAACCCCTTACTCCTATACAGGACAGACTTTCTTTTTAAAACTTTCCTCCTTCAATGAGCTGAAAATGTTTGTGGGCCTGTAGCCAACGCAAAGCTGGTAGTATTGAACTGTCCCTTGTGTCATCCTGCTCTCCGCTGATACTTGAACAGGGGCAAGACAAGCCATATAGGTTTAACTCGCGTGTCTGTTTGACCTGCCAAGTGCTGAGATATGCCAGCTGGCGGGCTTACGCCTTGGGGGGTGGGGGGGGGGGGTTGGGCTCTGCACCTCAGGCCCCTGCTGTTTAGTCATGGTGTAACTCCATTACCTTTAAGTACTGGTGCTTATGTCCGCTGGCTGACTTTAACAACCCTACTACCACTTTCAGCCTGGAATCCACTTCAGCCAGACCCCTCTGTGCTCTCAATGCCTGGGGAGACGTCTGTGTAACTGGTAATAGACTGTAGAGGAAGGATAAAAAAACAACAACAAGATAATGCATTTGATCGATCAGCACAAAGACATTTCATTTGGGAGATCAATAGCAGTTTTTATAGATGACAGAACCAAACAAGTACATTTATTTCCTGTCTGTGATTACATCTCTCAGGCAGAGAAGAGGAGCCGGTCGCCGATTCTGTGTGCAGTGGGAACAGAACCCCTTCTGCTGCTTTATTGTTCGCAATCTGTATTTAAAACTAATATCAGCCTGCTGTGCATGGCCCAGGGCTACAGCTGCATAACCTGATATATATGGAGCTCTTGTGTTCCCTTTGTATTAGAATGTGAAAAATACCTTTTCCTCCACATTTTTCATTGGACATCAATTTCTTTTTGTTTGTGTTTGGTGACTATAATGATTGTTTTTTTGTGGGCACTGGGGTAGTGATTTGTAATGCCTCTCTGTATAATGTAGCCCAGGCATATTACAAAAACTGATTTTGGAGAATTGTGAGACTGAGGATTGGGGGAGGCTGAGGATGGGGGGATAGTTGGGGGTTGGTGTTTGAGGGACTGGAGGAGGGGGATGCCAAGTTTACACTCAACCTTTCTCTTGTTGTTCTTCTCGTCTTTGTGATGCAGGGGTTAATCTGTATATACCCTCCAGTCACAAGAGCCCTTACAGTTGTGCGTTGGACGGTGGCTGATGTACATCCACAGATACGGCACAGACAGAAAGAGAAAGCTCTTCCACATAGACAAATATTTACTGAAGGAAGTAAAGCTTGAGGCAAGCTCCTTAATCAGGAGGAATATACAGACCTCAAAAGAGACTTGACTCATATCTTATGACTGTTCATAAAGGGTAAAACACCTGTTGAGAGGATTCAATGCAGAAATTATGATAATTTATGCTCATCCACTTATATTCACTGTTAATACAATCCATGGATTATTCTAATACACTCATCAGTGGTGTTCGATGTAAGATATTGGGCAACAAATTAGAATTGTGCCAAATAAAACGAACGTAACTTTTTAAGAAACTAACGAAAAAATAAATTGAAACTGAATAAAATGTCTTTGAAACTGAAAAAAAAATTGCAACCAAAATGTTTGCATTGTGAAAAGTTTTCGTTTACGAGCCCAGAGTTTTCGTTTGTCATTCTGGCACAAACCTCTCACGAGGGCGGGGCTAGCAGGGGTGTGTTCTTATTGGCTACTGAGTTTCTGATTGACAGCTTCGTGACCTGGAAGTGAAGTCATGTCAGTGTTGTGTTGACATCTTAACATGTGCAGATCTTGTGAATGTGATTGTCTTCGTTTTAGTGATATAAAGCTGGGAGTTTATATATTCGTATATTATTTTGTCTGCTGCTACACTATGTTGAGATGACTTCTTAGGAATAGCACAGACGAATGATATAATCATCATTACCATCAATCATCATTGTTATCAGGATACCCGCGTTAAGTTATTATTTTTTAAGTTTTAAATAAATCAATAAATACTTGCTTTTGCTTTTTTATGAGGAGATGCATTTTAGAGCATATTTAGAGCCCACAATATTATACAGCAGTGTTGTCTTGATTTAGCCCAATCATTACAGGACCTGCTTATACATATTACAGTCTTCGATTCCATCATATTTAAGGGGAAAAAGTTGTGTTTAATAACAATAAACATTTGTTCAAATGCATAACCTATTACTTGCAACTAATTATGAATGAAACTTATATGTTTATTTAAAACAAATTTGAATATATACATATATATATATATATATATATATATATATACAAATTTGTTTTAATTAAACATTATATGTTAAGTCTGCAATGTGTTGTGTGGGAGTTTGTGTTGTTAGATTATAATACATTTCCTTTCTCATTTTCCAGGGAGTGGAGCAACTTTTCCAATAAACAAAATTCCGATGCTGATCCAGAGGATGGAGTGGTAGTGCCAGAGATCCACTGTCCCCATCACACAAGAATCTTATTTTGTTACCTATGGATGACGGGGATCTTGATCTTGATCTTCAGACACTTGATATTGTGCAAATATTTACATTTCTTTGGAGTTCTAGGTTAAAACAAATACACAAATACACAAGAGGTTGCACTTTATTCTTGTCAGTCTATGCTGATCTTGGATTAGCATACCAACAGCATATGAATGTTAAGATAGTTCACCCAAAAATAACAATTCTCATATATTTTACTCACCCTCATGGCATTCCAGATGCATATTACTTTCTTTCTACAGATAAACACAAATTAAATCCTAAAGAGTCCTAAAGACACTTAAAAATAAATGCACAGCGACCGTGACGGTGATCCATGTGGATGAATCAATGTCTTCTGAAGTGAAATGATAGACAAGAAAAATACTAACAAATTAAACTGTTTTAACTATTACAGTTTTTTACGATTGTTTACACACTAAAATAAAAATGTCCACACAATTTGCAAAATTCTACTCCAATGAGCAAAACACCTCCACAGATTTGCTGAACATTACACACAATGCCTGCTTCAGCCTTTTTGCAAAACATTACACACAGTGATTTGTAAAACTCTACTCACATTTTCACACCTTAGACACAGATAAGGATTGTGAGGTTACTTCCTTGTCATTACAAAGCCCCGAATTGCCAATGACCACACATATGAACAAATTGGATAATCACATCCACCAGGTGTGGAAGCACACATGTGCTAATTTGAAAACGCAGCACTCAGGTGTGCTATAAAAGGCAGCAGGTGAGTTCACCTGTCTTCAACAAAAATGGAACGAACTTGAAGAAGAGTGAGAATGAGAGGGAACTCAAAGAGGAGATGAAGGAGATAGAGGAAGATGAGAAGGAGGTAGAGGAGGAGGCCTAGGTAGATGAAGAGGTAGAGAAGGACTTGAAGAGTTGATAGAACCTGAACAAAGAGGCCAGGACTAAATTTCACTCAAGAAATCCGTGTAACATTTATTGACCATGTTATCAACCATGGACTGACCCTGATGGAAACTGGACGAAGAGTTCAACCAAATCTCAGCAGAAATCCCAGAAAATCTGGGACCCTATAATGCAAATCTAATACTTACATTTCTTGATAGATTGCACAAGATTGTCACAGCATTAAACCAAGTGGACCAGATGTGGTACATTGTTGTTTGGGACAATGTCTCATGCCATCGTGCTGCATGAGCACCCTGAATTTGAAGTCTTATACCTTCTCCCATACTCCCCCTTCCTGAATCCAATAGAAGAGTTTTTTTCAGCATGGCGGTGGAAGGTATACGACCTGCGACCCTATGACCACTTGCCCCTCATTCAGGCCATGGAGCAGGCCTGTGATCACATCGAAGCAGCTTCTGTGCAGAGGTGGATTCATCACACAAGGCGATTCTTCCAACGGTGCCTTGCCAATGAAGACATAGCCTGTTATGTGGATGAGATCTTATGGCCTGATCCAGCCAGACGGAGAGATGAATAGTTACAGTATTCTTGTTGCTTTTACAGTAGTTTTTCTTCAGAGTCAAAGTGTATACACTTCATGCAGTAATTTTTATTTGTCTACAGATTTTATTTGTTTCATTGATTTCATTGTTGGTTGATTACTGCAACTGATTATGGTAAGAAATATTGTAAGTATTGAAATAAATACTTGAAATATTCAGTCTGCAGCATTAGTTTTGTGCAGTGCTTGGAAAGTTTATAGAAGGCCTGTTTGTGTACATTCTCCCTATATCTCAAACCTCAAACTTTACAAATGTGTTTTTTATTTATCACAGCAGTGTGAAACTGGCTGCAATAGTGTCTTGATCATTGAGGACTGTGTTGGTTAACTGAAAAATAGCATTTTCACAAATATGTGTATATGTTTTGACTGAAGTGTGTCATTTTGCAGACAATCTAGGAATTATACAACTTGAGTGTGATGTTTGGATAATTGTGATTATATTTTGAAAAAAAGAACCTGGTTTTCAAAATTGCGTGTAAACAATTAAAAAAAACTGTAACAATTGCTCCAGACCAACTGCCGGGTTACAGTCCACTTGTATAATATGGACTCACAGATATGGATTTTTTTCTGAAAAATCTTTGTTTGTGTTTATGTGAAGAAAGAAAGTCATAAATATCTGGGAAAGCATGAAGGTGAGTAAATGATGATAGAATTTAAATGTTTTAGGTGGACTATCCCTGTAAAGACTAATATTGCACTCGATTACCACATAATGTACCATCCAGTCACTGTTTTATCACTTTGTACTGTAACAGGAACTGTTCAAAGGATCATTGTTTCATTTAAAATATAGATTAATTTTTCACATGTATTCTATATATGTACTTGTGCATTTTCAAGGTAATGTATATCATGAGAATACTGTGCATTACATAAATATGCAGTTAGTGTTTTGTGGATTCTGGTCTTTCCTGTCACAACATGATTGCATTCAACACTTTCACTTTGATACTTGTGTATATGCTGTAGTGACAATAAAGAATGTCAATTTATTTAAACTGACTTATAGTTTTAATTTACATTTATTCAACTGGTTTTTATAAAAGTCACAATTGAAACTGTTGATGATTATTAAAAAAGGATTTCCAATTTTAAATGTTAGATGCCAAATAACCAAATAAAATAACTAAGTAAATTATCAGAATGATCAAAAATGGCAACAAGAACATTCTTTTTTATGGAATATTTACTGAAATGCCCTTTGAGGTCTATACCGTCTGACAGCTAGCCACGACTGTAATTTTTATGTTGTTTGAATTCTTCAGATTTAAGTGATAATTAATTGTGATGGTCTAAATGCATATTTCTAACAGTGATTAGTGTGATGGCCAGAGTTTCCAACCTTACCTGGTTATAGTGAGACTTTCTCCACAACTGAATGTATCACTTACATATACATTACACTAGTATTCTCTTTAAATTGTAACAGCACAGCCTAATCAGACCCAACAATAAAGAATCATCAAGAATAAACATATTTCCTCCGAAAACATTGGACATTATGAAATATTTTCAGTATTACGTAATAACAGTTAGTACTTTAATGTAGCCAATAATTAAACCTCAAGACTTTCATTTTCTCTCGCGTTTGATCTCTTACGCTTCTAAACGCTTATGTTGACAAAGTAGTAGCAGCAGATACATTTCAAAAACAAAACTCCTATCTTTATATCACTAAAATTAAATAAGAAGCTGCTACAGTCCATCACATCCGCACATGTCAACACAATACTGACCTGAATTTACTTCCAGATCACGAAGCTGTCAATAAGAAACTCAGTGTCCAATAAGAACACACCACTGCTAGCCCCGTCCCCATGAGAGGTTTGTGCTAGAATGACAAAAGAAAACTCTGGGATCGTGAGCGAAAACTTTGGGATCGTAAACGAAAACTTCAGAAGCGTAAATGAAAACTCTGAAAATGCACCTGTAAGTACAGATCAGTGAACGAAAAGGGAGAAAACAATTAGCAAAACATGCAGTGTATTAAAAACGAAGTCAAACATTTTGGGTACAATTTTTTCTTCAATTTCAAAGACATTTTATTCAGTTTCAATTTATTTTTTTGTTAGTTTCTTAAAAAGTTACGTTCGTTTTATTTGGTACAATTCTAATTCCATAGTATTTGTAATGTATCATAAGGATATTCTTAATAAAGCCTTGATTGTAAAAAAAAACTTTATATTTTATTATGTATCCATAGTTATAATACGTTAATACTTACCTGGATACTTGGATCTAATGTTTAAGAGTATGATCATTAATAACCCATGATGAACACCATGTTATATACATTTAAGTTATTATAGTTCCAATTATTATAATGTATTATAAGTATCCCATATCTTGACATTGTTTAAGATCTGCTCAATATCTTATTACATCTTCTGAGTGGTCTTTTGCTTTAAAGTGACGAATACAAAGTCTTGTAAACGTCTAAAAGGCTTTACAATGTGATCATACTATTTTTAAAAGTAGTCTTTGCTTGACTAAAGTAATATAAATATTCTTTTAAACAGCCATACCATATCGTGAATGGTTTTATGACATAGGTGCTTTTTAGATGTTTTATTGTAATATCAATAAAACCTTTTTTGCATTGTTTCATATGTGGATGTAGATGCAGATTAAAAGTTCACTAAATCACTAAAATTAAGAATTATAGATGCTGTCATAATTATTCATGAGATGATACAATATATTATAAGTCTTTTTTTATATTACATTAAGAATACCCTTATCCTGCATAAATAGAGAGTGTTACCAATATGCACACACACACACACACTAAGGGACTTGGGGATCAGAGGACAGTGTGACAGTGTCCTCTTGTACTGGTGCATTTATATTTGGCCCAGGTTGGGCAAAGGACTGAGATGCATATTGTTTGTGTTCATTTAAATAAGGAGAAATGTCAGCTTTCCATGGCTGCAGGCTGCTTGCATGTTAGATGATCCAGTCATTGGTGCCTGTGGTTGTGGGGTCGTGGCTGGTCCTTCCAGGTCAGTGTCAGCCATGTGGCGGTTTCGGGCCATAATTGACCTTTTGACAGAGCGCAAGGAGACAGTTCCTCTCCCAGGGCTGGAATAATCACTTCGGATCTCCTGGTGCGGAAAACTCACCTCAAGTAATTAAAAATGCTTGTTCATAAAAAATAGCTTTTGTTTTGAGAAAAATTAAATTTAAGTAACACACCATTTCTCTCTTCAATCAGATCAAATGAATTTCCAAAGCTTCCAATTAAAATACATCATCTCGCCCTTTTATCTGTAGAAGTTTATGTCTGCAGATTAATTTTCTAATTGTATTAAGTATTTAATTACAAATAATTAAAAAGTAAATAGTCTTCCATGGTTCTATGGAAAGAAAATCCCTAGCCCAGCATTAGACAGGCACTACTTGAATTTAGTGTGTGTGTGGTTATGTGTGTGTGTGTGTGTGTGTCTGTGTGTGTGTGTGCACGTTTTTGTGATTTATGAGGACACAAATTTGTATAATGACATGGGTATGACACTGGTATTACAACTCAAACGTGAAATATTAGGACATTTCTTGCGTCCTCATATTTCAAATAGCTTTAAAAACATACCAATGTTTTATTAAAAATGTAAAAATGCAGAATGTTTTCTGTGATGGGTAGGTTGAGGAGAAGGGTTAGTGTAGGGGGATAGAATGTACAGTTTGTACAGTACAAAAACCATTACGCCTATGGAATGTCCTCACTTTGTTAGCAAATCAAACCTGTGTGTGTTCCATGTGTGATTATAGCCTCCATGAAATGCAAACGTCCCCAGGTCCGCAGAGCTTCACCCGGATCTCTGACGTCTGATTTGTTAACCATGTGACCCATGGCAATGTCTCTCGTCTCTTCCCTCACCGCTCTTAGATCTTTTGTTGCCCCCCCCCCCCCAACACACACACACTCTCTCTCTGAATTGTTTTTGGTCTCCTTTTTCTTCATTCTGTTATTATAAAGCTTGCAGAGAAAATGTAGAAAGCAATTCTAAAGGGTTGGATTAGAATTATGGATTTTAAAGAGAACAAAATGATGCATAAAACAGCACAGGACCACTGAAACATGCCGGAAAACTAAATGCTCCGCCATATGATACAAGATGCCAACAGCATGCAAAATAATTTACCACTATCATTCCTTTTTATTTTTTTAACACATAATTTTTCAACCACAGTATAAAAGCTGTCATTAAAATTTAGTCTGGAGCATATTTGCATGCAGTGAACTACAGCCTCTCATACAGTAATCCAAACAGTATAATTTCAGAGTGTGCGGAGGGAGAAAAAGGCTGCAAGCATTTTTTGTATGTCTTTAAAGTGTTTACAAGACACAGAAAAATAAAGACACAGCTTCGAACGCTATAGGCCTGACTGGTGGGAATAGAGTATTATGATATTAATTAAAACACAAATCGGCCTTCCCCCCTCTCTGCGTATAGCCCGTGGGTATACAATGTTGTACACTTGATTGAATCAGGTAGTAGCAGCCAGCTAGACTTTTTGTATTTTGCGCTTGAAGGGCTGAGAAAAATTTGAGCATGGCTCCATTACACTCAATTTGATGGGAAATGTTTTATGAGAGCAACCACAAGCTGACAGCATAGTTTGAAACATACTTTAATTTTTAGTTGAATATCACATTTGCTGGATTACCAGTTGATACTATATGCATGCAGAGGAGACCATAATAATCTGAAAGATGCATGTCAGACCCTGGTATGTATAAAATATTGTTCTTTTAAATTCATAGTTTTCACGTCATCAAACCCATACGTTCCTGTATGGGCAAAACAAGGCTTTCAAGTCAAGTCATTTTTATTTATATAGTGTTTTATACAATATAAATAGTTTTAAAGCAGATTTTAAAAACAAGAATGATAAACATTAAATAGTCAGTGATGCAAACAGAATTCAATTCTGCTGTAAAGCAGCTCTATAATAAAATATTGTTCAGCTGAAGTCAGTTCAATGTTAATTCAGTTCTGTTCAATAACTGTGTAAAGTATACCAATTATGTAATGAGTTCAATTCAGCCTTCCGGCATTGCCCACAAATAACTTTTTTAAAAATATTGTACCAGTGACTGACTTCCTGCGCCACTGCATTAGTGTGAAATAAAATGTGACCCAAATTAAATTAAAAATAGGTATAAAAATGAACTCACATTTGTGCTGTTATTTATGCATGATTTTTGTCATGCCAATGCTACTATCTTTGCATATTGTTAGGACTATGCAGTGCATGATAATATTAGCCAAAATTTTAATTTTGATTTATTTTCAGGACATTTGTTTATTTTTGTGCAGTGTCGTTGTTATGGGTTAGTTGAATAAAGGAAGCACCCAGCGAATGAAATCCTTGTAGACAACGTTTAATGTGACAATCTTCACAGACGAGACATAAACAGGAGAAACATGCCAGACTAACCACACCAAACATTCAACACTAGACATGGAACAGAAAGAACTCAGGGCTTAAATACAAAGGAAACCACGGAGCAAACGAGACTAATTACACACAAATCATTGGACTTAAATGAACCAATGATGATTTAATGATTGGTGGGAAAAAAACAAAAAGACATGTAACATGTAAAACACAGAGACATGTAACAGTTATCTATTCAATATGAAATTAGAGTAAAAAAATAAAATAAAACATTTTGTATAAATCTTAATGGAACAAGGGGATGGACCATTTATTTTATGTGATTCATATTCATAAATGTAACCATATTTTTATTTTTTAAATGTACAAATCCGAATCACATAAACTGAAATGGTCTTTTACCCTGTTCCATTAAGATTTATGTGAAATGTTTAAAGCTGTATTTTTTACTCATTTAAAATTCTTAATCCATGATATATAATATGTGGGGATTATTCAATTCAATTTACAATACAACTATACAACTGAAATAAGTAAATCTTAAAAAAAAGGCTTAAAGATTTTTTAAGTCCAACATTTGATCGCTGGATTTACCGAATTTGTCTTTTTAAAAAGTGTCTCAACATAGAAACATTCATTGCATATCTAATCAACACGCACATTGGTCATTATTTGAATTATCAATTAATAATATAATATAATACATAATATTAATAATTTAACCATGTATTTGGAAGGCTTTTGTCTTTCAAACACATTAAAACGTCTCGGTTACATAGGTAACCCTCGTTCCCTGAAGGAGGGAACGGAGACGTACGTCGGATGACCGACAAATAGGAATCTCGCTAGAGAGGCCAATCTACTTCGAGTGTAACTAAAACGAACCAATGCACATTGGCATGCAATCATATGCAACAGCTGCTCACCTCGCAGTGCGGGTATATAATGAGCAGCAGGTGCATTGCATCTTTAGGTTTTCATCAGCGGGGTACAGCGACTGTGGCGACGGGACGTACGTCTCCGTTCCCTCCTTCAGGGAACGAGTGTTACCTATGTAACCGAGACGTTCCCATTCAGTCGGTCACTTCGATGTACGTCAGATGACCGACGAATAGGAATCCCTACCAAAGCACCACAGGAGCTGCCCTCTTCCAGCGCTCTGTTGTAAGCCACCTGAACCCCCTTGCCTGAGGATGGTGGGCCAGGGCCAACACAGAGAGTGTCGATCACTGCTGTTCCCAAACCCAGTGAGACTATTGGATAACACTGGGAAAGCGTACCTTTCGTGTAAAAGGGACGCTGCGGAAGCCACATCCTTCCCCAAAGGAGTTATGTGGAAGAATAATGGACTAATCGTGGGGTTGTCATATGGAAGAACTGGGGTGACTCCACTCGATGAGAGGTGGGTTCTCCCAGAAGGAAAGACACGGGCTTCGACTAGGAGCAACCGTGGAACCAGACATATGGGATCCCCGTAGGGTCACTCATATGGAACCCAGCCTACTCCGGTACTCAAGGATGCAGCGGAGTATAGGACTGGCGCCAGACGCTCCGCCTCATCGGCTGCCGAAGGGAGATCGGAGGACTCAACAGGGTCTACCTTGTAGGGACTCTCTGGAGAAATAAGCACATAAAGCGCAGAAAGCCGACACTAGGCCGGGGCCTCTCCGTGCCTCTGACCTGAGGCGAGAACACGGGAGGAGACCGGCTCAACACAAAGGCTATAGAACCTAGCGAACGTGTTAGGTGTCGCCTAGCCCGCAGCTCTACAGATGTCTGTCAGCGAGGCGCCACGAGCCAGCGCCCAGGAGGATGCAACGCCTCTCGTGGAGTGTGCATGCAACCTGAGCGGGCAGGGCACGCCCTGAGCTTGGTAAGCCAGGACGATGACATCCACTATCCAGTGGGCCATCCTCTGCTTGGAGACAGCCTTCCCCTTCTGCTGGCCTCCGTAACAGACAAAGAGCTGGTCTGAGGTCCTGAAGCTTTGAGTTCTGTCTATGTACAGTCGCAAAGCGCGAACTGGACAGAGCAAAGCCAGGGCTGGGTCTGCCTCCTCCGAGGGCAGCACTTGGCAGGCTCACTACCTGGTCCCTGAAGGGAGTGGTAGGAACCTTGGGCACATAGCCAGGCCGGGGTCTCATTACCACATGGCTGTCACCCGGCCCGAACTCTAGGCACGATTCGTTGACCGAAAAAGACTGCAGGTCCTCTACCCCCTAATGGAGGCCAATGCAGCCAGCAGCAAAGTCTTCATAGACAGAATCTTTAAGTCTGCTGACTGCAAAGGCTCAAAGGAAGCATTCTGGAGTGCTCTTAGCACCAGAGCCAAATCCCAAGAGGGTATGGAGGGGGGACAAGGAGGGTTTAACCGTCTCGCCCCCCTAAGGAACCTGACGACCAGGTCGTGCTTACCAACGGATTTGCAATCTATGTGGTCATGGTATGCAGATATAGCAGCAGCATGGACTTTGAGGGTGGAGGGGGACAGCCTACACTCCGACCCTTGCTGCAAGAAGGAAAGCACGACTCCGATCGAGCATCTTCGGGGGTATTCTCGTCGAGAAGAGCAACACTCGACGAACAGGTTCCACTTCAGGGCGTAAGCACATCTCGTAGATGGTGCACGTGCCGAAGCGATGGTGTTAAGTATCTCAGGGGGTAAGTCATCCTTCGCGTCCCGTCCAGGGACCAGACATGGAGCTTCCAGAGGTCTGAACGCGGGTGCCAGAGGGTGCCCCATCTCTGAGAAAGAAGGTCCTTCCTCAGAGGAATGGGCCAGGGAGGGGCTGTCGCGAGGAGTGAGAGTTCTGGGAACCAGGTCCGGTTGGGCCAATAGGGCGCAACTAACATGACCTGCTCCTCGTCCTCCCTGACTTTGCATAGCGTCTGTGCAAGTAGGCTCACTGGGGGAAACGCATATTTGCGGACGCCCCGGGGCCAACTGTGCGCCAGTGCGTCTGTCCCGAGTGTTCCCTCGGACAGGGAGTAAAACAACCGGAAGTCGGAGGTTTCACATCCCCGGTGTGCGGGGATGAGAGGTAAACAGGTCTACCTGAGCCGCCACTCTCCCGGCAGCGCAGCTCGTGAGAGCTCGTCGGCTGCATGGTTGAGCACACCGGGGATGTGAATGGCACGAAGCGACCTCAGATGCTTCTGACTCCAGAGGAGGAGATGGCGGGCGAATTGTGACATGCGACGGGAGCGTTGACCACCTTGACGGTTGATGTACGCCACGGTCGCAGTGTTGTCCGTGCAGACCAGTACATGCCTGCCCTGAAGCAGCCCCTTGAGGCGGCTCAGGGTGAGACATACTGCCAACAACTCGAGGCAGTTGATGTGCCACTGCAGTTCGGGGCCCGTCCACACCCCTGACACTGCATGCTTGTTGTACGTGGCGCCAAAATCCCTGTGTTCGCACAACTGATCCTGCGACTGAACTAAGATGAGCCAGTCGTCCAGATAGTTGAGGATGCGAATACCCTGTTCTCGGCAGCTTTCACTGAAGTGAAGTGGATGCCCCTGAACCTCGGGGGACGCCGGGCGAACTGAATCGAATAGCCGAGCCTGATGGTCTGAATGAGCCAGTGAGACGGACTGGGGAGCGCTAACCATGCTCGCAGAGACCGTGCAAGCGGGACCAAAGGGAGCGGGGGCGGCCGCGGGGGAGCACCCTCGGCGATGAGCAGCCTGAGGCGCTGCGGGCGGTGGAGGTGTAGCAGCTGACCGCAGCTGACCGCAGGATGTGCTTGATGACCTCAGACTGCTTCTGTACAGCCGAGAACTGTTGGGCGAAGTTCTCGACCGCGTCACTGAAGAGGCCGGCCTGGGACACGGGGGCATTAAGGAACCTGACTTTGTCGGTATCCCTCATGTCAGCCAGGCACAGCCAGAGATGGCATTCCTTGACCACTAATGTGGACATCGCACGACCCACTGTCCGCGTAGTGACCTTCGTCGCTCGAAGCGCGAGGTCCGTTGCGGCACGAAGTTCTTGAAAAACTTGTGGATCATGACCACCCTCGTGCAGGTCCTTCAGTGCCTTGACCTGATGGACATGCAACAACGCCATAGCGTGTAAGACGGAAGCGGCTTCCCCACAGGCCTGGTAAGCCTTGCCGGTCAGGTCCGACGAGTACTTACAGGCCCGGGAAGGGAGAGACGGGTCCCCCTGCCATGTAGAGTTAGGGCACAGTTGCATATCAACGGCCCGCTCCACAGGGGGTATGCGTGAATATCCCTTTGCCGTACCGCCATCAAGGGTGGTGAGGGAGGAGGTCCCACTGGCACGGTTTCGGGCAGTAAAAGGTGCCTTCCACGTGCCAGTGATCTCTTCATGCACCTCCGGGAAGAAAGGAACCGGGGTGGGGAGCTGAGAACCAGCCCTTGCCACCCCGAGAAACCAATCTTCCAGCCTCGAGGGCTCAGGACACGTGGAGGGTTCCACACGAGCCCGACCCTGTTGGCGGCCCGGGAAAGCATAGCCATCATTTCCGAGTCCGACTCGGAATCATCATCCCCGAAAGTATCAGGCTCACCCTCCGATGCAGCGATCGACATCTGGTCGTCCTGGGGAGCCCCGAAAAATACGGATGGTACACACCTCTGGGGCGGTCCACCACGTTCCCCCAGCAGCTCTACTGCCTGCAGAGTGCGGGAGGAGTGAGGGTTCCCAGGGGGTTGGTTCCCCGAGGGAAGCGCGCTCACCGTAATCCTCAAGTCACCAGTGTCACCGCCCGAAGCAACCCTTTGAGGAGGATTAGTCCGAGGCAGCGGCACTGGGACTCCGCCCCCTTGCAGGAAGCGGAGTCTAGACCGCAACTCCGCGATGGTCATCTTCCCGCAGTGGGTGCATGACTCATCCACAAACGCTGCCTCCGCGTGCTCTAAGCCCAAACACGCGACGCAGCGCTGGTGACCATCCCGAGACGCCAGGTAACGACCACATCCAGAAACACACAAGTAGTACAACATCTTTAAAAGGACGCGAACCACTCGTGCGAGCTCTTTTAAGGACTGCTCTTTCAAGTGCCGAAGCATGCAGGGGAAGACAGCGGCACACAGACAGGGGAAAGTGCAGCCTGTCGTGTGCACTCACTCTTGCCGCTCTACCAGCTGTGATAACAGCGCACCGTTACCAGCCGTAACAACGGCTTTTACAGCACACACACAAGACAAACAAGACACACAAGAGCACGGCCCCACTGCTGCACTGTCCGCCTGCACTCTCGAAGAGAATCCGCCAAAAGAATCTCTCTTTTCTTTGTCACACTCCGTAGATACCCAGTACAGGTTCGGCTCCGAAGCGTAAAAGCTAAAGATGCAACGCACCTGCTGCTCATTATATACCCGCGCTGCAAGGTGAGCAGCTGTTGCATATGATTGCATGCCAATGTGCATTGGCTCGTTTTAGTTACACTCGAAGTAGATTGGCCTCTCTAGTGAGATTCCTATTCGTCTGTCACCCGACGTACGTCGAAGTGACCGACTGAATGGGGACCCACTTCCTCGACACAGGGTCAAATTAACAGGGCAAGCTGTCATCATTTTCTTCATTCAAAGCAGATGATATTGATTACAACTTCAGCACGATCGGACCAAACCATCAAGAATTTCTCAGCCTACAGATCCGGACACTCCTCAACGGCTCAGGCATTTGCAAGTATCATAAATTTGAACACTAAACAGCAATTTGGTTTTAAGTTGTGAACCCCTTTGTTAACAAAGGTGTTTTATACGTGAGAAACTGATGGTTCTTCCAGCTTGTTAAATGACTCTTTTTATAGATTCATTCCCCTCTTATGCTACGGCTCAAATTCATTTCCATTCTCTCATTTCCTATGTATGTGTGTTTAGTCTAGCTATGTGTTCGTGATTTAGTTACATACAATTTGTGTGCACATTCTTAAAAGTTGATTCTGATCTACTTATAAACCCAATGTCCCTGATAACATATAAGATCACAGCTGCGAGCTAAGAATGAGTTATTTTTTCTGTGGCCAGGGAAAATACCCTTTCTGAAAAGTTGATAGATGATCAACACTGAGGGGTTTGGTGGCCGAACAGATTAATGGTTATGTTAATTCAGCTACATCATGTTAATTCGATTCGACTGTTCGGCCTTCGTGTGTGTCCCAATCCTGTTGTGTCCCTTTGAGCCACATGGCATAACAATGGTAATTTCAAATAAAACTTTGGTTAGATTATGCTGTGTTTGGCCAAGCAGTTTGGGTGATTCACCGATGTATTAGATTTCTCTAATACATAAAATAAGTGAGCTTGACCAGAGTTCTTGTGTGAGAATTTATTGAAGAAAGTAGTGTAGCACAGTTATTCAGCAGTGATGTTAACGTGTCAGCCTTCAATAATCTTAATCTTAACTGTGGGACAGAACTTTATACATGAAGCAAAAGGGCTACAAACAATAGAAAACTGTTAGGACCTCCCACAGGAGATTGATCTACCCTGCAATCTGCTCTGAGCAATGCTGTTTCTTTGTCATTCACACCCCATTTGGTTCACACATTTACATCCACACAGTTGATTGCATCTGAGGCACAGTCACAATGTAAATGCATCTGACAAAAGATGATGAAAATAAACAATCCTTCACTTTCTTTTCAGGACGATAATTATTATTTTATTTATAATTATTAACGATCGTCAGCAGTAGTGCCCGCTATAACCAGTAGAGGGCACTTCACCATGGACTCAGCTCTACACACTCACTCACTCACTCATTCATGCAGACTACACTTCCCAGAAGCCCTGTAACTAATCACTGATCACATCACAAGCTGCAACTTATCATGTTGACTATTTAAGCTACCTGCACACACACACCTTTGCGAGGTCTTGTTACTCCATGTGATAGCATTTCTGAGCATTATTATCCTGTCTTGTCTTCCGGTTACTACCCTGCCTGTTTTCTGCCTTTCGTGATTGTTTATCTGCCTGCCCTTTGACCATTGCTTTTTTTTTTACTGGACTGTGATTGTATGCTGCCTGTTTCGACCTATAGCCCGTCTAATGACCACGATTCTGCCTGTCCTCTGTCATTACTGTCTGCTGTTGATTTGACCATTGCCTGTTTGACCACGTTGCTTAATAAAAGCCTCCATTTGGATCTCATCCTGCTATCTTCTTCATTACAATACCGTACAAAAGATGCTAAACACAAGTCAATCATAAACACAATGTCCTGGGATCCATGTTCATTTATAGATCAGTTCATCTATAAATTAATGTAGGAGAGTCAGTTTTTTACAAGCTTTGTGTCTTCCTGTCAGGGTTCTGTCACTTCGGTATAGTTTATTTTCTTGGTTTTGTGACAGAGCTCTGACACGTCCATTTTGGCTTGTCTTTGTGTGAGCGTACGGCTTCGAGTTCTCGAGTCGTGCGCTCTCTTGTCTGCATGTCTCGTTTCTTGTTGGGCACGTGGTGTTCGGATCCCGGCATTCATGTCTGGTTCGGTTTCAGGTCGGGGTTCGGACACTCACGCTCCCTGTTCTGTCTTCAATGTGAGAGCACAGTCTGTTTATTTCACTCATTGTACGCGTGTTTTGTGAGTGTTGTCGTGTTCTGTGTTGCATGCAGTTTGTTTACACTTGCCACGTGCAAGTGTAATGTTTTTTTGTTAAATAAAAGCCCATTTGTACTGCGATTGAGTCCTCACTCTTTTCATCACCATTCAATCCTGACACTTCCTGGTAGCCTGCAGAGGTCCGCATACTTTCGGGTCATAAAAAGGCCTGCAGTCCTATTGCCTCAGGGTGGACCCTTTGATTTGCAGTCAGAAAGGGGTTTTAAGAATATTTGTTAAATATAACAAATATTTGTGTCTGATTTTATCTCAGTCGTTACATAGTGTAGAGTATTTTGTACTGAATACAGTGTAATGAGACTTATTAGCAACTGAAAAAAGCACCAATGTCGGGGCATGTCAAAACTACTTCAGGACATCAAAACCCAAATCAGCCTCAGACCCCAGAGGGTTAAAACCACCATTTTACAGATTATAGGCAATTGGTTTCCCTCAGGATTTTGTTGTGAGAGTTAATGAGCTGCTATGTACTATGGGACTATCTTACACAAATTCACATTTGTATTTAAATTATGAATACAATCAATAACTTATGATATTCTTTCCATTGTAGAATGATATTATTGACTGGGACTATATAGAAACTGTTCCTTTTCTAGCCATGTCCCTCTGTTAGGACTCTGCTCATTATTGCTCTTAGTTTGTGTGATGGAAACGGACAGGGAAAACTCCATTAGTGAATCCTTTCCCGCTCATTAAGGATCTGTCCTGCTGAGCTGTGAATATGTAAAGTTTTAATAAGCACAGTGACAGGATGAAAGCACATCTACTTGGTTTTAATGCGGAAGAAAGGAGAGGCAATATAACACAAAATAGAGCAGAGAGATGGCTGTAATTAGACGCACATGCATCGCATGGCCCCGTGCCTCCTGAAGACTACAGTTCATGGCTAAAAAAGTGAGGCTAAAGTTGTGAGAGCAATTTTTTTACAGTGCATATTAACGCTGAAGTGAAGTATTAATGAATTTTAAGGGCATTCAGGTCTCTGTGTTTGAGTATTCTGGCCTTACTCTTTCTCTCACAATCAGTTTATCTATATTCCCAATCTCTTTCTCTTATTTTCTAAAAAGATCTTCTTTTCCCTTTCTGCTGTTTCTCACTGACCTCCAGTCTGGCTCTGTTAGATGTAGTCCAGGTCATAATGGATGGTTGAAATATCACAGGAAGCCCTAGGCTTACACATTTCCTTTTATGCTGCAGGTACAGAGAGAGTGCAGAAGAACAGAGTCTTCTCTTCCTCCAGGCTGATCAGCCACTCACTCACTCACTCAGTGATTGCGATTTAATGTATGATTATTTTTTAAGCTCTTTAACTTCTGTATTATTCAACAAAGACAACCAATAAATCATTGTAGGGGTGGGAACATTTAGGCACCTGACGATTCGATTTGATTCGATTCTGATTCTGTAATAATAAAAACTATGTAATTATGTGTTATGTAAAACTATGTAATAAAAAAATATGTAATTATATGTACTATACACTAAAAATACATTATTAATTACATATTAAATAAACAACCATAAGACAGGGCTTAAATTAAACCAGGATTAGGCCTTAGTTTAATTAGGACATCTAAGTAGTTTTTATAAACATGCCTTCTTAGAAAAAAAACATTACTGGTGTGCATCTTGAGACAAAACAATGCCATGAATATATTTTAAGACATGTCGGCGCAAGTTGCTTTCAGTTAAGACAGTTAAAACATTTATTTTAGTCTGGGGTTTAAGCCTTGTCTGTGAAACCGGGGGAAAAGCCAGAAAATAATATATATATAAAATGTAAAATGTATTTCACCACAGATTGCAAAATACATGCTTTAAAAGTAATTTGTAACATATTAAGTTTTGTAACTTAATCTAAATACTTTAGAATACTTTGGAATACTAATAAGTTTGTAACACACACACAAACAAATTTTATTGCAAGTTTTTATCTCACAATTCTGACTTTTTTTCTCGCATGATATAAAGTTGCAATTGCGAGTTATAAAATCAATATTCTGAGATATAAACTCACAATATTGAGAAAAGTCAGAATTGCAAGCAAAGAAGTTGAGATTGCAAAACTTGCAATTATGAGTTTATATCTCGGTTTATAACTTGCAATTATGAGTTTACATCTCCCAATTCTAAGAAAAAAAGTCAGGATTGTGAGATGCAAACTCGGAATAATCAGGAAAAAAATCGAATTGTGAGATAAAAAGTTGCAATTACCTTTTTACAATTACAAAGGGACTCACAAACAACCATCACAAAACATGAAAACAGTCGTGGATCATCCAGTAAGGACAGTAAAGATTCAATGGTGTGCACATTTTTGAATGGGGCAAATTAAGTCATTAAGTATATGTGAAACTCTGTTATAGTTAGCCTTTCTGTAACTAATAATATAAATGCAAACATATTCTTTCTCACATACCATTTACTTTCTTTGTTGTGGTTGGTCAGGCAAAATAAACCAACAATATTCAATCCAATCACATTTGAATCGTCTATTTTCCGTGTCCACTTTTCTTTTCTTCACACTTGTCTTGTTTTCGCTGAAAGACTAACTGTGTGTCGAGCTTTTTCAATGCACCAGTGATTACGCAACATAAGCAATGACGCTGAGTTTGAATTTTCGCGACAGAGACGTGCTTATATGCATTACTTTGACAACACTAATTGACATTAGCGTGGGCCAAACATTTTTCTCTCGCAGACCGGATGTGGCCTGCGGGCTGCCTATTGATTGTCCCCTTTCATTGTGATGCAAAATTCTTTTGGGCATGTTGTAAAAATAGACAAGCATTTACTTTTTGGCCTTCATAAATTTCTACAAAAAACAACAACAAAAAAAGAGTAATTTATTGGATTCTTGTTTGATCAGGTATAATCCTTCGGGAGCCTGAAGAACTTTGAATCAAATAAAACATAAAAACGTTCTCCAACAAGGTGATATTTTCTGTTAATTAAACTGTTAATGAAGCCATGTAATTTAGTATATAATGTAATTTAGTTTTCTATGTAGCCAATAGGAAGAAGGCTGAGGCCTGTAAAACAGGTGAGGGTCCACCTCCACCTTCCCTCTCCCCGCCTTAATAAAGGGACATTTGTGGTCGATGGGATTCCGGAGGGCAGTTCGTCGGACTCACCTACCATTACAAGTGACTTAGTAAAATGTAGTTCCCTTTCAGTCGCTCACATTCGACGTACATCAGAACTGAACCGACAAATTGGGATATCGCACAAGAGCCCTATCACCTTCGGGTGTAAACTAAACGAGCCAATGCATATTGGCATGCGAGCTTTGTGTGACGTACCCCACCCCCGCGAGCGGGTATAAATATGGAAGCGGGAGCAGTCGCACTTTGTCTTTCGCTTCGGAGCCGTGCAGTTGTTCTGCAGAATTTCTGAGTGTTTCAAACGAAAAGGAAGCAGTTTTCTGTGTTGGTGGGAGGGTGTGACAGCGACAGAGAGTGTGATCTCCTCGGTCCCAACAAACTGCTTTTTTCAAAGCAACCACAGAACAGAACAGAGAGAGGGTTGTGATTTGGGCAGGTAGTGAGAGCGCAGGCTGTTATCCTTGCAGTAGCTCTGTGGTGGTTCCCCTGTGTGCTTCAGCACAGTTCACAAGAGCATTCAATTTCCTTCATGAGCGTAGAGTACGTCTTTTTAAAGGTGTCATTCCACTCGTGCACTGCTGGATGCGGTCGTTCCCTGTCACCAGCTGACGGGGACAATCGCTGCATCACGTGTTTGGGCGTTCAGCACGCTGAAGCAGCATTTGTGGATAGTTCATGTTCTCATTGTGGGAACATGACTATCGTGCTGTTGAGATTGCGGCTTGGTTATCTTGGTTCTCAAGGCCAGGCCCCCATCCCTATGCCCCGATCTAGCGGTCCTTCCAGTTTCGACCAGAAGATCGTTACTTCGGTGAATAGACCAGGAGATTTGAGGATTATGGTCAGGGCTTCCGCGCCAAAGCCAGTCTCCGTGGGCCCCTGACCCCTCACACGCACCGCAACCCGTGGTGTTGCCAGAAGAGCACGTTGATCCCTCTCATGAGCGACCAGCCGTCTCTTTTGGCGCACCGGTTGATGAGCAGATGTCGATTGCGACATCGGAAGGTGGGTTTGAGTCCTCTGGGGATGAAGGCCCGGATGCGCTGCCTCCCTCTGGGAGAGTGGCATATTCCGAGCTCGATCCAGAGTTGACAGCTATACTTTCCCTGGCCACCGGGAGTGTCGGGCTCGACTGGAGACCTCCACTGTGTCCCGAACCCTCCCGGCTGGACGATTGGTTTCTCGGGGCAGCCCGTGCTGGTTCTCAACACTGTGCCCCAGTTCCTTTCTTTCCGGAAGTGCATGAGGAGGTGACTAGATCGTTGAGGACACCTTTTTCTGTCTGAAATCCGGTCAGGTCCCTCCTCGGCCTTCACCGACCTGGATGACCGTCGCGATGCAGCTGTCTCCGGTGGCCGCCAATTAGCGGGGCAACCCGGGCCTTCCCGGGTTCCCGTTCCGGGCCTGTAAGTTCTCGTCCAATTTAACAGACAAGGCTTACAGAGCCTGCAGGCAAGCTGCATCTGCCCTGCATGCCATGGCGTTGCTGCAAGCCCGTGCCTCTGTAGACATTTCCCTGACCACCCCTGTGGCCCCCCTGTGCTGACCAAAAAAAAAAAATAATTATGAATTTATTCTGAGTATATATATATAAAAATCTATAATATAATGTTGTATATATATATATATATATATATAACTGTAACGATATATAACTATAATTTTAACAAAATAAGAGCGATCTATTTCACATTACAGAGTTTCAAACTGTTTAATGACTTAATTTATAAAAGTTGCCCCATTCAAAAATGTGCACACCCTTGAATCTTTACTGTCCTGTCATTACTGGATGATCCACGACTGTTTTCATCTTTTGTGATGGTTGTTTGTAAGTCCCTTAATTTTAAAAAAGGTAATTGCGACTTTTTATCTCACAAGTGATTTTTTTCTTCACAATTGCGAGTTTGCATCTAACAATTCTGACTTTTTTTCTCAGAATTGGGAGATGTAAACTCATATTTGAAGTTATAAAAGTTATAAAAGTTCAATCAAAGTTATAGTCAGAATTCTGAGATATAAACATCTCGGTTACATAGGTAACCTTGAAGGAGGGAACGTAGATGTACGTCGGACAGACCGACGAATAGGAATCTCGCTAGACGTACGTCGGACAGACCGATGAATAGGAATCTCGCTAGAGAGGCCACTCTACTTCGAGTGTAACTAAAACAAGCCAATGCACATAGGAATGGAATCATCTGCACCAGCTGCTCACCTCACAGCGCGGGTATGTAATGAGCAGCAGGTGCGTTGCATCTTCAGGTTTTCGCAGAGGAGCCGAACCAGATAGGTGGCAGCATCAGAGGGGGTACAGTGACTGTGTCGACGGGATGTACGTCTCCGTTCCCTCCTTCAGGAAACGAGGGTTCCCTAGTAACCGAGATGTTCCCATTGAGTCGGTCATGTTTGACATACGTCAGACAGACTGACGAATAGGAATCCCTACTAAAGTGCCACAGGAGCTGCCCTCTTCCAGCGCTCTGTGGTAAGCCACCTGAAACCCCTTGCCTGAGGACGGTGGGACAGGGCTAACACAGAGAGTCGATCACTGCTGTTCCCCAAAACCCATTCAGTGAGACTATTGGATAACACAATATGTGTTAACTTATGTGGAAAGAACATAAGGATTAACCTGTAGGGCTGTACTACATATGGAGTAGAGGTGGGTTCTCCCAGAAGGAAAGACACAGGCTTCATTTAGGAGCAACTGTGGAACCAGCCATATGGGATCCCCGTAGGGTCACACATATGGAACCCAGCCTAACTCCAGTTCTAAAGGATGTAGCGGAATATAGGCCTGGCGCCAGCCGCTCTGCCACGTCGGCTGCCGAAGGGGGATCGGAGGACTCAACAGGGTCTACCTTGTAGGGACTCTCTGGAGAAATAAGCACATATAAGCGCAGCAAGCTGACACTAGGCTGGAGTCTCTCCGTGCCTCTGACCTGAGGAGAGAACACAGGAGAAGACCGGCTCGACACAAAGGCTATAGAACCTAGCGAACATGTTAGGTGTCGCCCAGCCCGCAGTTCTACAAATGTCTGATAGCGAGGCGTCACAAGCCAGCACCCAGGAGGATGCGACACCTGGAGTGCGGATGCACCCTAAGCGGGCAGGGCATGCCCTGAGCTTGATAAGCCAGGGCGATGGTATCCACTATCCAGTGGGCCATCTTCTGCTTGGAGACAGCCTTTCCCTTCTGCTGACCTCTGTAACAGACAAAGAGCTGGTCTAAGGTCCTGAAGCTTTGGGTTCTGTCTATGTACAGTCGCAAAGCGCGAACAGGGCTGGATCTGCCTCCTCCGAGGGCAGCGCTTGCAGGCTCACTACCTGGCTCCTGAAGGAAGTGGTAGGAACCTTGGGCACATAGCCAGGCCGGTGTAGCGTCTGGGCTGGATCAATGATGATCAATTCATTTTTAGGTTTTAGGAAAAGCTTTTAACCTTCTGACTTAACATAGGTAAATCTTAGCTGGCTCTGGCCTGTCCTGACCCCCCCACGGGCAAGTGACATTTTAATGTGGCCAGGTGTCGATGTATAACAGGATCTCTCTGGAATTCTCCCTGACTTCAAAAAGATCGGAATCAACTCAGATCAAATCTTCCCCCTACACAAGCCCAGAGCTTGTGGGACAGGAAGACCATATACACACATAGAGACATTCATCAAAATATGAACATTCCCAAGTGTTTTTCTTTTTGTATGTATGTCTACATATTACCCATGTTACTTAGTTACATCTGTTAGTTGTGTTAGTTTCACTCTAAAATGCTCATATTCAAATGTAAGAATGTATATGTCCTTTGGAGAGTCCTAAAGTCATGATTCTTGGATTCAAAACATTACTCTGTGAATTTCATAACTAGATATTGGTGTTATATCATGATAATATGCATTATTCTACTTTTAAGGTCCTTTGGGAGGAAAAAGGAAAGTTCTCCCGCTAAAAGTCCATGTACTCTATTGGTCAGTACGACCAAAATAGGTTTGTCCAGAGTTATCTTTGTAACACCTAAACACGAGCTCATCCAGGCTCAGTCACTTCCATCCTAGACGAGACATTCTTTTATTTCCAGGCATCTTGCAAACAGTTAATTCCGTTTTGAAACTCCCGCTGAAGAATAGCCTCAGGAAGAGACCAATCGAAGCTTAGCTCCACGCACGGAAGTTTGAACACCATTCACCACAGCACAAAGTACTAATGCAAGTATCTGAATTAGTTTTCAATGCGCTTTAAGTTGATTGTCTGAGGTGATTTCGTTGCTGGCTCTCAAAAGGTTTAACTGTTTGTAATCTTGCTTTCTTTGATCAACCTCTCTTTTCCTCTCTTTTCCTTTCTTTCATTTCGTTATTTTATTGTATGCTCTGTTTAGATTTAGTTCTATGTATTTGTGTATATATCATATATTCATATATTAAACACATTGTATTCACACAGTTCATTGTCTCTGATTGTAACTCATACATGAACCAAGTCCCTTTAATGTTTGATTTCGCTACCTATATGCTTTTTAAGTACTAGAATAAGTTTCTTTTCGTGGCCAGAGAAGAAAACTTCTTTTCTAAAATTGATAAGAAAATCGGACTGATAGCTTTGCTGGTCAAAAAAAAAAAAAAACTTCTAAACTTCTTTCTAAATTAATTCTAAACCTAGAAATAATTTTAGACCGTATATATTCATGATTAATTTTAATTTGTTGTAATTTGATTATCCATATATGCCTAATACCCTTCGTGGTTGATTCATATTCATAATTAGTCATAACGTGTTATGATTCAGTTGTGAATATATTTCATCCATTTGAGCAATTTACTACACCCGGGTCTCAGTACCAGGTGGCTGTCACCCGGCCCGAACTCTAGGCATGATTCTTCGATCAAAAATGACTGCAGGTCCCCTACCCTCTTGATGGAGGCCAATGCAGCCAGTAGCCAGCAGCCAGCAGCCAAATCTTCATTGATAGAATCTTTAAGTCTGCTGACTGCAAAGGCTCAAAGGGGAGCATTCTGGAGTATTCTTAGCACCAGAGCCAGGTCCCAAGAGGGTATGCAGGGGGGACGAGGAGAATTTAACCATCTAGCCCTCCTAAGTCGTGCTTACCAACGGATTTGCCATCTATGTGGTCATGGTATGCCGAAATAGCTGCAGCATGGACTTTGAGGGTGGAGGACAGCCTACACTCAAACCCTTGCTGCAAGAAGGAAAGCACGACACCAATAGAGCATCTTCGGGGGTCTTCTTAGCGAGAAGAGCATCACTCGACGAACAGGTTCCACTTCAAGGCGTAAGCACGTCTTGTACACGGTGCACGTGCCAAAGTGATAGTGTTACGTACCTCAGGGGGTAAGTCACCTAGAGCCCTTCCAAAGGGTGCCCCGTCTCTCAGAAAGAAGGTCCTTCCTCAGAGAAATGAGCCAGGGAGGGGCTGTCGTGATGAGTGAGACATGACCTGCACCTCGTCCTCCCTGACTTTACACAGAGTCTGTGCAAGTAGGCTCACTGGGGGAAATGCATATTTGCAAAGGCCCCGTGGCTAGCTGTGAGCCAATGCATCTGTCCCGAGTGTTCCCTCAGACAGGGAGTAAAACAGCTGGCAGGGGGATTTTTCTGGTGAGGAAAACAGGTCTACCTGAGCCTCTGTGAACTCTCTCCAAATCAGCTGGACCACCTGGGGGTGGAGTCGCCACTCTCCCAGCAGCACAGCTCGTAAGAGCTCGTCGGCTGCACGGTTGAGCACACCGGGGATGTGAATGGCATGAAGCAACCTCAGATGTTTTTGACTCCAGAGGAGGAAATGGCTGGCGAGTTGCGACACGTGATGGGAGTGTACACTACCTTGACGGTTGATGTACGTAATGGTTCCAGTGTTATTCATACGGACCAGTACATGCTTGCCCCATAGTGGCCCTTCGAGGCGGCTCAGAGCAAGGCGTACTACTAACAACTCGAGGCAGTTGATATGCCAATGCAGTTGGGGCCCGGTCTCATATAAGCAAACCGAGCAGGGTTACTGCCACTGCGGCCGCCATATGCCCCAGTAGCCTCTGAAAGAATTTCAGTGGGACCGCCGTCCTGCTGTTGAACGTATTCAGGCAGTTCAACACTGACTGAGCACGTTCCTCTGTGAGGTGTGCTGTCTGTTCGACCGAATCCAACTCCATACCGAGAAAAGAGCCTATGAACGGGGGAGAGTTTGCTCTTTTCCCAGTTGACATAAAGACCCAACTGGCTGAGGTGTCTGAGTGCTAAATCCCTGTGTTCGCACAACTGATCCTGCGACTGAGCTAGAATAAGCCAGTCGTCTAGATAGTTGAGGATGCGAACACCCTGTTCTCTCATGGGAACAAGGGCTCCCTCCACGTCTTTCGTGAAGACGCAAGGAGACAGGGCCAGCCCGAAGGGTAAGACCTTCGAACGCAAATCACAAGAATGGCCTGTGTCGCGAAAGAATTGAGACATGAAAGTACGCATCCTTAGCTTTGTAAAGGCTCAGATTCAAAACTCGCAGGTCCAAGATCGGTCGTAACCCACCGCTTTTCTTGGGTACAATGAAGTAGGGGCTGTAGAACCCTGACCTGATATCGGCTAAAGGGACGAGCTCTATCGTGTCCTTCGCCAGTAGGACTTCGATCTCCGCATGCAATACAGGGGCATCGGCTGCTTTCAGGGGACAGGGGCATCGGCTGAAGTGGATGCCCCTGATCCTCAGGGGACACCGGGGAAAACTGAATCGCATAGCCGCATAGCCGAGCTTGATGGTCCGAATGAGCCAGCGAAACGGACTGGGGAGCGCTAACTAGGCTCGCAGAAACCGTAGAAGCGGGACCAAAGGGACCGCAGGCATAGTGGGGCAGCGAGGTGGAACATAGGGACATGGCCCGGGGGGCTCTCTTTGCGAGGCGGCCTGAGGCGGGTTCACAGTGTGCTGTGCAACACTTACCTGGTTACACGGATGGACAGAGGGAGCAGGCGAAGCCTTGGCTGCCTGCTGCATGCTGCTGTCTGCTGGTAACAGAAGAGGGGGATGAGAGTGGTGAAGTTCTTGCCCTCCCACTGCTCTCCGAGCCCTCTTCAGACCCGGAGATGAAGGACACTGCTCTTTTATTGAAAATGTGGGTACCGAGGAACTGCTGGGCAAAGTTCTCGACCATGTCACCGAAGAGGCCGGTCTGGGACATGGGGACATTAAGAAACCTGACTTTGGGCTTCCCCGCAGGCCTGGTAAGCCTTGCCGGTTAGGTCCGACGAGTACTTACAGGCCTGGGAAGGGAGAGACGGCTTCCCCCGCCAAGTGGAGTTAGGGCACAGTTGCATAGCAACGGCCTGTTCCACAGGGGACATGCGCGCATAACCCTTCGCCGCACCGCCATCAAGGGTGGTGAAGGAGGAGGACCCACTGACATGATTTCGGGCAGTAAAAGGTGCCGTCCATGTGCCAGTGAGCTCTTCATGCACCTCCAGAAAGAAAGGAAACGGTGTGGGGGGCTGAGAACCAGCCCTTGCCACCCTGAGAAACCAATCATCCAACCTCGAGGGTTTGGGACACGGTGGAGGATTCCACATGAGCCCGATCCTGTTGGCGGCCCGGGAAAGCATAGCCATCATTTCAGGGTCCGAATCGGGTACAGTTGTCACTCCCGAAGGAGGCAGCTGCATCGAATCATCATCTGCGAAATGTCAGGCTCACCCTCCGATGCAGCGATCGTCATCCGGTCGTCTTGGGAAGCCCCGTAGGAAACGGATGGTACACACCTCTGGGGTGGTCCACCACGTCCCTCCAGCAGCTCTACTGGCTGCGGAGTGCGGGAGGAGTGAGGGTTCCCAGGGGGTTGGTTCCCTGAGGGAAGCGTGCTCACTGTAATCCTCAAATCACCAGTGTTGCTGCCCGAAGCAACCCTCCGCGATGGTCATCTTCCCGCAATGGGTGCATGACTCATCCATAAACGCTGCCTCAGCGTGCTTTAAGCCCAAACACGCGATACAGCGCTGGTGACCATCCCGAGGCGCCAGGTAACAATCGTATCCAGAAACACACAGGTAATACGACATCTTTAAAAAGACGCAAAACCACTCGTGTGAGCTCTTTTAGGGACTCGCTCTTTTAAGTGCCGAAGTACTTAGGGGAATGACCACTGCATCACAGACAGGGAAAAGTTTAGCCTATCATGTACACTCTCTCTTTGAAGCCGCTCTTACCAGCTGTCAAAACAGCTTTTGAGCGCTCCTCATCAGTGCACCGTTACCAGCCATAAGAACAGCTTTCTTCACTTATTTGCTCAAAGAAAAAAAGACGAACAAAAAAGAAAACAGAAGAGAGAGATCGGCCCCGCTGCAGTGCTGTCCGCCTGCACCAAACCAAGAGCAGTTTCCCCAACACAAGCTGACTCGTATCACACTCGCTCGTAGACCACATGAAGTTCGGCTCTGAAGCGAAAAGCTGAAGATGCAACGTACCTGCTGCTCATTATATACCCGCGCTGCGAGATGAGCAGCTGGTGCAGATGATTGCAGGCCAATGTGCATTGGCTCGTTTTAGTTACACTCGAAGTAGATTGGCCTCTCTAGCGAGATTCCTATTCGTCGGTCTGTCTGACGTACGTCGAACAAGACCGACTGAATGGGAACTCATAATTCCAAGTTATAAAGAATTGTGTGATAAAACTTACAATACTGTCTTTTTTTTCTTGCAATTGCAAATTTATATCTCAACTTCTTTGCTTGCAATTCTGACTTTTATCGATATTGCGAATTTATATCTCATAATTCTGACTCGCAATTGCAACTTTATATCATGCAATTCTGAGAAACAGGTCAGAATTATGAGATAAAAACTTGCAAAAAATATATATATATATATATATTAAAGTTAAGTTCTCAGTTAATGTCAGTAAAGATCCTGTTAGCTAGACAACCCTCTGTGAAGTCCTCATTGACACGACAGTCAGCGCAGAGATCCTCAGCAAAGACCTCTAGAACCAGACAAGTCCCTCTGCACAGACCAATGATCAGCTTTGTCTCCATACTGGTGAATCTGATCTTCAAGCATTGCGGATCTTCTAATCCACAATCTGATTTCTGAATTCTGATACAGCCTGAATCATAATCACACCGTGTTCATTTGTTGGCCAGGGAAGAACTGGTTCCTTGCACTGTCACCTCTGGCTTGATTAGTTGGGGACAATATTATTGATTTGACTGCATTGATGCTATTGGATGAGAACTGAACTGAGCTGTGCGATGACGTCAATGTTTTCTGCAGAACTGCTTTATAGATGAAATGAAATAATTTAAAAATTCATTATCTTTATATCGGAACTGAATCAACACTGAACTCACTTCAGTTGAACATTGACACATGTAGAGCTGCTGTACAGCAAAAATTAACTATGTTTGAATCATTGAATCATTTTCCTGTTATGACTGTAAAGCTGCTTTGAAACAATCTGTATTGTATAAAGCTCTGTATAAATAAATGTAACTGGACTTGTGAACACATAAAAACTTAAAAAAATGCTCAAATGTTAAAACGTCAAAAATACGTCTTTGGTATAGGCTGAATAACTGGCTTTAAACCATTTAATTGAATTGTAAATTAACACACAAGATGTAACAGCCAGTGTTGGGGCAAGCTACTTTTAAAAGTAATGCATTGCTGTTAATGCATTTCCATACTTTTTATGGAAAGAAATGCGTTACATTACTTTTGCATTACTTTTATTTATCTGGACTGGGTTTGCTTAGTTGTTTTTTTTTAAATAACATCATATAACTTCTATTTTTGGCAAAGGTAAAGACCCTTTCACACCAACAGTGAAAAGAAAAAGCCTCAGGCTGAAATAAATGTAAATTCATGCTTGTAAAGTAGAGGGCACAGTTTTAAAAAAACAAAAACAAACAAACAAACAAACAAACAAAACTTTCCGGATTGAAGATGAATAGGCTGCAGGAGAAGAAAGTTCAACACTTACTTCAGCAATAAAAATTAATAAATAAATAAACAAAACACAAATGTGATGTTTATCTAATGTATTTTTATTTTTTCGCCTTTATTTATATAGCGCTTTTTACAATGAAATTGTGTCACAGCAGCTTTACAGTAATAATTAGCAAATCATTTTTGGCTGTTAAAGAAAATGGTGTCATTGTCCAGCTTAAATAAACTCAGTATTGAATCATTCCATTGGAAAAATTTATTTAGTTAATTTATCTGTTGATTAGAATTGGAGAAAACAGTGATGCAATTGTCCAGCTCAGTTCAGTTCGCATACAATGGTGTCAGTGCAGGGAGTTCAAAAACATTGTTGAATATCAAGTCAAGTGTCCCCAACTAAGCAAGCCAAAGGTGACAGTGGCAAGGAACCCAAACTCCAACAGGTGACATCAGGTGACCAACAGGTGACCAAAATGGAGAAAAAAACCTTGGGAGAAACCAGGCTTATTCGGGGGGCCAGTTCACTTCTGGCCAACAGCGAACAGTGCTTGATTTATTCAGGCAGAGTTACAGGTCATAAGTCCGATTTGGGATCGCAACAGTCAAAATATTTAATCCAGTTCCATCTAGTTGAAGATCGTATTCATCACGCCGGTATGGGACGATTTGTTGGGGATTTGTGCCACTGGCTGTCGTGTTGGTAAGGCCTTCACAAGGGATGATCTAGTTGACACAGTCTCTGCTGATACTTCAGGGCTGCTGACTCTTCAGGGTCGTGTATAATTGCAGGTCCTTCACCTGACCTGGATATGGCCCGGATCCAGCTGATTACGGTAAAACTCGGGATAAGCAGAGAGACTAATATTAGCGTAGACACCATTCTTCTTCTGATGTATTGAAATGTCATTTGGTGTTCCCGGTTCAGGCTGACCTAATCTATGCAGCCTAACAATCCTTTAACGGATATGAAAACATAAATTGATAATATATGCTATGTGTATGCTAGGTTAAAGAGATGCATGTTAGTCTAGATTTAAACTAACAGAGTGTGTCTACTTCCCAAACAATGCTAGGAAGACTGTTCCAGAGTTTAAGTGCCAAACAGGAAAAGGATCTAACGCCTTCGGTTGATTTTGTTATTCTGAGATCCAGAATTCTGACATCGTAATAGACACTAAGGACTATAATGCATTAAGAGCTCACTCAGGTACTGGTGAGCTAAACCATTTAGTGCTTTGTAAGTAATTAGCAAGATTTTAAAATCTATATGATGTTTAATAGCGAGCAAATGCAGTGTTGACAGAACCAGGCTAATATGGTCATACCTCCGGGTTCTAGTAAGGACTCTAGCAGCTGTGTTTTGGAAGAATGCAGTTTTACCTATGCTAGAAATGTGGCTTTCAAATGAAAGATTGGTATCAAAGAGCAAACCCAGGTTCCTAACTGACGACGAAGACTTAACAGAGCATCTATCAAGTGTTAGACAGTATTCTAAGTTATTATGTGCAGACGTTTTTGGTCCAATAATTGGAATCTCTGTTTTTATGGAATTTAGTAGTAGGAAATTACCAGTCATCCAATTTTTATATCAGCTATGCATTCCGTTAATTTTGAGAATTGGCAAGTTTCGTCAGATTGCAAAGAAATATAGAGCTGAGTATCATCAGTGTAACAGTGAAAACTAATGCCGTGCTTCCTCCAGATATCTCCCAAGGGTAGCATGTACAGAGTGAAAAGCTCCATACTGAACTTCTATCAATATGACATCTCTACTACAAACTGATAATGGTCCAATAAAAATTATTTGAACCCCACCAATGCAATTCCACTAATGCTAACATAATTTTCGAGTCTATTCAAAAAAATATTGTGGTCGATGGTGTCAAAAGTAGCACAGAGGTCTAGTAACACTAATAGAGAGATACAACCACATTATGATGATAAGAGCAAATCATGTGTTACTCTAATGAGAGCAGTCTCAGTACTATGGTACGGTTTGAATCCTGACTGGAAATCCTCACAGATACCATTTCTTTCCAGGAAGGAACATAGTTGTGATGATTCTAGTATTTTTGACAGAAAAGGTAGATTTGAGATCGGCCTGTAATTGACTTATTCTCCAGGATCAAGTTGTGGTTTTTAAATAAGAGGTTTGGTAATAGCCAGCTTAATCATTTTTGGTGTGTAACCTAGTGATAAAGATGAATCAATGATATTAAGAAGAGGACTTATGACCTCTGGAAGAATCTCTTTCAATAGCTTAGTCGGTATAGGGTCTGAAATACATGTTGTTGATTTAAATGATTTATGTTATGAGGGGACAACAGAATGAGATCCAAAAGCAGGCTTTAATAGAGGAGTAGTCACACAGGCATAGGTCATGGAACAGCAATCAGGAATGTCAGAGGAAGATCAGAGTCGTAATCGGTATTCAGGCAGAGATTAAAGGGTAGACAGCAAACATCACAGTCCAATATACAAAGCAGGAATCCAGGGGCAGACAGGGAATAATCAAACACGGTAGAAACAGGTAGGAAAGGCAACAGGAAAACAAGGCCTGTAACAATGCTCAGAAGTGACAAAAGTATATCAAGACCTCACAAAGACTGTGAGTGAGAGTGGAGCTTTTAAGGGGTGAATGATGTGCTTCAGGTGTGGGTGTAATCAGTGGCTGGTGAATGAGGTGCAGCTGGTGCGATGATCAGTGAATGGGTATGGGGCTTATGGGAAATGGAGTCCTACTGAATGAATGAGAGTGTGAGTGAGAGAGTGAGACCATGGTAAAGTGGCCTCTTGAGGTTTGGGCGGGCACTTCAACTGATGATTGTGACAATTTAACAAGTTTAGACAATTCTTCCTCTCCTATAGCAGCGAATGAATGGAATTTTTCCTCGGGGATACTAAAATGCACTGTCTGACGCAATACCGTAGTCGACGGTTACTAGCTATATTTTTCTCTCTAATATTGTCAATCTTGCAAGTAAAGAAGTTCAGAAAGCCATTACTGTTGTGCTGTTTGGCCTTTACCTTTCCGACGCAGTTCGTGTCGATAATAGTAACCTTGAGGGCTAGACTCATTTAAAGTAATATCATTTATAATAAGATCTTTTGAAGAAAGGGATCTAATATTCAGAAACCCAAGCTTTATCATTTGTTTATCAGTATTATCTTTGTTTTTTATTTGATGAATATGAATTAAATTTTTACCCTTAAATGAGTTTGTGTTTACTAATTCGGGGTACAGACACAGTCTCTATGTGATGATATCTAGGTGAAAGAGTCTCTATGTATTGGGATTTATCTGACTGCTGTAACGTGAGATGGTCTGTTTTGCCAGTCTGTCTGCTTCATGACCTGGGCCCCAGTTAGTCAAGGTTCAGCTCTAACACTATGTGAGTCAGAGCAAAATTACAGTGTCTGACATCGTATTTGCGAGTTCACACACCTCTTTAATGTTAATTTTATCGATTTCTGGTTGGCGAAGTCGAACATCATTAGTGCCGACGTGAATAATAATCTTAGAGTATTTATGATTAGTATTAGCCTGCACTTTTAAAGTACTTTGATGTCAGGCGCTCCTGTTCCCGGCAAACATGGTGGCTGGTGGCTCTATTTTCACATTATGTGAAATAGAATCGCCAATAACTTGGGCACTTTCGAAAGGATTCTCAGTGGGTGCGTCACTGAGTGGGGTGAACCTGTTTGATGTTGTAATCGGAATGGAAGAGCTGTGTTTTGTTCCACGACTAGGCCGTCTCATGGTCACCAGTTACTCTGCTGCACGGGCTCTACAGCCGTAACCTACAGAGTTCTACAGAGTTCACTAAGCTAGTGGCATCCAAAACAAGTCAAGTCAAGTCATCTTTATTTATATAGTGCTTTTTACAATGCAAATTGTGGCAAAGCAGCATTACATTAAAAAGAAAATGGTGTCATTGTCCAGCTTATTCTATATATTATTGATTCATTCCGTTGCAAATATCAGTAGTTATTAGTCTAGTTAATTTAGGTATAGCAGCACTGCAGAAAACAGTGACGTAATCGTCTGGCTCAGCTCAGTTCGCATACAACGGCGCCAATGCAGGCATATCAAAAACACTGCTGAATATCAAGCAAGTGTCCCCAACTTAAGCAAGCCAAAGGCAACAGCGGCAAGGAACCAAAACTCCAACAAATGGAGAAAAAAACCTTGGGAGAAACCAGGCTTAGTCGGGGGGCCAGTTCTCCTCTGGCCAACAGTGAACACTTGTCCGATACTCAGGCAGAGTTACAGGTCATTAAACCAATTTGGAATTGCAACAGTCAAAATATTTAATCTAGTTCCATCTAGTTTAAGATCTTTTTGATCATGCCGGTATGGGACGGTTTGTTGGGATATGTGCCACTGGCTGATGAGTCGGCAAGGTCTTCATAAAGGATTAGCTAGTTAACACAGTCTCCGCCGACACCCCAGGGCCACATTGCTGCCGCACACAGGCACAGGTTCCCCGTCCAACCCGGACACGGCCCGGATCCAGCCAATCACGTTAATTGGTAAACCTCGGGATAAGCAGAGAGACAAAAATTAGCGTAGACGCCATTCTTCTTCCGATGTAACGAGTACATCTGGTGTTATAGGAAGTGTTCCCGGTTCCGGCTGACCTGATCTATGCAGCCTAACAATCCTTTAACGGATATGAAGACAGAAGTTTATAGTGCGTCATGTGTATGCCAGGTTAAATAGATGCGTTTTTAGTCTAGATTTAAACTGACAGAGTGTGTCTGCTTCCCGAACAATGCTAGGAAGATTGTTCCAGAGTTTAGGTGCCAAATAGGAAAAGGATCTACCGCCTGCGGTTGATTTTGATATTCTAGGTATTAACAACTGGCCAGAATTCTGAGATCGTAATAGACGCGAAGGACTATAATGCATTAAGAGCTCACTCAGGTACTGGGGAGCTAAGCCATTTAGTGCTTTGTAAGTAATTAGCAAGATTTTAAAATCTATACGATGTTTAATAGGGAGACAGTGCAGTTTTGACAGAACCGGGATAATATGTTTATACTTCCTGGTTCTAGTAAGGACTCTAGCAGCTGTGTTTTGGACCAGCTGTAATTTGTTTATAAAGCGAGCAGGGCAACCACCCAGTAGAGCATTACAGTAATCTAGTCTCGAGGTCATAAACGCATGAACTAGCTGTTCCGCATTTGTCATTGAGAGCATATGTTGCAATTTAGATATATTTTTAAGATGGAAGAATGCGGTTTTACATATGCTAGAAATGTGGCTTTCAAATGAAAGATTGGTATCAAAGAGCACACCCAGGTTCCTAACTGACGAAGACGACTTAACAGACGACTTTAAAACAGTATATAAAGCCCTTGCGTTCTTACTATCCTCAATTCAAGTTTGGATGCATGTCTATAATTCTGAGATTTTCTTTGTCAGCCAGACTATTTCCCTGAATTTATGAATCCCTAGTCACTGACAGAGAAAGCTGTACTATGCATGTGACAGGCAGTGCAAGTAACAATGAAAGGAGAGGACGACAAAGCTTACCGTGTTTGTAGACTGATCCGACTTACCACAGTTCACGAGTTCACACTTACAAATAATCAGATAGAGTAATTATTTGGAGTAATTAAAATATACACGCATGTTTGGCGTACTGTCCGAGGAGTACTTGGTATTTGGCCCGAACCCAGAGTACTCCCCCTGTATTGTGGTTTAGGAAGTAACCAGGCAAGTGTGAGGAGGCAGGGTGGTGGAGGGATGCTAAAAACTGTCCAAAAACATAGGTGAGTTGACTGCGTCAATATATAGGTCTCCATTCATGCTGATTGGGTAGACATGTTGATTGCTGATTAATGACTGGTGGTTTCAAGTGATGTGATGATTAGTTAGATCATTTGAATGTGTTCCTCTCGACCTTTGTTAATAAAACATCATTTGTTTGATGAACTAACAGATGAATGCTAACACGTTGTGATAGCGATTTAGATTAAAAGATTAAAAGCCAGCAACGTCAGATTAATGTGATAGACAATATTAGACAATATCAGATATATATATTTTGATGATAAAAATAGACAACAAGCAATGATAATAAATAGATTCAAAACAAAGCTATACAGAGCAACAGACGCAAACAATTCAACAGCGAGGCAGATAGGAGCAATCGATTACTAATTGCTTATAAAATTGATCATCGAAGGTCAGCAGCAAAGACATTGGTTAGTAATGTGAGATTAAATACATAAAGTGTATGTGAGTAATTTAACATCTTTAATTATTGCAGGTTTTATATTCTGAGTTTGCATTTCACTGTTTTTATTAATTTTGTGTAATGCTGAATGTTTTTTTTTGTAAGTGAGATAGCTGCTTATTCTAAAACTACAGTAATATGTTCACACAGTGCACACAACGCCTCTGCACTTATTCTTTATTTATCTCAACACAGGGAGAGGAGAGCTGTCAATCAATAAATGGAAAAGTAAATTGCATTACTTATTTAAAAAAGCAACTCACATATTTTTTGTAAAGTTAAAGGTAATGGTTACTTTACTAGTTACTGGGGAAAAGTAGTCTGATTGTTACTTGTTATGCGTTACCCCCAACCCTGGTCACAGCCATGACACAAAGAAGAGTTACCATCTTGTGGTGTACTTTAATTTTCAGCGATCCATCATCAGTCATTCCTTCTAGTAGATGTTGTACAAGTGAAAAATTGTTTGGGAGATTCTAATCTAATTACACTAAGAGAGGATTTGTTCTGTTGGTCACATGCCCAGAGCCGTTTCTGTTACACAAAACAACTTGGTGGTGCTCATGAACAGAATATGTTTCTAGGTGACAGTGAATAGCAGAGAAAGAATCCAGAATCAGCCCTCTTCTCTCTGTACTCTTGTCTTTGGTGTTATTTGATCAACGCAATAGTATACAAAAATCTGAATGGATATGGTAAAGAAATAAATACGGTTTGACTGCTACTTTTTTCTCTGTGACAAATGGGTGTCAGCAACAAAGTTATTGTAACAACACTGACAGAGCAGACGAAGGTGATCTAGTGATCCGAAATGTAGTTTACTTACTTGTGAACCAAAATCCAAAGTGTGAAACAGAAACCATAAAATGAACATGAAAGAAAACAAACATGAGCTATAAAGTTGCCTGTACCATGAAGCCAGATTAGCTAGCTAGCTAGGTAAATTGGACATTAGTTTGTGCCAATCCTGGGTTTTAAGTACAAGAAAGTGACTTGGCTTTTAGCGGTGTTCATCACCATAGTAACTTATGCTCAATGGCTAACCTACTCCGAGAGCTCATAATTCTCTGAAAACAATGCGTGCTCGGAGCTTCATGAGAAATTGCGCTGCGAACTCGATAAAAGCTTTAAAGCTTCAGTGTCATATCTAACATCACTAAACCATGGCATTTCTGCTTTTATTTGAGCACCATCAGAGAGTGAATCTGCATTTTCATTCAACCTGTCTGCCCTTTTTTATGCATTGAAAATAAAAAAATCATAAACAGACAAGAAAATATTCATGGCCTAATTTTCATGCCATTCATTCCTGTAGTCAACAGGCCTTTAACGTATAAACATATATGCTTTCGTTAAACAGCAGTAGGATCTTTGAACAAATGGTAAATGTATTAAGCAAATTCAGTCTGAAAGTGAGGTGTGCTGGGTTGTCAGGCACAGTAGACTGCTTGAAAAGAGGCTGTATGTTATTGATAACCAGTCTTGTGTTTTTAAACCCAGCCTGAACAATAGCAGCTTGCCCTGCTGTGCCCCACTGCACAACAATATCTGCTCTCAGCACACATCACAAACAATGATACCACAACAAAAGCATTGCTGTCTGTGTGTGTTGGCAGCTCTATGGAGCTCTACACTGCCAAAGTATTTTTATTATACCAAAATTCTTCAACTTATTTCAGTCCATTTGTTTAAATTTGAATTAAAAAAAATCTGAGCTAAATGTACAATATGAAAAATAGCGAGCTGTGTGTGGAAAATAGTTTTAACAAAATACACCCAGTGAAACCTCTCATTTTTAGAATCAGGCAGGATATGTCTAGTGTGTCTCTCTATTGCTGGATGTCTGAGGGCATTCATCAGCTGCACACATTTATTCTAGTGGCAGGCCAGTCTGTGCAGCTAAATGGCATCGTTACAACGCACTTCCATGATGTGTTGACAGGTCCATATGCTATTTTTAATGGGTACCGAAAGGCTGCAATGTGTAGCACGTCTTCCAACATGGAGCATAGTCTGAGCACACTAAGTGCAGCAAATTAAAATCAGCTAATTATAGGCTAAATGTGCTGTTGCTAGTGGTTAAGCTGAATTATTTTCCTAAAGTACTCCATTAGGAACACTAATTTGTGACTAGAATTAGGTCTGAATTGTCCAAGACAAGTATTGAATGGTGGTGAGATTTTGTATCCCTAATTTAAATGCACACGGTGCAAAAATCAGACTTGAATAATAACCTTTGGGACATGCTAAATGTGAGTATGATGTTTTGTAATGGTTTGCAAAGATTTTGGCACAGTTTAGGATATTGATATCTGAGCACAGTTTTAGGATATTGTTGAGATCTCATCTGAAGCTCTGGAAAAGACACGTGCAATTACTCCAACATTTTTCTTAGGAGACACATCTAAGAAGCTGGAGACATTAGCAAAAGTCTATATTTGTTCTCTTATTTAATCTTATTGCTTATTGCATATTATATATATTTTTTTTCTTTCAAAGAAATCATGTTTGTTTAGCTGGACAAGGTTCTCCACAAATGTGTGTGTCCTCATGTATGTTTGTCCAAGCGTGTGACTTCCCAGCATGCCTTTAGGACTGACACCAGCATCTCAAACACGTTGTGACCAGCCCATCCTCCCCTGTGAGAAGAGCCTGTGGACAGGCTGGTAGGGTTAAAATGACTGGGCCCAAACCCAGACTGTGTGCTGACTGCACTGGAGTGTAAATGCCAGGTGCTGCTGGTGGCATACAGGATCCGCATATGAAGCCATGAGCACATCTCAGAAAAACTGGAACACTTTTTCAGTGTTATGCTGTAGATGTGTTTATTGGCCATTATGCAAAAGTGTATCTAATGAAATTAATTTTTTTTAATGTTTTAGTTCCCATAAAAGTTGATATAATGGCACAGTAAGGGGCCGTTCACATATCGCGCCCAAAAACGCGTGGAAAGCGCGGCCGCGTCGCTTTCTCCTTCTTTTGCAAGCGCTTTTGCAAGCGTTCAGGAGCTCGCGCTTCTGTTGCGTCTGTGGTTGCTATGCAACCATGAACAACACTCTCCACTACTACGCAGAAGTTTAAATGGATTCCCATCACCGAAAAGCCCTTGCAGTAGCTCTTGTACAGGATTTATTTATGGAGAAGAAAAACTCCCGCAGTGTTTGGGTGCACCCTATCCTTCAAAAACGTAAAAACATGGAGAATTTCACAAACTTGTCCAAGAGCTCTTGTCACATGACCCGCGGTGCGCTTGCGGCATTCTGAAAAGTTGAGATGTTTTCATCTCGCCGCTGCACAGGCGCGCATGGAAAAAACGAGCGCGCCGGACCGCATGTGCGTCGCGGCCCATTTTGCGCGCGGTTACCGCGCGCCTACATAGGATATAATGAATATGCGCGCGGAAAAGTGATAAGTGTTCTAAAAATTCTTACAGCTGCAGTATGGAAGATTCTTTGGTTGAAAAATATCAATAACTGAGCAAGTATGTAAAGTCAGTGTTTTTTTTTATTCACTCTCTCTCACTTGCACACACAAACACAAACAAATGTATTACTTATTTTTTATGTCATAAAAAGTATAATTTGTGATTGCGATACTAACACAATTGAAAATTTACTCAAATGTTTCTCAGATTTGTTTGGCTGAATTAAATCTTTGAAACACTGTGAAAACAATCTACACAGACTACAAAATAATCTTAAATATAGTTTCTGAAACTTGCAAGCCATTTTATTTAAAATCGGAAATCATATTGGCAAAAGAGCATTTAGGTTTAAAGCCCCAATAGACTGGACTAATTTACCAGCAGATATTAGATCAATCACATAATTTTCATTGTTTAAACGATCTTTGTCATCTCATTTTAAGGTGGACTGCAATCATTAAAATTGCCACTGTTATTTCTGTTGTTTATGTTGATCATGCTTATAAATTTATTTACACTGGTATTTATTTATATTTTACAATTGTATTCTTTGATCAGTAGATTTTGTTGTGTATTTATGACTGTTTATTTGTTTGTTTGTTTGTTTTCTTTGGTAATTTCATAGTGTAATTTTTATTATTATTTGTGTTTTGTTTATTTGTTGATGTACTGTTAACTGTAATTTTGTTAAATGTTTTTGTTACTATGTTGGATTGTTTCATTGTATGTTAAGACCCCCTTGAAAACAAGATGGCACATCTCAAGGGGTTTATCCTACTAATAAATTTCAATCAATTTCATTCCACACTCAAAAAAATATTTCAGTCTAAACATAAGTTTTATGTAATTTAATTACATATAAATTTTCCATCCATTTGGATTACATAGTTATAACATAAACAAACTAATAAACTTAATGTGATTCATATTTGTCAGTCATATGTAAATGAAATAGGTAAGATTTATGTAATAGTTCACAGAAAAATGCCCAGGTTAATGAACACTGTTTAGTGGTCATGTGTGTGTGCACTACTGAGTTAAAGTACCATTGAAGCAGTGTCAGAGTTAATGAGATCATTAAGTGATGATTGAACATTAATGATGAACACCTGCTGTTAACAAGCAGAATCACTGAAGGACAGAGAAACACAAGAACTACAACTAACTTCAGTTACAGCCTTCGATGAAATCAACTGAAGATAAAAGACATTTAATCTCTCAAGATCTGATTGAACAACTCCACAAACTCTACAAACTTTCCCAGCTTCACTCACAACTAACTACACTGACTTTATTTCTGTCATATGTCTACAGAAGTTCTTATGAGAACTAACAGGTTTAGATGTTAATGATTTATTGAATTCATTTGAAGTTACCGTCTTTGAGGTTAGTGTTGGCTTTAAATGGGGTCTTGACTTTTTTGTATTAGATGTTCTGACAACTGAATGTTGTTAGAATACTTTTGTTATGGCACATATGTCAAGCAAATGTTTGATCATGTGGTGATGAAGAGAGTCAATATTTAATAATCTGATCTCATTTGGAGTTGAAACTCTGGGATAGGAAGTGCATTGGAGTAAAACTGTGATTCAATGGTGTGAGACTCAGCAGTGATGCAACAGTCAAATAATTATACATTTTTTAAGAAGTTTGTTAGTACACAATAAAATTTCAGTCTGCATGCATTGGAGCAAGAGACTTTTATTTTTTTTTAAACTGTCACCATTGTTGTGATTTGTACGTTGATTCTTGATGTCTGTGTAACTCATTAATTAAGGAGTGAATCACAAGAGCATGCATGATCAGGTGCTGATGGTTAAGTGATGATGATGAGTCATTATTTAGTGATCTAACTAAACTCTCTAAGATTTAGTCTCTGATGAAATGGGTGATGCATTTTTAGCTTTGTGCTATACATTAAGCAGTGAATTGCTTATTACACTAAGCAGTGTTGTGATAAACTGCTATGAATTGTTCACCATCATTCTGACTCATACAGGCAAAACAAGTTTGTACAAAAAAAAAGATTATACAGACATCAAGAATCAACATACAAATCACAACAATGGTGACAGGTTAAAAAAACCCTCTTACTCAAATGCATGCAGACTGAAATTTTATTGTGCACTAACAGATTTAAAATATATATATATATATATATATTATTTGATTGTTACAACATTGCTGAGTCTCACACCATAGAAACACAGTTTTACTGTAATGCACAACCCATTTCAGAGTTTAAACTCTGGATGAAAACAGATTATTAAATGTTGACTCTCTTCACAACAACTCAACCATCAACAAATGATCAAACATTTGCTTAACGTTTGAGCCATTACAAAAGTGTTTTAACAACACTCAGTTACATCAGACAGAGATCAGCTAATACAATACAGTCAAGAGCCCAATTAAAGCCAACACTGACCTCAATGACGGTAACTTCAAATGAATTCAATAAATCAACATCTAAACCTGTTAGTTCTCATAAGAACTTCTGTAGACGTATGACAGAAATAAAGTCAGTGTAGTTAGTTGTGAGTGAAGCTGGGAAAGTTTTGTAGAGTTTGTGGAGTTGTTCAATCAGATCTTGAGAGATTAAATGTCTTTTATCTTCAGTTGATTTCATCGAAGGCTGTAACTGAAGTTAGTTGTAGTTCTTGTGTTTCTCTGTCCTTCAGTGATTCTGCTTGTTAACAGCAGGTGTTCATCATTAATGTTCAATCATCACTTAATGATCTCATTAACTCTGACACTGCTTCAATGGTACTTTAACTCAGTAGTGCACACACACATGACCACTAAACAGTGTTCATTAACCTGGGCATTTTTCTGTGAACTATTACATAAATCTTACCTATTTCATTTACATATGACTGACAAATATGAATCACATTAAGTTTATTAGTTTGTTTATGTTAAAACTATGTAATCCAAATGGATGGAAAATTGCTATGTAATTAAATTACATAAAACTTATGTTTAGACTGAAATATTTTTTTGAGTGCATAATGAAACTCAACCAGTCCATTACAGTGCTTCAGTTCCGTTGTAGAAATTGTTAATTATTAACTTATGGGCCACATAAATTATACCATTCCAGCTAAAAACTAAAGACCTTTAATGTATTCTTGCCGTTCATTTACGTGTTTAGTCTATAGGTTTGCACATTTGAATGTGTATGTGTGTAGACGCTTAGACTTTTTCACAAAGTGACAGTTTAGTTGACAGATGACAAAGTACTCAGGATACTCAAAACAGGATCTCAAACACAAACATAACAACCATGATACAAGGACGAAAACGGCACAAATACTAACTGAAAAAAGGCTCAATATATACTAACTCAAACCATGAGATGAAATGAGAAACAGATGTTGTGCATAAATCAACCAATGAATAACCATGTAAACAAATGACAACAACGGAAACAAAAAAGGTAACCAAGCAAAACCAAAAAAGAAAATAATTAAAACTAAACTCAAACTCAGACATAACTTGATCAAACGTGACAGCAATGAGATGTTGTGGAAGATTGTTCCAAAGTTTAGAAGTAATGACAGTCAAGGATCTATAATGACCATTCATGATCTATACTAAACAGTAAGTAAATTGGCATTTGTAGATGACCATCCATCCAGAGTTTTCCCCGCTTACCATGGTAACTTACACTGCACAGCTAACCTGTGTAAAACCCAGTGTTTGTTCTAGTCTTATTAAATGCATTTAATCTCATGATATGTTTCATAACGACCTCTTAATCTTCAGAAGAGAAGTAAATTGCGCCATCTCTCTCTCGCAAGAAGTGAATCAAGTGGATGCTCTCCATGTTCCATGTGATTGGCTGTTTGCTGCATGTGTAACACTTTTAGGTGCACACGCTTCAGAGTTAATCGCAAATTCTGGATCAAACCTGAGTTGACAGAGAACGTTTATAACGAGCGTTGTGAGACTGCTCAACCTGATCTAAACCAGGTTGGATTAATCTGGATTTGTCTAAATCTACTCTGAAACTCAGAGGTTGTTAAGCTATCTTCATGCAGCAGGCCTCAGATAGATCAGAAGAATGAAACTGGCAACCCTGTCCTTGACTAATATTAACTAGCAATGATTATTGGTATTTATTAATCCTTGTTAATGTTAATTAGTTAGTTCATTAGTTCAGGTCCATTAATTAATAAAAATACAACTTTTAATTTTAATCACGTATTAGCAAATGTTGGAATTAACATTTAATGAAGATTAATAAATGCTTTAGAAGTATGTTTGAATGTTAATTCATGTCACTTAATTTTAAACTATATGCTGTACTTAACTGCAAATGAAGTTAATAAAGGGTATTGGTGTGGTATGTGCTGACTTATTAGTGTATGAGACAACATGAGCGGCACAATTCTGAACAAGTTGTGAAAATTGAAGCAATTTATTAGTTTAATTGGTAAACAAATTAAAAGAAAATTACAATAATCTAATCGGGAAGTTATTGAGGCCATGGATAATAGTTTCAGCATCCTAAAACTGATGGAGGACCGAAGATGGGCAAAATAGTGGAGATGAAAAAAAAAAGTGATTTGTTGAAGTGATATTAATTGACCCTTTGCAAACAGTTTGATTGATCAACGATAACGCCGAATCCGCCGACAAATCTTATCCGACAAAGCTGTCAGGGAGTAGCCTATAGTAGATTAACGTTGGTTAACTTGAAATATTGTGCATACTCATGTCTTTCCGTGGTTGAAACAACATTCCTTCTGATGTATATTTATGTTTATTTGCTATATTATATGCATATTTATGCTATAAATGAACTAATATGAAGAGATGATCAGTTCATGAGCCGTTTTAAGGATCTGTCACGACACATTAAGGAGTCACTATATGGTATTTAGTGTTTAAACTGCTTTGAAAATTTACAATATTTTAAATATGAAACTGTTTCATACCTTGTCAGCATCGTCTTTGCTCCATGATGTATTTTTCACTGCGGGAGAACATGATGTGTGGTGTGAGAGAGCATGGGTTGTCGGGCATAGCAACAGGGGGCGGGTTTTGCGAAGGGTCAATTCAGGAACATTCATTTATCTACCAAAAAACAAACAACAACAGCAAAAAAACACATATCATATTAAGGCATATAACTTAGTCAAAACTAGAAGCATTTAATTTATTTTTTTAGCTCCAAAAACACATGCAGTCCAAGTATTAAAATGAAAGAATTTTGAAATGCTTAATTTAAATGAACAATATACAAAGTGATTCAGTCAGTTAGATTCAATGATCAATGTAGCACTGTATCACATTTTATCACATTACTTGAAACAGCTTTTTATAAACAGCTGATCCAGAGAAAGAGACGGTGGGGAAAATGGGAAAGGAAGTCAAGATTATCTTTGCGTCTCTCTTTTTGGCTCAGGTGCCAGACACAGAGTGACAGGTCTTTCAGATGAATGACAGGTGTCCTTTGAAATGCCGGTGAGGTGGCGTCTGTTCCAACTGTTGAAATGCATATTTGCACTCTTATCATAACGGCACGGATGGCTCCGATAGGTGCTGTTAACATTGCAAATGGCTCTGGAATTATTCATTGTCAGCTGGGCTGGGGTGAAGTTAGATTATTCTCCTCATACAATAGCGGATCGTTTAATGATTTCTCTCCACCTTGGCAGCGGCAGCATGCCGACTTCAGGTGTTAGCGCGAACGCGGGTGACATGGGTCTGGCCAAGTGTTAGAGCAAGATCATAATGTCTGAGCCCCATTTTAATTTCTAATACATTAATCTTTCCTGTGCAGATCCTCCATGAATATTCCGTGGACTCCTTGTTTGTCGGGGAGTCTGTCTCTTTCATCCATTCAGGTGCTTTCATTCTCTGTGAAAGCTCGTTAAATAGGCCCGATCAGTCAATGACAACGGAGGCACAATAGCTCCCGCTAACACACTTCTTTTTTCCTTTCAAGCTGCTGATAGACAACTCTGACACTTGGTCTCCAGAGACGTTTGGGAGCAGAGTCAGCTCTCTGGGTCCTTGAGAGACATTCTTTATTTTATCGCATTCATAAAGGATTGTCACAGGTGAATGTATCTGTGGTTCTGAGACCGCCAACCCTTCTGACCCACCCTGGCACTAGCTTCAACACATGCTGCACCTCCACATATTCCTAATAGATTATGATGGTTGAGCTAGTGTTGAGCATAGATCGAGTTCTTAAAGTGTCTTTTGTTCTCAGTCAGTAATTAGCATTGTCTTGAGTTCATTAGACTGATGCTCTGTAATGTTTTATTGAGTGGAGTTAGACCACCTACAACGATTCCAGCTTTGTGCTGGGTGACCTTACAACAGTTTCTGGCTCTCAGAATAGAGAGCAGGGGAATGAGAGGATGGATGAAGGGAACATTAGCATTCACTTAGTCAAATCCTTCTGTAAATTCTCTGTCCTAACAAAAAACAAAACAAAAACAACTACAGGAAAAACAAATAAACAGAACAAAATATTATTATTATTATTATTATTATTATTATTATTATTATTAAGTTCACTGTAAAATTCCAACTTGCAAAAAAAGAATTATAAGAAATGTTGAAAAAAATAATGAATAAAAACCTTTTAAATTGAGTCATATGAACAAACGTTTTTACAGTGCTTGTTATATAATGCATGACCCCAGCCTGTATTGTAGCTTGAAAAAATTATGCGGTAACTATTATTAAAAAAAGACCATTGCTTTACATTTTACAGGTTTAATTACTTTTTTTTTTTACAGGTTTTATTACTTTTATTTAGTGGTCAGAAGATTTAGAGTTACATACTGTATTTCTGATTGGTTGCTCAGCATTCGCTGTAGGCTAATTTCCTAGATCCCTCCAACTCCCCAGCTCCACATGCCTAGATCTGTTACTGGATTTATATATGTCTATACATGCAGCAGCATATCTTACATGTTCACAGCAGCTTGTCTGTGTATCAGTAGCAAGTTCATTCTTACTCGGCAGCAGCATATGTAGCAGACCAAATACAATATTAACAAGGCCATATTCATTAACATGGAAAAACTACTCCCAGAGTTGTCATGATTGAAATTTATGCAATATGTTTGCCACTTAAGAGGCAAATAATGACCATATCATGTAGTGGGCTTTGATAATCAAACGTAAAAGTGCTAAAAAATGGTTAGTTGCCAAGAATCTTTAAATTCAATAGACTCATTAGAGGAAAAAAAAGTATTTAAGATGACTTGAATTGTAGAATACCATGTGAATGCTGGCCAAGATTTTACGCTATTTTTAGGCTATACATTGAAGTACTACTGTTTCTTACTGTACTGTGGTACAGTTTGATATACTGTACTCTCTACTGTTAAGTTGGTAAAGGCTCTCCTCTGCATTATGCAAGTATATGTTACAGTATATTTTTAAATGTCCTGTAAGCTGCTGCCTCACATGTAGCTTTACTCAAACTTAAACTAGATATGGTACACTTTCCTGAGGCCTGCCACCTTTTTTAAAGGTTTTACAATGATGATTTTATGATGACAACCATAATTATGATATCTGTTTTGGACCAGAGCAGTTTAGCTCTCTAAAGAGGGGGATAGTGTGATATTTAATGTGCTGCAGACAGAATTCTCCCTGAAGGTACATCTAACACAACACCAGCTGCTGCTAAATTGGGATTTATACTTCCTGTTTTCGATTAATATGGAGATGAATACAGGTGTTCTGTGTCGTAAAATTAGCTTATCTCACACAAATTGAAGTTACGGCCCAGGAGAACATGAAAAAGAGGAAAAATTAGATGAAAAAAAGTCAAAACATCAGGATTTAACAAGGGAATGATACCATTCTATCATGACTGTCTTGTCACTGAGTGCCACTTGGCATGTGCTACTGTTTATGACTGTGGAGAGGAAGGCTGGCATGAGCCCTGCCACGCTAGTTGGGCACGAAGAAAAAGCACAACAAATGAGCTTTGAAACATTGTCCCTTTCAAGGGTGAGGACTTCAAGGGCTTCAAGCTCCAGGAAGTCATCCAAAATCACCCGTTGTCTCTAGAGGACAGAGGGTTGAGGTGCTTGTGTATGTGTTTTGGGGATTGTCTTTGTGTATGTGCTGGAGCATTTGCATTGGAAAAGTGCACAAGTACACTACCGTTCAAAAGTTTAGGGTCAGTTTTGTTTTCCTTTCAAGCATGCATTAAACTGATCATAAAAGAGAGTAAAGACATTAATAATGTTACAAACTATTTCTGTTTCTTCATTTAATAAGCAGTACTAGGCACTTACAGATGCAGTGATGGATAACTAACTAGCTAGCTAAGATGCTAACTAACTAACTAACTAACTGTTAATCTCAAGGGATTTCAGGGGCCTCAATTGCATATGACAGGATTTGGCAGCTGCATACCTTGGCTGCCTGGTAAATGTTAACGAATTGATTGTAAATAACAGAATTAATCAAGTTTTCAATGATTAAATTAGTTGTAAATTAAATTATTTTAATCAACGATTAATCAAAAAATAATATAGAAAAATATATTAAGTTCCCTTTAAGTCGGTCACGTTCGTCGTACGTCAGAACTGAACCAACGAATTGGGATGTCGTATGAGGGGCCTATCACCTTCGAGTGTAAACTAAACAAGCCAATGAACATTGGCGTGCGAGCGGGTATAAATGCGGAAGTGGGAGCGCTTGCACTTTGTCTTTTGCTTCGGAGCTGTGCAGTGTTTGATCCTGCAATTCACCTGAGACAGTGAAGACTAGTGTTGAAAGGAACTGTATTGCACCAATTACTACTGCGGTGCCAACCATACCAGAGGGTCGATTACCACATTTTGATGTCCAATGGCCATGAGAGAAATGAAGAGCAAACAGTTGTATTAAATTCACTATTTTACTCTTTCAGATGCTGAATAGCAATAATCAAATAAACTCTGTACATATTCACCATCAAATGAATCACAGAAATAATAAATAAATATACATATAAAGAGCGTAGGTGTAATGATGAGTCAAAGGATAAGATCCAAATGCAGCTTCAATGGTAAATGTGGTCAGACAGGCACAGGTCAACAATAGCAAAACAGCAATATCAAAAGGGCAGACAGGTTCGAGGTAATATCCAGGCGGGAGGTCAGAGGCAGGCAGAGAATCGTCAGACAAACAGAGAACTGGCAGGATCAGCAACGTGGAAAAACCAGACAGGGAAAATAACGCTCGGAAATTGTATCACACAGGAAAACAATACTTTGCGAAGTAGAATGAGGTGAGTGATCTATTTATGGTGGAGTGATGAGACTAATGAGTGGTGATAAGGAACAGCTGGCTGACGATCAGTGATTGGAGTGAGGGATTCTGGGGAGTGTAGTGCAGTGTAGGGAGACTAAAGTCTGAGCGTGTGACCTCTAGTGGTGAAAGGGTGTGAAAGGATGGACCGAACTCATGACAGTAGGCCTAAGCAAAATAATAAACAAACAAATTTAATTATTTTAACCAATTTGGACTTCAAGGATACAGATGTTAGCTGGTCTCACAATTGGGTAATAAAAGCAATGAGTGCAACAGTCTGTGTTGATCCCCACAGTTTTTTAAGGTGTTCAGATGTCCGTATAGCGATATGAAGCTGGTCGTTAAGTTGCAGTTTCAGGTCCTCTGATGCGCGATGAATCGTCAGCGATGAGGAATCCAGGTGTATAAGTCTATGATGCGTGTTACTGATTTATCCTGATGCTGTGAATGACTCTCAGATATGGTTCTACAATAAGCAAATAAACTTAATCAGAAACAGAAACTGTATTAGTGTGCGATGAAACGCTAACAGCATAACAGTAATTGGTGAGTCACTGTAGCTGTATTATAGGCGATAATTCTTTGGTGTTCTGTGTAATTGCACTAGTCAAGTCAAGTCAAGTCACCTTTATTTATATAGCGCTTTTTACAATGCAAATTGTGGCAAAGCAGCTTTACATTAATAATTAAATAATTTTGGCTGCACAGCAGCTCCCAAAGAAAATGGTGTCATTGTCCAGCTTATTCTATATATTATTGATTCATTCCGTTGCAAATATCAGTAGTTATTAGCCTAGTTAATTTATGTATATCCGCACTACAGAAAGCAGTGACGTAATCTCAGCTCAGTTCGCATACAACGGCGCCAATGCAGGCATATCAAAAACACTCTTGAATATCAAGCAAGTGTCCCCAGCTTAAGCAAGCCAAAGGCAACAGCGGCAAGGAACCAAAACTCCAACAAATGGAGAAAAAAACCTTGGGAGAAACCAGGCTTAGTCGGGGGGCCAGTTCTCCTCTGGCCAACAGTGAACACTTGTCCAATACTCAGGCAGAGTTACAGGTCATTAAACCGATTTGGAATCGCAACAGTCAAAATATTTAATCTAGTTCCATCTAGTTTAAGATCTAGAGGGCACTAGTGAGTACTTGGAGAAGAGAAGAGAAAGAGAAGAAGAAGAAGGACGTGAGAGGATAGACATGGTTAATATGAGTCCATGTGTTAGTGTTAAATAAAGAAGTTACGTTATTTTACTTACCTCGTCAATACTCTGATTTATTAGAGTAACTGCTTACTTGCAAACGACTACTGACTATTACATAAATTACAATCTAGCAGCAGTATGTCAAGTTAAACAGTGAATAAATGACATAACAATAAATGAACACTCAAAACAAATCTTACGGTCTTCAATGATGCACATTCCAGAATCGTCACAAAGGAAAATTCAAAGAGAATTCTGAGATAATTAAGCATCATCCGCTGGCAATCGAGATTACAAATATTCTCCCTGCAGTTCACAAAGTAAAGTCGCTCCAGAAAGAGATCTTAATCTGCCTTATTTTTACTGCTTTAGAGACAAGACGGCAGGACCTATGCTTTCACTCTGCCGTTTTCAAATTGAAACTGATCCGCTCTCGCGCAATCTCTGAACAAGCCACACCTTCTCAATTCAGTTCAATGACCAACATAATAGCTGTACAGCCCTCATAATAAAAGAACACAAACTGAACATGGGCTTTTTTACAACTAGGAAAGCCTTTCTTCAAGGAAATCCTCTTGCTGTGGCCTAAACTGCTGTTTTCAGAGCAAAACGTCCTGCCAGTGTGGTTGGGCTGCGATCTCTGCAGGCTGCACTTATTTCTGCAGCGGCAGTTCCTGTGTGTTTCAGCACTACATATAAATATATAATATATATATATATATATATATATATATATATATATATATATATATATATATATGGAACACCATACTAATACTGTGTTTGACCCCCTTTCGCCTTCAGAACTGCCTTAATTCTACGTGGCATTGGTGCTGAAAGCTGAAATGTTGGCCCATATTGATAGGATAGCATCTTGCAGTTGATGGAGATTTGTGGGATGCACATCCAGGGCACGAAGCTCCCTTTCCACCACATCACAAAGATGCTCTATTGGGTTGAGATCTGGTGACTGTGGGGGCCATTTTAGTACAGTGAACTCATTGTCATGTTCAAAAAACCAATTTGAAATGATACGAGCTTTGTGACATGGTGCATTATCCTGCTGGAAGTAGCCATCAGAGGATGGGTACATGGTGGTCATAAAGGGATGGACATGCTCAGGTAGGCCGTGGCATTTAAACGATTCCCAATTGGTACTAAGGGGCCTAAAGTGTGCCAAGAAAACATCCCCCACACCATTACACCACCACCAGCCTGCACAGTGGTAACAAGGTATGATGGATCCATGTTCTCATTCTGTTTATGCCATTCTGACTCTACCATCTGAATGTCTCAACAGAAATCGAGATTCATCAGACCAGGCAACATTTTTCCAGTCTTCAACTGTCCAATTTTGGTAAGCTCGTGCAAATTGTAGCCTCTTTTTCCTATTTGTAGTGGAGATGAGTGGTACCCGGTGGGGTCTTTTGCTGTCGTAGCCAGGTTGTGCGTGTTGTGGCTTCCCAAATACTTTGCTGCATACCTCGTTGTAACGAGTGGTTATTCTATCAGCTTGAATCAGTCGGCCCATTCTCCTCTGACCTCTAGCATCAACAAGGCATTTTCACCCACAGGACTGATGCATACTGGATGTTTTTCCCTTTTCACACCATTCTTTGTAAACCCTAGAAATGGTTGTGCGTGAAAATCCCAGTAATTGAGCAGATTGTGAAATACCGTCTGGCACAAACAACCATGCCATGCTCAAAATTGCTTAAATCACCTTTCTTTCCCATTCTGACATTCAGTTTGGAGTTCAGGAGATTGTCTTGACAAGGACCACACCCCTAAATGCATTGAAGCAACTGCCATGTGATTGGTTGATTAGATAATTGCATTAATGAGAAATTGAACAGGTGTTCCTAATAATCCTTTAGGTGAGTGTATATAAAAAGAGCAATTTTCCTTTCCTCCATACGAGCGCGTAGTGCGTCTTTTTCAAGATGTCGTCCTGCTTGTGTGCTGCTGGATGCGGTCATTCCCTGACACCAGCTGAGCGTTGTTTGAGCGTTTAGCACGCTGAAGCAGTGCTTGTGGGTAGTTCATGTTCTCATTGTGGGAACATGATTATCGCGATGAGGTCGAGGCCCTATGCACCGATCTAGCAGTTCTTTTGGTTTGGCCAGAGGATCGCTACTTCGGTGTATAGAGTGGGAGACCAGAGGATTACAGTCAGGGCTTCCCCACCGAGCCAGTCTCCGTGGGACCCTAACCCCTCACACACATCGCGACCCGTGGTGTTGCCAGAAGAGCATGCTGGTCCCTCTCAAGAGCAACCAGCCATCTCTTTTGGTGCGCCGGCTGATGAACAGATGTCGATCGCAACATCGGAAGGTGGGTCTGAGTCCTCCGAAGGTGAAGGCTCGGATGGGTTGCCTCCTTCTGGGAAAGTGTCGTGGACAGAGCCCGACACTCCTGACTGCCATGCTTTCCCGGGCTGCCAGGAGTGTCGGGCTTGACTGGAAACCTCCACCATGTCCCGAACCCTCCCGGCTGAACAGTGGGTTTCTCAGGGGAGCCGCGGTGGTTTTTATCCAACATAACGGACAAGGCTTACAGAGCCTGTGGGCAGGCTGCCTCTGCCCTGCATGGGCTGCAGGTCTACCAGGCCAAGGCACTCCATGACATGCACCAGGGTGGTCTTGATCACTGCCACTGACCTTGCCCTCCGGGCGACTAAGGTGACGGCGCGCTTGGTTGGTCAAACGATGGCCACGCTGGTGGTCCAGCAGCGCCATCTCTGGCTTAATCTCGCTGACATGAGGGAGACCGATAAGTATCGGTTCCTGGTCTCCCCTGTGTCTCAGGTTGGGCTGTTCGGCGATGCGGTTGAGAGCTTCGCCCAGAAGTTCTCAGCCGCACAGAAGCAGACAGAGGCACTGAAATATGTCTTGCCCCGGTGGGCCGCTGCTGCCTCCACCCAGTCTCTGGTGGCTGCCTCTTTGTCTGTTCGTCGCCAAGGGCACCCGCCTGCATCGTCCTCTGCCCCTCCGAAGTCTGCCAAGCAGCAGCCTCCACCTGGCAGACCACAGGGAGCCAGCCAAGGATGTGACACCCAGCCCGAAGCCAAGCCAGGTGGCAAGAGGACAAGAAAGCAGCCCTGAGACGGGCGACCCGGAGGAAGACGGTGAGGGCACCGCTCCCTCCCCCGGAGGAGGGCCGGGTGGAAAATCCTTTGTTTCTTTTTCTTCTCCTCGGAGTCCAGCGATACCCAAATTCTTAGTAAAAGAGCAGTTTCCTCATTCTCTGGGTCATAAGAGGGTGGGTCTGGCAGTGTGTCACGTGACGCCTGGCCACCCTCAACCCCCTCTCATTTCGCCAGTAGATGGCAGTGTGCTCGTCGAGGCTGCCCCTGTTGTGCCATCTCCCACTCACACTCTGCAGAGCCAGACCCCACTTCAGGCCGCTCTGCCATCTGTGTCAGGTCCTTCGGCTCCGCCTCGCTTCCCCACTGTGGGTACGTCTGTTGTGCCGTTGGTCCTACTGGTTCTGGGAGCTTGGTTTACACTTCCCAGCCCATCCCGCTGGCTCATCCGTATGATCAGACTCGGCTCTGCGATTCAGTGTTCAGGGGCATTCATTTCATTCTCGTGTGTCTACAAATGATGCCTCTGTGCTTCAGGCGGAGATTGCTGTCCTCCTGGCGAAGGATGCAATAGAGCCGGTCCCTCCAGCCGATATGATGTCAGGGTTCTACAGCTCCTACTGCATTGTACCCAAGAAAGGCAGTGGATTACGACCAATCTTAGATCTGCGAGTCTTGAATCAGTCCCTTCACAGGCTACCGTTCAAGATGTTGATGCATAAACGCATTTTCGAATGCATCTGTCCCCAAGATTGGTTTGCAGTGATCGACCTGAAGGACATGTACAACATGGCCCTTCGGGCTGGCCCTTTCACCCCGCATCTTTACCAGGGTTGCGGAGGCGGCCATTGTTCCCCTCAAGGAACAGGGCGTTTGCATTGTCAACTGTCTCGATGACTGGCTGATCCTAGCTCACTCACGAGAGTAGTTGTGCAAGCACAGGGATCTGGTGTTAGCTCACCTCAGCCAGTTGGGTCTTCGGGTCAACTGGGACAAGAGCAAACTCACCCCCGGGCAGAGAATCTCTTATTTTGGTATGGAACTGGACTCTGTCAACCAGACTGCGCACCTCACAGAGGAGCGCGTCCAGTCGGTGTTGAACTGCCTGAGTACACTCAAGAGGAGGACGGCGGCCCCAATGAAATTATTTAAGAGGTTCCTGGGGCATATGGCATCCGCAGCCGCAGTCACACCTCTCGGATTGCTTCATATGAGGCCGCTTCAACACTGGCTTCACGGCCAAGTCCCGAGATTGGCGTGGCAATGCGGTATGTTCTGTGTGGCCATCACACTGAGCTGCCGTCGTGCCCTCATCCAGTGGTCGGACCCTTCGTTCTTGCGGGCTGGAGTTCCCTTGGAACAGGTGTCCAGGCATGCTGTGGTCTCCACAGATGCCTCCACCACAGGGTGGGGAGCCGCGTACAATGGGCATGCAGTATCAGGTAGACGGGTCCTCAACTGCAGTGGCATATCAATTGCTTCGAGTTGTTATTAGTACGTCTTGCGCTGGGCCGCCTGAAGGGGCTGCTACTAGGCAAGCTGGTCCAGGTATGTGCTAGTCCATACGGACAACACCGTGACCATTGCATACATCAACCACCAGGGCAGTCTAAGCTCCTGTCGCCTACGCTCCTGTCGCATGTCACAACTCGTCCTCCATCTCCTCTTATGGAGTCAGAAGCATCTGAGGTCACTTCATGCCATTCATATCCCAGGCGTGCTCAACCGTGCAGTCGACGAGCTCTCACAGCTCCCGCTGCTTCCCGGGAAAAAGGAGACTCCATCCCCAGGTGGTCCAGCTTATATGGCGTCACTTTGGGACGGCACAGAGTCCACCCCGGACTCAACCCATTGCCAATTATTTTATTCCTTGTCCGAGGGCACCCTCGGCATACACGCACTGGCACACAGCTAGCCCCGGGGCCTTCTCAAGGATGCATTTCCCTCAGTGAGCCTTCTTGCACAGACGTTGTGCAGAGTGAGGGAGGACGAGGAGCAGGTCCTGCTAGTTGCACCGTATTGGCCCAACCGGACCTGGTTTCCAGAACTCATGCTTCTTGCGACAGCACCACATTGGCCCATTCCTCTGAAGAAGGACCTTCTGACTCAGAGACAGGGCACCCTCAGGCACCTCTATGCATTGAAGTGCAACCTGTTCTGTCGAGTGGTGTTCTTCTCACCAGGAGAACCCCTGATCTTGCTCGATCAGGTCAGTGCTTTCCTTCGTGCAAGGGCTGTCTCCCTCCACCCTCAAAGTGTATGTTGCTGCTGTTGCCACTCATCACAATGTAGTTGAAGGTAAGTCTCTGGGAAGGCATTGCCTCACCTGATCTCTATACCCTCTTGGGATTTGTCCCTGGTACTAACAGCTCGCCCTTCAAGCCTTTGCAATCAGTTGAGTTAAAAACTCTGTCCTCTGTCACTTAGGACAGTACTCCTGATGGTATTGCCCTCCATCAAGGGACCTGCACCCTTTTTTGGTTGACGAATTGTGCCTAGATCTCGGTCCAGCTGACTCTCACATTATCTTGACACCCCGGCTTGGATATGTGGCCAAGGTTCCTACCACTCCTTTTAGAGATCAGGTAGTGAACCTACAAGCACTGTACCTGCACTTGTACTTCAGGACCTCAGACCAGCTCTTTGTCTGTTACAGAGGACAGCAGAAGGGAATGGCTGTCTCCAAGCAGAGGATGGCCCACTGGGTAGTGGATGCCATCGCCTTGGCTTACCAGTACAAGAACTTCCATGGTAACCTTCCTACAGTAAGCCTGTGTCTTTCCCTCAGCAGAGTCGGCTCTGCTGTCCCAGCCAGATGTGTCTCCCCCAAACTTAGGCTGGAGCCATCCCAGAGACTTCATATGTGCACTGCCTACGGCCCGTCCATATGTGCATTCCCATGTATTACCTCCCTACGGGTAGGTAGTGGTCTCCGCAGTGTTCCCAGTGGGCACGCTTTCCCAGTGTTATCCAAGTCTAACTAAATGGGTCATGCGGAACAGCAGTAGACTTCCCTAGTGTAAGTCCGGTCCTTTCTCTGTCCCAAGTGTGCGTCGGAGGGGGTCAGTAACTGTGGTGTTTTATTAGGGATCCCAATTCGTCGGTTCAGTTCTGACGTATGTCGAGTGTGACCGACTGAAAGGGAACGTCTTGGTTACTTATGCAACCCTCGTTCCCTGAAGGAAGGAATGGAGATGTATGTCCCGTCGCCACAGTTCTTGTACCCTGCTGAGCACGGGCCACTGCTTGTCTCCTCAGTGAAAAACAAAGTGCGAGCGCTCCCGCCTCCGCATTTATACTCGCTTGTGGGGTGGGCCGTGTCATGCAAAGCTCGCACGCTAATGTTCATTGCCTCGTTTAGTTTACACTCGATGGTGATAGAGCTCTCATGCGATATCCCTAATTGTCGATTCAGTTCTGTCGTATGTCTCCGTTCCCTCCTTCAGGGAATGAGGGTTACATTCATAACTTAGACGTTCTTTTTATTACCTTTTGGAGTACCGCAAGGCTCAGTACTAGAACCATTGCTTTTCACTCTGTGTATGTTACTGTTTTACATCATTGTTTAAATCATTGGACCAAAAATCTCTGCACACAATAAATTAGAATACTCTCTTACACTTGATTGCTGCTCTGTCAAGTCTTTGTCAATGTAGTAACTTGCTCAAATGGATGAAATATATTCACAACTGAATCATAACACGTTATGACTAATTATGAATATGAATCAACCACGAAGGGAATTAGGTATATATAGCTAATCAATTACAACGAATTATAATTAATCATGAACATATATGGTCTAAAATTATTTCTAGGTTTAGAATTAATTTAGAATCAGTTTAGAAAGACTGGTTTGTTTTGTCCAGCAAAACTATCAGTCCGATTTTCTTATCGATTCTAGAAAGGAAGTTTTCTTCTCTGGCCACGAAAAGGAAACTTATTCTAGTACTTAAAAGCATCTAGCTAGCGAAATCAAACGTTAAAGTGACTTGGTTCATGTATGAGTTACCCAGAGACAATGAATTGTGTGAATACAAGGTGTTTAATATATGATATATATATATATATATATATATATATACGAATACATACAACTAAATCTAAGCAGAGCATACAATAAAATAACGAAAGGAAAGAAAGGAAGAGTTGATCAAAGAAAGCAAGATTACAAACAGTTCAACCTTTTGAGAGCCAGCAACGAAATCACTTCAGACAATAAAGTTAAAGACCATCTCGGGAGGAGTTCTGAGTACAGTTCGATTTAATCTAATGGTATACTTCTCTAAAAACACGCAATTTGAACACAAACCCCTCTGTTGTTCAGTACCTTAGAGAAGAGATAAAGCTTACTCCAGTGTGCCCTGCACAGGAGATGGGGCACAAGAAGTACAAGCGAAATGCTTATGACCAAGTACTGAGCGCAGAGTAGCACTGATGTTCGATGTGCAGTAGGGCACCTTTAGAGTTTAAACCAAGTTGCACATGTTTAGGTCCTGTCAGTTGTGCGCAATGTTTTCTGTGATTCGAACTTAAAGTGACAGCAGGCTTGCTGCTTTCTGTATCATGAATGTTAATGGAAAGACAAAATTGGTATGATATTCTAATGTTGATCTAGCTTACAACCAAAAAAATAATATATAGCTTTACAACTTTCAATTCAAATACAGTCTATTTTGATAGTGTAACATTTGACCAAGTGAAACAGTGCTGTGTTACCTCACAATTAAAATTTGTCAAATAAACTGACCACATGAGTAGCATTTCAGCACTTACGAGTATTTCGTTAGAATGAATTGTTGTCATTCCTTATATCCCCTAGGACTTACATTTGGCACTGATATCTGTCTCTCATATCTGTCTTCTGTTCTCCCTCTGAAGTTTTGTTTGCTAATATCCCTTTAAATAAGAGTAAACTTCTCTTCGGTCCCTTAGTGTCACACGTTCTGTCGGCCTGGAGAGCAGCCGAAAAAGTTTGTGCTATTCACTCTAATTGGAATCCATACTCTCCCATATTTAATAATTATGGTTTGCTCATTGGTAAGCACCCTATTAAGTTTGGCCAGTGTCGACAGTGGTACGACAAAGGGATTCACTCCCTGGGTGATATAATGGGTGACAAGGGTGTACAAAATTCCCCATTGTAACACTAGAGGGCAGCACAATACTGTTGAAGATGCTGTATGCGCGATTCAAACTTGTTCAGACTTGTCTAGTGCATGCGCAGAAAATTTGTTTCAGTATCGTCCAGTAGCTGAGTTGTACGGAGTTTCCTGGCTTAGATTATTCCTTTAAAGTCTGCTTTCCGTTGTGTGGTATTGCTGTGCGTTCACAACTCTGTAAGTTACAACATTTCTTATCAGTGTAAAAGTGTTCATAGCATAATTCAGTCAACTTTACATTGGAAGTGTTATTGTGTCCGTACCGTAGCTGCAAGACTCACGCATTCAACAAATAATTTGTTATGTTAACAAAGAAGTTTATTCGTTTGTAAAGGGAGTTGCTTATGTATATTGATGAGAATATTTATTCATTGTTTGATGGTTATATTATTTATATTATAAAGAGCGCACGGGACTGCTAGAACAGCGCACACACTCTTCTGTAATTTGACACTGCTTGTTAGCAGCAGCAGCCTGTTTAATATAGCTGCAGTTAGCACTCTGTTTTACTGTTGCATTATAATGACATCAGTGTATAGTTATACTGTTCATACAGTCTCTATATACAGTCAGATCTCTTCATCTTGTGTTATGTCATATTATTGTTTATATTTATCATCTTTATTTGTTTTTACACAGAAACCACATTGACGTGCATATCCACACAATAAATATTGAGATCAATAACGTTCACTTTGGAGTAGCTGCATTTCTTTCTGACCGAAGAATTAGGCCAGTAGTGTCCCAACCATTCTATTGCGCACAGAATATCCCACAAATTGGTCCTTCGAGCCGGATCGGGACATCAGCTGCGTTATGGCTACATCCAGAGATTACTATGAGGGAGAAAAAGTGCCAGATCCTCGTCCAAGTCATACCCGGCGGGTACCCACCTACTTGGAGGATTATGTGCTTGATTATCCACCTCCACGGCATGATCATCTTTCACCAGCAGATGGCACTCAAGGAATATCTCAAGCAAGACAGGATCCTTATAGGGGCTGTATTACTCCTGCTCTTAGGGACAGAGATTTTGAAAGTGAAAAGCTGCATCACTTGGAGACCCGGTGGAGAGAGTTAAGCAGTGAGATGAGAGAGATTCGAATCAGAATGGACAGTGCTGGACAGGCATCCTTTCCATCTAGATCTCCTGCTTATGGACATTACCAGAATCTTTGTCACTTTGAACTCAGTAACACTGCAGTAGAACTACCTGTGATTATGACATCATTTCCACATTATGCAGGAACACTCTGTCACAAGCCCCTTCCACAGCAGCGACCACCACCAAGCATGCAGCCATCCAATATAAATCGTGTATCTTCCCTGCCAGGGCCACAGCCTCAGGTACCATTTGCTGAACTTCGACGGTCAGATTCATGGCCCCCTGCAGCTGCGCAGTCTGCCTATCATCTGGTACAGCCACAGCATCAGTCACCTCCAGTTCAGCACGCACCAGCCCGCATGCAGCCACTGCTTCAGTCAGCTGCTGTACAGCCTGCACATCCTTATGTTCAACCCCAACGCCAGCCAGTTGCTGTGCAGTCGTCACCAGCCTCACTGCATCCACAGTACCCGCAGATGGCGCCAGCTCCAGTTCAGCCTGTACCAGCGCAACCAGCGATGCATCCTCAACGCCCTTATTTATCACTACCTCTGCCTCCACCTCCTTGGCCTGGACCCCAACCACAGACATATTATCCCGTCAACCCTGTGACACCTGGACTGATAGAAATGGCCATTGCGTCGTCCTATGGTATACCAAAACCAAAGCTGGCAGTTTTCTCTTCAGGGAAGGAGAGTGACTTCCTTATGCTCAAGAAAGGACTGGACAGCATCCTTGGCCCACACAGACATTTAACTGAGGACTATAAATATCAAGTGCTCTTGGATCATCTACATCTTCCTGCTGCTTACCAGGTAGCTAAGAGGTATGTCAATAGCCCATTTCCTTACACCAGTGCTATGCAGGCTCTCGAACAGAGATACGGTCAACCCAGACAGTTAATTCAGAGCGAGCTGAGAGCCATCCTTAATGCACCAGCGATTCGACCAGGTGATTCACAAGGATTTGAGGACTTTGCGGCAGCTGTTAACACACTGGTAGGCATGTTGAACACGATGGATGGTCCCTCTAGATATGAACTGCAGTGTGGCTCTCATGTTGACACTCTACTGACCAAATTGCCAGTCAGCTATAGAGACTCGTTCATAGAATACTGTCTCAACCAACACATTATTGTGAGTGGTAGTTCCAGGACCTACACATTGCCAGAATTTGCAGAGTGGCTGGAAAGGAAGGCTCAGGCCATTCAGATATCCCGCCGTGTAACATTTCCAGTGCATACAGATCCCTTTCGGTGAGAGCAGAAGCCTCTTTCCCATCTCAAAGCCAAGACTGCCACAATTCTCGCCGGCAGTGAACAACCTAAAACTATCAATTTGCCCTCCAGCTCCCTCACAGACTCTAAAATGCCAGTTATGGCCAAAAAGCGGGATCGCTTTAAGCCCTTTTGTCCTTACTGCAACAACCATGAACACTACCTCAATGCATGTGCAGCATTTTGCAAGTTGAACCACACTCAACGAGGAAGCTGGATTAAAGAGCACAATAAATGCTGGAGGTGTGGACGAGGCCACAAGCAGGACAGCTGCACGCTCAAGAAAACTTGCTCTACCTGTGGAGGACTCCACCTGCCTGTTCTACATGAAGTTGCAGTTACTGCCGAAAACCAAAGCATACTTACATTGAGCACAACCACTTCTCAGGTTTACCTGGATCAGGCCAGTCATTCAGGCAGAGTGATGCTGAAAGTTGTCCCGGTAAGACTTTGCAGTGGTAAAAGGTTCCTGTACACACATGCAGTGTTGGATGATGGGTCTGAAAGAACAATCATTTTGCCAGCAGCAGGCAAACATCTGGGCTTGAAAGGATCTGTGGAAACTTTGAACATTGAACATGAACATGAAAGACATGAACTTGTTCAGCTGAGAGGAACCACAGTCTCCTTTGAAATATCTGCTCTGTCACACCCAAGTGTTAAACATCAGATTCAGAACACATTCACAGCCACAGATCTCAACCTTGCTGAGCAGTCTTGTCCTGCAGATGCACTGAAGAGGAGATATGGACACCTCAGGGCCATTCCATTGCCAGTGTTCAATAAAGTGCAGCCTTTGCTACTCATAGGATCAGATTATCCCCAGCTTATCACACCAAACTGCCCAATACGAATGGGTCCACTTGGTAGCCCTATAGCGGTACACACTCTCCTTGGCTGGACTGTTCAGGGGCCAACAACCTTTCTCCAACAACCCTCAAATGGAAGCTCATGCCTCCACACCACACTCCTTCCTCCTTTGCAAGAGTTACATCAACATGTTGAACGGTTGTGGCAGCTTGACATACTGCCACCAAGAAATGAGAAGGAAATAGTCCGTTCCAGACAAGATAAAGCTGCACTTGCCACTTTAGAGGAGAAAACGGTACGTGTCACAGTTGATGGTGCAACCCGCTATGCTACCCCATTACTTCATAAGCGAGACACGGCTAACCTCCAGGCCACACCCACTGCTGTCATGGCTCTTTTAAGAGCTACAGAATGTCGCCTCACTAATAATCCTGACCTGGCAAACGTGTATAACAAAGAGATACACAAACTTGAGGAGGCTGGTTATGCAGTACGAATAACTAACACAGAAGCAGCCAATTCTGGCTACTCATGTTATGTTCCTCACCACATTGTACTCCATAATGACAAAGCCCGGGTGGTCTTTAATTGCTCTTTCACCTATAAGCAAATGAACTTGAATGATAATCTACTACCTGGTCCCACTCTTGGTCCACCATTGTTGGGGGTCTTACTCAGGTTCAGAGAACATGTCGTCGCCATAAGTGGAGACATCCGAGCCATGTTTCACCAGATCAGACTGCTGCCTGAAGACCAGCCACTGCTCCGCTTTCTCTGGAGAGTCATGGAAAGGGATCGCCCCCCAGACATCTATGAGTGGCGAGTCTTACCATTTGGGACAACCTGTAGTCCATGCTGCGCTACATATGCCCTCCAGAGACATGTCAGAGACAACATTGTGGGCAATGAAGATGTAGTTGAGTCCATTCAGCGGTCTTTTTATGTGGACAATTGTTTACAGTCCCTTCAATCTCAGCATCAGGCTAAGCAACTTATCATCAAAATGAGAGCATTATTAGCGGCTGGTGGCTTTGACATAAGGCAGTGGGCTAGCAATATTCCTGATGTGATTGCACATCTTCCAGCAGAAGCCAAATCAGTGGATTGTGAGCGGTGGCTTTCTGCAAACAAAACTGACCCGCAAGAGTCGACACTCGGCCTAGTATGGCACTGTTCCCGAGACACTTTAGGCTATAAGTACAGGCCTCTGTCAACAATTGGGCAAAGTTCAATGAGAAAGGTCTACCGCATCCTAGCAAGCCAGTATGACCCACTCGGATACATCATCCCTTTTACTACAAGGGCCAAAATCACGGTGCAATCACTATGGAAAAGGGTTGGAGGTTGGGATGAACCTCTACCCGCTGACCTCTTCTCAGAATGGCATGCTTGGGAGGAAGAGCTTCCTAACCTTCAGAGAATAACACTGCCTAGGTGTTACACACCAGCGTGCAATAACACCTCCTCCATTATTGATATGCATGTCTTCTGTGATGCCTCAGAGAAGGCATATGGCTCTGTAGCTTATTTACGGGTGGAAACAGGTGATGACATCCAAGTTGCATTCATCATGGCGAGGTCAAGGGTGGCACCCAAAAAGCAACTCTCTATGCCGCGCCTTGAACTCTGCGCAGCATTGTCTGGAGCTCAGCTTGCCAAAACACTTAACTCTGAAATTACACTTACCCTCAGACAGACAATCATGTGGTCAGACTCAACAACCGTATTACATTGGATACAATCTGAGTCATGCAATTACAAAGTGTTTGTAGGCACACGAGTCGCAGAGATCCAAGACCTTGTAGGGCATGATAATTGGAAATATGTGGACTCTGATAACAATCCAGCTGATGATATCACCCGAGGCAAGACCCTCATAGATCTATCCCAGGCCTGTAGATGGAATCAAGGTCCAGCATTTCTACGTCAATCTCCAGACCACTGGCCAATCCACCCTTCAGTGCCAATTGAAGATTCAGAAGAACTTCGTAAATCATCATTTTGTGGTAATGTCTCAGTCAGTCACACCTCTTCACCTAATGTAGATGACTGTGAATCATGGGATGACCTCATCATGATCACATATCAGTCTCTGCATGCAGACACCTATGTCTGCCACAGAACGCATAGAGACAGAAACTGCTGTTCTCAGACGTGCACAGATTGAAAGTTTCCCAGATGAAATGCATGCCCTTAAAGCCAGTAAACCTGTGCACTCAAGCAGTCGATTAAAGTATCTTGCTCCAGTAGTAGATCCTGATCTTGGCCTGATTAGAGTTAGTGGTAGATTACGCAAAGCTGCAATCTTGCCAGAGGATACAGTTCACCCTATTGTACTGGCACCAGAACACCCCATAACAAAACTGTTAATCCGAGACTTGGATAACCGCTTAAATCATGCAGGTCCTGAAAGAGTCTTTGCAGAGTTGAGGCGAACTTATTGGGTTCTCAGAGGCCGTCAAGCTGTCAAAAGGCACCAAAGCCAATGTGCAGAATGCCGGAAATGTCGTGGTAAGCCTGTTGTACCAAAAATGGCAGACCTGCCAGCTTGCCGTTTGAGGATTAACCAGCCTCCATTCTGGTCGACGGGGGTGGACTGTTTTGGCCCCTACATGGTCAAAATTGGCAGACGACAGGAAAAGAGATGGGGCATAATATTTAAATGTCTCACTACAAGATGTGTACACCTTGACTTATTATGCAGCATGGATGCAGATTCCTTCTTATTAGCCCTAACTTCAGGGGGGGAGAGCGTGAGCTTTCTGAAGCCTTTGCTGAAATGGAACCATCCCTTCAAGAGCAACTGGCAAAACAAAAGATTAGCTTTCAATTCAATCCACCTCATGCACCGCACTTTGGTGGAGTATGGGAGAGGGAAATTAAATCTGTCAAGTCTTCACTCCAAGTCATTCTAAAAGATCACACTGTTCCAGAAGAGGTCCTCATCACAGTGTTAACTGAAGTTGAAGGCATCCTAAATTCAAAACCACTGGGGTATGTGTCATCCGATATAGCGGACCCGGATCCTATTACCCCCAATTTGTTGCTTATGGGGCAGCAGGATGCTTCCCTACCTCAGGCTGTGTATGGACCTAGCAATCTACTTGGACGCCGTCGCTACAGACACAGTCAAGTGATCGCCGATCACTTCTGGACTCAGTTCCTCAGAAACTACCTACCCAGTCTTCAGCTTCGACAGAAGTGGCAAAACATCGCATCAAACCTAGCAGCCAATCAGGTTGTGTTGATTGCGGACTTTCAACTTCCCAGAGCCCAGTGGCCAGTCGGTAAAGTAACCAGAGTCCTACCAAGCGATGATGGGGCGATAAGAGCCGCAGAAGTGGACATCAAGGTCAATACATATATTCGCCCTGTTGCTAAACTCATTGTGTTACCTGAAATGCCTAAGGATTAGCTTGTAGCAACAATAGTGGAGCTGGGATATTTTGTTAACTTACAAATTTCCACTGTAAATTTGTGGGGCGGCTGTACAAAATTCCCGATTGTAACACTAGAGGGCAGCACAATACTGTTGAAGATGCTGTACTGTTGAAGATGCTGTATGCGCGATTCAAACTTTTGTTTCAGTATCGTCCAGTAGCTGAGTTGTACGGAGTTTCCTGGCTTAAATTATTCCTTTAAAGTCTGCTTTCCGTTGTGTGGTATTGCTGTGCGTTCACAACTCTGTAAGTTACAACATTTCTTATCAGTGTAAAAGTGTTCATAGCATAATTCAGTCAACTTTACATTGGAAGTGTTATTGTGTCAGTACCGTAGCTGCAAGACTCACGCATTCAACAAATAATTTGTTATGTTAACAAAGAAGTTTATTCGTTTGTAAAGGGAGTTGCTTATGTATATTGATGAGAATTTTTATTCATTGTTTGATGGTTATATTATTTATATTATAAAGAGCGCACGGGACTGCTAGAACAGCGCACACACTCTTCTGTAATTTGACACCGCTTGTTAGCAGCAGCAGCCTGTTTAATATAGCTGCAGTTAGCACTCTGTTTTACTGTTGCATTATAAAGACATCAGTGTATAGTTATACTGTTCATACAGTCTCTATATACAGTCAGATCTCTTCATCTTGTGTTATGTCATATTATTGTTTATATTTATCATCTTTATTTGTTTTTACTCAGAAACCACATTGACGTGCATATCCACACAATAAATATTGAGATCAATAACGTTCACTTTGGAGTAGCTGCATTTCTTTCTGACCGAAGAATTAGGCCAGTGGTGTCCCAACCATTCTATTGCGCACAGAATATCCCACAAAGGGCCTTTACACCTTTGAAGAACTTTCTATTCAATTCAACCTGCAGAGCTCCACCTTTTTTTTACTTACAGCTGAGGGCCTATGGCGTCCCTTGGATGACTCCTCTTAAAGACCAGCCTTTACTGAAAGTACTATGTGAGGCCCAGAGAACTAGAGGATTAGTTTCCAGATTATATGTCTTTTTTCTGGAAATAATGTATCCTCCTCTGACAATGGACTCTTCCTGGCGGACAGATAATCCGGACCTTTCCTCCAGTTTTCTCTGGGACAGTGTCTGGGCTATGGTAATGCATGCTTCTAGGAATCCAGATCATCAACAAATTCATTTTAATTTTATCCATAGGACTCTACATAAACTCTATTGTATGAAGATTAAACCTGATCCTATTTGTACACTCTGCCATTCAGGGGAAATTGGTACTTTTTATCACATGATTTGGGAATGCCCTGGGGTTGCTAACTTTTGGAATATGGCCAAAGAAAATTTGTCCACTATATTAAATGTTTTGGTCCCTTTGTCACCATCTGTTTTTATTTTAAATGATCTCTCTGATGTCCATCTTAACAAAATTCAGTAACGGTTGTTCTTAGCTAGCTTGACAGCTGCCAAGAAAACTTTCTGCCAATTATTTTCTTTTATATATTTTTAATGGTATTTGAGTTTGTCTTTATCATTTTGTATGTTAACATTTTTTTTTCCAATATCATGCTTTATAATGCAGTATGGAAACAACATCACTGCACAGAACACTAACGTATAATATTGTTTCTGCCTCTACTGATATGAAGCCACATATCGCAAAAGGATGTGACTTCAACTCCAGTTTTCTCTGGGACAGTGTCTGGGCTATGGTAATGCATGCTTCTAGGAATCCAGATCATCAACAAATTCATTTTAATTTTATCCATAGGACTCTACATAAACTCTATTGTATGAAGATTAAACCTGATCCTATTTGTACACTCTGCCATTCAGGGGAAATTGGTACTTTTTATCACATGATTTGGGAATGCCCTGGGGTTGCTAACTTTTGGAATATGGCCAAAGAAAATTTGTCCACTATATTAAATGTTTTGGTCCCTTTGTCACCATCTGTTTTTATTTTAAATGATCTCTCTGATGTCCATCTTAACAAAATTCAGTAACGGTTGTTCTTAGCTAGCTTGACAGCTGCCAAGAAAACTTTCTGCCAATTATTTTCTTTTATATATTTTTAATGGTATTTGAGTTTGTCTTTATCATTTTGTATGTTAACATTTTTTTTTCCAATATCATGCTTTATAATGCAGTATGGAAACAACATCACTGCACAGAACACTAACGTATAATATTGTTTCTGCCTCTACTGATATGAAGCCACATATCGCAAAAGGATGTGACTTCAACTCTAGATACCCTGTGAGTCTGACAAAAAGTGAGTTGTTAAATAACTTTCTGCTAGACAACAGGCCTGTAAACACTTCAAAGCTTGAAAAGGGATCGTTTTACCTTAAATTAAACTCTCAGCGTTTGCAAATGTTTATTGAGCAGCAATTAATGAGAACAGATCGATGCGCTGATGCCAGTGCTATTCTTTAAAAACCTTCTGAAATATACTTGGCAAATTAATAAGAACATAGCAAATTCATAACACTGAGCCAATTCGCTGTTCGAGCTTAACACCTGTTAATCATGCAGCCTCTGATTACTAAGTAATGATCTGGGTGTATGTTGCTTCAAACCATGTTTAGGGTTTCCTGAGCCTTGCAACAATAGAGCTGAATATGGTACGCCATTCTCTGCTTTGTGCCTTTCTAAAACGAAATATAATCGTTAATCCCATTCGGTAAAAAAATATATTTTATCTGGCCAAAATATATTTTAAATATATGGTAAATATGTGTAAACATGAAGATCAGTGAAATATATTTTTGAAACTGAAAATATATTTTGTTTCGACCCTCATATACTTAAAATATATTTAAAAATGTATTTCAGGGTGCAAGAAAATACATTTCCAATCTTACAGATGATAATGCTAATGTGGGTAAAAGAACCTTGTGATCAACACTACATTCCAGTAAATGTTAGGAGAATTTTAAACACATGTAGGCCTAAAAAACATATATTTTCCACATTGACGACTTTTGACATGATCTTTTGGCGCAGCACTAACCGACTTTTGGAGTACTGCGCATGCGCGTCATTCAATGGTCGTCAGTCAAGCGGAACTTCTCGGAGGTAAGAAGGTAAGAGCTATAACTTTATTTTTAGTCATAATTTTTTACACATGTATTGTTAATTGCTGCTTTGGATGTATAATGTTTTGTTTTGTCAAGGTTTCTAAACTTTATTTATCAATTTAATGCCCTGTTTGTGTCATTTGCTCACATGAGGAGATGGTAACCTGTGTCATGTAAATCATTAACGACGCACTAAGCAGTTCTACTTATGTATGTGAAAATAGCAAAAGAGTATGGTTCTACACCCAATTGTCATCAAAGCTCATAAAACGATGAAAATACTTATCACTGAGATGAAAAGGCTGATGTAGTGATGACATGAGAATAGTGAACATTGCTGCCGTGTCTTTTATGATAGGTCTAGAGAGACCTCAATGAAACTGATTGCTAAAACAATAGAAATCTACGAAGTCAGGACCTGCATGCTTCTAAAATTTAAAATGCAATTTTTTTCATTGCCACGACAGCTCAATGAACATTCAAAACGATGTTGATGACATGAGCTTAAATGGTACATTAGCATTTAACAAAATGTTAACATTTTCACTTTGAAGTAGTACAATCAAACTTCCTCTAACATTTTATGTGTGATTATGTAACGAGCGTCAGCTGAAGTGCCTGTTAGATCCTCTAGAGGGCACTTCAGCATGGACTATGCACTACACACTCACTCACAGATACTGACTACATTTCCCAGAAGTCCTGTTCCCAGTCACTGATCACCACTACCAGCTGAAGCACATTATTCAATCACCTCGTCACACACAATATTTAAACGCCACTTTCACACTACACCGACTGCGAGGTCTTGATCAACCCTGGTTATCTTTTCTGAGCGTTACTACCTGTGTCTTGTTTTCCTGGTTTTGTTTCCCTGTCTGTTTGTCCAGATTTATGATTGTTTGCTGCCTACCCCGTTTGACCCTCTGCCTTGGATAATAGGACTACTGCTCTCTTGCTGCCTGCCTTCGAACTTCCTGCCTGGACACGATTACGACTCTGCCTTCTCTCTGACAATCCTGTTTGCTGTTTCATGACCCTGCCTGTCTTGACCATTCTGTTAATTAATAAAAGCCTGCATTTGGATCTCATCTGTTGACTCGCCCTTCATTATAGATTATTTATTGGCCTAGATATCAACAATAAGAAGGCTGTAATGCAGTGTGAGAGGGACATTACTTGTGCAGTAGTTCGCTGCAGCTTAGGTTTTTGATCAAAACATCAGTAATTTCATAAATTACGATAAAGTCAGGCTAAATTTTAAAAGAGCTATATACCATGCCAGGAAGGGAACATCAGCGTCATCAACTGCGAACTGCGAGTATTCAGTGCCTATTTATACCAGGTGTCAAGCAGTGATTTGCCAGACTTATTATTATAAATGATGACGTGACATTAAGTCTTCCTGGTAGAACTTGTGCCGGCACTTTCATTTCTTGACATCACCTCCTCTACACCTAACCCTACTCATTAAACAGTAATAAACTTTGAATGTTTTCTTAATTTTTATTTAAAATAAATGCTACTCCGAGCTGATATGCGATGGCAAAAAGGGAGAGGATAAGGCCACCTGCCTAACTCTACCACAACCTACAGACACCATCTTTATTTTTTAGCTCCACTGTCACAAAATGGAGATAACAGTATGGAGGAATATCAAAGGCAGTGAAGGATACATCTATGCTGTCTTCAAAAATTGATCAGATGAAGATATCTCAGGAGAAACGAAGTAAAGCAATAATTTGATTCGGATGTGCCTTGATGCACTCTTGGAATACATCCTCCGAAGGAAACATTTTTAAGCTTTTGGATGCAGCCCTTGTGTTTACTTTTCATGCTTTGTCTGATGTTGTCCTTCTGTGGTGGTTTTGTTTGGTTGTTCCCACATTCTAGTTTGTTTTGGTAATTTGTTATCGGGCTCTCCTTTGTATCTGAGTTCACAAACATACAGAAAGGGGTTGGGGAAACACTCATTCCTCATAAACCTCATAATCACATATCACCCTAATCAAAACTGAGAGACTTTTTAATCTTTTCTGTTTTCTTTTTTTTTCTCTCTCCATGGAACAGGAAAATGTTCAGCATAATTAGTTAAAAAAAAGTTATAAAAGAAGAAAGAATAGTTTTCCTAAACTATTTCTTTGACAGTCTAATCATATTATTATTATTATTATTATTATTATTATTATTAATTATAATAAAGTGGCCATATAGTGGTCAATTCTGAAAACCATGCCTCTATTGTTTTTTTCTTTTAGAAACAATATATGTTGTTGTTTACAATAAAAAATAAAACTATAAAATAAAAAAAATATATTTTATTAACCAATAAAGTAAAGCTTTTATAAGTTTCTCAACATAATAGCTCTCAAAATATAACTATTAATATTGGAACAGCTGGGAGTAAAGACTGCTAGTTATCAGACCCATAGGCCCCTGTTTTCATGCAAGATTTATGCATGTTGCCCCTCTGTGCAAGAAAGTAATGCTATCTCCATTCATAAGAAACACATCCAACTCCATTTAGCAAAGCCCTGGGTGGCTCTGGCTATAGATGGTAATGGAGAGGCAGAGGTATTAAGGCGAGACATTAATTCATTGTGTCAAGCTGTCCCAGTGGAAAATTTATTATACTAAATTCAATTAATTAGCAGCCCCAGCCTCTGATACAGAAAACTGCATTGTCAGTAAAAGGGAAGGATTTGGAAGTGTACCTTTCAGAGCTTATGTTTTGTGCTAATTCAAAGGATTTCAAAGAGGCATTTCTCTGAAGCATAGATGCATAAAATAGGGGTGTGACGAGATCTCGCGAGACTAAAACGTGACGAGATTTCTCGTCGAGGTGAAAAATTGTCTCGTCGTGCTATCAGTGTGAGGGTGAAATTATTATTGAAAATGCCCCCGCCACTTTCAAATCGTTTGCGTGGAAACATTTTGGTTTTCCAGTAGAAATAATAAACGGCGAAAGAATAACACACAAGACACAAACAATATATAAACATTGTAAGAAAACTATGCCGTACACCTCGGCCAAGGTTGTACAGACTCTTAGGGGCCGTTCATATATCGCGCGCATTTTCATTCGCGCAAAATGGAAGCGACGCGGTCGTTTTTTCCTGGCGCGCCTGTGACGCGGCGAGATAAAACATCTAAACTTTTCAGAATGCCGCAAGCGCTTTCTCATGGTCGTGGAGAGCACAGTTCATGATTGCATAGCAACGACAGACGCTACAGAAGCGCGAGCTCCCGAACGCTTGCAAAAGAAGGAGGAAGCGACGCGGCCGTGCTTTACACGCTTTTTTAGACGCGATATGTGAACGACCCCTAAAGAGGCAGAAAGCATCGCTATTACTGCTAACGGTTGGACTTCTCGGTGTACGCAGAGCTATATCACAGTTACTGCCCACACAATCAATAGGAAATGGTCAACTTTGTACTGCAGTTAAAGTGACACTTAAAGTGTTATTTGAATTTTTTATTTATATGATTATTTTATTTATACTGTTTAATTTATGTTCATTCTGTAGTAAGAAGTTCAGTGAGATTTCTCATGTGAAATTATACAGGGCAGAAAACAATTGGTTGATTTTGTGGTAAAACATTTAGCAGTGTTTGCATGTTGTTTTACTGCAAATAATTCATTAAAATAGAAGTAAAATGACTTGCATTACAAGTTGATTTCAAAATGCACCAACATTTTTGCATTTTATGATTTTCAGTTGAATAAAAGACTATTTTCCCTTCATACGTTTCATTATTGAGGATTTCTTAAAAATACTATAAAAATCTCGTCTCGTGATCCCAATCTCGTGTCTCGTCTCGTCTCGGGGGATAGGGGTCTCGTCACACCCCAAGTATAAAATCAAGCAAGCAAAAGTTTGAAACGCTGATGGTGTTACATGCGCTCATAACCACTTATCTTTCCAAGGCCTGTAAAGTACTGTAAAGTATCAGAAATGCAAGATAAGGACGCAGAACTAAGATGCCTGTAGATATTACAAATTTAATGAGCTGATTCACAGTATGTTTATTATTAGTATTTATTTACTGCCATGTGAAAATGTGTGCCTTGAGTGCAATTACTGAAATGTGAGTTCTGATATATAATTGTGTTTGAATTCTCTTTTGGTGGTGTATATACCATTAAACATCTCTGTTATGACTGTAACCTTAGTTCCCTCAAGAGGGAACGAGACACTGCGTTGAGAGTTTGACACTTTGGGAACGCTCTGCGTGATTGCGTCGTGAAGCACTTGTGAAATCAGTCCAATGGCATGACGGAAGGAGGGTGACGTCACGACCAGGAAGCTATAAAGCACACCCAGACCAAACAATGTCAGCTTCTGATATGCCGAAGCAAGTTGATCACAGGCATGCTGGAAGTATGGAGGGCGACGCAGCGTCTTATTCCCTCTTCAGGAAACTAAGGTTACAGTCGTAACCGTGACGTTCCCTTTCAAGGGAACAAGACGCTTCATCGAGAGTTTGACGCTTTGTCAAAAGCTTAAAAATGTTTCAGTTAAATGATAGTCGTTCAGTTGGGTGAACGACTATACCCACGCAGCCATACTGACCAGTGCCTGTCTTGTGTGAATTCAGGCAAGCACACCTAAGACAAACAACTGGGACCCAGGGGTGAAGCCCAAAACTAGGTTGTAAACCTGACAAAAGTGTGCAGAAAGAACCAGCCCATGGCATCACAGATCTCTTGTAGGGTTTAACAAGGCTTACCAAGCCTCCATACTCCTCCTGATCAGACGCACCATGAAGGAAACACCAGTGGGGTTCTACCCAAAGACACCACCCAAAGGTGCGTGGTAAGCAGCTATGCCGCCACAAAACCTTTGGAGTGGAGGGGGATAATCCTGCAGAGTATCAGAAGAATTCAGCATAATTCACAGCACTCTACCATCCAGGCAGTATCTGGATCCAGCTGATGGTTTCTGCCAGTTTCCTTATGCCGGGAGCTCTGGAGTAGCGTGGTGTCACAACCCCAGTTGGGAGACCCGAGTCTATGAGTTTGGCCCCCTCAGAGGCCAAACCCACACTCCATAACAAGTAAAACAATCAGGGAGAAGTGTACAGACACAGCCGCAGCCTCAGCCACATCTGCACCTCCATATGAGCTCCACCACCTCATGGTGGAGTCTCCATTCTCCGGGCCTCAGCCCCTGCCTTGTCAGAATGTCTGCTCCCAAATTCTGGACCCCAGAGCTGCCCTGAGTGAAAGCAATTGGTGCGCCAATTGCAGAGCAGACGCAAACACAAAACCCCCTGGTGATTCATGTAGGCGACCACCAAAGTGTTGTCTGACCGGACGAGCACATGGTTAACCTTGAGGTCTGGTAGGAAATTCTTGAGAGCAAGAAAGACAGCCAACATTTCCAGGCAATTGATATGCCAGGAAAGATGGTGCTCCTTCCACATACCCTGAGTCGAATAACCCTCCAGGATCGGCCCCCAACCCGTAAGGGAAGTATCCGTGGTTAACATTATGTGACGGCATGGAGCTCCCAGCACGGGACCTTGGGATAGGAACCAGGGCTTCTTCCACATAACCAAGGCACGTAGGCCTTGTTCATGCGAAATAGATTTCCCCTCGGAGAAAACCCCCTGGTCCTGAGCCACCACTGCAGGGGTCTCATGTACAACAGGCCAAAAGGTATCACGTTGGATGCTGCTGCCATCAGACCCAACAGTCTTTGAAACTGCTTCACAGTGAATGACTGGCCTAGCTTTATTCAGTTTACGGTAGAAAGGATTGATTCTATGCAAGCAGGCGAAAGCTGCAGCAGAGTCCCAAACAACGCCTAGAAAATTGGTCCTCTGTACTGGAGAAAGCAACTTTTCTTGGCGTTCATCCTCAACCCCAACTTTCTTATGTGAACGAGAACGACATCTCGATGACGAACTGCCATCTGACGTGACTGAGCTAGAATCGTCGAGCAAGTCGTCGATGAACACGAATGTCCTGCAGCGGAGCTAGCACTGCATCCATACATTTGGTAAAAGTGCGGTGTGATAAAGCTAGACTGAACGGAAGAACTTGCTATTGGTACGCTTCGCCCCCGAAAGCGTACCTCAGGTACTTCCTGTGTTTGCAGAAGGATGTATAAATGGAAGTATGCATCCTTGAGATCTATTGTGACAAACCAGTCCTCGGACATGATCTGTGACACGATCAGTTTCCAGGTTAACATTTTGAATCTGAACTTCATAACTGACTGGTTCAGAAGACGCAGATCCAAAATGGGACGCAATGCCCCATCCTTCTTTGGAACGATAAAATACCGGCTGTACATTTCTGGGCGGACACTGAGATATGGGCTCGCTGGAGACCACAGCGTCCCATTGGCAGGGGTTGGCAGAACGGCCCCCTGAGGGCACTGAAGGGAGATGGGCACCATAAATGAGATGTAATCCATTCCACCCAGAAAGGATGCCCTCAGAGGTCTGACACCAATGATGTCAAAGCCTCTTCGCTGAAGCCATCTTTGCAGTAACGACGGTCCTCAGATCCGTCTTACCCAAAAGAGACTTCAGCTAATAACGCTGAAAGAAAAAAGGGCACCGTATGACGAGGTGTTATCCGTTTCCCCCAAATTCACTGTTCAATTCCTCAGAAGTGAATTCAGCCAAAATCAACCAGACAAGTAAACACGGTCTGAAGAAAAAAGCTGAATATAGTGAATAAAACAGGCATCCAAAAAATCTGATGAATTTAATTCCTCAAAATTAAATGCAGGCAAAGATCAGCCAGACAAGTATAAACGGTCTGGGTTAGAGGCTGAATACAGATATTAGATACAAAAAAAAAAATAAAGCTTGTATAGTTTGCATGCAATCATTGGGACAAGAGAGAAAGGGAAACTCCCATCTGCTCAGTTCCCTCCGAATATAAATATATATTTATATACATGTATTGCAGACACGTAATCTGCACACTGCCTCAGCAAACGCGAGATCCGAGCCACATGTTGCAGACAAGCAATCTCTGCGCTGCCTTAGCAAATGCAAGATCCGAGCCACACTATTGCAGATCAGGGGTCTCATTTATAAAACTTTGCGTATAAACCTAACTAAAAGTGAATGTACGACATAAATCTGAAAATGGTGTACGCAAGAAAAAAATGAGATTTATAAAACCATGCGTACACCAGAACCTGCGCAAAAATCCCTTTATAAATCCCAATCGGCGGAAGATTGTCCGTACGTGCATCTCCACCTCGTCTCCTCCCGAAATCACCATATATGGAGCTTACAACGCCTAGTTTTACTCTGCATAACCTCATCTGGATATCATTTCCGTGCATGTTTCCATCCACGTGACACCATTTTTAACGCCGTCAAAAGTACAAGACATTGGGAAATATTACATACGGACTATAAATGCCATTTGTTCCATACATATTACTAAAAATCATCTAATATCCTTGCTGTTTTATAATAAATATATCAAAATATCCATAACAACAAAATTGTAGCTATAAAATAGCTTACTTCTCAGATAAAGTTTTTAGAATAGAGTTGATTTATTAATTTCCAGTGTCCAAATTGTATTTTAGTTGTTTTAAACAATTCGAATGAAATCGAGTTTTGCTGATAAGGTGAACATATCTTTTAGGATGTTTAGGCTATTTTAGTGCATACAGATATAGGCCTACTTATTTATTGCATTGTAAATACAATTCTCTGACAAAGTATTTTAAAAAGGAAATGTATAAAAGTGTTATTGTATTTAAGTGTATTTAAACCTTCATGTTTGCCTTGTTCATGGTCGATGATTGTGGATTTGTTTCCTGCACCACTGTGGTGAGTTCCATTGTCATTCCTGTTTTGTTTTCTGCCAAGCCATGTCATGACATGTGAAGACTCTGTTATATGTTGTATGTTGGATTTGTGTTGGACTAATAAAACTGCACTTGGGTTGAAACTAAAACTTGCCTCCAGTGGATCGCTTACAGTTGTAAACATGCCAAGCTGTTCTGTTACCTCGGGGAGTTGGGTAGACACCTTGGCTTGCATTTAGTGAGGGGTTTTAAGAATATTTGTTAAATCAGACACATTTGTTATTTATCTCGGTCGTTTCAATGAAAAAGATAATCACATATACATACATATATATATATGAAGTGATTTATGAAGTGGCATAATTCCACTAGGTAGAACATCTAGTCTGTGACATGTAAGCTGAAGTTAATAGTTTGCCTGTGGGTGCTGTGCAGCTGGTGAACAGGTGTTTATGAACATTGCTGCTACTATGGCTGTCAGAAACCTGAAAAATGCCTTCACAAAGAGGTAGGGAGGCAACAAGACACATGCAAACTCAAAATCTTATCCGCTGAGTTGCCTTCCTGGTTGTTTTTGAAGTCAGCGTTGATGTATCCTTCAGTTTCACACAGCTCTGATCATGCATGTAAGCAACTAGCCAACTAGCCACATCAACTGGCCAGTCAGCATGCAGAACCACACAGTTGTTTTTCTAAGGAACAACAACAACAAAAAAAAACCTGGCTTCTTTAACAGCAACATAAAATGTAATGTGTTTAATCAACTACATTTTTATCTGATCATCCTAGTTCAACATACAAACATATGAAGGGTGATCACTTTCAAATGGATGTGATGGTACTTTGTTACCCACAGAACATCTACTCCCTTCCCTGCAGAGTGAGACATCATGTCTGTCTCTGTCACAATGTGTCTGTCCACCGTCTGCTATGCAATGACATCTGTCAGAGTGTGTCAAACGAACTGGAAAATGGCCAGTTCTGCTATCTCTGGCCGGACGGCGCAGACCCACGCTGTAACAACAGACTGAATGATGCTAAATAGCTGATCATATCTAGGCCATGCTGACTGACATTACACCAGATCTAATGTTGCTGAAGGTGTGTGTGTGTGTGTGTGTGTGCATGTGAGTGTGAGTGACACACAGATTAAGTACTCTGACAGGCCACACAATAAAGTCATCAGGTGGAGTGACACCTCAGATGGATGGAGAGGAGGATGAATTGTCACTCTGTGTCAGGCCAGATGCTGTCCTCATCCCTGATGTATCACACACACACAGCAGCGTGGGAACAACAGCCACAACAGTTTATTTTATTATTATTTTTTTTTTTTTAAGATTGATGCATGGTATTTCACAGATATGTCACTTTTGTTTTACACAACTCCTAAACTACTACAGTGCAATGTGACTTTGGCTTTTGAATAGCTACACAACAGCTGATTATAGCAGCATAGATACTTTCTGTGTACTGACCAAACTATGAAAAAGCTATGTGTCAAGTACAATGTGGCTTGTAATAAAACTAATCAATAACCAAAAAGATTGGACCTCCATCATGAAATACAAAGCACATTTCTGTGTAAATCATTTGTAAAACCAGCCTAGCATAAAGTTGCATTGAACAAATTAAGAAAGTATGTAAGAATGGATTGAAGAACAATTGACAGAAATTATTGTTGCTTCTCTTTTATAAATGAGACTCACTGTCCATCATAGTAAGCATGCCCTTGAACCAATCTACAACACACACACAGGTTTGTTTTGCTATCTTAGTGGGGACATTGCATAGACTTCCATTGTTTCCCAACTAAACCCCTACTCCTAAACCTACCCATCACAGAAACATGTGACCATCATTAGATTGAAATAAAAAAACTCTTGGCTGATTTATAAGCCTTTCTAACTAGTTAAGACCAGTCAAATGTCCTCACTAGTGGGTTGAGAAAGTATTTGCATAATAAGGACATTTGGTCCTCACAAGTATAGCCAAAACAAGAACATCTTAATCAATCTTAAAAGTAATGGTCACAATCACAAATTGCAAACTGATGGTATAGAAGAGCTTTCTTTTACTCTGAACTGTGCAGCATGCTGCCAAAAGATGGCAATGTTGCTGTGCTGAATTCTACAATTAACTTCTGTCTCTCTGTCCATTTTTCTCTCTTCCTGTCTTTCCTTCTTCATTTTGACCCTCTGGTTGACAGAGAACTGAGGGCATTGTGGTGTTCTGTATTCCTTTCACAACACACCACCCACTTCTCCTCTACAAAGTCAGCGATGAGGTTTGCAAGAGTGAATTAGGGATGTGCACAACTAAATTTCCCTTGACTAATTTGGAAAATGTAGTTCTGGGTTATCCAGAAGACTAGTCTGTTTTAAAAAAAAAAAAAAAAAAAAAAAAAAAAAAAAACACTGTGTAATGGTAAAGCATATATACAAATAAGACATATGTTTGTAGCTGGACAAAATGCAAACAAATGTAACAACGTAAAGGAGACATGTTTAAAAGTTTAAAATAAAAATTACGGATACACTTTATTTTAAGGTGACATAAGAGCTGAGTAATATTAATTAACTATATGTAGAGTTATGGTTAAGGCTAGGGTTTAGTTTAGGATTAGTTACTTATAATTATCCATAATTTACTGTTATTACTAGTAAGTACATGTAGTAATGTGTAACTACATCACCTTAAAATAAAGAGTTACCAAAATTAGGTAGTCTTAAGTCTTAGTCTTAGTGTTGCTGAAAAATTGGTCAGCTCTGATGCAATGGCCTGAATGGACAAACATAGACATAGATGCGATGGCCCTAAATAGACAAACAATGTATTTATTTATTTATTTAAAAAAAAAAAATATATATATAAAAAATATATACAACTGGCATTACAGCAAAACCCTCTCAGAGAAACTGGGTCTCTAAATTCTTCCCAAAAGTTTAAATATAAATAAAACAAAAAATAAAAAATAAAAATAGAACAAAATCCTGAAAATCTTTCTACTCAACCTCACTAATCAACAAGTGGACTAGTTGACTACAGTCCTGTATCAAAATATCTGCCACATGTGGAATAAACAATGCAAATTCTTTACTCTTTTGTGGAACACAAAAGAAGATATTTTGGGGGGAAAGTACAATAAAAGTAAATGTGGTCCAATATTGTTTTGAACTTATTGCATGAACAAAAAGAGTTAAAATTCAAATTATAACAGAATTTTCATTTCCCTTTTACGGCAGAAATGTATGTGTCTGGATAAAAATGAATGAATCCAACATTATGTAAAAATAACAAAAGTCTTATATCTGCCAGTAAAGCAACTGCTCCCTCTTCTCTTCTCTTCTCTTCTCTTCTCTTCTCTTCTCTTCTCTTCTCTTCTCTTCTCTTCTCTTCTCTTCTCTTCTCTTCTCTTCTCTTCTCTTCTCTTCTCTTCTCTTCCTGTGTAATTACATAGTGTGAGGATGCATTGCCATGCGTTTTAGAGCAGCCAAATGGACCCACAGCAGGCTAGCAATTCAGCCACTATTACCCCAAAATGTGTGTCTCTTAATGGCTTATGAGGCAGCATCCTGCAGGGGAAGGGTTAACAGAGCCTTGTCCATCCCAGAGAAATTGCCACTCTCCACTAAATTACATCCTTCTGAGAATCTTGCAGAGGTAAGCGAAAGATAAAAAAAAAAGACCTGAAAGGTGTAAGGATGTCACATTTTCACAATTTTATTAATTGTCAAAAAAAAAAAAAAAAAGAATGGATGGATGGATGGAAGAAAAAAAACATCCATTTTGAAGAAAAATCACAGAAGAGGAAGATTTAAGACAGATTCAACTTCTGATCTAGCGTGTGAATGAAAGTAAGAATCATCAGTAAAAGAGAAAGGCAGAGAGTGAATGTTTTGGAAATTCTCTGTATTACTGGCTTGTTTTTCTAAGACTGTTCACATTTGAACATTTAGATCATTGTCTCTGTTTTCTTCTGGAGCACACACGGTGTTCAATGCCAAGAGGTGTTGCTGGGTATTTTTGCTTATTCTGTAAGTCTTGTGTCATGGCTGAGGATCTACATCACTGTAAAGAAATATTTTAAAGAAAAATGACAAATTGAAGTGCTTTTGTTAATATTATAGACATACATATTCACACACAATTTTAAAAAAGTTTGAGAAAGTAAGAAAAAAGGCAAAACATTTATTTATTTATTTATTTTGACTTTAGCATTATTTCGGCATAATTTAGAAAAAAAATGAAATTTCTGTCATTAATTACTCATGCTTATGTCGGTTCAAACCTGTAAGACCTTTGTTCATCTTCGGAACACAAATTAATTTTTGATGAAATCTAAGAGCTCTCTGACCCCTCCATAGACAGCAATTTAATTACCCCTTTCAATGCCCAGAAAAGACATCGTTAAAGTAGCCCACATGACTACAGTGGTTCAACCTTAATTTTATAAACGTACGAGAATATAACAACTTTATTCCGCAATTTCTTCTCTTCCGTCATTCTCCTACACCCGATTGACACCGTTTACATTTTAGACAAAGTGCAGCACTTTCCCGTTGTGTCCTACGTTGTCGAGAGCAATACATGAAATGCATCACTATTCTGATACATGGACTTGAAGTTGAGCCTGTATTTTGCATACTGATGATTCCACGTATACTAAATGAAGCAAGGGTCTAGAGTTACATTCAATCTTTCATTTCAAGGCATGGAGAAATTTATTTTGCAGGAAATAAAGAAAACGTTTAAATGGTTAGTTTTGGTGATCAAAGATGAGTTTTAAGAGATAAAATTAATGACTACTGGGGGACTTTAAACTATAACTTAACTAATAATTACAATTATTTTTAACTGTTTTAACTGTTTTTAAAACAATTTTGTTTGACAACATGTATTCTTTTGGTAGCCAGGATCTGTCTGTGACTCTAAGGCAAGGTTTTTGGGATCACTACGATTTTTTTTTTTTTTTTTTTTTTTAATCTATATGACATAAAAAATTTAAAAATGACATGAAGAAAATTGCATTTAAAATATAATAATGCTCAGCCAATAATAATAATAATTATAATAATAATAATAATAATAATAATAATAATAATTTTAGTAATATCTTTAGATAGCCAATAAAATTCAATTTTATTTGCCGTGTGCTTGTCATTTTTGGCAAAAAGGAAGTGAATTAAAAATATTATATGTTAGTAAGTTTTAGAAGGCAGAGAGGAAGAGCTGTACCTTTCCCAGAAAGCATTGATGATAGTGACAGCAGTGCTCCGAGAATGAGATCGTAGTAATAATAGTAGCTGAAGATCAATGAGGATAGAAGCAGTAAGGGTGAGGGCAGAAATGAAGAATATAAGTCATAGATTGTTGTGGAAGTCAGGCATTTGGGTACATTATTCTATGCCAGTTTGGAAGATGTGATCCATGCTACAACCAAAGGTCAGATGCCATTGCCTATTGGCCTCACTACACTGACAAGCAGGGATGCTCCAAAATTATGACTACAGGTCAAAATCGAATTGCATGTAGAAAGTGTGGTGTACACAGAAAAGCAAGAGTCTTGTTGATTTTCACTTGTGTTACAATCAAAAGAGCAAAAAAAAAGTAAAGAACGCATGATGTCACCATGATGTTGCCGCATGTTTTCAAGACATGTTTTCACTTTGCACATGTGGCATTCACAACATCACCATGCTACAGTCTGCAGTGAGGGGTTTGTCTTTTTTAAGGGCTTGTTCTTGTTTGCTGATTTGCTTGCAAGATCTGGCAACATGAGTCAGGCTCGTACCCTTTCCCTGTGATTTCTTGCATCACACATACAGACGAGAGATATATCTCATGCACGTTAAAGTATGCATTTTAATGTGACACAGAGACGAATCTCTTGTCTGTCATCTCTCATATCTCTCGTACTTTATTAACAACTAGTGGTTGAGTTTAGTTCCATACACACTGAGCAGAAATGTTGCAAATTTGATTGTCACTACCTGCATTTTTCGAGAGTAAATTCGGTTGTTGAATGTGGTGGCCACTCCCGTAAATTACTGAACTGTGTGTGTACAGAACAGGATTAAGGACTAAAAGGTGAATTGACAATCGAATGTAGCTGCAGTGTGTAAATGGCCTCTTTGAGCAAACACCTGAAGCGTGTGCACAGAATGCTGCTTCATACAGTGCACACACTTCACGTGTTTGTTCAAAGAGGCCATATACACACTGACCAAATGTTTTAAAGACAATGCAACTTGAGCCACAAGAAGATAACACCAGAGTGTTTGATCCTCAAAGACAGAGAGATAAAACAGGCCACCTTCTCCTGCGTGACCCCTGAGTGATACAGAATAAAAATCCACAGAAAACCCCACAGAGACTCTTTTATATATCAACTGCATCAAATGGTTCCAAAATCATTCTAAACGGACTTGTAATCAAACGTCGTTCCACTGCATAATTCCATGTCATGCATACACATCCATGTGACCTGTTATGTGCAGATCTCTCACCATTCATGTAATTATTATAACTTTTGAATAGTTGATTGAAAGTGTGTATTGTTTAGTAGGAATCTGAATCTCTACTCACAACTCAAAGTATCGCTTGAATGAAATTTGTGTAAAATGTATCGTATTCTTTTTAGAGTAATCAAGACTAAACTATACTCCCTGTACCCCTCTGAAAGTTCAGATAACAGGTCATAAATGACCAGGGAGGAGAAAGAAAAATGACCACATCTCATTGGTCAAAACTCCTCAAAGAGGTTGAACAAACCTCAGTTTAAATGCTGAGTACACTAGAACTTTAAGTTAAGTTTTTGTTAAGTTTAATTTTTTTGGTTTTTAGTTTATTTAAAGTTTTCTTTTGTTAAGTTTTGTTTTAGTTTTTTAGTTTACAGCTTAGCAGAAGTTGTCTCACAGAATAAGATCAGAATGAATTGAATTAAGTTGAGACAAAGACCAAGAAACAGATGATGAAGACCAGATGGTGAAGAGCAGCCATGCAGTTTCATTCAAGCCATCCAACTGACTTTCGTCTCATCGCTTTCCTTTCTTTTACTTTAATTTTCTTTCTTTCCGTTGAAAGTCTCATGTTCTAAGTTAAGTTTTGTCGCAAAGTTAAATGACTCTGCAGTCTTTGCCGCTTCAACTTCAAACTTCAGCCATGAGAGACCCATTCATTTGCCAGCACACCAGAATGTGATTGGCCTTCCTACCACATCAATCTGGACGAAAAGACCTTCAACAAATCAACGAACCAGGGGAACCCCTTTTTCCAAGCCAAAGGACGCCGACAAGGAATTTAAAGACAAAAATGACAAGTGCAAGTACCTCCAGATTCCATAGCTGAGCTGGTGCATTGATATTGTAGGAACACAAATGAACACAGCTTCACACTCCAAATATACCATCACTGAGCTGTGACATTTAACTCAGAGAATGAGACGGCTGTAAGGAGACGTCACCCCTGGTCTGGTTAATTGGAAGACGTTTATTGTAAGAAATTTGGTGAATCAACAAAGGGGTCCTCCCTTTGTTCCACAATCGCAAGCCCGACCAGACAGAGCTGAGGTGTAAACCCTAAAACCTTATAAGGAAAACCGGGACTTTGGGGAGGCGTTACAAGGCCCTAAACTCACAGCAGCACCCAGACCCACTGGCACGGGACACCTCCTGTGCATTTCAAAGACATTGCAGAGTTCCTTTAATAGGAACAGGAACTTCCAGAAAATGAATTCACTCTCTCCAACAAAACAGTCTAAAATTGCCAATGATATGATTTAGTCACTAGGAAGTAGCCTTAGACATCATGTATGTACTATGTGTGTTTTTATATAGCCTGTGAATTTCTTTTCGTGTTTTTAAACATTTAGTATTGGTAGGAAGTATATGCTATTTTGTATCTGTGTGATGGATGAATGATTTCCTGTAATTTGATGCAAGTATATTGTTTGTAAGATGCACCACATTTGGACTGTGCAAGTTGATTTTCTTTTAGTTTGACCAAGCTCTAAGAAGTTTGGGTACACCCGGTAGAATGGACATTATGCTAATCACATGTAGGAACCGCCCAAAGTGATACCTGGTTGGTGGAAACACCCGGAAGGAGTGGTCAGTTGGACATGCTTAAAACTCAACGACACACATTTTTGCTGGTTTTGCTTTGGCTTTTGCTTTTGGCTTTTGCCTTGACTTTCGAGGTGATTCGTGCGGACCTCACCATCGTCCTGCCAGCACGATAACCCTATTCGAGAACTCTTCAAGACTTATGGCAAACAGAAGATGGCTTCAGAAAAGGGAACCAGGCCCCCAGCAGTCTGTGAGTTCAACACTCAAAATCAAGGACTTGCCCTGCAGGGTTCCCAACATCACGACAGCCCCAAGCCGCCAACTCAAGAACAAAGAGAATCACCCTTCAATAAAGAACGGGATTCTTATACTAGTGTCAGACCCAAACAGTCAAACAACTGTGGGTACAGGCAACGAGAACAGCCACATGCATCTGGGCACCACTGGGAGAAATCATGGGACCAGTCGTATCCGCAAGACAATCGCTGGGACAACTCATGGAACCAGCAACAGTCACATGGATACTCAAGGGGAAAAGGTTCATGGGAAGCCAACAGGAAGTCCAAAGGAAATCGACAAATGGCCCCAGGCACAACAAGCCCAAGAAATCGACGGCGAAACCAACCCAAGCACCAATCAGACCAACTCAACAATGGGTCCACACAAGAACAAAAGACTCAAACATACATGAGCTCACAAGAACTGATGGAAATGTTCCTGAAAGAGTTCTTCAGACGCAATGAAGGGGACAGCAAATGGTAAAAGAAAGACAAGTCGGACTCTGCGTGACTGGCGGCAACACAAGGAAACAGCGACCACCTGGTACACAACAATTCTCAGAACAATAGCCACCCATCTCACACTCACCATCCTCAAAGCACCACAAGTGAAGCTGCCACAGCAGAACCATCAAGGGAACAAGAGATTGAACCTGAATGCCTAGCAACAGAGTCAGAACCTGACCCGACAGCTGTCACTTTGTTCCACAGAAACCTCCAACAACCTAAGGAGGATGGAACCCCTCAAGTACCAGAAAGCGCCATCTTAGTCGTCTGTCATTCTTGCGAACAACAGCAAACAAGCCACAATACGTTACCTGTCTCAACCCAAACCCCAGTTCCTCAACTTCTGGGCGACCTCATCGAAAAGGGCATGGCAAGGAAGTTCTATGGCAAGGAAGTTCTATCTCTCCATAACGATAGAACACCATGTCAAGCTAGAGGCCCTAGTGGACACGGGAGCCGACATCACACTAATGTCCACTCAACTTTTGGAAGAAATTCAAGAAAGAACCAAAAGAACCATTTCACAGAGGCACAGTGTCAAGTCACAGACACTAGATCCATCTCGCAAAGAGAAAACACAAGTCTAAGACCAGTCCCAAACTTGGTGCCACAAGGCCAGCACCAAACTCTGTATCTGTGCACATTCCAAACCACAGACTCAGACTCACAAGGCTCTCGACTGATGACCACTATAGACATTCAAGGCACGACAGTATCTGATGCCCTGCTAGCCCTATGGGCAGAAAACTCAGCCATCAGCTTGAAGCTTTTCAGAGCCTTGCAATAAGACAAGCCTGAACTGCCACATGCCAAAAAGCATAATCGCTTCCCTCTGAGTCCATGTTCATCGACCATGATAACCTCCAAGACCATCTGTGCTTTAGACATGCGTTGGAATGACAGACACCTGAGTCACTATTTCCTCGTTGTCCCTGACCTGCCACATGATATTTACATTGGAGCAGACATCATGATCAGACTTAATGCTTACATTGACACAGTGAACGAAGTAATACCTGTAAGTAAACCCTGTCTCGCCAATTAAGTACGTCAGTTAACCTCAAAAATCTCAGATCTGGTCAAACAATAGCAGAAGTTTGTGCCATCACCAATGAACAGGAGGCTACAGTACCTGCCTACACCAAGAGTGTCAGCATCCGTCTCAACATGCAACCTGGCCAAAATCTCAACCACAACCTAGGTTTCTTCCAACTGTCACAGAACTGTTTAAAACTAGGTCTAACTCTTGAAGCCACACCTCTTATGGAAGTGTCATCTTGCGCTGTGTATGTACTGTTCAACAACTGTATGGCCAACGACATCAAGATCCCCAAAGCAAGTCACCTGGGATGGCTCATCAGCCAAACATTCCACGACTTTGAGCTCACGGTACCTGTCATAGGCCCCATACCAGAGAGCGTCGACCACAGAGTTTTCACAGCACCCTTCAAAACAATTGCCATCACCTCAATTCGGCCAGTGCCCCAAGAAAACGTCTGTAGAGCAGAACTCACGACGATGCACATCTCTCGCTGTACACCATCTCAACACAACCTGTGGTAGAATCAGTCCAACACATGGTCAACACGACAAAGTGTCTACCCAACAACCTTGCAGTGGAAGAAGGTTTCAATGCCCAACTCCAACAGATCTTCAACGAGGTAGACGCCCTCCACAATGAGGCTGACCAACAGGAACTGCGCAAAGTCCAGTACAAGTACAAAGACTCCTTTGCAAAAGACTCTTTGGACTGTGGTCTCACCAATATCCACACGGTACACATAACAACACATCCAAATGCACCACTCACCTTTGTACGGCAGTACAAAATCCCAATTGCATCATATGAGCCGGTACAGGAAATCATTGATTCAATGTTGGAAAAAGGAGTTATCCGTCCTTGCAACAGCACATATTCAGCCCCGATATGGCCAGTCCTGAAACCCAATGGCAAATGGAGGCCCACCATAGACTATCGCAAGTTGAATCAACAGGTGCCTCTGTCACGATGGCAGTTGTATTTTTGAGGATTAATTTTATTATTGAACAACAACCATGTTCTCAATGAACACAAAAAACTCATTAATATCAAAGCTGAATATTTTTGGAAGTTTTAGTTTTTAGTTTTAGCTATTTTAGGGGGATATCTGTGTGTGCAGGTGACTATTACTGTGCATAATTATTAGGCACCTTAACAAAAAACAAATTTATACCCATTTCAATTATTTATTTTTACCAGTGAAACCAATATAACATCTCAACATTCACAAATATACATTTCTGACATTCAAAAACCAAACAAAAACAAATCAGTGACCAATATAGCCACCTTTCTTTGCAAGGACACTCAAAAGCCTGCCATCCATGGATTCTGTCAGTGTTTTGATCTGTTCACCATCAACATTGCGTGCAGCAGCAACCACAGCCTCCCAGACACTGTTCAGAGAGGTGTACTGTTTTCCCTCCTTGTAAATCGCACATTTGATGATGGACCACAGGTTCTCAATGGGGTTCAGATCAGGTGAACAAGGAGGCCATATCATTAGATTTTCTTCTTTTATACCCTTTCTTGCCAGCCACGCTGTGGAGTACTTGGACGCGTGTGATGGAGCATTGTCCTGCATGAAAATCATGTTTTTCTTGAAGGATGTAGACTTCTTCCTGTACCACTGCTTGAAGAAGGTGTCTTCCAGAAACTGGCAGTAGGACTGGGAGTTGAGCTTGACTCCATCCTCAACCCGAAAAGGCCCCACAAGCTCATCTTTGATGATACCAGCCCAAACCAGTACTCCACCTCCACCTTGCTGGCGTCTGAGTCGGACTGGAGCTCTCTGCCCTTTACCAATCCAGCCACAGGCCCATCCATCTGGCCCATCAAGACTCACTCTCATTTCATCAGTCCATAAAACCTTAGAAAAATCAGTCTTGAGATATTTCTTGGCCCAGTCTTGACGTTTCAGCTTGTGTGTCTTGTTCAGTGGTGGTCGACTTTCTGCCTTTCTTACCTTGGCCATGTCTCTGAGTATTGCACACCTTGTGCTTTTGGGCACTCCAGTGATGTTGCGGCTCTGAAATATGGCCAAACTGGTGGCAAGTGGCATCTTGGCAGCTGCACGCTTAACTTTTCTCAGTTCACGGGCAGTTATTTTGCGCCTTGGTTTTTCCACACGCTTCTTGCGACCCTGTTGACTATTTTGAATGAAACGCTTGATTGTTCGATGATCACGCTTCAGAAGCTTGGCTATTTTAAGACTTCTGCATCCCTCTGCAATATATCTCACTATTTTTGACTTTTCTGAGCCTGTCAAGTCCTTCTTTTGACCCATTTTGCCAAAGGAAAGGAAGTTGCCTAATAATTATGCACACCTGATATAGGGTGTTGATGTCATTAGACCACACCCCTTCTCATTACAGAGATGCACATCACCTAATATGCTTAATTGGTAGTAGGCTTTCCAGCCTATACAGCTTGGAGTAAGACAACATGCATAACGAGGATGATGTGGTCAAAATACTCATTTGCCTAATAATTCTGCACTCCCTGTATTTTTAAAGAGAAGTGTCTTGTGTTATGTGCTTTTAATTTAATGTCTTAAACTGCCGATCTATGTTACCTTGCTAAAGGGTGTTTTTAAGATAGTTGAAGTCGCTACAGAGCTTATTTACGGCCCGTGCAAGTGAACGCTGGACGATTCAGTTGCTCAGTTCGTAAAATAAGTGACTCATTTAGAATTTCTTATAAATAAACTAATTAATAATTAATTTGAGCTTAATTCGCTTACATAATGGTGGAGAATGCGGGCGGTTTAATCTAAATTTTAAGCATATATCAAGCATTTATCTTTTCTATTGTGCGGATTCATCAGAATCGCTCAGTCTGTGTGTGTGACGTATGCAGCGTGGCCCGTTTGAAAGAGTGCCTGAATAACTGAGAGAGAGCTGTACCCGAGTCTGCCTCCGTCTTTAAACTTCAGTCTGCTGTGAATTAATTTAAGATATGAAAGCTCTAGCGCAAGTTCTGTCAGGAAGACTCAAATGTTACGCCACTACTAATTTAGATCTAACCAATCATTATCCAACATACATAGTATATAAGATCGGTACTCATCACACTTGTCTGAGTTTGCAGATGCTGACGCGAACCTCCATCCTCCCCACCACCACCAGGATGGTCCCTGTCCATACCTCCCGGGGGTCGGCTACGCCCCTGCCTTCATCTTCAGGCAGGAAATGCAGAGTCCGCAACCCTCAGGATCTAAGCTACGGACGGGGCCTACGCCAAAGAACTTTATCTTTCAATGTTTGCTTGCCAATTGTTAATAAATTTCATTGCAAGTTAATTTACCTCCCGAGTCTTTCTGGTAGAACTGAGATCTCACACTATATGATAAGAATTGAGCGTGTTCCTCAATCTCTAGACTGCCTTGTTTATAGCTAACTTGACGTCTGCGCGTTCCAGAGTCACTTGAATAGCTATATTTATATATGTGTGTGTGTATATATATATATATATATATATATATATATATATATATATATCAGTCAGAAACCTGAATGATATTAAACTGCAGTAATTAAATACCTCTGTGTAAGGACGAATATTCTCCTCACAGCATTGTAAGATTGAGCGTGTTCCTCAATCTATTTATAGTTATATTGACTGCCAGTGCGTGTTCCACTGTGTGTCCGAGTTTGACGATTGAGCGTGTCCCTCGATCTATCTCTAAAGGCCTTATATTTATTTATTCATAGTTATATTGATTATCAGTCCATTGTATTCAGTGTACTATTTCCTTACGTTGTTTAGACAAGTAACGATATGCCTGCCTGTTCGCGAGAGCTCGTGTAACAGTGCGCGTGTCCGAGTTTGATTCGAATGCGAAGTGATTTAAAATATTGATCAAGCAAAGTTTTAAAAACTGTGAACCAACAGTGAAGAAACTCTGTTGTGTTTTGCTTGCCTAAAGGAACTTGCATATAGAGACGATCCGCCGAGATCGCTATTGTTCCATCTATTACAGCTCAAAGCTGTCCCTTAAAGTTTAAGCCCCACGTCGTAAAACATCTACGAGTGGTGAATCTTATTTGTACAGTGTTGAAATGCGCCGACATTTCACGTAATAGGCTCGACTGTACGTGCATGTGTCTGTTATTTGTTCAGTGTTGAAACGGACCAACATTTAATGTAACATGCCTCACTGTAAGTAAATTCCTTGCAATTCACGTGCCCGCCACTATCGTCGTTTGGTCGCCATGGTTACGATCGTGGCACGGAAGTCTTAACCAACACTTCCGAGTGAACTGCACATGCACGGTGTATTGACGTCTGTGGCGAGGGGGGCGTGGTTCAGCGAGGTCCGCAGCGGGAGAGCGAATCGGGAGAAGTGCGGTGAGTAAGTGGGTTAAGCGCAAATAACGAACACCTGCGTCTAATTACAGTGATTGGCGTAGAGAGACCAGATATAAGGGAAGCAGAGACGGCAGAAGAGTGAGAGAGAGACGGACTGCTGCTGACGCCTGGCTTCCCATGCCGATCGAGACCTGTCTGTTGGAGATAAATTCAAGTCTACAGTGTTATGTATAGAGTATTGTTACGACCCTGTCTCTTCCCTGCCTGAGGGTGGCGGTATATTTGAACCTGCCCTTTAACCTGCCCTGTTAATTGGATGATTAATGGGTCGGGGAGTATAAATGTCTGCTTGTTCTGTCCAGCGGTACTTTCTCTGGTAGAACACCTTCTCCAGAGAAGTCATTTTCTCCAACGCTGTTTTGTTTATTATTTGTCAACATTTCTTCCCCATTGGATTATTATTTTCTTTTGTTTATTTTATGCCCTAGACTTTGTTATGTTTCTGTAATTGACTATTTCCTTTAATAAACCATCTTGCAATATCAAACAATCATTTGTACATGTAGTCCTCTTTATGTGACGGTCTAGAACGAGCTGGCCGTGACATAAATTGGGGGCTCGTCCGGGATCCTTTGGGGTAGGAAATGTTGGTGAGTATGTGATTTGTTTTTGTGAATGGTCACCTTTTTGAATGAGAACTCCGGTTAGGAAGAGTGTATCCAGCTGGTTTGTATATACAAACCTTCCAACGGAACACTGGTTGTTGTTTTTGTTTATTATTTTGCCTTTTTTGTTTTTGAGGGTTATTCTGGGCGGAGATTTAACTCTCTGTCGGGGGTACGCTTTCGGACTTTCAGTTTGACTGATCGTCACTGAGTTTAGCGTTTAATGCCGCCTCGAGCCCGGTACACCCTCGAAGACTAGATAGGAACTAGTTAGTGTTTTCTTTCAGATAGGAGCTGGAGTGTCTGTTCATTGAGGTGAACCTATTCAACAAAATGTGAATAGTTGCGTGTTTTTCTTAGTACGTTCTTTTTTTCCCGCAAACCTACAATGTGTTTTGACTTGTGGTAAGTCTTTTTGTGAATGAGTAGGTTACGTAATGGACTGACGTAGTTCATTTAGAAGCAGTGGCTTATGGGAAGTGTAGTTCTGGTAAACGACCGTTTTGCGTGCGTAAACTGTTTGTTGTTGTATAGGTAGGTGTGTCTGAGATCAAAGATGTCTTCGGTGCTTGAAGATTTCTTTGCTTGTCCCTCGAAATCTTTACTTGAGAGGTGTACAAAGGAGCAGTTATTACAAATTGCCGAACGCTTTAGTATCGATCTTACTACTCAAGAGAAGAAATTGAAGGAAACGATTGTGACGACTTTGACACGATCACTTGTTGATAGAGGAGTTTTTGAGGTAAGAGCTGAATCTATTGCTCCCAGTGAATCTTCGGTGTTCTCTCCTTGTGACATTGATGTTGAGAGTGAACTAAAATTTCGAACTATGTCACTGCAAGACAAACAGCTGTATTTAGATGCGGCGAAAATCCGTGCTGAGTGTGAGGATCGTGCTATGAGAGAGCGAGAGGTAGAGAGAGAATTTGCAGCGAGGGAATTAGAACAACAGTTAACCGTACGAAAACTGGAACTTGAGTTAGAGAGAGAATGGGAAGATAGAGCGTTTCAGTTAAAGAAGTTGGAGTTGGAGTTGGCAGCAAGAGAGAAATCTAAAGCTTCGCCAGTTGATATGCCTTTTAGTGAACCGCATCCGTTGGCTGATTATGAACCTGTGTTTGACGTACACAAGAATGTGAGATTAGTTCCGCCATTTTCTGAAAAGGAAATAGAGAAGTATTTCTATCACTTTGAACGTGTTGCTTTAACTTTGAAATGGCCGAAAAAGTTTTGGACTTTATTGTTGCAGTGTGTTTTCACAGGTAAAGCCCAGGAAGTTTATTCCGCTCTCACCCTGGAACAGAGTGGTGAGTATGATATTGTGAAGTCTGCTGTGTTACGTGCGTATGAACTCGTGCCGGAGGCGTATCGCCAAAAATGTAGGAGTTTTAATAAAAATGATGAATGCACTTATGTTGAATTTGCAAGGGAAAAGGAAAATTTATTTGACCGTTGGTGTACTTCAATGAAAATCACAACTAAAGAGCAATTAAGAGAATTAGTGCTCTTGGAGGAGTTTAAACACTGTGTTCCTCATGCTGTAGCGACCCATCTCACTGAACACAAGGTTTGTGTTAACCCATCGTGGGTCATTCAGTTCATTCAGTATTAAAAATGACGTGAGTAAGTCTAAGTTTTGCTCTCCAGGCAAGACAAGGTCTGCTGTGATGGGGCAAAATATCAAAGCAACGGTAGTTGAGAAATCTAAGTCTGCATTCTTAAAAGACATGGTTTGTTTTTATTGTAAAAAACCTGGCCATAAAATCTCTGACTGTCTTGTTCTTAAGAAGAAAGAAAGACTTTCAAAACCCGTTGCTTTAGTTGCCACATCACCTTTCATAAATGAGATTCTTGAGGAAAGAGAGAGCCCTTTGTCTCGTTATTGTGGTAAACCTGCTGAGGAGAGTGTTACTGGATCTGTTGATTATACACCTTTCATCACTGAAGGAACTGTGTCTTTATGTGGTTCACAGGAAACTGTGTCAGTGCGCATTCTCAGGGATACAGGAGCTGCGCAGTCGTTTCTTCTGGAAGGAATTCTGCCTTTAACTTCTGAAACTGCTACTGGAACCCATGTATTAGTACAGGGGTTTGAGATGGGGTTTGCTGAAGTGCCTTTGCATCAGATCCAACTTTCCTCTGCCATAGTATCTGGTAATGTTGTAGTTGGTGTCCGCTCTGAACTTCCAGTTCCTGGGATAACGTTTATTCTGGGAAATGATTTAGCTGGGGGTAATGTTTGGGGAGAAGGTAAGGTGGCAGCTCCACCCATAGTAAGATCTGTACCCAGAAAATCTGATCGTATATTCCATAAAGAGTTCCCTGATTTGTTTCCAGCATGTGCAGTCACTCGATCAATGGCTAAACTACCTTCTGAAAATCAGGATGATGACGTTTCACTTGATGACACCTTCTTTTCTGCCGTGTATGCGGGGGAATCTGAATCTGATGTTTCTGAATGCTCTGAACAAAAGGACTTAAATGTCTGCTCTTTGCCATCTTCTGCTCAGGAAGAATCTATAGAACTGCAAAGTGAATCTGCTGTTATGCCCACTCCTGAAAACATTTGCACTGGTCTTTCTAATGTTGATGATTGTTCTTTGACTTCTCTTTTACAGATCTCTCGAGAGGAGCTAATTAGAGCACAACAGACTGATGAGACACTTAAGTTTTTATTCCTTGCAGCAGGGTCTAACAGGGGTTCTGATGATCTTTCTTCATTGTATTTTCTTGAAGACGATCTCCTTTGTAGGAAAGGCATGATGTATAAGGATAATGTGGAACCTAATATTCAAATAGTAGTTCCTCTGCCATTCAGGGATTCTGTATTGAAATTGGCACACCAAGGGTTTGCTCGTCATACTGGAGTTCGGAAGACGTATGATCGTATTATGCGACAGTTTTATTGGCCTAGAGTAAAACGAGATGTGGCCAAATATATACAATCTTGTCATACGTGTCAGATTACTGGTAAGCCTAATCAGAAAGTGCCAGCGGCTCCGTTACAACCTATTCCTGTGGTTTCAAACCCGTTTGAATATTTGATTATTGACTGTGTTGGTCCTCTGCCACAGTCTAGGGCTGGTCACCATTATCTTTTTACCATCATGTGCCAGACTACCCGTTATCCTGCAGCCTACCCATTGCGATCAATCACTACTCGGTCTATTCTGAAAGCCCTTACTAACTTCATGTCCATCTTTGGTATTCCCAAGATAGTTCAGTCAGATCAGGGTTCCAATTTTATGTCGAAACAGTTTTCAAAAGCCTTGCGTCAACTTCAAGTTACCCACAATATTTCTAGTGCTTACCATCCACAGAGTCAGGGGGTTCCATCAAACCTTGAAGTCTCTCTTAAGGTCATATTGTGTGGAACTTGATGCAGATTGGGAAGAGGGTCTGCCCTGGATGTTACTGGCTATACGTGAAGTAACACAAGAAAGTTTGGGTTTTAGTCCAAATGAATTGGTGTTTGGTCATGCAGTACGAGGACCTACCGCTGTTTTAGCTCATGAATGGCGTACTACCAAGCCTCCAGTAAGTATTGCAGATTACGTTGATGGGTTTCGCTGTAGACTTTATGAAGCACGGGCCATAGCTCAAAAGAAATTAGGTAAGTCTCAAACAAAAATGCAACGACTTTTTGACAGGAAGGCTAAGTTTAGGAGTTTTCGGGTAGGTGATCAGGTATTGGCTTTATTATCTCTTCCTACTAACCCGTTTCAAGCCAAATTTGTTGGACCTTATCGTATAGTTAAGCCTCTTTCAGATAATAATTATTTGTTGAGTACCCCTGATCGTCGTAGAAAAGTGCAGACCTGTCACATTAATTTGTTGAAGTCCTATGTTGCTCCGGTAAGTTCCGTTTCTGTTGGTATTGTAACATCATGTGATCCTTCCAATCTAGATCATTCTGTGGTTTCTCTTTCTACTTGCCATTTGGGTGGTGATTCTTCCGGGAACATTGACGAGGATGGGAATCTTCTTTCTCAGGAAAAAGTAGATGGACGACTTAACAACTCTCAAGTTCTTGCTGAATTACCTTGTCATTTGTCTTATTTGGCAGAGAAAGAGAGAAACGACAATATTGAGTTAGTAATGTCCTTTCCTTCACTCTTCCTTGATGTTCCTGGTCGTACTTCCATTATTGAACATGACATTGATGTAGGAACTTCCTCTCCTGTTAAGCAAAATGCTTATAGAGTTAATCCAATAAAACGAGAATTGTTACAGCGAGAAGTGAGCTACTTGCTTACTCACAAATTGGCTGAACCTAGTTTTAGTTCATGGAGCTCTCCCTGTGTCTTGGTGAATAAACCAAATGGCTCATATCGTTTTTGTACCGACTATCGGAAACTTAATTCTGTAACCAAACCTGACTGTTTCCCTTTACCTCGTGTTGACGACTGTGTTGATCATGTTGGCTCTGCCCAATATGTTAGTAAGTTCGATCTTTTGAAGGGGTATTGGCAGGTACCTTTAACAACTCGTGCCAAAGAGTTATCTGCATTTGTTACCCCTGATGCCTTCCTTCAGTATACGGTAATGCCTTTTGGGGTTCGTAATGCCCCTGCTACCTTCCAACGTCTGGTGAATCGTATACTGTATGGAATGTCTGGATGTGAGGCATATCTCGACGACGTAGTCTTGTATTGTTCCTCTTGGTCTGAACACATTAACCAAATAAAAGACTTATTTTTACGTCTAGCTGAGGCTAATTTGACCATCAACCTGGCGAAGTCTGAATTTGGAAAAGCGACTGTCACATACCTGGGCAAGGTAGTTGGAAACGGCTGTGTAACCCCTATTGGTGCTAAAGTTGAAGCCATATGCAGTTTTCCTACTCCTATAAATCGACGTGAGTTGCGTAGATTTCTAGGAATGATAGGTTACTATCGGAGTTTTTGCCAGAATTTTGCCAGCGTGGTCTCACCTTTGACTGATTTATTGAGTCCGAAAGTTGTTTTTCAGTGGTCTGAGATCTGTCAACAAGCTTTCGAAAATTGTAAGGCTTTATTGGCCAACGCCCCTATTTTGACCGCTCCAAAATTTGAAAAGTCTTTCCGGCTTGCAGTTGATGCTAGTGCTTGCGGTGCAGGTGCTGTTCTCTTGCAAGAGGACTCGAATGGAGTTGAACATCCTGTCAGTTATTTTTCCAAGAAGTTCAACCGTCATCAACAGGTTTACTCCACTATTGAAAAGGAAGCTCTTGCTCTTGTGTTAGCTATACAACATTTCGAGGTATACTTGGGTTCAGTTGCTGGCCCAATTATCGTTTATACAGATCATAACCCTCTGGTTTTTTTAAATCGCATGAGAAATCGAAACCAACGACTTATGCGATGGAGTCTTATTTTACAGCCATTCCACCTGGAAATTACGCATGTACGAGGGAAGGATAATGTGATCGCTGATACCCTTTCTAGAATATAACATGATGTCTCTGCATGTTCTCGTTTCTCCTCTTTTTGCTTCTCTAGGGCCCAGAGATGCTTGGAGATGAGTTGGAGTGAGATGCTTCATGGATAGCTGGATCCTAATCTTGACTTCGTACAGTGTTTTATAGTTTCTTTTCTCTCTTCTTTGATTCTTTGCAGAATCTTTTTGAGGAGGGAGGTGTTACGACCCTGTCTCTTCCCTGCCTGAGGGTGGCGGTATATTTGAACCTGCCCTTTAACCTGCCCTGTTAATTGGATGATTAATGGGTCGGGGAGTATAAATGTCTGCTTGTTCTGTCCAGCGGTACTTTCTCTGGTAGAACACCTTCTCCAGAGAAGTCATTTTCTCCAACGCTGTTTTGTTTATTATTTGTCAACATTTCTTCCCCATTGGATTATTATTTTCTTTTGTTTATTTTATGCCCTAGACTTTGTTATGTTTCTGTAATTGACTATTTCCTTTAATAAACCATCTTGCAATATCAAACAATCATTTGTACATGTAGTCCTCTTTATGTGACGGTCTAGAACGAGCTGGCCGTGACAGTACGCGCACTAGCGCCATTGACGTGTACCTTTTGGTTTGTGTATAAATAAAGAGAATACTCAGCAGCAGTCCTACCCGACCCTGTCCTCTTCCTTTTCAAGAAATACTGGCTGTTGAACCCCGCTACAACGTCATTTGTAAACAAAGCCTACGTGATGCTAAGCTAACCGCAGCAGTTTGTTTACATTGAAATTCGTATGCTAAAGCCCTTAGCCCCAAAGCTAAGCTATCTAACATCATTCATTGGTGAATACAGTGTCTGTTTGAAAGTGATTTAACCATTTAAACACTTCAGCTCTATGTACACCTGTTTGTCTTTTCCTCTTCTTTTCCACTTACTTTTCTCATTTGTTTCGATACCTGTATTTTACGTGAAAAGGAAAATATTGGTTTACAATTGTTAATTGTCAAATTTGAATTTAATAAATAGATTTCTAATTTATTTCATTTATTTCAAATTTCATAATCTTCATAATTTGTAAAATTTCTTCTCTAGAACTAATCACTTAGATGTATGAATAAGCCTTGAACTTTAAAGTTTATGTAACTTATTCCACCAAAGTTTTTCCTTTTTAACTAAAATGGTTTGAGACTCACACTTGCTCATTATTTTATTGCGTTGTATCCTCAATTTTCTTTCCTCTTCTTGGTTATACACTTAGCCACTCTATTTTTATTTATTCATTGACCTCTTTAGTTAATTTCCTGTTTCTTATTTTATCCATTTATTTTTATTTTCTTCCTTTTCTTACCTTTTCCCTGCTCCGTGTATCCTAGCGACACACCTGAACAATAATATTGTTTGCCATTTTGGAAACAGCTTTTCATTAATAGAAAATATTTATTGAAAAAAAAAATATTTCTCTAAATTAGAAAAGTGTCCTGTGTTCCTGTGAAATACGTTTAATCTTTTCTCTCTTTCCCCTTTACTCAGTTGAGTGACAAAGTCCTCACCTCACGAGTTGAAAACAGCTTTTCATTGACAGAAAATATTTATAGAAAATATTTCTTCTATTGAAACTTGTTTTAACTTTTTCCCTCTTTTTCCCTAACTCCGTTGAGTGACGAAGTCTTCTCACCACTAGCCTACCTGTCTACACTGAGACCAACACATAGTCATCACACTTCACTAATGGTGTACATTCACTGAAACGACACTTAGTGGTTCCACCACATTTAGGCTTACACCCCACACAGATCTGTGTCAGTCTCTTCTCCCCGGCGTGCTAACATGTCACAGATGACAAACCCCACTGCCTGAGACATGGACGCCTGGCTCATAGGCATTACAGACTGCCTCATGCCAAAGACAATCGAACTGTTATTATTTTTAATAATAATCATAATTCTGAGAAGATTCCTGACACACGATTCAAACCAGAACCACAACCACATGGAGCTAGCCAAGATCACTAACTCCTTAAGCATTGCCTTCACAGCCCAGCTGAAACTAAGCGACAAGCACATCACCCACCTTCAAGAGGAGCTGACACGTGCCAAGAGCCGCATAGAGAAGCTGGAAGTGAAAGTCCAGGACGACTTCAAGCGTCAGACCACTGAGTTCTTGAGAGAGCTGATACACACGCAACGCTGCACAGACCAGCTCAAAGTGAAAGCTCAAGACAAACTCAAAGTGCCCGACGAAGTGAAGCAAGAAACCCAGAAACAAGTTGACAAGCTCCAAGAAGCCCTTGCAGTCACTGAACGTGACAAACAAGAATTGAAGACTGTCCAAATGCACCTGGTAAACCAACTCCAGTCTTTTGAACTCCAGCTAGAGAAAGCCAAAGCAGAAATTGAAGACACGAACTCTAAAATTGATGCTCTGGAAGACCATCTTGAAAGGAACAACACTGAAATGGACCATCTGACCCGACAGCGAGACGATGCCAACGACGAGCTCTACATGGTCAGAGATGAACTCAAGCATGTTCATGAAAAGAAACCAGAGCCAAGAAGGGAGAGACCTCCCTCAGCATCAACACTGCTGAGCAGAACAGAGTCCTCCATCCCAGAACTGCCATACAATGGAAGAAGTGAATGGCCACAACTAAAAACATCATCGGCCTTCACTACAGTACTCTTCCCTGTCAAGCAAAGAAGAGAGCTCATCCAAGCAGACCCCAAAGCTGCACATGGGATGACCTTTAAAGACCTTGACAAGCTGGCTAAGAACATCACTCAGTTCAACCCGAATTCCACGGAGGCCCACAACATCCAGACTTACCTCCAAGATATCAACTTCCAGACCTCATGTGACTGACAGAGACAGGTTATACCTCCTCAGGTCCACATCCAGCCCAGAGGTACGAAGCTTCCTAGACCGACAGCATGTTCACGTTAAGCACAACTACCAGCTGTTACAGGAAACCCTGATTAAAGAATTTACAAGCCCAGAGTCTGAGCATGGACTACTAATCGCCTTGGAAACCAAACAAGGTCGACAAGAGACTCCCCAAGCTTACTACAACCGTTTCCGACAAGCTTACCTTGGTGCACATAACGAACCTGAACTTGAAGAGGATGTGAACTTCAAAACCCTCTTCCTGAGAAACCTGCATCCTGGGTTGAGTCATCATCTTGGCGTCATGGCCTGCCCAAGCACCATGACAATTCAACAGCTACGGGACCTGACACACAAGGCCTACATCAAACAAAAGATGACCTCAAAGAAAGGTTCTAAAACATCCACAGTTTTGAACCCTATCAACCAAAACCCAAGCCGTGCACTGCACGACAACACCACCGTTCTCCATAAGAGGTACAGAGAATGGGACTCCCATGCTGATGACAGCTACAGCACCACCTGCTGGGAAAATTCATGGGACCAGCCACGCTTCTCAAGAAACCTGTAAGCTCCGCCTGTCGGCCCAATGGAGGAGTCCAACAGCCCGGTTGAAGGGACTGTGCGTGTAAGTCTTTCTGGCGCTTCTGTAAAATCATCTTAATTTAATAAAATTTGGATTCCCAATTCTTATCTGAATCCATTAGTAATTTAATCTGACTCCAATTGTAATCGACCTCTAATGATAATGTTTCTGATGTTACGCTAATCGCTGATCGTGTAATTAGATATGAATTAATTTAGATCTTTGATTCTTTAATTTCTCTTAATTTCAATTATCCTTTCATTCGGGTGTCGGGCCGTTTAAAGACTATGGCCAGCTGAAAACCACGCCTTACGTTCACAATCCGATTAGTTTAGAATCAAAACAGAGGAATATAGCGTTTACTAAAAAACACAAGTTATGGAATCGCCACATGCTTATTCTCAGAAAAGTGCCATTCGATTTAGTCACAATACTATAACATGTTAAGTCATAATAGTCAGAAATCTAAAACCTTAATATCGTGCTCATGCTGCGTATACTACGATTTCAGTATGATCTATCCTAACACCCACAATTGCGGAAGCCTCGAAAACCACATAAATCTACCGGTGATAATGATTTCAGACGAATTCAAAATAAATCAAGATTAACATTTACTGTTTTTGCCAGGCAGGATTACATACTAATTAAAAGAATTACCAAAAATACATCACACAACTGATCAGCCTAAAATATAAAACATAGTTACAAAATGTCATATAAAAAGCAAAGTCTCATAGAGTCAGCATACCTGGCAAATAGAGACACACAGTGATTGTGTGGGAAGTTCTGGATACAGATGCTTCCTTGAGTGGTTTGCCAGGTCTCCTTAAATACACCAGATCTAACAAAAGGACTGTAAACATTTAGCACCCAAATATTCATGTAGCTTTTGTTGGACCCTTTTTCTCGTGCCCCAAAAGGGTCACACACCTAGTTTTAGGGATAGACAGATGGTTAAAATATCTTTTATTAGGCGTCCCACACCAGAAGAACAGACATTGTTTTCTTTATTCTTATCTGTTGTGCTGATGTGGGAGAGAAACCGTTTTACCAATCGCACCAGTGGTATTTACGTTGATGTCACTTCAAACAGAGCTTTGTGAGGTTTGCATGACAAGTTGAACCCTGAGGGGAAGGAGTGGATGTGAGGGGCGAGAAACTCAGCATGAGGTGGGGAGATGAGACTGAGTCAGCTGTTGTCCTGTACTTTTTCTCGCAGATCTTCTCTTCAGATAGTGAATTTTATTGTTTTATTACAGGATAGGAATCTTGAGTTTAGGCTTGGAAAAATCCATCCTTACAAACCCTCAAGAAGGAAACAGCTGGGAACCTGACTGGACATCCAAAGTCCATCAGCCATCACATTCAAATGCATCCAACGTGGGTAATCGACCCTGGAACCCACCTCAGCACCACTCAGTTAAGCACCGCACTGAGTACTGCCGAGAACCAGACAGTTTTACCTCAGAAGACATGGAGCAACTAATGAGGCAAATGAAAGAGTACATTGACGACAACCTAGATAGGGATGACCACAATGATGAGTCTTCCTCATTATGACTAGTAATGGCACGGAAGGTCAGTGATCATCTAACACACCTTCCTAATGGAGATGACAACCACCTGTGCTACAACAACACAGAACCAAGGTGTCTCTCACAGCCAACCACCGTTGAAAACCCAGGGGTATCAGAAAACACAGTTCTGGTTACCCACCACTCATCAAGAAACCACCAAACGAGCTCCCAACTCAAGAACCACCAACATACTCGCTTACTTACCGAAGTTAACCACACCTACCCTGGAAAACAGTCAGCAAACATGTTCTTCCTACAGGTAGAAACTAGCTCAACATCGAATTAGCTGCACTCACCGTAAGAAACGCATAACTATCCACACAACAATTAGAACTCCTCTCGTTATTACGAATTATGATACACGACACCTTAACTGTGCAACAGAAGTGCGTTGTTTTGTTTTACCTCTTCCTTCCTTTCCTTCTTCTTCATATAAGGTAGAATGCCTGTCTACCCCATAAGGGTCAAGGTCACGATATTAGGATTGACACACCACTCCTAATGTCCGTAAACCACCTTAAAAGTTAAAGTGAGCCAGTGAGCCATGCATGATGGGTCACATCATTTTCACCACAAATGATGTCACCAAAAAATGAAGGGTAAAATGGTCTCAACTTAGAACAATGTAGAAGAGAAGAAAACAAACCAAACTAAAATGTAGTCACATAATTTGATCAAATTATCGACATACTGAGACATGGTAGAATAACATTCCCAAAATTGAACTTGAACTGTTAGTCCTCAGATCACCTAGTGCCCTGCACCAGTACAGTGGCCAATCATGGAGGTGTTGCATTGTTGTTTGCCGTGTATGTGTCTGCTTCTTCTGCCTGTGTTTCTCCAGCGTTTGCCGATGTCTTCATCTCAACACATCGCCTAACGAAGGGGGGAGATGCAGGAATTGAGGACGAACCAGACAAATGAATCTTCCAAATGATTCATTCAAAAATAATTCCATATAACTCATCTCAGCCCAAAGCATCACTGGACCCAAGATCAATCAACGTATTCGTGGCTCCAGTCCGTCTGAAACCCCCCCAGCTATGCCCAGCTGAGGTGAGAGACCAAATGTTTAAAGACAATGCAACTGGAGCCACAAAAGGATAACACCAGAATGTTGATCCTCAAAGACAGAGATAAAACAGGCCACCTTGTGTGAACCCTTGAGTGTCACAATCAAAATCCACGGAAAACTCAACAGTGACTCCTATATACGAACTGCTTAAATGGTTCCAAAACCATTCTAAACGGACTTGTAATCAAACAGCGTTCGATTGCATAATTCCATGTCATGCATACACACTATACATGTGACCTGTTATGCGCAGATCACTCACAATTCATGTAATTGTTATAACTTTTGAATAGTTGATTGAAAGTATGTGTTGTTTGTAATGAAACTGAATCCCCTGTCATAACTCAAAATATGGCTTGAATGAAATCTGTGTAAAATGCATTGTATTCTTTTTAGAGTAATCTAGACTAAACTGTACTCTCTGTACCCCTCTGAAAGTTCAGATAACAGGTCGTAAACGACCAGAGGAGGAGACAGTCACCTCTGAAACAAAGACCGCATCTAATTGTTTAGAACTCCTCAAAGAGGTTGGACAAACCACAGTTTAAATGCTCAATACACTAGAGTTTCTGCCCTTGAGCCCTTTTCCTTTTAGTTTTTGTTTGTTTCTTTTTAGCCTTTTGTTTGTTTGCCTTTAGCCTTTCGCCTTTTGTTGTTTGTGTTTACTTTTATGTTTTTTATCTTAAGTTATTTTATTATTAATATTTTAAGTTACAGCTTAGCAGAAGTTGTCTCATAGAATAAGATTAGATCGAATTAGTTTAAATCGAGACAAAGACCAAGAAACAGACCACCGAAAGAGCAGCCAGGCAGTTTCATTCAAGCCATCCAACTGACTTTGTCTCACTCGCTTTCCTTTCTTTTACTTTAATTTTCTTTCTTTCCGTCGAGAGTCTTGTGTTCTAAGTTAAGTTTTGTGGCAAAGTTAAACGACCCTACAGTCTTTGCCGCCTCAACTTCAAACTTCAGCCACGAGGGAAGCTCCATTCATCTGCAGCAATCAGGACCGGAAAGACCTTCAACAGATAAATGAACCCGGGGAAACCCCTCTCTCCAAGCCAAAGGACGCCAACAAAGAATCCCCATTTAAAGACAAACGACAAGTGCAAGTACCTCCAGATTCTATAGCTGAACTGGTGCATTTATTTAACCCTCAGGAGTCTGAGGCTGATTTGGGGTCCTGGAGTAGTTTTACATGCTCTGACATTTGTGCTTATTTCAGCTACTTATAACATACTATTGGCCAACATGTAATTTTGCTGTATTCAGCACAAACTCTGCTACAATAACATGTGAGCAAAATAGATGTACATGTTTGCATCTTTTTAAAAATAAAGATTATGCGTGGTTAGTAAGTTTTGGCAAAAAAAATGCCCTTGCAATAAGGCCATAAAACACATACTGAATAGTTGTTCACAAGACTTTTGAGTTATCAAGCTTGTAGGCTAGAATTTTTACTACACAATGATGTGGAAATCATTCTGAATGCTTCAACAGAAACAACAATATAATGATTTAAATTTTGTAAATCAGTTTTTGTCTCACCACTGCTGTATGCATGGGAGTGGTGATGGCCATGAATACATTAGCAATTCACACCAGGGGAGACAAAAGACACTCCCCCAGTGGCTAACGGCCCATCCAAAGGCCAAAGCTGTGAAGCATCTTGAACTAAGAACGTTATGTGGGCGTTAACTCTCTGTTACAGTAATCGCCTCAGAATTTGTGTTTGAATAGCGCACGCTCTCCGTGGGCGTGGTCACATTACAGATAATGAGCTGGCTCGCGAACGACTGATTTCTCTCCGTTTTCAAACAGATTACATAAACAGAGAATATTTGTTTTAGATTTGACTTACATGATTTAAAACCTGACATTTCAACGTTTATTTAGACATGTGTTTCATATTTGTGTGAATAGTATTCACGAAGTTACCGTTCATTTTCTTATGACTATCAGAATGGATTTCATTCGATGAGAGATCGCAGCTCACGCATCATGTTAGTTTTGTTTATTTTGCAAAAAGCACAACATTTTGTTTTTACTATGAGTGTGCACAAGTAAAAGTAGACATTTCACAGATTGCAATGGTATATATCTCTTAATTGTATGTTCAAAATTGACGGAGCATTTTGAGTCTCTTTCACACTGACAAGAAAAAAGTGAGTAAATCACGCGGGCGTGACGGCCGACCTCAGAGGGTTAAAATATAATAACCCGCCTAAGCAGCGATAAAAGGGTTAAATTAGTGATTGATGGTTCGTTCAGATCAGGTCTCATGGAATGCATATATTACTAGAAACTTTTATCATTTCACTCTCCTGAACTCATTCTTTCCTCTCTTCCTTCCTCTCTGCAACTCGTGTGAATGTGTGTGTGCGTGTGTGTTTGTGTTAGATATTAGTTTACGTGTTAGTATAGTCAATAAAGTGTCTTCATATTTTAAAGAGAAGTGTCTTGTGTTGTGTGCTTTTTAATTTAATGTCTTAAACTGCCGATCTATGTTACCTTGCTAAAGGGTGTTTTTAAGATAGTTGAAGTCGCTACAGAGCTTAGTTTACGGCCCGTGCAAGTGAACGCTGGACGATTCAGTTGCTCAGTTCGTAAAATACGTGACTCATTTAGAATTTCTTATAAATAAACTAATTAATAATTAATTTGAGCTTAATTCGCTTACACTAAATTAAATGTACATTTATACATATTATTTAGAAATAGAGTAATAGTTACTCACTGTGTTAATAAATGCTTTATTAACATTCCTACTGTAAAAACATTTAATAGTGTCAGACACAGACACAGAAGGTAAGGTTAAGTCAAAGGTTTTATTCAACAGAATGGCACGGTAAACAGGTATACGGTTGGGTATGGTGAGTTTACTACCTTCCTACTACCTTCCTACCTCCACACACTGCTACAACGCTACGTCCCCACCAGAAGCCTGCGATCGCTAAAGGAACGAAGACTTGTGGTACAGAGAGGCACAAAATCACTCTCCAGAACATTCTCCTTCACTGCTCCCTGCTGGTGGAATGATCTCCCTACTTTCATCAGGAACGCAGATTCCCTGGCAATATTCAAGAGACAGCTGAAAACTCACCTCTTCCGTGAACACTTAATCCCCTCATAAAAAAAAAAAACCCTTTCCTTCCCCCTTTTTCCCTTCCTACTCTAGCTCATGGTACTGAGCAATCTATGAAACTTGTATTGTGAGCACGTCCTGTGTTATTTGCCAATTCATGAAGAATCGCTTGTTTGTTTTCCTCACTTGTAAGTCGCTTTGGATAACAGCGTCTGCTAAATGACTAAATGCAAATGACTAAATGTTTACAAGTCCATGAAACAAACAGGTGACTTAGCTTGCAGAGTGATGGGTCTTTCTTTGTATTGCAGATCGTGTGAGTACTGTCCAGCGGTTCGCATACACACCTGAAGATGAGTCGAAGGTGACGAACCACGGGGTCCTGGTCGACCGGGATGGTCCAGATGATATTGGGTGAGAAGAGCCGGATCGAGTATGTCTTCTCGTGCAACCCAGGACCTCTCCTCTGGGCCGTAACCCTCCTAGTCGACCAGGTACTCAAGGCGTGTCCCATGTCGTCTGGAGTCTAGGATGTCGTGGACCTGGTAGATGGTCTCGGCGTCTGCTAGGTCCGGAGGAGGAGGTACGTCGGGGATTTCCTGGTCTGTGGGTGTAAACATGGGGTCAGTAACTGGTTTAAGTAGTGATACATGAAATGATGGAGATATACGATACTTGGCTGGAAGGTTCAGACGGTAGGTGACTTCAATCAGCTGCCTCTGCACAGTGAAGGGACCTATATAGCGGGGACTCAGCTTACGGCAGGGCAGGCGAAGACGGATGTCCCTCGTCGAAAGCCATACCTTTTGACCAGGTAGGTAGGTAGGTGTAGGGCCACGGAGTCTGTCAGCTTGTAGTTGGTGTCTTCGCACTGCCCGTTGCAGGTGTACATGAGCTGAGTCCCACACCCTCTCGCTCTGCTGGAACCAGTTCTGGATTACGGGCACGTCAGATTGTTCTCCTGACCAAGGAAATAGAGGTGGCTGGTAACCGAGTACGCACTTGAATGGAGTTAAACCGGTGGTCGACTGCTGAAGAGAGTTTTGTGCGTTCTCGGCCCATGGAAGGAACTGGCTACTTGCACATTTTGGAGAACTGATCCACGGTTACTAGTACACTGGTGTGGGAATTCGATGGTGGGAGATCAGTGATGAAATCAATGCCTATGTGAGTCCAGGGACGGTGAGGAATCGGAAGTGGTAGGAGTTTGCCTGCTGGCAGCTGACATGGGGTGTTAGTGATGGCGCAGACAGAACATCCTTTCACATACTGGGAGACATCCTGGGTCATGGCGGGCCACCAGTAGCGTTGTTGGAGGAGTGAGAGGGTAAACTGGCTACCTGGGTGTCCAGAGCCCGGAGAGGTGTGTACTGATTCCAGGAGGAGCTGACGACAAGTGGGTGGTACATACATCAGCCCCTCCGGACATCCCGGCAGAGCAGGGTCAGTCTCTTGGGCCTGGCGGATACAAACATCCCATTCCCACTGGATAGGACTGACGATCATGGCTGGAGGGAGTAAGGTTCGGGTAGGTGGTGGTCAATGTCTGGAGCGTGGAGACGGGAGAGGGCATCAGCTTGTATGTTCTTCTCACCACGCCTGTAAGTGACCATGAAGTTGAATATTGTGAAGAAGAGTGCCCAGCGTGCTTGGCGAGTGTTCAAACGTTTAGCATCTCTGAGATACTCCAGATTTCGGTGATCGGTAATGACTTCAAAAGGGTGTGTGGCTCCCTCCAGCCAGTGTCTCCACTCCTCGAGAGCAAGCTTAATGGCGAGAAGCTCTCGGTTCCCGACGTTGTAGTTCTGCTCCACCAGGGAAAGTTTGTGAGAATAGAAGGCACATGGATGGAGGCGTGCGGGGTCACCCTGCCACTGGGATATTATGGCACCGACTCCTGTCTGAGAGGCGTCGACTTCAACCAGGAACGGTAGGTCAGGATTCGGATGATGGAGGACCGGTGTCGTACTGAAGGCGTTCTTGAGGGTCTGGAAGGATTGGGTCGCCTGAGGGTTCCAGGACAGAGACTTGGGCCCCTTCTTGAGCAAGGCAGTCAGAGGTGAACTCAGCAGACTGAAGTTCCGGATGAACTTACGGTAGAAGTTGGCAAAACCCAAAAACCTCTGGAGCTCCTTAATGGTTTGAGGTTCGGACCACTTTTGGATGGCTTCCACCTTCCTCTGGTCCATCTTCACTCCATGCTGATTGATAGTAGCCCAGGAATTGTACTTCGGGAATGTGGAACTCGCATTTCTCGAGTTTGAGGTAGAGACGGTGAGCTCTCAGAGTAGATCTGGAGTAGATTAGTATGTCATCGATATAAACGACTACGAATTTCTGGAGGAGATCTCTGAAGATCTCATTCATATAGTTCTGAAAGATCGAAGGTGAGTTCGCCAGGCCATAGGGCATTACCAGATATTCGTAGTGACCGGATGGAGTCACGAAGGCGGTCTTCCACTCATCCCCAGAGCGTATACAGATTAAGTTGTAGGCACTTCGAAGATCCAGTTTGGTCAAGATACTGGCTCCGCGGAGTTGATCTAGTGCGGCAGGAACCAGAGGAAGGGGATAGCGAAACTTCACGATCTGGGTGTTGAGTTTCAGGTAATCAATACAGGGCCTCAAGCCTCCGTCCTTCTTGGCGACAAAGAAGAAGCTGGAAGCGGCAGGGGACGTAGATGGATGGATGAATCCTTGCTGGAGAGCCTCGGAGATGTATTCATCCATGGCCTTCTGCTCCGGGATGGACAGGGGGTATACCTTACCCTTGGGTAGTATGGCCCCAGGTAGCAGGTCAATAGCACAGTCCCATGGCCGATGTGGTGGTAATTGCGTTGCCAGCCGCTTGCTGAACACATCCTGGAACGCCCGGTATTCGGCAGGAATGGTAAGCTCCAGGGTGGTTTCAGGACTCTCCACGGAGGTGGAATTGACATGGAGGGTAGGATACATGGAGGTTCTGGATAATGAGAAGCTCGGAATTGTCTTAACAGGAGTGAGACAGGTTTGTATGCAGTGTTCCAGTTGAAGACGGGATTGTAGTCTGCCAGCCACGGGCGCCCCAGGATGATGTCTGTTGTGGAACCTACCAGCACCATGAACGAGATCTTTTCCTGATGGAAACATCCAATGTGGAGTGTGAGAGTGGGAGAATGATGGTTTATGACCCCTCGACCCAACGGCTTTCCTAATATGATGTGGATCTTCATGGGGTAGTTGCTGTGTTTACGTTTCAGGTTCAGCATCCGGAGGAACTGACGGGAGATGAAGTTCCCTGCGGACCCCGAGTCAACGGATAGTTTTTTGTAGGAATGCCTCTAATCCCATAGTGTCATCGTAAACCACCAGAAGCTGACGTATCTCCGCGTTGAGACCTTGGCAGTAGGCAGTAAGGAGGGCAGTTTCATTCCAACCGCTATTGGAAGCGAGGGTTCGAAACAGTAGGGTGTAATCTCCCACTGAAGCTGAGCCTTGGCGGAGGTGGAAGAGCTGATCTGACACGGACAGGGATGAGGTAGATTGGCCGAAAACTTCCCTAAAATGATTGGTGAATGCGGTTAGGGATGATAGAACGGCAGCGTTGGATTGCCAAAGAGCCTGAGCCCAACGCAACGCTTTGCCAGAGAGTAAATTCACCATAAAGGCTACCCGTGCTCTCTCCGTTACAAGCAGGTGTGGTTGTATCTCGAAGAACAGCGAGCATTGCAGAAGAAACCCGTCGCAGTCCTCCGCCTCGCCAGAGTATGTCGCTGGTCGGGCCACGGGACATGCAGAGGCAGCTGTTTGCAGCAAAGAAGTCGCCGGGTTTGTTGCAGGAAGTGTAGCGCGAATTGCTGGGACAGACTCGGCGAATGTGTTCGTTGTGCTGGTCTGTGCTGTAGTCTGCATGATGTTTCTGTAGGTCTGATCTTCTGTCAGACACAGACACAGAAGGTAAGGTTAAGTCAAAGGTTTTATTCAACAGAATGGCACGGTAAACAGGTATACGGTTGGGTATGGTGAGTTTACAAGTCCATGAAACAAACTTGTGACTTAGCTTGCAGAGTGATGGGTCTTTCTTTGTATTGCAGATCGTGTGAGTACTGTCCAGTGGTTCGCGTACACGCCTGAAGATGAGTCGAAGGTGACGAAGGAACATCCGAAGGATCCGAAGAATGCAGGTAAGCGTAACAGGTGAGTCTGTAGTCCATAACAGACGAGATCAGACAATGAACTGATGGCTGTGTGAGTCTTTTATAGTGCGTGAACGTGATTGAAGACAGGTGTAGATGGTTAGTATTCGGGTGATTGTGATCGTGTGGGTGGAGCTGGTCGTGCAGGTGATGTGGACGGTGTGACAAATAGTTGTGTAATAATACTATTTTTGTGAGCTCATCTAAAGTGTGGACTATTTTTGCCAAGTAAAAAAGGAGATTTAAAGGCTCAGTTATCTTTATAAAGGCTTGGTTATCTATCTAAATAGAAAAATGAAAAGAGAAACAACACAGAATGATACAGAATAGTCTGTGTCTACTTCAGACATCTGTTCACATTCACATACCAGTTCTGTTCTCTCTTTCACAGCAGCCCCTTGGACGATCACACCATCAAGGCGTTGTATCGGGTTGGAGTAAACTTCGTGGATCCACAGGAACTCCCCAATCTCACCAGCCTGGACTGGAGAGAGGCCATCTCCCAATGTGTGGAGAGCTTCATTCCTCAGTTGGCATTCCAGCCAGCTCCATGGTCTCGTCCTAAGATTGTCACCACTTCTAAACCCGATGAGTCTAAACCCATCATCTCAAACTGTCAAGCGTCTCTTCCCGTCATGGCCGCTGCCATTCCAGAGGCTGATCCTGTCATGGCTGTCACTATTCCCGACTCTCTTCCTGTCATGGCCGCCGGAGCCCTCGGGGAAGATGGCTGCCAAGAAGACTCCCTCCTGTGTTTCCGAGTCCAGAGATGACTCCTGTCCTTGTCCCTGAGCCCTGTCCAGAACCTGCAGAAGACCTGTGGCTGATCGATTTCTAGACAGAGCCTGCGCCTGTATCTACAGCGCTCCCTCCTGTATCTCCAGAGCTCCCTGAGTTCGCTCCAGAGCTCCCTGAGCCCACTCCAACCCTCAAGCCCAAGGTGCCTGATCCGCCATGGCCGCCCGAGGTGCCTGATCTCCCATGGCCACCCAAGCTGCCTGATCCGCCATGGCCACCCGAGCTGCTTGATCCGCCATGGCGCCCGGTACTGTCCAGGAGACAACCAGTCCAGATCATCCGTCATGTCTCCAGGACGCCCTCCCTCCCTCTCCGGCTATACCATCTTCGGCGCAAGGATGCGCCTACCGGGAGGGGGTAGTACTGTAACGGCCACAGCCTCGTTTCACTACTCTTCCCAGCCGCCTTCACTTCCATCACCTGCACGCCATCTGCAATTACCCCTGTCACCGCACCTGATCCTTGTCAGCACTCACCATATAATCCCTCAGCTCCTGCACTTCTGGTTCTGGTCTCGTCACTACATACGTCGTTGCTACACGTCACAGTGCACGTTGTCTATACTGAGACTACACAGACCTACCTGATACCTACCGCCCTTCCTGTTCTGTTCCTGTGATCTTCTGCCTGTTCGTCAGTGTCTAAGCTCCGTTGTGTTCGTCTGTCGTCTTCACTCCCAGCCTTCACCTGCAACAAGGAAACCACCAGTCATACATCCGAAGATAAGTCACCACGTTTCTAAAGACTGTTGTTCTCACCTGCACCACCACGTTCTTCTGTATTACCACTGCAAATAAACTATATTACATTTACTCACCATCTGTCTCCGTCTGTGTCTGACAATAACACTCTGAACAATAAAGCCAGAGATGAAAAGCATTTTTATGTTTATTGTAATCTATCACTGTCAGAAATTATGCCAAATACCTAGATTTGTTTTCCTAATCTTATTATGTAGGCCTATGTCATCTTTAAATTAAAAAAATAAATAAATAAAACATTTAGAGTTTGACGCTATAAACAAAGGCATCTTGTGCTGCAGAGGTGGCACAGAAGCAGCATAACAGTAGCAGTACACAGTCAGTAACAGTACACAGAAACTACAAATGTATAATGCAATGACATTAATTTTATGTTAATCAAAACGTTTTGGATACAAAAATATGAATTAAATTACAAGATGAAACATATGAAATATCGCCAGGAGGTGGCAGTAAGTCACTGTGTTAATGAATGAATCATTTTATTCAATCGATTCACTCAAAATGCTGATTCATTCAGTAATAAAAAGGCTGTAAGGCTAGTGAATCACTCACTTAACCGATTTGTTCTAAGACTCTTATTCATTCAGGAACTTAAGGAATTTAATATGATAAATTAGTATATCATCGGCACGCACATTTATGTGTACACAGAAGAAAGCTCTGTCTAGGCTCTGCCCTGGTACGGGTTGTGTCGAGCCGTTTATTACTGGCTGTTTGATGAGAAAGAGATGGAATGTAGTTGCAATAAACTCTATAGTAATCCGTACAAACATATCAGATAGATAGACAAAAACAATAAAATAAATTATCTGAAGGCACACACACACAGAACATAGAAATATTTCAAGATGCAAAAATTTTACCTGAATTAATCATGAGCTGCAGGAATACATGTTAATAAAGCATTTATAATATGTCTATTTGCTATATGTCTAAATAATATGTATAGATACTAAAAATAGTTTATTAATCTTACTTACACTGCAGATGTCATTTGAGATCAACAAATCTCATTATAGTATCTTCTTAAGAGAGCCTCCTCATCAGAGACCTCAATGACATTCTTCATGTGCTTTGAAGCACTAGCAAACTGTAAAGTGCTGAGGATCTCGTTGACATTGGGTGGGCAACTTTTACATTTGATTATTTAATTTCTGTACCTAAAATCTACTGTTAGGCCTACCTGAAAAGCACTGATTATTTAATGTGTATTGTTCTTCTATTGTATTTAATAGTGTAATTGCTTATTAGATTATTTATTTTATTTTATTACTGACAGTTTACATGTCTTAGGCTGGTAGTTTTTGCTATGGTTTCGAAATCGAGAACTGTGAAATTTCACTGATATCTGAAATTTGATTTCATACCCTTATTTATTAAAATATAAGTTTACATATCATGCTTTTTTAATATGCAGACATGCATACACTTGGGGATACATCTGGAAATAGGTTAAATGCAGAGAAAGTCTTAATGTGTGCAAATGTGTATTGGTGATCGTCTGGCCACACAAAAATTAGGGGCCTGGTGTGGGGGATTTTGAGCTGATTAATATCTTTGTGAATTCAGGCAGAGGGTGGTGGAAGATCTGTTTAACATTGACACATGGTCACAAAAATGCCAACAGTCCCGTAAAAGTCAGACTGGCCAGAGCTAGCTGTGATTTCTTTGCAGTTCAAGAGACAAAGATGAATCGATCATCACTGATTCAGTTCAGATGCTACAGTATTCATGCACTAGGAAATGGCTTTCAGTGTGCACGCTTTTTAAACAGAATTGAGCTCTCTTTCGCATCTTCTTGCACTTAAATATTTAAGTTGGCAGGGCTTGCAAATGATAAACTTTCATGATATTTCAGCACTGGCTCAATCAGGACAATGACATTCCTGAGCATCTTTCATGCTGGCACCTTATATAGGGCATTCCTTATTGTCGAGCCTGTTATAGGAGCCCAATGGATCAAAAAAACTCACTGTTCAGATCATATGTTGGTTTTTGAATCAAGAATTAGATCGAATTAGATTTTTTGGATCATCAAGAAAAAACAAAACAAAAGAAACTTTGGTGTCCATGTATTACTTAAAGCTGGGCTATAGTTTACATTCAATCACTATATAGTTTGTATTGCATTTTTGTGAGTGTACTGCATGTAGCCAGGTACGTTATACAGTCATGTGAAAAAGAAAGTACACTTTTTGAATTCTATGGTTTTACATAGCAGGACATAATAAAAATCACCTGGTTCTCAGCAGATCTTAAAATTAGGTAAATACAACCTCAGATGAGCATCAACACATGACGTATTTGTCACACATATGTCTTGTGTAGTTTAGTTCTGTCTTGTCATTATTAGTTATAATTAATCACCATGTGTTTCTAATTAGTTAAGTCTTGTCAGCTGTCCGTGTCTAATCATCTGTGTATTTAAGTTCATGCCTGTTTCCTGTTCTTGGTCGGTTGTTGTCTGTGCTTATGCACACTGTGACTTAAGTTTCCTGTTTAATTAAATCTATCTGTTTGATATATACCTCTGTCTCAGTCTCCTGTTAGACCCCCAGCGTTACAGAACAACCGACCTCTCAACGCGAGAAATTTAAAAAGATGACGGACTCACCCGCTCACCAGTTCCTGCTTCGCCCGGAGGCCCGGCCATACCTGGATTACCTGGGCTGGATGCTCCAGAAGGACGGCCGCTCTGCCTCAGCCTGGAAGCCTGGGGCGCGCACCGAGGTCGGAGCGGGAATTGATGACTTCGGAGCCCCGGAGTTGATGTGAGCGGGTCAGTCCATCACAGAGCCAGGAGCGGACCTCATTGACCTCGTTTTCGTTTCCGTTCCCGTCCGGAAGCCCTCTGTCAGTTCCCTGGTCTGTCTTCCCTATCCCATCGCCATCGCTGGATGCAGCCAGCCCCCTGGATCCATTGGTCCCCCTGGTGTCATCAAGCTCCTCGGCTCTGCTCCTGCTGCTCTCTCCATGCGGCTCCTCACCAGCGCCTCGGGCTTCTCTTCCACCAGCCAGGCTTGAGGCGGAGTCCCCGGCTCCACTTCAGGTCTCCAGAACCGTGTCGCCACCTCGACCCGTCAGCCCGTCATCCTCACCTCGACACACGCCTCCCTCAGCACCTCCTCGGCCCGTCAGGCAGGAAACTCCGCTGGGCTCCCTCGTCCCTCCAATTCGCCCTCAGGGGATCGACGCTAAGCCTCCGCCACGGACTTCCGGGTTGGCGGCTAAACCTCCACCCATCACCCCTACCCCGTCAGCGAGCTCCTCCCTCCCTTCAACCGCCCTGTCATCCTCTCTCGCCCAAACGTCGCCCCGGTCATCCGGAGCCTCATCGCTGCCTCGGTCACGTGAGCCTGCGGTTTGGCGCCAAGCTTCCGGGCCGGCGATGGCACCAAGGTCCGTCGGCTGGGAAGTTCCGCCGGTGCATCCACCCACCGCCGTGGTCTGGTCGCCATTTTTTTCTATGGACTCCGTCACGGCACGAGGACACGCCTTTTCCGAGGGGGCGTAATGTCACACATATTTCTTGACTAGTTTAGTTGTGTCTTGTCATTATTAGTTATAGTTAATCACCATGTGTTTCTAATTAGTTAAGTCTTGTCAGGCATGAACTTAAATACACAGATGATTAGACACGGACAGCTGTTTCCTGTTCTTGGTCGTTTGTTGTCTGTGCTTATGCACACTGTGACTTTTTTAAATTAAATTTTTTGATTTAATTAAACAGTAAATTCTGTTTGTTATCTGTCTCCGTCTCCTGTCAGACCCCCAGTGTTACAGTATTACAATGTGTCATTATTTATTCAACAAAAGTAGAGCCAAAATGGAGAAACCATGTGTGGAAAAACTAAGTACACCCTTACTGCTTGCATATTTGATCGTGATCTCATGATAATACGTGTGGCTTTTTTTTACGAAAAGTGTGGTTCTACCACACATACATATGCTTACATTTTCATACACACAAAATCGTACAATATTGACGTATTAACAGCAATAAAACGTAAATCATTTACGTATCCAAGTGTTAATGTGTATGAATTCCTATGTAGTAATATTAAAATCGTGGCATTGATGTTTTGAATCTGTTCTATTCAATTGTCATATCAATAAATGTTTTTAGTCAAATTTATTGAATACAATTTACTCATTACTTAATATGAAATAACATTTGTTCATGACTTTTGCTGCAAACTTGTTTCAGAGGATTACATAATGTTGAACAAGAGATGTAGGAGTTTAGGTGTAGGTGTAGGATTAGTTGCTTAAAATATTGTTTTAATGTTATATTTTTACTAAAACCGACATTTTCCTACATATTCCTGCCCATTATGTTTTATTCTTTTAACATTCTGTTAGTTACGTGTATTGTCTCTGTGGACTGTGTGTTTTGTGATTTTTCCCTTGCTTTCATTGGTTCCATTCTTGAGATTATTATTAGTTCATTCCTTTCAGCTGTGTCTTGTTAACTAAGTCATCCTATTGTATTTAAGCCCTGAGTTTCAGTTTGTCCTCTATCTAGCGTGAACGTTGTTTCCTTGGTGTTGCATGTGTACTTCTCTGTGTTTCCAGTAAATGATTATATGTTTTAAGAGTTCCTTGTTGTGCACTTATTCCTTGGACAGCAACCGTAACACTGTTTAGGTTGGGTATGGGGTTTAGGAATCTTACATTTATCTACGAAATGATAAAAGGGAAATTATACATACACCTTTATGACATGAAAGATTCGTAAATATTTTCCGTTAACATATTTTTATGTTTTATTGCTATAAATACATCAATATTGTATGTTTCAGCACCTTTCTAAATGTACAAAATATACGTTTTGTGTCTTTGAAAGTTATGTATTTATACCTACATATTAACAATGAGATCAGGCTGGAATTTAGAGGGTAAGTAGCAGTCAGGTGCTGCTAATCAAATGCCCTTGATTAATTTATCATGAGCAAGTGTGATCCTCTCTACAAAAGCTGAAGTTTTGGCAGTTTGCTGGTCTGGAGCATTCAGGTATGAGTTAACACAATGCTAAGGAGGACATCAGCAATGATCTTAGACAAGCAACTGTTGCTGCCCAAGAAGTCTGAGTTCTGTTGGTGACCAGAAACTGAGTGAGGAGTGAGAGGAGTTTTTGTAGTTGTGCTAATGAGGTGGTGATGAATGCGATGGGTGGTGATGGGAGAGAGTGAAGGCCATCTCCCTTGACACAGGCACACACATGCATATATATTGTATACACAAACTTTAACATCCCAGTGTTAAACAAAGGCAACTGTGGCAAGGAAATGATAACTTTTATTGAAGAAAAAAAAAATAATGAAGAGACCTGTGCCTTATATCTCGTTTTGTCTGAACTAACATTCAAGTAATCTCTCTATGCAATAATCAGTACTTATTACTTTTAGGCAGAGACATTTGGATCACAGACTACATGCATTTTCCACTTTTTTTGGTCTATGATTGTGGTATCAGCTACCTTCCCCTAAATGAAGAGCAAAAACAAAACAATGGTTACTTTACATTTTAGTCAGAAAATCTTTTATGTAAGTGGCCATGCAAAACCAGATAGATGGAAAGGAGAAACCAAGCAAGAGGGAGGAACAGAATAGAGAATGTTCATGTTTATAAGGACACACTATCACACCCTTTTATGTATTATCAGACTGATCAATCAAAGACTTTTGCAAGAAAATGGAGAACTGCTGTGGTAAACCGTGAACTTCGAACTCTGTACCTTTCAGATCCCTCTCTCCCTCCACTAGAGGACAGTAAACCTAAAATCTGAGCTGTAAAACATTAAGAAATCATCTTAACTGATTACACTTTCCTGTGTCAGACGCATCTATATCACGCTAAACAGTCCAATTAATATTGGGAAATCTACTTTAAAACTGTACAGTAGATAGTAGAAGCTACTTATCATTTAAAGTAGGTCAACTACAGACAATCTACTCCTCTGAAAAAGTATTTAGTAGCTAGTAGCTAAATTAAGCTACTAACAAAAAGTAGCTAAGTGTTTTGAAGCTACATAAAATAACTATTTTAAAAACATAGATTTTTGATTATAGATATGAATTACAAATAACAATGTATATTTAAAGTATGCATTTATGAATTTTTAATGAAAATCACATCATTGCGTACTGCAGGGTATTTTTCTCAGATCCACATGGGGATGCTAAGAAACATCATTTTCCAAATATTCAGAAATCCCTTCACTAGCACTAATGAACCAAATTATTTTTATTTTATTTTTAAAAACTATAAAGTGAAGTAAAGCTAAAAGCTTATTTCCACCAAGGAATTAATAAAAAAATAATATGTTAAATTACTACTCACAATTCTGACTTTTCTCATTATTCTGACTTCTCACAATTGCAAAAAAAAATGCAAGAAAATGTCAGATGTGAGCTGACTTTTTTCCCCCTCAGAATTGGACTTTTCTCAAAATGGTAGATATAAAGTCTAAATTTTGAGTTAAGACCGAATTGCCGGATATAACCTCACAATTGAGCAAAAAGTAGCCAGAATTGTAATATAAACTCAATTCAGACTTTTTCCTCACATTTGCGTTTATATATTACGCAATTCTGAGGGGGAAAAAAAGTCAGAATTGTGAGAAGTCGCAATTACTTTTTTAATAACAACCTGTGATGTCACAGAGTTGGTTGGCTTTGTTGTGTAGCTTGGTAGCGTGGTATGAATAGATGACACAACGAATACCAAACCCTTAATAGGAAATAAGAATCTGACTACATCACCCCTTTTAATGAATGGGGAAGTAACTACCCAAAATAAATAGGGCACACAGGTTCGTTAACAGGAAGGACAAAGAGATGTGGTTATCAGTACACAAAAAGTTTATTAATTTCATATAATAAACAGATTAAACCCTCAATGACAACAAAGCAAGAATTTATCTCAAATGAGCTAGCTCAGTATTGTAATGGCCACCTGATTTGTTATATACCCTTTGATGTCATGTGTGTCTGTGTAGCGTTTGCGCTGGTGACATAGAGGACTGCTCTACTATACTCTGCTTTAGAAAGCATCCCGATTCTGGTTACAAGCGGCAAACCACACTCTGCTCGATATACCACCACCAGAAGGCAAGAACAGCTAGCCTCACGACCCTGAGACCCTTCAGCCTAATTTAACAAAAAAAGACAATTAACCAATGAATAACCTGAGCAACACAAATTATACTAGAACCCCCCCCCCCCCCCCCTAAAAAAAAAATAAAATAAATAAATAAATAAATAAATTAAAAATAGATAAGTTCATGTTGCACAACACTCACCGCACTTGACGTGAAAAAACTAATCAAATAAATTACAACTGAATGAATCACAAAGTAACCACTATCAAACTGAAACAAGACAAATATCTCTGGTTACTCAACATTGAGAACGAGACACTGCATCACAGCTGACGCTATGGGGAAACTCCCTTTCTCTTTCCCTGATTGAATCACGCTATTGCATCAGAATAGCCAATGGTGCTGAGCGATGCTGCAAAGCCATCTGCTATATAACTGGGCAGTGAGCACCATTGCTTCAGAATCTTTAGACTGATCAAAGGCATACTCGCAAAAACTCTGAGGAAGTTTTCACATGGTTGCTTGCGCAGCTGCTGCAATGGGGAATGTATAAAATCCCCAAAGTATAAAAATGATATCATCCCCAACACCGATAATAGGAATTTAAAGCGGAATGAGTGTAAACATGTGAGTGTAGTTAGACAGAGGAGAGCATTGAGCTTCCTCTAGCTCAGCCAACGGACCTAGTAAAAACACTCAACCAGTTAGCTGGTAACTGGCCAAGATGGCACCGGCACTATCAGCATTGGCCAATGCAGTTCTAGAGTTACAGTATTAGGCCAATGCAAAGAGAAGTTTAAGAAGCAGCAAGAACATATTGATGCATACCAGTGGCGTGTGGTCCATGTAAGCTGCGAATGCTCTGCATACCCAAAGCCATTCGGGGACTCGCTAATTAATATTAACACTTTAAATTACAGTAAATCCTTTTGTTTGAGGTATGTCATGAAGCTTACATGATAAAGTGTTGGTAATGCATAACTGTCCGTCATATATTTATATGTGAAACCACGATAATTTTTTTTAAATTTGCCAGTGACCGAGGATTCCAGGTATGCTGATCTTACAGCAGTTTTGGCGCCTGTGCTTTGTTATGTATCATCATCACTGTCGTGTGTTCTCATTGGCTTGCTTGCCTATGAAGGATTTAGACCACAGGGTAAGCTGAAGAGTAGATCAGCCTTCTTGTGCTTGGCAATTCTGAATATGATGGCAACAAGCCATTATAGTGGCCATACACTGGAAGGCATACAGTTGCAGTCTGAGTAGTCTTGCATAAAAGGCAATCGCCATGGCTTATGAGGTGCGGAGCATGCCTTGACCTCTGCTAGTGAGAGCTTATTTCACCAAAAGTATGGCAACTTCAAAAGCTTTGTATTGAGGTGTCTCCTCCAAGAAGTTTGTGATGCAGCAGATTTGGTTGTCCGCGTACATATTTATAAGGTTTTACATGCTGGACCTGCCTTTCAGGGTCTCATATAATGTATATATATATATATACATTATTCTGGCATGATTTTATTACATTATATATCAACATAGTGCAATATTAAAATTAAAATTATTTGTAGAAGTCATTGCTTTGTTATGAGAAAGACTGTCCGGGAAAATTAATTTCATTGATGCATTCGGAGTTTCCAATATAAAGGGACCATTTTGGATCAAGTCATGCAGTCAGTATCATGTGACAGGATGTAACATCATTCAGACACCTGCACAGGACCACATGATTGCGAAGCGAAGTAACTAACTCTCTTTTAACTGTTTGAAAAATTCATGTTTTCACTTGATTATACGCATGTCCTGAAACATCAGGTCATTTGGTACAACCGCTTTAAAAAATGGAAATTGCTGTAATATTTAAAAAAATTGTACGAAATATAAAATGTTTGATTGTCCTTTTGCTAGCTAACTAGCTAGTTTGCTAGATATCAGCCTGATAGCATTGTTTGAAAATATCGTCATTCAGTATAACCAAAAGAGTCATTCGGTAAAACCAAAATTTTGATTAAAAATACTTTTTTGATGACAAATTTTGACATCTTGTAAAAAAAAGCAGTATTATTTGATTATAAAAACCACAATCTCATATTGTTAATTGTCACGGATCAGCCAGGCTCATCACTCAACCAATCACAGCGTACTCCTTCCGCTGTGTACTAAGCACACACACCTGGCTGTCATCACACTCATCACAAGAAGCTTACTTAAGCACACACCTCACCTCACTCATTGTCTGATCTTGTTTGTACATGGATTATACTCATGGATCTCCTGCGCTGATCTCCTGCGCTGATCTCCTGCGCTGATCTCCTGCGCTGATCTCCTGCGCTGATCTCCTGCGCTGATCTCCTGCGCTGATCTCCTGCGCTGATCTCCTGCGCTGATCTCCTGCGCTGATCTCCTATGATTCCCAGATCTCCTATGATTCCCAGATCATCCTCCAGGCCTTCATTCTTGTGCGTCTACAAATCCAAACCTACCTCCCATAGGGTGTGTGTGTGTGTGTGTGTGTGTGCTTCCTCCGGTCCCCGGTTCGTCCACAAGCTCTCCCCACCTACAGTACATAGACTGGTTCAGTATTATAATCATACTTCTCATAACCTGCTGTTTGCTTCTTACCTTGAACTGGTGTTATTCTCTACTGATGTAAATAGAACACAGAGGAATACAAGTGAAAATGTTTGAGTATACTTCCGAAACATTAACACTTAAAAGTTTTAATTATATCTCCATTAGGTCTTTTTATACCGTTAAAAACCTTATTCATCAATGGCCAATTCACAAGACACCACGTCACATTTGTGCAATAAAAGACAAGGGATATCTGAATAATGAAATCATTTGTTTACACTATGGCTTATTTTTCTTTCCTTTCTTTCCTTTTCTTTCATTGCATGATTTTTACTATTATTCTTTGCATGATTTTTAATTATTATTCTTTTATTCTCTCCTTTACGAGAGTGGCCCAAGCATGATTAATTGCGAGCTTACAGATTTTCCAGCTTCAAGAGTAAATCAGCTGCTCTGAAGTGCTAACTTGCTAAAATCTAAACTAATTTTAGGTCCAAGATATTAAAATATAATCCATCTTCTTCTTCCACGGGGAGAGCTAATTAGAAAATGTGACTGGCATAAGGGAGAGGAGGAATTGGAACTCTGGGATTAGAGATGTATAGAGAAAAGCACGGCCTCACTGCAATATTGCTGTATTTCCATGAGCAGAGCATATAAATCACAAATATTAAACAACCTGCTCACAACTGCATGGGAATTTGAATAATGTGACTCTCAATAGGACTAGCCAACACTGGCAATGCAATGTTTTTAACATAGGCTAAAATTAAGAATATACCAAAATACACATCATACTCATTCATTTGTCATTTTACAAGTATTCAAGCAATTTGACATTTCATGCTAACTATTGCCCTTCTGTACAATACCATACAGCTGAGCATTGAATAACAGAATAGCTCTGAGATGGTCACAAAAAAAAGTTATTTTCCCTGTTAGAGTAATATTTAAAGGGATGAAATATTAAGCATTTCAGTTGGTGCAGCAATGTAAGATTTGAGGGTCAACCAGACCCAAATGAATCTTGCACATTCAGTTCAAACAGAATATCCTAGAATTCTGAATCAACAATCAGGACCTTAAATCAGAGTATCTTCCATTTGGGGACGGCATTCAGTCTAGGTGCTTCCTAGCTAAGGACGAACATTGTCAACTTGCGGCAATAAACCCTAAACTAATGTTCGAGAGACAACACATTGTGACTCCCAGCTTGAGCCCCACGAAGATAACACGAGGTGTTCTGATGTCCGAAACATAAATACAAAACAGATCATCTTCTGAGTGACCTCTGAGTGACAAAGAATTTTTGTTTTCATATATTAAAATGAAAATGGAATGAATGAAATCAAATGTATTGTATTATTTTTAGAGTAATCACATCTAAACTGTACTCTCTGTACTGTCTGCTAAGAGCGGGAAAGTCCATCCACCAGCATACCAAGGTGATTGGCTTCCCACGACATAAATCCAGCGAACCAGGGAAAACCTATTTCAATCCAAAGATGATGACGAAGGGAATCCCCAATCAAAGACACCAACACAAATGCAAGTAACCTACAGATTCTAGCTGAACTGGAGCATTGATATAATGTCTAATAACCCCACCTAAGAAGCGATAGAAGGGTTAAATTAATGATTGATGGTTCATTCAGATCAGGTCTTATGAAGTGCATATATTGCTGGAAATTTGGGATTTCATCATATCACTCACTCAAAACTCATTCTTTCCTCACTTCCTTTCTTTCTGCAACTTGTGTGAATGTGTATGTGTTTGTGTTAGAATATTAGTTTGTGTTCAAATAATCAATAGTCTCATTTATATTTTTTAAAGAGAAGTGTCTAGTGTTATGTGCTCACAAATTAAACTGCCGATCTATGTTACCTTGCTAATAAATAGTGTTTTCACTATAGTTTAGACATTCATATCCACTACAGAGATGATAGTTACTACCAATTCACATGAACGCTGGACGATTCATTTGCTCAGTTGTAAAAATTAGTGATTCTTTTAAATTCCCTTTAACTTAAATATTAACTCCCTTTGAGCTAAATTGACCTGTGTTCCTTACAGCAATTATTTTGTTGTATCTGAGCCTTGCCTGAGGATGGGAAAACACTTGGTTGTGAAGGATCCCGTTTCTTTTATTTCTCTGTCTGTCTGTGAAATTCTGAGTTTAATCATTGTTACCTCACAAAGAGCAGGGTAATTATAGTTTGAAATACTTTTGTTAGGTTTTAAAGTAATTTAATTTTTTAAAATTTTGTATATATTTTTTTATAGATTTGAGCTGGTGATATAAAATGTTTTTTTTTTTCTGTAATTAGTTACAGAAAAATAATGCAAATTAAATGATTTAACGCATTTAACACATCTCCCTGACACCTACAGGTCATTTTAAATTTCATACAGTTTATTGATGACGAACATGAAGCAGGCAACCACTCACTGTGTGATGAAGCCTTTATAATGCAGATAGAATGCCCCTAAAATTCAAGATATGAGTGAAAAAAATGGTCCAGGTCGAAGGGACCCTACCCAGCCAACACACCCATGTGGGACCCAGGTGGGTCTGATGTGGGTTGCCTAAGTGGGGCCCAGACAGTTTTGTCCTCGGTTTCCATGTAGGCCCCACATGGGTTTGTCTAGATTAAATGAACACTGCCCAGTGTGCACACTACTGGCTGTTAAATGTGACACTGAATCAGTGCTGGAGTTAATGAGATAATGAAGTGATTGAGTGATGAATGAACATCGTTGAAGAGAGCTAATGATAACAAGCAGAAACGCTGAAAAAAAGATGAACAACAAGAACAGAAACTACAGCTTCAGCCACAGCCTGAAATCAACTGAAGATAAAAGACATTCAATCTCTGAAGATCTGAATAATCAACTCCACAAACAGCATTACCAGCTTCACTTACTACTGACCAGACTGACTTTATTTTCACATGTATACAGAAGCTCTTATTAAGAATTAACAGAGGTTTAGATGTTTTATTGGTCAAAAATTATGCCACCATCATGGTGGTCAGGGTTTTTAGTTGGGATAGTTACCCTTTTATATTTACAAAACAATTTACGTATGGCTGAGTACAATAGTGTTTTAGGGGCAAACAAAGTTTGAAACACAATTGTAGTCAATAGGTTGACTTTACTAATTGAGAGCCATTTCAAGTGAAGATCATAAAGAGTACTCTTTCTCTTTGATGTCTGAAGAAAAAAATAAAAAAAAATAAAAAATCTTAGACAGATGCCACCAAAATGGTTCAGCACTAAAAAGGCAATTATTACTTCTCAGGCTTATACATGAAAACATTGCATATAATCCTCAACAGTGGTGACAATAATTATTCATACTGCAGTGCATGATGGGAGTGTTGTCCTATGGTGATACCCAGCATGCATTGCAGTGTGAAGCGTTTTTTTTTTCATCACCATTGTTGAGATTCATATGCTTATTCTTGATGTCTGTGTGTGTCGACATGATGCAGTAGTTTCAATTTTTTATGAACCGTATCATTTTAAAATTAATTAATTTAACTGTTTCTACACATGTTGTAATTTTACAAGGTTGGTAATGCAAAATCTGAATGGATAACATACACATATGATCAGATACTGTAATGTAATCTCACAATAACTATATCATCACGGAAAGACAGTTACCTCACTATTTTTATAACAATGCATGCATTATTACAGAGAAAAATCTAACAGAATTAATGAAGGGTCAAGAGCATAACTTAAGCAAACACTGATCTCCATGATGGTGGTGTCATTTTTTATTTTATATTATTTTTCTTGACCAATAAAACAACATCTAAACCTCTGTTAATTCTCAATAAGAGCTTCTGTAGACATGTGAAAATAAAGTCAGTCTAGTCAGTAATAAGTGAAGCTGGTAATACTGTTTGTGGAGTTGATTAATCAGATCTTCAAAAATTGAATGTCTTATCTTCAGTTGATTTCATCTAAGACTGTGGCTGAAGCTGTAGTTTCTGTTCTTGTTGTTCATCTTTTCTTCATTGATTCGGCTTGTTAACAGCAGGTGTTCATCATTAATGTTCAGTCATCACTCAATCACTTCATTATCTCATTAACTCCAACACTGATTCAGTGTTACATTTAACAGCCTGTAGTGTACACACTGGGCAGTGTTCATTTCATCTGGGCTAACCCATGTGGGGCTTACATAGAAACTGAGGACAAAACTGTCTGGGCCCCACTTAGGCAACCCACATCAGACCCATCTGGGTCCCACATGGGTGTGTTTATAAAAATGTTTTTAACCATTATTTTTAAGATTGCCCCTCCCTGACACTGCGCAAAAAAATCTTCAGTGTTCTTTTTCTGAGATATCAATCTAAATTTGGCACAGAGCTTTTTCAGATATTTAGCTTTGATTTTCTTGAAGTTTTAGAGTTAAACATGTTTTCTATTTTAAAAATTCATACACTTACACTTATTGAACTTTATTTTTAAAACTTTTTTTTTCTTTAAAAAGATACCAAACTTAAGTCTTAAACTTGTTCTCTGAAGTATTCACAATTTTTAACAATTTAAGTTGGAAAAGTAATTTTTAAGTCTATGCTCAAAAAATGGGACAGGCAGTCAACAGGTAAAACAACTATTTTTACAAACTTTGAAAATAAAAAGGTTACACTCAGCAAGACACTGGCACTTCAGGACAACAGATAGGTCGAAGCAAGTCATTCTCAGGCACTCAGGAGGTGTAGCAAAGAAACGCATCATCTCGTTCCATTCTCAGGGAATAACCTGAATCCTTCCCTTTTGAGGGAACTGACACTTGAAGGAATGAACTACCACACTGCCATGACTGACTAGTGCCTGTCCTGGTGTGAAGCTTCTCAGGCACAGCTCAGAATGAGAGGACATGAGAACCCAGTGTGGAGGGCAGATCCAAGCTATAGTATCTGATGAAAGTAGGTGGGGAGGTCTAACTAATAGCATCACAGACCTCTTTAAGGGAGAACCCTGATAACAGGGATTTAGAGGCTGCCACTCCTCTAGTCAAGTGGGCTTTTATCAGGAGAGGCGAGGGCAAACTGTACACCTCATATGCTGAAGAAATAGCCACCACAATCCTGCTAACTGCTTAGAAGCAGGGGAACCCAGCACTTAAGCCATTTGGCAGTTAAATGGGTCCAACTGGCATTCTCTTCACCAAAAAGCAAACACATTTCACTTTAAGGGATAAAGTTTCCTCATGAAGGAAACTCTAGAGTTTAAAATGGTATCAACAAACTCGTTTGAGAGACCAGTACTCAGAAGCTGTTCCTCCTCAGGGACCAGACCCATAGCTTCCACAACACCTGCCAGGGGTGATTTATTAAGCCCCCGGCATGTGGAAGCTGATGGGTTGACTTCTCAGAATTCATGGCACACCTACACAGTAAAAAGCCCAGAGTTAAAACAACTCTGCTCAGATAAAATTTGGTCCCACTCTCAATAGTGTTAAAGTAACACTGAAGCAGAGTTAAAATGAATGAGATAATTAAGCAATTAATTAAGTGATGATTGAACATTAATGATGAACACCTGCTGTTAACAAGCAGAATCACTGAAGAAAAGATAAATACAAGAACTACAACTGACCTCAGCCACAGTCTTAGATGAAATCTCTGAAGATCTGATTAATCAACTCCACAAACAGCATTACCAGATTCACTCATTACTGACCAGACTGATTTTATTTTCACATGTCTACAGAAGCTCTTATTGAGAATTAACAGAGGTTTAGATGTTTTATTGGTCAAGAAAAATAATATAAAATAAAAAATGACACCACCATCATGGAGATCAGAGTTTGCTTCTCGTGACCCTTGATTTATTATGTTAGCTTTTTCTCTGTTACAATGCATGAGTTGTTGTGAAGTATTGAGATCACTGCTTTACTAAGTGCAGTTTGTTGCTGCTTTTACATGATGATGTAGTCATTGTGAAATTGCATCCAAAGCTGTTAATGATGTTTTGTTTTATATACATTTTGGCTTTGCATTACCAACCCTGTCAAAGCACAATGAGTAGAAAGTATTACAGCAAGAAGACATTGAATAATTTTAAATCCATACCATACATTACATTTTTTGAACTACTGCATTACTTCGACACACATAGACATCAAGAATCAGCATATGAATCTCAACAATGGTGATAAAAAAAGCTTCATGCTGCAATGCATGCTGGGTATCACCATAGGACAAAACTCCCATCATGCACTGCAGTATAAATAATTATTGTCACTCCTCTTGAGGATTGTATGCTATATGTTCATGTATAAGACTGAGTGGAAATAGTGGTTGCATTCATGTAATGGATCTTTTTTTTTTCATTTTTCCAATAACTGAAAACCACAAAGAAAAAGATCTTTTTATGATGTTCACTTGAAATGGTCTTCAAGCAAAAATTCTAATTAATCTGTTTGTTCAGTCTTTTGATTCAGCAATGTACTAGTGTTTATTGTGAAGCAATATTGCAGATGCTCAAACGCAAATTGCTTTTGAAGTTGTAAAAGGGTAACTATCCCAACTAAATCAAATCCTGACCACCATGATGGTGGAATAATTTTTTGACCAATAAAACACCAACATCTAAACCTCTGTTAATTCTCAATAAGAGCTTCTGACTTTCGACTGAGCTAGGACAAGCCAGTTGTCGATACAATTGAGTATATGAATTCCCTGGAGTCTCAGCGGAGCCAGAGCTGCACCCATACACTTCTTGATAATGCTAGACCGACTGGAAGAACACAATATTTATATGCTTCTTCGCAAAAGTGAACCTCAGGAACTTTCTGTGATGAGGAAGGACGGATATATGGAAATACTCATCTTTGAGATCTATCATGACAAACCAGTCCTTCGACCTGATTTGACTCATGGTGAAAGGGATAATTAACATCTTGACCCTGAATCTCCCCAGAGAACCATTCAATATCCTGAGATTTACAATGGGATGCAGCCCTCCATCCTTCTTGGCAACTATGAAGTTCTGGCTGTTAGAACCCGGCCTCCTCAAGAGGAGGGACACATTCTCTGGCCACCATTGCTAAGGGGGATTGAATTTCTAGCTTCATCACTTGACCTTTCTCGGAGTTGATGATAGTGTACACCACCTCACTGAAATTCGACAGAAGGTAACCTCTTTCCACCTTACGCAGGCCCTAAGTCTATTGTGAAGACTCATTCAAGCTTTACAGACTCTACTAGGGCAATCAATCTCTCAAGACTGACCTCAGGTGTTATTTGTAAAATAAGTTTGGTGCCCTGAAGCAGCTGGCTGGCAGGGGGAAACCGAACAAAATTTAGTACATGCCTCATCTGAAGGAGCAAACTCGACAGGACCTCAACCTGCAGTATTACCCCATAGCTGTTCTCTTTCGAGCCCAATATGGAGGAATAGTTTTAGACAGTTGGGCTTGAAAATCTTGATGAGAATGGCCTTTTCAACTGAGGTGTTGCAATCGGGAAAGAATGGCAGACTCCGACACAAAGGCTGTGACCGAGACTGCAGGAAGCGGTCATCGAGTTCGCTTTTCTTTTGTGCTTCTTGCTTTTCAGATGGCCATGTGATGTTCAACTTGGCCACTGCTCTAGTCACAACCTCCAGTAGCTCCTAAGAAGCAGGGGAATGAGGTGGCAAGTCCTTGAATTTCCCTGCCTTGAAACTTAATACATCTAACTCCTCTGAGCTAGATAGTTCCACCTTTGGGTTCACACCCAGGGCGGAAGAAGCCAAAGTGGGCTTCCAACACCTGAGATGAAACAATAGGGCTGGCTGCTGAGAGCTGAGAAAGGGCCAAATCTTTATCAATCTCGCCACCAGCTCTATTTGTGACCCCAATGAATGTAAACGGTGCGCCACCTCGGCAGATGCGGGTCCCGAACCATGGGAAGCACATTTGAAGCAAACTTGAAATGACCTGAAAACATGATTACGTGGGGACCTTTTAGTGAGCAATCAGTTTGTGGAAAATAAAGGTACATCTTCATGTATGTGACCATGTGTACAAGTTTGATGACTGCTGAAAATAAGTTGACTATTAAAAAGAAAAGCTAAACATTAGTTCACAAATAATATATACATAGCTCTGTCATGAAACTCTAGATGGGACAGGCTGATGGGTCTTAATGCAAGCTGATGATAATTACTGCGTTAACTTACTTGGCACAAGCTGATTGGTCCATGTCATATCTGCAGCCAATGAGCTTGTTTCTCACACATTTAAATGGCTGGTTACATTCACTGTAGCAGTTTGCAGTGTGCTTCAGGGTTCCTCCAAAATCGTTCACCTTCCCCAGCTCCACCTGTATAGATGGGTTTTTGATATATCCTACTTGTGCAGCAGCACTGTCTGTCTCACAGCAGTGTATCGTCATATGTATTGGCAGTAGCAAGTTCCTGTACTTGCTCTGCAGCAGCAATAATTAACAGCAGTGATCATCTACAATAACAGCAATAATGTACAGCAGCAGTGTAGCAGATCTATTACACCAAGACCAAACACATTCAAATTTTCATATCCATTAACATGTCTTCTGAGAGTTGTGATGATTGAAATATTGTTTAAATTGTTAATGCTTTTAGTTATTATTTTGGAATAAATGTAAAAATGTATACACTGTAGGCAAGTTACACTGAACCCATGAGCAGTTTTATTCCAAACATGCTCTAAGTCTTTGTTTTTGTATGACTTGATTTGGAACATGAACTTAAACAGAAACAGAAACTCACTAAACAGCAGGTTACTCATAACAAAGCTAGCAAAAGGACAATGATAACATGAGACGTATTTACATATACACAGAGACTAATAACTAAAAAAGACACACCTGTGAATAATCAACAATGAACCAATGAGAACATGAGAAATAGACAAGGGAACCAATGAGAACAAGACACATGAATAAGTTAGGCACATGCCATGATCACATGAGTGTAACAGGGAATCACATGACATGAGTGTAACAGGGAATCACATGACATGATCAGGAACTAAAACTATGAGAATTACAAAATAAAAGAAATTAAAATATAAACAAACCAAAACCATGTGACAACAAACACTAACCTGATGACATTTATGCATGGTTTTAATAAATTGAACATTACACAGTTGCAAAAAATACAAAATAGAATTGTATTTGGTCTCTCTTTAAGTAATGCTTCTTTATCGAGGAAAATTAAGAATAACGGACCACAATTTACTTTTGATATACAGCATATAAAAATGTGAGGACTTTGCCTCCACATTTTAAAATACCACCCCATATTGACAGAAAAACACAGAATTCTTGACATTTTTGCAGATTTATTAAAAAAGAAAAACTGAAATATCACATGGTCCTAAGTCCCAGCCAACACACCCATGTGGGACCCAGGTGGGTCTGATGTGGGTTGCCTAAGTGAGGACCAGACAGTTTTGTCCTCGGTTTCCATGTAGGCCCCACATGGGTTAGCCCAGATGAAATGAACACTGCCCAGTGTGCACACTACAGGCTGTTAAATGTAACACTGAATCAGTGTTGGAGTTAATGAGATAATGAAGTGATTTAGTGATGACTGAACATTAATGATGAATACCTGCTGTTAACAAGCCGAATCAATGAAGAAAAGATGAACAACAAGAACAGAAACTACAGCTTCAGCCACAGTCTTAGATGAAATCAACTGAAGATAAAAGACATTCAATTTTTGAAGAAGAATTTAGAATTTTTGTAATTCTATCCCTCACCTTGGTTTCATTCATCTCATGCCACTGCTCTAAATGAGGTCTATTAAGTTCTCTTTCGCATCTCCTCTCCTTGTGCTTGAATGGACACACACAAAATTATCTCAAAATACCCACCTTGGCAAGTACTGTCGTTATAACAGTCGGTTATGTCTTAAGTGTACGTAAACAGTTGAGGAAGAAATTGGATGTGTATCATCATTATATTGCATCCATGCATTAGGTCTAACAGTGACAGCAGCCTATAAATACCAGCTGCTGTATGTCATTAATGTTAATCAAACAACAAATCACAGCTGTAACAAAGATTTATATTTCTATATTCTATATATTAAGATCTATTTTTAATTTACAGTGAACACTATGCAGTGTAAATTTATGCTTAATGATTACATTTCTGTACCTGAATAGAGACCTTACTTTTATTTTTAACTTGTTCTATTGTATTTATCCATGCTTGTAATTTGTGTATTTGTTCTTATTTTATTACTGACTGTTCACTTGTTTTTAATAATGTTTATTGGTTAGTATAGTAGTTTTTGCTGTGGTATTGAAAAAATACTTAAAGTGTTCTTTATATTGCTAAATGTGTACTACAGGGCATTAAGGTATTGTAAGCATTAACATTATATCTGCAAAACTGCTTTGAAAAAGAATGTGTATTGTAAAAAGCACCACATAAACATGTTTTGTTTGACTCAAATGACTTGTTTTGACTCATCTGTATTAATATCTATTTTACTTACAACTGAATGATAATGAAACTTTGTGTATCTTTCAAAGATATTAACCCCCCTTAACCTCAACACTTTTGTTCAATCAGAAGTTAGATCTTTCTTATAAACACCCATTGTGTCAATCCTGTCCATAAAACCTTAACTGAACACAATTTGTTTTCAGGCAGACTGATTAAAAAAACTGTGTGACCTTACTCCTGGAAGTTACATAAAGCCAGCCAATTAGACTACAGCTTGCTAGTCTGAGAAAGTGCTTCCCATTTCTTTGTGCAATGTGTATTAGAACAGTCTGGGTCTGTGGGTCTGTTGGTATGCCATCTGAGGTTGAGTCTACCATATTTCTCTTTTTTTATACCATACATATAGTTCCCATTTCTACTGGATTTTTCTGGATTCCACCCCCCGCCCCTCTATCTCTCTCTCTCTCTCTCTCTCTCTCTCTCTGTCTCTCTCTCTCTCTCTCTCTCTCTCTCTCTCTCTCTCCTGTTCTCATATGTGTGTTGGCCCCTGGGTCTGGGTGGAGGTGTATGGGGTCTGTGAGTAGCTCCAGCTTCATTAATCATCAGTACTGGGCTTAGCATCAAACCCCCTCCCCGTCTCCTCCTGCACAACCCCTCGGATTACCCTGCGCTGCTGCTGAAATGTCAGCCCAAATCTGAGTCTCCATGCAGATAATAATTTCAATAATATTTCTCCATTTGTGGCCTCCTTGCCAGGGGAATAACACTCCCCTCTCAGTCAGGTAGTGTAAGTCTGCCGTTGGTGGAAATGCTTGACTCTGAGCCAGATGGCTTAGCTGCTCTCACAGCATATGTTCAACAAGATCACACACCCACACATACACACACACACAGTTTTATTAATTTTATTGAGTGAGATGCATATAGGTTTACATGATCCTGCTTTCTTAATCTGTGTCCATCAGTAGAGTGTGTATTTGTGACAATGAAAATCGATCAAATTGGAAAGAGCTTTAGATACTTTATAAGGTGCTTATTGCAAATGTCAAGTCTTGCAGCATCTCTCAAAGTGAACAAGTACAGCTTAATATGAAACAAACACTCCCAGTCCATTGGGAGGATGTGCATGCGTGTATTGAATTTCCCCAGAGTAGTTGTTATTTGATAAGACTGTTATATATTTTGCAATATTTCTATATAATTGCAATATCAATATCTCTTCAGGTAAAATTTAGGTTAAAAATCACAAATGAGAGCTCATCAATATTTCAGTTGTTTCTTAAACAGAGATTAAACAGATAAGAATTTAATCTCATATGCAAATGTAATATACTTGTAATTATTTTATTTAATGTTTTATTTGTATAGAGACAGACAATAACATAGATAAAACTGGGACAACAGCAATGCATTACAGTTCTGTATGTAGGCCTAAATATATTAAATTTCTAAATATGAAATACATTTTCATATGAACTAAAAATATATATGAAACCGTTTAGAAATTGGAACAATTTCAGATATTGAGATGCATATCTATCCCATACAAGTATAATACATTTTTGACATATCTTTTATATTGAAGTATCATTTAGTCAATATCATGAGCAGGAGTATGAACACGGCTGTGATTTAATCACATTCACAGTCGTGCTGATATAGAGTAATATCATACCATGGCTAGTATGATATTGATTTTATACAATAAAACACGATAGAGTTAGAGATAGTCGGGCTTACCTCCACGCACAGCTTGGGCTCTGGAACCCAACTCCTTGAGAGAGACTGGACTCTCCGCTACTCTGGAGTTGCCTGCGGTGGAAGACGGCGGGCTGGTGTGGGCTTTCTCATAGCCCCCCAGCTCAGCCGCCATGTGTTGGAGTTTACCCCGGTGAACGAGAGGGTCGCTTCACTCCGCCTTCGGGTCGGGGATAGGGCTCTCACTGTTGTTTGTGCTTACGGGCCGAATGACAGTGCAGAGTACCCGGCCTTCTTGGAGTCTCTGGGAGGGGTGCTGGAAAGTGCTCCGAACGGGGACTCTGTCGTTCTACTGGGGGACTTCAACGCTCACGTGGGCAGCGACAGTGCTACCTGGAGGGGCGTGATTGGGAGGAACGGCCCCCCTGATCTGAACCAGAGTGGTGTTCTGTTATTGGACTTCTGTGCTAGCCACAGTTTGTCCATAACGAACACCATGTTCAAGCATAAGGGTGTCCACCATTACACGTGGCACCAGGACACCCTAGGGCGGAGGTTGATGATCGACTTTGTAGTTGTTTCATCTGACCTCCGGCCGTATGTCTTGGACACTCGGGTGAAGAGAGGGGCGGAGCTGTCAACTGATCACCACCTGGTGGTGAGTTGGATCAGATGGCAGGGGAGGAAGCTGGACAGACTCGGCAGACCCAAACGTACTGTGACGGTCTGCTGGGAACGTTTGGCCGAGTCCCCTGTCAGAAAGATCTTCAACTCGCACCTCCGGCAGAGCTTCAACCAGATACCGAGGGAGGCTGGAGACATTGAGTCTGAGTGGACCATGTTCTCTACCTCCATTGTCGACGTGGCCGCTCGAAGCTGTGGCCGTAAAGTCTCCGGTGCCTGTCGTGGCGGCAATCCCCGAACCCGGTGGTGGACACCGGATGTAAGGGATGCCGTCAAGCTGAAGAAGGAGGCCTATCGAGCCTGGTTGGCTCGGGGGACTCCTGAGGCAGCTGACGGGTACCGGCAGGCCAAGTGGACTGCAGCCCGGGTAGTTGTGGAGGCAAAAACTCGGGTCTGGGAGGAGTTCGGTGAGACCATGGAGAAGGATTATCGGTCGGCCCCGAAGAAATTCTGGCAAACCGTCCGGCGCCTCAGGAGGGGAAAGCAGTGCCCTGCCAACACTGTTTACAGTGGGGGTGGGAATCTGCTGATTTCAACTGGGGACATCGTTGGGCAGTGGAAGGAATACTTTGGGGATCTCCTCAATCCCACCGACACGTCTTCCACTGAGGAAGCAGAGGCCGAGGACTCAGAGGTGGGCTCACCCATCACCCAAGCTGAGGTCACTGAGGTAGTTGGAAAGCTCCTTGGTGGCAAGGCAGCGGGGGTGGATGAGATACGCCCTGAGTAGACCGGGGTGGTGGTCCCTCTTTTTAAGAAGGGGGACCGGAGGGTGTGTTCCAACTACAGAGGGATCACACTCCTCAGCCTCCCCGGGAAAGTCTATGCCAGGGTACTGGAGAGGAGAATAAGGCTGATAGTCGAACCTCAGATTCAGGAGGAACAATGCGGTTTTCGTCCCGGTCGTGGAACACTGGACCAGCTCTATACCCTCTCTAGGGTGCTGGAGGGTTTATGGGAGTTTGCCCAACCAGTCCACATGTGTTTTGTGGATCTGGAGAAGGCATTCGACCGTGTCCCTCGTGGCACCCTGTGGGGGGTGCTCCGGGAGTATGGAGTCCGGGGCCCTTTGCTAAGGGCTGTCCGGTCCCTGTATGACCGGAGCAGGAGCTTGGTTCGCATTGCCGGCAGTAAGTCAGACCTGTTCCCAGTGCATGTTGGAGCAGCAGGGCTGCCCTTTATCACCGGTCCTGTTCATAATCTTTATGGACAGGATTTCTAGGCGCAGTCAGGGGCCGGAGGGAGTCTGGTTTGGGGACCACAGGATCTCATCCCTGCTTTTTGCGGATGATGTGGTCCTGTTGGCTCCATCAGGCCAGGACCTCCAGTGTGCATTGGGGCGGTTTGCAGCCGAGTGTGAGGCGGCTGGGATGAGGATCAGCACCTCCAAGTCTGAGACCATGGTTCTCAGTCGGAAAAGGGTGGCTTGTCCTCTTCAGGTTGGTGGAGAGCTCCTGCCTCAAGTGGAGGAGTTCAAGTATCTTGGGGTTTTGTTCATGAGTGAGGGAAGGAAGGAGCGTGAGGTTGACAGACGGATCGGTGCAGCTTCTGCAGTAATGCGGTCGATGTACCGGTCTGTCGTGGTGAAGAAGGAGCTGAGCTGCAAGGCGAAGCTCTCGATTTACCGGTCAATCTACGTTCCCACTCTCACCTATGGTCATGAGCTTTGGGTCATGACCGAAAGAATGAGATCCCGGATACAGGCGGCCGAAATGAGCTTTCTCCGCAGGGTGGCAGGGCGCTCCCTTAGAGATAGGGTGAGGAGCTCGGTCACTCGGGAGGAGCTCAAAGTAGATCCGTTGCTCCTTCACATCGAGAGGAGTCAGCTGAGGTGGCTCGGCATCTGTTTCGGATGCCTCCTGGACGCCTCCCTAGGGAGGTGTTCCGGGCATGTCCCACCGGGAGAAGGCCCCGGGGATGACCTAGGACACGCTGGAGAGACTATGTCTCTCGGCTGGCCTGGGAACGCCTCGGTGTCCCCCCGGAAGAGCTGGAGGAAGTGTCTGGGGAGAGGGAAGTCTGGGAGTCTCTGCTCAGACTGCTGCCCCCGCGACCCGGCCCCGGATAAGCGGTGGAAGATGAATGAATGAATGAATGAATGAATGAATGAATGAATGAACAATAAAACACAACAAGACTGCAAATAAATATAGGAGTGCATTGTGATGGCCGAACCTCACACTGATAAGGTTAACTCCGCATTCATTAATTCACAACGCATACATTTCCCCTCGCATTTCACATTTCCTTATAGATTCATTCACATATTTATAGAGTCGTTTTTTTCTTAACATTTGTCTATCCTTTAAGTTTATAATATAGATTTAAGGTTTATGTTACATGTAATAAAAACGCCACACAGATTTTGTTTGACATACTTGTTAAGCTTTATTCATTTTAGTACTTAATTCATTGGTTTGCAGTGCACACTTACTTATATTAGTTTCTATTGAGTTTAAGTTAAATTTAAGGTGGATTGTAGTTTGAGTGAATAGCGTTGACTGTGGAGCATGCGTCCATCTGTTGCAGCAGTCTCGACTGGCAAAAAGGCTGAGGCATGTGCAGCAGTACAGGAAACCCATCATGATGTTCTATGATAACGAAGCCACGGTTGCTATCATTAACAAAGGTAGATCTTCTTCCCTTTCCATCATGCCATTTTTAAGACGTTTAATTTGGCAATCTGTTGTTCATAATTTCATCATTAAGGCTGCTCATATTCCCAGCCAGCACAATATTATAGCTGAGGCGCTTTCTCGTTTCTTTTTCGTTTTCAGGCTTTCAGACAGCTTTGCCTCTCAGCCAATCCGGAATTAACTACTTGGCCCCCCCCCCACGCCCTCACTAAATAATAGTGAGGAGATAATACTAAATTAGACTAAATTAGACTTTCGGCTACACATTATATGTCTATTTGTCTTGGCTCCCTCCACACTCAGTGCTTACACTTCAGCTTGGTCTTCGATCATATTGTTTTGCTTTTCCTTTCAGACCCTGTTATTTCCCATTTTGATTACGATCGTTTGTTCTTTTCTTGTTTTTAACTACGAAAAGCATAGTTAAAAATCGTATCTTAAAATTTCATTCATTCGCAGATTACTAGCAGGCATCCAATTTTATGCAAGGTATTTGGATCCTAATTACCCAAGTTTTTTCTCTGTACCATCTATTCGTTTGCTACTCAAAGGCAAAGCCAAATCCTCCTGTAAACCTCCAGACAAACGCCTGCCAATCACTTTATCTAATTTGCAAAGATTAATCAGTTCCATTCGTAATGGCCTTTTTTCCTCTTTTATCAATATCATGCTAGAAGCAGTGTTTCTATCAGCCTTTTATGGCTTTTGCGTCCTGGGTAATTTACCTTAGAATCGAAACATTTCGACCTTACTCGTGGGCTGTCTCTTTCTGATTTACGTTTTTCACCTAATTCCTTTACTCTAGATCTTAAGCACTCCATGAGTGACTCTAAAGGATCTAGTGTCACTTTAACTTTGTCTAAACTTAATAATAATTTCTGTCCCTTCACTTCCAAGATTAAATATCTGAAAGTTCGTCCTAGAACTCCCGATCATTTCCCCTTTTTTCTCTTACCTAACGGAGCACCCCTTATTAATGGTTCAAGTCTCAATTAGCAACTGTTCTAGAAAGCTGCGGTCTATCTCCCCTTCTATATACTGGCCATTCATTCAAAATTGGAGTAGTTACCACTGCAGCTGAATGAGGAATTTCAACATCAGCCATGAAACTCCTCAGCAGATGGTCTTCCTCTGCATTCGAAACATACATAAGACCAGATTCCAAAACCATCCTCAAAGCTCGGCATGCTCTTTCAAGTTTCAACTAAGGTAATTTCCTGCAAATACTGGAGTGGTGTTACAATCTTACTCATTAATAATCAATTTGTTAGTTGTTCTATAGTTCTTGTTTTTGAGGCCTATCGTGGCCTTCACAGGTGGCTTCATGTGGCCTCATCACTTCGGCTTGTAGTCACTCTATCTATACGTGGTTTTGTCAGCATATCGCTGATCAAGGCTTTTGTGTCTATGTGGCCTAACGTGGCCTTTGTCGCCGTTCAAGGCTCTTGTCTATGTGGCCTATGTGGTCTCTGTCGCCGTTCAAGGCTCTCGTGTCTATGTGACCTAATGTGGCCTTTGTCTTTCTTGCTATCGCTACCTTTTCTCTCTTTTCTTCTTCCTTTCCTTGCTTTTCTCTCATCATCACTCATGCAGTATTCTTTTATCTTGCCTTTTCTCACACTATGGTGAAGTGGCCTTTTCCACTGATAAGCACAGTCTGAACAAATCAATCATCTTTGTTTTTGTTTTATGTTTCAGGAACCACAAGATTCACTATCGGCATATTTCCTTTCCACTCACAAGTTGTTAGGGGGTAGGCTCCGTCACGGGTAAATCTCCTTCACCATTTCTGGGGGTCGGATACGCCCCTGCTTTCATCTTTAGGCAGGAAATGCGAAGTCCGCAACCCTCAGGATCTAAGCTACGGACGGGGCCTACGCCAAAGAACTTTATCTTACCATATTTTGCTCGCTGATTGTTAATAAATATCATTGTCACGTTATCTTGCCTCCCGAGTCTTTCTGGTAGAAATGAAAGCCTAGCGCAAGTTCTGCCAGGAAGACTCAAATGTTACGACACTATTAGTTTAGATCTAACCAATTAGTATCCAACACTTGGAGTATATAAGATCGGTACTTACACTTCTGAGTTCGCAGATGCTGTCGTCAACCTCCATCCTCCCCACCACCACCAGGATGGTCCCTGTCCATATCTCAACCATATTATTAAATTAATTATATAAAACTAAATAGTCAGTTCTTTGCCTTTAGACATGCAGACAAAAGGACACAGCAACGAAAGTGTTATATTTACATTCACATTTAATCATTTGACTTACAAGTGAGGAAAACAAACAAGCAATTAGCAAATAGACACAGGAAGTGCTCACAATACAAGTTTCAGACATTGCTCAAAGTAGCATAAGCTAGAGTAGGAAGGGAAAAAGAAAGGATAGATTTTAGATTTTTTTAAGGGGTTAAGTGCTCACGAAAGTGATGAGTTTTCAGCTGTTTCTTGAATATTGCTAGGGATTCTGCATTCCTGATGGAGGTAGGGAGATCATTCCACTAGCAGGGAACAGTGAATGAGAATATTCTGGAGAGTGATTTTGTGCCTCTCTGTGACGGTCCCTTTAGTGATCGCAGGCTTCTGGTGGGGACGTAGAGTTGTAACAGTGAGTAGAGGTAGTAGGGTGCGGAGCCTGTGGTGGGCCTGTAAGCAAGCATCAATGCCTTGAACTTGATGTGTGCAGCAAGGGGTAGCCAGTGCAGAGAGATGAAGAGAGGCGTGACATGGGCTCTCTTGGGCTCGTTGAAGACAAATTATCCAAAAGAAGTGTTCTGGATCATTTGAAGAGGTTTGATTGCACTTGATGGCAGTCCAGCCAGAAAAGCATTGCAGTAATCAAACCTAGAAATGACCAGGGCCTAGACGAGAAGTTGTGTTACATGCTCAGTCAGAAAGGGCCTGATTTTCCTGATGTTGTGTAGTGCAAATCTGCATGACTGAGCTGTCTTTGAGATATGGTCTCTGAAGGTCAGTTGGTCATCGAAGATAACGCCATGAATTCTGGCTGAATTTGATGGAGTAATTGCGGATGTACAGCAGGTGATGTTCTTCCATCCATGTCGAGATGTCCGCCAGAAAGCTCGAGATCCATGCAGCTACTGTGGAATCATCTGGTTGGAAGGACAGGTAGAGCTGTGTGTCATCAGTATAGCAATGGTAGGAGAAACCATGTGCCTGTATAATGGGACCCAGTGATGTAGTGTAAATGGAGAACAGGAGAGGTCCAAGAACTGAACCCTGAGGAACCCCAGTGATCAGTTGATGAGGTTCGGATACCTCCCATCCCAGGCAACTCTGAAAGACCTACCTGTGAGATAGGACTCAGACCTATCAAACCTATCAAGTGCAGTACTTGAGATGCCAAGTGACGAGAGGGTGGATACCCTTTGAAGAATTAGAAGAATTCTTCTATAGAAGAAGAATAGAAGAAGAAGATGGTTCACGGAGTCGAAGGCAGCAGATAGATCCAGTAGAATGAGAACAGATGATTTGGAATCAGCCTTTACAATCCGCAGGGATTCTGTGACCGACAGTAGCACAGTCTTGGTTGAATGGGCACTCTTGAATCCAGATTGGTTGATGTCCAGATGGTTGTTCTATGTGAGGAAAGATGACACCTGGTTGAACACAATTCGTCCAAGTGTTTTCGATATGAATGGTAGGAGAGAGACAGGTCTGAAACTGTCTACAAGTGATGTGTTTAATGCGGGTTTTTTAAGCAGTGGGGTTACCCAATCCTGCTTGAATGCGGTAGGGAAAGTGCCTGTGTGGAGAGATGAGTTAATAATTTGTGTAAGTGCTGGTAAAAGAGTGGGAGAGATGGATAATACAAGGTGTGAGGGGATGGGGTCTAGAGGGCAGGTGGTGGGATGACTGGAGAGGATAAATTTGGATACTTTTGGCTCAGTGAGAAGAAAGAAGGAAGAGAGAAGATTAGTGGATGTGGATGGCCTGAGTTCCTGTGTGAGTGGAGCTGAGAACTGAGCTGATGATGGAAGATGTCTTGTCAGTGAAAAAATTGGCGAATTGATCAGCAGTTAAAGAGGTGGTGGGTGGTGGTGTAGGGGGACAATGTAGGAGTGCATTGAATGTCTTGAAGAGTGAACGTGTGCTCGTAGTGCTGTTGATTTTGTTGTGGAAATATGAGGTCTTAGCTGCATGGACTCCACCAGAAAATGATGACAGCAGGGATTGATACGAACCTAGGTCAGATGGGTCTTTCGATTTGCGCCATTTCCTTTCTGCGGCCCTGAGTTTGCCCTGAGTCCGGAGAGCATCGGATAACCAGGGGTTGGAAGGAGTAGCACGTGCTGGCCTGGAAGATAGAGGACAGACACTGTCTAGAGAAGAAGTTAAAGTGGAACATAAAGTGTGTGTAGCAGTATTTACGTCCAGACATGAGAATTGTGTGGGTGAAGGAAGGGAGGATGACACAACAGAGGAAAGATCAGAAGGGGAAAGAGAGCGCAGGTTTCTTCTGAAAGTAACTTGTGAAATGGTTGGTGGAACACAAATAGGGAGTTGCAGATTAAAAGTAATGATTATTTTTTTAATTTTATTTTATTTTTATATCATTTTTATTTATATAGCGCATTTTGCTGCCACAGCAATGATCAGGATTGAAAGCACATGCTGAGTATGAAAGAAAAGAAAGGGGAAGGGAGATGCTTAAGTGCCCTGCCGGTGTTCTTGCTTGGTGGAGTCGCGCATGTAGAGTCGCAAGTCTTTACCCTCCGCTTCCCAAATAAATATATTGCTTACCAACGTATCAGTGAAAACAGCTGTGTCCGCCCTAACAATTAGCTCAGAAAAATCCTTCCTGGCAGCAAATAATAACAAAGCAATAGAGCAGAAACGGGTATTTAGTAAAGCACTTACCCACTCTCGCCGTCTACAGTGACCTCACGCTTGTCCTGCTTATTCCTATCTAACTCGAGTTTATATATGCTTACAGTGGCTGTGCCCGCCCAAACAATTAGCTCAGCAAAAGCGTATCGCCGTGAATGGGCCAAATCGAAACTACTGCAGGAAGCGCATGTACAGCACTTAAGTGCGAACGCGAGCAATAACAAAACTGACAACTGCTCCAGTTATTCTAAATGGCAGCGAAAACATTTACAAACAGATTAAAGTCAAAGCACAAACATTCAAATAAGCAGAGAATCAAAATGAATCCTTCCTAGCATCAAATAATGAAGCAATAGAGCATAAACGGGTATTAAGTAAAGCACTTACGTGCTCTCGGCGTCTTTAGTGACCTCACGCTTGTCCGTGTTAAACCTGCAAGACTGTAAAATACACTAGAGAGAGAGAGAGAGAGAGAGAGAGAGAGAGAGACAGACACACACGGTCAGCGATAGGACACACACAAACACTCACACATACATTTTCAATTAATCTAGGTTCAATTGAATTTAACTTAAGGTCTTTTACGTCGTTATTAACCATATTATTAAACTAATTACATAGAATTATATAGTCTGTGCACTACAACTGAACTGGTTCCATACCTTTATTTTGTTATACAAATTTATAGAAGAGAAGGGCTATGGGATTTCCTATCCTATAATGCAGACTAAAGGACACAGCAATGAAAGTGTTAAACCTGCAAGACTGTAAAACACTCACAGAGAGAGAGAGAGAGAGAGAGAGAGAGAGAGAGAGAGAGAGAGAGAGAGAGAGGCACACACAGAGAAAAGGTGACCAAAATTAGTCTCTGATAATGTCTTAATATATACATCCAATTAGAATAACAGTGTCTAATAAAAAGTATTGTTTAAACTTAGTCTTCTCATCCCTTTTAAAAAATAGGTATATGCTGCCCTCTAGTGCTCATTCTTGACATTTGAATATTATTTTGAATTATTTTAACCAAAGAGCAGTTATTTGCCTAATTTTAATATACACATACTTCTTGAAATTAAAATATGAATTAAAATGTTTATTAATTATATTTGTATTATTATAATAATACCTAATATAATATCTAACCCTAACAATATTTTAGTCATATATACATATGTATATGTATATACATATATATGTACATATATATATATATACAATAGTCATATCCATATGCTCAGCCTCCTACAACGAACACAGAGGTGAAGTTTCATAAAAATTAATCGATGTATGTAGAAGTCATTACACACTTCCTGTTTCTCTTTTCTCATCAAAAATTTGTTGCCTCGCCATGGCCAAACCGTTTGAGATATCAAAAATCCGCTGACAATTTTGCATCATCAATGTTTTGACTTCATGCTGCCCGAGTTTGGTGGTGATTGGATTAAGCGCCTTAGAGGAGTATATCAAATTCCAGAGCATGTATTTTTCAAACAACCCATAATAGCTCACTTCCTGTTGAGCCGGCGTACAACTTAGTGCACGAAAGTTTCTTTGGGCTTGGGCCCTAATAATAATCCTTAGAAAAACAATAGGGCCCTGTGCCTCAGTGGCTTGGGCCCTAATTAAAGCTGCAACTAGCGATGAAAGGGCCCTCGGGCCCCGGGCTCACCGCCACCCATTGGCCATGAAAACAGTGAACAGTGGGCGACATGCATATAAGCATGTAAATACAGGAGAACGATGGTAAAGTCATTTCAAAGTGCCACACTTCCTGCTGCCCTGTATCTATTGAATTTCGTAGATCTACGTCAAACGTAGCCGGAGGCGCACACCGTTAAAGTTGTAGAGGTGGCGCTATTGAGCCATTTTGCCCCACCCAATTTTAATTTCTGAAACATATATCAGATGTAAATTTTCGTTCTGACGTGTGTGCAAAGTTTTGTGCGTTTTCTAGTTTTCGAGCATGTTTAGGCCCTCAAAAAAACTATTCATTTCGGAAACATATAATAATAATAATAATAAACGGAGCAATTCCAATAGGGTCCTCACACTTTGGCACTCAGGCCCTAAAAATAAAAAAAATTAAATAATATGGCCACCTTGAATTCTGAATGAATCAGTGTTTTTGAACATTTTATTTGAATGAATGGTCTACTGACTCAAAGATCTACTGCCAAAATAATGTAACCTGCACTGAAGTTGCTGCACTAATAGTCAAGTCATCTTTATTTATATAGCGCTTTTTACAATGCAAATTGTGGCAAAGCAGCTTTACATTAATAAGAGACTGGTGTCATTGTGCAGCTTATTCTATATATTATTGATTCATTCCGTTGCAAATATCAGTAGTTATTAGTCTAGTTAATTTAGGTATAGCAGCACTGCAGAAAACAGTGACGTAATCGTCCGGCTCAGCTCAGTTCGCATACAACGGCGCCAATGCAGGCATATCAAAAACACTGCTGAATATCAAGCAAGTGTCCCCAACTTAAGCAAGCCAAAGGCAACAGCGGCAAGGAACCAAAACTCCAACAAATGGAGAAAAAAACCTTGGGAGAAACCAGGCTTAGTCGGGGGGCCAGTTCTCCTCTGGCCAACAGTGAACACTTGTCCGATACTCAGGCAGAGTTACAGGTCATTAAACCGATTTGGAATCGCATCAGTCAAAATATTTAATCTAGTTCCATCTAGTTTAAGATCTTTTTGATCACGCCGGTATGGGACGGTTTGTTGGGATATGTGCCACTGGCTGATGAGTCGGTAAGGTCTTCACAAAGGATGAGCTAGTTAACATAGTCTCTGCCGACACCACAGGGCCACATTGCTGCCGCACACAGGCACAGGTTCCCCGTCCGACCCGAACACGGCCCGGATCCAGCCAATCACGTTAATTGGTAAACCTCGGTATAAGCAGAGAGACAAAAAAAAATTAGCGTAGACGCCATTCTTCTTCCGATGTAACGAGTACATCTGGTGTTATAGGAAGTGTTCCCGGTTCCGGCTGACCTGATCTATGCAGCCTAACAATCCTTTAACGGATATGAAGACAAAAGTTTATAGTGCGTCATATGTATGTCAGGTTAAATAGATGCGTTTTTAGTCTAGATTTAAACTGACAGAGTGTGTCTGCTTCCCGAACAATGCTAGGAAGATTGTTCCAGAGTTTAGGTGCCAAATAGGAAAAGGATCTACCGCCTGCGGTTGATTTTGATATTCTAGGTATTAACAACTGGCCAGAATTCTGAGATCGTAATAGACGCGAAGGACTATAATGCATTAAGAGCTCACTCAGGTACTGGGGAGCTAAGCCATTTAGTGCTTTGTAAGTAATTAGCAAGATTTTAAAATCTATACAATGTTTAATAGGGAGCCAGTGCAGTTTTGACAGAACCGGGCTAATATGTTCATACTTCCTGGTTCTAGTAAGGACTCTAGCAGCTGCGTTTTGGACCAGCTGTAATTTCTTTATCACGCGAGCAGGGCAACCACCCAGTAGAGCATTACAGTAATCTAGTCTCGAGGTCATAAACGCATGAACTAGCTGTTCCGCATTTGTCATTGAGAGCATATGTCGCAATTTAGATATATTTTTAAGGTGGAAGAATGCGGTTTTACATATGCTAGAAATGTGGCATTCAAATGAAAGATTGGTATCAAAGAGCACACCCAGGTTCCTAACTGACGAAGACGACTTAACAGAGCAGCCATCAAGTGTTAGACAGTATTCTAGGTTATTATGTGCAGAAGTTTTTGGTCCAATAATTAGAATCTCTGTTTTTTCTGAATTTAGTAGTAGGAAATTACTAGTCATCCAATTTTTTATATCAGCTACGCATTCTGTTAATTTTGAGAATTGGTCGGTTTCGTCAGGGCGCGAGGAAATATAGAGCTGAGTATCATCAGCGTAACAGTGAAAGCTAATGCCATGCTTCCTAATGACATCTCCCAAGGGTAGCATGTACAGAGTGAAAAGCAACGGTCCTAGAACTGAGCCTTGTGGTACTCCATGTTTAACTTGTGATCGAAATGACATCTCTTCGTTTACTACTACAAACTGATAACGGTCAGATAAGTATGATTTGAACCATGCCAATGCATTTCCACTAATTCCAGCATAATTTTCTAGTCTATTCAAAAGAATATTGTGGTCGATAGTGTCAAAAGCAGCACTGAGGTCTAGTAACACTAATAGAGAGATACAACCACGATCTGATGATACGAGCAAATCATTTGTAACTCTAATGAGAGCAGTCTCAGTACTATGGTACGGTCTAAATCCTGACTGGAAATCCTCACAGATACCATTTCTTTCCAAGTAGGAACTAAGTTGAGATGATACTGCCTTTTCTAGTATTTTTGACAGAAAAGGTAGATTGGAAATTGGTCTGTAATTGACTAATTCACCAGGATCAAGTTGTGGTTTTTTAATAAGAGGTTTGATAATAGCCTGCTTAAAATTTTTCGGTACGTAACCTAGTAATAAAGATGAATTAATGATCTTAAGAAGAGGATCTATGACCTCTGGAAGCATCTCTTTCAATAGCTTAGTCGGTATAGGGTCTAAGATACATGTTGTTGATTTTGATGATTTAATAAGTTTAGACAATTCTTCCTTTCCTATAGCAGCGAATGAATGGAATTTTTCCTCAGGGATGCTAAAATCCACTGCAACTGTAGTAGACAGTTGCATGGCTATAATTTTCTCTCTAATGTTGTCAATCTTGCAAGTAAAGAAGTTCATAAAGTCATTACTGCTGTGCTGTTTGGAAACATCAGAAGTTGAGGCTGTATTTCTCGTTAATTTAGCCACTGTATTAAATAAATACTTAGGGTTGTGTTTATTTTCTTCTAAAAGATTTGAAAAATAAGCAGATCTAGCGGTTTTTATGGCCTTTCTGTACTCCATCATTTTCTCTCTCCATGAAATCCGAAAAACTTCTAGTTTTGAATTCTTCCAGCTGCGCTCCATTTTTCTTGCTGCTCTCTTAAGGGCCTGAGTGTGCTCGTTATACCATGGCGTTGGACTAATATCCTTAATCTTTTTTAAGCGCAAAGGAGCGACAGAGTCTAGAGTGTTGGAAAAGAGAGCGTCAATAGTTTCTGTTGCAACATCGAGTTCTTCTAAGCTGTCTGGTTTGCTAAGTTGATGAAACTGATCAGGAAGATTATTTATAAAGCAGTTTTTAGTGGTAGAAGTGATGGTTCTAACATATTTATGGCAGACAGGCGGTTTTCCAGCCTTGGTTAAATGTAGCACGCATGAGACTAGAAGTTGCTGCACTAATACACAGACTGACAGCCTGTCTACAACACACAGAGACAACTAGCGGCGACGTAAGCTGACTGTGTTGTTGTCTTGTTTATACTGCTTCTGGTTGAAAAAGCAGCAGCAATTTCAGTAGCTGCACACATGGCAGATCTAGTCAAGACCAAATGGATTAAAATTGTAATATTCATTAAGATGCTAAAATTCAGAGTTGCCATGATTGAGTTTTATATGTTGAATTTGTTTGGCATCAGCTTCATTTAAATGATTTTCTATAGTCAATATCATGGCAAAAGTAGATTGTTTTTTTTCAAATGAATGAGAACAGAGAACAATGACGAATCCCTCTGTAACAGGAACAAATTGCAGAAAACTACCATTTGTTACACCTTAAACCACAAGGATTTTTTTCTTAATATATTAATACATCCCCACACTTATTCTCTCAATTATTTGCAGCTTATATGCTGTACACTATAGGTGTTTACATTAATTTTATAGCTCGGCACTCTTACTGTGTTTTAACAATAATTTGTTTATATTTTCCTTTTTTTTAGGAGCAATGTTTGAGAAAGTTAACACTTCATGAAACATAATGAACACCACATGAAACATAATGAAGAACACCATAGTCTATTGAAGAGCAAACCTTTACTTGGAGAAAACATGTTGTTTGACAAGCCAATATGAATTTTTAAGCAAATGTATCAAGTTTCATTATCGTGCGTACAGATATTCCCTCCTTGTATTCATTTTCTTGTTCCTGTGAGTTATGGTGTTCTAGCGAAGGAAGGCTGTAGGAGCTCACTAAAATGTCAATAGAAATATTGAGTCGGAAGGGGAAAGCTTGGCTAATTAGCACCCATTTAGATTTTATGATAGTTCAGTGATAGCCCCACCTGACACAGACTGCTATAGTTACATATTGTTGTAGCCTGAGGGAATCATAGGAAAATCTGGATTTATTGGTTCTATCATACCAGCATATTTCACTTGCCATTATGGCGTGCCAGAGCTCAATGATGGTGGATTATTTATTGCAGATAAAATTGGTAGAGCTAGTTGATGGCAAGATGGCCTGGTGTCTGTGTTCTTCATCATTAACATCCGCATTATACGTCAAGATCCAGTCTGCTTCATCTGATATAACATTGTCCTTTATGCAAAGATACCAGACGTTCTGAGGGAGTTTAATTTTTTAAAACATTTTTTAATACTATTCTCCACTGATGTAAAATGAATGTAAAATGGATTCTTGCTCTAACTGAATAAACGCCACTTAAAGCCATTGTAAAATAAACAAACTTCAACCAAATAATGTACTTTCTTAAATGTATAATTGCTAAAAATGTGGCAACTAGCACCATAATATGGAATGTACAGATTCTCACTGTCTCACTGTTCTCACTGTTGTAAAGTGAGTGTAATGTTCAGCATTGAATGGCTTATTGCTTTAATTAATATTTCAAAGCAATTTTAACATACTGGAACAGTTTTATCAATATACAGTACTTTGTAACATGTTTTGCTGCACAAACATTTAAGCAAATAAACAGAAATCTTTTAACCCTTGTGTGGTGTTAACATTGATGATGCACTTTAGCATTTGCAAGCTTCACGTTCAAAAATTCACATTTTGAACTTTTCTCTGTACTTTAGCTTTTATCATATTTCTTATTTACTTTCTTGACGTTTTATGAATAAGTTATTTTTGTGTAATAACTGTTTATAAAAAAACATGTAATTTTCAATTTGTATTGAAATTTTAAATGTAATTAAATTGTCGCTGTTCAAGTCACCTCAATGAGAGATGTCATGTAGTTTCAGGCTGAAGTGAAGTTGCTGTAAATCTGTGTTAGAGACAGGTCAAATTGACTCAGAGTAAAGGCTAAAAAATGGAAACCTAAATGTAATCTTGTTCTCTATTTAAGAATACTGTAATGTGTGCTTTTATATATTTAATAACACAGGTAAGCCAATACATGTTTTCATAATGGTAGTTCTGTGCATGTGACAGCTCGCATTAGGTAGATTAAAAACTGTGCGTGCCGTGGTGCATTATTGTGTGCCTCAGATACAGGCATGATCCTTTAGTATCTCTCTATGTCTTCTCCTTGTCTGAAATAGACCATTGCAGTGTTAATGCCTGTTGTGTATTAGTTAATGTTTATTTACTACATCCCTTAAACCCTTGGATGTTGGTATTTATCCTATTTACACATCAATATTACCTCTCCATGAGGGCCATCAGAGTGGCATTTAGGTGCTTGTATGTGGGGGTATTAAAAATGCGCTCTGTGGCGTGTGGGGAGTGCATTAGGGAATAGACTGGGCCCTCGCCTCCTATTACCCAGAATAAAAGTGTCAGCCGCCTTAATTACATCCCTGCCTGCCACTGTCGTTTTTTACAGTGTCCCTGCTAGAGTGTCTGCATGGAGAAACTCTCACAGAAATTCTGCCACTCAGTTAAAATGATATTAAATGCTGTTTACTGTATGATCTAATTTATGACTCCACTTGCATACTGACAGTGCTCCAGAAAAAAACAAAAAAACATTTTGTTGAAATTTAGCCAAGCCAGTGTGGCTTGTGTGGTTTGTCTGTTCCTGCCTTTCATCTATGACTTGTAATATGATTATGAATGTTCTCTCAGTATCCAGTCCGAACACTCTGTCACCAAATATCAGTACTGTCAGAAGAGCTGTGCTTTGAGGGTAACCCACCTTCACAGTGGTCTGCAGGGGTCACAGTCTACCAGCCAATCTGTTCTACAGGAAGTGGGGTGGATTGTTTCGGAGCAGTGCAGATCAGCTGCTGTTTATTCTGGGCTATGGATCAGTGGTTGGAATATGTCTACATCCTCTCAGACAGTCTCACAGCGTGGAGGAGTGCGTGGGCGACAGACAGTACTCATTCTTCACATGTTTCTTGGTCCCCAGGACCAACAGCCCAGAGAGACCACAGATTGTCTCTTGGGAAAGACTCTAGGAGAGTCAGAGGGATGAAGCTGGGATGAGAATTCATAAGATATATAAAAAAGTATTGCTGTAAGAAAGGGAATAGTGTCCCATATTTTCATCTCCTCAAGAATATTCTAATTGCTTGATGTTTGATTTCAGTGAAGTTTTGTTTGTGCTCTTTCCTTTAATCACCTGCAAAGAGATATTGGGAGACAGACGACTTCACTTAATCATACTCATGGGCATAAGCAGGGCCAGCCTGAAAAAGAGTGGTCACAGTTTATTGCTGATTTCAAATATGTTTTTGAAACGTAATCTGAGAAAAATGTTTTGGACTTGTTTTGGTCTTTTCTCATCAAAGCAGACAAATATTACCATGATGGCCACAGAGTGAACATATACGGTTCAAATTGGCGCCACTTTTGAGACCCTAATTCACCAATGCACCCCAAACCCTCCTTAAGATAATGGATTCTCACAGAGATGTGGCCTAATGCACTCAGGTGAATTGTTTGGATCTCATTCATTAGTTTTAATGGTTTGATGGTGACAACCATGTTAGCCATAAACACTATTTATGACACACATTAGGCACGATCCTCACATGTGGCTAAAATTCCTAAGCAAAGCTGTGGACCTCTAATTAGAAGTATACGATTCTAATTAGAGGAGTGAGGAGCCATCCACTGCTGCCCCTGACAATCCAACACTGCAATCAAACTCCACTTAACTCAACTCACACTTTAAATGGAAGCTGCTCCCTGCACCAAATAAACCTCCTCTCTTCATGGCCAATTGATCAAATTGCTCCCAGTTAATGCTGCTTTTTCACTTTCTTTCTCTCTGTTTTTCTTTCTCCCCCTGTAATACTTTGTCCCTCTTTTGTGTTGCAGTTGACATTGTAGCGCAGTTAATTAACACTCAACATTTTTAATTAAAGTTTTAGACGCAGGAAACCTCCCAGTACTTTTTCTTCCAAGACAAAATCCTTATCACTATGACGTCTATATTCTTATTTCTGGGATCGGCCACGTTTTCCTCCAGCCAAAGGCTGTTAAAGCATCGCTCAGCTCTAGAATGCAATCAGGCACGCCAGCTAGCCAATTACAGGGTGTAAATTTGGATTCTAGAGTGACCTTATCATGGTGATCCTAGCTGCGACCCCACTATAAAGGCTCAGCGTGTCCTGCACCTCCCCTCCATGTTACCTCCTGTTTTTCATTTCAGGGATCTTTATAAGAGTGGATATGAAAGAAAGCAGGTCGTGTGTGTGGCGTCTCTTCCTCTTTGGAGGTGCAGACAGGAGCAAGTCTTTGTTTGCTTTGATTCTGTTCGGACTACTCCAGCAGAGCAAGGGTCGGATATTGCACAACATCATCCTTTGTTTGTAATCGTCCCTTAGATCTAGAAGACTATATGGTCATGCCACTCTGTCTTTCCCTCTGTCTGTTTCTGACTGCAGAGAGTTAAACTCAAAAGCTTTGTATCATGGGAACATGATGAGATTCTGGTTTTAGAGTCTACTGCACAAACCTCTGTCGGTCATAGGTCATGGGATGTGTGATCTCTCTATACAGTATATGCCCCACAGCCCAGACAGATGGAGAATATGGGAGATAGTTTTCACATGTAGGGAATAAGCAGTACTTGCCAGAATAAGCAGTAACTCTTTGAATGTTACTGTAGGCCTTTTGACAATCTCCCCTGACAGTGTTGGGCAGTAATATACTAATCATATTGCTTTTTGCAGTAACTAGTAATAATATTACAGTTACCATCCATAGTATAGCTTGTAACAATTTTATTTTTGTTGCCTTAACCCCTAATGATTTGAAATCCAACAATCCAATCATTCCTAGATTCATTTTTAAAATCTTCAACACTTGCAGGTGCAGGTGACGTCACCATTTCACCAAGCTTGCGTAGAATATGGAAAATCTTACATTTCAGCAGCTGTAAATATTACACAAATATAAACAACAAACTATTTACTATTACTTCTCACTTTCTTTTTTATGTACTATTTGCATTCAACTGTAATTGTACCATATCATATGTATTACCATAAAGGATCCATCAGTTATCTTTGTTATTGTATGTTTTGGAGAATCTATCTGTAAATATCTATATCATTTTAGTGCTGTAATAATACAGAAAGCAGCCCGTGTGATTTGTGTTTGACGATTTGCTTCATTTTCTCAATGGTGGTCAATTCTAAACACAAGAAAAGCTAAAATGGGTTACAAGACAGAAAATCCCTTTTCCACAATAAGAAATCTTTTTTTAATTTAACGTGGAAATTTAAATGATGTCATTATGGTTGTCTTCACAATTCTTATCCAAAAAATATAGCAGCCAAATACAGAGCAAGTCTGAGCTTTGCCTATTCCTTATTAAAACAAATATTTTTTTTAAAGTCTACTATCGAGGTTTTAAGTAACTAAAGATTGAACTTTTTGTACTCCACATACATCATAACCACTGAAATCGTTTGATAAATGTAAATGTTATTTTTGTTTTTATCCAGAAAAACCACAGCTCCGCAGTTTACTTGCATTTGTTTACAGTGCAGTCTTGCCCTCAGCAATATGGCGGACGTGTCGACATGACGCAGCAATGTTCCAAAGCGGCCAATGGGGAGTCTATGTATTATATTATGTCTATGGTTCCGACGTCCGCACAAATCACGTGTTAACACCGAGGTAAAGTTGCGCTCACTGGACACTGCAGTTATTCGCAATCCCGAAAGTTCATCATGTGCATGCGTTTTAAAGCCTTACCAATTAAACATTTAATTTGCGTGATACTCTAATATGCGATTTTCAAAGCTCGCACTCGAAGCGTGAACACACTAAAAGCCTAGCACTAAAAGTATTAATATTGTCAAATACACAAGTCAAGTCACATTTATTTATTTATATAGAGCTTTCTACATTGCAAATTGTGTCAAAGCAGCTTTACAGTAATAATTGGCAAATAAATTTGGTTGCACAGCAGCTCCCAAAGAAAATTGTGTCATTGTCCAGCTTAAATAAATTCAGTATTGATTCATTGTGATGTGATGTGATTCATTCTGTTGTAAAAATCAAAAGTTACAACTTTAGTTAATTTATCTATATATCAGTACAAGAGAAATAAGCATTGCAAAATACTTTTGTTGCTAATGAAGTGGGATACAGGTAAGGTTAGGGACAGGTTTGGTGGTATGGGTAGGTTTAAGGGTGGGTAAGGTGTAAGGGATGAGTCAATAGTGAAATTCATTTTGGTCACCTGTTGATCACTTGATGTCACTTGTTGGAGTTGGGGTTCCTTACCGCTGTCGCCTTTGGCTTGCTTAGTTGGGGGCACTTGATATTCAACATATTCATTGATATGCCTGCATTGACACCATTGTATGCAAACTGAACTGAGCTGAACGATTACAAAAAAAAACAGCTGTTTTAACAGGGGTGTTTAGACTTTTTATATCTTTATATACTTTATTGTCATTATTATGATCTTTATCTGACATGTTTATATTTTCATGCATATATTTTCATGCATTATATTTGCAATAAACCAACACTCGTCAAGTTCTTTTTTTTTTTTTTTTGAATAAACAACAAAAAGCTGTGTGGGTGATGTGAACTACTATATGTCACATAACACACATCATTTCACTTGATCTTCACTACAATCTCATGACACTATTCATGAATTATTCAAAAAATGCATGAATTTCTCATATTTGCCAGATTTCATGCTGACTTTTCACACAAACACATAAATGGAAAGTGTTAGTACTGAAGTATATCCAAAATGCTGAGGGGGGTTTTAAACAAAATGCAAGCACTATCTATTATTAGCCTAAAACTCAATCCATTTATGCACATAACCCAAAGTTATACAGACAGCAAAGCTAGTTTCAATCTTGAGACCTTTAAAAAAAAAAAAGTGAATATAATTATTTTTCTTAAGCTTAACACCCTCTCATCACACACACACTGTTCGGCTTCTGAACGTGAAGCACACACCTTCTGACACTGCCTCCAGCTTCGCTGCCCCCGGCAACCTGCTGCTGAGCAACGTCGTGCCAGTTGCTGTACTTTAATTGGTCATTTGGGGAAAACTGAATACAGAGGTGGGACATTCATCAGGAAATTAACCCAGCAATAATCCAGCCCTCCCATAGGGCAGCCGCCAGCTGTGGGCACAGCAGTGAGGACTGTAGGATGCTGCAGGAGCCGCACTGGGAGTGGACAGCGGGTGTGTGGTGGTATCAAGTCAACATATCTTCTGTGTCCTGTGATAGAGTCTTTGTGGTTGTACTCCTACCAGAAATTACTGGGGGTATGTGTGTTGGGGGGAACTTGGCAATATAAATGTCAGTGTTAAAAGTGAGTAGTAATGAAATATCTGAATAGCTATTTAAACTATGCTTAATTTGGGCTAAACCAGGAAATGGGGTGAATGAAATCATCCTATTGATTTATTTGTGTTTTAAAGCGTACTTTGAACGTTTTTGTTTTTGTGAAATTACTTGTGTGAATATCCCATTTCACATAAAAAAATAAAATAAAATTAAAAAAAACTCATAATGAAGACATCACACTTGCACAAACAGTCTCTGGATCTTCGTTATATTTTGTGTGCTGTTAATATAAGATGATTAGTTGGAGACATGAGGTGTCTAATATATGTATTTGACCCTGCACTCACATATCAAAGCAAACATGGATACTTGTCTGAAACTAAATAGACAAGAGATTTCATAAATGCAAATATTGTTTGGATAGGCGACATGAAGTACTTTTAGGAAGCTGAGATGCCTTGCATTGTGACATGGCATACTCCATCTAAAACTATTTTAACCAGCAAACTCAAACTATTTTAAACAGAAAACTTTTGCAAACTGTTATAATGATTATTCATGTGTTTTTATTGACGTGTATTTTTTCTTTTTAGACCACAAGACTGCTTAAAATGAACTATAAGGAAGAGAAATGGTGATTAACACACACACACACACAGGCTTGTTTTGCTATCTTAGTGAGGACATTCCATAGGCGTAATGTTTTTTATACTGTACAAAATGTACACTCTATCCCCCTACACTACCCCTACCCCTAAACCTACCCATCACAGAAAACATTATGCATTTTTACATTTTTAATAAAACATTGTTTAGTATGTTTTAAAGCTATTTTAAATATGAGGACTCCTGAAATGTCCTCATAAAACATGTTTATGTCGTAAAACCAGTGTAATACCCTTGCCATTATACAAATTTGTGTCCTCATAAATCATGAAAACAAGTACACACACACACACAGTTAGGTTTTGCTATCTTTGTGGGGACAGTGCAAACAGTTTTATACAGTACAAACCATATATAACATCCCCCTACACTAAACCTATGATTTAGTATCATTAGTATCAAGCTGTTTTACTCATGGGAACCAATGAAATGTGTCAGCAAACTTCAGTTTCCAACATAATTAACAGAAGTAGCTCTCAGACTGCATCAAACTTTGGAATAGACAGTGGAAATCATAATAATATAGTATTTAAAAAAAATAAAAATAAGCATATCATATATATATTTATCTAAAGTGTCTGAACCCAGTGTTCAGGTGTGTAGTGATGTCACATATGAGTGATTGCACATTTCTGCTGCACATCAATAAATTCTGAACACCTCTCAACCATATACATCTCTATTTTCCTCTCTGCACTAGATAGACATGAAGTAATTGGCATGCAAGGAGTTGCACATTTCACTTTCTAATTTTAAGGGTCAACAGCATTTTAATACCATTTTAAACACACGGCCAATGTTTTTTTTTATGACGCATGTACAAGCAGCTTTTGATGGTCGAAGCAGTCAAGCATGGTTAAAGAGAGGAGAGACGGCAGCTGCTGCCAAGTGCCTCTTAATTTTCTCCGCTGACCCTGCTTCACCTGGCTCAGCATAGAAATCATAATGCTATTCAACTGTGAAGAGAAATGATATAGTATATTTACCCTAACTATTTATGCAGGACTGCACTAACAGAGGGGCTTGCTCCTAATAAAATCAAGTGTTGTAACTTTTGCATAGGCCGGGCTGCATTAGAACCTCCTAAGGGCTTTTGATTCTGCAGCATTCATCACTGACACAGAATAATACTGTATTTCTAAAGAGGATTTCATGTTTTTTTTTTTTTTTTTATTTCTTGAAATTTCTCAATTGTTTGTTTCAGAAATTTAATGTATTCACTTTTAGATCCACTTGGATTGTTAATCAAATGCAGCATACTTTTATTTATTATCAAATTATTAGGATTATTTTTATAAGGGGCTAAGCACCGTAAGCACATTTAAAAAAAAAAAAATTGTATGCACTGTGTACGGATGCGAACTGAACTACTGTTGTTAATGACATATTTAAAGGCACATACAAGAAAACTTGAACCTTGGACTCATTTGTGTTGCCAGATCGCAATATTTTGATCTTGTTTTCAATATAAAGCATTTTGACCCACATCTGCGCACTTTAATAACTTCAGAGACTTGATTGCTTTATGAGCCAAGCTAAAACAACAAGCAACAAACAACATTGCAAGAGCACGCTCTGTGAAGCAACCTTCCAGTCAATGGTGCTTTACTTAAAATTACAGAAAGAGTCTTTGGTCTCTGTATTAATTTGTTATTATTTAATCAAACACGTGAGATGCCGGAACATTGCTATCGTTACCATGGTGTCAATCAGAGCAATTTCAGAACTCCTGCATTTAAATTCGGTTGTCACTCCTGAAACTGTACTGTGTGTATGTGGCCATTTGGCATCCCATGGAACCGTTTACAGTAAAGTTTGGCACACAGGTAGAGGACGGTCTGAACTTTAACCACAGAAAATGTCTAGCCTTTTTCAAACTCCTAGACCATTCATCTGAAATTCATGACAATCGAAACAGAACATCTTCAGAAGATGCCAAAAAAAAGTTATGGAATTCAAGCTAAGTTAAAATGTCCTCAAAAACTATGCAAACAAATTTGAGGAAAGAGCAAAATGGAAGAGTTTGTATCTCTCTGCAAAACTTTTGAGTATTCAGAAAGAAAAAAAAATGTGTTGGGAACATGTCATCACAAGCATGACCTGAGGTTACTTGCAGAGTTTTGGCACAGCGCCACATTCTGGCCCATAGATATGAAAATGCCTATTGAATAGATTGACCAAAAATCTAGATTTTCTCTTTAGATTTGGTGTAGCATATTCCCATGTTGGCCATTTTGGGTGTCGACCACTTTGAATTTTGTAGTAAAATGTTATATTTATGAGTCCATTGGTATATCATTATGAAACTTGGTATGTGTGCCACAATGCCTTGAAGGTACTTAAAAACTTTTGGGACAGTGCCACCTTCTGGTCAAAATAATATTGGAATTTCAAATAATGTCAATATCTTATCATTAGTTTTGCCTATTGTAATTACTGTTTTTCTCAATCGATTTGACATTTCTCCAAAATCAGATCACTGTTCTCAAAACAGTTAACACAGTGACCTGATCTGAACACTTTGTAATTGTCTTAAACAGGTTGTACGTTTTCATTCATTTCACACAAATTGCAAATCATGCTTTGTTTGGGACACACTCTGTCAGTTTAAATCTAGACTAAAAACGCATCTCTTTAACCTGGCATACACATAACACATTATCAATTTATATTTTCACATCCGTTAAAGGATTGTTAGGCTGCATAAATTAGGTCAGCCAGAACCGGGAACATTTTCTATTACACCCAATGTACTTGTTACATCAGACGAAGAATGGCGTCTATGCTAATATTAGTCTCTTTGTTTATCCTCAAGGTCTATTGTAGTCAGTCACCTAGACACAACCACAACACATCCCTGAAGTGTCAAGAGTAGACTAGACTAGGCGATCTCCTGTGAAGGCCTCGTAGACATTATAGCCAGTGGCACAGATCCCCAACAAACTGTTTCCATACCGTCGTGTTGAATCCGATCTAAATGGAACTAGATGGAACGTCTCGGTTACATAGGTAACCCTCGTTCCCTGAAGGAGGGAACGGAAACGTACGTCGGATGACCGACGAATAGGAATCTCGCTAGAGAGGCCAATCTACTTCGAGTGTAACTAAAACGAGCCAATGCATATTGGCATGCAATCATATTCAGCAGCTGCTCACCTCGCAGCGCGGGTATATAATGAGCAGCAGGTGCGTTGCATCTTTAGGTTTTCGCTGAGGAGCCGAACCAGATAGGCGGCAGCATCAGCGGGGTACAGCAACTCTGGCGACGGGACGTACGTCTCCGTTCCCTCCTTCAGGGAACGGGGGTTACCTATGTAACCGAGACGTTCCCATTCAGTCGGTCACTTCGACGTACGTCGGATGACCGACGAATAGGAAACCCTACCAAAGCGCCACAGGAGCTGCCCTCTTCCAGCGCTCTGTTGAAGCCACCTGAACCCCCTTGCCTGAGGACGGTGGGACAGGGCTAACACAGAGAGTGTCAATCACTGCTGTTCCCAAACCCATTCAGTGAGACTATTGGATAACACTGGGAAAGCGTACCGTTCGTGTAAAAGGGACGCTGCAGAAGCCACATCCTTCCCCGAAGGAGTTATGTGGAAGAAAAATGGACTAACCGTGGGGTTGTCATATGGAAGAACTGGGGTGACTCCACTCGATGAGAGGTGGGTTCTCCCAGAGGGAAAGACACGGGCTTCGATTAGGAGCAACCGTGGAACCAGACATATGGGATCCCCGTAGGGTCACTCATATGGAACCCAGCCTACTCCGGTACTCAAGGATGCAGCGGAGTATAGGCCTGGTGCCAGAACCTCCGCCACGTCGGCTGCCGGAGGGAGATCGGAGGACTCAACTGGGCCTGCCTTGTAGGGACTCTCTGGAGAATAAGCACATGTAAGTGCAGCAAGCCGACACTAAGCTGGGGCCTCTCCGTGCGTCTGACCTGAGGCGAGAACACGGGAGGAGACCGACTCAACACGAAGGCTATAGAACCTAGTGAACGTGTTAGGTGTCGCCCAGCCCGCAGCTCTACAGATGTCTGTCAGCGAGGCGCCACGAGCCAGCGCCCAGGAGGATGCAACACCTCTCGTGGAGTGTGCATGCAACCTGAGCGGGCAGGGCACGCCCTGAGCTTGGTAAGCCAGGGCGATGGCATCCACTATCCAGTGGGCCATCCTCTGCTTGGAGACAGCCTTTCCCTTCTGCTGGCCTCCGTAACAGACAAAGAGCTGGTCTGAGGTCCTGAAGCTTTGAGTTCTGTCTACGTACAGTCGCAAAGCGCGAATTGGACAGAGCAAAGCCAGGGTTGGGTCTGCCTCCTCCGAGGGCAGCGCTTGCAGGCTCACTACGTGGTCCCTGAAGGGAGTGGTAGGAACCTTGGGCACATAGCCAGGCCGGGGTCTCATTACCACGTGGCTGTCACCCGGCCCGAACTCTAGGCACGATTCGTCGACCGAAAAAGACTGCAGGTCCCCTACCCTCTTGATGGAGGCCAATGCAGCCAGCAGCAAAGTCTTCATAGACAGAATCTTTAAGTCTGCTGACTGCAAAGGCTCAAAGGGAGCATTCTGGAGTGCTCTCAGCACCAGAGCCAAGTCCCAAGAGGGTATGGAGGGGGGACGAGGAGGATTTAACCATCTCGCCCCCCTAAGGAACCTGACGACCAGGTCGTGCTTACCAACGGATTTGCCATCTATGTGGTCGTGGTATGCAGAAATAGCAGCAGCATGGACTTTGAGGGTGGAGGGGGACAGCCTACGCTCCAACCCTTGCTGCAAGAAGGAAAGCACGACTCCGATCGAGCATCTTCGGGGGTCTTCTCGGCGAGAAGAGCACCACTCGACGAACAGGTTCCACTTCAGGGTGTAAGCACGTCTCGTGGACAGTGCACGTGCCGAAGCGATGGTGTTAAGTACCTCGGGGGGTAAGTCACCTAGAACCTCCGCGTCCCGTCCAGGGACCAGACATGGAGTTTCCAGAAGTCTGGACGCGGGTGCCAGAGGGTGCCCCGTCTCTGAGAAAGAAGGTCCTTCCTCAGAGGAATGGGACAGGGAGGGGCTGTCGCGAGGAGTGAGAGTTCCGGGAACCAGGTCCGGTTGGGCCAATAGGGCGCAACTAACATGACCTGCTCCTCGTCCTCCCTGACTTTGCACAGTGTCTGTGCAAGTAGGCTCACTGGGGGAAACGCATATTTGCGGAGGCCCCGGGGCCAGCTGTGCGCCAGTGCATCTGTCCCGAGTGTTCCCTCGGACAGGGAGTAAAACAACCGGCAGTGGGAGGTTTCTGGAGAGGCAAACAGGTATACCTGAGCCTCCCCGAACTCCCTCCAGATCAGCTGGACCACCTGAGGGTGGAGTCGCCACTCTCCCGGCAGCGCAGCTCGTGAGAGCTCGTCGGCCGCACGGTTGAGCACACCGGGGATGTGAATGGCACAAAGCGACTTCAGATGCTTCTGACTCCAGAGGAGGAGATGGCGGGCGAGTTGTGACATGCGACGGGAGCGTAGACCACCTTGACGGTTGATGTACGCAACGGTCGCAGTGTTGTCCGTACGGACCAGCACATGCCTGCCCTGAAGCAGCCCCTTGAGGCGGCTCAGGGCGAGCCGTACTGCCAACAACTTGAGGCAATTGATGTGCCACTGCAGTTGGGGGCCCGTCCACACCCCTGACACTGCATGCCCGTTGTACGTGGCACCCCAGCCGGTGGCCGAGGCATCCGTGAAAACCACAGCATGCCGGGACACCTGCTCTAGGGGCACTCCGGCCCGAAGAAACAAGGGGTCCGACGGGCTGAAGGTATGGCGGCACTCTGGAGTGATTGCCACCCGGAAAGTGCCGCGTTGCCACGCCCATCTCGGGACTCGGCCGTGGAGCCAGTGTTGAAGCGGTCTCATATGAAGCAGACCGAGCGGAGTTACTGCCGCTGCGGCCGCCATATGCCCCAGGAGCCTCTGAAAGAATTTCAGTGGGACCGCCGTCCTGCCGTTGAACGTATTCAGGCAGTTCAACACCGACTGAGCACGTTCCTCTGTGAGGCGTGCTGTCTGTTCGACCGAATCCAACTCCATACCGAGAAAAGAGATCCTCTGCACGGGGGCGAGTTTGCTCTTTTCCCAGTTGACCTGAAGACCCAGCTGGCTGAGGCGTGAGCATTTTGAACGGTAGCTTGTGAAGGCTCCGATTCAACACTCGCAGGTCCAAGATCGGTCGTAACCCACCGCTTTTCTTGGGTACAATGAAGTAGGGGCTGTAGAACCCCGACTTCATATCGGCTGGAGGGACTGGCTCTATCGCGTCCTTCGCCAGTAGGACCGCGATCTCCGCACGCAAGACAGGAGCATCGGCAGCTTTCACTGAAGTGAAGTGGATGCCCCTGAACCTCGGGGGACGCCGGGCGAACTGAATCGCATAGCCGAGCCTGATGCTCCGAATGAGGCAGCGAGACGGACTAGGGAGCGCTAACCAGGCTCGCAGAGACCGTACAAGCGGGACCAAAGGCGTACCCGCCGTGGGGCAGCGAGGTGGAACGCAGGGACGCAGCCTGGGAGGTTCTCCTTGTGAGGCGGCCCGAGGCTGGGTCAGAGTGTGCTGTGCAACACTTACCTGGTTCCACGGATGGACAGTGGGAGCAGGCGAAGCCTTGGCTGCCTGCTGCGCGCTGCTGTCTGCTGGCGACAGAAGAGGAGGATGAGAGTGGTGAAGGAATGACCCAGAGATGAAGGAAACTGCTCTTTTATTGAAAATTTGGGTACCGCCGGCTGTTGAGCCAGCGGCGGAACATAAAACAAACACAAAACAGGATTCTCCACCAGGCCCTCCTCCGGGGGAAGGAGTGGTGTGGTCACCCTCTCCTGCAGAGCAGTCCCATCCATCTCCAGGTCGCCTGTCCTAGAGCCTCTTGCTTTTGGCTTTGCCGCCCTTCTTGGCGGGGGCCTGGACAGGCTGGGCACCCCGACCGGCTCCACGGCGCCGCTTGGACGCCGGCTGCTGCTGTTGGGGAGCGGGGGCGGCCGCGGGGGAGCGCCCACGGCGACAAGCAGCCAGAGGCGCTGTGGGCAGCTGACCGCCTCGGCAGGATGTGCTTGATAGCCTCAGTCTGCTTCTGTACAGCCGAGAACTGTTGGGCGAAGTTCTCGACCGCGTCGCCGAAGAGGCCGGCCTGGGACACGGGGGCATTAAGAAACCTGACCTTGTCGGTATCCCTCATGTCAGCCAGGCACAGCCAGAGATGCCGTTCCTGGACCACCAACGTGGACATCGCACGACCCACTGACCGCGCAGTGACCTTCGTCGCTCGAAGCGCGAGGTCCGTTGCGGCACGAAGTTCCTGAAAAACTTGTGCGCTCGAGGGTGCTGGCTGTGAGCAGTGCGAGCTGCTTCCCTTGCGGACGCTCCGATCCCGCCTGGCCGTCTTCGAGGAGATCGCTCAGGCTCGCGGTCCTTGTGGTTCGAGTCCTGCTGCAGCTGAGGCACAGCGGCGATCTAGATCATGGCGATCGCAAATGGATCTGATAGAGGGGTTAGAGACGGGCCCAGCCTTATCTCTGCCCTCACCTGGCAGATCCAGCGCTTTCTCTCAGGGTTTGGAAGCATGCGCTGCGGTTTCTTCCGCCCCGATTGAAGTGCCGATACTTCAGATGTCTAGTTCTGAGGAACTAGATGTCGAGAATATCGATTATGAGGACACACCTAATGTTGGCACAAGCACTGATGAGTTGGTGGATGTTTTTTCTCGTGCTGTGGCTAAATTAAACCTAGATTGGCCCGCAGTAAGACAGGACGTTTGTCCTAAAAGTAAATTGGATGAACGGTTTCTGCCCTCCCGAGCTCAACCTCCGCGTCGGGTCCTTCCATTTTTTCCTCAGCCGCAGCCTTCGAGGGGTAAGACGGACCTGAGGACCGTCCTTATCGCCAAGAAGGCTGCGGGGAAGAGGCACTGACGGTTATGCCGTCAGGCCTCTGAGGGCAGTCCCCTCCGGGGGGAACTGGTCAACACCGCAGTATACGGTGCCCGGTTCTCTTCGGTGCCTACTGCCAGGTATTTCTCGTTGTGTCCTGAGCACGATCGAAAGCGGGTATGCCATCCAGTTCGGGTCGCGCCCGCCCAGATTTTTGGGGGTCCTGCCAACCTTGGTGGGGCCCCAGCAGGCTCTGGTGATGGAACAGGAGGTAAAAACTCTGTTGGGGAAGGAAGCCATAGAATGTGTACTTCCTCCTGACAGAGAGTCCAGGTTTTACAGCGGGTATTTTATCGTTCCAAAGAAGGATGGAGTTTTGCGGCCTATTTTGGATCTGTGGCTTCTAAACCAGTCAGTGATGAAGTTCAGTTTCAAAATGTTAACCTTGAGACAGATCGTGTCACAAATCAAGTCCGAGGACTGGTCTGTCACGATAGATCTCAAGGACGCATACTTCCATGTTTCCATCCTTCCACAACATAGGAAGTACCTGAGGTTCGCTTTTGGGGGCGAAGCTTACCAATATTGGGTTCTTCCGTTCGGCCTAGCACTATCACCCCACACTTTCACCAAATTTTCACTCGTCCCGCTGCGTCTGCAGGGCATCCGTGTCCTCAATTACATCAACGACTGGCTAATCCTAGCTCAATCACATCAACTGGCAGTTCGTCATCAAGATGTCGTTCTCGCCCACATAAGAAAGTTGGGTTTGAGGTTGAACGCCAAGGATAGTGTGCTTTCTCCAGTACAGAGAAACACTTTTTTAGGTGTGGTATGGGATTCTATGACGATGCGGGCGCAGTTTTTGCCCATTCATATAGATCACGGGTGGCCAACGTCGGTCCTGGAGAGCCACAATCCTGCAGAGTTTAGCTCCAACCCTGATAAAAACTCACCTTCCTGTAGCTTTCTAGTAACCCTTAAGACCTTGATTAGCTTGTTCAGGTGTGTTTGATTAGGGTTGGAGCAAAAATTTGCAGGATTGTGGCTCTCCAGGACCGACGTTGGCCACCCCTGATATACAGTCAGGTCCATAAATATTGGGACATCGACACAATTCTAATCTTTTTGGCTCTATACACCACCACAATGGATTTGAAATGAAACAAACAAGATGTGCTTTAACTGCAGACTTTTAGCTTTAATTTGATGGTATTTACATCCAAATCAGGTGAACGGTGTAGGAATTACAACTGTTTGTATATGTGTCTCCCACTTTTTAAGGGACCAAAAGTAATGGGACAGATTAACAATCATAAATCAAATTTTCACTTTTTAATACTTGGTTGCAAATCCTTTGCAGTCAATTACAGCCTTAAGTCTGGAACGCATAGACTTCACCAGACGCTGGGTTTCATCTCTGGTGATGCTCTGCCAGGCCTCTACTGCAACTGTCTTCAGTTCCTGCTTGTTCTTGGGGAATTTTCCCTTCAGTCTTGTCTTCAGCAAGTGAAATGCATGCTCAATCAGATTCAGGTCAGGTGATTGACTTGGCCATTGCATAACATTCCACTTCTTTCCCTTAAAAAACTCTTTGGTTGCTTTAGCAGTATGCTTCGGGTCATTGTCCATCTGCACTGTGAAGCGCCGTCCAATGAGTTCTGAAGCATTTGGCTGAATATGGGCAGATAATATTGCCCGAAACACTTCAGAATTCATCCTGCTGCTTTTGTCAGCAGTCACATCATCAATAAATACAAGAGAACCAGTTCCATTGGCAGCCATACATGCCCACGCCATGACACTACCACCACTATGCTTCACGGATGAGGTGGTATGCTTTGGATCATGAGCAGTTCCTTTTCTTCTCCATACTCTTCTCTTCCCATCACTCTGGTACAAGTTGATCTTTGTCTCATCGGTCCATAGAATGTTGTTCCAGAACTGTGAGGGCTTTTTTAGATGTTGTTTGGCGAACTCTAATCTGGCCTTCCTGTTTTTGAGGCTCACCAATGGTTTACATCTTGTGGTGAACCCTCTGTATTCACTCTGGTGAAGTCTTCTCTTGATTGTTGAGTTTGACACACATACACCTACCTCCTGGAGAGTGTTCTTGATCTGGCCAACTGTTGTGAAGGGTGTTTTCTTCACCAGGGAAAGAATTCTTCGGTCATCCACCACAGTTGTTTTACGTGGTCTTCCGGGTCTTTTGGTGTTGCTGAGCTCACCGGTGCGTTCTTTCTTTTGAAGGATGTTCCAAACAGTTGATTTGGCCACTCCTAAAGTTTTTGCTATCTCTCTGATGGGTTTGTTTTGTTTTTTAAGCCTAATGATGGCTTGCTTCACTGATAGTGACAGCTCTTTGGATCTCATATTTACAGTTGACAGCAACAGTTTCCAAATGCAAATAGCACACTTGAAATGAACTCTGAACCTTTTATCTGCTCCTTTTAAATGGGATAATGAGGGAATAACACACACCTGGCCATGGAACAGCTGAGCAGCCAATTGTCCCATTACTTTTGGTCCCTTAAAAAGTGGGAGGCACATATACAAACTATTGTAATTCCTACACCGTTCACTTGATTTGGATGTAAATACCCTCAAATTAAAGCTAAAAGTCTGCAGTTAAAGCACATCTTGTTCGTTTCATTTCAAATCCATTGTGGTGGTGTATAGAGCCAAAAAGATTAGAATTGTGTCGATGTCCCAATATTAATGGACCTGACTGTAGATGTAATCCTTTCTACCGTGAACCGAATAAAGCTAGGCCAGTCACTCACTGTCAAACAGTTTCAGAGACTGTTGGGTCTGATGGCGGCAGCGTCCAACGTGATTCCGTTTGGCCTGTTGCACATGAGGCCCCTGCAGTGGTGGCTCAGGACCAGGGGGTTTTCTCCGAGGGGAAATCCGTTTCGCATGATCAAGGTCACACTGCGATGCCTACGGGCCTTGGCTATGTGGAAGAAGCCCTGGTTCCTTTCCCAAGGTCCCGTGCTGGGAGCTCCGTGCCGTCGCAAACTGCTAACTACGGATGCTTCCCTCACGGGCTGGGGGGCGATCCTGGAGGGTCGCTCTACTCAAGGTCTGTGGAGGGGGCACCAGCTTGCCTGGCATATCAACTGCCTGGAGATGCTGGCTGTCCTTCTTGCTCTCAAGAATTTCCTCCCAGACCTCAGGGGCCACCATGTGCTTGTCCGATAAGACAACACATCGGTGGTTTCCTATATAAACTGGCCACCAAATCCTCCTATGGTTATGGCTTTCACTCAGCGCAGCTTACATCCCTGGGACCCAGAATGTGGGAGCAGACATCCTGTCGAGGCAGGGGCTGAGGCCCAGGGAACGGAGGCTCCACACCGAGGTGGTGGAGCAGATATGGAGTTTGTTCGGCCAGGCTCATGTGGACTTGTTTGCGTCTCGAGAGATGTCTCACTGTCCACTCTCGTTCTCCCTGACACATCCAGCTCCTCTCGGACTGGATGCTATGGTGCAGACGTGGCCGAGGCTGTGTCTGTACGCTTTTCCCCTGATTGCTCTGCTCCCAGGAGTTCTAGAGAGAGTTCGCCGGGACCAGTTCTGGCTCACCTTGGTTGCCTCGCGCTGGCCGGGCAGAGTGTGGTTCCCGGACCTGATATCTCTCCTGGACGGGTCTCCCTGGGAGATTCCTGTCAGGAGGGACCTGCTGTCCCAGGCGGGGGGCTCCATTCTTCACCCCCGCCCAGAACTATGGAAGCTGTGGGCTTGGCCTCTGGGGGGCCCAGCTCATAGATCTAGGACTGTCGACTGAGGTCGTCAGCACTATTCTTCACCCTAGAGCTCCCTCCATGAGGAAGCTTTATGCCCTGAAGTGGAGGCTCTTTACTTCATGGTGTATGTCTCGTCAGGCAGATCCTATCAGCTGCCAGGTCGGTACAGTGCTGGACTTCCTGCAAGAAAAGTTCACGGCTGGGTTGTCCCCCTCCACTCTAAAGGTGTATGTGGCGGCCATTGCGGCTTACCACATCCCTCTAGGTGGTATGTCTTTGGGGAGGGACCCGCTCGTGACTCACTTCCTCCGTGGTACCTTGAGGCTTAGGCCTGCAGTGCGGGTTAGGGTGTCAGCTTGGGACTTGGCCACGGTTCTTCAGGGTCTTTCTTTGGCCCCGTTTGAACCATTGGAGGAGGTCCCAGTTAAGTTTCTTACACTAAAAGCTTTGTTCCTCCTCGCTATTACATCCCTTAAAAGGATAGGAGATCTGCAAGCCTTGTCGGTGGCCCTGTCATGCTCAGAGTTTGCTCCCGGTATGGTTAAAGCCTTTCTGCATCCCAGACCAGGTTACGTTCCCAAGGTTCCCGCCAATGTAGCTAGGGCTATAGTACCGCAGGCATTTTTTCCTCCTCCCTTTCATGATTCTGACCAGGAGAAACTGAATTTGCTGTGTCTGGTGCAGGCTTTGGACGCCTATGTCCATAGAGCTGCGCCGTACCGGAGGACGGAGCAATTATTTGTGTGCTTCAGTCCCTCAGTCAAGGGGTCCCCAGCATCCAAGCAGAGGATCAGTCGGCTTATCAGTCGGCCAGACAGGCCTCTCCTATGGCGGTCCGTGCCCACTCTACCCGAAATATGGGGGCTTCTAAAGCTCTGCTCTCTGGAGCATCTTTACAGGATGTCTGTGATGCGGTGGGTTGGTCCTCGCCGCACACATTTGTCAGGTTTTATGACTTAGACTTGAGCGCCACTCCTGGGGCTCGGGTCCTCTCGTCTTAGGCCCGCGGGATCAAACATGGGTATAGTCATTCCCATTGCGTCAAAACTCTCGACGCAGCGCGAGTTCCCTAGAAAGGGAACTTCTCAGTTACGACTGTAACCTTAGTTCCCTGAAGAGGGAACGAGACGCTACGTTGCCCTCCATACTTCCTGCACCCCTGTCAACGTCTACTTCAGACTTTCCAAAAGACGCGATATGTGAACGGCCCCATATTTTACAAATAAGGGTACATGAATAATCATGTACTAATACTTGAATTAATACTTAATTCAGAATGAACTAATGATTATTGAAAGCATGAACTAATCATTTTTATGCTCTGACCATGATTCCAGTTTGGTTGTTTTTTGGGAACTCTTCCACAAATATTCTTTGTGGGTTTTGAATTAAATTTTTTTTATTTAGCTGCGCATAAGTGGCAGTAGGGTGAGTTTGAAGGGAAAGAGAACAACACAATACCGATAAACCTTTCAAGATCAGTTATTCGTGTATTTCTGTCAGGATCTGGGTGACTTCTCTGTTCTCTCTCACTCTCCAGCGCACACACATTCTGTCAGGTCTACTCTATCTTCACCTGTTGATCATCATAATCACCGCTCGCGCTGATTTGCGCCCACACCTGTGTCTTGTCTCGTCTAATGACTCTGTCTATTTCTGGCGTTTGTTCTCTCTGATCTGTGTCGGATTATTGTGCATGTAAGGTTCTCTCACGTTGTCTGCTGACTTCTACTCACCTTTGTCTCGTCTTGTGTGGCAGCACTCGCCGTGTCGTTCCCTGTTTCCCGTTACCTGCTATGGTGAGCTTCATCCGTAGATCGCTCTGCTCAGCTGCCTGCTTCAAGGACCTATTTCGCTGAAAGTATTTTCTGTTTCTTCATGAACTCTCCCGACAACGTATCCAATGTGAAGCTGTCTGCCTGGAGAGCAGATTTTGAGTTCCAGTTCTGTGCTATATGCAGTTTTTGTTGGACATTAAAAGACTTTGCATTGAATTACCTTTGCTTTTGGATCCTTTTGTATCTCGCATGACAGAATAATCCGACCACTATGGATCCAGCGAAGGAGGAATCTTTTTTTTTCTGCTGTAGAGATCCAAGGAGCGATGTTGGGTCGTCATGAGGAGGAGTTGTCTGCTGCCAGAGATGCGGTGGAGCGTTTAGCCGCACAGGTGAATGATCTGTCTCTTCGCCTCCGTCATGCGCATCAGGAATCACCTGTTCTTCAGAGCCCTTCATCTCCTCCTGAACCCCGTATGAACAATCCTCCATGTTATGCCGGTGAGCCTACTGAATGTAGAGCCTTTTTGACTCAATGTGAACTAGTATTTTCCCTCCAACCACAGACTTATGCGGAGGATCGTGCCCGCATCGCCTACGTTACCTCTTTACTCACGGGGCGCGCTCGTGAGTGGGGTACCTCGGTTTGGGAGGCTGGTACTGCCTGTTGTCACCGTTTTGATCTCTTTAAGAAGGAGATGATTAAAGTTTTCGACCAATCGGTTTTCGGACGCGAGGCTTCGTGTCTCCTCACCACCATTCGTCAGGGGAGGAGAACAGTGGCTGATTTCGCGATTGAATTTTGCACCCTTTCCACCACAGCTGAATGGAATGAGCCTGCTCTGGTCGCACGTTTCCTGGAAGGTTTGAATGGGGATCTGAGGGAGAGATTTATGCTCGCGGTTCACCGTCCCAGCTCGACCAACTGATAGAGCTGGCTATTCGCCTTGATAGATGCTTTGAGCAACGGCGTCGCGCTCGTGCAGCTCCCACCACTCTCCGCAATCCTTCTTCTTCTGTTACTGCTAGACCTGATCCAGAGCCCATGCAGGGTAGCTCGCCAGTAGACAGAGGAGTACTGGCGAGCGCGACTGTAACGTCCTCTCCATCCAGATCCAGTACCACCCTGCCTGCCGTCCTTCGTTGGGCCGGTTCCACCGTTTCATGCCCCGCTTTGATCGACTCGGGGGCTGAGGGAAATTTTATTGATGAGAGATGGGCTCGGGAACATAACATCCCCCTGGTGGACTTAAAGGGGAATACCACTGTCTTTGCCCTGGATGGTAGTATCCTTTCCAATGTTCACCGTGTCACCAGTCCGGTGAGTCTCACTATATCAGGAAACCATCAAGAGACTATTTCTTTTCTCATTTTTCAATCCCCCTATACCCCCATTGTGTTAGGCCATCCCTGGCTTGTCCAGCATAATCCTCATTTTGATTGGGCCAAGAATACCATTTTGTCGTGGAGTCTGTCGTGTCATGTTAATTGTTTAGTGTCCGCTATTTCTGTGGTGCCGTCTGTGTCTGTTTTTCAGGAGGAGCCTGGTGATCTGACTGGGGTCCCGGAGGAGTACCACGATTTGCGGGCGGTTTTCAGCCGTTCTCGGGCCGTTTCTCTGCCGCCTCACCGTCCCTACGATTGTAGCATCAATCTCCTTCCTGGCACTACACCACCCCGCGGTAGATTGTATTCTCTCTCAGCGCCCGAACGAGAAGCTTTAGAGAGATATCTCTCCGAATCCCTTGACGCCGGGATTATTGTCCCGTCCTCCTCGCCAGCTGGCGCTGGTTTTTTCTTTGTTAAGAAGAAGGATGGATCGTTGCGCCCTTGCATCGATTATTGGGGGTTGAACGACATAACGGTCAAGAACCGCTATCCCTTGCCCCTTATGTCGTCGGCTTTCGAAATCTTGCAGGGCGCAAAGATCTTTACTAAATTGGACTTGCGCAACGCATTCCATCTTTTTCGTATTAAGCAGGGGGACGAATGGAAGACCGTGTTTAACACCCCTATTGGTCACTTCGAGTATCGCGTTCTTCCGTTCGGGCTGGTCATCGCCCCCACTGTGTTTCAGGCATTGGTCAACGACGTCTTGCATGACATGTTAAATGTCTTTGTATTCGTGTATCTGGATGACATCCTCATTTTCTCACCCTCACTCGAAGTACACGTTCAACACGTTCGTCGGGTCTTACAACGTTTACTCGAGAATCGCCTCTTCGTTAAATCAGAGAAGTGTGTTTTTCATTCTCAATCGGTCACCTTCCTTGGTTCGGTGGTCTCTGATGAGGGAATCAGCATGGATCCCGAGAAGGTACGGGCAGTTCTTGATTGGCCCATTCCGGATTCTCGAGTTGTCCTCCAGCGATTTTTGAGTTTTGCCAATTTTTATAGACGATTCATTCGTAATTTTAGTCAGGTAGCCGCTCCTCTATCTGCTCTCACCTCGACTAAATCTCAGTTTGTGTGGTCAGAGACGGCACAAGACGCGTTCGATCGACTCAAGAGGCTTTTCACCTCCGCGCCCATTTTAGTCACCCCGGATCCCAAGAGACAATTTATAGTAGAGGTCGACGCTTCCGATGTGGGGGTCGGGGCTATTTTGTCGCAACGTTCCTATCTAGATGACAAGGTTCATCCGTGCGCTTTCTTTTCCCATCGCCTTTCACCGGCTGAGCGCAATTATGACGTCGGTAATCGAGAACTTTTGGCTATTCGGTTAGCCTTGGGGGAGTGGCGGCACTGGTTAGAGGGGGTTAGTGTCCCATTTATCGTTTGGACTGACCACCGTAACCTTGAATACATCCGCTCCACCAAGAGACTTAATGCACGTCAGGCCCGTTGGGCATTATTTTTTGGTCGTTTTGATTTTTCTATCTCTTTTAGACCAGGTTCCAAGAACATTAAGCCCGATGCCCTCTCGCGGCTGTTCGGCTCCTCAGGGGCAGCTTCAACCACGGAGGCTATCTTGCCCCGGCGTTGCGTGGTCGGGGCTGCCTTCTGGGGGGTTGAGCAGACGGTGAGGAGGGCTCTCTCACGCACTGTCAGACCCCCTCGTGCCCCGACAGGGACATTATTTGTTCCCACGACTGTCCGTTCATCCGTCCTCCAGTGGGGCCATGCCTCTAAGTTAGTCGCCCATCCTGGTGTTAAGGGTACTTTGGCCACTATTCGTCTGAGATTTTGGTGGCCCACTAGAGAACGTGACATATGTAAATTTGTAGCTGCTTGTCCTGTCTGTGCCCAAACCAAGTCAAGCAATACCCCTCCTGTGGGTCTACTTAGACCCCTTCCTATCCCGTCACGCCCCTGGTCACACATTGCTTTAGATTTTGTTACCGGTCTTCCTTCATCCGCTGGTAACACAGTTATTCTTACCGTGGTCGATCGTTTTTCTAAGGCTGCTCACTTTGTGTCAGAGTCCTCACTTTCATCACCTGCCCTCTCTCCAGCCTCCACTGAATCCTCTGTCTCTCTCAATACCTCGATTTGTTTCTCTCACTTTTTTGTTTACTGGGGCAAAAAGGACGCTATGTCCCTTCCTCGTTTCATTATAACTATCGGAAGAAAAAAACGTGCATTACATGTCGTTGTCTAACCATCCCACTTAACACGGGCAGATAACCTGTTGATTACTTTACTCAAATGTATGTTATCGCAATGCAACAGCCAAGACAGATGAAGTTACGTGGTTAACATCACAACATTGTGCAAGAGCAACAAGAGATACGAGTCACTTACGCGTCCGGCGCCGCTATAATTTACCCGTGTAGAACGTTCCGTCGCATTAGTTCCGCTTTTGGCGCTCGCGTGTAAAATCATGCCTTTCGTGTTTGTTTGCTTGTATATTGTAGAATCGCTGGAATGTTTTAAATGGTTAAATATATATATATATATATATATATATATATATATATATATATATATATATATATATATATATATATATATATATATATATATATGACGAAGTGGCCTGAATTGTAAAACGAAAGCAAACTTTCTCTCCGTCTATGACATATTTCAGCAGTGTTTGATATACCTGCATTGGCGCCGTTGTATGCGAACTGAGCTGAGCCGGACGATTACGTCACTGTTTTCAGCAGTGCTGCTATACCTAAATTAACTAGACTAATAACTACTGATATTTGTAACGGAATGAATCAATAATATATAGAATAAGCTGTGCACAATGACACTATTTTCTTATTAATGTAAAGCTGCTTTGCCACAATTTGCATTGTAAAAAGCACTATATACATAAAGATGACTTGACTTGACTTGACTTGACATTAGAGTGGCTGTTTCTGTCAGTACTCGCGATCAGTAAATACATTTTTTTCAGGTGTTTCTTTGCTTGTATATTATACAATCGCTTGAAAGTTTTAATGAATGAAATGACATGTAGATGAAGACTGTCGTGAGTTGTAAAACGAAAGCGGTTGTTCTAAACTCGTAGCTCGTGTGCTTCTATGAGTGAACAGTTCTGTCCACTAGAGGGAGCCACGAGACCGTTTTTTAAAAATTTAGAGCTTGATTATTCAAAATAGCCATATTCAAACCAAAATATCTGACTTCCTGTTGGTCGGAGCTAATGACTGTAAATTAGAAAGTTGTCTGGCTAAATTAGAACAATATGTGTGCCGAGTTTGGTGACTGTAGATTAAACTAACCTCCCAACTTTTGTCAAAAGATGGCACTACAGAGCCCCTCCACCACGCCCATTTTTGAGGCTTTGCCCATGTCTACTAGATGACAATATTCACGTATTCTGCGCCCTTTTAGGGCTTGGGCCCTAATAATCCTTAGAAAAACAATAGGGTCCTGCGCCCTTTCAGGGCTTGGGCCCTAATAATAATAATAATCCTTAGAAGAACAATAGGGTCCTGCGCCCTTTTAGGGCTTGGGCCCTAATAAATAATAATCCTTAGAAAAACAATAGGGTCCTGCGCCCTTTCAGGGCTTGGGCCCTAATAAGTTGAAATGTACTTGCAAAGTTACTTATAGTCAGTACACACTATACTGTACAGTACAGTCTGTTGGGGGACCATCAAAATAAAGTATTAGCAGATATTAAGCAGACAGTTTATACACTAAAGAGAGTTAGTTGACATGTAGTTGCAAAGTAGAAGAATGTCTAAAGTTATCGAAATAAAGTCTTACCAGGTTTTTATTTGTACAGTAACTGGATTCAACAATAATTTTGTTAACAGCATGTATTTTTTAGCAGTTATTCAACAATATATATTTCATTTCATTTATTGAATCAGGGACATGCACATTAATAATGCATACAATATGTAAAATGTACCAGATTTTCATCCGTAGTCCCTTTGGCCGGTTGATGTTAAGGACAGGAAGAAAATATAAACAAAGTATTAATACACCAAATTAAGAACAAGAAAAAACATGAGAGCAGAAAAAAAAAATCAAGAATATTGAAACAAAAATTACAAACTACCAAACCATATCCATAAATCACTTTAAATTATCACAATTTTGATAGGCCAATAGCCATATTTTCAGCTTTTTAGAGAAATCACAATGTCCTGTAAAATATTTTAATTCTTTCAGCTCTACTGGGAGTCTACTCCACTCAGAATCAGAATCAGAAAGAGCTTTATTGCCAGGTATGTTTACACATACTAGGAATTTGTTTTTGTGACAGAAGCTCCACAGTGCAACAGAGTGACAGCGACAAGACAAGACACAAATAATAAAAACAATAAAAGAATAATATACAACTATACAAGATAGACAACGTACAAAAGACAAAACAACCCAATATATAATATAGACAATTTGTATATACAGTTATGATGTGTGCAAATTTGAAATATAAATAAGTGTTTTAAGTAAATGTGTAATTGTTTGTGTTCTGTGTTTGTCAAGTGTTCATGAGATGAATTGCTTGAGGGAAGAAACCGTTCTTGTGTCTGGTCGTTCTGGTGCTCAGGGCTCGGTAGCGTCGACCGGATGGCAACAGTTCAAAGATGGAGTGTCCTGGATGTGAGGGGTCCAGAGTGATTTTCTTTGCCCTTTTTCTCACTGTGGAAAAGGACAGTTCTTGGAGAGTGGGGAGGGTTGTACCAATGATTTGCTCAGCAGACCGGACTAACCTCTGTAGTCTTCTGAGGTCAGATTTGGTAGCTGAGCTGAACCAGATGGTAATTGAAGTGCAGAGGATGGATTCAATGATTGCAATAATTGCACTCATGTGTTCCTCTAAATGCAAAAGAGGTAACACTTTACAATAAGGTTCATTAGTTAAACATTAGTTAATGTATTAACTAACATGAACTAATCATGAACAATACGTTAGTTACTGTTTTTACTAATCTTCGTTAACATTAGTTAATGAAAACACAGTTGTTCATTGTTTGTTCATGTAAGTTCACAGTGCATTAACTCATGTTAACAAGATTTTAATAATGTATTAGTAAATGTTGAAATTAACATTAACAAAGATTAAAAAATGTTGTATAAGTGCAGTTCATTATTAGTTCATGTTAACTAATGTTGTTAACTAATGTTAACTAATGAACCTTATTGTAAAGTGTTACCGCAAAAGAATTGACCAAAGGTAGTTCTTCTTAATGGCACATTACAATCACCTCTAATACCAGCATGTGTATATTGTCCTGTTATCTGATCTATATAATCCTTAAAAACAGGTGGAGCAAAACCATTTAAGATCTTAAAAATAAGTACCAAATTGAATCAAATGTTCCCAACCCAAAATAGAAAACTTGGTTAAAAAGCCAAACAGTTGTCACCATTGTAGCATATTAACTAAGACCTTAAGAATTTGTTTGTAAATAATTTCAACTGGTTTAAAGCTCTAAAGATCTACATGTTTGAGTCCAGGTAGTCATGAAATATGTGATATGAGGAAAAATCATTGAATTCATGAATAGAACTGCTGCTTCGTTAGTCAAACTATTTCTAATAAATCTGAAATTCGCTAAATTAAATGTCGCTATATTTACCACTTTCTTCACATGTTTTTTAAAAGAAAGCTGACAATCCAATAATAATTAATTAACAATTTAAATATTTAAATTCATGTACTACATCAATTTTTTGTTCCTGGACCAATATATCTGCCTTCACATCATAATATGGCAATTTTTCCAGTTTCTTCGCAGCCAGTTGTTGACTTCTTGCATGTACATACAACACAACATCATCCGCATACATTTGACAAAATGTCATCTAGAGGACATACATTTGGTAAGTCATTTACATAAACAATATTGGGCCTAAAATAGAACCTTGCAGAACTTCAATATTATAATCCAAGTAATCTGGTGTCACATTTATAACCCATACACATTGTTTTCTATTTTATAAATAAGATTTAAACCATATAACAGTGTCAGTTTAAAAATTAAAATTTAATGATCGAGAAAATAAAATGTCGTGATTTACAGTTTCAAAAGCTTTCTTAAAATCCAGAAATACAGCACCAACTATGTCAGACACAGATGGTAATGTAAAAGTCTTTAATTTACAGACAACAGTATCAACAGAGTCACAGGCTGGGTATGGTGAGTGATAACAGTCTTTGAAGCAAACTGGGAACTTGAATGAATGATAACTTGAGGTATCTCCGTGTTGTAGATGATGGGTGCACAGAATGTGGATAATCCGAGTGGCAGATGACTGGTGATAGGAAGAGGAATCCAACTGGAACCGGACAGAGAACCGGATGGTTCACGGGATTCAAAGGACCGAGGGCCAGGTATCAGAACGGGTGAGTCTGTGTAGTCATACATCAGCGAGACCAGACACTGAACTGAGGGTGAAGGTGAGTATATATAGGGAGTGATTGTGATTAGTAACAGGTGAGTGTGATTAATATTCCGGGGATGATGAGCGAGTGGGTGGTACAGGTTGTGATGACGTGGTTGTGTTTGTGACTGACTCCGTGACAAACTACACCTCTTTTATCCATCAAAGATGTAATATTTTCCAACATAAAACAATATGCCGTTTCTGTAGAATATTTTTTTCTAAAACCAAATTGAAGGGATGAAGGCACTATTATCAAGATATGTGATTATTTGCTCCACTACCCATTTTTCAGCAGCTCTCGACATTACAGTGAGGATACTTATTGGTCTATAATTATTAATTTCTGTATAACTTCCAGATTTATGAACAGGGGTAATTACTCAAAATTTCCATGCAGAGGGAAAAATTCCTTGTGTTATTGATAAATTGATAATCTGAATTAGAGGTCCGGTAACTAATTCTTAAAAGAGAAAGAGTATCTAATTCATATGTATCTTTAGCTGTTGAATTTTTAAGTGAACTAATTATTCTATCAACTTCTTTTCAACTATTTGACACCTGCTTAAGAGTAAACTTGGACAAGGCACTATCCATCAATGCAATACATGGAATATCCAGACAGATAGACTTAGTAAGAACACTTATTACATCAACAAAATAATTATTAAAAGTATTTGCTATTATAGCATGGTCACTAATTCGTTTTCCTTCTAACTCTACTTCTATAATTCTCACTGATTTTTTATGTGTTCCAGTTAAATTTCTCAGATTTTCCCATATCAATTTAGTATATCCTTTTCCCTGCTCTATTATAGAAATATAAAGATTTGCTTTTCTAATCTCGTTTATTACTCTATTTCTTAATTTATTAAAATTTCGCTTCTCACATTCCATCTTAGATTTTAAAAACTGTTTCAATGCGTTATCTCTTTGTTTCATAAGTGACCAAATATTTTCATTTAACCAAGGTAGGCAATTTTCTTAGTCTACTTTTAACGTATCTCATAAAACTTTTCACAATAGTTTGAATTACTTCCATTAAAACATTTGTATCCTTTTCAAAACAATTTTGAGAAAAATGTTCTTCCCACTTTATATTTTCTAATGCCCTTTTTAAATGATTTAAATCCCTTTTTTGGTACTCTAAAATTCCATGTTTTTCTATTCAGAGTCTGATGGCTAATCCTCTTCTTTGTCAGTGTGTATATATATATATATATATATATATATATATATATATATATATATATATATATATATAGTCAAGTCAAGTCATCTTTATTTATATAGCGCTTTTTACAATGCAAATTGTGGCAAAGCAGCTTTACATTAATAAGAAAATGGTATCATTGTGCAGCCTATTCTATATATTATTGATTCATTCCGTTGCAAATATCAGTAGTTATTAGATATATATATATATATATATATATATATATATATATGTGTGTGTGTATATATATATATATATATATATATATATATATATATATATATATATATATATGTGCTGTAACAGTTAATTCCTTCACGCTTGTAAAAAGCCACTGAATTTGTCCTGTCCTGCAGATTTTGAATGATCATTGTTTTCAAGATCTCCAAGATTAGGATATAATGACATCAGGAAAAAAATACACATTCATAACTTTCATTCGTTCATTTGGCCAGAGCAGAACTGACTTCAGCTGAATAATAACACTCATATTTTTTATAGCTGCTTTACAGTAGAATTGAATTATATTTACATAACTGAATCATTTTCCTGTTTTTCACTATAAAGCTACTTTAAAACAACCTGTATAGCAAAGCACTATACAAATAAAGGTGATTTGACTTGACTTGGCAACTTATTCAGAGAAATAACACAGACTGCATATGACTTCAAGACATGAAGCTTTATTTATGTATTTATATAGCATTTATAGTGTCACTATGACAAATTTTTAATTTCAGTATTATTGTAGTATAGTAATCTGTTAATATCTGCTAATAAAACCAGATATACGTTCATGTTTAATATTTCCTACACAATTACATAAAAAAATAAATATATTTTGTGTTAAATCAATCACCTGTGTCATCAGTGTGCTGTAGACACACCCATCATAACTACTTCTATATATATCCCCATGTTGAGTGAAATTGGATTAAGGTGCACTGTCCATTGTGTGAACATAATGGTTATTGTAGTTCTAGACTAAATGTGAGCCTGCATTTACTCATCTCTTTTGCACATAAAACAGATTCAGTATTCCTCAAAATGAATAAGAACAGTGAAATACAAACTCAGAATATTACGCAAACCTGCAATAATTAAATGTTAAATTACTCAAATAAACTTGATGTATTTAACCATTGTCTTTGCTGCGGAACTTCAATGATTCAGTTCAACCATACTAAGTATGGTGTTTGTTTGTTTTTTTCAAAAACAGTAACTATATAACGCAATTAGTTGTTTTTTAGGGAGTAACACAACATTGTAATGCTTTACTTTAAAAAGTAACTGTCCCCAACACTGGAGCTGAGTATCATCAGCGTAACAGTGAAAAATATCACCATGTTTCCTAATGAAATCTCCTAAGGGTAGCATGTACAGTAACTTGAACTAACTGAACTTGTGATTGATATGACACCTCTTCATTGCTACAAATTGATAATGGCCAAATAAGTACGATGAGAACATGTTGAAGCAGTTCCACTAAATGCCAACATAATTTTCTAGATTATCCATAAGAATGTTGTATTAGATAGTATAAGTCAGCACTAAGGTCCAGTAAAATTAATAGAGAGAAAAATTAATAGAAAGTCATTTGTAAGTCTGGTGAGAGCAGTCTCAGTACTATGATTCGGTTTAAATCCCAAATGGAAATCCTCACAAATACCATTTTTCTTCAGTTTTTAAGGCCCTCCTGTAGGTAGAAATAATATCCTTCCATGCAATATAAAATACCTCTAGTTCCCTTTCTGTCAGTCACGAATTGGAATATCGCATGAGAGCCCTATCACCTTAGAGTGTAAACTAAACGAGCCAATGCACATTGGCGTGCAAGCTTTGCGTTTTCAAGCAGTGTTGTTCCTGCAATCCTTTCGAGAAAGAAGACAAAAAAGAATCGTTTTCCTTTGAGAATCTCTCCTGTGCTGGTGTGAGAGCACGATCTGATGGCTGAAAAAAAAAAAAAAAACTGTTGTTATCACAGCAGTTTCTGTCAGTTCCCCTGTGTGTGTAAGGCTGATATATATTTATTTATAAAAAAAAAAAAAATTATATATATATATATATATATATATATATATTTTTTTTTTATTTTTTTTTTTATAGTGCCTATGCCCTGATCTAGCGGTTCTTCTAGTTCGACCAGAAAGATTTGGGAGTTAAGATAACGTAACAATGATATTTATTAACAATCAGCAAGCAAATATAGGTAGAAAGTTCTTTGGCCTCACTGCTGAATTGTTTGAGTCTGTTGCTCCGTATAGCTTTGTTTTGAATCTATTTATTGTCATTGTTTGCTGTCTACTTTATCTTCACTATATATCTGATATTGTCTTATATTGCCTATCACATTAATCTGACATCGCTAGTTTTTAATCTTTTAATCTAAATCACCATCACAACGCGTTAGCATTACGCTAGTTTGTGTTATCCATGCCCACCGTCATTTCTGTCGCACTCTCCTTTTTCTACAAGTTCATCAAACAACTGGTAAGTCGGATCGGTCTACGAACACGGTAAGCTATGTCATCTTCTCCTTTCATTGTTACTTGCACTGCCTGTCACATGCATAGTATAGCTTTTTCTGTCAGCGATGAGGCATTCACATGTCATAAATGTAGGGAAGTAGTCAGGCTGAAAGAGAAAATCTCAGAATTAGAGACACGCATCCAAACTTTAATTGAGGATAGTAAGAATGCAAGGGCTTCAGGTACTGTTTTGGATGTGACTAGCTTAGCGAACTCCGTACATTGTTCGGTTCCGGCTGTAGAGCCCGTGCAGCAGGGCAACTTTGTGACTGTGAGGCGGCCTAGTCGTGTGAAAAAACACCACTCTTCCGTTCCGATTAGAACATCAAACAGGTTCTCCCCACTCAGTGACGCACCCACTGAGAATCCTGTTGAAAGTGCCCTAGTTATTGGCGATTCTATTACACGGAACGTGAAAATGGAGACACCAGCCACCATAGTCACATGTTTGCCGGGAGCCAGAGCGCCTGACATCAAAGCAAATTTAAAAGTGCTGGCTAATGCTAATCGTAAATACTCTAAGATTGTTATTCACGTCGGCGCTAATGATGTTCGACTTCGCCAGTCGGAGATCACCAAAATTAACATTAAAGAGGTGTGTGAAACCGCACGTATGATGTCAGACACTGTAATTTTTTCTGGACCCCTTCCTGCTCGTAGGAGTGATGAGATAATTAGCAGACTTCCATCACTCAATGGCTGGCTGTCTAAGTGGTGTCCACAGAATAATATAGGTTTCATAGACAATTGGAAAAGTTTTTGGGGCAGACCTGACCTGTTGAAAAGAGATGGTATTCATCCCTCCTGGGGTGGTGCCGCTCTTCTCTCTAGTAATATGGCACAGTCTTAGAGCTCAACCTTGACTAACTGGGGCCCAGGTCAGGAAGCAGACAGACTGGCTAAACCGACCGTCTGCTAGCTGTCTCACGTCACAGAATTCAGATAAATCCCAACACATAGAGACTATTTCACCTAGATATCATCACATAGAGACTGTGTCTGTACCCCGAACTAATAAATACAGAAAACTTCCAAACCCATTTACGGGTGATAATTTAATTGATGTTCAACAAGTAGTAAACAGAGATTATAAAGATAAACAAATGATAAAGCTTGGGTTGCTGAATATTCGATCCCTTTCTTCAAAAGCACTTATAGTAAATGATATTATCACAGAAAATAATCTAGATGTGCTGTGTTTGACAGAAACCTGGCTAAAACCAGACGATTACATTACTTTAAATGAGTCTAGCCCTCAAGGTTACTATTATCGACACGAACCTCGTCAGAAAGGTAAAGGGGGAGGTGTTGCTGTTATCTATAGTAATATCTTTAGTATTACTCAAAAGTCTTTCAAATATATCTCGTTTGAAGTGATGGTGCTCTATGTAACGTTATATAATGTAAGTGACAAATCTCATTTGAAATTTGTGTTGGCTACTGTATACAGGCCACCAGGGCACCATACAGACTTTATCATAGAATTTGCTGATTTTCTCTCGGAGTTAGTACTGGCTGTGGATAAAGTCCTTATTGTTGGTGATTTTAATATACATGTAGATAATGAAAAATACGCTTTGGGATTGGCATTAACAGATATTTTAAGCTCTATTGGAGTTAGACAACACGTGTCAGGACCAACTCATTGTCGTAATCATACTCTAGATCTAATATTGTCACATGGAATCGATATTGATGCCGTTGAAATTCTGCAGCAGAGCGATGACGTCTCAGATCATTATCTAGTCTCATGCGTGCTACATTTAACCAAGGCTGGAAAACCGCCTGTCTGCCATAAATATGTTAGAACCATCACTTCTACCACTAAAAACTGCTTTATAAATAATCTTCCTGATCAGTTTCATCAACTTAGCAAACCAGACAGCTTAGAAGAACTCGATGTTGCAACAGAAACTATTGACGCTCTCTTTTCCAACACTCTAGACTCTGTTGCTCCTTTGCGCTTAAAAAAGATTAAGGATATTAGTCCAACGCCATGGTATAACGAGCACACTCGGGCCCTTAAGAGAGCAGCAAGAAAAATGGAGCGCAGCTGGAAGAATTCAAAACTAGAAGTTTTTCGGATTTCATGGAGAGAGAAAATGATGGAGTACAGAAAGGCCATAAAAACCGCTAGATCTGCTTATTTTTCAAATCTTTTAGAAGAAAATAAACACAACCCTAAGTATTTATTTAATACAGTGGCTAAATTAACGAGAAATACAGCCTCAACTTCTGATGTTTCCAAACAGCACAGCAGTAATGATTTTATGAACTTCTTTACTTGCAAGATTGACAACATTAGAGAGAAAATTATAGCCATGCAACTGTCTACTACAGTATCACATCAGACAGTGGATTGTAGTATCCCTGAGGAAAAATTCCATTCATTCGCTGCTATAGGAAAGGAAGAATTGTCTAAACTTATTAAATCATCAAAATCAACAACATGTATGTTAGACCCTATACCGACTAAGCTATTGAAAGAGATGCTTCCAGAGGTCATAGATCCTCTTCTTAAGATCATTAATTCATCTTTATTACTAGGTTACGTACCGAAAAATTTTAAGCAGGCTATTATCAAACCTCTTATTAAAAAACCACAACTTGATCCTGGTGAATTAGTCAATTACAGACCGATTTCCAATCTACCTTTTCTGTCAAAAATACTAGAAAAGGCAGTATCATCTCAACTTAGTTCCTACTTGGAAAGAAATGGTATCTGTGAGGATTTCCAGTCAGGATTTAGACCGTACCATAATACTGAGACTGCTCTCATTAGAGTTACAAATGATTTGCTCTTATCATCAGATCGTGGTTGTATCTCTCTATTAGTGTTACTAGACCTCAGTGCTGCTTTTGACACTATCGACCACAATATTCTTTTGAATAGACTAGAAATTTATGCTGGAATTAGTGGAAATGCATTGGCATGGTTCAAATCATACTTATCTGACCGTTATCAGTTTGTAGTAGTAAACGAAGAGATGTCATTTCGATCACAAGTTAAACATGGAGTACCACAAGGCTCAGTTCTAGGACTGTTGCTTTTCACTCTGTACATGCTACCCTTGGGAGATGTCATTAGGAAGCATGGCATTAGCTTTCACTGTTACGCTGATGATACTCAGCTCTATATTTCCTCGCGCCCTGACGAAACCGACCAATTCTCAAAATTAACAGAATGCGTAGCTGATATAAAAAATTGGATGACTAGTAATTTCCTACTACTAAATTCAGAAAAAACAGAGATTCTAATTATTGGACCAAAAACTTCTGCACATAATAACCTAGAATACTGTCTAACACTTGACGGCTGCTCTGTTAAGTCGTCTTCGTCAGTTAGGAACCTGGGTGTGCTCTTTGATTCCAATCTTTCATTTGAATGCCACATTTCTAGCATATGTAAAACCGCATTCTTCCATCTTAAAAATATATCTAAATTGCGACATATGCTCTCAATGACAAATGCGGAACAGCTAGTTCATGCGTTTATGACCTCGAGACTAGATTACTGTAATGCTCTACTGGGTGGTTGCCCTGCTCGCGTGATAAACAAATTACAGCTGGTCCAAAACGCAGCTGCTAGAGTCCTTACTAGAACCAGGAAGTATGAACATATTAGTCCGGTTCTGTCAAAACTGCACTGGCTCCCTATTAAACATCGTATAGATTTTAAAATCTTGCTAATTACTTACAAAGCACTAAATGGCTTAGCTCCCCAGTACCTGAGTGAGCTCTTAATGCATTATAGTCCTTCGCGTCTATTACGATCTCAGAATTCTGGCCAGTTGTTAATACCTAGAATATCAAAATCAACCGCGGGCGGTAGATCCTTTTCCTATTTGGCACCTAAACTCTGGAACAATCTTCCTAGCATTGTTCGGGAAGCAGACACACTCTGTCAGTTTAAATCTAGACTAAAAACGCATCTATTTAACCTGGCATACACATGACGCACTATAAATTCTTGTCCTCATATCCGTTAAAGGATTGTTAGGCTGCATAGATCAGGTCAGCCGGAACCGGGAACACTTCCTATAACACCAGATTTACTCGTTACATCGGAAGAAGAATGGCGTCTACGCTAATTTTTTGTCTCTCTGCTTATCCCGAGGTTTACCAATTAACATGATTGGCTGGATCCGGGCTGTGTCCGGGTCGGACGGGGAACCTGTGCCTGTGTGCGGCAGCAGTGTGGCCCTGTGGTGTCGGCGGAGACCGTGTGAACGAGCTCATCCTTTGTGAAGACCTTACCGACTCATCAGCCAGCGGCACATATCCCAACAAACCGTCCCATACCGGCGTGATCAAAAAGATCTTAAACTAGATGGAACTAGATTAAATATTTTGACTGTTGCGATTCCAAATCAGTTTAATGACCTGTAACTCTGCCTGAGTATCGGACAAGTGTTCACTGTTGGCCAGAGGAGAACTGGCCCCCCAACTAAGCCTGGTTTCTCCCAAGGTTTTTTTTCTCCATTTGTTGGAGTTTTGGTTCCTTGCTGCTGTTGCCTTTGGCTTGCTTAAGTTGGGGACACTTGCTTGATATTCAGCAGTGTTTTTGATATGCCTGCATTGGCGCCGTTGTATGCGAACTGATCTGAGCCGGACGATTACGTCACTGTTTTCTCCAGTGCTGCTATACCTAAATTACCTAGACTAATAACTATTGATCTTTGCAACGGAATGAATCAATAATATATAGAATAAGCTGCACAATGACACCATTTTCTTATTAATGTAAAGCTGCTTTGCCACAATTTGCATTGTAAAAAGCGCTATATAAATGAAGATGACTTGACTTGACTTGACTTGGCATAGGCCCCTTCCGTAGCTTAGATCCTGAGGGTTGCGGACTCTGCATTTCCTGCCTAAAGATGAAGGCAGGGGCGTAGTCGACCCCCGGGAGGTATTGACAGGGACCATCCTGGTGGTGGTGGGGAGGATGGAGGTAAAGTTTGACGTCAGCATCTGCGAACTCAGACATGTGTTAGTACCAATCTTATATACTACAAGTGTTGGATGATGATTGGTTAGATCTAAACTCAGTGACGTAACATTTGAGTCTTCCTGGCAGAACTTGCGCTAGAGCTTTCATTTTCGGCCAGAGGATCGCTACTTTGGCGAATAGACCGGGAGACATGAGGATAACGGTCAGGGCTTCCCCACCGAGCCAATCTCCTTGGGCCCCTAACCCCTTACACGCATCGCAACCCTTGGTGTTGCCAGAAGAGCACGCTGATCCCTCTCAAGAGCGACCAGCCATCTCTTTTGGTACGCCGGCTGATGAGCAGATATCGAGCAAACACGCCCCCAGGCAGAGGATCTCTTATCTCTGTATGGAACTGAACTCGGTCAACCAGACTGAGCGCCTCACCAAGAAGCGCGTCCAGACGGTGTTGAATTGCCTGAGTACACTCAAGAGCAGGTCGGCAGCCCCACTGAAATTGTTTCAGAGGCTCCTGGGTCATATGGCATCCACAGCCGCAGTCACGCCGCTCTGATTGCTTCATATGAGGCCGCTTCAGCACTGGCTTCATGGCAGAGTCCCGAAATGGGCATGGCAATGTTCTGTGTGTCCATCACACCGAGCTGCTGTCGTATCCTCACTCAGTGGTCAGACCCTTCATTCCTGCAGGCTGGAGTTCCCCTGGAACAGGTGTCTAGGCATGATGTGGTCTCTATGGATGCCTCCACCACCGGGTGGGGAGCCACGTACAAGGGGCATGCAGTTTCAGGTTTGTGGATGGGGCCTTAACTGCAGTGGCATATCAATTGCCTCAAGTTGTTAGCAGTACGTCTTGCGCCGGGCCGCCTCAAGGGGCTGCTACTAAGCAAGTATGTGCTGGTCCGCATGGACAACACTGCTACCCTTGCATAAATCAACCACCAGAAGGCAGTCTACGCTCCCGTCGCATGTCACAACTCGCCCGCCATCTCCTCTTATGGAGTCAGAAGCATCTGAGGTTGCTTCGGGCCATTCACATCCCAGGCGTGCTCAACCATGCAGCCGACGAGCTCTCACGGCAGCCTCCGCTTCCGGGAGAATAGAGACTCCATCCCCAGGCAGTCCAGCTGATATGGCGTCGCTTCGGGACCGCACAGGTAGATGTATTGTCGCCCCGGACACGACCCATTGCCAGTTGTTTTTCTCCCTATCCGAGGGCATCCTCGGCACAGATGCACTGGCACAGAGCTGGCCCGGGGCCTTCGCAAGTATGCGTTTCCACCAGTGAGCCTTCTTGCACATATGTTATGCAAAGTCAGAGAGGATGAGGAGCAGATCCTGCTAGTTGTGCCGTATTGTCCCAACTGAACCTGGTTTCCAGGACTCATGCTCTTCGCGACAGCACCTCCTTAGCCCATTCATCTGAGGAAGGAACTTCTGACTCAGAGACGAGGCACCCCCCCAAGATCGGGTGTTCTCACCCAGAGAACCCCCGATCTTCCTCGATTAGGTCAGTGCTTTCCTTCCTGCAAGAGGGGCTGGAGTGAGGGCTGTCTCCCTCCACCCTTAAAGTGTATGTTGCCGCTATTGCCAGTCATCATGATGTAGTTGAAGGTAAGTCTCTGGACTTAAACTCGCTGGACTCGCCCCTACTGGCCGGTAGCGCAAAGGACCCGTTCTAAGTGTCCACTTGCAAATGCCACTCCTGGCCGCTGGGCTGGATACGTGCATCTATTGCTCCAGTAATTTCCCATGTTGGCGAACCCTGTTGAGTCCTCCTCCACCCCTTGCGGCTTCGGACATTGTGGAGTGTTTGTTGCTATGCTTAGCACTCGTTGACTTGCCTGTGCTAGGCTGGGTGCCATATGTTGTGACCCATATGGCGGTCCCATATGTGTAACCTCCATGGTAATCTTCCCACGGTAAGCCCGTGTCTTTCCCTAGCAGACTCCGCTCTGCTGTCCCTCCCAGATGTGTCTCCCCTTAATTTAGGCTGAAGCCATCCCAGGGACTTCATATGTGCACTGCCGACAGCCAGTCCATATGTGCATTCCCATGTAATACCTCCCTACAGGTAGGTGGTGGTCTCCGCAGCGTTCCCAGGGGGCACGCTTTCCCAGTGTTATCCAAGTCTTACTGAATGGGTCAGGCGGAAAGCATTAGACTTCCTTAGCGTAAGTCCGGTCCCTTCTCTGTCCCAAGTGCGTGCCAGGACGCTGTGGCTTACCCTGGGCGCTGGTTCAGTAACTGTGGCGTTTTATTAGGGATCCCAATTCATCGGTTCAGTTCTGACGTACGTCGAATGTGACCGACTGAAAGAGAACGTTACGTATGTAACCCTCGTTCCCCGAAGGAGGGAACGGAGATGTACGTCCCGTCGCCACAGTCCCTGTACCCCGCTGAGCACGGACCACTGCTCGTCTCCTCAGCGAAAAACGCTCCCGCTTTGGCATTTGTACCCCCTCGCGGGGGCGGGTCGCTTACACAAAGCTCGCACGCCAATGTGCATTGGCTTGTTTAGTTTACACTCGAAGGTGTTAGGGCTCTCATGTGATATCCCAATTCGTTGGTTCAGTTCTGATGTACGTCTCCGTTCCCTCAGGGAATGAGGGTTACATTCGTAACCGAGACATTTTGTTTTCTTCCAGCTGTGAAAATATATTAAATCTAAAGAATGATAATGACAACGAGTAGGTCCTGACACATGCTGTCCAATGCTAATAGAGTTTAGAATGTCTATAAATGGCAATCCCAAATGCAGGTTTTTCAATATCTAAGTCGACATCAAAATCTCCAACAATTCAAACTTTATCTGCAGCCAGTACTAAGATAGAAAATTGGCATGGAGAGTTGAGGGTCATGAGGCTGATAACAGGGTATACGCTCTCTTCATCAGTTCTATTATTGAATTACAGCAGCCAAACATAGCAAGAACAGTTAAATAAAGACACAAGATGTGATTCAAACATTGCTTATTAATATTTATCTTTTTGCTTTCTTTCTATTGTCCTAGTTCCTTTCTCATTTCTACCACACACAGTTCTCATAGAATTGCTTCATTCTGTCTATATTTCATTCATATTCTTTCTCGCGCTGGTGTCTTCCTGTCTTTGTCCCCATCTGCTGTATGTCTCTCTCTCTCTGTCTCTCTCTCTAATGATGAGGGTGTGTGTGGCTCTGACACAGTCACATCTGCCAGTTGTGTGAGTCGTTCCCTCACTGAGCGGCTCGCTAATGAGATCCTCCCCATTTAATTAATACCATAAGAATTTTAATTCTGACTGAATCAATTTAATGTGATGTGATTTTGTCAGACCTATTCCCTGAGTAAGGAGAGAGAGAGAGAGAGAGGGAGAGAGAGAGAGAGAGAGAGAGAGAGAGAGAGTCCGATGCTTATTACATACATCATTTCACGGGGGTCTGCATTCCCTGCTGACTTAAACAAATTCTAATTAAGACTAATTAAAGCATCATTTATGAAAATGCTTGTGATAGTTATGCAAACATTCTGGGTGGGTATGCTTTGCATGATAATTAGCCCTTGGTTTAAATTAAGACTTGTTCCTTGACAATTATGGCTGTTAGAGCCACACTTTTCAGATAACAGGGTGAGCTCTCTACCTACAACTGAAAACAAAATATGGACTTTAACTCACTACACACCATATATCAGTCAAGTGTTAGAGGTTTATTCACACAGGTGCAGCCCAGAATGAGACAGTGAAAAATGACAATATGTCTAGTGCATGTTTACACAAATAGACAATTAAAAATAGCACATAAGTTAATCACAAAATAAATTGCTATGGGCTGAAGGTCATGGATACGATATACTAATATTTATTAATTTGGATTGAAAACAGTATATTAAGTTCTAAAGCCACGTTTTGTCTGTTCACTTGCTGTCAGCCAAAGTAATGTACAAGAAGTAAAGTATTTTGTGCGTGTGTGTGTTTGGGGGTTGCTGAGGATTAATTGCGATTAATTTTGTGAACCACAAAATAACCAGAGATAACCCTCCCTGTATTACAGTGGGAAATGGAAGTGGTATTTTATTTTTTATTTTTTAGTAAGTAGGCCAATGATAAGCAAGTTGTACTAAGTAAGCACCTAACAGCTGACTGTTCATTCAGTCAGTTAAAAAACCTTTTGGGTTTCCCACAAGTTCTATGTTTATCAATGTACTTCAACACTATCCCCCGGTTTCACAGACAAGGCTTTAGTTAGTCCTAGACTAAAATGTATGTTTGAGCTGTTTTAACTGGAAGTAACTTGCATCTAAATATCTTAAAATATGTCAGTGTCATGTTTTGTCTCAAGATGCACACCAGTAATATATTTTTTTTCTAGTGAACATTTATAAAAGTACTTAAATGCCTTAATTGAAATAAGGCCTAATCCTGATTTAGGCTAAGTCCTGTCTGTGAAACCGGGCCTAAATGTTGTATTTTCACATTTTGTAAGAATACATTGACACATATGTACTGACATGACTGTATTTACATTTATACACACACTCAAAAAATGTTCTGAATTACATTTAAACAATTTGCTGACTAAAAACAGTTTGAAATGAGTTCATAAGTAGATTTGCTTTCTAAGCATAAGATACTTCATGGTTAGCATCTTAGATTTTAGAAATTGAGTATTAATACTGTAACTTGTGTTTATTTGGCTTTGCACCAAAGTAATTTAATTAGGTACATTTTATCTGGCCTGCCTTTGGCATTTTTTTTCTCCCTCTGCCTTTATCGGCATGGTACAGTCCACCTCTGAAATAAGACAAAACAAAGTGTGCATGAAATCACTGTAACAAACAAATGACAGCTGCTTCTTACAATAACAAATCCTGACTAAGCACTTATACAGCCATCACGCACAGAAGTAAACTCTGTAATGTTTGATTTGTCAGGCTAGACAAATCAACAGCAGTCTCATTAATCTGTATCCTGTGGACAGTTCTGTGTTTTTGTGAATATGTAGCCCTTTTTATGCCTAAAGCCAGGCAGATAATCTGGACTCATGAATTCAAATAAGTTTATTTAAAAGGTTATTCTTATCCAATATAAAGACTTCAAAAAAGCCACCAGTCATAAAAAATATTCATGTAATAGTTGTGTTCTTTTAGTGAGATCATGGAAAACCACCCTCCAAGTACATTTCCTCCAGGGACATTTACTGGTAATATTGGTGACTTAAGTGTGGATTCTCTCTGCTCAGGTGTTGAGACTTGAGACGTTTGTTTATGTGTTTGTACAACACTCATTACCTCTCTGTTGTTTGTTTAGTGGCCCCCTGCTCTTCGATTTTTGGCCTGGCTTCAGCTATATTGCTTTCCTTGAATGGGAGACAGCTGGTTCAATATTTAAAAGAGAGAGAGAGAGAGAGAGAGAGAGAGAGAGAGAGAGGGAGGGAGAAAGGGAGAGAGGGAGAGAGGGAGGGAGAGAGGGAGGGAGAGAGGGAGGGAGGGAGAGAGAGAGGAACTGAGGAAGGGCCTTACACAGACCGGTTAACGTGTTGAAGCGGGTGCGCGGAGCACGCAGATGGCACGCCGTTCCCAGATTTCATTTAAGCTAACCTAATCCTCTGCCTGCTCCCTACAGAAAGGCTGGGAATTAGCCGCCATATGTCAACTAGATTTGTCAGATTATTCATTACAATTAATTGCTGCTCTCACTTAAGGCCTCTAAGGCTGTGAATCGCTTCGAATTCTACTGCAAACACAAAAATTATGAGTAAAAGACTTTAGCCCTGTCATTCAAATTTCAGTCTGACCTTTAGCAGAGATCAGATCTTTGTGAGTTAGCATGTGGGTGAGGCTCTCTAATTGGTGTTTCGTTCCCTTTCCCTCCATGTTTTTTTCCCCTTCCTTCTTTGGTTCGGTTTGCTGGTAGTCTGTCCATCTTTTATTTCTACTTGACAGTGGAGATGACAGAGCTACAGAAACTTGCAGTGGAAATGGTTGCTTGCCTCTTGATTTTATCTCTAGAACTAGTGTTGAGGAGTAACTAAAACAGTCTTAACTGGATTTTTCAGTAAGGCAATAAAATAATCATTACAGATGCTTAAGAAGTAAAATTAACAATAAAGAGTAAAATAAAAAAAAAAAGATTTAAAGTGTAATTAAAAACAAATAAGTAGAAAAGAGAATAATAAATTCGATGATGCAGGACTGTGTTCATTCAGTAAATGCACAGCTAAGCAGATGTGCTTTTAGTCTGGATTGAAATGTGGCTACTGTTGGAGCACATCTGATCTTTTCTCATTTTTTAAAATGAACTAAAAACGAACTCCCAAAACTTACTGCCAGATTCTGGAAGATAAATTCTTCAAACAGTGGTACAAGAGGATGTGTTGCTGGTCTTTCAAAAGTCACTCTCAGTCTGTCTCTCTATAAAGCAAAAAAAACAGTCTTCATGTATTTTACAACACTTCAGCTTGTGATTATTATTAAGTGGAAGACATTTTTTAGGTTATTTACCTAACCTAAGACTATGAGATCCTGACACCTTGGCCCTCTGGAGACCCCAGGTAGGCTGCAGTTCTTGAAAATGATGGCACTGGAGACTAAAGGTTCCTGATGGTTTCACACTTAATTCTTCACTTTAATTCTTAATTATTTTGCAGTTAACATCTGTCTTTTCTTTTTCACCTGTTTTTGTCTGACCCTGCTGACCCAATGAGTATTTCACTGTCCAGTGGTCATGCCTTAACTGCAATTTATAGTCTTGCATTAGTATTGCATCCTTCTGAAGGGCATTTAATAACTTTTGTGAAATATATTTTTTTGGTTAATTTTATATGTAAAAGAAAACGCACCTAATAATTATGCACAACAGAATATAAGGCATTTTCATTTACAGCCTTCATGAAAAATTATTTATCACTTATGAATGATTAAATACAAAATTAACAGTATTCTTAAGATTAATGTGGTTTGTAATTGGTAAGATGCCATGGGAAAAAAAAAAACACATGATCATAAAATCATCTTGTATAATAATTCTGCACGCACAATAAACAATCAAATTACACTTCAAATAATTTTGTTTCCATTTTAGGTAGTTTCTATCATGCTGATGTAATTTCAAGTGCTCATTTTTTAAATAAGTGTGGTTTTAGTTAGCTAGTTATTTGATGCTATAAAACAGGGGTGTGACGTCATGATCGACAGCTGTGATTCTCTAAGTGAAGTCACTGAGGCACCAACAGACTTTTTCAGGTTTTAACTTATATATTTCCATAACTTTTTATGTGACACCGACATAATGAGTTGTTCTGCAGTAAACGGTACAAACTGATTCTGTGGGCGGAGCCTTGATACTGCAGCTCCACTTCATGCTCACTACTGTGCAGACTCAGGCTCCAGTGCGATATTTGGACATTGGCAGCTTCACTTTTCTAGAGAAAGTGTGTCGTCCATTTTTTTTTTTTCTACAGTCTATGGTCAACTAACTCTCAGAGTGTTAGTAAACTGTTTGCTTAATATCTGCTAACACTTTATTTTGATGGTCCCCCAACAAACATTCTACTAACTATAAGTAACTTTGCAACTACATGTAAACTTATCCCACTAACCCGAACCTAGCACCTAACCCTAACCTAACAGTCTACCACAGTCTACTAATTCTAATGAGAGTTAATTGACATGTTCATGCTTTTATCAACAAAACGATCGACTACACTGTTAGTGTTTAAGGCTGTTATGTTTGACATTTAACACTCAGGGATCGGGCGTGCTTTGCTGGATTTTCTTCACATAGCAGCAAAATCGACTTAAAATACTGTATTTTTTGTCATACAGACAAAAGTAATACATCAATTGAAAGTACAGAATGTCTACTTTTATTTGTATGCACTCAAAGTAAAAACAAAATGTTGTGCTTTTTGCAAAATAAAGAATACTATCATGATGCGTGATCTGCCATCTCTATCTGAATGAAGTCCATTCTGATACTACCTCAGAAAACTTATCACACAAAAATGAGACGTTGAAATGTCAGGTTTTAAATAATGTAAGTCAAATGGAAAACAAATAGTGTCTGTTTGTGTAATCTGTTTGAAAAGAGAGAGATGTCAGTCGTGCGCTAGTCACCTCATTATCAACAAATGTGGCCATGCCCACAGACAGCGCGCACTATTCAAAGGCAAATTCTGAGGCGATCCATGTAAACAGTCAGCGACAACCGCTGTCATCAACTCGAAAGCAAACAAACAAACAAAGAAACAAAAAAAGCACATCAAGTGTAGTCAGATTTATGTACTTTTCATCACTTTGAGGCGTGGTGAGGAATAATGCTGGAAGAATTTACCTCAGAGGAAGAGTACGACTGGTGTTAGATCCAATTTGAGGGTTAAGCCGAGGATTGTGAATGGTAAGTATTCTTAAATCCTTTATTCTATTCATGATATAGACTAGTGTCTGTGATTATTAAACAGCAAAACAACAACAAAAAAAGTTTAAATATGCATGTTCTGCCTGTCTCTGTATGATTGGTGCAGATGTGCAGTTTAATTTACTACACATAACTCAACTCAACTTATCTCATCTCAACCTTTCAAGACCACAATGTTGACACCAAAGTGCTATACAGAAAGACTAAAAAGATTAAAATCAAACATACAACCTTTTAATCGAACATACAACCTTTTAAACTTACATTAGTAAACATGCCATATTGGCTTTCCCCAAACTATATTGCTATACTGAGATGAGTGAAATAGACTGAAATATGTAATAAATACTGAAATAAAATGTGTTACCATTGTATTAAATTGCAAATATGTGAAGTGCCACATCAATGAAGCTTTTGTTTACAATGAATGATGAAAATTCAGCTTTGCATCACAGAAATAAATTATATTTGTATGTATATTAAAACATTATTTTAAATGTAATAATATTTGACAATATTGCTGTTTTTTTCTGTTTTTTTATCAAATAAATGCAGGCTTGATAAGCATGAGTCTTCAAATCTTTTGAGTGATACTTTAATTTAAAATATAATAGGCTTATGCAACATCTTCACATGATGTGCAAAGATATGTGCATGCATGTCATCACAAAAATCACGTTTTCTGTTAAGAGAGGACATTATATTAATGTTAATACTATAGTTGATATGATTAGCTGTCAGTATGCTCATGTTTCAGGTTATCAGGTTTTTTCTCACCAAAAAATAAATTAAAAAAATCTCACAGATTTGAGAATCACAGTGGCCTATATTGGACATTCTGAAAGAATATGATGGTTAGATCACTGACTGGAAGCAGGAAAGTTTTTTTTTTTTTTTTCCCAGTGCATAGAAGCACCAAACACCTTGGTAATGCCAGGTAAGTGATGTTCACTTATATCTTTAAACATGATTTATTTCCAGGTAAATCTATACTCAAAATGTGATGTGCCCTCATTTAATTAAAATATGTCTCATTTATATTGTGAACTATTCTAAATAAACTACAAAATAAACTACTTCATTCTCAGGTTCTTTAGTTCTCTCTCACATAGTCTACCTGACTGAAAGGCTCAATATGCGGGTATATAATATAATATAATTAATATAATATATTACTACATATAATATATAATCTAATATATGATTTTCACAATGTCATTTTTTTTTTGTCATTCTTAATAAAAAATAATTCTTAATCATTTTTGATAATCCTAGGTTGCTATGGTCACGCAGGTTTGTGGCCATGAGAAAAAACACATGGCAAAAGTACACACATCCTTCACTCAAGTAGAAGTCAAGTAGACTCTGGTAAAAGTGGAAGTATGGACTACACTTTTTTACTCAAGTTTAAGTAAAGAAGTATGGGCTCTGGCATGTACTTAAGTAAAAAGTAGCTTATTACTACAACTTGTTTCATTGTTAGGCTAGTAAATGAACTTCGCATCATATTAATACAAAATAAATTTATTTCAGTTTTTGTCAGCTAATGAATGTATTCAGGCTGCACATCGACCATGTAGAACAGGGCTGGACTGTGACAAAATTTCAGGCTGGGAAATCGCACACTCATCCAGGCCATCCCATGCACCCACAACAAATTCTGAAATCATGGACAGCCCATGTCCATATTTTTTGTATGGACATCACATAAATTAAAAAAAATTAAATTCTGTGTAAAGTCAATTCTGAGAATTGTCTCTAAACACATTGTAAATGGTACAAATGTATTGCTGAAATACATTACAAAGACCATGAACTTTGCATAACTGAACTGTGGAGTTAGAGGGTTAAACAGTTTTTCACCAATTCCATGTTCAGGATTTTTGGGTGGGGCTAAAACCCCCAAACACTTTAATAAACAGTGGCATACAAAATAGCTCAGTCTCCTTATTTAAATTTCCTAAAAACTGTGATATTAAGTAAAGGTGGATTAAGAGCCATCTTGATGGAGAGCTGACAATCACCACCAACACCCGCATTTGCGGTGATAATTTTACACTGGATAGTTTTACAAACTTTCATCAGAGACAACTGGGATTATGGATAATGTGGCCAAACAGATTATCTCCTGTCCCGGCCTTCATCCTCCGCCGTATGTGCCCACCAATGAGTGTAAGTTGCCTCGTGTGCTTATGTTATAATTAGTAAGTAGTCCACAGTAACTATACTACATTTTGCAACCCTAAAGGCCCTAAGGGCCAGATATCGCGCCTAAAAAAAGCGTGGAAAGCGCTTTTGCAAGCGTTCGGGAGCTTACGTTTCTGTAGCGTCTGTCGTTGCTATGCAACTATGAACAGCTTTCTCCACAACTACGCGGTAGTTTCAATGGATTTCTATCACGAAAAACCCTTGCAGAAGCTCTAGTATAATATTTATTTATGGAGAAGAAAAAATTCTCGCAGTGTTTGGGTGCACCACGGAGAATTTCACAAATTTATCCAAGAGCTCCGTCTGAATGATGAGAGATTCAAAGCCTATTTCAGTGTTGACAAGGACCAGTTTGATAATCTTTTAAGAAAAATTGGCCCAAGCATCACCAAACAGAGCTTCTGCCATGAAACCTTCTCTCCTGCACAGGGTCTGCATTTGTCTGAGCTACCGTTAGGGTAAGGGAAAGGGTTCTGGATGGTTCTTCTCACATGACCTGCGGTGCGCTTGCGACATTCTGAAAAGTTGAGATGTTTTCATCTCGCCGCGGCACAGGCGCGCCTGGCAAAAACGAGCGCGCCGCACCGCATGCGCGTCGCGACTGCGCCGCTTCCATTTTGGGCACGCTTGCCGCACGCCTGCATATGGTTGGGTATGGTTCAAGCTTCAGCGTTTGAGAACAGAGAATACTGCTTATTTTTTTTAAGATTTTGATAACTTATTTCATTTACTTGGCGATTTTTTTATAATCATTGAAATTTGGCTGAGTGGTTAATAACACATTTTTCTGTGGTGTGACAAACTCATAACACTTATTTTAACGTTGCTTTACACAGACTGTTAAGAGGGCCTATCCCTTTTACAAGGTGTAGTATAAAGCCGCTTTTCCACCGTCAAGCCGAACGGTTCTCATTCCGCGCTGTTTATTTTCCACTGTGGGGCCGATAACCGCCGCTCTTTGGAATGTAATATACAAGCAACAGTCCCTGCCTTGGTATGCAACGGTTTACAAATTATATAAGGAGTAAATAACGAGTAAATAACGACCGCATTATGTAGGATGATTCTTTTAACTTTATTCATTTTTGTTTACGTTGCTCAAATAGTACACTTAGAAAGCTACGAAGAAACTGGTAGCCAGGCTACAGACAAATGACCAATCCTGTGTGGCAATGTCACTTCAAGGATTCTATCAGCACGACAACTGTGTCGAGAATTTCTGGCCAAGAACGGTTTGTAATCGAGCTGTGCTGTACTGTACTAGACTCCAATGGAAACACAATTGGAACCGTTACTTATCATTGTAAGAACTGTTCGGCCTGACAGTGGACAAGCGGTGGACAAGCCTTGGGAGTCCCCAGAATGTATCTGTGAAGTTTCTGCTCAAAATACCCCACATTTCATTTATTATAGCTTGTCAAATTTACCCCTATTTGGGTGTGAGCAAAAACACGCCATTTTTGTGTGTTTTCCTTTAAATGTAAATGAGCTGCTGATTTCCAGTAGAGGGTGGAGCCTTAACAGCTTGAGCTTAGGTGGCCCAACAACAACAAAGCTGGAGAATCTTATACAGCCAAAGTGATGATAGTCAGTAATGATGTTCAGCCTTTCATTGTTCAAATCGGAGTCAGACACTGATGGAGAGACTTAGGAAGAAAAAAGAATTAGTGGATGAGATCCAATTGCAGGCTTTATTATCAAAGAGGATGGTCATACAGGCAATGGTCACAGAACAGCAAACAGGTATGTCGGAGGAATGGCAGAATCATGGTCGGTAAACAGGTAGAGATGTCAAGGTAGGCAGCAAGTATCATAGTCCAGTACAACAAGCAATAATACAAAAGGCAGGCAGAGAAACAATCACGAATAATAGTATGATAGGATAATAACCGGATAATAATAACAGGATAATAACCGGGAAAAACAAGACAGGGATAAACGCTCAGAACTAAAACACAAGGACATTTCAAGACTTCGCGACTCTGTGTGTGTGTGTGGAGCTTAAATAGTCTGTATAATAGGCTACAGCTGATCAGTGACAGGGTACGTGGCTTCTGGGAAATGTAGTGCGCAGGTTTGAGTGAGTGTGTGAGTGAGTGAATGGTGTAGAGCCCATGGCAAAGTGCCCTCTAGTGTATAAAGCGGGCACTTCAACTGACGATCGTTACAGTTGTGTGTTCTCAGGGGCAGGGTTTATGTAAATTTTAGGGTTGGTGATGTCACTAACCTGGGAAGAAGCTTGTTGTACTCCCTACCAGCCATTTGTTGTTGTTGTATTGAACTTTAATAAAAATAATATAAATAGAAAATATAGATTTATTTTAGTTAAAATTCTAGTGTTGCATTATAACCATCTTATTGATTTATCTAAAAATTACTTAAATACTCTAGATTTAACAAAATAATATTTTCTAAATAGCCAAAATGTCAAAATTAGTACAATAATAACTAAATCACAACAATATCTTTTTTTTTTTTTTTCAATGCTGCTAAAAGTTGCTAGCAGTTTAATGCTTAACTAAGTAATCAAAGACAAAACTACAATAGCCTATTTACAGATGAAACTGACCTGCACTTTAAGTCCTGAACAGGTCCGTAGTTTTGACTCTATGCTCCACCTAGGCACTTCCACTCCATTCGAGTCTCTCTCACTGATCGAAATATTTTGGCAGAGGCGCGGAATGCACGTGAGCCGAATCGTAGCGTTTGCCAGTCAAGACTAACCGATTCATGATTTATTATCACGAGCACAGATAGAACGTACAGATATTTGTGTAAAAATGTAAGGAGTGAAAGTAAAAAGTTGTCAGAAAAATAAATAGCTAAGTAATTAAAGTACTGATACCAGAAAAATCTACTTAAGTGCAGTAATAAAGTATTTGTACTTTGTTACCTCCCATCTCTGCGAGAAAAGAATGTCATAGTCACTAGAAAAAAATGTTCCCATGAATCACAACTTCACAATGCTTCGCCAACATAAGGATGTTGATACCTCATCAAAAAAGATCTTGTGGCCATGACATATCATGTTAATATGCAGGGTTGGGGAGTAACGAAATACAAGTAACTTAGTTACGTATTTAAAATACAAAATTTGAGTAACTGTATTTCATTACAGTTACATTTAAAATGGGTGGTAACCAGATTACAGTTACATCTGAAAAGTATTTTAGATTACGTTGAATTTTAATGTCATTTAAACAGCAATTGGTGATTCTCTGACTCTGACAGTCTGAAAAAGCGGAGTTAAGTTTTCATGTTTTGTGATAGTTGTTTGTGAGTCATTTTATAATTGTAAAAAAGGTCACTGCATCTTTTTCTCACAATTAGTTTTTTCCCCTCACAATTGTGAGTTTGCATTTCACAATTCTGACTTCTTTTTCTCAGTATTGCGAGATTTAAACTCACAATTGCAAGTTATAAAGTCAGAATTGGGAGATATTGAACCTGCAATACTGACTTTTTTCTTGCAATTGTGAATTTAGTATGTGTTAAATGTCATAATTCTGACTTTTCTCAATATTGCGAGTTTATATCTCATAATTCTGACTTTATAACTCGCAATTGCAACTTTATATTACACAATTCTGAGTCAGAATTGTGAGATAAAAACTTGCAATTACCTTTTTTGTGTTTGTTCCACACTTATTAATATTCCAAAGTATTCTAAAGTATTTAGATTAAGTTTGAGTAATGTAACAAAATATGTTACAAATTACTTTTTAAAGCATGTATTTTGTAATCTGTAGTGAAATACATTTTAAAAGTAACCTACCCAGCCCTGTTAATATGTCATGGCCTCAACATGCTATGAGGTTACCACAAGTTACCATATCATGGCCACAACAAAACTGAACATGTTGGTCAGTGTGGTCTTATGAGTAGTTTGAGGAAATTATTCATTTGTGTGAATCCGTTGTTTTGGATGGTTAATTAAATTAATTGATTAAGTAAATGATTCATTATAGTTCCTATGCAGAAGTTTCTATTTTCTAGAAAGGATTTGTTGAGGTTAATTTTTGTGCAGTTACTACTGTAAAGTCATGAACTTAAACTTTTTAAACAAACCACATTTTTGTGGTCTTCTTGTGATATTGACAAAACCCAGTATTGTCTCTTTATATATCTTTAACGTAGTTTGCTACTTGACACGTTATTGTTTCTTCTATAACATTGTCTAGTTATATAACCATCTCTCCAGAAAGCTCCAGTTTTTTTTAAAAGATACTCCTTATTTAGCCAGAAGAAAACCTGTGGCACAGGGACAGAGACATCAAGAGGAAATCAAGCACAATTCTTATTTATTTTGCTGTACAAAACATGCAAAACATTCCCCCTGAAGCTTTTGGGAGAACTGTATGTAGTACACTAATAGGCAGCACGATTAATGGTGCTGTTCTGTAAAATAAGCCTAATGTTGTCATGATTAATGCATTCTCCATGTGCTGCTCTCCTCATTGGCACCTATGCAAATACCGGCACCTCAAAATGTGAACAACAGTTATGACCTCAAACTAAACCGCTTCTACAAACTCTGTGTTGTCTTTCTCTTATTCCTTCAAATGTGATGTTTGTTAATACAGTACTCTTTGAAGAAAAAAAAAACCACTTGACTGATCACGTGATTATATAATAATGATCGTTTCCTTAAGAGCTTCTTCAAGTCAAAGTGCTGTTATCTCAACAACATGATTGACACAAATCCACATAACGCACTCATATTTAATGAGATATTTTGGTTCATTAGTGAGTTGAACATGGCAGAGAAGTGATTTCATGCTGGTTCTGATTGGACTACTTAATTATGCTGTCTCTGAGAGCGGTGGATCTCTTGAGTGGGTGGTTCAGGAGCGTTAGTGAACACCTTTGGCTCGGCTAATGAGCAGGTGAGAGCTACAGAAGCTCTTGGCCACTGATGTCATGACATTGACTCATTTTCACATTGCTGATTGCTCAAACCTGTTGTGTTTCATCCTCTTGCCTCTGAAGCACAGTGCTGCTCTAATGTCGACTTTCTCTTGAGAGGAATTCCACTGAAGATGAGGATTAAGAAATAAAGTTCTATTAAGAAAAAAGGTACATTCAAGTGCACTAATTTTATTGTGTAAAACTGCTTTAAAACAAGTTTAAAGCAGTTTAAAGCTAAAGGCCTAATTCATCATTTAGCAGAAGCTTTGATCTAAACAAGCAATAATCTCCATAGTGCAAGCTGGTATCTGCCTTGTTTTTTTGGCCTTACAAGGACCCAAAGGCTTTAAATCATATTTCAAATATCAAGTTTGGTAGAGGAAACATTAAAATGTCCAGTGTTTTTAATGGCTATAACACTGTTAGCATTTAAAGTCACCATAAGATGTAAATTCTTTTTTTTTCTTTCTTATAGATTGCAGTATTTTATTATAAATGATTTATCATTATATATTTTTTTAATTCATAGGCCCTCATAATCTTTAATCAAAATAACTTCCCCTCCCTCTTGCAACGACATCTTTTCTCTTCTGTGTTTGCTGACTACAACAATCCAGCGATCCTGTCAATTCCTGATAGCGAAAATGATGACCTATGATATATTTTTATTATTATAATTATTCTTCTTATTATTATTATTTTCACATTTTCTCATTCGAGAAGCCGTTTCACTTGGATATCTGTTGCAGTAGGTAAGAAAAGTCTATTGCTAAAATAATGCCTCATCATGGCTGTTCCAAATGATTTGAATGCTGAAAACAATTATTATAAAATATTGCGTGGAACCTGAGCCTTTTAGTCCCCTTTTGTTTTCTTTTGTTGAGCACTGAAAGCAATTCTAATGTCTGACCTAAACCTGTTTAATCTGTAAAAACATAACATTTAGAACATTGTGAGAACTTTTCTCAGCTTCAAAAACCTCAAGTTTAACAGCTGTTCAAAGAGGTTTGCTCATTAGTTTTCCCCTAACGTTGTGAGACCTAACATCAAATAATAATAGCATCATAAAGACACAATGTTAGAACCTTAATAATATCATAATATAGTGAATAAAATGTTACAATAACATTAGCCAATGTTGTCAACCATGCCATGTAAGAAAGGCAATCAAATCAGCAACTTCCTGAATGCTTTGAGCTATTACACCAAACTACATTTGATACATGTAGATGACAATAACTACAGAATTTTGTTATTTTATGTAACATTAAGTATAGGGATCATCTCTTGACAGTACAGTTAACCCCTTGTTCACATCCATATGAAGCTTTGCTGCGCTCTAGTTTGATGTGGGTGAGATGTATGCAGCCCGAAGTGTTTGTAGGTCTTTCTGCGTCTCACATCGGTGACTGTAGATGGATGGAATTTATGTGGATATGGAGCCCAGCTAGTCTACGTACAGTACAGCCCAGCACTGCCTCCCCGCTCATTAGAATACAATATGGCTTCCACTAAAGGTCATCCTCTCAGAGTATAATCACACACAATCAAACGCACAAACTTCATACATCACACAGACAGTAAACAGCCACTGGCTTTATTTTCCACTGACAGAGAATGGCTTGCAGCCTATTTATAATTTTACCCTCTCACATCAATTAAAGAAAGCTGGGAGCATGTTAAAGTTCTTTTGGACGATGGGTGAAGCACTACATGGGCTGACTGATTAGTGTGTGTAAGAGAGAAATATATTTGTTAGAAGTTAGATCTATGCCAATGGCTAGTTGAGAGAATTGTAATGCTGATAAAAAGATTAAAAAAAGAAAAAAAAAAGTGATAGACAGAGCTGGAAACATCTGCTAAATGTATGTGTATATTTGCTAAGTGCTTGTCTTCATTCTCATTTGGGAGATGTCCACCTCCAGCGGATGACAGTGACTTGACGTTTTGTCTCTTTTGTTGAAATGACAGGAGCCTGTCAAGAGGATAAATGTGTCAAAATGGAGGTGAGATTGGAAGCTCTCGCTCTCTCTCTGTCTGATTATCATAATGAGGAGAGCACATTTAGTAGTTCATGGCCCCATGTCATCTGATTAGAGCAATGATTAATGATATCCTTTTACCAAAACACCCCTTGCTCTCATACACACACATACTTAGATAATGAGCATTAATGCAATAATGACTTTGTGCTGCGATGTTTTGGTTTTTAATATTTGTTATCAAATATTTATATTTATATTTATATATATATATATATATATATATATATATATATATATATATATATATATATATATATATTTATTGATTTTTAAATTTTTAATTTTCATTAAGACAGGTGGAGAAGAATGACTTGGGTGATTTATACATTTTACTTTTCAAGAACGACTGAAACACAATGCAATACAAAATCAAAAAAATCAAAAATACTGGGTGTTCTGGCAGTTGCTTTTTGTGGTGTTTCTCAGAGGACTATGCAGTTGCTTCGGAAGCTTGTATCTGCCACCGAAACAAACAGAAAAGGTAATTGCAACTTTTTATCTCGAGAAATAAAGTCAGAATTGCAAGATACAAACTCGCAATTGCAAGGAAAAAGTCAAAATTGTGAGAGAAAAAGTCACAATTACCTAATCTTTTTATTTACTTCTGCAAGAAATTGGCCGTGGTTGGATTTTCCATCAGGACAATGATCCAAAACAAACAATCAAAATCAACACAAAAATAAGTCTCTGGGTGCAAAATTCTGCCATGGCAATTCAAGTCACCTGACCTGAATTCATAGAAAATTGAAAAAGAGAGTGGATCAACATGGACTTGGGAATCTGAAGGATCTGGAGAAATTCTGTATAAAGGAATGGTGTCAGATCTCTTGTCAGATAAAGAAATTAATTAATAAATAAAAGGGTGCCATTAATTGCGGCCAATGTGTATTACAGAGAGAGAGAGAGAGAGAGAGAGAACATGTATTTCATGAGATTGTTTCCCCCATTTTCAAGTTTTTCTTCAATGAAAGGTTAGACTTCTGTGAATTTTTTGAATAAGAGGTTAAAAGGATTAACAAAGCAGATTTATTTTCACAGGCTTCTTTGTTCATTCATATATATATATATATATATATATATATATATATATATATATATATATAGATTTAGTCATTTAGCAGACGCTTTTATCCAAAGCGACTTACAAGTGAGGAAAACAAACAAGCGATTCTTCATGAATTGGAAAAATAACACAGGAAGTGCTCACAATACAAGTTTCATACATTGCTCAGTACCATAAGCTAGAGTAGGAAGGGAAAAAGGGGGAAGGATAGGTTTTTTTTGTTTTTTGGTTTTTTTTTATGAGGGGATTAAGTGTTCACGGAAGAGGTGAGTTTTCAGCTGTCTCTTGAATATTGCCAGGGAATCTGCGTTCCTGATGAAAGTAGGGAGATCATTCCACCAGCAGGGAGCAGTGAAGGAGAATGTTCTGGAGAGTGATTTTGTGCCTCTCTGTGATGGTACCACAAGTCTTCGTTCCTTTAGTGATCGCAGGCTTCTGGTGGGGACGTAGCGTTGTAGCAGTGTGTGGAGGTAGGAAGGTGCAGAGCCTGTGGTGGATCTGTAAGCAAGCATCAGCGCCTTGAACTTGATGCGAGCAGCAAGGGGTAGCCAGTGCAAAGAGATGAAGAGGGGCGTGACGTGGGCTCGTTTAGGCTCGTTGCAGACAAGACGTGCAGCAGCGTTCTGGATCATTTGAAGAGGTTTGATTGCACTTGACGGCAGACCAGCCAGAAGAGCATTGCAGTAATCAAGCCTTGAAATGACCAGGGCCTGGACAAGCAGTTGTGTTGCGTGCTCAGTCAGGAAGGGACGGATTTTCCTGATGTTGCAAAGTGCAAATCTGCATGACCGCGCCGTCTTTGAGATGTGGTCACTGAAGGTCAGTTGGTCATCGAAGATAACTCCAAGATTTCTGGCCGACTTTGATGGGGTAATGGTGGTTGTACCAAGCTGTATGTTGATGTCATGTTGAACAGTAGGAGTGGCAGGGAAGACTAAAAGCTCAGTCTTTGCCAGGTTGAGCTGCAGGTGGTGTTCTTCCATCCACGTGGAGATGTCCGCCAGACAGCTTGAGATCCGTGCAGCTACTGTGGAATCATCTGGTTGGAAGGACAGGTAGAGTTGTGTGTCATCAGCATAGCAGTGGTAGGAGAAACCATGTGCCTGTATGATGGGACCCAGTGATGTAGTATAAATGGAGAATAGGAGGGGACCAAGAACTGAACCCTGAGGAACCCCAGTGATCAGTTCATGAGGTTTGGATACCTCCCCTCCCCAGGCAACTCTGAAAGACCTACCTGTGAGATAGGACTCAAACCACTGAAGCGCAGTACCTGAGATGCCCAGTGACGAGAGGGTGGACAGAAGAATTTGATGGTTTACGGTGTCGAAGGCAGCAGATAGATCCAGTAGGATGAGAACAGATGATTTGGAAGCAGCCTTAGCAATCCGCAGGGATTCCGTGACAGACAGTAGCGCAGTCTCTGTTGAATGACCGCTCTTGAAACCAGATTGGTTGACGTCCAGATGGTCGTTCTGTGTGAGGAAGGATGACACCTGGTTGAATACAACTCGTTCAAGTGTTTTTGATATGAACGGTAGGAGAGAGACAGGTCTATAGTTGTCCACGAGTGATGTGTCTAGCATGGGTTTTTTAAGCAGTGGGGTTACTCGAGCCTGCTTGAATGTGGTAGGGAAAGTGCCTTTGTGGAGAGACGAGTTAATGATGTGTGTAAGTGCTGGTAAAAGAGTGGGAGAGATGGCTTGTAGAAGGTGTGAGGGGATGGGGTCTAGAGGGCAGGTGGTGGGATGAGTGGAGAGGAGAAGTTTTGATACTTCTGCCTCTGTGAGAGGGGAGAAGGAAGGGAGAAGATTAGTGGATGAGGAGGGGCTGAGTTCCTGTGTGGGTGGTGTAGAGAACTGGCTGCTGATGGAAGATGTCTTGTCGGTGAAGAACTTGGCAAATCGATCAGCAGTTAAAGATGTGGTGGGAGGTGGTGGAGGGGGACAGAGGAGTGTGTTGAATGTCTTGAAGAGTGAGCGTGGGTTTGTAGCGCCGTTGATTTTGTTGTGGAAGTATGAGGACTTAGCTGCAAGGACTCTATCAGAAAAGGATGATAGCAGATCTTGGTACGAACCTAGGTCAGATGGGTCTTGTGATTTGCGCCATTTCCTTTCTGCTGCCCTGAGTTTGATCCGGTCTTCACGAAGCGCATCGGATATCCAGGGGTTGGAAGGAGTTGCTTGTGATGGTCTGGATGACAGAGAACAGATACTGTCTAGGGAGGAAGATAAAGTGGAGCATAATGTGTGTGTTGCAGTATTTACATCCAAAGATGAGAATTGTGTGTGTGAGGGAAGGGAGGATGACACAACAGAAGAGAGATGGGAAGGGGAAAGAGAGCGCAGGTTTCTTCTGAAGGAAACATGTGAAGTGGTTGGTGGTGCACAAATAAGTTGCAGATTGAAAGTGATAAAGAAATGGTCAGAGACGTGCAGAGGTGTGACCAGAATGTTGTCAGTGATACAGTTACGTGTGTAGATCAGGTCCAATTGGTTGCCAGATTTGTGGGTGCTCGTGGTGATGAGTCGGTTGAAATCAAATGAGGCTAGGAGAGAGAGGAAATCAGAAGCATATGGTTTATCAAGGTGGATGTTGAAATCGCCCAGTAGTACAAGTGGACTACCATCGTCTGGGAATGAGGACAGCAGCATGTCCAATTCCTCAACAAAGGTACCCAATTGACCTGGGGGGCGATAGATGAGTACAAGATGAATTTTGACAGGGTATGTAATTGTAATGGCATGAGATTCAAACGAACAGTTGTTGTATAGAGCAGGGTGAGTTAAGTATTTCCAATTGTTAGAAATGAGGAAACCTGTGCCCCCTCCTCTTCCTGACTGATGAGGGGTATGAGTAAAAGTGAAGTTGTTAGAAAGAGCAGCGGGGGTTGAGGAGTCCTCTGGACGAATCCATATCTCAGTCAAGCCTAAGATATTGAGAGTAGAGTTAGTGGCAAAGGCTGGAATGAAGTCAGCTTTGTTAACAGCTGACTGACAATTCCATAGGCCTACAGAAACAGATAGAGGTTGGTTAGAAGAGGAGTAAATAGGACGCAGCTTAGTAGTGTTGCGTTGCCTTCTGCGGGTGATAGTGGAGCGTATGCGAGTGACAACAGGAATATATTGGAAGCACATGTTGAGTATGGGAGCAAAAAAAAGGGGGGGGGGATACTTAAGTGTCCTGTCGGTGTCCTTGCTCGGTGGAGTCGCGCAGGTAGAGTCGCAGGTCTTTACCCGAGTCGGTCTTCACACGAGGAGGCTGAACGCTTCCGCTGACGCTTCCGCGACAGCGCGCACACACTAAATAAATAGCGTACTTACTAACATATAAGTGGAAACAGCTGAGTCCGCCCTAACAATTAGCTCAGCAAAAGAGTTTCGCCGTGAATGGGCCAAATCGAAACTACTGCAGGAAGCGCACGTACAGCACTTAAGTTCACAGCCCAGCAATACCAAAACTAACAACCGCTACAGTTCTACTAAATGGCAGCGAATACAAATACAAACAGATACAAATCAAAGCGCAAACATACAACTAAGCAAAGAATCGAACGAATCCTTCCTAGCAGCAAATAATAACTTCGCAATAGAGCAGAAACGGGTATTAAGTAAACACTCACGCGCTCTCGCCGTCTTCAGTGATCTCACGCTTGTCACGCTTATAAATGTATATATATATACATTTTTAGTTGTGATTAATCTCACCCTTTTTGTGCGATTGATTATTGAACCCTTATCAAAAATTTAAGCTTACACCATTTATCTTGTTTAACTATAAGGAGTCAATATAATAAATACATTTTGCACACCAAAACACCTGTTTAAAAAAAAAATAAAAAATACAGGATTTTTTTTTCAGAATTAAGTGTATAGTACATATACAGTGCAACAGCAAAGAGTTTATTTATATTTTAGACAAGTCAAGTTCCGATATAGAACATGGAGATGTCCAAAAAAAAAAAAAAAACTTCAACAGAAAGCAAATAAACAAAATCTAAAACACAAACTGCCTTGACATAGCATACCTACTACAGTACATGGACAGCAACATACTCATGACAAATGAAAACATTACATGTGTGGAAACAATGTGCGATCAGTACATCGAGATATAATATAACGGACTCACATGTGCTTACTGTACGATATGTCACCGCAATTGTCTTTAACTTGATTGCAGTCTTTATCCATTAAAGGTAAGGTAAGCCGTATTTCAAAAATGCTGTTGGACATTGTTGATATTTGAAATCAACCCAAACAAGCAAACTCCTCTCTTCATTGCTCTGCCTCCAAAACTTATCCTCCAATCCTAATCACCCTGTTCAGTCTCGAGTCCTGATCACAGCTGGAAGGCTAGGCGAGTGCACTAACAATGACGTAAACACCGTATTTTCTAGTAGTCGTCAGTTCGCAGTGGTTTACCTGTACAACTCTTACTTGCTAGCCGCTGTTAAACACGCAATGTGAGAGTGGATGTCTGTTTATTAGCTGGCGTGCAACAAAATAATGCTTCATGAAAAATAAAGCGCAGATGATGAACGAACAGAAGAACAAACAAAGAAGCACAAAAACATACAGTACGTACAGTATACAAGAGTAAATACAAACAAGATTTCATTGTTAGTCGCTAACAGGACAGCAGACAATCCAGACAATCAATGACGCTCAAACCCAGTGTTAGCAGTTTCTGTGCCTGTTTTCAGGCATTCCCGCTCTCTCCAGTGCTGGAAAGCTTTTCTAATATTAATGCCTGTCCTAAAGCGCTTGCCCAGTCATAAACCTTCATTCCAGTGATATTCTTTTAAGCTCTTTTGTATTGTGTCTCATCTCTCTTTCTGCATCTCTCTTTCTGTTTTTCTTCAACTCTCCCTCTTGTTCATTTTCTCTCCTCGACCATCATGTGCCCCCTAATGCTGATTTGCTACACGTTTGTTGTTAGTGTCGACCCGACCAACTTCCAGTGTTTTTGAAATGCTGCTTATCCCACCTATAAAACTTTACTCGCTACTCTGGTTTGCTTTATACAGCCAAGAAACATAGCTTGTGTATTATCTGGCCATAAGGTGGGATGTTTTGACATTGAATGACAGAGCTCATGATTTAAAACAAAACACACACTGGAATGAATAATTCACTGAAAACCAGTGTGGGTCTGTATTCTCTCTGCCATCTCTGATGTAATCAGCCTGGTTTTAGCGCTGTTTTGGACCCAAATGAATTCACTTACTGGATCGTTGCATTAAAAATGAGTTTAGTGGCTTAAAATGATCTGATCGCAAATAGAAGTGAAATGGGGTTAAAGGGTTAGAATAGAAATTTCCACCTACCAGGGTTACAGGTGCTTGCCCCATTACAGATGCTCAGTGTGATAAACTCTCGACTTCTAAGGTCATCTAACTGCGTGACGTTACGTAAATGGCGAAATTTCATGTGCTTCAGTAATTTATTTGCACTATATGTCTGTCCCTCTCAGCCTCATTTTCATTCATTCCTACCTCGAGGAAAGTCTGTTGTGATAAAAAATCGGGAGATGTTCTGTTAAATGGGCAAACTCTATAGTTTATTTATGAACAACATCATGTCAAGATGCAAAGGTTTTGCTATTTACAAGATGTATGGTAACCTCTGAGCGCTGATGGACACCTATAACACTGATTCTATACTGTGAATATAAAACAGGCCCTATATAACATTTAATTTTACTGTAAGTCCAGAGCTGTTCTCTTGTTTATTGGAGTTTTGTGCTCTGATGGCCAGCTGTGCTTTGACATAATACACTGTAAACTCTGTCGCTAAGGTGTGTCAGTATGGCAGCATTTATTGTAAACGATATAGAATTTAAACCCTTTTAAAATATTGTATCCTTTATCAGTGGCATAGGTTTTTGTTTTTGGTACATCCCAGTGAATCAAAATACAACAAAAACAGATCTTTGAGTGGAAACTTGGAATGTAGAAGAAGCCTAAACCAAAAAGCCTGTTGGTGACTCATCTGAAAATTCCTTCCTCTCGTTCTGTGTCTTTCCAGACGCCTTGTAATACAAAGCCCTTAGTGTTCCTTGCATGACAGACACAATGTGGACTGTGTTTTTAATTGTGAGTGGGGTGGGCGTAAACACAGCTTTTAAATCCCTTCTTTGTGGATCAGAGGTGTGGATTTACATCTGGAGGACACAGTGATTCATCTGCTGCTTCTTTAACGTCTGTTTTAGTAGAGACACATTCTTCTACTTCCTACGACGACACATTGTACTATTGTCCCATGGCACCTCTGGCAATGTGATTGGATGTTTTTGGCTTGAGGGCGGGACTGGGTGACCTACATGTGAACTTGGCCACTGGAGAGAAAACGGTGGAAGATCTGACTGGTTCACCACACTGATTCCAATGTGAGCAGTGTGTACGAAATGCATCTTGAGAGAAATAGAAAGCTTTTGTGTCTCTGTTTTCTGTTCTTTATATATGGCCCTTGTACCTCCTTCAGTGCATGCTTATGATTTTGTTTTCTTTGGTTTTAGTGTCTGCCAGGAAAAAAATATCAACGGAATAGCACACCTCTCCTTAAAAAGCGATACAGTTTCAGGTATCATGCATGTTCAAAACACAAATGATCAGAATGAGTTATGAATATAGTTGATATAAAATAGACAATTCAACTGTTAAATTCAAAGATAAAATCTTAGAATAATATAAGTAGAAAAACTAGATTTAGGTTAATCTGGCTTTTAAAGTCATAAATGCTGTTATAATTGAATCTAAAGTAGTGTAACCCCTGGGGGGATTTCAGAACGGTTTTCATATACACACACTCACATATATCAGGTCTGAAACTATGTATTACGCTGTCAAAAAATTAAATGGAGAAGTCATTCTAACGGGCACCTTCTGACCCTTTGTATTTTCTGTCAATTACAAAAGTGTAAAGTAATGCATAATTATGGGCCGATGTATTAAAATGCACAAATAATTTGTGTTTATGCAAAATTTTGGACCACTGTGTTGTAGAATTGCTAGCCATGCATAACTAATGTACTGTATTTACATCATAAAAACACACAACACTTGTCTTTGTGTGATAATAATAATCTCGGTAAAGGCTGATCTTGATGTGTTGAGATGTTTTCAGTATGCAGTTTGCTTAGATGGTCATAAAGAGATGCTTACTTGTCCTGCATATTTACTAAACCAAAGGCAAACAGTGTTTTTGCTAATGATCGCCTGTTCTTAGCGTCTGCTTAGTGGGACTCTGGGGCCCCCATGTTACTCAGGTGGGCATAATTACATTTCTTAAGGTCAACCTCTCACCAGGATGAATTAGTGAAATTACATAGTTGACCACTCTAGGGCGTAGATCCAAATGCAATTAACTTAGTTAATAGATCTCCAGTAGCCTACAATGCCACTATAAGTAAATGGGGCCCATTCCATGCAGGGGCCACACACAGAGCCAGTTCACTTGGAGACATTTTCAAGCTCACTTCTTTGATTGCTCATGTCACAGCCTGCTTTGTCAGTGAAAATGTGAAAATATTCAAATCCCAAGGCATGGCAGCGTGTTTAGGCCCCATAGGCTCAGACAAACACTGCAGCCTGCAGTAAGAGCTCCTTTTATTTGTTTAAACATGCAATAGGGAGCAAGCTATGAGATATTGATTAGTGTATACCCTGATCAATCACACTAAATGATTGGATGTAAGCCCTGGGATCCCCTGCAGGCTATAGAAGAGAGGCAGACAGTGAGATCTGGGATGGCCTCTGCAGTCTAGTGAGCAATGCAAATGCACTCTAAACAGGGCCTTGGCTGAGCGGGGGCTTTCAATCAAAAGAGGCCAGCGGTTCAACTCCCTTTGAGTATAATCCCAGCCTACCGACCCCAGAGACTTGCCTCTCTTCCACTACCTAGTCAGTGGCACAGATATTTGATAGCCATATGTAGATAGGGTAAACATCAATTCATGTTAGTTCATTGCATATGTGTCTCCATCTAAGAAAATACATTTGAGAGGAAAATTCAAGTGTGCCTCAAGGCTTATCTTTTTTATTATTATTATTTTATTTTTTGTATTGTCTTGATTTTGATGTGTGTTTGCTTTTTGACATTTGTATGCTTCAATTACGTGTTTGAGTGAAGGGGAGAGGATAAGGACAGGGTAGAGGTGTATTTCAATACAGCCATGTATAAATACTATACTATACTACAACTACTACTACTACTGCTAATATTTTTCAGAAAGAAAGAAAAATATGAATGAATTAAAGTAATTCATAAGATTAAATAAGCTTCAGATAAGTGGAATAGAGATGTGGGGGTTGGGGTGCATGTCCTCTCCCCCGTAATTAAAGCATTAGTTTACTCAAAAATGAAAAAAACTGTCATTAATTACTATTAATAATAATAATTATTAAAATAAAAATATATTTTAAATATTAATGATTATTAAAATTAAAATATTCACAAGAAATCACATTTTAATACAAAAATAGGAAGAGGTGAAAACGTTTTTCCAATGTAGGTAGATGCACGTTTTTTTCAACGAGCCTAGGTTGATCATTTCAAATCAAACAATTTCAATTTATTTTAACATTTATTTTGCACTTCACACTAAACAGATTTAAACCTACAAAATAATTAGATTCATTACTAAGTCATGGGGACAGAAATAGAACACAAACATTGCCATTTCCTAATGAGTTTTTCTTTTTTTCATGATTTAATCACATTTATTAGCATTGTACATGTTAAAACATAAAACATATCTAGACCTGAATTGAAAGATCAGTCTTAAATTTCAGGTAGGAGCTTTTTGACAAAGGATTTCCTGCTAGAGCTCTAATGTGAAGGTTCGACTTAGCGGTCACATACACACATGAATTACAGAAGTGAACTGGTACAAGTGAGATTTGACACTGATCATTCATACTTCTTGTCCATTTTCTCAGACAGTGGGGTGCAGTGACAAGGGAAATTGTCTCTCTAATCTAATAGATGAGTCTGCTTTTTGTTTGCACCCAGCCTTGCAGAAAAAAAGCCACAGGGGATTAAAGCTACCATTCTTGTGCATTATGACTGCTCAAAAGCTTACTGCTGCCTCTGCAAAGATTGACACATCAAAACAGATTCATTTTCTTTTTAAATGCAATTGCTGGAATTTCTGGAGGTTTCACATTTTTTTCCTCTTGATGTCTACAATATATGATCACTGTTCAGTTATGCAGGGCATGTGATGTATTATAGTAATGCTTTAAATATTTATTATACTATCATTACTTCTACTAATAATAGGGATGATGATAATAATAATAATTAAAATATGCTTTATGTATTCGATCAGTTTTTGATCAATCTTACTTAAATGCATGTTCTATAATTCACGTATACGGTGCTTTAATCTTTTATGTCAAACATTACAATCAAATAATGCCAAGTAAATTCTAAATAAGAATAATTAGTTACAGTTGGCTTGATATTTAAAGCAACATAATTCAGCAATTTCTGATCCAGGTACAGTGTCTATGTAATTCAGTATCAGTTTGCTGGGATGTACTCAGGACCGCTATACCTGATAGTATAATAGGATTATATTCTGTGCTTCTTTGGTGTTGATGCCTAATAATGAGATTAATTGAATGAGTGTAATTTGGAGAGAGTCAAACCTCTAGTGGCTGCAAAATAACCTGTAACGCAGGTCTCTAAACAGCTGTGTCAACCACATCCTAACATCCTTTTTTGTTATCCAGGGAATTTCCATCATCTGGAATACATAGCTACAAATTGATTTTGTTAAGTGTGCAAAGATCAGATTTTTTTTAAACTGTTAGGATTTTTCTTTTCTTTTTTCCTGTATCCTTGTTGGCTGAAGCAGCTAGACTATAGGCTAAGCTTTGGCACACATACATGTGGATAATTATTATTAACTTCCAGTTCATTTAGCTGCTCTAATGCTAATTTCAACTTCAGAAATTAAAATAAATAAGGTCATTATCATCCGCTAGTACATTTGCATATCTCACAGGTGTACTTATCCCCAAGCATTACAGATAGAAATGTTCCCCAAGTCAAATCAGTCAGCTCCAAACCAACAAAAAGGAGAGGTGCTCATTTAGCCCAAAATTTGCACCCAGCACAAAAATCATGCAAATGAATCCCCAGCACTCAATTGGAAGACACAGCATTTAGGTGACATTAATCAAAACTAAATATGCAGGCAAAGGTGAGGTAATCCCAGCCGTCCCTGGTACAGTCGTAACTGCTGGCAGCCTTGTTGGTTCTATTTTGCTGTTCTGAATGAGCAGGTCTGTAATAGAGTGCTGCGATAGGAATGTGAGATTTTGATTTTCTAAAATTTCCCCTGTATTTTAAGGTAGATTATTGAAATGAATTTTTATTTTTATGAAAAAAATCATCATTTGTGACTAAATTGTCATTATGTTTGTGTAGGTCTTCACACATCCATTGATGATTCAATGGTCAATGATGATTTGACAGTAGCCTACGCTGATAAAACATGTCAATCATCAATGATGAATTTGCATGAGAAATAAAAGTGAAATATAAGTCAAATCAGAATTTACTACATTACATATAATGTATAGCCAAGTTTTCACTCTTACTTATGCTTTCTAGTTATAGCACAGGTTGAACCCACCTGGTTCAACATTCATGTCAGTATGTTCATTTCAACTTTGCATTAGGAAGTAGAAATTATTGATGCTTGCCTTAGCAAACACCTTTAATAGAACTTACAAACCACATTACTGCATGGCAGTAAGAGGCGCAGATAAAATGCTGACTCATAATCTGAGTTTAAGATAAATGAGGGCCAGTTACAGTGCTCTTGTTGATTAAACTTGACAAAATAAACTCCTCTAATACTTATAGACAGACAGAGTGACAGACTCAGTAACAGATAATGATCTAAGTCATCAGTCATCTTTTAACCCATTACTGGCACTAAACATCGCCATTTAAACAGACAGAAAAGTCTCCAGTCTATCTTGTGTACTGCAGACTCAACTGTAAAGAAACTGTGACAGAAATACTGATAAGAGAAGTCATGTAAGTCCAGCAAACCACCCTCCCTGTAAGCGTTTAATGGACAGTGAAAGCGAACGTGCTGTTCATGGCAGGAGAGCCACATTGCTGCACACCTCTCATCCCTGAAAGACCAACGAAGACAACCTGCAAATGCGCCTCTTCCCCAGTCATGTGGCATCCACGTACTTCATAACAAAGAGCAGTTACGTAGGAAGAGCCTGCGAGGGGCTAGCATCAGGGCAGTGGTGCAGAAAGGGCTTAGAGTCGATCAGACCTTCCCCTGGCAGCACCACACATTGAAATGCAAATATCTAGGCAGGGTTTCCACCCCGTGCGCCACTCACAAATTGAAAAGCAGTTTTTATCTATGCTAATGCAAGCATGGTAATTGAAGTTAATCAATCAATGCTAGCTTTCACTAAAACCTTGAACATGATTGAATAAAGTAATTATCATTCAGGGAAGAATGATGAAGTTGTAGACAGCATGAACCTTATTAAAGGAGGATTTTGAGTCACAATGGCTTAATTTAGCAGGCATCCTCTCTTTGCCTCTTTTCTCTCCCTGGCTCATTTTCTACATCTTCTTGCTACATTTCTTTCTTTCTTTCTTTCTTTTTTTTTTTTTTTTAGATATCCTCCTGCTATCTCTCTTGTCCTAAACACAAGGTTACACCGAAGCTACATTTTTACCAAGGAGCAATAGTCTTTCTGTACCATTTAAATATCTCTGCTGTCGTAATGCTATCAAGAACAGAGGCGGGGTGGATTCAGTTAATGAGTTGTCATTCAGTCAAAGACAGACTAAAAGATGACTGAAATTAATCCTCCCTTTATAATGTCTTTGATAAGCTCAATTAAGCTTCAACCTGCCAAATGTGCATCCCCCCCACCCCCGCTAAAGTGACACATCCCCTCCAAACCTTCATGTAAAATCTCCCCCTTAAGGAAATGTGACATTCCCTTTAGCTGGACTCAACCCTGGCCCCTCTAATTCACACTTGATGTTTCTGTTATTTCAAGGTAAAATGACACTAATACATGACTGCTGAAGTAGCGGATGAGAAAGAGATGTCCATGCCAACCATCCTAGAGCTCAGCAGCCTCCTCCCAGGGTGCGCTCCTGTCAGGAGAGGAGGAGGTAATTTAGCCTCCTTCTTTGGTTGGGCCCTGGCTCTCTGCCTCTGGCTGGGCTAGTTAAAGACCTTCTCCGGTATGTCACCCAGTTTAATATTCACCCTACATAATTATGCAGGATTCACAGTGCTATCAAACTGCAATTCAAATTAGTTCAGGATTAAAGGCACAGCGCAGTGCTGCTTCCTTAATTGCATTGTACTGCACTGATCACATTCAAATAGCCATTACTCATTCCCTCTGTAGAGCAATAAGTCATAGGGATTAATGCTCGGGCAGGTGACAGGGCCAGACCATTAAAAGGCAGTTATGCAGAAAGCATGGCTGAGTTTTATTCACGTTAATGAAATCAGCGAAATGAAACTGTAATAGATTTATCAAAGCTCCGATGGATTTGCAGTAAATCAGTTTGATTCAGGCAATCAAACTGGACAATAGAGATAGTTTTCAGACGGCGTTGCCGGGCGGCACGAGGCAGCATGTGAGGAGAGCTGATATTCTTCTGCACTCGGATTTGTGGCGCGCGGCATGCCGGCGGCCTATTCCCAGAGCGGGACGGCTAATTTCAGACAGCTGAACGTGCCAGTGCAGTGACTGATAAAACATACGGCCTTCCAGTTCAATGGCATATTCCTCTACCCTAGCTGTCACAAATCCCCTTTTTTTTTCTTCTTTTACTCCATCTTCCCCTGCCTCACTCTGCTCAATATATCTCTGGGCCATGTCTTATGAATGTAACCCTTGAGAAAGTGTTTGAGATGGATGTCCAGGATAACTTTACCCTTAAGTAATTTTAAAAATCTTATACCAGTTATAGTTATACACAGTGTCAGGGAATCTACTTGTAAACCGTAACATGCAGAGCTTCATAATATGAAGTCATTCAACTACAGTCAAACTTTCTTTTGAAACAGCAGTTAGCTAAACTACAATATAAGTATGTATACTGTATATAGCCAATGTTAAAATACACTTTTGAAATGTAAACACTGTGATTCTGCGGCATAGTGCAAATGCATAGTGCAAAAGATTTGGGAAAGCCGCAGGATAAAAAAATAATAACAGTCATTATTTTTGTTCTCTCCACATTAATCCTCCCCCTCCAGTACCAGTTCTCTTTCTTTCTCTCTCTCTCTCTCTCTCTCTCTCTCTCTCTCTCTCTCTCTCTCTCTCTCTCTCTCTCTCTCTCTCTCTCTCTTTTTCTTTCTTTCTTTCTTTCTTTCTTTCTTTCTTTTTCTTATTAAATGACCTGTACTGAAAAGATATTGAGTTTTGATGTGGCCTTAATGAGTCGTCTACTGTATGGCATAAATTCAAATTAAAACCAATTAACCCCAATCAGTAGAACCTCATCTAAACCTTTTTTCCCCCCCTTTTTATGGTTCAGTGCTGACTAAATCATTGATTAGGCTCAGTGAGCAGCATTACTAAATGACCATCTGAGTGGCAAAGAAGCCTGTTAGCCCTAATAGAGAGGCCACAGTCATTATACCACTCTCTCTCCTGCTCTGTCTCATTCTCTCTCTCTCTCTCTCTCTCTCTCACTAATCTAATATCAACTTTTCTTATTAAGGTCTTACAAGCTTGTCTGCCTTCGTTTTGACTTTGGCCCATTTGCTTGGGGAAAAATGTTAAGTAGAAATCTAAGCTCATTTGAGGCTGAAATCCTATTGAGCATTTTGCTTCCTGGACTTGTGTGAATTTACACAATGTTTACATGTCTCATTAATAAAATGACTCCTGCCATATGTTGAATTAATACCAAGAAATTTTGCATACAAATGGGATTACAAGTTCTTGATGGAGAGCTGTATTTATAAAACTGCTTTTACATTGCTATTCACAGACACTGTTTTTTATTTGTTTTGTTTTTTGTTTGTTTTTTTGTACCAGGTCCTAGTAAATTATAGCTGGTAAATTATAGAATTTCTATACCATTTAGATAAAGATATTTATAAGCTCCGCTTGCATGTCAGCGCCCATATTTGTCAGGAGATTATCTATATAGAGTCAGTAGAATTAATATAGATGTGATTGTAATTCTATATATGTCTTTAGATGCAGCCAGGACAGATGTGCTAAACAATTAAAAAATGACAATGAAATAACTTAATGAGTAACACTTTGGTATGGGGAACACATATTCACTGTTAATTATGACTTTTGCCTCAATAAACTCTTGCTCTTTACTGCTAATTAATAGTTAGTGAGGTAGTTGTTGTAGCATTTAAATTTAGGTATGGGGTAGGATTTAGAGATGAAGAATATGGTCATGCAGAATAAGGTATTAATATGTAAACACCCAATATGCAAGCTAATAAACAACTATCTATTTTTTTAACCATACAAATGTGGTCTGCTTTGCTGTTTACTGTCCCACAAGGCTTTAGAACCTCCAAAGCACATATTTGTAGCACATGGTTTGTTTTTGTTGTTCTTTCTTTTTTTTCAAAGTTTCAGAAGCTATTTATATTATCTACATATGAGACAAATGAAAATAAGGGTACATAAAAAGCCAGAGAGTCTGGTTTAATCCATCTGTTTGATTCATGCTTTCATTTGAAAGCGGATCTCAGTGCAAGAAATATTAACACAGTCTTTGATGAGTCTATAAACGAGAACGGTCCACAAAACACACCACAGATCATAAATTAATACTCATAAAAATACCAAGCACACAGACAGATTAGAAATTAAAAGGCAGCAGCTAACACAATACTTAATCCACATTCTGCATAATATAATTAAGCAAGACAACAATACTTCCACCAGCCAATCATTGGAACCCACAGCATAGGCTCCTAGAATATTTAAATGTACACACAGCTGATTTGTATCTCATGTGACTGTGGGTAAATTCAGCTAATAAATATTTAGCAGAAACTATTTTAAAGTGATGAATTATAGATATAAATGTAGATAATATGAAAATTCAATTATTTTTTGGTCCCACTTTGTAATAGGTGTCCTTAAAGGATTAGTTCACTTTAAAATGAAAATTACCCCAAACTTTACTCAACCCAAGCCACCTAGGTGTGAATGTGAACACAATCTGAGTTAATTTAATAAATATCCTGATGCATCCAAGCTTTATAATGGAAGTGAACGGGACCAACGGGTATGAAGCTCGAGAAAGTGCATCCATCCATCATAATCCAATTGTTTCTCTGTTTATGAACTCTCCATAAACTCTGTTACCTGCCTTGTAAAGATTTTAGCAGAGTCCTTGCATTCTGACATCAAGGTTTTTTGTTGTTGAGTGGATTTGCTCTTTTGGCCCCATTTGAGTGTCTTAGTGAGTGTGTACTCTCCTGACACTTCCACCAGTGTGACAGTGATAAATGCTGAACATGGGACACATTAATGCAAGATTCTCTGGTCAATGTCAGCCTTTCTTCACAGTGTCAACTTAAACCAACAGGATCACACTGCAGGAAATGGTAATAGACCCTCTGGAGATGAATCCCTACAACCCAACTACACCATTTCAATGAACAGATGAAAAATATCCATCCATCCACAGGGACGTAAGTGAGAATTGAGTGTTTTTGCCTGTTCTTATAAAAAATTTTAATTTATGCCCAAATAATTTTAAAATGCATACAGCTAGGCTAAACATGGCAATGATTGACTAGATTCTCATTAGCTGACAGATCTGTGCAATATTTCTATGTCATCTGAGAAACATTCTAAAAAATCTATGGACATACATATATTTTATAGATGCATTTTATATTTTCCAAAAACCATTTCAATTTACAGCTGACAGCCAGTACTATAAGCAAGTTTTAAGACTGTAGTTGATTATTTTTTATTTATTATGTTTCATTTTTTCAGTAAATTCAAGGTGCACACTATATTGATATTCTTACATCTTAAATGTAATAATTATTTTTTCTTCTAATTTTTCAAAGTTTTGTGAAAATTATTTTTATTTTTATTTATTTTTTTTTTATCTAGTCAAAAATCTCCACTCCAGTAGCACTTGCATGCCCCAGACATTCATGATTTTTTCCTATCTATATTCTGAAGATTTTTACAGAGGGGGTTGTTCATATAACATTCATCTGATATACGTAACATTTTATTCCTGAAAACTAGTTCAAGATTTTTTTTTTTTCTGGCTGTTGACAAGAATTTTGAACCTGGCTTTATCTACTGCTAAGATTTCTGTCCTCTAAATGTATGTAAATTATACAATGCCCCATTAACATATTTAAATACAACATTTTAGAAAAAGTACAAAACATTTTTCTTAATGTGCTGTGATTAATCAGCTGGGGAAAGTATGGTTTTACCCTGTTCACCTCTAGTGTTGTCTTAATTCAGATTGAACTGCTTAATGCAGACTCTGCTCAAACTTGGTTTTGCAGATTACTTCAGCCTTACTGTAGCTCAGCTGTTTTGCTCTTTAAAAATCTTTAAAAAATCATTAAAGAAACAATTATCATTAAAGTTTAAATATTCACCATTAAAAGTTAACCTACAGTGAATCAGGATTGATCATCTTGCATGCAATAATTTGCATTCTGGATTTTTTAAAAAAAATTTTTTAGTACAAATATGAACATGATCTGAGAAGGTGCCAGAGCATGGTGTCAAGAGTCAAACCATACATTCCTCTTCCAAATGTCAAATGAGTCAGCTCATGTGTTTATGCATAGGGACAAGCTTATATTATATTAAAAGAGATTTTTTTTTCTTTACTGATGACTGATGAGTCAAATAAGTGTTCCAATTGTTCACAAAAATTTTCGAATAGCCATATACAATAATTTATATATTTATTTTAGCCTATATAACATTCTTTATTTTATTTCTCTCTCATTCTCTCTTTCTGTATTGAGCACAGCAAATGTATACTATATCATTTCTTTATTCCTTGCAAGTGGTGAATTTGTGTTACGTTAATTAGCGCAACATTTTAACGTTTTTAGGACAGCTCCTCATAACCAAGCAGAAAATATTTATATACATAAAATATTAACATTTAAAATCTAGCTGAATAACTTCAGTGTTTAAAATTGTGTTTTTGGTGCACATGTATGTGTGTACATCGTAAAAAATTACGCCTCATGTCTGTGTGATTCCGCTATATGTCTAAAACTTTTTGTCATGTTCAAAGAGTGTTGTTGTTTTTACAGTGTACCCAACAATCGGACACTATGTTAAACGGTGCATGGATTTACATTGGGGCTTTTCACACTTAAAGCTGTTAACCCTGGGTCATCCTATGTCTTATTCTTGCACATTGGTTTTGCTTATATATTCCTGAATGTACCATCCAGGTTTTCCTGAATTGACTTTTTGGATCATAACTGCAAGTACAAAATCTTCACTCAAATTAATTTTCCATAAATTTTTAGCATTCCGTCAAATGCTGAAATAAAATATAGCATGTAAACATTTCTATGACAGCACAAAAAATGCATGAATATTTAATGAGGTTATTCATTATTAATGTTGCTAAACAACTGGCTATTTTGTCCCATCAACATTATATAACTGTATTGTTTCCTACTAAATAGCCATAGACATATACACTAGACGTCACCTGGCTACGGCAGTTCACTGGAACGAATGCGTCAATAGCGCCGCCATCTTAGAACAGGGGACCCCTCCTCTTTAATGCATCAGCGTCAATGTAGGCAAAGGTCTAACAGAAATAAAATCACCATAAATAGTCATGAATGCGATTTTCTAGTTTTTTTTTTTTTTTTTGGTTCATTCCAACGGTCAGACATGTATTTATCTTTGAGTCCAGAGGAAATTTAAGTTTTTGATATTAAGATAATCTACTTTTTAAAAAATATAATGCATAGTGCTAGTAGGCCTAAGTATTAGTCACATTCTTCCACTTGAGTAAACTTCGAATGAACTTAAACTACTTACCTTAGCCTACTGCATGCAAAATTGCTACAATGGTGTGTCTATACATGTTAATTTAAATTATATTGGTTTATTAAATATGATACACAAAGCAATTTGCAGGTGGAAGCAAATTACAAATATAAACAAAATATAAACAGCAAGTCATATTATACATTTTTTTTTTAATTAACATATGATAAAAAAAAAATCCAAAACCTTTTCAGGCATAATCTCATTAAATATGTCCTTAAGTGAAGTAACTTCATAAAAGAGCATTCTGCTTGTGTTTAGTCCAGAACAATCTAATAAAATATGTTTGACAGATATACATACAAAACATACATAAAGTTGGGTCTTCACCTTTAAGCAAAAAAGCATGGGTCAATTTTTAATGTCCTTATTAAGAGCTTCGGAATCTACAAACAAAACGAATCCATAAGTGCATAGTATTTAGTGTACTTCCAGGGACACAGCCAAGTGAGAGTGGAGTAGAGGCTGGCTGAAAGGGTTTGTTCCTGGTTTTTTGTTGTTGTAAACAGTTTCTGTTTTTCCTCTCACGTCGCAGTTCATCAGATACAATCGGGGTAAACAGCCAGAACTAGTATGTTTGGATAAACTTGTTAATTTGTTTTAACTTAAGACTCATCTCCGTTAGCCAAGAATGCTGACTTGAAATAGACGGGGACTGAACTCGGACACACAGCACCAGTCGGAGAAACTATTGAATAGAGACCAAATCAACTGTCCACATTTCCAACATCTTATAATCACATTACATTGATATAAATACATTCTGTTCATTGTCGGTTTTCCTAACTGTCAAAAACGAATGGGTAACTAGCATGGATTAGCTGCGATCGATAATCAAAGACTGAAACAAACCAACGTAACCAGATATATATATATATATATATATATATATATATATATATATATATATATATATATATATAATAATATAATATAATATAATTTCGCAACATTCAATATCATAAAACACATTCTCACTTGTGAAATGTAATCCCTTGCTGTCTGGTTTTTAGATTTCTTTCATTTGAACACCCATACGCAGCAAAAAAGTCCGTCATCGTCCATGAATTCAAAGTACAGGCGGAGACAGCAGCGTTACCTAGCTACTTCCTATGACAAGACCCCTGTTCCAAGATGGCTGGCGGTTTTGACGCATGCTGAGAACCCCCAGGCGACGTCTAGTGTATATGTCTATGCTAAATAGCTACCTTTAGAACTGCACAGTGCGAAGCTGATTCATAAGCCTGGGTTAAAAGTAATAACCTCCTTTCAGAATTGCAAGTGTGAAATGTTGCTATATGCAGGGTTAAATCAGGCTTTAAAAAGACAATACACAGTGTGAAAAGCCCAATCAAATTGCTTAGTTCAGTATTTTTATACCATTTCCCATCACTCTCCCCACCCATCTACCAACCTAAACCTCACCTCATTTCCTCCATTTTATTTTAAGCATATATGTATTTGGGGAAAAAAAAAAAAAAAAAGATCTGCACTCACTATATATAAACCAAACCAAAATACAATCAAGTCAAGCCACCTTTATATAGCGCTTTTTACAATGCAAATTGTAGCAAAGCAGCTTTACATTAATAATTGGCAAATAATTTTGGCTGCAGAGCAGCTCCCAAAGAAAATGGTGTCATTGTCCAGCTTATTCTATATATTATTGATTCATTCCGTTGCAAATATCAGTAGTTATTAGTCTAGTTAATTTATGTATATCAGCACTGGAGAAAACAGTGACGTAATCGTCTGGCTCAGCTCAGTTCGCATACAACGGCGCCAATGCAGGCATATCAAAAACACTGCTGAATATCAAGCAAGTGTCCCCAACTTAAGCAAGCCAAAGGCAACAGCGGCAAGGAACCAAAACTCCAACAAATGGAGAAAAAAACCTTGGGAGAAACCAGGCTTAGTCAGGGGCCAGTTCTCCTCTGGCCAACAGTGAACACTTGCCTGATACTCAGGCAGAGTTGCAGGTCATAAGTCCGATTGGAGTCGCAACAGTCAAAATATTTAATCCAGTTCCATCTAGTTTAAGATCTTTTTAATCACGTCAGTATGGCAGGGTTTGTTGGGATATGTGCCACTGGCTGATGAGTCGGTAAGGCCCTCACAAGGGATGAGCTAGTTCACAAAGTCTTCGCCGACACCCCAGGGCCACGCTGTAGCCGCGCACAGGCGCAGGTTTCCCATCCAACCCGGACACGGCCCGGATCCAGCCAATCACATTAATTGGTAAACCTTGGAATAAGCAGAGAGAAGAAGAATGGCGTCTACGCTATTTTTTGTCTAATGTAACGAGTACATCCGGTGTTCCCAGTTCCGGATGACCTGATCTATGCAGCCTAACAATCCTTTTACGGATATGAAGGCAAAAATTGATAAAGTGTCATGTGTAAGCCAGGTTAAATAGATGCGTTTTTAGTCTAGATTTAAACAGACAGAGTGTGTCTGCTTCCTGAACAATGCTAGGAAGATTGCAAACAACAACCGCAATAGCAAACAATACAGACAAGATCCAAGACAGAAATCTGACTGGCTGAATGTCACTTTCGGAATACCTCAAATGGAGATCGCTGAAGTCCAGTACAGCTCTGTAGTGTGTTGGTGTTTTCAGATCACGGCCCTTTTCAGTGGTAGAGCCAGGATTTTTTCATTGGGGTGGCCAGGCAGGGGTCAGTAACCAGCCTGGGGTGGCACAGAAATCTTCATTATTTCAACATAAAAAATAGTCTATAATGTACTGGCCTTTGCCTACAACACAACTGAATACAGTTAATTTGAATTAGATCATTATCTCTTTAAAAATCTTAATTCTTCACCTGCAGGTATATTAATAAAGGGGCTCACACTTCGAAGCTCATTCGGCACCTGTATCCTTTCCACACGCATTTGAATCAATTAGTGTTCGCTACAGAGTTCTCTGGAGCTCAAGGGTCGAGCTTAACCTTTTTATTAGGTGGAGAGATGGGTAGGGTTAGGGTGTGGTTGGGGGATACAGCTCCACCCATCATGCCCATAGTAGGTCAAGAGAGGGGGGAGCTGGAGCTCCAGAGGGTGGGAGCTGGAGGTTATGGCTCTGTAGTGAGTAGCTTCTCGTTTGAATTGAGCCTGGCACAGAGGAGAAATTGGAGTGCGCATCTGAATAGTCACCCGTTTTTTGAGCGTGGTGGCCAAAGGGGTGGCCAATCTTAGGCCACCCCCTAGCTCCGCCCCTGCATCTTTGCAAAGAGGTCATGTGAATGGTTGCCAGATTGCATAAAACAAAAAGCCGGCCACGTATCCATTTAACAGAAAAGCTCTGATTGGGGGATTTGAGCTCTTGTTATCTGGCAACCGCAAACATGAACGTTCACCTAATAGAATCTTGTACAGCTGACAACAACAACAAAATTTGTCATCGTCCCGTCTTAGTCAGGGGAAAAATCTTTATTGATGAATATTTTTCGTCATAGATTTCGTTAACGAAATTAACACTAGTTTTAATAAACACAGAGGGAAACAAAGCACTAAATGTTATAACACAATGTTACCACTACACCAGGAACTGAGAAAAACCAAGGGTGTAAACACAAAAGGGAATCAACAGAACAGAGAACAGGTGTGAACTAATTAGAAACCATGGAAACTAACTAGAGGTGGGAAAATGAGAACAAAGGAAACTAGTACTAGAACTAAACCAAACAAGTCAGGATTAGTTCAGTTGGCTTATTTAAAAAGCTTTTATAAACATGTCTTAGAGGTAAAAAACATTACTAGTGTCCATCTTGAGACGAAACAGTGGCATTGACATATTTGAAGATATGTGCAAGTTACAGGTTACATGTGCAAGCTGCAGGAGAGAAGTCTTAACATAGAACTGGTTTAATAAAGCACCAGGAGAATTACAGGAAACATCCACTACACCATTAAACCAACAACAATGACGGACAATGACTGAAGGAAAACATCTACAAATCCTTTGAAATTAGACTGAATTTTATAGTAATTCTTCTGTAAATTTCAGAAATGATCTGGAGTGGTGTTATATGTAACAGGTGCAATCTGCAAGATATCAACTAACAAAAAGATGATTTCTTCCAAAAGAGATTACTTTAAGCTAACTTATTAGATATTATATGGAAATGATATATTTTTAATATATATATATATATATATATATATATATATATATATATAAATGTGCAACAATATAAATGTATTAAAATATAGCTTCCATATAATAATACTGAATCTAAAGACACAATAATGAGCGTAAAATGCAGATCTGTGAGTTTCATATTAGACACATTTGATCACATCCACGATGCTCTGTCATATAAACTGCAAACCAACAGATGACTGACAGATTTTTGACCTTGTGACATTTCAGTAATCCTACAGGAGATGATGTCATTCACACTGATGGAAAGTCTTTTACTGCTTTTTGGTTGTGGGTATTTGATTGACAGCAAATCTGAATTGATTGTTTGAGAGTTTTCTCCACTGGTTTCAAAAGCCTTAATTGATTAACAAGAAAACTTGCAGTCACACAAGTCCTCCAGGATTGGAACTCTTCGATATGGCATCGACAGTATATCAATAATACATGTAGAGTAGTTTTCCCCAGCTGGACCTTACACTGCTAAGACACTCTGCAATTACGGAATTTAAATATAAAAATTATATGGATATTAAATGTTCAAAAAATAAAATAAGATAAAATAAATGTTAAGAATTGGTCACAATATTTTGCACTTCCCTTTTAATGTGAAGGAAGGTAGATGTTTAGCTAACTGTACACCTGCCAGTGTAGCAGCTATGAGCGGGCTGTGGGTTTTGACATGTTAGTAAGACTGTTATGTTAGATCGATGCTGTGTTTTAGAAGTCGAGTCACTCACTGAAGGCCAGCCAGGGGACAATATCAGCGCAGGATGCTCATGCATGATATGAAAGAGGCAAACAGAAAAAGTTATTTCAATTCAGCTCAGTTTTGTTACTTTTTTCATCAAAGGTCAAGCATAGTCAAAATTATCCGCATATTGACCTTTTTAATCATTCTGAAAACATCCAGATCATGCGCTCCTGTTCTGGGATGTTATCCCAATGAAAGGGGACAGGTTTAGGTCTTTTTGTTTTGGCAGTGGTCAGTTCAATTCAACTCAATTATATATAGTGCTTTTCACAATACATATCGTTTCAAAGCTGCTTTACAGGAAATGTATGTCAACATTACAAATTAGAGTAATGTGTTATCAGAGGTGACTCTGTCCAAATTATGTAATTTCAGAAATGTACATAAAACAAATAACACAGCAAACAATGTAATTAAGCAATGTATTAATTTGAGGTAGAAACAATGAGCTCATGGAAGTAATGAATACATGTTAACAATTTTTAGGATGTATAGAAAAATTTGGAATGGTGCATGTTGATCCAGAGTTCATCTGAAGTCCTCACAGGGGTTGGGGTCATCTCTTCACAGGTGCTGAGGTATCTGAAGTCTTCATAAGAGGCTGGATCCAAACTGGAGCTGATGTACTTACCTCGGAACGGGCATCCCGGGATAAAATGGAAAAGCAAGTGGAGAACAATTAACATAGTTGCATTAACCAAAGATAGTAATGTGCACTTAAAGATCATGAAGGATTGTAAAGAAAGAGTGTTTAAGAATATATATATTAACTTGCAAAATAAAATGAAGAATAATAATAATATAAAAAAAATACTTTTGACTCCAAATTATTCTAGCCCATCATTCTTGTAAATAATCATTTACTCTTTGTTGCCTTAACTAAACATTAAGTGCTCCAATTCTTCTGACACCTCTCTACTAGAATGTTAGGCCATTCCTTTTTGTGCAAAAACTTTTTTTCAAATCTCACCAAAGATTTTGGAGGCAATTTAAATCTGAAGACAGGCCACTCAAGAACATTCCAAGACCAATCCCTAAACCACACTTTGGTAGTTTTGGATGCATATCATTGTCCTGTTGGAAAGTCCAATGACCCCGTGAAGCTTCAGATTATGCACTGAAGGCATCATAATCTTTGCCAAAATACCTGATACTTTAAATAATTAATTAAGTCAGTGCTTGTTTAGTGTTCTTCTTATAGTCTGCATGGAAAAGTTTTTTCCACCTTTCAACAGGTCGTCTTGCACATCTTTAATAGTACGTCAAGAGTTTTCCTCCGCTGTCCTGTCTGATCCAAGATCTTTATTCCCCTTGATGAAATTGTGCTTTTTCTTCCATGCTCTTGAAGGTTTGTTATGGTACCATATGTTTAAAACTTACAAATAATGCTGTCAACTGAGTCTTTAGGAATTTTTTGTGTCTTGAACATGTTCTTATAGCCAAAGTCTTTTTGATGTAATAAAACAACTTTTGTCTTTAAAACAGCTCTTTTGTCTTTGCCATATTTGTTTCACTTCAGCACATTAATGGGCTAAATTTATGAAAATGTCATAACTAAGTAAGTATCATTATAGAGTTTCTAAAGGCTTAATTGCTAATTGTTTTAAAAACAGCAATTTTGAAAAGTGATTGAATAATATATATATATATATATATATACAGTGGGGCAAAAATGTATTTAGTCAGCCACCAATTGTGCAAGTTCTCCCACTTAAAAAGATGAGAGAGGCCTGTAATTTTCATCTTACACTTCAACTATGAGAGACAGAATGAGAAAAAAATTGCAGAAAATCACATTGTCTGATTTTTAAAGAATTTATTTGCAAATTATGGTGGAAAATAAGTATTTGGTCACCTACAAAAAAGCAAGATTTCTGGCTCTCACAGACCTGTAACTTCTTCTTTAAGAGGCTCCTCTGTCCTCCATGCATCACCTGTATTAATGGCACCTGTTTGAACTAGTTATCAGTATAAAAGACACCTGTCCACAACCTCAAACAGTCAGACTCCAAACTCCACTATGGCCAAGACCAAAGAGCTGTCAAAGTACACCAGAAACAAAATTGTAGACCTGCACCAGGCTGGGAAGACTGAATCTACAATAGGTAAGCAGCTTGGTGTGAAGAAATCAACTGTGGGAGCAATTATTAGAAAATGGAAGACATACAAGACCACTGATAATCCTCCTCAATCTGGGGCTCCACGCAAGATCTCTCCCCCGTGGGGTCAAAATGATCACAAGAACGGTGAGCAAAAATCTCAGAACCACACATGGGGACCTAGTGAATGACCTGCAAAGAGCTGGGACCAAAGTAACAAAGGCTACCATCAGTAACACACTACGCCGGCAGGGACTCGAATCCTTCAGTGCCAGACCTGTCCCCCTGCTTAAGCCAGTACATGTCCGGGCCCGTTTGAAGTTTGCTAGGTTGCTGCATTTGGATGATCCACAAGAGGATTGGGAGAATATCATATGGTCAGATGAAACCAAAATAGAACTTTTTGGTAAAAACTCAACTTGTCGTGTTTGGAGGAGAAAGAATACTGAGTTGCATTCAACGAACACCATACCTACTGTGAAGCATGGGGGTGGAATCATGCTGTGGGGCTGTTTTTCTGCAAAGGGGCCAGGATGACTGATTCCTGTAAAGGAAAGAATGAATGGGGCGATGTATTTTGAGATTTTGAGTAAAAACCTCCTTCCATCAGCAAGGGCATTGAAGATGAAACGTGGCCGGGTCTTTCAGCATGACAATGATCCCAAACATACCGTCCAGTCAACGAAGGAGCGGCTTCATAAGAAGCATTTCAAGGTCCTGAACTGGACTAGCCAGTCCTCAGATCTCAACCTCATACAAAATCTTTGGAGGGAGTTGAAAATCCGTGTTGCCCAGCAACAGCCCCAAAACATTACTGCTCTAGAGGAGATCTGCATGAAGGAATGGGCCAAACTACCAGCAACAGTGTGTAAAAACCTTGAGGAGACTTATAGATAACATTTGAAACTGATATATTTCAAATGTTTATTTCTTTTAATTTTGTTGATTATAACTGACAACTAAGGACAATACCAAATTCAGTATTTCAGAAAATTAGAATATTACTCAAGACCAATACAAAGAAAGGATTTTGAGAAATCTTGGCCAACTGAAAAGCAATGCAGCGTGGCATGGAGTTGATCAGTCTGTGGCACTGTTCAGGTGTTATGAGAGCCCAAAATGCTCGTGATATGCCAGACCCAAGAATGCAGAAGAGCTGAAGGCTACTATCAATCTTCCTCTTCACAATACCCCATAGATTTTCTATGGGATTAAGATCAGGCGAGTTTGCTGGCCAATTAAGAACAGGGATACCATGGTCCTTAAACCAGGTACTGGTTGCTTTGGCACTGTGTGCAGGTGCCAAGTCCTGTTGGAAAATGAAATCTGGATCTCCATAAAGTTGGTCAGCAGCAAGAAGCTCTAAAACTTCCTGGTTTACAGCTGCGTTGACCTTGGACCTCAGAAAACACAGTGGGCCAGCACCAGCAGATGACATGGCACCCCAAACCATCACTGACTGTGGAAACTTTACACTGGACCTCAAGCAACGTGGATTGTGTGCCTCTCCTCTCTTCCTCCAGGCTCTGGGACTCTGATTTCCAAAGGAAATGCAAAATTTACTTTCATCAGAGAACATAACTTTGCACCAACTTTGCAGTAGTCTAGTCCTTTTTGTCTTTAGCAAAGGCGCGATGCTTCTGACTCTGTTGTTCAATAGTGGCTTGACACAAGGAATGCGACAGCTGAAACCCATGTCTTGCATACGTCTGTGCGTAGTGGTTCTTGAAGCACTGACTCCAGCTGCAGTCCACTTTTTGTGAATCTCCCCCACATTTTTGAATGGCTTTTGTTTCACAATCCTCTCCAGGGTGCGGTTATCCCTATTGCTTGTATACTTTTTTCTACCACATCTTTTCCTTCCCTTCACCTCTCTATTAATGTGCTTGGACACAGAGCTCTGTGAACAGCCAGCCTCTTTTGCAATGACCTTTTGTGTCTTGCCCTCCTTGTGAAAGGTGTCAACGGTCGTCTTTTGGACTACTGTCAAGTCAGCGGTCTTCCCCATGATTGTGTAGCCTACAGAACTAGACTGAGAGACCATTTAAAGGCCTTTGCAGGTGTTTTGAGTTAATTAGCTGATTAGAGTGTGGCTTCAGGTGTCGTCAATACTGAACCTTTTCACAATATTCTAATTTTCTGAGATACTGAATTTGGGATTTTCCTTAGTTTTCAGTTATAATCATCAAAATTAAAAGAAATAAACATTTGAAATGTATCAGTCTGTGTGTAATGAATTAATATAATATACAAGTTTCACTTTTTGAATGGAATTAGTGAAATAAATCAGCTTTTTGATGATATTCTAATTATATGACCAGCACCTGTATATATTATCATGATCACCGTCCACCTTTCACCCATCTCACCTGACAGCACTTATGCACTCACCAAACACACAGTCTTTAGCTGTGTTTGAAACCGCTCACTCGTTCACTCATTCCCTAATCCCTATATAGTGTACGGCTTTTGAGTGCACTATACTTGCAGGGAGTGAACAAAATGAAGAGAATTCAGACGCTGACGGTATACACTCTGGTGTCAGAGAACTGGAACTGTCGCAGAAACGGCTCGACACGTGATAGAATTACTTTAATCCTTTATGTTACTTACGTTATAAAATAATGTTAATAATAAGAATCACAATGACTTTATTTTGTAATCATGCTGTGAGGGACCCAGCAGTCAAAGGAAAATAGGGACACAGAAAAAAAAATAGTTTCCCCCCCAAAAATATTGTAATTAATCCAATAAAGCACTTACAAAATTAAAGAAACTCAAAATTCACAAAATAAATCAAGTGACTTAAGCCTTTAAAAGAGGTCAACAGAACAAAACTGAGCTCAAATAACTAAAGACATGACAAGCAAAACTGAACTGACCCACCTAATGAAACAATGGAGACACATTTATACAAACGGACTAGTCCAAATTACATACAAGAGGGGTAAACAAACAAAAAAGACAAAGTACTAAGCAAAATAACAAAATATACAAGCCATTTAAATAATTGTAATAAAGATTAAATATAAATCTTAGAAAGGAAACCAAATCAAAATACACTTAATATACAAAATTAGACAAAGCACCAACTTAAACATCTAAATCCTCCCAATAGTTCGTTAGCCCAATGGTACCGGCTAGTGGAACTAAAAAGCAGTGGAAGCAGCATACTGGCCCTTTAGACGAACGGACTAGTGACGGACACTCGAACCTCCGCTGTTCTCCACACAGCCCACACCCCAGTAGCTTAGACTAAAAAGAAAATAATATTAACAAAAACTAAATAAAAAATACACAGCATAGTGAACTAGATTGTGTGCACTCCCAACTAGTTAACAGGTACTGATATTTAATAAAATATTCTAAATGGAATAAGTCAAGTCTGTGTCTTATTACTAAATGTTGAAGAAATTCTTTAAATGCATCAAAAGAAACCACTTGAGTAATTAATGCGGGTCTGTGTATGTGTGTGTGTGTATACGTTACCGCTCACTGTGTGGCCGCATTGTGGGCCATCACTCATACATACCTCCATGCTAACTTTGTAGTTTCATCGATTGTATAATTGGTTTGTCATGATTAATATGATTAATATGTGCTCATAATCATTAAATACTATTAAAAAAAACCCTGCAAACAAAAATAAACACATTAACAAGTGTACATTATTTCATGTATTTATTATTTTTGATAACATTTTATTTTTAGTTTGTTAGAAACTCTTGCCATCACAGATGACGTGGTCATCGAGAGCTCTCAGGCGACCGTTGTGAATACATTAGAATGAATACGCTACATTATCATCTCTAAAAAGTTTGAGTTAACAACAATCCCACAAATTATTAAAACCCCTTGCTGTTAGTAACATTAAATTGAGTTAATGCCTACATATTTAATATACATATTTTCACCTTATTAATATAATTTAATTTTTAAAATTCATCTATGTAATAATATCTCTATATTTTAGTAGGTTTTATTCAAGTAATGATTAATAATAATAAAAAAAAGGTAAAACAATAGAACTAACATGAAATAAATGTTTAAGCAGAAATAAGAAAGCTGTAAAGTCATCTCTGGACTACACTCGCTCCAAATTCCGCTCTTTCACATGTACTCTCAGTCCTCTCCGTGTTGGATTTTGGGAAATAGTGCTTCAGCGAGTGTAGATCGAATGTATACTCGAAATCAGAGAGAATTGTGGGTATAAAGTAGTGAACGAATGTAGGGAATAAAGTCGTTCACTCAGAATTCGGACACCACTACAAAATGACCGACACCTGATATAGTGGATAGGGAGCGGTTTCAGACATAGCTCATGTGTAGTCTCGTTTTGGGCTCCCTCTGTGTTCCTCATCCTGTTGTTACCCACCTGTGTGATTATCATCTCCAGTTCTCTGTCTTCAGTCTCCTTCCCCAGTTCTCAGTCTCTAGTCCTCCGTCTCCTTCTCTGGATCCCCTCAGCTATCTTCAAGAAATCAATCAATCAATCAAATTTTATTTGTATAGCGCCTTACAACAGCCAAAAGGTGCACAAGGCGCTTTCGAGTAAAAGCATCAATAGATAACAGGAAATAAAACAGAAATATCAGTCAGAGTCAGAGGTTTACGTCTTAAAAAGAAAGAAAAGGAAAGTTGTTCATCATCATTATCAGTGGCTGTTTGTGTGCTTGTTCTTCTCCTCACCTGCTGTTGGATCCCCGCCTGTGTTTTCACTCATCTGCCTATTATTTCTGCATTCTATTGACCATTGGCTATTTTAAATAAACTTCCTATCTTTACTCACCATCATCTAGTCTGTGTTTCCTGACAGAAGACCAGACCTAGACAGTGCGGCAGCATGAGTGCTTCACCACCGGACCCATTTCAAGCTGAAGAGGATCATCTTCGTCAAACATGCACCAATCCGGTCACCACCACAACAGTCACTGCACCGGTCACTTCTTCGCTGCTTACCGTAGTCACTAGTCCCATGGTCAACCTGGCGCCCTTCTCTGGATCGGTGGAGGAGTACAATGGATTTCAACTACATTGCTCACTGGCCCTTGAGATGCAGCCGCAATCTCGATGCTCCGCCTTCTTCCGGCCAACCAGAGTCACAATATTGTCCAGAAAAAGAACCCATGCAGATCAAGTCCACCCGTTTATCCCACCCGTGTTTGCTCATCACCTCCATCCACCAAGTTACTTATTACTGTCTCTGATGTATCCCATACAGTTACCGAACTCATCAATTCTGGGTCAGTCGGGAAGTTCATCTCTAGCGCCCTCTGCCGCCAGCTCGAACTACTGCAGACAGCCAATGAAAGACACTTCAAAGCCCAATCAATAACCATAAAGCCCCCTTAATCGTTCCAAGATCCGATTCAGCGACGGGCCTTTCCTTCTGGGCATGGGTGTATGTCACCAAGAAAAGATCTCTCTACTGGTTCTGGAGAATTTCACTGCGGATATTGTCTTAGGGCAACCATGATTAATTCAACATCATCCTTAGCTCACTTGGGAAACTGGTGAGATAAATAAGTGGAGTGATCCACAGAAAGAGTCAAGAAATGTTACAGTGTGTTCTACCTCCATCGAGAGTCCTACTAATCTGTTGACATCCCAGACTGCTACTCCCAGTTCCAAGAAGTCTTCTGTCCCAAGAGAGCTTTCCAGTTACCTCCTCGTGGGCCATGGGACTCCATGATTGAGCTCCTTCCAGGTGAACCAGTACCCAGAGTCAAAATATACCATTTGACCATGTCTGAGCACAAAGCCAGGCATTATAACAAGTCAAGTCAAGTCAAGTCATCTTTATTTATATAGCGCTTTTTACAATGCAAATTGTGGCAAAGCAGCTTTACATTAATAAGAAAATGGTGTCATTGTGCAGCTTATTCTATATATTATTGATTCATTCCGTTGCAAAGACCAATAGTTATTAGTCTAGGTAATTTAGGTATAGCAGCACTGGAGAAAACAGTGACGTAATCGTCCGGCTCAGATCAGTTCGCATACAACGGCGCCAATGCAGGCATATCAAAAACACTGCTGAATATCAAGCAAGTGTCCCCAACTTAAGCAAGCCAAAGGCAAAGGCAACAGCGGCAAGGAACCAAAACTCCAACAAATGGAGAAAAAAACCTTGGGAGAAACCAGGCTTAGTTGGGGGGCCAGTTCTCCTCTGGCCAACAGTGAACACTTGTCCGATACTCAGGCAGAGTTACAGGTCATTAAACTGATTTGGAATCGCAACAGTCAAAATATTTAATCTAGTTCCATCTAGTTTAAGATCTTTTTGATCACGCCGGTATGGGACGGTTTGTTGGGATATGTGCCGCTGGCTGATGAGTCGGTAAGGTCTTCACAAAGGATGAGCTCGTTCACACGGTCTCCGCCGACACCACAGGGCCACACTGCTGCTGCACACAGGCACAGGTTCCCCGTCCGACCCGGACACAGCCTTGATCCAGCCAATCATGTTAATTGGTAAACCTCGGGATAAGCAGAGAGACAAAAAATTAGCGTAGACACCATTCTTCTTCCGATGTAACGAGTACATCTGGTGTTATAGGAAGTGTTCCCGGTTCCGGCTGACCTGATCTATGCAGCCTAACAATCCTTTAACGGATATGAGGACAAGAGTTTATAGTGCGTCATGTGTATGCCAGGTTAAATAGATGCGTTTTTAGTCTAGATTTAAACTGACAGAGTGTGTCTGCTTCCCGAACAATGCTAGGAAGATTGTTCCAGAGTTTAGGTGCCAAATAGGAAAAGGATCTACCGCCCGCGGTTGATTTTGATATTCTAGGTATTAACAACTGGCCAGAATTCTGAGATCGTAATAGACGCGAAGGACTATAATGCATTAAGAGCTCACTCAGGTACTGGGGAGCTAAGCCATTTAGTGCTTTGTAAGTAATTAGCAAGATTTTAAAATCTATACGATGTTTAATAGGGAGCCAGTGCAGTTTTGACAGAACCGGACTAATATGTTCATACTTCCTGGTTCTAGTAAGGACTCTAGCAGCTGCGTTTTGGACCAGCTGTAATTTGTTTATCACGCAAGCAGGGCAACCACCCAGTAGAGCATTACAGTAATCTAGTCTCGAGGTCATAAACGCATGAACTAGCTGTTCCGCATTTGTCATTGAGAGCATATGTCGCAATTTAGATATATTTTTAAGATGGAAGAATGCGGTTTTACATATGCTAGAAATGTGGCATTCAAATGAAAGATTGGTATCAAAGAGCACACCCAGGTTCCTAACTGACGAAGACGACTTAACAGAGCAGCCATCAAGTGTTAGACAGTATTCTAGGTTATTATGTGCAGAAGTTTTTGGTCCAATAATTAGAATCTCTGTTTTTTCTGAAATTAGTAGTAGGAAATTACTAGTCATCCAATTTTTTATATCAGCTACGCATTCTGTTAATTTTGAGAATTGGTAGGTTTCGTCAGGGCGCGAGGAAATATAGAGCTGAGTATCATCAGCGTAACAGTGAAAGCTAATGCCATGCTTCCTAATGACATCTCCCAAGGGTAGCATGTACAGAGTGAAAAGCAACGGTCCTAGAACTGAGCCTTGTGGTACTCCATGTTTAACTTGTGATCGAAATGACATCTCTTCGTTTACTACTACAAACTGATAACAGTCAGATAAGTATGATTTGAACCATGCCAATGCATTTCCACTAATTCCAGCATAATTTTCTAGTCTATTCAAAAGAATATTGTGGTCGATAGTGTCAAAAGCAGCACTGAGGTCTAGTAACATTAATAGAGAGATACAACCACGATCTGATGATAAGAGCAAATCATTTGTAACTCTAATGAGAGCAGTCTCAGTACTATGGTACGGTCTAAATCCTGACTGGAAATCCTCACAGATACCATTTCTTTCCAAGTAGGAACTAAGTTGAGATGATACTGCCTTTTCTAGTATTTTTGACAGAAAAGGTAGATTGGAAATCGGTCTGTAATTGACTAATTCGCAAGGATCAAGTTGTGGTTTTTTAATAAGAGGTTTGATAATAGCCTGCTTAAAATTTTTCGGTACGTAACCTAGTAATAAAGATGAATTAATGATCTTAAGAAGAGGATCTATGACCTCTGGAAGCATCTCTTTCAATAGCTTAGTCGGTATAGGGTCTAACATACATGTTGTTGATTTTGATGATTTAATAAGTTTAGACAATTCTTCCTTTCCTATAGCAGCGAATGAATGGAATTTTTCCTCAGGGATACTACAATCCACTGTCTGATGTGATACTGTAGTAGACAGTTGCATGGCTATAATTTTCTCTCTAATGTTGTCAATCTTGCAAGTAAAGAAGTTCATAAAATCATTACTGCTGTGCTGTTTGGAAACATCAGAAGTTGAGGCTGTATTTCTCGTTAATTTAGCCACTGTATTAAATAAATACTTAGGGTTGTGTTTATTTTCTTCTAAAAGATTTGAAAAATAAGCAGATCTAGCGGTTTTTATGGCCTTTCTGTACTTCATCATTTTCTCTCTCCATGAAATCCGAAAAACTTCTAGTTTTGAATTCTTCCAGCTGCGCTCCATTTTTCTTGCTGCTCTCTTAAGGGCCCGAGTGTGCTCGTTATACCATGGCGTTGGACTAATATCCTTAATCTTTTTTAAGCGCAAAGGAGCGACAGAGTCTAGAGTGTTGGAAAAGAGAGCGTCAGTAGTTTCTGTTGCAACATCGAGTTCTTCTAAGCTGTCTGGTTTGCTAAGTTGATGAAACTGATCAGGAAGATTATTTATAAAGCAGTTTTTAGTGGTAGAAGTGATGGTTCTAACATATTTATATATGATAACAGGGCTACATTCGACCATCAACCTCCACTGCTGCTTCCAGCTTCTTTTTTTGTGGCGAAGAAGGACGGAGGCTTGTGGCCATGCATAGATTACCTTGCTCTCAACAAAATCACAGTTAAATTCAAAAATCCCCTTCCTCTTGTAACAGGCTCAGGTCTGTTACATGTTCAATCTGACGGAGGGTAATAATGCTACACACCACCAGAGGCACAAGTGCACTCTACTGGAGAGTATAAGTCCAATTGGGGAGTAGAGGAAGTCAGATTTGTTTGACAGAGGAAGCATGGCTTACCTTCTGTGTCACCAAAATCCATGTATGAGTCCTGTTTGAGAAGCATTGGTTTCAGCTCAAAGTAAGGAGAAATGTTCTTTTCTTTCCCTTTATTTCTTTCCTATATATTTTCTGATTTGTTTTCTTTTCTGTAGAGGTTTGTAAATAAGGCACATGTTTTTTTTTCTATGTTTTGTTTTATGTTGTTTGAGATTGGTTTCTAAAAGATATCTCTGCCACTGTTAAGTTTATGTGTATATCTATGTTTTATTGTAGAAGGACTTTTTGGTGCTAGTGGCGTATTGTTGGCTACCGAACTTGGTTTGGAGGTAAAAAAGAGGATATTCCTCCATGAAAAATGGTTGTCATCACCTTGTGGAATCTCTAGGATCTCATATCTAAGGATCTGTGAAGATTTAACTTTGATTTGGAGTCACTTGCACTTTGGAACTACTATTATTATTATTTTTTCTTTTCTATGGATAATACCATCATGTCTACTTTTGGACTGCCTTTCACTCCCATGGATTGACAATCATATCGTTTGTTTCTTTTATATATGTTCAATGTTAATTGTTGGTTTATCATATTTATATTGTTTTTTTTTCTTCTTCTTTTTGGTTTGTTTGTTTGTTTATATAAATTTGCAAAAACACATTTTCATTGCCTGTCTGGTTAATGTGACTTAGACCTGTTTAATCTTAGATTGTCTATGGTAAGTTGGTGGTTCCCGGTAAAATTCAGATCTATGGCAGACTTGCACCAGAAAGGTTGAGGAAGTTATAGAATGGCGCCCGAACAGGGACCATCAGACTTATAGATCTGTCTATTTAACAGCGTTTATTTCTCTCAGTATGGCAGACCCTAATGCTCTGGAGGGGGATGAGCCAGCACCCAGTCTAGATTTTTCATCTGAGCCATTCACCACACCGAGAGAGCCTGTGAAAGATTTGATCAATACTTTCAGCGAACTGTACATTGATTCTGAAGAAGAAGAAGAAAGGATAGAGGCCAATCTTCCTGGTCAAGACAACATTTCAAATGACTTTAGTCTGCCACCACCACCACCTCCAGAAACAGATGAAGCACTAGATCACAACCCATTTACATCAGTCACATCATTAATAGAAAGTCTGAAAGAAAGAATGACTTCACTGGAAGGCCGTGTAGAAGAATGCGTCCAGGGAATGAGAAATTGTGTTTCTTATACTGAGTTTGAGTCTAAGTGCAAAGTCAATGAAGAAAGAATAAACTACCGTATGTCAAGGGAATGTGACAGAACTAAGAAACAGTTAGAGCTCACTATTCAAGATCTAGGCCAGTCCATGATGGATTGTTTGAAGAGGCGTGACTTCCAAATTGATCAGAAAATAAGATCTTTTGTTCCAGCCATGTCTACTCCAGTTCACCTTAATCCAAGCCCTTCAGTACCCCAGTCTGTTGTTAGATCCAGAGAACAAACTTATAGCATTCAGTATAGCCAGTTGCCGGCTCCAGAAAGCCAGATCACAATGCAACATAATCCACCTGTAAAACTTGACTTTCCTAGTTTTAGTAATAGCCAGGATGAAGATCCTATCGTCTTCATTGAAAGATGCGAGGAATATTTTGCTGTTCGTCCTCTTAGTGAGTGTGAAATTACTGCTTCACTCACGGCTGTATTAAAAGGTACTGCAAAGGACTGGTGGCTTGCTGAACGTAGAAATGTTCAAAACTGGAAACAGTTTAAAGAAACCTTCTTGCTCTCATTCTTAAGTGAAGATTACGAGGAGGTTGCTGCAAGGAAACTACTGGAGAGGAAACAAGGTACGAAGGAGAGCATAAGAGACTTTGCATTCCAATATAGAGCCTTATGTTTGAGGTGGAAGAGTGAAATGCCTGAGAAGGAAGTTGTCCAAGCTATTCTACGAAATTGCAACCCACGACTAGCAAGTTTGCTGAGAGGAACTGTTAAAGAGGTTGGAGAGTTAGTTAGAATAGGAACACAGATTGAAAGAGATTTTGATGAGTCCAAGAGATACTGGAACCAGGTCAATGTTGAAGAACAAAAAAAGAAGCCTCAATCTTCACAGGGATTTCCACACAAACCTCCACACGCTAATACCAGAGTAGTCCAATCCCATCAAAACTCAGTACAATCTGATTTAAGAACTGTCACCATTCCCATCATCATACAAGACAGATATTTCAAAGCGATGGTCGATACTGGTAGTACTTTATCACTTATCCAAAAATCTTTCTGGAAACAGTTGTGCCAAGATGAACAATTCAAGTCAAGTAACGGACAATCATTTCTGCTTGCCAACGGACAGCGACAGACAGCCATCGGTAAAGTGGAATGGAATTGTGAGATTCAGGGACAAGATATGAAATTGACACTGTTTATCTTGAATGATGAGGATTTAACTGTACCGATCATTCTAGGTATGGATTTTCTACTCACTTCTGGAATAAAGTTAGATTTTAAAAAAACCCAGTATAGTTTACCTTCAAAAGAAGAGGCTGCTGAAGAGAACTCGTACCCATTTCTATTCAACAAATGTCATTCAACAGTGAACTTTTACCTTGCTTTACCCACTCCTACGGTATCCAGTGAAACATTACATTCCATTCGCCATCTTACACAACAGGCAAACACCAGTGAAAAATTTAAGGGGCAGTTGGAGGATTTAATGTTAGAATGGCCAACAGTTTGCACACACGAGATTGGACAGTCAAGTCTGGTAAAACATTGTATCATTACTACCAATGAGGTTCCTGTAAGAAAACGTGCTTACAAGGTTTCAACAGACAAGCAAAGGTTTATCGATTCAGAAGTCAAAGACTTATTGGCCAAAGAGATCATTCGACCGTCCACTTCTCCTTGGGCGTCACCAGTGGTGGTAGTCCCAAAAAAGGATGGAAGTTCAAGACTTTGCGTAGACTACCGAGGTCTTAATGCTAAGACGCACCTAGATGCATACCCCATGCCACAAATCCAGGATATCTTAGAGTCTCTACATGGAGCAACTGTGTTCAGCACTCTTGATTTGAAAAGTGGATATTGGCAGGTGGAAATGGAGAAGGACAGCATTCAGAAAACCGCATTTGTCACATCATCAGGGCTATATGAATTTTTACGGCTTCCTTTTGGGCTAAAAAATGCTGCAGCATCTTTTCAACGGTTAATGGAACATATACTACGAGAGCTCAAAGGTAAATGCTGTCTAATATACATTGATGATGTGGTGGTGTTTTCCCAGAATGAGAAGGAACATCTTCAACACCTCAGGCAAGTTTTTAATTGCTTTCATGATGCAGGCCTTTCCCTCAACCTGAAAAAATGTAATCTCATCCAAAGATCACTTTCTTTTTTAGGACACATTGTTTCAGGTGAGGGTGTAAAAACTGATCCATCTAAAGTAGCTGCAGTCAATTCGTTCCCAATACCCAAATCACTCAAGGATGTACAACGTTTCTTAGGGTTAGCAGGATGGTATCATCGTTTTATACCACATTTCTCTGATAAAGCTGCTCCTTTACATGCACTGAAACAGAAAAATTCTGCTTGGTCTTGGACTGAGCAATGCCAACATTCATTTGACACGATCAAACACGATCTTACGGAGGCACCAGTCTTGATACCACCTGATTTTGACAAACCTTTCAAAGTTCAAACCGACGCAAGCGAGCTTGGTTTAGGAGCGGTACTTACTCAAGAATCAGACGGAGAGGAGCATGTGATAGCATACGCTTCCAGACTGTTACGACAACCAGAGAAGGCTTACTCAGTTTCAGAAAAGGAGTGTTTGGCAGTTGTATGGGCCGTCGAGAAGTGGAGGCCATATCTCGAGGGCCATCCATTTGAAGTGATTACAGATCATGCAGCTTTGACATGGGTTTTTCAACATCCAAAGCCATCTTCACGACTTACACGCTGGACTATTCGGTTGCAAGGGTTTCACTTTACCGTCAGATACCGAAAAGGACAGTGTAATGTAGTACCAGATGTTTTATCTAGAACACAAAATAACCTCACCTCATCTGATTTAATTGCTGTAGTGAAGGCCACGAAGACTACATCATTCCTCACTGACATACCAGTAGATATCACTCAAATTGGGACCTCTCAGCAGACTGACCTAGAACTTCAAGAGTTAATTAAGAAGGCGCAGTGGCAGACAGTTCAAGATACATCACGAATTCACTATGTTTTACAAAATGGCTTTCTGTTTCGCAGTGTACCTGATGGTAAGAAGGGGCAGAAATTGCAATTAGTCATTCCAACAAGGTATCGAGAAGAATTCCTACGCTACGCACATGACAATCCACTCAGTGGTCATCTAGGGAGATTAAAGACACTTCTCCGACTCCTAGAGGTAGCGTATTGGCCTAGTTTGAGAGCGGACGTGTGGAAACATTGTAAAGAATGTCCTACTTGCCAAAAGTATAAGCCTTCTCTCTCAAAACTCTCTGGTCATTTACAATCTATCCCTGTTGTTGAACCAGGGCACATGCTTGGCATTGACTTGATGGGACCTTTTCCTAGAAGTACAAAACAACATGAACATCTCCTTGTCATTGTCGATTATTGTTCAAAATGGGTGGAGTTGTTTCCTTTAAGAACAGCAAGAGCACCTCAGATAGCGAAAATTCTGGTTGAGGAAATATTCACCAGATGGGGTACTCCAACTTATCTAGTGTCGGACCGAGGAGCACAATTTACTTCACACCTAATTAACCTAGTGTGCAAACAGTGGGGTGTTATACAAAAATTGACAACAGCCTATCATCCTCAGACAAACCTGACGGAACGTGTCAACAGAAATCTAAAAACAATGATAGCATCCTATGTAGGGGATCAGCATCGCCTTTGGGATAGATGGTTGCCTGAGTTTCGGTTTGCAATTAATACAGCGTGGCATGAGAGTACAGGGTACACACCTGCAGAAGTAGCACTGGGGCGTAAGTTGAAAGGTCCATTGGAGAGAGCCTTACATAGAACTCCTGACCCCAATGACCCTGCCTATCACATCCTTGAGCGACAACAAAACCTCATCAGCCTGGTAAAGAAGAACATTGAACAAGCCCAAGTCAAGCAGAAACGCTTCTACAACCAACACCGCAAACAGACGCACTACAGGGTAGGGGATGTGGTTTGGGTGCGGACTCATCCTCTATCCAGGGCAGATGAGGGGTTTATGGCAAAACTTGCAGCAAAGTGGAAAGGCCCTGCAAAAGTTGTTAAATGTCTTGGACCTGTAAATTATTCAGTCACTTTTCTTAATGATCTTCATAATGTCGAAACTTACCATGTACAAAATTTAAAGACTTGTCATGGTTATGACAAGCCGTCTTCTGAAGGGGGTGGTATGTAACAGGCTCAGGTCTGTTACATGTTCAATCTGACGGAGGGTAATAATGCTACACACCACCAGAGGCACAAGTGCACTCTACTGGAGAGTATAAGTCCAATTGGGGAGTAGAGGAAGTCAGATTTGTTTGACAGAGGAAGCATGGCTTACCTTCTGTGTCACCAAAATCCATGTATGAGTCCTGTTTGAGAAGCATTGGTTTCAGCTCAAAGTAAGGAGAAATGTTCTTTTCTTTCCCTTTATTTCTTTCCTATATATTTTCTGATTTGTTTTCTTTTCTGTAGAGGTTTGTAAATAAGGCACATGTTTTTTTTCTATGTTTTGTTTTATGTTGTTTGAGATTGGTTTCTAAAAGATATCTCTGCCACTGTTAAGTTTATGTGTATATCTATGTTTTATTGTAGAAGGACTTTTTGGTGCTAGTGGCGTATTGTTGGCTACCGAACTTGGTTTGGAGGTAAAAAAGAGGATATTCCTCCATGAAAAATGGTTGTCATCACCTTGTGGAATCTCTAGGATCTCATATCTAAGGATCTGTGAAGATTTAACTTTGATTTGGAGTCACTTGCACTTTGGAACTACTATTATTATTATTTTTTCTTTTCTATGGATAATACCATCATGTCTACTTTTGGACTGCCTTTCACTCCCATGGATTGACAATCATATCGTTTGTTTCTTTTATATATGTTCAATGTTAATTGTTGGTTTATCATATTTATATTGTTTTTTTTTCTTCTTCTTTTTGGTTTGTTTGTTTGTTTATATAAATTTGCAAAAACACATTTTCATTGCCTGTCTGGTTAATGTGACTTAGACCTGTTTAATCTTAGATTGTCTATGGTAAGTTGGTGGTTCCCGGTAAAATTCAGATCTATGGCAGACTTGCACCAGAAAGGTTGAGGAAGTTATACTCTCTCCCTATCCCCCTACTGGCCACTTTGAATAATCCGTTATGCCGTATGGCCTGGATAACGCCCTGTCCGTATTACAGAACTTCATGCATGAGGTGCTCTGGGGGTTTCTCCATCGTTCTGTCCTGGTCTACATCAACGACATCTTGGTCTACTCCTGGAACCTGGCCGAACATCGCCGACATGTTGCGGATGTCTTTGCACGCATTCACTCCTTTGACGAGACTCAGAACTTTGAACAGTCAGAATCAATTCTGAGGACATCATATCCAATACAGGCCCCCAGTTCATTTCCAGAGTATGGAAAGCCTTCTTGAAATTCCTAGATGTGACTATAAGTCTGTCTTCAGGTCACCTGTGTGACCATCATAGCCAGTTCTCCTTCTCCAGTTCTCCGTCTCTAGTCCGTCTCATGTCCAGTCTCCTCATAAGCTAGCATAGGATAGGAAAAGAAAGGATTTTTTTTATGATGGGGCTAAGTGCTCCCGAAAGAGATGAACTTTTAGCTGTCTTTTGAATATTGCCAGGGATTCTGGATGCCTGATGTTGGTAGGGAGATCATTCCACCTGCAAGGAACAGTGAACAAGAAGCTTCTGGAGAGTGAGAGTGTCTCTCTGTGACGGTACCACAAGGCTTTGCTCCTTCAGTGTATTGCAGGCTTCTGGTAGGGACAAAGACTTGTAACAGTGAGTGGAAGTAGGAGGGTGCGGAGCCTGTGGTAGACCTGTAAGCAAGCGTCAATGCCTTGAACTTGATGCGAGCAGCAAAGGGTAGCCAGTGCAGAGAGATGAAGAGAGGCGTGACATGAGCTCTCTTGGGCTCTTTGAAGACAAGACAGGTTGAGCTGCAGGTGATATTCTTCCATCCACGTCGAAATGTCCGCCAGACAGCTTGAGATCCGTGTAGCTACTGTGGAATCATCTGGTTGGAAGGACAGGTAGGGCGGTGTGTCATCAGCATAGCAATGGTAGGAGAAACCATGTGCCTGTATGATGTGGCCCAGTGATGTACTGTAAATGGAGGGGTCTAAGAACTGAACCCTGAGGAACCCCAGTGATCAGTTGAAGAGCTTTGGATACCTGCCCTGCTCAGGAAACTCTGAAAGACCTACCTGTGAGATAGGACTTAAACCTTTGATACATAGCGCCTATTTGAAAATTTGTTTAGACTCTTTCGGAGATGCGAGCTCCAGGCCATCAGCGACCGTTCAGTGCTTGTGTAACCCCTGAGAACAGCTTCATCTTAGCCAGTCCTTCAGGAATTTGCCTCTAGTTCATATGTAGATAATGTTAAAACATGTGGTATAAATTTTGGGTATGTAAATGGACAATCTTTGGTCTTAATACATTACTTGTTCCAGAGCTAATAGATTTGGCTTAAGGGCTATATTATGTTTTGTAACTTTATGTTTACATTGAAATTAAATCCTGTACTAACTAGAGTGCTGCTTTTGTACGTTTGACTGAACTGTTTGCTTGTTTATTTCCTATTTTACTTCTTACACTATTATAATGGCTATTGTTGGTAATTTAAATATTATTGTTCAATAAATAATATTTTTTATAATATGCCATGTTTTTGGTATTGAGAAAGAGTCTGAGAGTGATTTCGACTTTAGTGAAAGTTACATTAATATGCCACGAGATGGTGGCAAAGACCGTCTTTGAGTGAGTCAATCAGTCGCAAAGACTTTTATATTGAAATGGACTGGAAGTCGTCTTTACTTTAAAAAAAAAAAAACATCATACAAGACCCAACTGACAAATGTATTGCCTAGCGCTGTCATGGGAGTGATGACAGCCTGGTGCTAAAAGGACAAAGACAAAAGATATACAAACTGATTTTGTGATTATGAATATAAGATTGACCTGAAGAATGTCAGCTAGATGCAGGTAAAATACACCGTAAACCACGGCTTCACGGGGCTTATTGCTTTTAACGGTTACCACACAATACAAATATTAAAGCCAAAAAATATGTATCAATGCAACTTTCATTAAGTAAAATCATTAAAAGGCTTCCTTCCGTTGGGAAAAATAGTCCCTGACTGTGAACAGCAACAGAAGTTTATTATATTTATAATGCCATTAGATGGCAGCAAAGATTGCTTTATGACCGAGTCACTCAATCACAAAAACTTTTATATTGAAACTTGTTGTGAACACAGAACAAGACGCAAAGGTCAAATGCTTTGACTAGTACTGTCAGTGTCAGCAGGGCATGGGAAAACCTATTAAATGTTAAAAGGTCAAGATCACAGGGACATTCAAACGATTCTTTATTATGAACATTGGACTGACCTGAAGGAAAAATGCTAAATTTGAATGCAGGTAATACACTCAGTCACTCGATATCTCTCTCACAATACTCTTCTATAATACTGTAAGCTTCAATGAAAAAAATCAATAGAGAATAAATATATGTTTACATTGCTAAGACAGACACAGCAACATAAACACTGGTGCAGCAATTCTTAAGCAATGCGGTCAGCTGTATGTTTTTTGGGAACACCACACAGTCAATCAGAATCAAGGGCTGGAACTATCTGTTTTATAATTGAAATTTGAATCAGTGGTGGAAGGCAGTAGTTCCTCACAAAAGAGGGTTTTTAAAGATAATCCGTTGTTGTTTCTTTTTTTTTAAACACTCGTGCCATCGACCTGTTGTATATGAGTACTCATATATAGGCTCATGACATCATAAACATCAGAAAACTTGAAAAAACTTGAAGACTTCATGAAACATCAGCACTTTACGTTTTACAGTTTATGGAACAGATGTTCAAATTGCCACTGGAGGCTGAGAGGTTTGCTTCTGTACATCGTTTGAAGCTTCAAATGCGTTTCAATGACCTGGAACACAACCAGATATACCATGTGCTGTAATTTTACTGATGCACAATGTTTGTCAAGGTTTGTCTATAATACAGAATGATGCTGACTTACCTCTGCTTTATAAAACACACATGCATACACAAATACAGACTTCGTACAGGGATGCTAAGAAAATAAATGGGAAGGAGGTTGATATTTCTGGATAAAAAAAAAAAATCCATTGTTTATCAAAGGGCAATTTTTTTTTAAACATTCATGAAAGTGAAGGGTGTCACAGTCAGCAGCTCAGTAAACTCTGCTCTACATTTCCCATCATCTACATTCCCTGCTCACATACGTGCTTTCAGTAATCACTTGCACCTGTCAGTAATCACTCTCATTAGCTACTCTGCATAAAAGCACACACCTCGATCTCAATCATTGTCTGGTCTCATTTAGAGAAGTACAGTTCATCTGTACTTGTTCTAACAACAAATTGCTTATGGTTATTGCAAGTTATTTTTCTCCATTTTCCTCCTTATGTGTATTCCCTGTTTTTATACTAATTACCTGTATATCTATCTGGATCTCAGCCAGGTGTGTGCTCATCCCTGGTTCACCGTGTCCACGATCTCCACTCCACCTGAAAAACAGTAAACCCAGTTCACCATTCCATCATCTTTCTAAACTGTAATGTCAAAGACTTGCTTACCTGCTTATATCTGTTTGCTACTGCTGCAATAAACATTTGCTGCGTCCGAAATCACCTACTCAATGTGGTAGGTACTTCATTTCAATAAGTAGGTACTTAACGAGCACTACGAGTATGAATGAGATCCGGAAATCATCCGCCATGTTGACGTTATCGTGACCTACGACGTTATTGCAAGCGCAACAACTTAAAAGCTATGAGTGACAGGTTTAATTCATCTATCTGTAAATATCTTGATATTGATTAAACCTGCTCATTTTGTGGTCTTGTTGAAGAAACAGCTCCCCATTTATTTTGTGATTGTAGTGTAGTCAATAAATTTGGGGTTAATTTAAGTTATTATATGTTCAACCCTACTAATGTGACCCTCGGTTTTATCCTTAAAGATAATAAAAATGTGTTTCTTATAATAACAAGAAAACCCAAAATCGCAGTCTCTTGAATGTTAATTTATTTTATATGCAAAAATTTATCCAAAAGCAAAAATGACTTAAATCTCCTTTGTTTCCCTCTTTTTCTCTGTTTCATTCATCCAGCTTATCATTATTTATATATATATATATATATATATATATATATATATATATATATATATATATATATATATAAATTATTTTGATGCATTGATGGATTATTCACATATTTAACCTTGTCAGTGTGCTTTTTTGTGCCCTGTATTTAATCTCATTATGATATTGTCAGACACAGACACAGGGAATAAAGTTTAGTTTGGTTTTTATTTACAACAAGCAGAGATACAACAGGTAACAGGTCTGGTATGGTGAGTTCGTAATCCAGGAAGTAAACAGGTAACTTAGCTTGAGATATAACAGTCCTTTCTTTGTGTGTGTAGGGAGAGTGGGAACGATCCAGCAGTTCACGCTCGCGCTGTGGATGATCCAGAGGAAGAGGAAAATAACGTGGGAATCCGAGGAAGAAGGTGAGTAGAGTAGCGGGTGAGTCTGTGTAGTCCACTGAAGACGAGATCAGACAGTGAACTGAGGGGTGAGTAGCTTCTTATAGTGCACAGTGGTGATTTTAAACAGGTGAAGGTGATCAGAATTCAGGTGATAATGAACGTGTGGTGGTGATGTGGACACTGTTACAGATATACACAAACCCATATTATATATATATATATATATATATATATATATTTGTAACTGTCCTCCTCTAATTAAAAGGCATCGCTACTGATAAATTTAAGGGAGGGGCCCACCAACCACAATTTATATATGCACCTTAGATAACTAAGACCACAGAAATATATTTATACATTAATCTGAAATAAAGTTTGAACCAAATCCAAGTAAAGAGACAGATGAGGTATACAAAATTATAATTGAAAATAATGAATTGAAAAAAAACAACATGGCAAAACAAAAACAAATCAAAAGAAATCAACAGACCCAGAAATTTGTATCAACAGAACCAGTTGGCATAATATCTGATCACATATCAACAAAAGAGAACTATGCATGAAAAACCTTTAAATGCCCATTGTCCAACAAGTCTATCCTTTCGTAAATGTCCGTTGTACTTATCTCAAAAGACGATGAGAATGATGATGTTGATGATTTACAGTTCAGTCCGATAACCGTCCACCATGTGCTCACAACCAACGCTTTAGTCCTTGGGTGAAGATTAATCCCATATGATCCACTCTAGGATTCGATGCGATGGTGTGGTAATCCTTATCACTACTGCATTGTGTATATTAGTAGTCTTAAACTACTAATATAAAAGAGTCCTTATTGAGCTTGAAACACATGTTTCTCAATCACTTCTCTCTTGCATTGACTATCACCTCCCGGAAAAAAGGCCATGCCTCCACTCAATCAAACAATACCCCTCTCCCTCTGCTACTTCACCTAATTTTTTAAGCTAGAGATCTCTAGAGGCCAGGAGTAGTACTAAAACCCACTGTGATGCATAGTAACAGGACTGTGGGCTGTTACATACCCCCCTGCTCACTTGAAGACTTGTTATAACCGTGACAAGTCTTGAGATTTTGGACATGATAGACATCCACATTGGTTGGATCAGACACGAGAGACACTGAGTAATTTACCGGGCCTAATCGTTTAACAACCTTTGCGGGGCCTTTCCATTTTGCAGAAAGTTTGGCCATAAAACCATCATCTGCTCTGGAAAAGGGGTGAGTCCGTACCCAAACGATATCTCCGATTTGGAATTGTGTCTGTTTACGACGCTGGTCATAATACCGTTTCTGCTTGGTTTGGGCTCGTTCTACATTTTCTTTTACCAAGCTGATGAGGTCCTTTTGTCGTTCGAGTATAGGATAAGCCGGGCTGTTGGGGTCAGGTGGTTGTTGAAGAGCTCTCTCCATAGGTCCTTTGAGCTTTCGCCCAAGAGCTATCTCAGCTGGTGAAAATCCTGTGCTTTCATGCCAAGCTGTATTAATAGCGAATCTGAATTCAACTAACCACTTGTCCCACTGCCTGTGTTGCTCTTCAACATAGGATGCGATCATGGTTTTCAGGTTACGATTAACCCTCTCTGTCAGATTTGTCTGAGGATGGTAAGCCGTTGTCAACTTTTGGACCACTCCCCACTGTTTGCATATCAAGTGAATAAGGTGAGAAGTGAATTGCGCCCCTCGATCAGAAACTAGATAGGCCGGTGTTCCCCACCTGGTAAATATCTCTTCTACAAGAATCTTAGCTATTTGAGGTGCTTTAGCTTTTCTCAAAGGAAACAACTCCACCCATTTGGAACAGTAATCGACTGTAACCAGAAGATGTTCATTTTGCTTGGCACTTTTGGGGAAAGGACCCATGAGGTCAACACCAATCATGTAACCAGGCTCAACAACTGGAGTACTCTGCAAATAGCCCGACAACTTGTTCAGTGAGGGCTTGTACTTTTGACAAATATGACACTCTTTACAGTATCTCCACACATCAGCTCTTGTGTTAGGCCAGTATACGGTCTCTAGTAGCCGTAAGAGAGTTTTTAGTCTTCCCAGGTGCCCACTAAGTGGGTTGTCATGGGCATATTGCAGAAATGATTCCCGATGGATGGAAGGAATAACCAGTTGGAATTTCTGTCCTTTCTTGCTGTCGGGCACCCTGCGAAACAAGAATCCTTTTTTTAAGGTGTATTGAATTTGTGAAGCATCAGGCATTGACTGGTTCTGTACTTTGGACATTAATTCTTGAATTTCACTATCGTTACTCTGTGATATGGCAATTTGAGTAAGATCGACCGGCATGGTCGTGGAAGCGTTTATAATGAAGATCGTATCTGGCATAGCGTTGTGATTTTCAGTTCTAGATAATATGTCTGGAACGATGTTGCACAGTCCTTTCCTGTATCTCACAGTGAAATGGAATCCTTGTAAACGTATCGTCCATCGAATGAGACGAGAGGAAGGCTTTTGGTGTTGAAAAGCCCATGTGAGGGCAGCATGGTCAGTAACTACTTCGAAGGGTCGACCTTCAAGGTATGGTCGCCACTTCTCTACAGCCCATACTACAGCCAAGCACTCTTTCTCTGATACTGCGTATGCCTTCTCTGCTCCTCTGAGCAGACGGGAGGCATATGCGATCACATGCTCTTCTCCTGCTACTTCTTGTGTGAGAACAGCCCCCAAGCCAATGTCACTTGCATCAGTCTGTACTCGGAAAGGTTTGCTAAAATCAGGTGTTATTAAGACAGGTGCTTGTACCAGATCCTGCTTAATTGTGTCGAACGCATGTTGACATTGCTCTGACCAGATCCAGGATGAATTCTTCTGTTTTAATGCATGTAGAGGTGCAGCTTTCTCTGAAAAGTGAGAAATAAATCGATGGTACCAGCCTGCTAATCCTAAGAACCTTTGAACGTCTTTGATGGATTGAGGTATGGGAAATGAGTTGACGGCCGAAACTTTAGCGGGGTCTGTTTTTACACCTTCGTCTGAAACTATATGACCAAGAAATGCCAGCGATCTCTGGATGAAGTTACATTTCTTAAGATTAAGTGTGAGTCCGGCTTTATGGAGACATGTGAAGACTTGATGGAGGTGTTGGAGATGTTCTGCCATGGTTTTGGAATATACAACGATGTCATCAATATATACCATGCAACACTTGCCCTTCACTTCTCGGAGTACATGTTCCATTAATCTTTGGAAAGAGGCAGCAGCATTTTTCAGGCCGAAAGGAAGACAAACAAATTCATATAGCCCTGTGGACGTTACAAAAGCTGTCTTCTGAATGCTGTCAGCCTCCATCTCCAACTGCCAATATCCACTTTTGAGGTCCAAGGTACTGAAGACAGTGGCTCCATTTAACGATTCCAGAATATCCTGAATCTGGGGCATAGGATAGGCATCTAGGTGCGTCTTAGCATTCATTCCACGGTAATCAATGCAAAATCTGGATTCTCCATCCTTCTTTTGAACTACCACCACCGGCGAAGCCCAAGGAGAAGTTGATGGTCGAACAATCCCTTTGTTCAGTAGATCCTGTATTTCTGTTTCAATGAATTGTTGTTTTTCAATGGAGACCTTGTATGCACGTCGCCTTACTGGCTGTTCATCAGTAGTAATGATGCGATGTTTAACCAGGTTTGTCCGACCAATTTCTTGGGTACACACGGTAGGCCAGTTCAACATCAAACTCTCCAGATCTGTTCTTGTCTGTTGATCTGTGTCTGCTGCCAGTGAAAGTTGATTTATGTTCTGACGAGTTTCATCACTGATGGTGGGTGTGGAAATACCAAGGTAAAAATGCATAGTGGGATGGATGTCATGGTGGAGAAAAGGAAAATAATTTGCACCTTCTGCTGTGGGTAGGCTGTACTGAGCTTTATGAAAGTCTAGCACCATTCCAGTCTTCAACAGAAAATCCATTCCCAATATGATTGGTACGGTCAGATCAGCATCCTGCATCAGAAAAAGTGTAAGGTCTATTGATTGTCCCTGCACCTCACACTTCCACTTCACCTTACCAATCGCCGACTGTCTTTGTCCATTGGCCAATAGAAAGGATTGTCCTTCACTAGGTTGGTACTGTTCTTGGCGACACAACTGTTTCCAAAAAGACTCCTGGATTAGTGAGAAGGTGCTTCCTGTGTCAACCATTGCAATAGCATACCTGTCCTGTAAAATTATGGGAAGGGTGATATTTTTATAGTCATGTTGTACCAAACTTTGAAATGATTGTACTACTCTATTGCTTGCAGGTGGTGGCTTGCGGGGAGGTTCTTGACCTATGGAAGCTTTCTTCCTCTGCTCTTCCCCATTAGCCTGACTCCAATACCTTTTGGATTCATCAAAATCTCTTTCTATCTGGGTTCCAATCCTGACTAGTTCTCAAACGTCCTTGATGGTTCCACGTAACAGACTAGCAAGTCTTGGATTACAGTTTCTTAGGATTGCTTGAACCACTTCCTTTTCAGACATTTCCTTTCTCCATCTCAGGCACACAGCCCGATAGTGGAATGCAAAATCTCTGATGCTTTCTTTGGCACCTTGCCTCCTCTCAAACAATTTCCTTGCTGCCACATCATCATAATCTTCACTTAAAAAGGAGTGCAGAAAACTTTCTTTAAATTGTCTCCAGTTATGCACATTTCTCCGCTCTGCCATCCACCAGTCCTTAGCAGTACCTCTGAGCACAGCAGAGAGTGAAGCGAGGATTTCACCATCAGTGAGGGGACGCACCGCAAAATACTCTTCGCAGTGTTCAATAAATACAACAGGATCATCCTCTTGGGTACTACTAAAGCTGGGGAAATCCAATTTCACTGGAGGGTTATACTGCACGGAGGTTTGACTGCTCTGAGATGGTAATTGACTGGACTGCATACTGTAGTTTACATTTCTTTGTTTAGACTGGGGAAAAGAAATTGTAGACTTTGGGTCTGGAGTGGATGTAGATGGAAACAGAGATTGAAATCTTTGCTCCATTTGACGATCTCTTCTCTTCAAACAGTCTACGACAGATTGCCCCAACTCCTGGACAAGCAGTTCTAGTTGTCTCTTTACTTTATCACACTCACGCTGTAACCGATAAGACATTCGGTCCTCCAGGATTTTACATCGGTTTTCAAACTCCTCTAAAGAAACATTTTCAGTCACCCGCTGGCTAAAGTTTGCTAGCTGGTCTTCAATTGAGGTGAACCGTTCAGACAGATGTTTGATCATGGATGTGTCTGAATTGGATGGATCATTATTTGATTCAGGATCCATCTCCGGTGGTGGTGGAGGGGGAAAATGAAAATCGTCAGGAATATCATGTACATTGTCCATAATTCTCTCACTTTCCTCATCTGAATCAATATATAGGTCACTGAAGGTGTTAATGAGATCTTTCAGGGGTTATCTACGTGTGGTGAAAGGCTCAGTTGAAAAGTCTACACTGGGCACGGCCTCATCCCCGTCCAGAGCAGCCTGACTGACCCTTCTTTGTGACATGAAAACAGGTTAAGGTAGCAAATACAAAGGTTTAATGGTCCCTGTTCGGGCGCCAATCTGTAACTGTCCACCTCTAATTAAAAGGCACCGCTACTGATAAATTTAAGGGAGGGGCCCACCAACCACAATTTATATATGCACCTTAGATAACTAAGACCACAGAAATATATTTATACATTAATCTGAAATAAAGTTTGAACCAAATCCAAATAAAGAGACAGATGAGGTATACAAAATTATTATTGAAAATAATGAATTGAAAAAAAACAAAAAAAACAACATGGCAAAACAAAAACAAATCAAAAGAAATCAACAGACCCAGAAATTTGTATCAACAGAACCAGTTGGCATAATATCTGATCACATATCAACAAAAGAGAACTATGCATGAAAAACCTTTAAATGCCCATTGTCCAACAAGTCTATCCTTTCGTAAATGTCCGTTGTACTTATCTCAAAAGACGATGAGAATGATGATGTTGATGATTTACAGTTCAGTCCGATAACCGTCCACCATGTGCTCACAACCAACGCTTTAGTCCTGGGTGAAGATTAATTCCATATGATCCACTCTAGGATTCGATGCGATGGTGTGGTAATCCTTATCACTACTGCATTGTGTATATTAGTAGTCTTAAACTACTAATATAAAAGAGTCCTTATTGAGCTTGAAACACATGTTTCTCAATCACTTCTCTCTTGCATTGACTATCACCTCCCGGAAAAAAGGCCATGCCTCCACTCAATCAAACAATACCCCTCTCCCTCTGCTACTTCACCTAATTTTTTAAGCTAGAGACCTCTAGAGGCCAGGAGTAGTACTAAAACCCACTGTGATGCATAGTAACAGGACTATGGGCTGTTACAATATATATATGTATATATATATATATATATATATATAATTTATTTATTTTTTTTTTTTGTTCATTGTTAAATATACATGGTATTTTCCCTGATCTTGTATGTAATTATAAGTTCTGCAATAGATAATAATAAAACAAGATATGAATGACAGGTCCACTAACACCTCATAGCATCAGTAACTCGACAACCCTAACGTAGTATGGTTTTCCTCAGCATTGGGCAGTTGCTCGAAGATCCTGCCTTTAGAGAAGAATGTTGATTTTGTACTCAGAAAATTTAAGTATTACTACTGAAAATACAAACCCAATTCCAAAAAAGTTGGGACACTGTACAAACTGTGAATAAAAAAGGAATGCAATAATTTACAAATCTCAAACTTATATTTTATTCACAATAGAATATAGATAACATATCAAATGTTGAAAGTCAGACATTTTCAAATGTCATGCCAAATATTGGCTCATTTTGGATTTCATGAGAACTACACATTCCAAAAAAGTTGGGAAAATAGGTAGCAATAAGAGGATGGAAAAGTTAAATGTACATTTAAGGAACAGCTGGAGGACCAATTTGCAACTTAATAGGTCAATTGGCAACAAGATTGGGTATAAAAAAGAGCCTCTCAGAGTAGCAGTGTCTCTCAGAAGTATGGATGGGCAGAGGATCACCAATTCCCAAAATGCTGTGGCGAAAAATAGTGGAGCAATATCAGAAAGGAGAAAAAGAGTTTGAAGTTATCATCATCTACAGTGCATAATATCATCCAATATTCAGAGAATCGTCTCGGTTACATAGGTAAGGGAAGGAGGGAACGGAGGCGTACGTCGGATGACCGACGAATAGGAATCTCGCTAGAGAGGCCAATCTACTTCGAGTGTAACTAAAATGAGCCAATGCACATTGGCATGCAATCATATGCAGCAGCTGCTCACCTCGCAGCGCGGGTATATAATGAGCAGCAGGTGCGTTGCATCTTTAGCTTTTCGCTGAGGAGCCGAACCAGATAGGCGGCAGCATCAGCGGGGTACAGCAACTGTGGCGACGGGACGTACAGTACTGTGCAAAAGTTTTAGGCAGGTGTGAAAAAATGCTGTAAAGTAAGAATGCTTTCAAAAATAAACTTGGTAATAGATTATATTTATCAATTAACAAAATGCAAAGTGAGTGAACAGAAGAAAAATCTAAATCAAATCCATATTTGGTGTGACCACCCTTTACCTTCAAAACAGCATCAATTCTTCAAGGTAAACTTGCACAAAGTCAGGGATTTTGTAGGCATATAGTTAGGTGTATGATTAAACAATTATACCAAACAGGTGCTAATGATCATCAATTCAATATGTAGGTTGAAACACAATCATTAACTGAAACAGAAACAGCTGTGTAGGAGGAATAAAACTGGGTGAGGAACAGCCAAACTCAGCTAACAAGGTGAGGTTGCTGAAGACAGTTTACTGTCAAAAGTCATACACCATGGCAAGACTGAGCACAGCAACAAGACACAAGGTAGTTATACTGCATCAGCAAGGTCTCTCCCAGGCAGAAATTTCAAGGCAGACAGGGGTTTCCAGATGTGCTGTCCAAGCTCTTTTGAAGAAGCACAAAGAAACAGGCAACGTTGAGGACCGTAGACGCAGTGGTCGGCCAAGGAAACTTACTGCAGCAGATGAAAGACACATCATGCTTACTTCCCTTCGCAATCGGAAGATGTCGAGCAGTGCCATTAGCTCAGAATTGGCAGAAAACAGTGGGACCCTGGTACACCCATCTACTGTCCGGAGAAGTCTGGTCAGAAGTGGCCTTCATGGAAGACTTGCGGCCAAAAAGCCATACCTCCGACGTGGAAACAAGGCCAAGCGACTCAACTATGCACGAAAACACAGGAACTGGGGTGCAGAAAAATGGCAGCAGGTGCTCTGGACTGATGAGTCAAAATTTGAAATATTTGGCTGTAGCAGAAGGCAGTTTGTTCGCCGAAGGGCTGGAGAGCGGTACACGAATGAGTGTCTGCACGCAACAGTGAAGCATGGTGGAGGTTCCTTGCAAGTTTGGGGCTGCATTTCTGCAAATGGAGTTGGGGATTTGGTCAGAATTAATGGTATCCTCAATGCTGAGAAGTACAGGCAGATACTTATCCATCATGCAATACCATCAGGGAGGCATCTGATTGGCCCCAAATTTATTCTGCAGCATGACAACGACCCCAAACATACAGCGAAAGTCATTAAGAACTATCTTCAGTGTAAAGAAGAACAAGGAGTCCTGGAAGTGATGGTATGGCCCCCACAGAGCCCTGATCTCAACATCATCGAGTCTGTCTGGGATTACATGAAGAGAGAGAAGCAACTGAGGCTGCCTAAATCCACAGAGGAACTGTGGTTAGTTCTCCAAGATGTTTGGGCCAACCTACCTGCCGAGTTCCTTCAAAAACTGTGTGCAAGTGTACCTAGAAGAATTGATGCTGTTTTGAAGGCAAAGGGTGGTCACACCAAATATTGATTTGATGTAGATTTTTCTTCTGTTCACTCACTTTGCATTTTGTTAATTGATAAATATAAACTATTAACATGTCTATTTTTGAAAGCATTCTTACTTTACAGCATTTTTTCACACCTGCCTAAAACTTTTGCACAGTACTGTACGTCTCCGTTCCCTCCTTCAGGGAACGAGGGTTACCTATGTAACCGAGACGTTCCCATTCAGTCGGTCACTTCGACGTACGTCGGATGACCAACGAATAGGAATCCCTACCAAAGCGCCACAGGAGCTGCCCTCTTCCAGCGCTCTGTTGTAAGCCACCTGAACCCCCTTAGCTGAGGACAGTGGGACAGGGCTAACACAGAGAGTGTTGATCACTGCTGTTCCCAAACCCATTCAGTGAGACTATTGGATAACACTGGGAAGCGTACCCTTCGTGTAAAAGGGACGCTGCGGAAGCCACATCCTTCCCTGAAGGAGTTACGTGGAAGAAAATGGACTAACCGTGGGGTTGTCATATGGAAGAACTGGGGTGACTCCACTTGACGAGAAGTGGGTTCTCCCAGAGGGAAAGACACGGGCTTCGATTAGGAGCAACCGTGGAACCAGACATATGGGATAAGCACATATAAGCGCAGCAAGCCGACACTAGGCCGGGCCCTCTCCGTGCCTCTGACCTGAGGCGAGAACACGGGAGGAGACCGGCTCAACACGAAGGCTATAGAACCTAGTGAACGTGTTAGGTGTCGCCCACCTCTACAGATGTCTGTCAGCGAGGCGCCACGAGCCAGCGCCCAGGAGGATGCAACACCTCTTGTGGAGTGTGCATGTAACCTGAGCTGGCAGGGCACGCCCTGAGCTTGGTAAGCCAGGGCGATGGCATCCACTATCCAGTGGGCCATTCTCTGCTTGGAGACAGCCTTTCCCTTCTGCTGGCCTCCGTAACAGACAAAGAGCTGGTCTGAGGTCCTGAAGCTTTGAGTTCTGTCTATGTACAGTCGCAAAGCGCGAACTGGACAGAGCAAAGCCAGGGCTAGGTCTGCCTCCTCCGAGGGCAGCGCTTGCAGGCTCACTACCTGGTCCCTGAAGGGAGTGGTAGGAACCTTGGGCACATAGCCAGGCCGGGGTGTCATTACCACGTGGCTGTCACCCGGCCCAAACTCTAGGCACGATTCGTCGACCGAAAAAGACTGCAGGTCCCCTACCCTCTTGATGGAGGCCAATGCAGCCAGCAGCAAAGTCTTCTCGGCGAGAAGAGCACCACTCGACGAACAGGTTCCACTTCAGGGCGTAAGCACATCTCGTAGACGGTGCACGTGCCGAAGCGATGGTGTTAAGTACCTCGGGGTGTAAGTCACCTAGAACCTCCGCGTCCCGTCCAGGGACCAGACATGGAGTTTCCAGAGGTCTGGACAGGGGTGCCAGAGGGTGCCCCGTCTCTGAGAAAGAAGGTCCTTCCTCAGAGGAATGGGCCAGGGAGGGGCTGTCGCGAGGAGTGAGAGTTCCGGGAACTAGGTCCGGTTGGGCCAATTGGGCGCAACTAACATGACCTGCTCCTCGTCCTCCCTGACTTTGCACAGTGTCTGTGCAAGTAGGCTCACTGGGGGAAACGCATATTTGCGGAGGCCCCGGGGCCAGCTGTGCGCCAGTGCGTCTGTCCCGAGTGTTCCCTCGGACAGGGAGTAAAACAACCGGCAGTGGGAGGTTTCTGGAGAGGCAAACAGGTCTACCTGAGCCTCTCCGAACTCTCTCCAGATCAGCTGGACCACCTGGGGGTGGAGTGGCCACTCTCCCGGCAGCGCAGCTCGTGAGAACCACGTGAAAACCACAGCATGCCGGGACACCTGCCCCAGGGGCACTCCGGCCCAAAGAAACAAGGGGTCCGACCACGGGCTGAAGGTATGGCGGCACTCTGGAGTGATTGCCACCCGGAAAGTGCCGCGTTGCCACGCCCATCTCAGGACTCGGCCGTGGAGCCAGTATTGAAGTGGTCTCATATGAAGCAGACCGAGCGGAGTTACTGCCACTGCGGCCGCCATATGCCCCAGGAGCCTCTGAAAGAATTTCAGTGGGACCGCCATCCTGCCGTTGAACATATTCAGGCAGTTCAACACCGACTGAGCACGTTCCTCTGTGAGGCGTGCCGTCTGTTCGACTGTTCCAGGAGCACAGGTGTTTTCTCTGGGCTCACTTAAAATGGACTGTGGCAAAGTGGAAAACTGTTCTGTGGTCAGAATTTGAAGTTCTTTTTGGAAAAGTGGGATGCCATGTCATCCGGACTAAAGAGGACAAGGACAACCCAAGTTGTTATCAACACTCAGTTCAGAAGCCTGCATCTCTGATGGTATGGGGTTGCATGAATACGTGTGGCATGGGACATCTGGAAAGGCACCATCAATGCTGAAAGGTACATCCAAGTTCTAGAACAACTGATGCTCCCATCCAGACGTCGTCTCTTTCAGGGAAGACCTTGCATTTTCCAACATAACAATGCCAGACCACATACTGCATCAATTACAACATCATGGCTGTGTAGAAGAAGGATCCGGCTACTGAAATGGCCAGCCTGCAGTCCAGATCTTTCACCCATAGAAAACATTTGGCGCATCATAAAGAGGAAGATGTGACAAAGAAGACCTAAGACAGTTGAACAACTAAGACAGTCGAACAACTAGACGCCTGTATTAGACAAGAATGGGACAACATTCCTATTCCTAAACTTGAGCAACTTGTCTTCTCAGTCCCCAGACATTTGCAGACTGTTATAAAAAGAAGAGGCAGGGGATGCTACACAGTGGTAAACATGGCGTTGTCCCAACTTTTTTGAGATATGTTGATGCCATGAAATTTAAAATCAACTTATTGTCCCCTTAAAATGATACATTTCCTCAGTTTAAACATTTGATATGTCATCTATGTTGTATTCTGAATAAAATATTGAAATTTGAAACTTCCACATCATTGCATTCTGTTTTTATTCACAATTTGTACAGTGTCCCAACTTTTTTGGAATCGGGTTTGTCAGATTACCCGAGAATGAATTGCATTGCTAGTCCACCCCAACACTTATGCACAATAATGATAAATGCTGACCAATACTTAACTATATTACTTTTTACTGAAAATTATGTTTTAGTAAAAAAGCAAAAAGTAATGAACACATAAGGTGAACACATCTCAATTTTTAGTCAAGGAATGAATTAAAGCATAAATCAATAAAATAATTATATTCTGTTTACTGACAACAATGGGACACACAAATGAGTACAAGAATGAATAAGTAACCACAATAAATAAATGCATATACAAGTCAAAAACACATGAAACAAAACTTTTTTCAGGCTTATTGTTCTAACAATCACATATTTACAGGCGTTGAACCCTCTTACTGTCCATTTTACTGCCATCTCAACAAAGCTGTGCCAATTCTGCGGCGTTATTTTGCTGAAGCACCTGACCACCATGAACACCTTCACCTGTCTTTGCTGTCCATCATGTCCTTCATTGTTGCTGTTTTCAATGAGGATATCACTGATCCAGAGGATGAGGAAGACCATGGTGATGGATCCCTGAACCCAACAACCTTGATGCAAGAGTGGGAGACGATGTGTGAGACAATCTGGCCGGCAGTGTGTCTGCTCCAAACATTCATGTGCCTGCTCTCCATGAGCATGACTACCTGTAAAATATTTAAAGATTAAAACATTTTACAATCCATATTCTGTTTCTTACCATTTTTCATTTCATATTTTTAAATGCTAATTTTTTTTATTGTAGTTTTATCATTTTCGTGGTGATATAAAGGGTGATTTTGGTCAAGTTTTTCCTGCTGGTTTATTTTTCCCACAAATGCTACCATCACCTTTCCTTGCAGGTCCTGCTCCACCACAAAAGCTCGGCAGCAAATGAACAGTAATCAAAAATCAGAAAAGTGCTGTAATAACTCTGTTTGAAATTACAATAATTGAAATAAACTAAAACTTATAATTTAAATATTTTTTTTATTATTAATTTCTGTAGTATACTCACTCAGAGCCTTTGACTGCAGCATTCCTTCATCAGTCTCTCTCCACTGGATAAACACACGTGCTCATCTGTCCCTGTAACATCGAGACAAGTTTCAAGTTACTCAGTGATTTATGTGCTCAATACTACATTTACATGTTGAGGCAGTTGCTGATGTTTTAACTGACTTCTTATCCAATACAAATGTTCCTTCATTTATCAACAGTACAAACGTACAAATAAAATAGACATTCATGTAATGTAAGTAGTGTTGAATTCTACATAATAGCACACAAATCACTCAGATGTCTATTTCATGTTGTGATGTGCTCATTGTCTGCAATACTTATTGAATATTTCCCCGTCAGATGTTAAATAAACATTTAGTAAGCGTCTTTATGATGTATATGGTTCAGAATTTATGTAAATCCACTTTGATGATGTACGTGAGCTTACTAGTTCCCCTGTTAGCTGTACATAATAAAACGTGTTTTTACAGCAAAATCACAACTGTACTGCCTAGCGTCTTTACACCTTCAACACTTCAACAGTTTACTCTACAGTAGTTCAACAAGTGCGATTTTAACACAAGGAACCATGTTTTTGGTTTTCAATACTCACATTTGAAAACATCCACGCCTCTTTCTCCTCCGTGTTATATTATGACGTATCTTCTCCCGTGGCCTCCTGGGATAGAAAAGTATCCATTGGATGAACACTCAAGAATCTGGGCGGAAGCAGTAGGCCATGCAGTTACTTCTCGATTACTCTTTTATGACTACTAAGGATTTGGAGATACTTATTCGCTCGCCTACTGCTTTTTGCCTACTATATAGTAGAGAAGTAGGCGATTTCGGACGCAGCAGATGTCTCTTCTTTGACATAATTCTTTGTCCGAGTTGTTCCATTACAAAAGGAAGGCATGGAACTAATGTCTAAACATTTACATTTACATTTACATTTAATCATTTAGCAGACGCTTTTATCCAAAGCGACTTACAAGTTGAGGAATAAAAACAAGCAAATAGATAAACACAGGGAGGATTTCAGGTGTTTTAGGCAGCAGACTACCTCACAGATTAGCCCATCAACCATTTTAATCATATAATTGGTCAAAAGTTACAACAATGTATTTTATTCTGAAATCATTTCATTGCCACTTGCTGATTTTTGAGCTGTATCTTGATCAATACATTAGCCCTTTTACTAATGTATTGCATGAGCTCAGTTTTACAAAAAAACTACACCATGAAAACAACCACAAAAAGTGTACACCACCTCTGTAAAACAGATTGGATCTGTTGTCTAAAATAAAATAAATGAAAATGGGAGATTGAGAGTGTCCAGTCTACAGTACAGTTAATCTAGTGTGACACTGACTGTTGGTGACTCATGTGAGAAATAGCCAGCCATGTGTCCAGAACAAAGATGAAAGGGAGGAAACGAAAATAAAAGTCCTGCAGGGAATAAGATGACAAGTGTCTAGTCCGTCATCAGCAATGTGAAACGTGTGGATGTGCGACTGCCTGAGGTGTCAGGATTGTTATATCCTCTTGTGCAGAGGGTTTGTCCACTTAAGACCCTCTCCCACTCTGGGTGTCATTGTGTATAAAAGGTGTCAAACGCCCTCTGTCCACAGGGATGTACCTTGAAAGGCTTACTTTAGAAAGATACGGTACTAAATATTTTGTTATTAATTTGTCAGCCAGTGGACAGCTGTCGCTGGTTCAGTCTGTGACCTTGGTCTCTCATAGATCAGTACATTAGAAACATTTAATGTTGAAAACGGTTGTGCACAATTGTTTTTCAGGATTCTTTGAAGAATAGAAAGAACATTATACACTAACGTTCAAAAGTTTTGTTTTTTTTTTTGGGGGGGGGGGGATTAATACTTTATTAATACTTTTATTAATACTTGTATTTCAGACAAAAGCTGTTCTTTTGAAATTTCTATTCTATTCAAAGAATCTTAAAAAAAATTACAGTGTAAAATGAGTGTAATTTAGTGTAACGGAAATTAACGGAAAAAAAAAAATCTGTTAATAGGAAAGTTGCCATACTATACGGGGAAAAATTGTAAAAGATCTAACCAGACAATTCATGTAATTTTACAGTAATATGTTTTTTCTTCACCTGCATTGTTATGGTGGTTGTCAGTATATGTAAAAGGTACGAAACAGATTTTAGTAGCAGTGTGCTGGTTTACATTTAAATTTTATAGTTGGTAAATTAATTTCATACTGTAAAAATTTGCAGGTTGTTCTGTAAATGTTTACTTTTTTCACAGCTGCCTTTTTTTGTAGAAACAACAGGATTTATTTTTTTAAAAAGTGTACACAACTGACTTCAACATTAATAATGATAAATGTTTCTTGAAACAGAAAATCAGTGTATTAGAATGATTTCAGAAGGATCATGTAACAATGAAGACTGGAGTAATGATGCTGAGAATTCAGTTTTGATCACAGGAATAAATTACATTTTAAAATATATTCAAATAGAAAACAGTTTTTAAACAGTAAAAATATTTAACAATATTACTGTTTTTATTGCATTTTGGATCAAATAAATGCAGCCTTTGTGAGCATAAGAGACATCTTTCAAAAACATTAAATAATCCAACCCCTTTTGAACAGTCGTGCATGTTTACTGTAAAGTTGCAGACTGGCACAATCAGACTGAAATATATTTCAAATAGATACTAGATATATGTTGTAAATAGTGTGGTTTTATTAAATATGTTCTTTTATTTGAATATACATTTTGTTTAAACTTTCAAATGCCACAATACATCACAAAATGTACTCACAAAAAAGTACAAGAAAATGCATTTCCATTTTGAATAAATGCTATTTTACTAATAAATATAAATACATTATAAATATAGCTCAGTCTGGCTATAGTTTTTGATCCTCAATAAATGATATGTGATACTACATAATAAGAAAATGAAATTAAGATGATATTAGAAATTCCAGAACTACCTGTGTAAATGTGTGCATCATAGCATAATCCAAGTTTCTTCATGTTACCCCAAAAATAATAAAGAAATACAGTAAGTTGGGGGATATGATGCTTTACACCTAATGGACTGGCCATGTAATAACAGCAAAGTGTTTTGGCATAATCAATCAAATCATGATAGAAACGTTTCCCAATCCAAAAATAATTAAAGCCAAAGCTTCAAATCAATAAGGCCTATTCAGGAGAGATAGCCAGCGGTCATTTACTTCCACAGCTCTCACTGGACACGCAAATTCTTGTTTGTTAGAGAGACCACCATATGAGACCTCAGCTGGAAAAATATATAAAGAACAGCAAAATGCACCTGTGTGCCCTAATAAAAGCTTTAATCAAAAACAATATAATTTAATGTGGCCATGGTTTTTCAATCCTCTAATATCCCAGCTGGAGATTCTTAACAAGCAAACAGAAAACAGAAATATTTTTCTTTCTCTCAAATATTATGGCCTTCTTTTAGAAGAGTTTTGCTACAAAACAAAAGTAAATAATGTCAAACTGAAGTAAACACAACAAGGCTATAAAGGTACACCACCATGCAAAAGTTTGGAGTCGGTGAGATTTTGTTTGTTTGTTTATTAAAATCATTATATTTACTACTAAGGTGCATTAAATTGATCAAAAGTGACAGTGAATACTTTTTAATTAAATGCTGTTCTTTTAGAATTTCTATTATTCAAAGTGTTTTCTTTTTCTTGTTTTTTTTTTAATCGCGATTTCAACAAAAATATATTAAGCTACATGATGGTTTTCAACTCTGATAATTGTAAGAAATTTTACTTGAAGAACTGGTGTTACATTACAAACAAATACACTATTTATAAAGTCATAAAATTACATAAATATAATAGAATTATTTTACAAAAAAAAGCTATACAATATCATATAATATTTGTCTGTCTAATCTGCCGATTGAAATTAAATTAAATTAAATAAATCGTTACAAAAAATATTGTTACAAAAATATTGTTACATGCAATATTATAGATGTAATTATGGAAATTAATTACAGATGTAATTAGATGCAGGTATTTTTAAAATACAAAGTACAATGTAAAAAACGTGTGTACACTATAAATGCATTGTATCAAATTATCAATTTCAATGTTAGTACATTGTAGTTACAGACACTTAATATAAAGTGGGAGAAATTGTTAAGGGTGGTTTTTATGGGTGAACTTTTTTTCTGTTAACATGTCATTTAAGATAATCGTGTAAGTGTAATTTCAGTTTGTGTAATTCGATTTATCCTGCTGTAATGGATGAAAAGGATGAACTCCAGAAGCAGTATTCATGAGATAATCTCCCCCTGAGGAGATACATACTCTTACAATGCAAGCTTAATCCTGCTCTCACAGAGATTCTGAGAGGCTTTCAGATGTGAGACTGCATAATCTCACATTATTTAATTTTAGACACACAAAGAAAAAAAAAATGATATTCTCTGTAGAGGATAAACAGTATAATAATGAGTAAAACAACATCTAATTTATACAACACTCAAAGAAAGAAGATACCTTCTGTTCAGTGTAGGCAAATGTTTCACAAAATGTATACAATATTCTAGTTTCAGTTTATGTCCAACACCATGAAGTGATGTCCAGCACAAGACAGATCAGAAGAGCTTTTTGCACACACAAGGAATTTGTCTTGGTACTGAAGTTTCCAGTGCACACATACAAATACAACAACAAGAAACACCAAACGACCCCACTGAGATAGTAAAATGAGGAATTTACAACATTGTGGGGGTCCTTTACTTGGACCCCACAAAGACAACATCTTAAAAATAATATCACTAAAGTATGGCCCTACCCTACACTATACCTAAATCTATACCATCGCAGGGACCTATCCCTAAACCTACCTGTAGTTTAAGCCTTTGGTTATTTTAATTGTGATGATTTTGGCTCACATTTAACAAAAACCCACCAAGCCACTCTCAACAAATTAGAATATGGTGGCATGCTAATCAACTCAAAACACCTGCAAAGGTTTCCTGAGCCTTCAAAATGGTCTCTCAGTTTGGTTCACTAGGCTACACAATCATGGGGAAGACTGCTGATCTGATCTGATTGTCTCCAGAAGACAATCATTGACACCCTTCACAAGGAGGGTAAGCCACAAACATTCATTGCCAAAGAAGCTGGCTGTTCAAAGAGTGCTGTATCCAAGCTTGTTAACAGAAAGTTGAGTCGAAGGAAAAAGTGTGGAAGAAAAAGATGCACAACCAACAGACAGAACCAAATTACTTTTATTAAATGCTCAGAGAAAATGTCTTATAACCACTTAATGAAATCTTATGGCTGTTTAAAAGAAGACTTAACTTTTGTTAAAGCAGCCGAAGACCGCTTACAAATATTATGACCACATTATAAAGCTTTTTAAATGTTTAAAAGAAGTCTTTGTTTTTGTTATTTCATGGGATGATACATTATAAGGTTGTTTATACATGAGACATTATGGATGTATTATATTATATGAAGAATACCCTTATGACGCATTAAAAATAAAGTCTTCATAGAAAGTGTTACCATATTATATGTGTGTGTACAGTGTTTATTTATTATGTATATATAAATACACACACATACATTTATATATTTAAGAAATATAGAATAAATGTCCGACAGAGAGTACTGGACCGTGATGTGAAGCTAGGGGTCTTACATCAGCCTGAAGGGGTTTATTCTGAGATAACAACCAGCTGGATATACATTATCCTGTTTATTACACGGCTACTTGTCACATAAGTAAATAATTAGACACGAAATATTGATCTAAGTCAAAATATTTTATTAGCTCTTTGAACACAAAGCTTCCGCAGAGAGAGCAGTTGCTAGCGCTGCAAATTCAAACTTGACGGACATTTAAGGGATACAGTACAGTCACACCACTTATTAAACGGCATTTCGCCACATAAATAATTATGGGGATAAGAGATATTGAACTGAGATGAAACTGTTTTAAAATCGTACCTGTTTGTTATCTTAATCCAACAGTGAACAAAACAATAGATGGAAATACAAAACTAAATGGATGCAGCTGAGTTTGTTTGAAACAAGAGAGAGCGAATCCACGCTACTGGATGACATAATTAAATAACTGTACTCAAAATATTGATTTGACTTGAGTTTTAGTATTGTATTAACTCACCAAACTCAAAACTTAGATGAAGAAAAACTGTTCCTAGCAAGCGTATAGTGCTGTTGACTTCAGTAACCCGTATGATCCTGTGTATCTGTTTTCAGCGGTTGTTATCGGGGAATAACATACCGCTAGATGGCGCGATTGACCAATCAGAATCAAGTATTCCACAGAGCCGTGTAATAAGGCTTTATATCAGCACGGCTATGATTCGGCCATAGGTAGTAGGGTACGGAAAGTATTCAGACCCCCTTAAATTTTTCACTCTTTGTTATTGTAACGCGGGGATGACAGGAGACGAAGGTACATCCAAAACAAGCAGGTTTATTCCTGCTGGGCGTCGACCCCCATAGGCCGACCTGGAGAGACGAGTGAGTCCAGCGGAGCTTCTGGGCTGACGGGCCGAGGAGGTGATGAGGGAGCTGTGGGTCGAGGTGCAGGTGACGGGCTGAAGGGTCTAGATGTGGGCCTGGAGGCCTGAAGGGAAGCCGGGGACTCCACCTCGAGCCTTGCTGGTGGAAGGACAGCCCGAGGTGCTGGTGAGGAGCCGTACGGGGCGATCGACGGGGGCAGAGCCGAGGAGCTGGTCTTTAGCAGCGGTGGCCACGGATCCTGGGGGCTGACTGGGATCAGCGGAGGAAGATCTCCGGACGGGACCGGGAAAGACGATACAAGGGCGGGTATTAGGGTGGGGAAAGGATCCGCAGCCCACTGCTTAATGATGTTGTGGACCGCTCCTGGCTCTGTGATGGGCTCATCCGCTCGACTCGCCAACGGGTTCCCCAGGTCGTCCACTTCCGCGACGATCTCGGAGCGCACCCCGGGCTGCCATGCTGAGGCGGAGCGTTCATCCCTCCAGCACATCCAGACCCAGTAGTCCAGGTGTGGTCGAGCCTCCGGGCTCAGCAGGTATTTAAGAGTGGGTGAGTCCATCATAAATTTTCTCGCTTTGAGAGGTCTGTGATTCTGTAACGCGGGGATGACAGGAGACGAAGGTACATCCAAAACAAGCAGGTTTATTCCACAAATGGTCACAGACAGGCAACAGGGTGCTACGCACAAACAATCACAGACACCGACGATGACACAGGCAGGAACTAAAATACACACGGAAGATAATTAGACATGGGTGGAAGAAGTTAACTAATGAGGGACTAAATGACGACAGGTGCAGACATGAACTAAATGAAACGTGACAAGACTAGACTAAACAAGACAGAACTGAATACATGTTACAGTTATATTGCAGCCATTTGCTAAAATCAATTGAGTTCATTTATTTCCTCATTAATGTACACACAGCACCCCATATTGACAGAAAAATAGAATTCTTGACATTTTTGCAGATTTATTAAAAAATAAAAACTGAAATATCACATGGTCCTAAGTATTCAGACCCTTTGCTCAGTATTTAGTTGAAGCAGCCTTTTTATATAAAACAGCCATGAGTCTTTTTGGGAAAGATGCAACAGTTTTTCATACCTGGATTTGAGGATCCTCTCCAGTTCTGTCAGGTTGGATGGTAAACATTGGTGGACAGCCATTTTTAGGCCTCTCCAGAGAAGCTCAATTGGGTTTAAGTCAGGGCTCTGGCTGGGCCATTCAAGAACAGTCACGGAGTTGTTGTGAAGCCACTCCTTTGTTATTTTAGCTGTGTGCTTAGGGTCATTGTCTTGTTGGAAGGTAAATCTTCGGCCCAGTCTGAGGTCCTGAGCACTCTGGAGAAGGTTTTCGTCCAGGATATCCCTGTACTTGGCCGCATTCATCTTTCCCTCGATTGCAATCAGTCGTCCTGTCCCTGCACCTGAAAAACATCCCCACAGCATGATGCTGCCACCACGATGCTTCACTGTTGGGACTGTATTGGACAGGTGATGAGCAGTGCCTGGTTTTCTACACTCATACTGCTTAGAATTAAGGCCAAAAAGTTCTATCTTGGTCTCATCAGACCAGAGAATCTTATTTCTCACCATCTTGGAGTCCTTCAGGTTGTTTTTAGCAAACTCCATGTGGGCTTTCATGTGTCTTGCACTGAGGAGAGGCTTCCGTCGGGCCACTCTGCCATAAAGCCCCGATTAGTGGAGGGCTGCAGTGATGATTGACTTTATACAACTTTCTCCCATCTCCCGACTGCATCTCTGGAGCTCAGCCACAGTGATCTTTGGGTTCTTCTTTACCTCTCTCACCAAGGCTCTTCTCCCCCGATAGCTCAGTTTGGTCGGACGGCCAGCTCTAGGAAGGGTTCTGGTCGTCCCAAACGTCTTTCATTTAAGGATTATGGAGGCCATTGTGCTCTTGGGAACCTTTTTTGTGTGCCTTGCCAAAGTTTTGTCTTTGAGCTCTTCAGGCAGTTCCTTTGACCTCATGATTCTCATTTGCTCTGACATGCACTGTGAGCTGTAAGGTGTTATACAGACAGGTGTGTGGCTTTCCTAATCAAATCCAATCAGTATAATCAAACACAGCTGGACTCAATTGAAGGTGTAGAACCATCTCAAGGATGATCAGAAGAAAGAGACAGCACCTGAGTTAAATATATGAGTGTCACAGCAAAGGGTCTGAATACTTAGGACCATGTGATATTTCAGGTTTCTTTTTTTAATAAATCTGCAAAAATGTCAAGAAATCTGTGTTTTTCTGTCAATATGGGGTGCTGTGTGTACATTAATGAGGAAAAAAATGAACTTAAATGATTTTAGCAAATGGCTGCAATATAACAAAGAGTGAAAAATTTAAGGGGGTCTGAATACTTTCCGTACCCACTCTGTATGTATACACATACACACACAAAACTTCTTTCTGGTTCTCAAATCTGATTGGCTGATAGCAGTGCGACATTTTAGTGATAACTTAGTGATTCTTAACAGTGTAGCATTTATTTTATTTATTTATTTTTTGGCATTTGGTAATTATCCACAGCACAGACAACCTGTCGCAGAACAATATAGAGTATCATTTATAATGGCTATTGTAAATTTAATATTGTTGTTCAGTAAATATCAATATATAAATATGTTTCAATTTGGTATTGAGAAAGGGTCCATTAATGAGTAATATGGATTGAGTGAAAGTTACATTAATACGCAATTAGCTGGCGGCAAAACTTTACGACTGAATGAGTCAGTCGCAAGAGACTTTTAAATTAAAAAAAAAGAGCTTTTACAAAGGATGCTGTTTCAGTGCTGTATGTTATGGAAAAATTCAAACTGTAGAAAAAGGATATTCTCTCTCTCTCTCTCTCTCTGTCTCTGTCTCTGCTCTGTCTCTCTGTAACGTATACTCAGACAGTGTGAAGAGGTAGGTGGTGCCTGCTGGGTTCATGGTGTTGGTAGGTTTGGTCAAGATATTGAATCAGACTAAGCAGAAAAAACCCAAAGCAGGTTTATTGAAGACACAAGTGAGTACATAGGTAAGACAATGGATCCAGATCAAACTGGTAAGTATGGTAGAGCAGTATACAATATAGTCCTTGGATGGTAGAAACACTCACAAGAGGAACACACGAGGAGAGGACAAATGAGGAGATGACAACACTAGAGTGGAATGAAAGACGATGGAGAACACCTACCAAAAGTAGTCTTTCAGGCTGGTATTTACAGGATGTCCCTGGCTGTAATGGTGACAAGACAATGAGTGAACTGAGTAAGTGTCATTCAGTGTTGCCAATTGCTTTCAGTCGAAAGTAGCTAAAACTGGTCGCTAAAGGTCACTGATGTCATACTGGCGAGTCCACTGATATATATTAATATAAATATAGATCACTGTGCAAGAATTGAGATAAGATTTGTTTAGTAAGAACTTGTTGGATTTGCCACTAGGCTTTTGAAAAAAAGTCTCAAAAGGGGAGGGGAAGCTGCTAAATCTAATGACAAAATTGCTAAATTGCCAGCACTGCTGTCATTTATAGGGCACTGATGAGACCGTGATAGGATTCAGGTGTGCTTGATGGATGAGTGAGAGCAGGGGAAAATCGTGAGGGATGCTGGGCAATGTAGTTTGTGAGTGAGAGTGCAGTGAGGAGTGAGGCAGAGTCCGGTATCTGTGTGACGACTAGGTCCTGCAGATAGATTAGGTAACATGTAAATAATCTCAGACAAATGTTAATGTTGTGAAAAGTAGTTAGTGTCACATGTCTCTGTGTTTTGGACTTCTGTTTTCCCTTTCACATGTCTGTATTCAGTTTTTCCCGCCACTCCACTCCATTTTAACCCTCATTATTAGTTCAGTCAGATCAGCTGTGTGTTCTCCCTCAGTCCTCCTCCGTTCTCATTCGTGCATAGACGTGTTTTTTTGGATGTTTACCCGGATCTTCATTAAAAGACATTGTTTCCCATTTCACCTTTGTCTCTGTGCTTCCCTGACAATACGAAATTTAGCAGTTAGCCGGTAATTCTTTATAATTTGATGTAGAATAGCCCTTAATGAGGCTAATCTCATTTAGTAATTATTGATGACCTAATAAGGAACTATCTCAGTTCTTAATTTGTTTTTACATACTGAATAGTTAATCTTGTTTCCATATAAGTTACCAGTAGTAGCTAAAGTGTTAATGTAGTAGGCCTACTGCTAATTTGTCCTGCATTACTTCCTATGTAGTTACCTATTAATGATGGACCATTATTCGAAAGTGTTACCACTTCTTAAGGTAACAACTGCAGGCATTTTTACAGTGTTGGTGCCTGTACATTTTACAACTTAAACTGTTTAGTCCATTAAGTGTTATAATGTTAATATTAATATATGATGTTAAGATTTTATAAAAATCCGGCTCAGCTCAGTTCGCATACAACGGCACCAATGCAGGCATACTAAAAACACTGCTGAATATCAAGCAAGTGTCCCCAACCTAAGCAAGCCAAAGGCAGCAGCGGCAAGGAACCAAAACTCCAACAAATGGAGAAAAAAACCCTTGGGAGAAACCAGGCTTAGTCTGGGAGCCAGTTTTCCTCTGGCCAACTATTTTCATAGTTCTTACAGATTATTCTAATTGCAGTTATGTGGTCATTCACAGTTATGCTGCTTATCTTATCACCTTTCACTGATAGCTTCACCGTCTAGCTAAACATGTTCAATGACTAAATAAACCAAGGAACAACCTTGTTAAGATACAAGCTAACCATGTTATATAGTTGAGCTAACTACCAGAAATAGTGCTAAAACGGAATTGTCTTGTACCAAGTGTTGCTAACTTTAACAACAAACCTAATCACAGAAGATAAATTAACAAACAACAATCACTGCAACTATTTTGAATTAAATTAAGACCTGACATTTTATGGTAGCTAGTCTAGCTGACTGCAGATATAATAGCTAATTACCTTTAAGTCCATGGTAATTATTTAATTTGGGGCTCAATGTGCTGGACAGAAATCACGCCAATTTCGAAACATTGGTTTCTGATGTGTTTTTAATCCATGTCCTTCAAAATATTAACCTTGATACAGTTTCATCTTTCTTTACTATTAAAGATGTCTTAACACAGCTGAGTTAAGGCTGCTCTGTGCCTGCTCAAAATTCTGTGTAAAGTTGCAATGGCACATAAAAGAATACCTAAGTAAAGCCTTAGTATCAAAGTCGATGCAACGCTGTTTTAGTTCTGGTTCTGGTAATGCCACCCTTTGATATACTTCGAACGTAATCAAACAACAAACTGATGTGATGTTTTGTGTTCATTTTTGGGAGTTTGAAATGGCTTGCCAAAGCGAACTCTAAGGAAAAGTTCACTCCAGCTGCAAAACACCTTCGAACTACCTTTGTTCAGTGACGTTAACCTAATAGGAGGTGTGCGCTGAGGCTCTGCCTTCTTTGGCGCAGAACTCTTCTCTGACTCATTTCATCTGTTTGAGTCCGTCGAGGTAAGATATATAAATATATGTGATGGGATTTCACTGGATCGGATAATTTGCAGAGCTCGTGCTAACATACCCATGGTATTATGATTAGATGCTTTTCTTATTCTTTCTATAAAAAATGCTCCATGTGTTTTTAACTGGGGAAACAGTTGGTCTGACAAAGAAGTAAAAGAGCTTCTTTTAATCAGACCAGAAGAAGAGATTAACTGGCAAACTGATGGAACTTTAAGAGACAGAACAGAGAGATAAAAATCAGGTTGCGGCTAAGCTCAAAATTCTGAAAAGTTTCTGTTCCACCTATGCTGCATAAAGATGCTTTTAAGATACTTTTAACAGGCTCGATTCAAGTTAAGACCCAGTACAACCTATAACATGGTCTGCTTCCACTGGTGAAAGTGGTTGAGAGTAGAGGGCTGCATTGGATTTGGGCTCCCGTGGGACCCACGGAACCCAGAGCAAATCTTGCGGGAGCGGGCGGTTTTACCCATGCTGGTCAGAAAATTTAGCGGGAGACCCGCGGGGAACGGTGGGATTTGGCGTGTTGTAGAAATGGAGTCAACACAAGAAGTTGAGAAGAAAATTGAAGTGGCTGATTACTTGACAAAAGCAAAACAAGGCAAGTCAGACATATGGAATCAATTCTCAATTGTCACTGACAAAAATCGGAAAGAGTTAAACTTCGTAAGTTGCGATAAATGTGCAAAAGTGTTCGTTTACAACGGACATAAATCTGGCATCTCTGCCCTGAGGCAACATACAGTTTTCTGTGTTTCCAAGTTACTTGTTTGGTGAGTGTGTATGCATTAGCCTAAAAACTGAGGTGCCGCTAGTTGTGGATTTGTTTTAACAGTTAGGCCTAATGTTTTACAATCATAATAATAATTAAAAAAAAGCCTACCCAATATGTTTGTCATGTGTAGTGCTTTGGTTTAGCATTGGTTAATTCATCTTATTTAAACACAATCATACGGTGGCCGAGAGAGCTCATCGCGCTGCGAATAAGAAAACACATGCAAATAAAAAAAAACGTGATCATCAGTTTGACAACACATGTGCTGCATATCCTCACAACACATGCGAACTCAAAAAATGCGCTGCATATTCAAAAACGCGCTGCATATGCAAAAACGCGCTACATTTACAAAAAGCGCTGCAAAGAGCACAAACCACAACGGAAATGTTTCAAGGGGGACCCCAAAAAGTGACGGACCCTACTTGTCAACAATACAGACTAAAAAATATTAAAATATATTATGTAGGCATTAATTCAATGTAATGTGTTTCACTAACAGAAATGTGTTTTAATATGTGGCATTGTTGTTAACTCATTAAACTTTAAGAGATGATAATTTAGTGGATGATTTAAAAATATTCGTTAATCATCTGTAGCATACTAATGTGACGTCATCATAACGGCCGCCTGAGGGCGCTCGACGACCACGTCATCTGTGAGCGTGAGCTTCTAGCAAACTGAAAAACACCTTATTAAAAATAATAAATACATGAAATAATGTACAGTTGTTTATTTTTGTTTGCAGTTTTTATAGCATTTAATGATTGTGAACACTTTGTGCACTCAAATGCCGTACACTATATAGGGATTAGTGAATAAGTGAAGGGTGAGTTGAACTGGTTTTGGACGCACGTCCTAGTAGGGTCCGTCACTTTTTGGGGTCCCCCTTGAAACATTTCCGTTGTGGTTTGTGCTCTTTGCAGCGCTTTTCGTAAATGTAGCGCGTTTTCGCATATGCAGCGCGTTTTTGAGTTTGCATGTGTTGTGAGGATATGCAGCACATGTGTTATCAAACTGATGATCACGTTTTTTTAAATTTGCATGTGTTTTGTTATTCGCAGCGCGTTGAGCTCTCTCGGCCACCGTACAATCATGATTAAAGTCTGTTATTCTGGATGTTAACTTGAACGAATAATTAGTCTGAGTATATGTGTTGCTACATTTTTCTCAAGCCGTGAGATAAAGTCCGTGGGAGCGGGCGGGAGTGGACACAAACATTGCGGGCGCGGGCGGGAGTGGGACACACAGATTGCGGGAGCGGGCTGTCCTGGTCATACATTTAGCCTGAGCGGGCGGGTGCGGGTTTAAGAAAACAGTCCCGCGCAGGGCTCTAGTTGAGAGCATCGATTTGTTTGGAATATTATTTGGAGAGCTAAAACCACAAACCACATGTGGCAGAAAAGACTTGGCCTTGGTTTCAAAAGACCTGGAAGCAGTTCAAATGATTACACATGCTTGATTCTTAATGCTGTCTCTTACCTGAATAATCAACTACTGTTTTAATGTTTTGTAATTGTTGTTCATGAGTCCTTGTACTGAACAGTTATACTCTTACTTTTTTACTTTTTTTTTTCTTCCAGGTACTGCACTTTTTTACACTGCCCTTTTAGGGTGATCTAAATCCTATTTCAGTGTCTGAACCAGGTGTCAAAACACGACAATAACATTGGCAGGCAACAACGCTTGGAGTGCACGTCATTCATTTCTTGTCTGAAGCCGACCTGGACAGGCATGCCTGAAGCACACCACAGTTTCCAGTTCTCCTTCTCAGGGAACCAAGGTTGCATTCATAACCCAAGATGTTCCCTTTCGAATGGGGACTAGCACAGCATCCTAGAATGCTAATGCAGAGCAAATGCCCACTTCTCCATACTGAAGTAATGAGTGTCATATCCAGATCCAGAGTCAGAGTTCCCCATCCTAGTGGTACAAACAAATTAGGCAGCTTAACTCAGGGCCTGGTATTCAAAGAATACCTTAAATATGGCCAAGGTGTACAGTCGTGGACAAAAGTTTTGAGAATTACATAAATATTGGAAATTGGAAAAGTTGCTGCTTAAGTTTTTATAATAGCAATTTGCATATACTCCAGAATGTTATGAAGAGTGATCAGATGAATTGCATAGTCCTTCTTTGCCATGAAAATTAACTTAATCCCAAAAAACCTTTCCACTGCATTTCATTGCTGTCATTAAAGGACCTGCTGAGATCATTTCAGTAATCGTCTTGTTAACTCAGGTGAGAATGTTGACGAGCACAAGGCTGGAGATCATTATGTCAGGCTGATTGGGTTAGAATGGCAGACTTGACATGTTAACCCAATAACCCAACCCATGATGCTTGAAATCATTGTTCTTCCATTGTTAACCATGGTGACCTGCAAAGAAACGCGTGCAGCCATCATTGCGTTGCATAAAAATGGCTTCACAGGCAAGGATATTGTGGCTACTAAGATTGCACCTAAATCAACAATTTATAGGATCATCAGCAACTTCAAGGAAAGAGGTTCAATTCTTGTAAAGAAGGCTTCAGGGCGTCCAAGAAAGTCCAGCAAGTGCCAGGATCGTCTCCTAAAGAGGATTCAGCTGCAGGATCGGAGTGCCACCAGTGCAGAGCTTGCTCAGGAATGCTCACAGTGAGGCGAAGACTTTTGGAAGATGGCCTGGTGTCAAGAAGGGCAGCAAAGAAGCCACTTCTCTCCAAAAAAAACATCAGGGACAGATTGATCTTCTGCAGAAAGTATCGTGAATGGACTGCTGAGGACTGGGGCAAAGTCATATTCTCCGATGAAGCCCCTTTCTGATTGTTTGGGGCATCTGGAAAAAGGCTTGTCAGGAGAAGAAAAGGTGAGCGCTACCATCAGTCCTGTGTCATGCCAACAGTAAAGCATCCTGAGACCATTCATGTGTGGGGTTGCTTCTCATCCAAGGGAGTGGGCTCACTCACAATTCTGCCCAAAAACACAGCCATGAATAAAGAATGGTACCAAAACACCCTCCAACAGCAACTTCATCCAACAATCCAACAACAGTTTGGTGAAGAAAAATGCATTTTCCAGCACAATGGAGCACCGTGCCATAAGGCAAAAGTGATAACTAAGTGGCTCGGGGACCAGAACGTTGAAATTTTGGGTCCATGGCCTGGAAACTCCCCAGATCTTAATCCCATTGAGAACTTGTGGTCAATCCTCAAGAGGCGGGTGGACAAACAAAAACCCACTAATTCTGACAAACTCCAAGAAGTGATTATGAAAGAATGGGTTGCTATCAGTCAGGATTTGGCCCAGAAGTTGATCGAGAGCATGCCCAGTCGAATTGCAGAGGTCCTGAAAAAGAACGGCCAACACTGCAAATACTGACTCTTTGCATAAATGTCATGTAATTGTCGATAAAAGCCTTTGAAACGTATGAAGTGCTTGTAATTATATTTCAGTACATCACAGAAACAACTGAGACAAAGATCTAAAAGCAGTTTAGCCGCAAACTTTGTGAAAACTAATATTTATGTAATTCTCAAAACTTTTGGCCACGACTGTATGTCGAGGTATATTTTCGAGGTATAGACTTTAGGCTTTTTTTTAAAAATCGAACTGATTTGTACAGAACCTCGGACATGCAGGAAAAAAAATAGTAGACTAATTTGTGCACACGATTTACTAATTCATTCCCACGATTTAGTAAATTGAGGGAATTAATTGGTACATCGTGCACACGATTTTTTTCATGTCATGTACAGGAAATTTATTTTTAGAATGCCATGTCATGAGCGAGATGCTGCAAAAGATACAAGACACAAGCGCAACAGTCATACATGTCTGTCTAACATGTGTTTACATAAACAATGGATGTAGCGCATTGGAATGGAAAAGCGTGTTCTGTGTGAACAGCCACTTATTTTTTCATTAATGATAAAAACATAATTTTTTTCATAATTTTTTAGCTGACTTTAAAAAAATCAACCCCTAATGTACACACTTCCTGAAAGCTTTTCCTGTCATAACTGCCTTCGGCACACCACAAACAAATGGCTCCAGAAAAGGCACGATCACCCTTAGATCAATAATGACAATGAGGAACCTTCAACAACCGTTGGTCAGAAGACCTGAGTACTCTGGTTGGACAATAAGGGTACACTGTAAAAAGCGCTTCAAGGGTGTTGTCTGTAGGAATTTATTTTAAACAGTATATTTCTTCCAATAAATTGATTCCCTTTTCTTTTTGTATTCATTTAAGTTTTACGTAAGTAAAAAGTGTGAATGTTTTTGTAACTTATTATTACCTATCAAAAAATTATTTTACTGAACTTCACAGTAAATTGCTTCAACAAAACTCTATTTAAGTGTTTATATCCAAAGCAAAACGTCACGACCCGCCCAGGCGCCCACATGCTGCATGACAACGTGATCGTTAATGGTCGTTGTCACCTGTACTGGACCAGTTTCGGATTTCTGTGGAGTTTTTGAGGGCTTTATACAATGTGATTGCACTTTGAAGGTGTTCTATGCTACACTTAAAGATGGTCAGAAGTTTCTGTAATTTTTAATGTTAAAATGTTTACATTACCATTGTTGTGTTACATTAACATTAAAGTGCACCCAATTGTTTGTATATGACAGCTGTTATAGAGCGTTGGAAACGAATACCTCTCTTTCCTTATTTATTAGTAAGGTAGGGTAGTCGTGGCCTAGTGGTGAGGGAGTCGGGCTTGTAATCTGGTTCGATTCCCACGCCGGCAGGAATTGAAAGTGGGGATTGTGAATAAACAGCTCTCTCTCCACCTTCGATACCATGACTAAAGTGCCCTTGAGCAAGGCACCTAACCCCTAATTGCTCCCCTTGTAAGTCGATTTGGATAAAAATGTAAATGTAAATAATTTGTCTAAAGTAATGAGAGTAAATTAATTAATTAAAATCAAAAAGTTAAATTTTTTATTTTAAATGTTACTTATTTTAACTAAGTATGATTTGGTCAATATGCTACCTATATGTCACAATGGTTAAACTCAAATGTTTTGCTTTATCTTGTAGACGCTACTTCATTTTTCAGTATACAGGGAGTGCAGAATTATTAGGCAAGTTGTATTTTTGAGGATTAATTTTATTATTGAACAACAACCATGTTCTCAATGAACACAAAAAACTCATTAATATCAAAGCTGAATATTTTTGGAAGTTTTAGTTTTTAGTTTTAGCTATTTTAGGGGGATATCTGTGTGTGCAGGTGACTATTACTGTGCATAATTATTAGGCACCTTAACAAAAAACAAATTTATACCCATTTCAATTATTTATTTTTACCAGTGAAACCAATATAACATCTCAACATTCACAAATATACATTTCTGACATTCAAAAACCAAACAAAAACAAATCAGTGACCAATATAGCCACCTTTCTTTGCAAGGACACTCAAAAGCCTGCCATCCATGGATTCTGTCAGTGTTTTGATCTGTTCACCATCAACATTGGGTGCAGCAGCAACCACAGCCTCCCAGACACTGTTCAGAGAGGTGTACTGTTTTCCCTCCTTGTAAATCGCACATTTGATGATGGACCACAGGTTCTCAATGGGGTTCAGATCAGGTGAACAAGGAGGCCATATCATTAGATTTTCTTCTTTTATACCCTTTCTTGCCAGCCACGCTGTGGAGTACTTGGACGCGTGTGATGGAGCATTGTCCTGCATGAAAATCATGTTTTTCTTGAAGGATGTAGACTTCTTCCTGTACCACTGCTTGAAGAAGGTGTCTTCCAGAAACTGGCAGTAGGACTGGGAGTTGAGCTTGACTCCATCCTCAACCCGAAAAGGCCCCACAAGCTCATCTTTGATGATACCAGCCCAAACCAGTACTCCACCTCCACCTTGCTGGCGTCTGAGTCGGACTGGAGCTCTCTGCCCTTTACCAATCCAGCCACGGGCCCATCCATCTGGCCCATCAAGACTCACTCTCATTTCATCAGTCCATAAAACCTTAGAAAAATCAGTCTTGAGATATTTCTTGGCCCAGTCTTGACGTTTCAGCTTGTGTGTCTTGTTCAGTGGTGGTCGACTTTCTGCCTTTCTTACCTTGGCCATGTCTCTGAGTATTGCACACCTTGTGCTTTTGGGCACTCCAGTGATGTTGCAGCTCTGAAATATGGCCAAACTGGTGGCAAGTGGCATCTTGGCAGCTGCACGCTTGACTTTTCTCAGTTCACGGGCAGTTATTTTGCGCCTTGGTTTTTCCACACGCTTCTTGCGACCCTGTTGACTATTTTGAATGAAACGCTTGATTGTTCGATGATCACGCTTCAGAAGCTTGGCTATTTTAAGACTTCTGCATCCCTCTGCAATATATCTCACTATTTTTGACTTTTCTGAGCCTGTCAAGTCCTTCTTTTGACCCATTTTGCCAAAGGAAAGGAAGTTGCCTAATAATTATGCACACCTGATATAGGGTGTTGATGTCATTAGACCACACCCCTTCTCATTACAGAGATGCACATCACCTAATATGCTTAATTGGTAGTAGGCTTTCCAGCCTATACAGCTTGGAGTAAGACAACATGCATAACGAGGATGATGTGGTGAAAATACTCATTTGCCTAATAATTCTGCACTCCCTGTACAGTAAAATACATAATACTGATTTTTACGAACTCAAAATACCAAGAAGTTCACTAAACTTACAAAAAGTAGTTGGAAAATGTTGCCTTAATTTTTTTGAGTTGAATTTAAGTAACAGTTTTTACAGTGTATAAAAGGTCACTGATATATTGGGGCGTTAGACCAAATAATGCCTTGTAAAAAAAAATCTGAATTTTAAAATCAACCCTGATTTTCACTGTTAACCAGTGTAGAGATGCTAAAACTGGGGAAATGTGATCCCTCTTTTTTAACCCTGTTAACAGCCTGGCTGCTGCTGCTTCGACAAGCTGTAGAGAGGATAACGCAGTTTGGGGCAGACCAAAATATAATGAATTGCAATAGTCATTAAGGCAAATTAAGGCATTCTCAGATGAACAATTATTGTCTACACTCATGGGAAATAAATAAGGAATCTATGTTTATGAATTTTTATTGTCCAAAAAACATCAAGTTGCAATTTATTTACTTATAACACAGATTCAGAGTTTTGACAAATTACCCTTTGATGTTATGACAGGAATAAAACTGTCCTTTGTCCACACTGATTGTGCTCTTTGTCACTACACCCATTACACACCAGGGGTGTGCACAGATTTGATCTTAACGTGTATACGCTTAAATTCACGCCAACATTCATCTTTGATGTGGAAAAGTACTTAGCGCCACGTCAGGGTCTGAGCAAGACTTACACACTTTTCCTTGTCAGATTACTGCAGGTTTTTTGAAATCTAAACTATTTGCAGCTCGCCATTCTAAATTTAAGAATTTGGACGATGACTGGTGATCTTTTATATGTAAAAAGACATTAAGTAGGTGTCGTTTACAACTCAGAGATCTGAAACGTTTGTACGTTCACTCTATGAATCACACGTAGACACACATAAGAAATGATCGTAATATCAAATTTAGGATGGTTTCTGTGCATTATTTTATAAATGAGGCCCCTCGTGATATGGAGCAGGTCACATGTTTGTTTTGTCAGCATTCTACTTTCAGTTAACTGACTAAATAACACAAACTATGATTTGTTCATTTTTGATGCAGGTGTTTGCAACCAATTTATTTTTCAGAATTGAAGAATCAGGGGAAAAAAGTGACAGAAAGAAAATTAAGAGATTGAGAGCAGGAGGGTAGATATTTACAGAGGACAACTGCATTAACATTAACCTTTGCTCTGTATGGGCGGGCCTTGACTGAGATAGGAGAGACCCCATAATCAGACTCATGTCCGCCCTTCGCCCAGCTGATTAATCTCCATTCATTTCCATTCTCTAGGTGCACACTAACACATCATGCATGCACATATTCTGTTACACTATATATATATATATATATCAAGATATATATATTATTACTATATTATTATATAGTATATTGTTTCTAACCATTGGCACCATTGGCATCTCACCATGGCAGCTCACACTTTTCACATAATTTAGGGTAAAATTTATAAAAAATTTAAAAAATTTAAAATAGCGTAATTTAGCGTTTTATTTTAGAAAAAAAATTTAAGTGCTGTTTGAGCAAGTTTAAACAACTGTACTATCAATAACAAATAAATCTGTTTTATACAGGAATTATGTGTTTCAAATATACCTACATTCTTCTGAGAAATGGCTTCAGATGTTTATCATTTGTAAGTGAATTTGGTATTAAGCTGTTAAGCTGTTTATGATATCTTACCCAGCACAATAAATCTCTGCATGTGGGGCAAGAATGATTCTCGGGTATGCCTGTTGTGCCCCGGAAGAGGCTCACTCGAGCACATCCTCAGTAGCTGTCCAAAAGCCCTGGGAGAGGGCCGTTACCGCTAGCAACATGACCAGGTTTTGAGTTGCAGTTGCAGAGGCCATTTCAACTGCTATCTCCAGTAACAAGCAGATCCACAGCCAGAGGAACATTGCCTTTGTAAGGGCTGTGGTGTGTAGCCGCAGTTACAGCCCAGATGAGCAGCTGATCTTCTCACATCAGCTTCAGATTGGGAGATGCAAGTAGACTTGGGGAGGCAACCTAAGATCCTGCAGCATTTGTTGACAACTTCACTGAGGCCAGATATGGTGTTAATATTAAACTCTACAAAGCATGCATTCCTGACAGAGTTGACAGCTCCCTGGACAGACCTTATGGAAGAGCTGAAACATTCTAAGTACCAGGTGCTGGTGGATCAGTGCCGGGGGAAAGGCTGGAAGGCATGCTGTGAGCCCAGAGAAGTAGGATGTAGACGGATTGCTGGGCATTCACTGTGTAAAGTATACACTTTACTTGGCATGTCTCAGGCTGTAAAAAGTAGAGCGATTAAGTCTATGATGGAGCCTGCAGGGAGGGACGTTAGATGAGTGGATTAGGAGAAGTTTTCCTGGGCTAATGCTGATGGGACACTAGTCGGGTTTTGATCAACCCTGGCTGGGTCGCCTGAGGGAGTGTGTATAATGTTGAAAGACCAGAAACAGGCAAATAATTCAGGAACTCGAGGATGTGTCCTGGTCTAGCACATCCAAGGATGTATCTTTAGATGGATAAAAGACCATATTTACAGTGTGCCCACTATTGCTGAACTTTACATATTAAGCATTTTGATCAACTGCTGTGTACATAAAGTCCTTGTGGATCAAGTCAGGTCTTGATCAATCAGTGTGCCTATAGTATCCAGGTATGACAATGTACACCCCTGCACTGGTTTGACAGATGTTACAAATCCAATCGTCATCTATTCTCCTAGGAGCGTCTGTAAAGGGACCAGTTGCATTTATAACACATTTGGCTTTGACATCAAACTCTTGGCCTATGAAAGAAAACAGCATCCATCACTGCAACCCATTCATCTACTGCAGCTGACAAGCCGGATTATTAATTTATCAGCTAACAGCTCTACGGTAATGGACTGGCTCTCTGGCAACGGTGGGAGAGTCTGGGAAGGATGGTAATTAATAGGCAACAGACATACCTAATTTTCCCTCTCGTATTGGTGTGTCAAAGAGCAGCCTGGGAGACATTGTGAGAAGGTGTGTGTGTGGGAGTCTTTCTGCAGCTGAACGAGGATACATTTCCTAATGCGCTGTTTGATAGTGTCTCCATTCATTAGCAGGGTGCTATCAATGGCAGAGCAAAAAGAGACTGATGCGATGAGATGGTGTCACACAAAGAACACTTTTTCATTTAAACTGACCACATGTATGATTATCTGCTCTTCTCAAACCTGATCACTTTGATTCTAGATGTGCCTGTTAAAAAGATAGTTCACCCCAAAAGGGAATTTCTGTCATTATTTGCTCACCTTTGTATTGCAATTTTTAAATGTTCAACTAAATGCAACATTTGAGTGTGATGGTGGATGACGATTTTATGTGTGTAAAGCTGTCAATTATGGTATTTTCATCACACAAAACTGCTGAAGATTTAGAATATATTGTAACACATAAATACTGTAGAAGAGATTGTGTAAGATATTTTTTTGTTTGTTTTCATTCATTTTAAAATTTCAAAATAAACTTGAGTGTAGTGATGGATTCTTTTGAAATAAGCTGAATATGGCACCAGAACTAACACAGAAGAGAATCATAAATGCGTTTAACAAACGTAATAGCATCAAAATATTTAATTAATGTCATTAATTAATAAGATAAATAAAAATAATGTTATAATTCCATGATTTCAAAATTCTATAAATGCAATGGATTTGTAACCAATCGTCATACATATTTGTTCATAATTATATAAGTTTATATTGTTCATGTTAATGTTTGTTTCAGTGTCTATGCAAATGTGGAAAATATATGGTTGCTAGAACCACACTTTGTTTAGTACTTATGATGATTATTGAAATCATGCTGTACTTATTGGTTCTTTTTAATTGTACTTAAAGTGTCTGTGTGTGTGTGTGTGCGCGTGTGTTCTGTTCTTTTTGAAGCAGTAAAAATCACATTTCACATTTAGAAAGTTTAACAACATAAGGGTGAATAATTGATAGAATTGTCATTTTTGCGTGAAATGCATTCTACATACCTTGGAAATTGAGTTAGTGTTAAATCTTGAATGTCTGAATTGCAAGAATCCAGAATTACCTTACACAGATATGGTTTTGATGTACAAAGCATGAGGGGATGAGGATGATTCTCTATGGAGTGTTCCCCTATTTGTTGAAATGATTTATCAAGGTATTCTCAAGGTACTTATGGGGAAGTATCTTTGGAAGAATCTCTCTTTCTAACACAACTGGTCTACAACTCTTAAAACTATTAGCTTGCTGCTTAGAAGCTATATAATCATGATTATTCATGAAATATCCAAGAGGCATAGCACTCTCATTTCTATCATACGTCCCTCTTTTCTCTGAAGCTAGTTATATATGGATGACTTTTAAAAGATAAGAGAAAAGAAAATTGTTAATTCTGTGGTAGATCGGGTGAGGCCAAGTCTAAAGAGCTTCACTATGGCATAGAATGCAGATAGTAAATAGATCATAAATATTAAATAATTAAAACTGAATCTTGAATAGGTATTTCAGTAACCATTTGTCAAAACTGCTTTTTGACAAAATTATATATAAAAAAGACTCTGTCTAAATTGTTAAAATTATACAAGATGTTATTGGTAAACACAACCAAAAATATCATCAACTTTGTGCATTGTATTATTGTATTATTCTGTATTATTCTTGAGCATGATGTTTCTAAATAAATACAAATAATTTGCTCACCATTTAGAGCTAACTCACTTACTGTAGCATATAGGTCAGCTATATATATATATATATATATATATATATATATATAATGTATAATGCAAAAAAAATTAAGACATCATGAATTGTCTTCAATATGCTTTGGAAGAACTCAACCTAGCCAGGCAATATTTATCTTCTTTCACTGCTTTCCAGTTACATTTACCTGCTCTACAAACCCTCCCCTGGCCGCAGCAGGGGTCGGGACTGTTCAGGAGGTGCAGTTCTTTAATGTAATTGGTGATGGCAGCATCGTACCTGGCAGCAGAGAGTGCGCTGCAGAGATTCATTCATGCATTCTTATGTTGTCCTGCAAGGGGCAGGGAGAGGGGCAAGTGAGTGACTCACCCCTCCGCACACTGACTGGTGCTATGGAAGTGTGTCAGAAACGATCTGTCACATCTGGGCCTGTCACTTTCAATCAGTTATACGCAGGCAAATGCACAAATGCTAGTGCAGAGTGCAAGAGAAAGGGCCTGCTCATTTAAAGCCACAGCATGAGAAGGAAGGGACCCAGAGACCCATGCACAACACACTCTTACTATGTGCACAACACACATTCTGTGTGGCACATGCAGGTCTACCCACATAGGGTAGATTCACATGCACAAACATTTCATGTTGGGTGAAAGTTCACCAAATGGAGAGATCCTTGAAAAAAAAAGAAAAGAAAAAAAAAAGAATTGTTGCTTTAAGTTAAGGTATCCATCTATATCTATCTATATATATATATATATATATATGTATTTAATATTTTAAGAAAGAATCTATATATATATAGAGATTTTTTTTCTTACAGTGTAACTATATCCAAACCAAAACGAAGATGTGAAGTGTCCTTTAGATAATAATTCATCACTTGATTTTTTTTTTTTTTTTGGGGGGGGGGGGGGGTTAATTTCCAGATTAATTTCTTTTAATGGGGGTGGGGAACCGAAGGAGTGAAGGAAACCTAAATAACCAGATGACAGACAGGATGTTATGCAAGCATTCAGACATGCCCCAGTAGAGGCAGCAGTTTTTATTTTTTGGACACAGTCCAACTATCAATGCTGAACACACGCATCCAATTACTGAAATACTGCCGGGACAGAAAAACATCAGCAGTGGGTGTTTGGGATCTTTGAAAGGAGCAAAGGTGACCCTGTTTCCCAGTCTTGTTTCCCAGTCATGGCTGTGGGTTGCTAAGAGATTAATTTAGAGACAGTTCAAGATAAAGGCAGAGGTGGTGCACGAACAGGCCAGAGAAGGCGCTGATCATTGAAAATAATTATTTGCTGTGTCACTGGCAACCGCTTTCCTCCATTCATCTATGTCTAGAAACCATCTTTGACAGGCACTGTGTGTGTGTGAAGACATTGGCACGGATTACTATTAATGAAGAGAGGAATCTCACATCAAGATTTATGGATTAATCCCTTTTGGGTCTGAAAATACAAAAGATCCATACTTGGAGGCACAAGGTCGCAAGTTTTGTAATTTAAATGAAAGGGTTTAAAAGGTGACAAATGAACAAAGCACAGTTTCATTACAGACTGATTCTTATGTACATCTCTTAAGATTTATTGCAGCATAATCCTTTGCTTAAAGAAAGGAGTGAACGCTGAAATGATTAATCTCTTTTAATGTTGGTGTCTGAAACAGCCCTCTCTCTATTTGTAATTGCCAAAGAAGCGAAAGTCCTCGTTGTTGGTTCAGGATGTTGCTACACTCTGGGAATGAAATGGCCAAAAGAACCTCTGATCTTTCTTTTTTCTTTTTTTCCTCTCACTCACTTTTCTTCAGAAGCTTAAAACGACCGGAGGCTAAGTAACTGGTAGGCCCCAGTTAATGCTACTATGCGCTTGAAGTCATTTTCGGAACATGAGGCAGAAATACGGGACAAGAGAACGAGAAAACACAACAAATATAAAGGCCACATTTTGAAACAAATTACACGCAGGGGCATGTGTGCTGCCATGATGTATTAAGGTGTGGAATACCTCTATCCACTCTGCTGGATAAGCACTTCACTGATCCTGTGCATAAACATAATTTGGAGTGTCGTCTACAAGAGCCTCGCGGTGGATGAGTTTCAGCCCCGGGCAAAACGGATGCAATAATTCACAATAATGTAAAGGAATATGCAAGCCTGCCTTCTGTGAAATGTCTCTCTCTCTCTGCTCATCATTAATATCAGCCAATATGATATGTCATGTTGTTGTTAGAGATGGTATTGAGAACAACATAAATGATGTGTACACAGTCGTGTTGACTGAAGGAAGACAAATGACTCTTAAAACTCCGGACTGAACCCCCACCAAACACCCTCATCCCCCAATGCTCTCTCTCTCCTGCCCCCTCCTTTGCTATAATTTGCACCTCCTGGAGGTAAGCAAACTCAGTGGAGTGCGAGTGAGAGCAGGGCGGGACTCCACAGTGACATGACAGAAATGTTAGTGACGATGAATTTCATATATGCCAGTCACAAAGTGAGATGCTTGGCTGAGCTGACTGCTCTCATCACTGTATCTCAGGTAGACTCATGTTCTTCAGGCAAAAGAGAGAGAGAGAAAAACAGAAAAAACACCCCCAATAAATCTCTACTGATAGCTGTTAATAATAATAATAACAATAATAAATATTAATCATATAATTACAATGCTATTACATTTTAATATAATTTATTTTGTTGCAACTCTTGGATGACCATCCTGAGAAAACAACAACAAAAACTGTGATTTACTGTACAAGCCCTCTTAAATATGCTGATTGTCTGAACACTGGATGTCTGCATACTGAAAACACAGTAGTCTGTTGATCTGCTAAATGTCCTTAGAGAAATAAATTCCAGCGTTCAGAGCTCAGACTGAAGAAAGAGGGTCAACCTCTGAAATGTCACTGCAATCATCATCCTTCACATAATTATCATAGCTACAGAAAAAAAAACTGCCTAAAAACCTTAATGTTCACGCATTTATGCATTTAGCGAGATCTTTATGGTATTTTCTTCAAAGCCCAAGCAAACATTAAAACATTTCACCTATTATAATTGTTACATAAAGATTTAATCATGGGAAAAGCAGTTGTAAATACAAATAGAAATAAAATCACAGAACATAAAAGCATACATAGAATGAAGCAGGTAGTGTATATGTCTCCTCTGTGCTGAATGAGTGAGGTTGACAGATCGTTGCTCTCTTTTCTGCCCGGTCCTGTGAATACACATATCCTTGTGGACCAAATGCGGGCTGACAGCTCGCCCGGAGAAATGAAGTTAGTAGTTTGGGGCGGTGGTAAGGAGCCTGAGCAAACAGGACATGCTATATACACCCAGGCTAACAATGAACATATGCTTTGTTTTTCTGATGCCAACACAGAGCATTCATGGCCCCAAGAGACTCCTGAGATTCAGGGACCAGTTGGAGCGAACAGCCTGCTGGCTATTTTTGTCTTTTTTGGCAGACCGTTGTTTCTAATTTGTTTACAGTACTGTAGTAAGCCATTGCACGGCATTGAATGTTACATTCTGAATAAAGTTCTTATCAAACTTTAAAACATGACCAAAATGTTTGACATTACACACTGTAACTCTGAACAAATTATTTGAATCCACTTGATATTAAGTATCCTGTTAACATTTAAATTAATTATTTGCTACAATATTGTGTACATTCATGCTTTATGTTGTACTTATATATTTTTTAAAAGAACTATATATAATTATATCTGTATTTAATTTCTGTAATTATTTTTTTTCATTTAATATTTGTCTTCATCTATAATTACACTATTGCCCCTGCCCCTGCCCCTGCCCCTACCCCTCAACCCACCAACCCACCCCACCCTTAACCCAGCCTTTACCCAAGGCTGAACCAGAGGCTAAATGGTTAAAATAAAATTTATGTCATTATTAAGCACCATTCACTTACTTTCATTTATATTCACTTTTATATTCACTTCTTTTCTTTTTCATTTTTCCCAGAATATCCCTTGTTTTTTTTCCCCAGAATATAATTTTCATAATGCTAACTACCCTACTCCACACAGTGACTTCATTCATTCATTACATTAATTTGTTAGGCTCAAATGCGTATGTGCTGCATCCCAAATGTTCTGAAGCCATATGATATATTTGTGTGAGGAAAAGACTGACTTATGTAGTACAATGAACACAATAAGTTCATTGTGCCAAACTTTTTTGTTTTTACATAGTACATGACAATGACACCTTATATAAAGTGGTACTAATAACTTATTTTAACCCATCGTATCCTATAATAACCTTCTTAAACATTTATAATCAAATCATAATCCAGTATTACATATAAACTGCTCTTTATGGTAACCTTCAGTAATAAAGCTTTAACAAACATATGTGTAAAATATCAGTTGTTTATTAGAATTATAAGTGTAAGAGTTTCACCCTTATGGAATATAGATGCTCTTCAGACACACAGCTTTGACCCTCACTTAATTTGACTTAATTGCAGTCCCACCATTTTCAAAACCAAATAGACAGACAGACTTTGGGAAATATCTAAATTAAAAGTGGCAAATAAGGTCTTTGAGTTACTTGAATGAATGGTGACTGGTTTTATGTGTTTGATCAGATATTTGGATTCTGGTTTTGCTGTTCATTAGGTGTTATTCTGGATTGGATATTCAAGTATTCTGTACCTGTGATGGTATCAGAGGTGTAAGTCATGAAAGCTCCTCATTTTCTCTTTCCACATTCCAGATTTCCACAGCAACTAATGTGAAAACAAAAGCCGACTGTTACGTGTATGTCTGTGTGAACTCTGTGTTTTGTGATTTTTCCCTTGCTTTCATTGGTACTGTGTTTCTTTGAGATCATAATTAGTTCATTCTTTTCAGCTGTGATTTGTTAATTTGCCTCGTTATCCCCTGTGTCTTCCTTTGCCCATTTAAGCCCTCAGTTTCTATTCAGTCCTTGTCCAGTGTTGTTGCTAAGTAGTGTGTAAGCTTTCTCCTGTTATCATTAAAAGTATATGTTTACGGACTTTGTTCCACGTGCACTTCTTCCCGGGACACGCACCTGTTACACTGACCTGTCTTTCCTTTACAATTAATTTTTTCATGCAGATCTTAGTTTTGCAATTATGATTAGAACATTGTCATATTCAAAGTACTATCTGAACACTATACTGAAAAACAAAAAGCGTGATATATTATTACTTATGTAATGTGTTTGATTTGACTGATTTGTAAAAAAAAAAAAGTGTTAATTTACAGCAGAAAGTAAGTTCTCAATCACAAAACAACAACAACAAAAAAACTGGTGAATGCATTAAAAATGATTCTGAGATTTACTAATTCTATTTTAACTCAAAAGGACTGTTTGACTCTAAACATTTCTGCTGATTGATGATCTTTACAGGCATATACTCCATAAATTACAGCCATAATGGATTTTTAGTGGTAATTGAAAACAAGTTTTGAGACAGATAACAGATCAGTGTCAGTGGGTGACAAAGGTGATGTCTCATCTAAGAAGATGCTCACCTATACCTCAGAGCAAACTCCCTACATAAGTGACAGATAGGTACCTTTAAGCTACAAAGGGGATTGGGTGCAGGGTAGAGGGTGTGAGAGCAGAAGAGAAGTTCTGTCTCATCTCAGTAATGAAGCACACCTGAACTCTGCTTTAAATACCAGAAGAGAGGATGGAAATGTCACATGCAATTAAAACTCATGATACAAGATGGCACAAATCAAACCATCAAACCTAGACTCCCCCCATTACCTCCAAAAAAAAGGGAGGAAAAAAAGAGAGAAGAAATTAGAGACATGGAATGACAGATCACTTTGGGACAAATTTTCACAAAACTATAGCATGTGTGTGGGTAAACTTTTCTAAAATTGAGATGCTTTGTAGTCCCTCTTCATGGGATGACAGCAGTTGAAGGTCATCTGCATACTCTCTCTCTTTCCAATTCTCCTCTCTCCCATTTGCATTGACAATGATCACACAAGCATACTGTATTCAGCTATAATAACATAAAAAAGAGAGATAAATTGATCAGTGAAGTGACGGGGAAAACAGACATTTCCAGTGAGTGAGGGTTTGTTCCAATACTTCAGTTCACTGTCCATAATACTGTACATATACCATGGCCATTGTGCAAGGATACTAGCTCAGAGAGCTAACATTAGCCATCAGCCAATAATCTTGTTAGCTATTGTGAACTGCGTCAGCTAAATTCATTGAAAGTATAGAGCCAAATTTATTTTAGAAATCTTCAAGATTCTGAACTTTTGAAAAAAGAAGAACATCCCTTAATCCTACCCAATACCAATAACTTAACCTTACTAACTAGCAGTTTATTGAGACAAAAGTTGTAGTTAATCGTTAGATAATAGTGAGAATTGAACCATAATCTAAAGTATGACTGAAAAAAAAAACACTTTAGTTTGGTCAAACAAGAGAAATAAGATCTTCACTTCAGTTCCATGAATTTTAGATTCTGCCATTTGTGAGTAGGTGTGAATGAAATCCACAATTATTTGAATTTCAGGATAATCTGTTTTCTGTTACCTTTTCTGAATCTGAAACATTTAAGTTTTTATGCCAAAAAAACAATAGAAAAAAAAAGTGGTCCAGTGCCGTCCCACCTCAGGTGATCGGTTTCATATTTCCAGCAAGGTCTGTGAACACGAGCATGTAGGCCTATATCGTAAATCTCCTCCACTGCAGGAGTTTTGTTTCAGTGAGAAATTTTCCAAACATATGAATATATCTGGCTATATTTGCCTAATATGCTTGGTACTCATCTCCTGTACTTCTTCCCCCCCTATATCTGCTGAGTGTGCAGTCTCACTGTCTGCAGTCACACTAATTGGACCCCACTCTGAATCACCTCCAAGACCCCAGTATGTTCAAACAGATAGGAAAATAAAACACAGCCCTAAAATAATGAGATTCCTCAGGTCGTTTCAAATGTAACAGAAAATGATGACATTTTGGTTTGAACCCAGCTGACTTCTTAACAATGTGAAGACAAAAGAAGGCCTGAATGCTTGAAATCGCCCCCTATTACTTTGATATAATTACTCTGTATTAATCCCATCTTGATAATGACAGGGCGAGTCGCTCTTTCTCTTCTCTTTCTCTCGTTGTCTCTCTCTCTCTGCCAATAAAGTACTCTGAAACCTTTGAAATAACTTTAAGAGTGTAAAAATAAATAAATAAAAGAGGGAAGGCAAAATAAATAAATAAAAAAAATCTCCCACGACGGATTCAACACGAACATGTCTAGACCTCTTTTGAATGAAAAATGATACGTGAGGGAAAATAAAGCAATATGACCAGAAGGACCAGGAATTCACCAGATGAGTGTCAGCGGAGAGGTAAAAAATGAAGCATTTACCTGTTCCTAATCTAATTTCTTCATGGCTTTCTGTAGATATCGGACCCCGCCGTGAATAAGCTTAGTGTTTGCGCTGCCAGTCCCAGGTGAGAAATCGCTCCGCTCTGTCAGGCTCGTGGAGAGTGAGGGAAACCGGCTTCAGATCAACGTCAGTCTGATATTTGGCTACTTATTCTCACCAGCACAAAATGTTTAGAATATATTACATATCATTTTCATATGCATCTTTCCTCTCACTGTAATGTGCTTTAAAGGCGAACTGGGGACTAGGGTAGCTAGGCTATATGAGAGGGCATTCATATCTCCATGGGAAACGGGAGACGTTAATATGTATGAGCGCACATGTGACTGTTAAAAATCTCTAAATGTTGAAATAATAGAGTTTATCTGGAGGTTTCAGACTCCAGCTTTTTTTTCCATGAAGTGTAACTAGTTTTATAATTTAGACTTGCAAATTTGTTTGAAAGACTGCAAAGAAGTAGGCGTGTGTTTTCAGATGTAGGTAAAGTGAGAGACTGCTGTAAATGCGAACAGCACTCCAAACCTCTGGTTTCCCTGAGAATTACAAGCTGCAAATCCAAAAATTCCAAAAAAGGAAAAAAAGGGGAGGAAGGGGGGGGGGGTGCTGCTGCTGGGGGGAGTGGATTAGGACAGCGGATGAGCATAGTTTTAAAACCCTCCTTTCTCAATCTCTCTCTCATATTTTTCAATATTAGACACTGAAATGAATAAAAAATGAACAAATAAAAACATATTAAAGAAACCTTGAACTCGAGCATAGATAATTGATTTATGGAGTAACAGAAGAGACAATCACTTGAAGTCTCATTTGGGAAAACCAGCGAGCCATACTTCAAACACAGAGATCAGGCTTTACCCTGCCACGTTGACGGTTTCTGGAAGACGAAAATCCCTCTAAGTCCAGCACTTCCGATGAGGAGGCCTCTTGAGGAGGAAGCTGAAGCCACTTAGCGGCTGAGCCTGTGTGAGCAGCCCTGCAAGCAGTTAACACACAATGAGCTGCAGCGTTATGCAACAGCCGCTCAGAAAAGATCCGTCTACAGCTGCAAGTGGGACGCGTAGAAAACAGAGTGCCGCTCGAAATCCTCCTCTTGGTGCTAAGAAGAAGCAAATAGGATTGAGCCAAATTTCTCAAATGACGAAGACTATAAGGAAAGCCATGTGGCGAGAGAGAGACAAAGAGAGAGAATGAGGAGCTTTCATTGTGTTGGCTTCATGACTTCTGCTATATGTACAATACTGTATGGAAATTCATGTTTTTGAGTCTATCAGCAGTAACGAGGATGTCAGTAATGAGGTTTTCCAAAGGGTTCTGCAAGTGTGTCAACGTAAGAAACCCAAAATAGTATTTGGGTTTTCATTTACATAGTGCTCAAAGGGCTCTTCTACACTCTCATAGTTTCCCGTATTTTGCTATTCTCACTGCAGACAATGTCCAAGAGACAAATGTCCAGACAAATAGACGAGTAGTTACCACGGTTTCATAAACTTACGAACCTTAAAACTAACCATATTATTACAACTGTATGACAGAATTATTTGCGTATCTTCGTCCAGTGGGTCGGCCCGAACCACAAATATCAGACTCCTTTGCGTTACGTAACAGTGTGCTGCTCCTCATGGGACGGTGGCTATTCTCACCTGCTCCAACACATACACACCAACTCGCCATTCATTTCACTGTCACATGACTTCAGGGGACACTATGCATTTATAAATGTGTTTCATTACTATGCAAGTCTTCATATTCTATATGATGGATTCAACAAAACACAAATCATGCATTTTCTGCAGAAGGACAGAAAAAAAAGTGACAGCAGAAAGAAATAAAGAATAATCAATCACATGCTAATTTATTTACTTCCCCCACTCCTAACGAGTGACCAGCATGATTAATCACGAATATGCACGCCACATGCATATGACATTGTTTAGTGAAATACAGTGTGATTTCACTGTTCTCCACAATCCTGAGCTGGACAAAGAACACATGGTTGGAATTTTCTTTAAAAAAGAGGTATAAACATCCCGTATTTTACTGTTTAGACCTGCATACATGATTGTATCATAAGCTACACACATTTGGACAGAGGAGCTTCTTACCTATTATTTAGAGCTCAAACATCAGATTAAAAAAAGGAATTTTACTGCATATTATGTACATTATATACCTTATAACTGACATTCAGGAAAAGCAAATGAAGCCAATAGAAACTTATTGCAGTCACCACCTTGAACACCCTGTTCCACCTCACTGGAAGCAAAAAATAAAGTAAGGTCTATTTATTATATCAATCATTGAAATTGGAGAGCAAAATTTAGAGCTTCTCGGATGTTTCTCTCGGATAACTTCTCTAGATATCTTAAAAATATTTCTCATGAAATGCTTCTCATCAAGGTCAAATTATTTGAACTGTGCTATCATATTAATTCTATAGCTCTATATTTCTTTATAGAGCTCTTAAAAGGGCAGGTTGATCAAATGAAGACAATAGAAGCAAATCTGTAACTAAAAATAAAAAATGTCAAAATGGAAAAAAACAACACTTATTGGCTCTCGTAAGAGTCACGAGTGTTTTATGATGAAAGGGAAACTAAACTGTTCTAATTAGCAGAACATATGAACAAATTTGCTAAAAATGACTTTGCAGAAGCTGGAGGGTAATTAATTAGACTAACTGGCAGCACTTTTCATCTTCCTTCAGACTGACAGTGATTTTTTTCTACTGAAGCACAATTTAACAATTGATTGTGGCATAAGAGCCCACCTGCAGCTTGAGAATTCATTTTCACAGAAGAACGAGAGAAGGGGAAAAAAAATCCTCAACTAGGATATATTGCCCCATGGCATGAATATGCAAGAACTCACAATATGCCGGCAGAGTCATTACTAATGTTACTGCCAATTACAAGGCATGTCATGACACTGATTCATGAATATTCAACACTGACAGATCTTCATGCTCGCCACAGTGATGGATCTCGTTTTACAGCTTCACTGAGGTAGAAGAGAAGGGACCTTCATCACAGCACAGAGGAGTCGTCCAGCTGCAATACAAGCTGTTTCATTAGGGTTAAATAGTTAAATGTGTGTTATATAAAAGTGCATGAAAATGATGGAATGCTCCCTTGTTCCATAGAACTCACATTAAAGCATATTAAGTAGACATTTAGTCCTGAAAAGAAGGAATCTTAAATTGGAAAAAAGACATAGACCAGTGCCTTGAGCAAAAGAGGTGCTTTAAGACTGCAAGAGATATGGAATTTTTTTTTTTTAGATGAATCTACTGGGGAATTAGATCATGCAATCAACAACATCTGACCTTTTTGAACCTGCATGAAAATGGGAGGTATTTCATCATCTCTAAATCAAGCTCAATCACATCAAGCATGGAGCGATGTTTTAAAATCATAAAGTCATCCGTTGGTCAGTGTCACCAGATTAATGCTGCCTATCGCATAGGGAGAGAGCTGGACACATATCCTTATCTAGATAGGTTCTTTGGGCCTTTTTAGGAGACAATGTCTGGGCTGGAGTGAGTGAGTCCAGGTTAGAATGTCACAGTCGGCAGTCAATTTCAAAAGACTGTTAAAAAGTCTGTTGTCAATAATCATTTCCAATTAAAGTAGAGTTGGCTTGTATCATTATTTAGCACATCAACAACATGCAATGATAGGAGGATGCTCTCTCACTCACAAATATAAATGATTTAATGGCCTTAAAAGTATTACAACCCAATGTTCAAGCAAACAGACACTGTCAGCTCTAGTTTTAAACTGATGTACTGATAGCCAGGTTATACAGTAATCTCAAGAAAGATAGATACAATTCTACTTACAGAGTACAGCAGCTATAGTATAAAATATATATAAAATGTTTAGGATTGAATCCTGTTTTTTTTTTTTTTTTGTCTGTCAAGATCAGTTTTTATCTGTCAAGATCCGTGTCAGGGTATGTTGTCTATTTCAAGGAATGGAGCTGCAAAATTCTTCACATTCATCATCTTCAAAAAACAAAAAAACAAAACATTGCGTCAAAATTAAGCAACCCTTACATTTTTAAACGACTATGACACTAACATGTCTAACATGAGCAACATAAATGCACATTCAACATCTGTAGCACTGTCCATGGTACTTCACCTGTTTCAGGTTTTAGGTTAGAGTGCTAAATGGACAGCTGCCGTCAAACACGCTACAACCTAGAGGAAGTATCTATTCAACGGGATTGGTTGTGCATTTGACTTTTTTTTTTCTTTTTTTTTTTTGTCTTTGATTTTATTTTTGTAGTTTTTAAAGAAGAATAAATATCATGTTGGCTGTCAATGACATAAGGCAGGATAGATCTATGTAAATCTTTCAACTGTATATTTTTTGTTCTTGTTATATCTTTATCTATATATATATATATATGTGTGTGTGTGTTCATTCCCCTCTGAAATGCTTACACAGCACACACACACACACACACACACACACACATTCTTCAACATTTTATAATTGGGAAATAACTTCAGTCTAATTTGATTGCTCTTCATTTGCTGCCTCTTCTTCCCCATGAGCAGTGATTAAACTATGCATATATATAAGGCAGTTAGTAATTAAATGAGCCAATGGGCAATTATTGCTTAATTGTATGTAATTTCCCTTCATTAAAAAGGTAAATGAAAGCAGACCATATTGTGGATATAATACATTAGATATAGCAATAAAGCCAATCAGGTGTTGAGCACATGGCTGGTCGCTTTGCCTGTCACTGGTTATGTGGAACATGACTGGCAGTTTTGGACATATTCTTTAAATGAGACATCATGGACTCATGAGGCAGTTTAGTCCTCACCTATCAGTCTTGAATGGCAGTCCAGTGTCTGTGGCTCATTGACAATTTGTTCGACATTAGGCTGGGATACATTGGTCATCCCTGAATTTGTTTGCATTTATAACAAAATATAAAACATAATCCAAAATTATTGTCTAGTGGGCGGTGAACAACAGTGTCCTCTAGAGGAGACTACCACCCCCATTTAGAGAACACCACAGTGGTTTAGTACAAACACCATATAGCCAGAATACAATCAATTTTGGAAGAGGTATTAAGAAAACCTTATCTTTTTTCATCAAAAAGGGATTGATCAGGTTTTTACATATTCTGGTTTTACCTATGGCCATGAAATTGTTTATTGCGTAATGGGAAGCAGTAATTAGAAGGCTTGTAGAAAAAGGCTGTTCACATGCTGGAGTGAGACGTGTCTTAAATAACAGTAACATCCACCCATTCAGATACAACAGGGCAAAGACTGTTTGAGGGGAAGTGACCTCTATTGTTAAACTTCATGTCATAAACTGTGTCAAAGCAGTTGTTTTCAACATCAAATTTCTTATTGCCAGTTCCTGTTCTATTTCCCTCATACTTATATTGAAATGACCACAATAATCCCTCTGCTAATTCCCTCCTCCACTGCTTGCCTAGAAAATGACTGTAGTCTAATACAAATAGATGCAAATATGATTTCTTAAAAGGGAACTAGGTTGTGTTGAGTTTACTCAACAACAAATGGCCAGCAGGGCCTACTCAAGTTTTATCAATTTATTCATTTCATTTCCTCTGTTTCACAGAGTATTGACTAATGCCTCTAGGATATTTTCTCCCATGTTATTTGTTTTTTTATTAATGTTACTAATGTTACCAGCCTTTTACAAAACAAACTTTTACAGAACAAACAGCAACAAAAACATAGCTTTATGTTCAACGTTTAAAATAATAAGAACGAATAAATATATAATTGAAATACTGATTTATTATTTCATCAGTGTTTTATGTGAAATCTACTTTTAATAATTGTAATTTCTTAACGTGTTTATCAAAGTATATAGTGCATAGTGAAATTTACATCACCAAATAGAGGTAAATTGCTAGAATATATATACTACAGCAGATCTCAGTGAAATCACAGTCATGCACCGGCTGTCAGTCAGTCCTCAGATTGGCAGAATAGTCTCCCAGCTGATTGGTGCTTCTCTCATATGACGCAGATGACGTACTGAACTCAAGCACGTGGGTCTCACATAAACAAAGACACATTGGCAGACAGAGCTCTACATGCCAGTGTTGAGCTCCGAGCTGTGCGGACAACACGTTGTACTGGACATTTACACACATATTCTTCATCACAAGCATATGGATACAATATAGATTTGCTGATGGTCTACTAAGGTATGTCATAGCATTTCTTTTTATGTGTTTGTGCAAACATGTAGTTTAAGCGTAGCAGAATTGTCCTATGGTATCTTCGTTTTAAACAGTCTGTGATTTCTGTTTGTTGGTTTCTGCTGGTTTTATACTAACTTTGTTTGTTTTGTTTGTTTTTCTGTATAGCTGCAATATGAAATCAGTTTTTATTCAGTCCTTGTCTAGAGTCTAAAGGCGAGCGCACGGTTATATTTATGTGAACTTGTTTCTTCAGTCATTAATTTATTATAATGCATTAAACTCGAGAGTAAAAACAAATAAACAAACGCGGCGCGCAAAACTTTAAACTTCCGATCCATCACGCATATGCACATGTTCTTATACGGCGCAAGAAAGAGTGTTTCAAATTTCTAAGTTTAACTGAGCTCTAGTATTTGGTATGGTTTTTAATGGAACTAATGAAATGTGATGCAAAATCAAGTGAAAGTTGTATGTTTTATCAGAGGGAGAATCCAGAGCCGAGTCGTTTGTCTTGAATCCCAGTATTAAATTTCATCTGTTATAATCACCTTCACCAAGATCTGCAGAGGAACAGTCCCACGACTGAAGGTACTTCACGATATTCAATGGTTAAAAGTGATTTTGCAAAGTTGCATGTAAGCACTGATGAAACGTGTTTTAATGGGCACGCGGCTATTATTTTCAGGCTTGTCTTTCTGTTTTGTATTGATTAGGCTACTGTTTTGTTTGCAGCCATGCCCTGCGTCCAGGCTCAGTATGGCTCATCCCCGCAGGGCGCCAGTCCTGCGTCTCAGAGCTACAGTTATCACACCAGCGGAGAATACAGCTGCGATTTCCTCACACCAGAGTTTGTGAAGTTCAGCATGGACTTAACCAATACCGAGATCACCGCCGCCACCACCTCACTGCCCAGCTTCAGCACCTTCATGGACAACTACAACACCAGTTATGACGTGAAGCCGCCCTGTCTTTACCAGGTGCCCCATTCTGGAGAACAGTCCTCTATCAAGGTGGAGGAAGTCCAGATGCACACATACCATCAGCAGAGCCATTTGGGCCCGCAGTCAGAGGAGATGATGGCCCACTCCGGGCCTATGTACTTCAAACCGTCCTCACCTCACGCTCCAACCGCGAACTTCCAGGTTCAGCCTAATCACATGTGGGAGGACCCGGGTTCTTTGCACACTTTTCATCAGAACTATATGACATCGCACATGATAGATCAGCGCAAGAACCCCGTGTCCAGGCTCTCCCTCTTCTCCTTCAAGCAGTCTCCACCGGGAACTCCTGTTTCGAGCTGTCAGATGCGCTTTGACGGGCCTCTCCATGTGTCCATGGGGCACGACAGTCCCGGAACGCACCGAGCCCTGGACAGCCAGAGTTTCGCAGTGCCCAGTGCTATCAGGAAACAGGCGGGCATCGCTTTCACCCACTCCCTGCAGCTCAGTCACGGCCATCAGCTGATGGACAGTCAGGTGCCGTCACCTCCATCTAGAGGATCCCCGTCCACCGAGGGTTTGTGCGCGGTGTGTGGAGACAACGCGGCGTGTCAGCACTATGGAGTCCGAACGTGTGAAGGGTGCAAAGGCTTCTTCAAGGTATTTTTTTCCTATTATTATTATTATTATTATTACGAATAATAATAATTTGTGGTTTGTTTGCCGCTCATATCGGTTTGCTCTAATTATATGAGTAAAATGAGACATGATCAGAGATTTGAGGAACTGAAGCATATTAGCGTTTTTTTGCTTTATATATTTTATTTTGCTCCTCACATATCTGATCAAAGATCATTTACGCCTAAAATAATCTCAATGTTTGTTTCCTAAATTTACAAAAGTTTCTCTGAATTTCATCTAATTTAAACGAAATCTCATTGTCCACTTTTTTTAGCGTACAGTACAGAAGAACGCCAAATATGTGTGTTTAGCCAATAAAAACTGTCCTGTGGATAAACGCCGGAGAAACAGATGCCAGTATTGCCGATTTCAGAAGTGCCTGGTGGTCGGGATGGTAAAAGAAGGTAAATCGCTACAATATTTGTCTACACTTCTGAAACGCGCAGGGGATCCATGCGTCTTAATTGCAGTTCATTAGAATCTTTCTCTCTCTTGGAAGCGGGAGTAGTGCGCAACTGCAATTACAGTCATCTCTGATTTAATTTTAAATGCATTTTACAACGAGCATAACAGCTCCTTGATAGTAACAGTCTTGTGTTGTTTTGACAGTTGTCCGGACCGCCAGCTTAAAGGGTCGGCGAGGCCGTTTACCCTCCAAACCCAAAAGTCCGCAGGAGTCTTCGCCCCCCTCTCCACCCGTCAGTCTGATCAGCGCTCTGGTCAGGGCTCATGTGGACTCCAACCCCTCTATGAGCAGCCTCGACTACACCAGAGTGCGTTATACTGCATTTATCTTTAATTTTACCCATCATTTTAGACTTTAAGAGAAGACGCGTATGACTCTTGATGCGCTCCCTGCGCGAATCTGACAGAACCAATATTAGGAATTTAATATCATACAGTGTTTCATTATAAACTTTCAACACTTTAAGGGTGGCATATTTTACTCCCTAAATTGCTTTTGCAAGAAAGAAGCCAGTGAAATACAGACACAAGTTAAATTAAAGAGGGGGAAAACTCTCCCCCTTTTAGAAATGGGCTTTGCAATTTCACGGGTTATATATTTTAAGGGAGCTCATTAAGTCATGTTTAAATTAAATTCCAGTTCCAAGCCAACCCGGACTACCAACTGAGCGGAGATGACACACAGCACATCCAGCAGTTCTACGACCTCCTCACGGGATCCATGGAGATCATCCGCGGATGGGCAGAAAAGATTCCCGGGTTCACCGACCTGCCTAAATCGGATCAGGACTTGCTGTTCGAGTCCGCCTTCCTGGAGCTTTTCGTGCTGCGCCTGGCGTACAGGTACCGAGGCTTTGCTACTTCAGTTTTTTATTGGCTCTGCAATAATTAGGAGCCGCTTAAATCCCTGTTTAATGCGCACGGTAATTAATAGGCGCTTTGTCATTAATTTCAGGTCCAACCCAATGGAAGGCAAGCTCATCTTCTGTAACGGGGCGGTGTTGCACAGACTGCAGTGCGTGCGTGGATTTGGCGAGTGGATTGACTCTATAGTGGAGTTCTCGTCTAATCTTCAAAACATGAATTTAGACATATCTGCTTTCTCATGCATCGCCGCCCTAGCTATGGTCACAGGTAAGATCAGTTTTTATCATAGCCTCTACTTGTTACTGTTTTTATGTTATGTTCTAATACAATAAAAACAATTATTATTATTTTGCAGAGAGACACGGACTGAAAGAGCCCAAGAGAGTTGAGGACCTTCAAAACAAGATAGTAAACTGTCTGAAAGATCAAGTCACCTTCAATGGAGGCGGCTTGAATCGTCCAAACTATTTGTCCAAACTGTTGGGGAAATTGCCTGAACTGCGCACACTGTGCACACAGGGTCTGCAGCGCATCTTCTACCTAAAACTAGAAGATCTGGTCCCACCGCCAGCAATAATCGACAAACTGTTTCTTGACACTCTGCCCTTTTAAACCGAGAGTGGGGGGGACAAACTATTTCAAGCAACCTCAGAGAACTTCCACAGACTCCCTTAAAAACTGAAAGTCTGATTTTTTTTAAACCACCAATCATCGCCAACTGAAAAAGGATCCAACAATTTAAAGCCTGGGAAACACCACGCGAAATAAAATAAAAATAAAATAATATAAATCATTTTAAAAAATAATTGATTTTTTCCTCTTTATCCCACCACCAAACTGCCTGTGAGTATCTCAGAACAGACAAAAATGTAAAAAAAAAAAAAAAAAAAAGGAAGGAAGGAAGAAAAAAGTAACAATAATATGATAAATTATAATAAAAGACAGATTATCCAATAGTTTGCCTGATTTTGAACAATGAAAAATTTCACGCCACTACTAATCATTGTTAGCTGCAAACGTCTGTATTCATGGAAAAATCACAGAGTGTATCATATACGCCATTTCTATATACCTATTCAATAGATTTATGTGATTTATATGATGTGTATAAAGCTTGTACAGAGACAGTTTTCTTTTTCCTTTTCTTTTATAACTTGTGCCTGTGTATCTCTGTCAGGTGGAAAGGAGACGCATGTTGTAGAGGACTCTTGTCTCTATTACACACTCTATATTCCGGACACTATGTAGTCTGTTAGATTTTATAAAGATTCGTAGTATTGGGGCAACTTTTAAATATGGCACATGTGGATAAAGATACCAGTATCATCTGTACAGGTAAAAAGGGACCCATAGTGTTTGTAAAATTGTCAGACATTCCTTGTTTGTATGTGTTGTATGTATTGTTGCTGTTTAATATAAACGTTTATATATTTATTTTGAGTTTGCCGTTAAAGCATGGTGCAGTTGAAATGATTTCAGACGCATCACCGTCGTCTTTGTTTAATGTCTCATATGTGATTTAATTTGCCATTTCTATTCCTGTAGGTGTGTGAAAATCATCACTGCCTTTTTTTCTATGGTTTAACTAAATATACTGCAACGCTTTCGGTTCGATTCCGAATCCGAATCAAACTCCACAAGAAAAGAATATTTAATGTTTACAAATAAAACTTTTAAATAATTTCCATGGAGGAGCCGTGTCTCTTAATCAAATTTCAAACTGAAGAAGGAATTCATTGTACGGAAAATAAGGACTTTTCCCCGGACATTTGTGATCAGAAATTGCTCAAGTAAAAAAAACAAAACAAAACAAAAAAATATTATTATTTTTCTTCACGTGATAGGTTGCGATTTCTTTTTTTCATTTTCATAAAAAGTAAGCATAGTTATTTATCGAATGGATATAACATTTAAACCGTAGAAGGCAAATAATAAGTTCGCGGGAAAAATACGCATTTCTGATACATCCATTTCATCAGGTTGTTTTGTCTCATTAGAATAAGAATAGACGGAGTAAAAATAAATAATAATAACAATAACAACGATAATAAAACTTCAACGAATTCACTTGCAGCAAACAAGGAAGCGTTTTAAAAGTTTGCCACACAATAAAACAAATATAACATTACGCACTCTGTGGAAATTTATTTTCATTTATTCTAAAGAGTTTTGCTCTCTAAAAAGATCTGAACAGAAAAAGAATCTATATTACATAAGAATATTAGTCATTCAAATGCATAAAATTGTTTTCGCAAACAGATTTGTTGTTTTTGCACACTACAGGTGTCTGAAAACTATTAAATCTCTTACAGTAAGTTATTATAATGAGGCCAATGGACGAAAAAGTAACGTAAAAAATATTGTAGCTAAATTGTCTATTTTTTAAAAGCAATTAAAAAAAGAAAAAAGGAACTGCGACAATTTTACTGAATATTAATTACAGCGATTTAAAACAGCTTTATGCTGTTTCATGCTGTACATTTTCAGTACATTTCTCTTATTATAATTTTTTTTACTCCGATGTTTATTTTTAAACTTTAATTCAGGATACAAAATTGGAGATTTATTGTTCTTGCATTTGTAATTAAATGTAAGCAACATTTAGCAGACTTAAAATTAAGTAAGCTAATTATATAGCGCATTAAAAAAATCACAAGGCCTTTCTTAAAGTAACGTAGCCAAACATGTTAAGAACATGAATGCGTAATAAATTATATTTTTGTTAACGATTATTTATCAATTACGGGAGAGTGCTCCATGTTCGGTTTTAAGGTTTTAGATTGTTCCAGGAAACATTAAAATTAAATTAAATAATAGCGAAAGAACAGTTATTTTACGGTTTATATTATACTTCGGAGAATATGTTTTTCTTCTTTTTGTTAAACTCTCGTCATGTGCTCTTCTGCACCATTACAGGCTGTTTACCATACCAGAGAATTATGAGCTTTATTTAGACAGGTCTCATTCTCTAAATTATTTAAAGCAGTACAGATTTGGAGAATGCAAGCGTGCGTATAATTGTTTTACATGACTAGTGTGTGCGCGTGTGTGCAGACTTAAACCGAAAATATACAAGCATACATTAAAGGTTCTATAATCTGCCAGCTTGATGATCTGAACACCGACGTTAACACCAAGCTCACAAAGAGTATGAATTTTGCCATTTCAAACTCCTGCAGGATATTTGCAGCAACATGTACTTCAAAATGGAAACACTACATGATTACATATATTATTGTTTTATTATTATTATTATTATTATTATAAAATGTCTGTATGAACTGAACTATAATGAACTAAAATGTGCTCAGGTCTTGAATTTGTAGCAAGCAGGTGCAGTGTAATACTGTACACATAAACTTGACACAAGCGACTCTAAAAACACTACTGAAACCCGGAAAGCATGATAATATTTAGATCATAAATCAGTGTACAATATGAACCTAGTGCATTACCATGAGCTTGTGAACATCTGCATTTTATTTTGTCCGGTGGGACTGTCTTCTATGGCTTTAGATGGGTGATGATAGATTGATAGATTTTGTGGAAACATTCCTCATCTAACCTGAAAACATCTAAAACAGAACTGATGTAGCATGTTTGTCATAACTGTCTCAAGTACGAGAAATTAACCTAAAAATTACATACACACACACACACACACACACACATACAGACACACACACACACACACATATATATATATATATATATATATGTTCACATTTTCATGCACGTTTTCATTGTGCATTACTGAAGAGTAAAGTGTTCTTTACGGAATTCTGTCATTCACCATTTATGTCCATGTAGCTCAGAAAGGACATGAAGGTGCCTCTGGGCAACGTCTGGGAAATCTCACAATCACATAATCTCTCTCTCTCTCTCTCTCTCTCTCTCTCTCTCTCTCTCTCTCTCTGCTTTTCTTTCTCCCTCATTCTCTTTCTCTCATCAGCCATGGCATGGCTGATCTTTTCCCAAAGTTCTTACAAGGCAAAGAATTGTCTGAATAATTAGATCTTCACAGCAAAAAGACTAATTCCAAGTCAAATTAAGATTACACTCAAAAGCAGTTTGCTGACATTTAGCAGATCAGTTAGAGGGACGCTCTGCAGTGTCACAAGCTTGTACCGTGTTGACTGAAGTAATCATTTAGGTTGGCAACGGCCTAATCTCTGCACAAAGAAAAAAGCATGGAAGCAATGTCGTGAGCGGCGTGTGACAGAGAGACACGCTCACCTTACACATGTTGAGGTATTTTCAGTCAGCTCTAGTGCACGTCGTCGCACTCACACTCCAATTCTGCGTGTTTAAATAGAGACGACTCACAGAGCATTTCACTGCTCCTTTATCTGTGCTGACAGAGGGTACGAATATGGCGGCGGTCTCCTATATGCTTTTGGTCTGTCAATCTGCTCTCTGGGTTCTGCTTAGCACTGCAGATAATGCAAACGCAGAAGGAAGGATGGAAATAACACGCTCCGTCTGCACACGTAGAGCTCAGAGGCCGCAGGCACTTTGTCTTAAGTGCTAGAGTAGGAAACCTAAGAGGAACTAAATTATAAAGCAGTGCTTCACTCGGACAGATCCGTCCAGTCTCTGTACTGAGGGGCTGATGGGATAGACGCCCTAAAACACAGTCATTAAGCAGTGCAGGACGCATTCTACCTTCTTCATAGATGATTTCAGTAACTCATGGAAACCTCAGTAAGAAGGTCAGATGTAGCTGCGGCATTGAACTGAACTGAACTGAATGCTCCCTTCCCACCAGGAACCCAGCAACTTTTATCATTGCTTTGATCAGTTCTGTTTTACATTTGCTTTGCATCTTTGCGAAAAACATCCTTTAAATATCGGTGTCCATATACCAGGCAATGGCATCCTCTGTGACATGCGGGCTCGCAAACACAGTGCAAATCTGTGCAGAGCTAAAGCAGATGTCGTGTGTTGGTAGAGCGCTCTGCTGGGTTTACAGACAGATGCTTACTGCATGGCCTTTAATGCAGTCCCTCCAGCTCACGTGTGTGGATGCAAATCTACTGACAAAAAATCCTACAGACATCTTTATATGTGACTGCCTCAGTGAAAGACTAAATACTTCTATCCAACAATCTGACTATGATAAAAAAGCACTGTCTGATGAGGAATGCTTTATTTGGAAATACATTCAAATGTTAAAAATATTAAACGATGCGTGAGAATATTCCTTACTCAAAAAAGTGAATTGTTGGATTAACTCAAATAAGCAGTGTCAAGTATACAACTATACTGAATAATTTGTACAAATAACCATTTAGTTGTATGAACAAAAGAAATTCAAGTAAAGCTGAAAAAAATTATTTGAGTAAATCATTTAAATTTTTCTCTGTTACATAATATTTATATATGCAGTTTACTTGATGTTATATGAGGTGAACACATTTAATGACTTAATTTACCTTATTAAACTAACTATTTGATCTACAAAATGCACTCAAATAAATAACTTGTTGAACAAACTCAATTTAACTGAGGGCAGGAATTACATCTTTTGAATATGAGTATATGAGTGATCATAGCCTAAACACAGGTGCCACTCTTCTCTATAATGGTAACCACAAAATTCAAAAACATTACAGAACCTCCTCTAAATGTCCAAAATAACTGAACATTAAACAGTAACATAAATCAACAACCTCTTTCCCTTTAAAACATATAAAATAACACTTTAATCCCTAAATTTACTCTCCTAAAATTCAGTCCATTGTAAAGTATGTTGGGAACTACAAATCCACTGTCCAGTTAGTTGTCATCATCAATTTGTACGTTTCCATCAGGAATGTTAAGTTGACTGAACAAACACTTAAGTAAATGTGATAATGCTCATTTTTAGTAGAAACTACTATATTAAATTAAGTTCATGTAGTTACATGAGTGTTTACAAGAACAGTGAAAGTTGAGTGCTTTTTTGAGTGCTCAGGGTTTCAAAAAACAGTAACAGTAACTCCGTAACCTCTGGTCTTTGCTGAGTTTGAAAGAGTGAGACAGGTGTATGTCTCAGAGCAGAGAGGTTGCAGTTTATGACATTTCTTTTTTATTGTTTTACATGAGGGCATGGAGACAGATGAGTCTCTTACATGTCGGGGAGAACGGGGATAGTTGTCACAAGATCTGCAAGAAGGTTTAAAGTTTCAAGCATCTAATTAAACTTCATTATTTATTTATTTATCAATTTATTTATTTATTTTCCTACAAACTGAAATTTCAATGTCATCTTATTTTATTTAACTGCTAATTGATCACAACAGAGCACAATAAGAGCACACTTCAAAAGCACACAGACAGACAAGTCATTTATATAATGAAGTTAGAATGTATTAGAAAGATTGTGTTCATGGGAATTTTCCAAAAATCAAAGCAAGTTGAATGAATTTTGTACAATTGATTGAATGCAATGCAAAGTTTTATTAGTATGTTTGCTATTTTATGAATTGCTGTGTGTTTCTTTATTGTTTTGCAATTTGATTCCTCCAGAAAAGTTAAAATGTTAAAATGCATATTACCACTGCGACAAGTTAATCCATGATATGTGACAACATGCTCTGATACTGGGGCATGTTGACACAAATGGTCAAATGTGCTGTAATGGAAGCATACTGTATAATTGTATCTGGAAAATAACAGCAGAAAGAGTTTTTTTTTTTTTGTCTTTAGGTGTGTGTTAATATAGGCTTCAACAACAAACCAAGCAGTGAAAAATGATCAATTTGCCCCAGTCTACGCTGTTTTGGATTCTGGTAACTTGTACATATTTTCATATATGATGATATTAACAGATGCCTAGTGTGTTTGCTTGCTTTTATGCAGACTCATTCACAGCATTCACAGCATTAGTCAAAATTGAAGAAAAATTGAACAGAACAATGATATTTAAATGTTATATTATTAATAGGAATTTAAATTAGAAATTAGAAATTAATTGGAGGTTTAGAACAATACAAATTTTCTGTATTCTTCCCAGTATTAGAAGAATTGTAGATTTTGTTTGAGTGTAACTGCATGTAAAAAACAAACAAACAAACAAACAAAACACACACACACAAAACAAAGTGATTGATTATTGTAATGAAGGTGCATCGTATACGTCCTGGTTCTTGTAGTTGGTGAACAACAGTTTATCATGATATTAGAGTATGCATCAGTAAAGTGGGTCAGAGAGTGGGCTTCACATAATCCATAGTCTGTACAGCTAGAGGTCACACACACATACACACACACATACACACACACACACACAACCACAAACTGATGTAAAATGATGTAAGAGTGACATGTAGGAGTGAAGGTATTCTGCTAATTCAATGAATTAAAATATGTCTGCTTGTTTAATTAGAGTACCTTTTAAAGCATGATCACACATCTTCAAAAGACCGTTTCCCTTCACTGCAAACAACAATTATCAATTGGACACATATTAAGCATGTCTCTTTGTGCGAAAGACAACACGCACACACACACATGCACATACAAAGAGAGACAGAGAGAGAGAGAGAGAGAGAGAGATCTCACTCTTTACATCATTTATATTAGTAGTCAGACACCAATCCTTCAGTCATGTAAAGAGAATGACCAGATGTCACACAATGACTGATGTCACTGCATGTGGAAATCAAAGCGCTGTCCCTCTGAGTTCTAACAGATGTTATCACACACATCAGGACAGTAAAAGACACTAATTATTTAAGGATCCACTTAAAAGTGACTGACTGCAGCTGTGGAAGACACACCACTCATAAATATTTAGCTCAGACATAAGTTATGGGCTGGCCCACTGTTGCGCATTGATTCCTGATGAACATTGTTGAATTATTATTTCAATTGTGGTCAGCAACACTGCCCTGTGTATGTGAGTAATGCAAATCTAGATGAGGGGGAAATGAAAAGGAAGTAAAATATCAAAATGCAAATAATAGAAAATTATATATAAATTTTAATGATAGTTTCTTTTTCCAGTAACATTATATTTAATTCAAGATAAAGATAATGCACTTCAGAAGATGTTTGTAAAACGTAATATTGTCTTAAATGAGTCTCATTTTTAAAATTATGTTCAAAGCAAGTAAAACAACTTGTCAATAACGGAAGAAAATAAACATAATTCAAGCTACATGTACTAAAAACATCTTAATATGATATGCAATTTTGCTTCTCAAGTAAATTTATCTTGTTTTAAGGATGTATGTTGTTTGGTACAATTGTTAATTGTTTGGTACGTGAAGGTTAGGGACAGGTTTCATTGTATGGTTAGGTTTAAGGGTGGGTTAAGGGATAGGGATAGGTGCATAATTACAACAATGTAATAATACAGTGATTACAAGAATTAATCACAGATGTAAATACATGTGTGTATTTATGTATTTTGCTGTATAAGCACAATACTTGTATGTACACAATAAGTTTTACTAAATGATTGATTTAAATTTTATTATTTATTCTTTTAGTAGTTAAAGAAACCTAATTTTAAAGTAATATGATTTATTTCTGGTGTGTACTAAAATACCACAAGACTCACGAATGTGTATACTGTGATTGTGTGTTCTCTGTTAGAGGTTATTTATAAAACAGAGGCATTTACTTCTAATTCCTAATGCATGATCAGTAATTTTGATATATAAGAACTCATGTATAGTCAGACGTTCTCTCTTGCTGTTCAAGCATCAGTTAATCAAGCCATGGACTAAAAGATCAACTTTACACTGCTCCTCTTAGTAAAATTCAGATGTTGTTTAAATTATGACTAAATTATATACAGAAAGCAGTGCAAAGAATGCTTCAATTATTATCACTGGAGCTGTAAATCACTTCACATTAAGGTGATCTCAGTGTCTTCCGCACTCTTGCCAAAACTCCCGTTAGAAACAATGACTGAGCATGTTACCCAATCATAGCAGAGGGAATTTACACTGAAGTCTTAAAGGAGACAAATCATGACAGTTTTTTATAATAAGTGTACCTCAAGAAACACTATAAAATACTTAAAACATGTCAATTCATGCCCCCTTCAAATTAATGAACTTTTGTAAAAATAAATAAATAAAAGTAACCTTGTTTGACAAACATTGTTGACAGTTGATTATTTACAGTTTTTCTCAATCGATTTGACACATTTCTCCAAACTCACAGTGGAGAACACAGTGATCTGAGCACTTTGTAATTGTCCTGAAAATATTGTGTTTTTATTAATTTCACACAAATTGCAAATCTTGTGAATCATTTTCTCAAAACACTATGCACAACATTCTCAGATGTTTTCATAATATACACATTATACATCCAACCAAAACTTTCATAAATCAGGAAAAAACAATCTTTTATTGGCTTTACACAATTTACAAACATGTTACAAACACAATTTATGTACCATTTGTCCAAACACAATAAACAAAACTCAGTCATATTATATATATATTTTATATAAATTATCATATTTTCAGATGCACTTGGTTTTCAATTGGCCCCAAAAAGATAACTGCTTGGTTAATAATACACACAACACAGGAAATTCAGTTTTCCTATCTGTTTACAAATTTAACACAATTGCATAATGTAACGTAAATGATGTAAAGTATGAAAGGGAAAGTATACATAGAGCAAGAAAAGAATAAGAATATGTAAGAGAAAATGGAAATAAGGGTGTGGGTGGAGGAATGGCTGTAACGAGAAAAGAAGAGTGGAGCACATCGAGGGAGATTATATGAAAGAAGGATGTGAAAAAGGAGGAGAGGAGATGAGAGGGGTGGAGAGCATTGGTGTAGTGGAAAGAGCAGGTTATAGGGAGGATTTTGGATTCGGCACAACTGCAAAAATGGCTGTTTTGTATGAATTGACAAGGTAATAACATTAAGCCTGATATCCAGAGGGAATCAGTAGATCATGGTGGCAGAGTGAAAAGGTTTGTAGATCTCTCTCAAATACTGATAAAAACTGCTAATTTCAAGTATAGGTTGGTTGGTACACTTTCCATATCATGTGGTACAATGATATAATATATATATATTTGGAAATATTTGATTATACCACCTGACAAAAAATTAAAAATGTATGTTAACACTTTGAAATGTTATGAAGCAACTTAAACTTGATTAAATACATTGTTCATGACTCAAAAATGCATTTCATCAGTTTTGAAAAGATTTTTTAAAAATACCTCTATTGAAACTTTATTTGTTAATGATCCATATAACAAAACCTGTTGGAAAAAGATTACAATAAATGTGTATTTTCGTTAGTGTATTTGTATATCCGCAGCTGAAAATCTTCTAAAATCAATAGACAATACGCCTGTAGTTTTGATGTTAGTATATATTTTTAATAAATGCATAACTAGAAATAAAATACAGGGCTTTATTTTTCAGTAAAGTTGAACTGTTTGGCTGAGGTAAGAGTGTGTTTAGATCACTGTGTTAACTGTTTAAAGAGCAGTTACAATACATTGGAGAAATGTGTCAAATTGATTGAGAAAAACTTTTATTATAAGATTTGTTTATTTCTCTGTGCACTGTCCAAATTTAAATGTGTTATATATATATATATATATATATATATATATATATATATATATATATATATAAATAATTATGAGCTGAGTACTAGTACTAATACTGGTCCTCCTGAAGAAAAAGCTGGTCCATTGTCTTTAAATGCAGACTGCTGTCTGCTGTGGGTATGGGTTTGCATGTTAAACAGATCCACAGCCCATGCAGCTTTTATTGAAGTATTGAACAGGGTCATTAGGTCTTCTGATCTGATTGATAAACTAAGGTGATAATTTCCATCTCAGCAACATGCGGAAGCAGTTAAGGTTTTCCAAGGCAGGCATGTTTCCGATTCAGTTGCTTTTAATGAACCTTCCCTTACTGGTCAGTCGAGTAGAAAAAAACACATTCATTCATGTCTTATGGGAAAATAGAAAGAGATTAAGTTTGGTAAATGGTACAACCCAAATTTCTCGGTGTGGCAGATGACTGGGTGAGTTGTGATTTGTTTTTTTGTTTTTTGTTTTCTGTGTGTGTGTGTGTGTATAAAAAAATTCATTTGTATGACTAATCAGAATAATTATTTAAAATAACTGAGCTTTTCAAAGTTGATGACTAAACACAAGCGCTGAAGACAACACAGATGAACAAATTATAGGCATATTTTGATGACTAAACGTTTTTAAGTTAGAGTGCATGTTGGTCATCAGCCATCTGATGTCATGATGTAAAATGTCAAAGCGATGGGCAACATTCCCCCCATCAGCATGTACTTACACTGAACCTGCAACACCATCTATAAACCACTGTCTCTCTCAATCTCGCTCCGTCTGCCTCTCACTCCGTCTATGAGACATACCCATGCACGAGTAATGTGTTCATGCTTGGTAAATTGCACAGACTTTTGTCCTGAAGGAATAAAGATTTAAAACCGTGCACGCCTCATTTCTGACATTTGGCATTTGTAAATATTCCATTTGATTCTGAAAATAATATAATAAAATACTGAATGCATTTTTGTTTTTATGTTGTTGAGGTAAAGATTGTAAAATTCTGAAAAGACTTAAGACATTTGTCTTAACACAGCAGAAGTTATCATTTCTTTATTTCCTTACCCTTACACACACACACACACTCACACAGACACTAATATATATATATATATATATATTATATAAAGTAGATGACATATGTTCACAAGGGCAATTTAAAGTGATGTTTACAATGTTTCAAAGATTTTGTATACACACACACACAGTTCATTTTTTATGGGGACATTCCATAGGCATAATGGTTTTTATACTGTATAAACTATATTCTATCCCCTACACTACCCCTACCCCTAAATCTACCCATTACAGAAAATGTTCTGCTATTTTAGATTTTCAAAAAAGATAATTCTGTATGATTTATAAGCTTGTTTCCTCATGGGGACCGAAATAAATGTCCCCACAAGATCAAAATTTACTAGTATTACTATACCTGTGGGGACATTTGGTCCCCATAACATAGGGAATACCCGCCCACACACACACACACACACACACACACACACACACACACACAAACACTAGTTTGTTCAATGAACAAAGAAAACATTTCCACACAATAAAAGACTAAATGTTCATTTAACCCTTAAGCTGTGTTAAAAACCCTATAACACATTTGGTGTTCCCAGTCAAAAATGACCAACCTTCTAAAAATTGCTTGTAAATGTCTCATTATGCAATATTATCAGTAAACATTGGATTCATATTTTTTTTGGTCAACTTGTTTTCTTTCAATTAGGACAGGTTTTGTATTTCGTTTTGAAACTGATTGATCATAGGCTTCATTGATCTGAGCCTCATTGATCTGAGGATAAAGTTCATCTCTGTGAAAAAGAAACCCTGTAATATTCAAAATAGTTGGTTTGTGTACGTGTGTGTGTGTGTATGACAGAGAGAGAGAGAGAGAGAGAGAGAGAGAGAGCAATGGCGTGGAAGTGTATGTATTCACACACATTTAGTTGAGTCATTTTTTGGTTATTTTTTTGCTAAGTTGTTCTGTTGCATTCCCATTGATTTTCACTTTCTTTTTTTTGCATGGATTATCTTCTTTGTTCGATAAAAGAGCAGCACATCTCTAAATGCACATCTCAACTAATTCTTACAAACATTACAATTAAATACTTTTTCTTACAATTTTACAAACATTACAATTAAATACTTTTTCTTACAATTTTACATTCATGAGTATAAAGACTTTAGTACAAAACAGTGAAACTGGCAACCTTGTATTTGTCAACACTGTTACATTTCTGAAGACGCAATTGTGACCAGATACACACACCACACATTAATGTTTTAATTAAACTGGCATGCTGTAACCTGATCTTCAAACAGAAGGAAATGGCAGAAATATTCTGAATGATATCAATCCGCAATCTGACTTGTGATGCAACCGGGAATCATAACCACATCTTGTTCCTTTATCTGGCCAAAGGAGGTCCCCCAAGTGAGCCTGGTTTCTCCAAAGGTTTTTTTTCTTTTTTTCCCTGTTTCAGTTACCTGATGGAGTTTGAGTTCCTTGCCTTTTGCTTGCCTAGTTGGGGACACTTAACATTTAGCAATATTGTTGACTTGACTACACTGACACTGTTTGATGAGAACTGAATTGAGATGGATGATGACATATTTTCTCCAGAGCTGTTCATTGATAATTAATTTCCTGTTTGTTTCAAAGCAGCAATAACAGTAATAATCTATAATGTATAAAGCGTTATATACTTGACAATACAATTGAAATTTGAATATATTACATTTTCTGATTGTTAACAGTAAGTAAATAAACAAATAAATAAAGCGATTCTTCCTTTACTACTAATTTTTCTTCCTGACAGGGAGTAGTCAGCACAGTGCAATGCTGTAGCGCAACATCTTTGTGAAAAGGCATTGACGGACATTGCAGACTGAAGCACAGAAGAAATACTCCTCTGCTTTGACACGGCTGATTTTGAAAGTTCAAGCAGAAAACCAATTATAATGAGCAGCACAGACCCTGAAGCCTGTCCATCCACAGCACACATGAAATCTAAAAGAACTTACAAACAGAGAGGTGCCATGTGAGCCCAGCAAGCCCTGGGTCTATATGAAAAGAGAATTTACATGTATTACACACAGGTACTTTAAATGCAAGTACGGTGTAATAACATAATATACACTGATCAGCCACAGCATTAAAACCACTGAATTACATTGATTAACATTGATTATATTCTTACAATGGCACCTGTCAAGGGGTGGGACATATTAGGCAGCAAGTGAACAGTCAGTTCTTGAATTTCATGTGTTGGAAGCAAGAAAAATGAGCAAAGGAAAACATCTGAGAGACTTTGAGATGGGTCAAATTGTGATGGCTAGACGATTGGGTCAGAGCATCTCCAAAATGGCAAGTCTTGCCATGTGTTCCCAGAATGCAGTGGTTAGCACCTACAAGAGTGGTGCAGGGAAGGACAACTGGTGAACCGGCGTCAGGGTCATGGGTGCACAAGGCTCTCTGATGCATGCAGTGGGGCGAAGGTTAGCCCGTCTGGTCTGATCACACAGAAAAGCTATTGCAGAAAAACATAATGGTGTCCATTATAGAAACCGCAAAGAGACGATTGACCTTGGGTCCTGGCATCCATGTGGATGTTACTTTGATACGTAAAGAACACCTATTGTTGGTTTGAAAAACATGACAAAGTTATCAAGTTGTTGCCTTGTCCTTCAAATTTCCCAGATCTTAAAGGATCTTCTGCCAATGTCTTGGTGCCAGATACCATAGGACTCATTCAGAGGTCTTGTGGAGTCCATGGCAGAACGATGGGGACCTACATGACATTAGGCAGGTGGTTTTAATGTTGTGGCTGATCACATGTTCCAGACTCCAGCCAGCACTCATGTTTTCTTATAAGAGAAAGTGTGCTACTGCTCTGTGACAGCTCTAACACCTGGGCTGTTTAGTTGCACATGATTTTAGATGGGGACCTACATGACATTAGGCAGGTGGTTTTAATGTTGTGGCTGATCACATGTTCCAGACTCCAGCCAGCACTCATGTTTTCTTATAAGAGAAAGTGTGCTACTGCTCTGTGACAGCTCTAACACCTGGGCTGTTTAGTTGCACATGATTTTAGATACTACAGATCTTACTGATAATTGCCGCTGTTACCTTTGGCTTGCTTAAGTTGGGGCCGTTGTATGCGAACTGAGCTGAGCCGGACGATTACGTCACTGTTTTCTGCAGTGCTGATATACATAAATTAACTAGACTAATAACTATTGATCTTTGCAATGGAATGAATCAATAATATATAAAATAAGCTGGACAATGACACCATTGTCTTTGGGAGCTGCTGTGCAGCCAAAATTATTTGCCAATTATTAATGTAAAGCTGCTTTGCCACAATTTGCATTGTAAAAAGCGCCATATAAATAAAGGTGACTTGACTACTGTGTAGCACAATCTTTCCTGATTTAATGTTGAAAACTCATGTTTAAAGATACCATAAAATGAAAATTGGAAATTTGTGAGTGGGTTTTTCAGGTAATCTGTATGCTTGTGCACTATTAACAGTTCAATCAATATTAAGTAGGCTTATTAACTCCGGTCGCAGCTTGTCTGTAATGGCAAGTGGACCAGTGCCTTATCAAAATATTCAACTCTGTATAAACTGAATCAGTCCTAAAAGGTTATTCAACAAATAAGTTAGTAAATGTCTAGACTATTTAATCCTTACATGCATGAATTATGATAACCTCAGTCAGGATTTTTCCTATGTGTTTTTATTGCTGTTAGGGCATTAAAAACAAGATTTGAAAACATATATATATATATATATTTTTTTTTTTTTACACATATTTTTCAAAGTAATTTTCAGATGTCGACTTGTGACCAATTGGACAGTGTTGCGTTTTTGGTTTTAACTGAAGAGATATTGTATTAAACAAAATGCAGTAATAACACATCAATATTGTGTGTATTTAACAAACCAATGAATAATATTATATAAAATTTATATGATATATAAATTATATACAAAAAATATAAATGTCTTTGGTATCAGAACATGTGCCAGACACAGACAGGGAGAGATGGTAAGGTCTATAGTCTTTTTTTTTGCAGACAACAGGTAAACAGAGTCACAGGCTGGGTAGGGTATGTGAATACAGTCTCTGAATCAATCTTGTGACTTAGCTGAGTGGTAACAAGCGGTTTCTCCGAGTTGCAGGTGACTGGTGAGCTGAAGCGGATATCAACGAGGTGATGGATGAGATCTGGATAGCTCACGGGATCAGACGTGCAGAAAGCAGGTAAGCAGAACGGGTAAGTCTGTGTAGTCTTGCATTGAAGAGACCAGACGCTGAACTGATGGTGAGGTGTGTATTTATAGTGAGTGACAACACTTATACTTAACACTACAACACTTAACACTACAACACTTGAAAGTGAACTGTGATATGACTTATTAAATATTGCTATGTGATATGTGATATTACTCACTGATATATATATATATATATATATATATATATATATATATATATATATATATTAACTACAAGAGTCTCGTAGGATAGAAGGAATGGATGGATATTCCGGACCACCTTGGTATTTCTGACTGGCCATTGGCCATCTTGGTTTGGAGGAAAAAAATTGACATGAAACAGCTTGCCACTTGGTGACAATGTATAAGATGATGCACTAGGGTCCACTGTAAAGGTTTATGTTGCACATAACATGCCATGCCATCAAAACCCATGCATATGCAAGAAAATGCTTTTTGAATAGCTGTCCACTGCAGTGAGCTCTATGCATGATAGGGTTGAGTAGTACAGTTGGATATAGTGAAATTTAACGCACAGCAGACAGGTTGATGTCATTTTGGCAGAGGGTGTTTGCCCTCCTTGTGCAAGTTGTCAATGGTCGTCTTTTGGACAACTGTCAAGTCAGCAGTCTTCCCCATGATTGTGTAGCCTACAGAACTAGACTGAGAGAAAATTTAAAGGCCTTTGCAGGTGTTTGAGTTAATTAGCTGATTAGAGTGTGGCACCAGGTGTCTTCAATATTGAACCTTTTCACAATATTCTAATTTTCTTTTCCTTGTCTATGTGGATTGGACTTAAGAAATGTAGAACTTGAACCCAAAAGAGTTGAAAAGTGAACTAATCATTTCTGTTTCCTGTACAGAACCTATGGGATGTTGCGCATGCGCGGTCAACACAAAATGATCGAATCACTCTTATATATCATTCAAAATGAATGACTCTTTCATGAATGAAACATCACTATCGTCCGTCCATCCATTTTCCAAAATGCTGGTCTAATGTGGGTACAGCGTTTCGAATTTGTTATTAAATTGTTTAATTACTGTTTATACATGCTAGTTTCCATGAAAGAGTTCAAGATAAATCTTTTCATTATACTACTGGAGCTGCCAGTTTACTAAGTTCACTTTCTATCATTCCCTACATTGCTGGATCAAGTGGACTGTATTAGTGGAGTAATGTAGTGATTAAGGGTATAGGGGGTGATCTCAAATACAGCTCGTTTGTTTATAAATGTTTTATAGGCCTTGGAAGTTCGAGATTATGGTAAGGGGCGTCAACTGGCCAATCAGAGCACTCTAAGCTTTTCGAAAGGAGAGTCTTTGTAGAAATCCTTGTGTTTCAGACAGACTGGGAAGAGAGGAGATGCAATAATGAACAGTCTGTGAAAAATAATATTTTTTTTTGAACATTAAAGCATGTTAACCTATTCTATTACCTAAATAATGAACTGTTAAAAAAGCATCATATACATTCTAAGGTAGGATTGTGTTGTATGCATGTAACCTACCAATAAACATTAGAGCACCACCCTCAGGTTGAGTTATACAAGAACACTAGACCTCTGCCAAATGTTCAGGATGTGTTCAGGAATTTGAATGTAAACCTAAGACTACAAACAGTTAATCATAAGTTAATTAAATATGTTAATTCAAAATAAACTTTCTTTGTAAAAATGTCTTAGAGCAATATGTATTTTGAAAATAAATAAATTGAATTGAGTGTGAAAACACTGAAATATGCAAAAAACAAAAACAAAAAAAAAAATAAGAGGAAGAAAGATATTGAACAAGGAAGGGATGAACAAAATGGATATGAGGATGAAAAATTAACAGATTGAGAACTTTATCATATTAGATAAAAACATATGCGTACATTATTTTTCCTTTGGGGACATTTGCAGTTGTATCAGATGGGGCCTCTGGTGATTCACACCCCTAATATCTAGACATATCAGATACTGGTTGAATGAAATCAATAATGGGATAATCTGTATACTGAACATTATCTGAGGGCGGATTCTTTCTCTGTGTGGTGTGTCATGCATAGCCCAGATCAGTGACTCAGAAAAATACAGAGAATCACCTTACTTCGCACACACTCATACCTAAAAGCAAAGCCACCCCGTGTCGCAGCTAACCCTGGTTTGACCTGCTGAGTCCTGACCTACAAAGTGTGATAAAGAGAAAGAGAAAAAACTAAGAAAAAAACCCCCAAAGAGTTAATGGAGCAGTTGAAGAGAGAAAAACAATAAAAGGGGAAAAAAAAATACTATCCCCTTTACCAAGGAGAAAGAGAGAGAGTAAGACGTGGAAGGAAGGGGGGGGGGGTGATTCTGTGATAAAAGGAAAATAAGTCTGATTATCACAGTGTTGGAAGACGTCAGATAGACAGGTTGGAGTCATCTCAAAACTCAAGAGAAAAGGGAGAAGACAAGAGGTCGCAATTATCCCGGGCAGTTCCCGCGCTACCCACCACACATGGCCGTAATGTATTCCAGGAGTACCTGTCTGTGGCACACAGGGAAAATTCTAATTAAGGGAGGGGGGAATTTTGACACATGTGAAGAGCAGATCAATATTTAGCACAATAATCGGCAAATCCTGGAGCTTTCTGTTGGTCTGTGCAATAACACTCTATTATAAAGGGTGTTTTTTTTCATAACAGCTTGAACTGAGTATATTATAAATCAAACATTCATCTTTCATCTTCATTTATCAACAGAAGACCACAAAGAGAAAGAGAGAGAGAGAGGGGGGGGGGGGTGAGTTGTTGATCAGACACTTTAATTTTTTAAAAAAAGGCTTTAAATTTAATAAATCGATGTCACAAATTCTGTGTCATGGCAGATTTATCATGGAAAAGGGTTGTGCTGAGCTCCAGTCAGAGTTAGATGTGGGATAAAAATGCAAAACAAGTACACTGTAAATCCCCGGATGATGCACTAAATTACTGTAAAAACGAAGTGTGGAATGTTGCACACAATTCATGCACTTAACTGTTTCTGTAGCGGAGGGGGGAGGGGCTATCAGACTCAGATGTTGAATGACAAAATAATCTAATACAATTCATACACTACATGGTTGAGTACATAGTTCATAAGTACATAGTGTATAATTCCATATAACATTATTTTCATATAGTGTATGAAAATAACCCACTGCCGCTGAACATTTTGAATTCTTTTACCTAGGAACAATAGCCTACCACTGTGACTGAGGTTAAGTTCAGACTGCCAGCAAAAATCAGATTTTGTTTGTTTGTTTGTTGCACATCCAGATTTTATCCAGATGGGTTTTTTAAAAAAGAGAGCGAGAGAGAGAGAGAGAGAGAGAGAGAGAGAGAGAAAGAAAGGAAGAAAGAAAAAATAAATTTGAAGGAAGAAATTTATCTTCCTCTGATCTTCTTCTGTAGACTTTATCCTCTGAGACATGTTTAATTTCATGAATTTATGATTATCAGCCGTTTAAACTGAAAGATTGATGAAAGAAAGCTGTGATATTAATGTTGTCCACTAGAGGGAGTTACAGGAAAAGGAATATTTTAGGCCTATTTTTTTCTATCTATTTCCATCCATTTTTGGAATGTAAATATTGATTTAACTTGTTTATTTGTTTTTATTCGTGTATAACTATTGTTTACTGATAGTATTGTCCTATTAGTGTACATAGAAATCTGTGAAATACTTACAGATCATTACATTTTTATTTAACTTAATATACTTTATTAAAACACATTTTCAATTTGCCAGACATTTAAAAGACAATTTTATTTTTTGTCTTTTTCAAGATAATATACATTATAACATTTCTATAAGAACACTGTGTTAAACTGCAAGCAAAAGGTTAGAACACATATTATAAAATGTTTCAGATAAAAACATAAACACAAATAAATTTGAGCAGCAAATGAGCTGTAATCTTTACATTCAATTGAAACTGTCTTGCGGCATGTGATTCATCTAAATTTAAATATTGTTTATGCAAAAGATCCTCTACTCAACTCTTCCTTGGTAAAATGCTACAGTAATGTACCAACTGAAAGGTTTCACTGTATAGTTTACAGCTTTAGTTAGGACACTTTTTTTCCCTTTTCCGTACATGATATTTATTGATCTGGATTGACATCAGAGTAGAATTACATGATTGTTTATTACAGTTAATGTTTTTTTTTTTTTTTTTTTTTTTTTGGTTGAGTTGGTTTGTTTGTTTTGGTTAAAGGGTTAGTCCATCCAAAAATACAATTCTGTCATTAATTACCCTCATGTCATTCCAAACCCGAAAGACTTTGTTCATCTTTGGAACACAAATTAAGATATTTTTCAATCTGAGTGATTTCTGTCCCTCCATTGATATGCAACCACCACTTTGATGCTTCAAAAAGTTCATACAGGGATTGTCAAACTAATTCATATGAATTGAGCAGTTTGGTCCAATTTTTCTGAAGAGACACAATGGCTTTATACTGAACTATTTGCATTTAGGATTTTGTTCACATATAAATATTCATCAGCTTACACATCAGTTGTGGTAAACAGAAGCTCAAGTATGTTTGCTTGACATGCAAGAACCGCTGAGGTTCATTCTTGTGTTATGCAGCACATTTGAGCTTCAGCAAAAACTAATGAGGTTCATTCTCATGTTAGGAAGAACATTTGAGCTTCAGCAAGAACCAACAAGGTTCATTCTTGTGTGTTATGCAGCACGTTTGAGCCTCCGCAAGAATTAACGAGGTCCATCTAACAACTGTAAGCCGGAATCAGTCAGCAAATATCGTGAGTCATGTCATCCTCTCCAGAAGATTTCAGAATTAGCAACACACATCCAAACTTTAACCCAGGATAGAAAGAATGCAAGGACTCTAGATACTATTTTGGATGTGACTAGCCTAGTGAACCCCGCACATTGTTTAGTTCCAGCTGTAGAGCTCGTGCAGCAGGGCAACTGGATGATTTTGAGACGGCATAGTCGTTGGGCAAAACACTGCTGTTCCATTCTGATTAGAGCTTCAAACAGGTTCTCCCCACTCAGTGACCCACCCACTGAGGATCCTGTTGAAAGTGCCATATTTATTGGCGATTCTATTTCACGGAACGTGAAAATAGACACACCAGTCACTATAGTCACATGTTTGCCGGGAGCCTAACAGCAAAGCAAATTTAAAAGTGCTGGCTAATGCTAATCGTAATTATTATTCACATTGGCACTAATGATGTCCAACTTCGTCAGTCAGAGATGACTAAAATGAACATTAAGGATATGTGTGAACTTACAAGTACGATGTCAGACACTGCAATTTGCTCTGGTCCTCTCCCTCTGTTGATGAGATACCTAATAGACTGTCCTCACTCAATGGCTGGCTGTCTAAGTGGTGTCTGCAGAATAATATAGGGATCATAGACAATTGGAAAAGTTTTTGGGGCAGACCTGACCTTTTGAAAAGAGATGGTATCCATTCCTCCTGCGATGGTGCTCTTCTTTCTAGTAATATGGCACATAGTTTTACAATTGAAACATGACCAACTGTGGCCCAGGTAGGAAAGCAGATAGACTGGCTAAACCAGCCATCTGCTAGCTGTCTCATGTAACAGAAGTCAGATAAATCCCAACACATAGAGACAACTAGAAATCATCACATTGAGATTGTGTCTGTTCCCTGATTTAGTAAATACAAAATTTATGGGTAAAAATTTAAGTTTAATAATAGTAAAAAGGGTAAAAATGTAATTGATGTTCAACAAATAGCCTAAAGAACCCATGCAATACAGATGAACAAATGATAAAACTTGGGTTTAACTCTATTGGAGTTAGACAACACGTGTCAGGATGCACTCATTGTCATAATATTTTAGATCTAATACTATCACATCGAATGGATATTGATGCCATTGAAATTCTGCAGCAGGGTGATGACATCTCAGATAATTATCTTGTCTTGTGCATAATACATTTAGCAAAGGCTGCAAAACCACCTCCCTATTACAAATATGGTATAACTATCATTTCTACCACTAAAGATTGCTTTATAAATAATCTTCCTGATCAGTTTTATCTCCTTAGCATACTAGAATAACTTAGAATCACTCGATGATACAACAAAAACTATTGACTCTTTTCCCTACACATTATCACAGTTGCTCCTTTGCGCTTAAAGAGGATTATTTTTATCAAAATAGTCCAACGGTGTGATACCACGAGCACACTCGGGCCCTTAAGAGAGCAGCCAGAAAAAATGGAGCACAGCTGGAAGAAAAACAAAACTAGAGGTTTTTCACATTTCCTGGAAATAAAGCATTTTTGCATAGAGAAAGTCCTTTACTGCTAGATCTGCTTATTTTTCAAATCTCTTAGAATAAAACAAACACAACCCTAGTAATTTATTTGATACAGTGGCTAATGGTGGCAATGACTTTATGAACTTTTATACTTGCAAGATTGATAATATTTGAGAAAATTATAATCATGCAACCGTCTACTACAATATCGCATTAGCAGTGCATTGCAGTGTCCATGAGGAAAAAATTGTTGCTATCGGACAGAACTGTCTAAACTCTTTAAATAATCAAAATTTACTACATGTATGTTAGACCCTTTACCGACTACTGTAAGCTATTGAGAGAGATGCATACCAAAAAAAAAAAATTAAGCTGGCTATTATTAAACATCAACTTGATTCTAGAGAATTAGTCAGGTCGATCTCGAATCTCAAAAAGGCAATATCATCATAACTATGTTCCTTTTGTCACAGACCAGAAGGGATCAGACAGGATGTATATACAATCACAGTCTTTATTATAACAGAGGCACGGAACACACAATGAATGCTGACGGGTGAGTAGACAGTTGTAATGACTGATATGATGACTTAGCTGGATTGTAATGAAAGTCTCTTTGCAGATAGAGGAATCCTGGGTTTAAGACAGAAGGCAGACTGAAGGCAGGTAAGTATAACTCAGGTGGGTTAGAGGTCTGTCCATGTATGTGAGGACGATACCAGACAGTGAAGTGCAGATTGAGCGTTTCTTTAGTAGTGTCAGTGATGATGAGGTGCAGGTGCCAGTGATTAGTACTCAGGGGAAAGTGAACAAGTGGGCGGAGTGTGATGATCTGGTGACGATGGTGCATGTGTGGCTAGCGTTGGCTGTGACTCTGTGACACCTTTGTGGAAAGAAATGGTATGGTAAATGCAAGGATTTCCAGTCAGGATTTAGACCGTACCATAGTACTGAGACTGCTCTTATTAGAGTTACAAATGATTTGTTCTTATCATCAGATCATGTTTGTATCTCTCTATTAGTGTCACTGGATCTTAGTGCAGCTTTTGAGAATATTGACCACAACATTCTTTTGAAAAGAATCGAAAATTATGTTCACATTAGTGGAATTGCATTGGCATGGTTGGAATCATACTTATTTGACCGTTATCAGTTTGTAGCAGTGAACGAAGAGATGTAATACTAATCACAAATTCAGTGTGGAGTACCACAAGGCTCAGTACTAGGACTGTTGCTTTTCATTCCGTACATGCTACCCTTGGGAGATATCTGGCATTAGTTTTCACTGTTACACTGATGATACTCAGCTCATTTTTCTTCACACCCTGACCAACCAACTCACAAAATTAACGCATATATTAACGCAATAATGCATAGCTGATATAACAGATTGGATGACTGTAATTGCCTACAACTAAATTCAGAAAACCCCCCCCAGAGATTCTAATTATTGGATCAAAAACCTCTGAACGTAATAACCTAGAATACTGTCTAACACTTGACGGCTGCTCTGTTAAGTCTTCACTGTCAGTTAGGAACCTGGATGGGCTCTTTGATACCAATCTTTCATTTGAAAGCCACATGTAAAACCGGTAACATCTGTTAAACCATAGTTTTCCATCTTAAAATATATATCTAAACTATACTGTATCTTCTCAATGACAAATACAGAACAGTTACTTCATGACTTCAAGGCTAGATTATTGTACTGCTCTACAAAGTGGTTGCCTTACACGCTTAATATACAAACATACAGCTAGTCCAAAATGCAGCTAGAGTTCTTACTAGAACCAGGAAGTATGACCCAGTTCTGTCAACACTGTATTAACACTATTAAACATTGTATAGATTTTAAAATATTGCTAATATTGCTATAACTTATAAACCACTAAATGGTTTAGCTCCCCAGTTCCTGAGCGAGTTCTTAACACATTATATTCCTTTATGTCTATTGCGATCTCAGAATACTAGCCAGTTGATAATACCTAGAATATCAAAATCAACCACAGGTGGTAAATCATTTTTCTTTTTGGCACCTAAACTTTGAAACAGTCTCCCAAGCATTGTTCCAAAGCAGAAACACTCTGTCAGTTTAAATCTAGATGAAAAAAATGCACCTTTTTAACCTGGCATTCACATAATACATTATCAATTTACATTTTCAGATCTGTTAGAGGATTGTTCAGCTGCATAAATTACAATAGTTGGATCTGGGAACACTTCCTATAACACTCGATAAACTTGTTACATCATAAGAAGAATGGCATCTACGCCAATATTCGTCTCTGTTTATCCTGAGGTTTATCATTGTCAGCCGGATCTGGGCCGTATCTAGATCAGATGGAGGACCTGTGCCTAGACACGACCACAACAGATCCCTGAAGTGTCAGCAGATTCCATTGTGTCTACTTTCCCTTGTGTACTCTTCATCGACACAACAGCCAGTGTCACAGATCCCCAACAAAAACATTTTCATACCTGTGTGATGAATCCGATCTTCAACCAGATGGAACTGGATTAAATATTTTGACTGTTCCGATCCAAATCTGACTTGTGACCCGTAACACTGGCTGAATCATATTCATGCACTTCATGCACTGTTGTTTGCCAGAGAACTGGCCCCCAACTTAGCCTGGTTTCTCCCAAGGTTTTTTGTTTTTTTTGTTGTTTCGTCCATTTTTGTCACCTGATGGAGTTTGGGTTCCTTGCCGCTACCGCCGGCTTGCATTGACACCATGATATGCAAACTGAACTGCACTGGGTGATGACATCACTGTTTCCTCCAGAGCTGAAGTTACTCCAAAACTAATGATTTTTTACAATGGAATGAATCAATGCTGAACTTAAGCTGGACAGTGACAGTAACAGTTTTTTTCTAGAGCTGCTGTGCAACCAAAATTATTTCCCTGTTATCACTGTAAAGTTGTTTTGACACAATCTGCATTGGTGATTTGACTTCATTCTATGTGTTACGCAGCATTTTTAAGCTTACGAAAGAACTAATGAGGGTCATTCTCATGTGTTATGCAGTATGTTTAATTTTCCGCAAGAACCAACGAGGATTATACCCATGTTTGAGCTTCCACAAGAGGTTTGTTCATGTGCGTTATACAAGTATAGTTGGGCTGTTTATGTTCACTGATCAGTGTTTATATGTGAATAAAAGACTAAATTTGTTTATCAAATAGTAATGTGATTGTGAAACCGCTCAATTCAAATGGACTAGTTTTACAATTTCTTTATGACGTTTTTGAAGAGTCAAAGTGGTAGGACAGAAATCGCTGAAATTTTATTACAAATTCAGTGTTCAGAAGATGAACAAGTGTTTTACAGGCTTGGAACAACATGAATGAATGACCCTTAACTCTAATAATAATAATAATAATAATAATAAAACAATGCGCAAACCAGTGGTTAAATACATCTTTTATTTAACCTTTGTTTCAAACTACTTGTGAAACACATACTGTACAACATACAGACAAATTAGCAGAAAGCATAGAAATATGTTTGAATACCAGATTTTTGGGGACTTCTAGATGGAGAGTCCAGTAACAGTGATAATGATCCTAGGAGGGGTCGGGGTGGAGGTGGGGGGGTAGAGAAAGAGGAGGGAAGTGAGATCAGTAAGCAGGATGTCCCCTGCCTGACTCTGTCAGCACATCTACATGTTCCTGTGTGTAGCTGACACCAGCACCACTGCTTTCTAGCCTGAATCACTCCAATTAAGAGCCGTCCAACTGTGCTTCCAGACACGTACACCAGTGACACCCAATGGTCCATGATCTGTCTCCACCTTGGCATAATGAAGGAATTTTAAAAGCAGGCACACCCTGAAAAACAGGCTGACTGCATCCCTAGAACATAAAGTACACACACAGCTGAAGTGTTGGGACTGGTAACTAAAAATCTAAAACTATGCAAGAGAAATGAGAATCCAGGATTTTTTTTTTTTTAAAATAATTACTAGGAGTGATATTTCAGAAGGAATGAGAGCTCAGAATATAATATAATATATATATATATATATATATATATATAGTTAAAAGGAAAACTAATAGTTATTAGTACACATAAACGTGGCAGTCAAATGGTGATATAATCTTGCAGATGCAAATTTATATTTCAGACAGAGTGGATATCAAAACTAGATATCCAATACACCAATATGAAGCCCATCACAAAAGCATGACCCCTGTAGATAAATTCAACCAATGAGCAGTCCGCCATTTTTTACCAGTATGCAGTAACATTATCTCGTAAGGTCTTTAACTCTGTAACTGAATTCTTGCCTGGCAAATTCAATTGTAGCTTTCCCTTCCCAGCCTGCAATGTAATATGTGCATTTTGATTCAATTTGCTCCTCAAATACATACATATACATATTGTTTATTTGGTTTCCTAGAGGTAAAAAAGTCAATACTTGTAGCTGTGTATCAGAAATTCTAAATGCATCATGAAACAGCAAAATAGTTCTTTAATCTAATACAACAAAAGCACATCAGTTGTTAATTCCACATGATTAAATATTTCCAGCATTGGCAATGTCTTATTTCCTCTCATATATCTGTCATTTGTCCTGTTTCAGGGGAAATAGGAATATTTTAAATCTACTGAAATCAAATTTCAAAAGGTCAACATCTCTTTACAAATTGAGATGAATTTAAACCACTGTGTATTCATTTTCCTAGAATGTGAAAGATACATTTTACAGGTATGATCAGTACGATCTGCTTTTGAGTGTTGTCATTTTCTGATATGCGTTTTGCATGAAATAAACACAAAAGACAATGCTGTTTTGCGTTTCAAAATCAGGTTCTAAAAGGTAATCTAAATATACCTGAACTATCTGAAAAATCCTTTAAAACAGCAGGTGTAGAAGTAAATGAGGCTGTGACTTTCAAGGTCTCTTCACAATAAGAAATTGTTTGAAGAATTCAACAGATCATTTACTTGTGCAACTCTTTCAGAATACACAGGGTTTCCATCATATTCTTCTCCCTAATAAATAGTTTTATTACTGCACTGTTTAAAGCAAGTTTTCCTCTTTGGTATACTGTCTGCTGGATACAAACCTCTGTGGGGGAGCAATGCCAGGGTCTGAACATTTGTCTCCCTTGTTGCCGTCCTGGTTCTGTAGAAGGTGGCCCATGTCCAATTCTTAATTGCTACATATGATATATAATGTTCACAAGAAGAATAAAGTGGTTATTGCAAATATTCACTTCCACTGTAAAAAAATAAATCATAAAAAAGGGGTCAATAACTATCAGTTATGGCTGCCAACCAAAAAAATGTAAAATTAAAGTAAAATATTCTAATTTAAATTAAGTTTAAAAATTAAATTAAAAAAACAAACAAAACAAAAAAACACTGTTTTTACATGTATTCCTGAATTACAACAAAACCACTTTACAGTAAGAAATAAAATTTAAAAGCAATGACTGCCAAACAAAAACTGTAAAACTAATGTAAAATATCTTAATTTGAATAAAGTGCAAAAAATGAAATGTATATGTATATATATGCATATATTATTGTTTCATTGTGTTTATTTGAATGTATGTACAAAGATATTGTTTTGTTTATTTCTTGTATTTAGTTGTGTAATATTGATTGTTAAAGTTCATTTTGAATTTGATATTCAATTATTGAGATTATTTATGCGTTTATGTATGTGTATGATTTTTCATTTACCCTGTGACTATGATTTGGTTTGACCCTTGAATTTGAAAGGGCTTACTGTGCCTATCAGAGTTAGTTCTGTTTGGACTCTTTGTGGTCATGTAGCATCTGGACTGGATCATTTATGATCAAGTCATTTTTAGGTTTTAGGAAAAGCTTTTAACCTTCTGAACTGCATAGTTCTGGCCCGTCCTGACCCTCACAGTGGCATTGACACTTTTGTGGTTATGTGTCAATGTTAAACAGACTCTACCAGACTCTCCTTGACTTCAAAAAGATCGGAATCAACTCTGATCAAATTCTTCCCCCCACACAATCCCAGAGCTTATGGGACAAGAAGAACACCAAGAAGACCATGCACACACAGAGACATTCATTAAAATATGAACATTCCCAAGTGTTTTTCCTGAGTGTATGCATGTCTCCATATTACCCAAGCTTAGTGACATCTGTTAGCTGTTTTAGTTTTACTCTAAATGTTCATATTCGAGTGTAAGAATGTATCTGCTTTAAAAACTCCTAAACCCATGCTCCTTGGATTCAAAATGATCCTCTCCGCATGTTCTAACTGAATATTGGTATTATATCATGATAATGTGCATTATTCTATTTTTTAAAGTACTTTGGAGGAAAAAGAATCATAGATCATAGATCATGCAAATTATGTCATAAAAAGAGACAAAAGAAAATTCTCCCGCTAAAAGTCTATGGTCGCCATTGGTCAGCATGCCCAAAATAGGTGTGCCCGGAGTTAACTTCATAACACCTAAACACGAGTACATCTGGGCTCAGTCATTTCCCATCCTGGACGAGACATTCTTCTCCTTTTATTTTCCGGAATTTTGTGAACAGTTAAATCCGTTTTGAAACTCCCACTGAAGATTCAACCTCACGAAGAGACCAATCGAAGCTCCGGCTCCACACACTGAAGTTTGAATGGCATTCACCACAGCACTAAAGTACTAATGCAAGTATCTGAATTAATTTTCGATGCGCTTTAGTTTGATTGTCTGAAGTGATTTTGTTGCTGGCTCTCAAAAACTGTTTGTAATCTTGCCTTCTTTGATCACCCTCTTTTCTTCCTTTTACATTTGTTATTATATTGTATGCTCTTCTTAGATTTAGTTGTATGTATTTGTATATTCATATATTAAACCCATTGTATTCACATTTGATTGTCTCTGATTGAAACTCATACATAAACAAAGTCCCTTTAATGCTTTGATTTCGCTAGCTATATGCTTCTTAAGTACTAGAATAGGAGTTATTTTCTTGGCCAGACAAGAAAACGTCTTTTCTAGAACTGATGAGAAAATCGGACTGATAGTTTTGCTGGACAAAACAGACCAGTCTTTCTAAAATTAATTCTAAAGCTAGAAATAATTTTAGACAGTCAAGACTAGTGTCCTGGGTTTGATGTTCTTTTTGTAAGTGAAATGCAAATTTTGAGTCAATAAATATTTTGACTATTGACTACAAACAGTGTCTCCCCACCTTTCCTCAGGTCATGTTCCCACTGTAAAAAAAAAAAAAATGAAATCAAGATAAATCTGTAATACTTTACAATACGGTCTGTTAACATTAATTTAGTGTATTAACTAACATGATCCAACAATAAGCAATACATTTGTTACAGTATTTATTCATCATTTTTTAATGATAGTTAATTAAAATATTGCTGTTCATGTTAGTTCACAGTGTATTAATTAATGTTATCAAATACAATTTTTGATTTTAATAATGTACTAGCAAATTAACACTAAGATTAATAAATGCTATATTGTTCATTCTTTGTTCATGTTAACTAAAGTAGTTAACTAGTGTTAGTAGCGGCCAATGCAAAACAAATACAACATAACATCAAAATTTTCAGAAAGAAATTGTAAACCTTGATTTTCCTGCTTAGACAAATGCTGAGATCAAGCATCCTGCAATAAAGCAATAAAACTCATCTGGAGAGAAGACTTCAAAGGAATAGGACAACGCCTTGCCCAAACTGTCCTCACTCATCTATGCAACCAACCCCCCTCCCTCCACTCCCTTCCTTCCCCCTGATTCAAGCAGGGTTGGGGAGTAACGAAATACAAGTAACTTAGTTACGTATTTAAAATACAAAATTTGAGTCACTGTATTTCAATACAGTTACATTTTAAATAGGTGGTAATCAGATTACAGTTACATCTGAAAAGTATTTTAGATTACCAAAGTGATTACTGTGAATTTTAATGTCATTTAAACAGCAATTGGTGATTCTCTGACTCTGACAGTCTAAAAAAGCGGAGTTAAGTTTCATGTTTTCGACTGTTTTCATGTTTTGTGATGATTGTTTGAGTCATTTTATAACTGTAAAAAAGGTCACAGCATCTTTTTTTCACAATTAGTTTTTTCCCCTCACAATTGTGAGTTTGCATTTCATTCAGAATTGGGAGATATAAACTTGTAATACTGACTTTTTTTCTTGCAATTGTGAATTTAGTATGTGAGTTAAATGTCATAATTCTGGTTTTTCTCAATATTGCGAGTTTATATCTCATAATTCTGACTTTTCTCAATATTGCGAGTTTATATCTCATAATTCTGGTTTTTCTCAATATTGCGAGTTTATATCTCATAATTCTGACTTTATAACTCGTAATTGCAACTTTATATTACACAATTCTGAGGGAAAAAGTCAGAATTGTGAAATAAAAACTTGCAATCACATTTTTTGTGTTTGTTCCACACTTATTAATATTCCAAAGTATTCTAAAGTATTTAGATTAAGTTACTAAACTTGAGTAATGTAACGAAATACGTTACAAATGACTTTTTAAAGCATGTATTTTGTAATCTGTAGTGAAATACATTTTAAAAGTAACCTACCCAGCCCTGGATTCAAGTCACTGAAGAATGCATATGTACTGTCACACGTGTTTAGTTCAGTCATGTTTAGTTCAGGGTTACGTCATGTCTGCACCTGTCCTCGTTTGTCCTATTAGTTAAAGTGTTATCACCTGCGATCATTTAGTGTTCATTATCTGTGTATTTAAGTTCCTGCCTTCATGTCTTCAGTTGTCGGTTATTGTTTGTGCGTATCACGCTGTTTCGTGTCGGCTCTCTTTGGAATAAACCTGTTTATTGAATTATACTCTTGTATCCCATTACTATCTTCATCCCGGCGTGACATGTACTATGTATGATGTATCTTGTGAATCTATTGTTTTTCCAATTTCATGTTTAGTATCATTTTAAATGTCTCAGTGCGATTGGTAAAATGGTCTCAGTTTCACAGCAGTCTCTAGTATTATGAAAAAGATTGAAAATTTAGGAGAATTCTGTTCTCCTTTATGGGTTGTGTCTCTTCAAGAAAACCTTCTCCTCTCCCCCGAAACCAGGTGTCGGTGCAATGAATATTTACAATCCTTTTGTTCTGGTCTGGGTATTTAGGAGAAAAGGCACAACAGCAAACGGGGACATTCTGTAGCCAGAGACCCCCACATGGAGATGGTGAGTGTCTTTCATCCACCATCTCTGTGCGCATGCATAACTATTAAGTACTCTTAGGGAAATCTTTTGAGTAATTGATGTTATGTATTTATTTTTGTCTGAATTGGCTTAACTGTTTAATTATGTAATTGCCATTGATACCTTTTTACCTGATTAATAAATTGTTAGATTTGATTTTATTCTGACTTACTCTGAAATTATTGTCAAACATCATATGAGACCTTTAGATTTCTGTCTATCGCTGCCTAAGCAAGTTGCAGTATTGTGACTATGTAACTGTGTTTTTGTATGAATAAGCAGGTGGCGATTCTATTCTGTAACGTAATAGTAAACTCTGCATCCTCTGAGTAAGAGTCAGAACTGAGGGATTTGTGATCGTGGGCCAGCATAAACGGTGCTAGGACCCTGTGCGACATTGAGACCCGAATGAACGAGTACAATAAGAGTAAAAGTAAAACACCGGAATTAAGACATGACCAATTAATTCCTAAGTATACACACAATTTAAAAGTAATAATAGTTTAAAATTGGAGTCAGAGTAAGCGAGCAGCTAAAGTAAAATTTAAACTAAATCCTAAAAATGATGTGAACTTCACGTGGGCGCTGAAAACATACACATGCATTATACCTTCGCCCAGGCCGTCAGATTCCGTCCTTGGGCTGACGGGTCGTCCTTACAAAATGTCATAACCTATTTATGTAATATTATTATAGACATTTTTTTCATATTATTTTATTATTTATGTATGTATTTGTGAAAATGAGAATGTTTGTTTAATGTTACCTATGCTTTGTTAATGTTGAGATTCTAATTAATATGCCAATAAAAATACTGCAGGCTTTCTTCAAGTCTACATCACTTCATTAAAATTAAGCAAAACAAACGGACATATATTTACTTTCACGAGCCGTCACATATTTGCAAGCCTCCAGCGGGAACCTCTTACATGAGAACAGGAAGTTTAAAGCTTCCAGGCTTCCATACTTCCTCAGCCCGCAGCGTCTTCTGGGATTTCTAATGGTTCGATTCTCTCAAGTCTGCATTTGATACATCCTCAATATCAAGAAAACATTTGGGTACTCATGCGTCCACTGTATTTGCGTTCAAGAGTAATGGAATTGAACTTCGACGGTTGATGATGACGTAGTCTGAGAACACAAGGATGCAACATTGCTTAAGAACGCATAATGAGAAACTGCCCTAATCATCACGCTCAATGAGATAAACAGGATCTCATTGTTGAAAAGTATCACTCAGAACTACAAAAAATAAAATAATAATAATAAAAAAAAAATCCAAGGTATTAGATAAAAGTGGAGAGAGTGGCACAAGACTGACATTATCAAGAACAGGATGCCTCTCCAACATTGATGAGAAGACAAAGAGAAAATTGGCACGAGAGGCTGTCAAGCAGCCTACAGCAGCATTAAAGGAGTTGCAGCTCTTTCTGGCAAGTACTGGTTGCTCTCAACATGTGACATCTTTCTGGGCTATGGGGCAAGGTGGAAAGACACAAGCCTTTTTTGTCTAAAAAAAACATCCAAGCCCAGCTAAAACGTGTTGGACTTATGAGACCAAGACTCTTTTTGAACTTTTTGGACAAAATTGTAAAAAGTATGTTTGGTGAAAAATAACATGGTGAAGCATAGTGGGATGGATCGGGGGGATCCGACAGATAAGGAACCTCAGTGGACAGCTAGGATGGACTGGGGGTGCTGGCCAATCAAGAATAGTGGCAAACGGCCAGGGCTGAGCCGGAGTGACAGGGTTTCTGGCAGATCAAGAACCCAGGCAAAGTGCCGGAGGGGCCGGGGCTGGAGTGGACTCTGGACGCAGATAGGGAAAGCAGGTGGCTCTGGGATGGCCTCCATGGTTGTGACAGAAGTGCTTTGGACCGCTGGACTTAGAAGCTCTGGGGAAGATCCAGTAGAAGTAGAGGTGGGTCCCTTCTTCCTCCTTCATCTCCGTGAACAGGTCATCTGAGGACTGGGGACTTGACAGTCTTCAGTTGGAAGGGGAGAAGGGCCAAGGAGAGGTAGGTTACCCTTCCCTTAATGGTGGTATACGAAACCCACAAACTGCTAGAATGTTAGTGTCCCCAGCATCCCCATCTCCCTATCAGGCACAAAGGGGCTCATTAAGCAGTAATAAAAATATCAAGTGCTATGTTGTTGATATTGAGCCGCTCCACTGTAATTTCAAACTCGTGGGGAAACTCCTACATAACGATCTAGCAAAAGGCAGAGATCACAGGGAGAATAAATAGGGAAGTAAACGAGGAGAACTAACAATCTTGTAACAAGGGGGAGGGGGGTCAAGGCATTAGACAGGGGAGCACCTGGCCAATGAAAACCCAAAACCATGGCTCAATCGCACTCAAAGCCGATCGTTCACTCAAAGACAAGACAATGCATGACTGTCAGGGGGGTATTCTAGGAAGCCAGTTATGTTACATACCCAGGTATGTTTAAGAATAAGTAAGCCGACAACCTCAACTTTCAGTTCCAAAAACAGACATAACTCTGAGGGTATGTAAGTAGCCATAGCAACTTACTCTCTAAACATACAGTTATATATATATAAAAAGCACTATTATAATGTTTAAATGTTTAAATTTATTTTATTGTAATCTCACACATGGATCTACTTTTTTTCCTTTTTATAACAGGATGTTTTCTATTCTATAATTTCTATAATAAAATACTTATGTGATATCTTATTTAATATTTAGCATCAAACAAACAATATAATTCTTATTCTCAGGGAATAAAGATTACTTATTCATTAAAAAGATTTAAAAAAATGATTACACAACTAACAAATAGGTGGCGATGTGCACTAATAGGTTATGTAAATCACCATTAAACAAAAGAAGAACACGAAGAACAAGGAAGTAGAATGGCACACTTTTTATTAGCGTCTGTTTCCATGGTGAATCATCAATTCGTCGCTCAGTTAAGAAGGTCTTGTGTGTTAACTGGGAACATACTCTGGGTTGTCCGAACTTACTCCCTGATACATTTTTGGAACCAGCATACCTCAAGTAAGCAAGGTTTGGGTTAATCAACCGAGAGTTCAGGGTATATGTGACGGTAAGTTAACCTTGCTTTCTGGAATACCCCCCAGGTTTCTGTCACCAAACCAAGAATAAGACAGTCCAGAGTGATTGAACCCTGGGGGGTATTCCAGAAAGCAGGTTATGTGTCATACCCAGGTATGTTTAAGAGTAAGTAAGCTGATATTTCCGTTTTTGGAACAGAAAGTTGAGGGTAACTTTCAGGGTATGTAAATGGCCATAGCAAATTGCTCTCTGAACATAACCTGCTCATACATCAGAAAAGCAGAACTTAAAATTTGGTACAGAAACATTTGTTTCCAATTATAGAGATCATACGTTTCTTGTAGCTTTGTAAGTGGGCAAACCCGCAAAATCGGCAGTGTATCTAATACTTGTTCTCCCTACTGTATATGTAAGTATAACACACTATTATAATGTTTAAATGTTTATTCAATTTATATGTAATATAATATATGTTTTTATTTTATTGTAATCTCACACATGGATCTGCTTTTTTCCTTTTTATTACAGGACGTTCTCTATACTATAATTTCTATAATAAAATGCATGTGATATCTTATTAAATATTTAGCATCAAACAAACAATATAATTCTTTATTCTCAGTGAATAAACATTACTTATTGAAAAAAAATGATTACACAACCATCAAACAGGTAGCAATGTGAACTAATAGGTCAAAACTGATCATGTAAAGCAAAAACAACAACAAAACCGTCCCTTAAAGTAAGATTCAAGTATCTATGGGAATTGTACATAGTTTTATGTATAAAACTATTCATAGTTTTTTGTACCTTATTTTTATTTATATTTTTCCCATTTTAAAAAAATGATTGCAAAAAGGAAAAAGACACATTTGACACATAGCTTGACATGTTGCAACATGTTCAGGTGTAAATGGCGACCTGTTTCACTTGAGCACTTTCAATCATTCAGTGATTTTACGTTCTAATGGCTTGAGCATTTTTTCATGTTTTTAAACATGAAAAACACTTAAGTTTATGTTTGGCAGAGTGTGTGTGTTATTCTGTAAAATAGTGAATGTAAAATTATCTTAGGAGAATATACAATGTTTTGTGTGGAGTGAGTAAATATCATGGGGAAGCTGTTATTTCATAGTGAGAAGTCTATGTGCTGAGCCTTGTACCAATAGAACATTTTTTAATAATCTGGAATATTTATTTCCCTTACTATTCATTTTGTTGTGTTCTTTATTTAAGCTATTGTCTATCATGCTGTTGCAAAACATAGTGACAGAGATAAAGAGAGAGATTTTCCATTCAAATAGTTTTTAAAAGAATGAAGTCAGACACAAGAGATGTGATGTGATGTGTGTGTGAGAGAGAGAGAGAGAGAGAGACAGAGAGAGACAGAGAGAGAGAGACAGAGAGAGAGAGAGAGAGAGAGAGAGAGACAGAGACAGAGAGAGAGACAGAGAGAGAGAGAGAGAGAGAGAGAGAGAGACAGAGACAGAGAGAGAGAGAGAGAGAGAGAGAGACAGAGAGCATTTTCAGAGGCTGTTGGCCTGATTGCAAAGTGACGTTAAAGGGGAGCAATTTGATTGGTCATTCTATTTTTCCAATATGAGGAACAGGAGATCCAAAAGTCTGTAGACAGCAGATATATCAACATTATCTTGAACGAGTGGACATTACAGAGTGTCAGGAAGACGGATTCCTGATAGAGAAAAGAAATTATAATACAGCATCATTGACAGTGAGAGAAAAATGGATCTCAAGGCGGGGAGAGAGAGAAGCTCTATTTCAAACCCTAGTAAGCTTCCTTTGTACTGTCTAGAAATGGAACCTCAGGATGTGATGGATAGGGAACTCTCTACTGTACATAGTCAGCAACTCCACTTGATTCACAGTTGATTCTTAATAAGTTTTTGTTAATACTAGCTAATAATACTTTAACAATGATAACAAACAGATATATAGTATAGTAGGTGAATTTGTTATTTGAAATATTGTTTTTTTGTTTTGTTTTTTTTAATTGAAAAGATTTTGGCCGAAACAAGGTATCTCATAAAGCAGGATAATCTTGCCTTTTGGAACTAACTTCTGCCTGGGTAGGCAGCTCACTAGATTTTTTTGAGTTTATAAGCTTGTGTGTTATTTTTTTGTGTGTTGCTCCTTGTGCAGTGTTGTACAGCACATCTCTGTTGGGGGCACCAATGCGATTGACAAATCGCCATGGTGTGGTGTGTCACACGTTTGTAACATGTCTGTCATTCTGCTTTAACACACACGCTCCAACACCTCCTGATGTGAGAGAGACAGAAAAAAGATGAACATGAGAGACAAAAAGAAAAGCATGGCCTTTTAAAAAAAAGGGAGAATAGCACTTCCTGTCTCAGAAGGAAAAACCGTATAATTTGCAATAATGGTCCAACAATAGCAGAGTTTTTCTGTGGAGAAATTATAGTGAAAAGTGCTGCTGAGATTTTCTCACTGGCAGAAACAGATCCACAGTAGACAGAAGTCTTGTTTACTTGGTAAAATAGCATCAATTAGCTGAAGATGGTGGAATTAGCATATGCTCTTAATGGACTGGCCTTTGCCGAAGGTTCTCTGGGAGCAGCGGCTGTGAGGAGAGGGACATGTTCTGGAAAAAGCAGGAAAAGGTCATGTGTCTGCTGTGTTCAGGTGATCGTATTTTCCTCCAAACACTTGTGCATTTTCTCCTGAATTCACAGTGAAATATCTCACAAGAGAAAGGTTTGAAATTATTTATGAGAGAAGGGTCTTTGCATGTGCCATAAGTGAATTAATTCTGTTGGAAAAAATATAAAGATCCAGTTTTTTTTTTAGTACAGTACATTCCATGCATAGAACCTATGAAAGGTATATTCATCTATAAAAGAAAACTCTGTCATCATCTGTCACCCTCATTTTTGGCAAAACTGGGTTTCCCGAAACATAAAAAAAGATTATATTATTCAAATTATTTTTGCATGTTACAGTTTTAATAAGTCTTGATATGTATTTAAATGTAATCCCCTTACTTCACACCAGTATCCCTCCCATCTTACTTATTATGAACTCAATTTAAGTCCACGGCAGTAGAGTGTGGGTCAAGTCTTGAGCATGAGTCAAATCAGTTTACCTTTACCTTTGTTTAATGAATATATTTTGTTTGGATTAGACTGTGGAGTTTGGAATGGTTTGCAAACTAATTGAATTGAACTGAAACTTGAAACTGAAATATTACTTTTGTGGTGTATGATGCACAGACAAGTCAATAATGTGTTGGCTGTAAATAAATAAATAAACAACCAAACAACTAAAAAAAGCATCAATCTTGCATAATTTTTTGTGTTATAACAATAAAATAAAAATTATTTTATATATAAATTATTTATTATTTATTATTTTTAAATATAAAATTATATTCAACCAACAAACTATACTGAGTTAGAGGAACTTACTAATTTGTTACACAGACAAAAAATTTTAAGTTGATAATTCAAAAAATTTTAAGTTGCTCCAGCAACTTGAGTTGTAGCCCTGGAACCAGTTAGTTTGAGCTATTTCAGTTAAAATCCACAGTTATCATAGCACATGCTTAATGTACCTTATTTAGCATGCATATTTAATAAACAAGTAAGATAATACTTTTTAGTACTGCATTAGCGCAGTCATTGCTTATAGAATCAATATAGTGTTTACCTTCATATGGTCTAAGATGCTTAAAAGCATCTTAAAAGGTTTAATTAAATCAATGAATTCAAATTTTTATCTTAAAGTCATGCATTTATTTAGGTTGTGGTAACAGGCCCTCTGAATTACATTTTAGAGTGAAGTCTTTTGCACCAGCATGATTTATCATAACTACCGGAATATTTCCGTAAAATTATTGGATAATATCGAAGTAATGAGCTGCCAGTACTTTTTACGTTTTTTACGTTTTACGTTTTTTTGACAGTGTGTGGCTTCAGATACTTATTACATAGCAATGGTTTTTAGTCCTTGCCCCGGAGACTCACTGCTCTGCACATTTTGTATGTCTGTCTTATTTAACATACCTGATTGAGATCTTCAGCTCATAGGAGTGCACATGTAAAATAGACAACTTTAGTCTTTTTGTCAATTTTTGGGAATGTCAAGAAAAGGTCTTCAAAAGATCAGCTTAGGCAGTCTACAAAATATCTGTTTGTATACTGCAGAAGACAACCAGTCTTTGTGCTTTCAGAAAGTTTTGACAGCGAAAACCACTGTAAGACTCGTTAAGAACAAAAAGGAGGAAATTAGCAGTCAAATTAGTGTTGTGGTCAATATTTCTCAGTACAAGAGAGAGCTAATCAATAAAAACAGTTCACCAATTCATTTTAATAATTCATCAGTTACCACCCACTGGCATGCTCTCTGCTTCCCTCAAAAAATGCTATTTCATCATTAAACAGGGAATAATTATGTCTGTTCAGATAAGCGGAAGAAATTCATTGGCTCTCTCTCCTTTCAATAGCTCTCATTTGTCTGCAACCTCTCAAATTGACTGGTCTTGCACAGTTGCAGCCGAACAAGAAAGAGAATTGTTGGTGTCAAGCCGCAGTTTACAAATATGACATCTCCTCTGGTATGGCTGCAGATATGAAATATTGATTTATACGCAGTAAAAGGTCTTATAAAAATGATCACATACACATGAGGGATTAATGCCTGAAAGATCGATAGAAATTTCATTCCTGACGCTGGACTGTCACCTACGGTGAAATGCTAAAATAAAGAAATCAATATTATCTATGAAATGTCAAATTTATTATAATTATGTGGATGAAAGCTGGCCAAGTGGCTCCCGAGAGGCCAGGAGGGATAGGTTACCCTGTTCAGGCTCCCCTTGCGGTTCACACGCTCCGCCTGCCAATTTGAGTGCAATATCGGAGTAGAGGGCTGCCGGCTGCTCTCAGAGGCCAAATTCCTGCAGGAATATTTAACTGCATGTTTGGAAAGCCATGCTCGGGGTTGTACGGGTTGTAACAGCTGCTGACGTGGAGTGACAGTTCTCTCCTTTCCCGATTGAGACCTGCCTGCTCTCCTGCTGTCTGTCTCACGAAGATGATGTCATGGAGGACAAAAGACAAGAATGGCATGTCACAAGATGTCAGTACTGAAGACATATTCCCTCTTAACACTTATTGATTTCTTTCTTCCGAAAGACACAACCTCTTTGTCCTCTTAATACAGGATTGATGGAAATCCTGTTTATTAACAGCACTTCACTTTATTTTCATATTCATTTTCCAGATTATAAAGCCAATAGCATTTTGAGACCTGTTATTATATCAGAGCATATTTTGTATTAGGGACCAGATTTCTCAGTGACGTGTTCTGAACTTCTGATCCTAAGGGGAGCATAACTGTCCAAGAATTTGGTTTATTATAGGAAGCACTGTAGAAAATAAAAAAGCCAATGATTTAAATGATTTGTATATGTTCTGAGCATCTACAGTGACTCTGCCACATCTCTGACTGGATTTTAGCTTTGAGATGGACTATAAACATGTAAGTAAAACCTATTTTGCACTGTGATTTTATTCAAATCGCTGCATTTTATTTACATCTCATTTCCATTTATTTAAATTACAAGGATTTTAAATTTATTAAATAGTTAACTTTTTTATGTGATATTACAGCACAAAAACCTGCATCTTAATTACAAACCACTCGCAATATAATTTAAACAGGACCTATCAACATGGAAATAGTGCTACACATGAAATACATGACTATATTAAAAGTCATTCCCATTCTTTTCTACAATTCATTTTTAGTGAATTGCACAGATAGCAGACCATATTATTCAACTCCTACACACACAATAAAGCACAGCTGTATTATTTTATCTATACAAGTTTAACTGTTAGTTAATTTCAGTAGCCACCTGAACATCACCAATAAAACCTGCACAATAACTGGCAAAAACACACACACAAATACATTGCAGGTTTTAGAGACACTATTAAAGCTCCCAGAAATCCATGAACACTTTATCCTGGATTTTCTCAGTATCCACGTTAACAGATGATGGGACGGAGACTTCAGAGAGACCCTTAAGAGCCCACTGAGCCCAAACCCTTATCACACAGTTAGAGCCACACGCTTTACAGATGCCTCGGCCAATTGAACCAATTTAAAGCTCTAGATATTAGTAGAGAGAGAGAGAGAGGGTGGAAATGGGACATCATGTTGTTACAATTCAAAGAGTGCTAAATCGAAGTGAGAAGATCAGACCAGGAAAGATGGACATAATATTTGTCTGCCACCAGGCTTATAGTCAGGTTTACAGAGAGAGAGAGAGAGAGCGAGCGCGAGCGAGAGAGAGAGAGAGAGAGAGAGAGAGAGAGAGAGATAGAGAGAGAGAGAGAGAGATAGAGAGAGAGAGAGAGATAGAGAGAGAGAGAGAGAGAGAGAGATAGAGAGAGAGAGAGAGAGAGAGAGAGAGAGAGAGAGAGAGAGAGAGAGAGAGAGAGAGAGAGAGAGAGAGAGAGAGAGAGAGAGATGTTATTAAATCCTATAAAACAACAATTTCATTTTCTAAAGTTTTCATTGACTGGGCTGTATCTCACATACCATTCAGAGTGTACTTTTGACAGAAATCTTTAATAAGAAGCTTTAAACAAACAACAAAAGTTTTCATTTTGAGAACTCAGACAGATTTGAACAATGAGACACATTTGAATTAGAGCAATCTCTATCACTGTCTGATCCCATAGTCTCACTGCTACCATCATCTTTCTTTACTTGTTAATAAGCCTGGCCACAGTTTTTTTTTTCTTCTTCTTCTTCTTTCTTTTAACTGGGATTTTGATTTTGCTTCCTTCTAAATTCAACATCATTATCTTTTACCATTTCATCAGCGTCTGCCACACAAAGATTTTGAAAATGTTCAGCCTGCTCATCAGACATCAAGAGCATGCCAGTTTTATTCGGCAATCTCTGTTGCATCAGGTTTATTCTCAGCAGCCGTAACTGCAATCGGCCCGTCCTCCATGGTGGTTAAGGCCCACTGCTGTACATTGGAGATTGCACACACCGCACAGTGCCAACTGAAAGGTGTGATTCTTGCATAGAGAAGGAATCTAAAGAATGAACTTATCAGAACATGTAGGATGATAGGCATCTGGTAAAGTGGACACCTGTGTTTTTGTGTTTGTTTATTCATTCTCTTCCCTCTTTATAGTTTAGTGGAGATCTTTCTTTATTTAAAATGAGATTGTCTGAAGGTTCATAGACCAGGGGTGTCTAGTTCTGCTCCTGAAGGGCCACTCTCCAACTTCCAAAAATGATACCATTCTTATCTCCATCCAAACTACAAAATTTAAATTCCTGGAAAAATCTGACAAATGTCATGCAATTGTTTATAACATTTCAGTCTATAGGCACGTATAGCATTTCTTTACAAAGTGACATTGCCAATACTGGCCAGGCATGTATTATACAGTCGCTTACAAGGTTGTAATCTGTACGCAAAAAATGTTTTTTTTTTTCCAATTTTTAGTACCTCGTTGTCGTGTAAATGTACCCTAATTATCCTGAAGACCTTGACTTGCTGGTTCAGGTGTGTTTAATTAGGGCTGGAGCTAAACTCTGTTGTGGCCCACCAGGAACAGTATTAGACACCCCTGGGTATGGCCATTTGGTGTCATATGTTAAAACAATAGCACTGATAAATTATCAGTAAGCACCCTAGATCATCTATAAGTATAATTAAACTGTCTGTGATAAAGAAGTTAATTGTCAGGGATAAGATCTGTCGCTAGGTCATGTTCAAAGAAAACAAAGAAAAACATAGCAACAGAGCTAAATGAAAAATCCTCATGTAGGGAATCGTGTAGTGTGAAAACATCCCATATATTGTGACAAATTTGTATCCAGAATTGAGCTAAATGTGACAAAACCTCCCACAGCCTTCATTTGGGATATACAATGTCTATTCTTACAGGAAAATTGTTTTGTCCACTGGTGTTTTATATATGCTCAAGATTTAACAAAGTTCAGTTATATTTCATTTAGTATATAGTAAACATAAAAAAAGAAAAGAAAAACTAGTCTCAAACAAGATTTAAGTTGAATTGGATGTATGTGTGCACATATGTTTTTAATGTCAATCTCTGTATGCACTGGCCCTCTATGAAAGCATCATTGTCTCAAAGCAAGGTGGTTCAGTTCAGCTGACCAGTTTCACCCCAGCAGTCTTCTTATCCTCCACCCCAGATTAGGGTCACCACCCAGCCAGTATTTCTGCTTCTCCCTCCTTTAATGCTGCAACTGAACAGACTCACTCTGAGGAGGATACTCTTCCAATGTGTTGTCTGTACGCTTCCATAAACAGGTCAGTTCAGGGGTCCGCACAATATGGTTGCATTATTCCCCATCCTAAACTTCAAGGGCTGCTGTTCCTCAGGGTAATTTACCTGCATGTGCGTAGAGAGGGTCTGCTGTCTCAAGGGATAGAGGACATTGTGTCAGGGTTATACTCTTTCACTGCAAGGGCCTGGAGGTTTATGTTACGTTAGAGTCAAGGTGTCTTGATAGACATTTACAAAGAATAGTAAAGTTATTCTGCATTCTATGAGTCCACTTTTTTAATTCCTAGGTTTTTTTTTTTTTTAACTCTCAAAGAATTAAAGCTTAGTATTGTGTCTACTCTTAAAGCTGCAATATGTAATTTTTTTTTTACAGTAAAATATCCAAAAACCACTAAGGCCAGTGTTATATATTTTGTTCAGTTGAGTACTTATAATATCCCAAATGTTTCCAACTATTTGTAAATCGTGAGAAAATCTCAATTTTAACCAAGGATCCAGGACGTGTGAAGGAGTTGACTCTGAATGGCGTCATATGGCATATCCGCGTTACCCTCGGTTTCCGGTTTTATTCTGTAGAAACCATGGAAACACCAAAGACGCTTTTATTTATATTACATGTGAGAACACAGACAAGGGAACATCTGTTTTGATACATTTATTTACAGAAAATTGATTATTGTAATATATGATTTTTTTGTGTGTGTACCATACTTTACAATGCCTCAGAGAAAAACACTATTTTGTCAAGTAGCAAATTATGCATAGCATAATCAGATGCAGCTTTATTTTAGTAATACAGTAATACAGAATATTCTCCATCATACAATATGTTTTAAAAGTAATTGCATACCATTTTTCAACACAAGCCATCCAGCATTTAATATGATATTCTAATATCGATCTAGCTTGCTGCAGTGTGCAACAAGTGTCTCACAGCAGCTGGCTAGCAACAGAGTAACGTTATAACAAAATTTTCAGCAGACTCAAATGTATCTAATATGACAAACAAAGCTGCATTACCTCATACTCATGACCAGGAAAGCGGAAGGGTGCCGGCAACTGTGGCATGTGCTTGCGAGGCATGTGCTCCATTCGTCTCTCATTAATAATCGCTCTAGCGTCCCCGTTCAGCTCCCACAACACTCAGTCCTGTTCTGCTTCATACTACAGACATGTTAATAATTACATCCATGAACATGATTTCTGCCCGAGTCCCATCCCAATTCAATTCCACCGGCTGTGAGGTGAAGCCCACATGTCCCAAGAATCCCCTCTCAAACTTGCCATTATCAAGCTAGCCTACGTTTTAAATAGTCGACCTCTAGTGGACGAAAAACTACATAGTGCACCTTTAAGTTATGTTTTATTAACAAAGTTCGAGAGGAACACATTCAAATGATTTATCCAATCATCATGTCATTGCAATCAGCAGTCAGCAATCAACATGTTTACCCAATAAGCATGAGTGGAGGGATGAGTATATTCATATATATATATATATATATAAATATAAATCAAATGTAAATTCATGCCTGGTACTCTAAAAGTTGTCACATTTTCCTTATTGAATGAACATTACATCAAAAAAGAAACCAAATGCCATTCTATTTTATATTTTTAAATATTGACAATGTATTTAATTTTCTATTTATTAAAACCAAGTCTAATTACATGAAATTTGTTTCAGTAAGTTGTACTGTATCTTTCAACATACCTTACGGTGTTCATTTAAGTTTATTCTCTAACTAGTATTAAAGAGAAAGAGATGATCGCGTTCACTTGCGCTCCACACTGCCACTTGAAATGAAGCGCCTGTTCAGTGATCTGTCACGCAACATTAAAAAGTGTCAAAATGACATTTATTGTTTGAATTTCATAATAAAATGGACAGAATTTGAGGGATGAGACTTAATTTCTAATCAAAAGTAACAAAACATAGACCTTACTGTGATTATTGGTGGTTAATAGTCGTTAATGGGCTATACAACTCTGTATTTGTTTGTACACACGTGTACCGAACTGAAAGATGCATATCGAAAATTTTCAGTGGGATATATTAGGCAGCAAGTGAACATTTTGTCCTCAGAGTTGATACGTTAGAAGCAGGAAAAATGGGCAAGCATAAGGATTTGCGATACCACACACAGCACACATTCAGGGGTCTAGTGGAGTCCACACACACAACCTTCTCTGAAAAAGTTCTACAAGTTTACATTTTCAAAAAAATAAAACAACACCTAGTATAAGCTGTTTTCCTCATGGCCTAGCATGTTGAGTACTTGGAAGAATCTATACTTGACTCCTAAAACTACAGTTGTGGGGTTGCATGAGGAGGGCTACGGGGCGATGTCCATGGTGGAAGAGATTCTTGTGGGCTATCTGTCCCCCATTCACATTATCATGAAGGAAACCTGCCTTGTCTTCCAAACAATGCATAATTACATCTAGCCTAGTTGGCAAGGTGTATGTAACCGCAGGTCAGGTTAGTGCATCCCTGCACACCATGGAGGTCATGAACTACTAAAAGATCTGGATCGTGGTGAGGGATTAGTAGTGCTGTAGTACTTGAGGAGGACTCAAGACGTTTTTTTATTGTCTCGGTCTTGACTTCGACTCGAACCTCTTTGGACTTGGACTTGTCTTGGACTCGACAAAGGTGGACTTGACTACAGACCTAGGGATTAGACCCAGAGGCAGTGAAAGAACCACAGATCTCGCCACCAAGAAAATGACCCGTGCCATCAGCCATTGTATAGCTGCTATGGTCATCATAGGAAGGCATCTGTGGCTCAACCTCACAAGGATAAAAGAGAAAGAAAATGCCGTCATCCCCCCTACCTGATTGACAATGGAGTAAACACTGTCTTTGACCAGTACAGGGAATCAAAGAGGCAGTCTGCAGCATTCAAGTAGCTCTGGTGTCCAAATTATATCAATTGCATCCATATAATCCATGTATTTATTACATCGATGACTGGCTGATCCATGCTTAGTAAGAAGATTTGGCAGCTTGGCATCGAGATGTTGTGGTGGCCCACATGACGTCTTTGGGTCTAAGACTAAGCCTCAAGAAGAGTGTGTTATCTCAGAGTCAGAGAACCAATCATCTCAATTCGCTAACGATTGCATGCATGTGGCGTTCGTCATCTCTCTGCTGGCTGGACATGCTCTACAGTGGGCTCAATCCTTGTGGCAATCCAACGACTGCCAACGAATCCAATGATTTCATCTCTCTCAGTGTTCTTCCAACACTTTCAGGAAGTGTTTGGACACACCTCTCTGTACACGAACAGCTCTTCAATCTCCGTCAAGGTGACGAGGCTGTCAGTTCGTTCGCCCTCCAGTTTCAAACCCTAGTGGCCGCTGGTGGGTGGAACGAAACGGCTCTACTGGCTGCATTTTGACAAGGTCTCAACATGGATATTCGACGGTTAGAGGTGATTTATGATGACACGATCGGACTGGAGAGGTTTATCCAACTAATGATTACTGCGCATACGTCACGTGAACAGAGTTGTTTAAGCCAGAGCTCCGTCCGGCTGGATCAAAATTTTCTATTTTTGCCTCTTAAAATCAAACTTATAACCTACCACTCTTTCTTTTTCAGTGTGGGAACACTTCCCCAACATTATTTTATATAAAAAACATTCGGACTCCCTTGATATCGCTAGTTTTATCCGACTTTCCGAACATCCGATACTAACTTTAGCACATTAGCATTAGCGGCGTGGCACGCTAACGTTTGTACTCTTCTCTCTCACTATATTATTGTTCGTCTAATCTAATGGCGAGTGTATCGGATGTTTCTCTACCTTTGTGTGCAGGTGAGGACACGTTTGAGCTGCATGTGGTGCAGTCGGAACTGGAGGCAGTGGAGCGGCAGATCCGGATCCTTCTCGAGAAGCAGGCCGAGCTACGCGAGCGGCAGACAGCGTTGGAAACTTCTCGTGCTGACGCTCGCCAACCCTCGGTAAGTTTGCAGCGCGATATTAACACTCCTGCTTCCTCTACGCCGTGTGTTTCTCTGCACAGGGCCCGAGCACCCAGAACGCGTTCATCCCAGCCCTTGTTCACTCCGGCGCCATCACAGCAGGGACCCTGGGTGCTTCAGCAGCGGAAGACGCGAGCCAGGCCTCGGACCAGGACCTCTCCCCCGCCGCCGCCCCCAGTCTTCGAGGTCTCGACGCGGAATCGCTTCTCCCCTCTCCGCGAGGCGGAACGCGACGCCGTGGTCATCGGAGACTCCATCGTCTGCCACGTCCACGCTACCACAGTCAAAGGCAAGGTTCACAGTCACTGTTTTCCTGGTGCTCGTGTTCTCGATGTCGCTGCACAGGTTCCCGCGATCCTCGACGGTGCTGAGACCATCGGAGCTGTAGTGCTGCACGCAGGGGTGAACGACACCAGGCTGCGGCAGACGGAGGTGCTGAAGCAGGACTTCAGGAGCCTGATCGAGACGGTACGAGCCACATCGCCGCGACGAGGATCATCGTGTCCGGACCACTTCCGACGTATCGACGAGGACGTGAAAGGTTCAGTAGATTATTTGCTTTAAATGAATGGTTGATGTCTTGGTGTAATGAACAGAAGCTGCTCTTTATAAATAATTGGAATCTTTTCTGGGAGCGTCCTTGGCTCTTCCGTGCTGATGGCCTGCACCCCAGCAGAACCGGAGCTGATCTTCTGTCCGAAAACATCTCCAGGACGCTTCGCACCGTATGACTAGTAAGTCAAACCTCAAATCACAGTATGTGTTCTGCCCACTTAACTGATAGAAATGTGAGTGTAATGCAGTCTATAGAAACTGTGTCTATTCCACGAATAGTGAGGTTTAGCAATAATAATAAAAATAAAAAATCTAGAAAAAACCTGATCGTGATCAAACCAGAATATTACAAAATTACTGAACAAAAACAATTTCTAAAGCTAGGGCTACTAAACATTAGATCGTTGACACCTAAGGCAGTTATCATAAATGAAATAATCACAGATAATAGTCTTGATATAATTTGCCTTACAGAAACATGGCTTAAACCAAATGATTATTTCGGTCTAAATGAGTCTTGTCCACCTGGCTACTGTTATAAAAATAAATGCCGTCTGATTGGCCGTGGCGGTGGTGTAGCAACAATCCATAGTGATATTCTGAATACTACTCAGAAAACAAACTACAGCTTTAATTCATTTGAAATTCTTGTACTTAATGTTACACTCTCAGATAGAAGTAAAAAGTCGCTACTATCTCTTGCTTTGGCTACTGTTTATAGACCTCCAGGGCCTTACGTTGATTTCCTAAAAGAGTTTGCAGACTTTCTCTCAGACCTACTGGTCAGCGTCGATAAAGCTCTGATTGTTGGAGATTTTAACATTCATGTAGACAATACAAACGATGCGTTAGGGGCTGCGTTTACAAATTTACTAAACTCCTTTGGGGTCAAACAAAACGTCACTCGACCCACCCACCGTCTTAATCATACTCTAGATTTAATTATATCACATGGAATAAATCCTACTGATATAGAAATTCTACCGCAAAGTGATGATGTCTCTGATCACTCTGATCTTTTAACTTGCGTACTGCATACTGATGATATTTGTCAGATTGCGCCGCGATATCGACCTGGCAGAACAATTCTCCCGACAACTATAGATAAATTCACAAATAACCTGCCTGATCTGTCTCAGCTGCTCATTATACCCGAACACGTAAATGACCTCGAGAAAATGACTAGCAGCATGTGCACCATTTTCACTAGTACATTAGATACTGTTGCACCGATGAGATTTAAAAAGGTTAGAGATAAAAATACTGTACCATGGTACAACAGTATCACTCACTCAATGAAGAGAGAAACTCGTAATCTAGAACGCAAATGGAGACAAAGCCGTTTAGAAGTTTTTAGAATCGCATGGAAAGATAGTTCGTCCCGCTATAGAAAGACTCTAAAAGCAGCCAGGGCCGAGCATCTCCGCAAACTTATAGAAAATAACCAAAACAATACACAGTTCTTGTTTAGTACAGTAGCTAGACTAACAAATAAACAGACATCATCTGAACAAAACATTTCATTACAGTTCAGCAGTGATGACTTTATAAATTTCTTTACTGAGAAAATCGAAAGTATCAGAAATACAATTGTAAATGTACAACCTTTAACAGAGTTTTATGATTCAGCCTCAATTATCGCCCCTCAAGAACAGTTGCAGTGCTTTACAACTATAGGACAGGATGAGCTAAATAAACTTATTACTGTGTCTAAACCAACAACATGTTTATTAGATCCAATACCCACTAAACTACTGAAAGAACTGTTACCTGTAGCAGAAGAACCTCTTCTCAATATTATCAACTCATCCTTATCCCTTAGGACAAGTCCCACGACCGTTCAAGCTAGCAGTTATTAAGCCTCTCATTAAGAAACCACAATTAGATCCAAATGTATTGGCAAATTACAGACCCATTTCAAATCTTCCATTTATGTCTAAAATACTAGAAAAAGTGGTTTCGGCCCAACTGTGCTCCTTCTTGCAAAAAAACGCTATATACGAAAAATTTCAGTCAGGATTCAGGTCTCATCATAGCACAGAAACTGCACTCGTTAAAATTACAAACGACTTACTTCTAGCTTCTGACCAAGGCTATGTCTCAATACTAGTGTTACTTGATCTCAGTGCTGCGTTCGACACTATAGATCATAAAATACTCCTAGACCGACTACAAAATTACACTGGTATTCAGGGACAGGCATTACGGTGGTTTAGGTCTTACCTATCAGACCGACACAATTTTGTCTATTTAAACTGGGAAAAATCTAAGATAACAATAGTAAACTATGGAGTGCCGCAAGGATCTGTGTTAGGCCCTCTACTATTTTCAATATACATGCTGCCACTTGGCAATATTATAAGAAAACATGGAATTAGTTTCCACTGCTATGCCGATGATACTCAGTTATATATTTCATCACGACCTGATGAAATCTCTAAATTATCCCAACTGACAGAGTGTGTTAAAGAAGTAAAACATTGGATGACCAGTAACTTTCTTCTATTAAATTCTGATAAGACTGAAGTATTACTTATTGGACCAAAGACCTGTACACAGAATCTCTCAGACTACAGTCTGCATTTAGAAGGATGTACTGTTACTCCATCCTCGACAGTTAAAGATCTGGGCGTTATATTAGACAGCAACTTGTCCTTTGAAAATCATATTTCATATGTTACAAAAACAGCCTTCTTTCACCTCAGAAACATTGCCAAGATACGGAATATGTTATCTATTTCTGATGCAGAAAAGTTAGTTCATGCTTTCATGACGTCTCGACTAGATTACTGTAATGCATTATTAGCTGGTTGTCCTGCTTCCTCAATAAACAAGCTACAATTAGTACAAAATGCAGCTGCTAGAGTTCTTACCAGGTCAAGAAAATATGATCATATAACACCAATTTTATCATCTCTACACTGGTTACCCATTAAGTTCCGTATCGATTATAAAGTATTGCTAATGACCTATAAGGCTCTAAATGGTTTAGCTCCCGTGTACTTAACCGATATTCTATTGCCCTACAATCCATCACGTTCTTTAAGATCACAAAACTCTAGACTTCTGGTTGTACCTAGGATAGCTAAGTCCACTAAAGGAGGGAGAGCGTTTTCACATTTGGCTCCGAATCTCTGGAATAGCCTTCCTCATAATGTTAGAGGCTCAGACTCGCTCACCCAGTTTAAATCTAGATTAAAGACACATCTCTTTAGCCAAGCATTCACATAAATGCATCTCATATCAGATCAATTGCTCATTATGACTATCTTTGCTTAAAGTTATGAACAGCAGCTACGCTAATTATTCTCCTTTTGCTTTTCTGTTTGACCTCGGGACACCGCCCCGAGTTGACTAGAGAGAACATTAGCTTCAGTCCGGATCCAGCCTCTTCAGACGACCTCAGATGATCATCACCTGTGAAGAGACGGCGCCAGTTCCTGCGAGGACTTCAGAAGACGCAATCATCTGGATCAACATGCACATTGCCCAATTCTATATCCTAATTATTGTTAATGTAATTTATTTTCCGGGAGCTCTTTGCTTCCAACTTCAGTTAAACTGCTAACTCTGATTGTAAATTAATTAACTAAATTATGTTATTTGCTAACTGTATTCTTTAAATTGTAATGTTGACATCCGTTCTCTGTAAAGCTGCTTTGAAATGATATGTATCGTGAAAAGCGCTATACAAATAAATTTGAATTGAATTGAATTAACCATCAGTATATCTCAACGTCTAACTGCTTCTCTCCCTAAGCCCATCTTGCATCCTCCGCCTCCAGCTACACCTGTCGCCCCTCCAGCACCTGATGCAAGTGGACTCCTATCACCTTATGCATGCGGAGCGTCAACGGAGGACTTTGAATAACCTGTGCCTATATTGTGGGAGAGAAGGACATGTATTAACCTGCTACCTGGGGCTACCCCAGGTCCTCGAGAAGCACCGCCATCACCATCTGTACCTCAAGCTGGAGAAGTGGGAGTTCCACACCACCTCTGTGCAGTTCCTGGGATACATCATTGATGAACAAGGCATCCAGATGGACCAGAGGAAGGTGGACACCATTCAGAACTGGCCGAAACCACACACCGTAAAGCAACTCCAGCTCTTCCTTGGAATTGCTAACTTCTATTGTAGATTCATCCATAATTATAGCCTTCTCAGCTCACCGCTCACCTCACTCTTCAAATGCCGGCCCAAGTCTCTGTCCTGGAACTTCTCGGCTACCGAAGCTTTCAATCAGCTCCAGGAAGCTTTCCAGACCGCTCCGATCGTGGTTCATCCAAATCCCGAACTGCCGTTCGCCATCGAGGTTGACGCCTCCTCCACAGCGGCAGGGTGAACCTCCACGACTCCATCCATGTGCCTTCTACTCCAAGAAACTGTCCTTGGTGGAGCAGAATTATGATATCAGGAATTGGGAGCTCCTGGCCAACAAATTAGCCTCGGAGGAGTGGAGACACTGGCTGGGAGCTCAACATCAGTTTGAAGTTATCACAAACCACCGTAATCTAGAGTATATACATGAAGCTAAAAGACTGAATCGCAGTGAAGCCAGGTGGGCATTATTCTTCACCAGACTCCAATTCAACGTATCTTATCGACCGGGCAACAAGAATTGCAGGGCAGATGCCCTCTCATGCCTTCACCAACTGGATTTCGAGACTACCTCCTCAGAACCTATTCTCTCTCCAGCTATGATAGTCCCATACAATGGTCCCTCGACGAACAGATCCTCCAGGCTAATCGCTCTAAACCTGCTCCACCAGGAGGTCCTGAGGGGTTACTCTATGCACCACCAACCTTTGTCTGCCCCTCATGGACTCAGTACACACATCTCCAGGCTCTGGACACCCAGGTAGTCTACGTACCCTCTCGCTCTTGCGCAATCACTACTGGTGGCCCTCCATGGCTCAGGATATCTCCTGGTATGTCAGGGGATGCTCAGTCTGTTACTAATATACTAATATACCACCTAAGCTGCCCCAAAGTAAACTGGTCCCTCTACCCATTCCTCAACGTCCATTGTCTCATCTAGGGGTGGATTTCATGACCGATCTCTTTCATCAACCTCCACTCTTTCCCTGGTCGGGTAAGCCCTCGGATGTTCCAGCTGTCAACCACTGGTTCCTTTGAGAGAGTGTGGGACTCGGCTCACGTGCATCTTCAGCAGGCAGTATGGAGACACAAGGAGCAAGCCGACACCCGTAGATCTCCAACTCCTCGCTTCCTACCGGGTCAAAAGTTGTGGCTTTCTACATGAGACATACGTCTCTGTCTGCCCTGCTGTAAGCTGAGTCCCCAGTACATAGATCCATTCATGATGCAGAGGCAGGTCGACCAAGTCACCTACCGGTTAAACCTTCAATCACACTACAGAATTTCACCATCTTTCCAAGTAACATCTACCGGTTCCGGACTCTCCTTGATTCGCGACGGCGGGGTCCTAGGCTGGCGTACCTCATAGACTGGAAAGACTACAGCCCAGAGGAATGCTCATGGGTCGCTTGCAATGACGTCCTCGATCCCACACCCCTCACTCAGTTCTATGCTGACCCTCCAGATCCTCCAGCCCCCAGAGGGCGAGGTAGACCGTGTCGTCGTCATCCCATCCAGTCGTCAGGAGCCGCCCACGGAGGAGGGGGTACCGTCACGGAGTCACAGCCATTATAAGCCACACCAACACCATCTTCACCAGATCGTCATGCTCTGCCCATTCATTCACCTTCCCCTGAGTACTGACACTACTTAAGTCACACTCAACCTGCACTACATTGTCTCGTATTGTCAACAATTACACGGACAGACTCCTTCCCTGCCATGCCTCTACTCACCTGCAATCCATCCTTCCGTCTGCCTTCAACCTTCTGTTCAGGATCCTTCATCTGCAAAGAGACTATCATTACCATTCAGCTAAGTCATCTTATCAGTCATCATACCTGTGTCTACTCATCCGTCAGCATTCCCTATTAATTCCGTGCCTCTGTTAAATAAAGACTGTTGGTTTTATACATCCTGTCTGATCCCTTCTGTTCTATGACAAGTGAGTCTTTACCCAATTGCCCTGTTGTTACATTAATTGCCTTGGCAGATTCTAAGCAGGAATGTCCTCATAGCTCCTAAGTGTCATGACACAAACACATGACACACACATATACCTAAATTCTCTGAATTTAACTCATAAGTAAACTATTCCAGAATGTTATATGATGTTTTCCTGTGTGTATGCATGTCCCTATGTTGTAATTAGCCCAGTTGTTATTTTTAGTTATTGTAGGTTAAGTTTAAATGCTTGTAACCGTATGTGAGAATGTACTACTCTTTTAATGTCTTCCCACCCTATTATGTGTAATCTGTAAATAATCCTCTCTGGATGCCCTAATTGATGATGTATATTATGTTACGATAAATTTCATTATGTTATTTTGGTAACAGTACAATAATGTTCATTAGTTAAATATTAATTAATGTATTAACTAACATGAACTAACCATGAGCAATACATTTGCTACTGTATTTTAGAATCTTCGTTAATGTTAGTTAATGAAAATACAGTTGTTCATTGTTTGTTCATGTTAGTTCACAGTGCATTAACTATAATGTATTAGTAAATGTTGAAATTAACATTAACAACGATTAATAAATGCTGTAGAAGCGCAGTTCATTATTAGTTCATGTTAACTAATGTAGTTAACTAATGTTAATTAATGAACCTTGGAGTAAAGTGTTACCGTTATTTTTACTATACTTTGAGGTAAAACTGTACTAATCGTGACACCATCATCATGGACATGCAAATTAGATGTCAATGGAGACAATCTTCCGGTAAAATGTGGCACCAATGCAAACGACAGGTTAAATTGGGTAAAGACCCACTGGAGCCGGGTTTATGATGTAATCCAGTTTCCTGAGAAGGGGACGAGATGCTGTATCACTTTCCCACACTTTTAAGCATGCCTGTGCATTTTCCTAAATTTTGAATTTGGGGATTCTGTGACGTAGGTGGCCTTTTATGGTGTTGCTGATGCGTCACACTAGGTCACCAGACCTAATGTTGGTCATTAGAATTGCCATGTTTGTACACGCCTCCTACGGAGGGTTCCACAGGAGGTGTTCTCAAGGCATCAACGCCATGGCACAGACTATATTTCCCTTCTCAGGGAGCCAGGTTACATATATACTCTTTTGATATTTATATGTTTTATGGGGACTTTACATAGAAATTTTTATACTGTAAAAACTGTTTATTTAATCCCCTACCCCTAAACACAACCCTCAGAGAAAACTGCATTTTTACTTTTTTTTTTTCCAGGTCACACTCACAGACACCCACACTCACTTTAATTAGACTCACCTGAACGCAACACCGCAGTCATCTGTAATGATGAGTCAGCGGATGAGATCCAAATGCAGGCTTTATTAAGCAACGTGGTCAAACAGGCAATGGTAAAATCAACAGCAAAACAGGTATAGAGGAGGATAGGCAGAATCGTAGTTGGTACACAGGCAATGAAGTTCAGGTCAGGCAGATATCATTCATAATCCAGGAAACAGGCAATAGTCCAAAGGCAGGTAGCGAAACAATCAGAACACGGTGAGACAGGCAGAATGGCAACAGGAAAACAAGACAGGCAATAACGCTCAGAAGATCAAGACCTCGCACAGATGTGTGTGTGTGCTGAGCTTAAATAGTGTGACTGGGCTGGCTGATTTAATCAGTGACTGGGTAATGTGTTGCAGCTGGTGGAGTGATCAGTGATGTGTGCGGGGCTTCTGGGAAATGTAGTTAGTGTCTGTGAGTGAGTGTGTGTGTGTGTGAGTCCATAGTGGAGTGCCCTCTAGAGTGTCTAGCGGGCACTACAACTGACGATCGTGACACATGGATTGTAAAATGTTTTAATCTTTAAATATTTTACAGGTAGTCATGCTCATGGAGAACAGGCACATGAATGTTTGGAGCAGACACAGTGCCAGCCAGACTGTCCCACACATCTTCTCCCACTCCCACTTTTTTTTTTTTTCTCCAGTGCTGATATACATAAATTAACTAGACTAATAACTACTGATCTTTGCAACGGAATGAATCAATAATATGTAGAGTGGGCTGGACGGTGACACCGTTTTATTTGGGAGCTGCTGTGCAGCCAAGGATGATTTGCCAATTATTAATGTAAAGCTGCTTTGCCACCAATTGCATTGTAAAACGCGATATATAAGTAAAGGTGACTTGATTTGACTTGACTCTTGCATCAAGGTTGTGGGGTTCAGGGGTCCATCGTCATGGTCTTCCTCAGCCATCTAATTAAACAGATTGTAAACACACTCAACAGGTAAACGATGTCTTTCTTAAAATGTCTATACATTTTAACTTTCAAGTTGTAACTGGTTTCCTACCAATCACGTCTTCTATTTTTAGTTTAACCGAACATGTAAGTGTGAGCAGCTCTATTCAATTAAGGATACTTATCCTCTCTTCTCCACAAAGTAACAGAAATTTAATTTATGATCCATATTGTTAGATTTTTTTAAATGATCACTTTATGCATAAACATACCAAGTCAGAAAAACATTAAAGAAAAAAAAAACATTAAAGCTATCCTATGGCTCAATTGTTTATTTTAGATGCTGTCACATCCCACAACCTCATCATCTGCAGAGAGAAACTGCCACTTAAAATGCACACGTAATGATGGATAAACGCATCATAGAGTATTGTGAAGATATTTCATTGAAACTTGGTCTGCATTAAATCTATTGTATTCAATGCCAATTGATATTTGTGTATTCACTGTCTTGTTTGCAACAATTTGCCTTGTCAATAAAAAAACAAATGTACCTAACTGACACTACATGCTTTTCTTTATAATGTAAAACCCAAATACAAGAGATTATAAGACTAGGAACTAGTCTTCCATCGCTACAGCACCACCATTTCGGGCAGCCACTGGCCTTCACCGCTGATATTGTTACAAAAGCAAATGTGACATAAAAACGCAATTGTAACTAATCATAAAATGTGTGGCATTTTAGCTTGTTTTTGAACTCTTGTCTTTGAGTTCTTTAACTGTGACTCACCTTTCACTGGATTCGTAGGTACTTCAGCTCTTCGCATCGCAAGTTCAATAGGGTATATGTCGAACGTTACATGTCCAAACTGGAACACTGGACTTTTTGCATCAGCTTGTCAGAGAAAGTGTTAACAGCAGTATGAACTGACGGCATATTTATTTACTTTTAAGGTAATCAGCTAAACTACCTAGTTCGCATTGTTATAGGTGTTTTATTCTATTAAATATCTAAATGTTAGTGTGAAGAAGAAAAATAAAAAAAGCTTTTGAATAATAATCTGCATATGCGGGGGACATCAGTTATGCTCATCTTTGCTTGCTCTTAACTTTTAAGTTATCTTGAATAAAACAGCTAATTCTTTCATGAAGTACAAACAAAAGACCAAAAGCGGAAGCGATCTGATCTGTTTTAAAAAATACAGAAGTTAGATTGCACATAACCCCTATTCTGTACCAGCTGAGCTACCGAGCAATCTTATTACGTTAGTAAAACTGCATCACTTACCCAGCTCCAGATGTTCAAACTCCAAAATATATTAGACTATGGCACTATGGTAAAACGTGTTTTGAGGTCATAACATTATTGTACAAGGAGCCGCGTGAAAACAAGTCTTTATTAATCCATAATCTGGCCCTGTAATCATAATTGTGTGTGAAAATGATTAAAAGTGCTTGCTGATTTTCTGCCTTTCTGTTAGAAACTGCAGTGATATGTACATATTTGTACGAATTTTGTGTTTTACAAAAATGTTGACGCAGGTACGTTTTTCCAATAAGCCTGTATTGATATCTTTAGCTCATTATATTTTACATGAATAACAAACATTGAGACATTCATAAACTTCAGCCTCTGTTTGGTTACTTTTGGAAAGTGAATATTCTAATTTGAATAATTTCAAGCCCTGAACCCATCCACTCATCACATTATCATCTCTCTAAACACTCACACACACACCAGGATCCAAGTGTAGCCACAGCAAAGGTCATGCTCCAGCATGCCAATCTCCTGCTGTAATTGACCAGTGATGTTTAGTGATCATTACTGCCCCCCTCTTCCTGCATCGCATGAGGGGACCCATCGTTTCGCCCACCCTCACAGGGGGAGAGTCCAATGAGGAACAACTCACAGCAGGGGGAGTGGACTTTTTATATATGATTTCATAATTGGCAAGCTTAATTGGTCACAGTTGTTATAAAAAGATGGGGTCTGGATGGAGGTATTAGTTGAATTGGTGGTTCAAAGTTCAGGCCAAAGTTGATTGTGTGGAGACAGCTGCCATAACTGTCAACTGTCATCTCCTGTTGGTCCAATTAGATGCTGGCCCAGTAAATTACAGGCTCCTATCATTTTGTTAAGAAAAAAGGTGGAGAATTAATAATGCTATTTGTAAAGAAGTGCATTGGCTGTGCTTAATTACCGTGAACTGATATATTACAACCTGGTCACATGAGAATGCGTAATAATAATACAAGAGTAAGGTGCAAATCTAGAGAGCATTTTAAAGTCAGCTTGGAAACAAACATAAAAAAAAAACTGTGAAAACAACAGATTTGTATCAGGTGACATATTCAGGACTTCTTCAATCATTTAGTCCACTTAAACCCATCCCTTCCATGCTCACATCGTAATACCCAATCAACAACTGATGCATAGAACCAAGTAACTGCCCAATATTTTTTCTTTTCCGATAATCCGTTACATTTAGAAGTACTTCACAATACGGAAGAAAAGATCTCACTGCAAAGTTTCATTGCAACTTTATAGATGTGCTTCTTAAGTCAATGGTGAAGCAAAAGATGTAGGCAGCAACAATGCACTGGTTTAGAATTTAGCCAAAAGGGCAATCTTATATGGCACCATTTCATTAAATCTTGTGAAGAAGGCAATCCCACAATGACAGCGACAAGCTCATCCAAGATGGTGGACAGTATGAGAGAAATGCTATATTTATCTACGGGGCAATATAGACAGCAGACAGAAAAAGAGCTCATTGTATGACAAGTCCAACCAAAGGATAACCTACCCATGCAGGGCTTTAATATCGTTGTTCTTGGTTCTGTTTTACACATCCAGTCATGTCAGATGGCAAACTATAGATAAAGAGGAAAATCCAGCAGGGCAGACTTGGCTGTTTATTTATTTGCTCTCACAGATTCCTTTTCTGTCCATCACATACACACACACACACGCACATTGGGTTTTCATGTTTTATGAGGTCATTCCATAGACATAATGTTTTTTTATACTGAACTGTATATTTTATGCCCTAACCACCAATTAAAACTTTCTGGATTGTTAGATTTCCAAAAAATGACAAGGATTTTGGATATTGCCATCTGTGTGAGGATATTTTGTTCCTGTAACATAGGGAATACCTGATCCACACACACACAGAGAGAGAGAGAGAGAGAGAGAAATCTAATATGGTGTGTGTAAACCCTATGAGCATTGTTCTTCCTGTCTGTAGATGTGTATAAGTCTAACAGCATTAGGGCTTCAGCATGTCCACAGTCACTACAACTGACACTACGGCTTTAGATATTAAAGAAACAGCTGCTGAAGAGTTTATAAGGTTAAGAGATAGGGACAAAACATCAACTGAGTGGGCGTCTTTATTTCCAGGCAACATTTTGACGTTAGGTTATCAATTCTCACAACTTCCAAAAACTATTTCATATTTAATGGCAGTTATTAATAAGTTATTCAAATGCACTCAACCAGAAATCAGTTTGATTTTATTTACAGTTATGCGACAGAAACACTGTCAGTGTAGAAAACACTGAAAGTAATACAAGTCTGCTGTTTTTAGAAGGGGGAAGGGATGTTGAGCTCAGAAACTTACAGTATGTTTTCATAGTACAATGAACTCTTTTATCCCTAAAGATCAAGAAAAATTTGATTCCTCATGATATTATCCCTTTAATTCCACATTCTGAAATCCCATCAAGCATCTTTTTAAGGGGAATCACCCGAAATTGGAAACCTGTGAACATGTCTTATTAAATCTGTTAATAAACGGCCCACCTCATCATAGAATATGTAATGCCCTCAGGGCGAATGAGAGACACCGTTCAACCATAAAACAGACGAGTGGAATAAGAAGCAGAAAATCACCGGATAGCTTTTATGTTGCTCGCCGTCCATCAGGCAGCAGAGAGAAAGGATTTTGCAGCCATAAAGACAGAGCCCGGGAAAAGAGCAGGAGAGCTTGTGCTCACTGGAATTAATCAGTTTGGGTTTTGGGCCTGAACTTAAATGTCAGGCGCTGCTCTCTCAATGCTTCTGGGCGATTTCTTAAAGCAGGAAAACACGTTAAGCTCACTCACACACACTCACGCACACACCGGAGGTCAAAGTTGGTCAGTGAGCCAAGAAATACCATATCAGAGCTGCCTTCCTCTGCTATTGCCAGCAGTATAAATTGCAGAATTAGTGTATTGATTGGAGAATGTAGCATCCAGCAATCACTTTTAGAGTCCTGACAAGATTATTTTATCCTTGTTTTCCTGTATGATTATGTGTTATGTGTGAGTTATGCTCCCAGCATGGGAACTGACAGACTAAATTTACTCAATAAAATAGGGCAGTTAGTGAAGGCAGTCAGCCACAACAGAGAGATCTGTTACCGTTAGCATGGGTGCTAGCTCGACAGACTGCCAACGGCCCCCCGAAAAGATCAATATACCTAACCACGCAACTTTCTTGAATGGAATGTCTGGGGGGCAACATGCCACATTTAAAAATATGAACCGAAGAACCTCCACATTGCAGATAAATCATTAAGTTTTGAGATTATTTTTTTGAAAGCTGTGATCTGGCAATTCGGGATTTCAGGGGTTTAAACAAACATTTTAGTGCAAGTTGAATAAACTAGGCAGGCATGCATGCATGCACATATATGCATATACACACACACAAATACACACACAATGGGTTTCATGTTTTTTAAGGGAATTTCCGATTTTTATACTGTACAATCTTCATATTCTGTCCCCCACCCCTACTCCAAAAAATAACCCTCACAAAAAACGTTCTACATTTTTACATTTTATTTTTTATTAAAAAAAAAAAAAAAAAAACATGAAAAAAACATAATATGACGATACGATTTTCACCATGTTTTCCTCATGGGGACCATAAACATGTCCCCATAAGGTCAAAAATTACTTTTATTACTATCTTCGTGGTGACATTAACATAACAAATTCCCCATAACATAGGAAATACCAGGACCTCTCTGTCTCTCTCTCTCTCTCTCTCACACACACACACACATACACACTCACACACACACACCATCTGGTGTCTTTTATAGCTTTATGTGAAATGATAGTTTGCTCCAGATGTTTGTGAGCTGTTCTACCATGTTCAAAACATTATCACATATTAGACACATAAAAAGTAACAGTAATTTAGCCATTGAGAACCTGTCATTAAACTCAATCATATATATGCATAGCTTTCCTAAAGACATAAACCTTTTTTTCGTTTATCAAATCATGTATTTGTTGCCATTAATTCATAAAATGAAATTAAATGAATGGATAATAGCTGTGAAGAAAGATTTTAAGGGTAAATTTTAATTAAATATCTTCTTTATATTTTTATGGTACATTCTTTTCTTTCCTCCTTTGGATGAACCACATCCATTTTAACTGGAAAATAGTTGTTTAACAGTCTTTAAAACTATGTAAAAATTATTAGTCTGCAATTACATAAGGATGAGTAAAAGATGACGATTTTCATAATTATTATTATTATTAGGTGAACTGAACTGCACATTAAACATAGAATTAGATTTATTGTTTCACAAAAAGTACAAATAACAGTGACGCATGCACATATGCAACCGGCAGTTTTCCCTCCATAAAACCACATATATGTTTTCTTGCACAGCAGCGTCTAGTCATGGGAAAAGGCAATATCACGTCTGCAGTCTGATTGATGAACTCTGTACGTTTATAATCTCATTTGGAATGGCTTTCTCACTCTCAGTTGTATATGTGTCAGTCTGCAGTGAGGATTTCATTATGGCTGATTGATACTCCTCTAGTAAACAAAATCCCTCTGCAAAAAGCCTTAATCTCTGATAAGATGACTCATTTTCCTGAGTAATGGTGCTTTATGATTATATCTGTCACACAAATGCTATGACATAAATATTTTGGAAAATACTTTTGGTCCTCTGGACCACTGCAAGTATTTCGATATTGATGAGAAAGTGTTCCATCATAGCAATAACCATGACAGTTGTGTTAATCTGATTGAATTTCTGTTTTTAATCTAAATGTAAAATGCAATGCATTGAAGTTGAGGGTTTTAAATATCTTAGGTGGACCTCTGACAAAACCTAGAAAATGGTTTCTTTCAAGACAATCAATTATATTTCACTATTATCTCTGGAGGAATCAATGTGGAAAGGCCCGTTCCCACCAAGGACGATAACTACTGTATAACGATAAAGATATAGTTCTAAAAATATAAAATGGCAGAATCCACACCACAGTAATACATCAGTAAGACGTATTATGTATATGTGTTTGTGTATTATATTCTTGAGTATTATTTTTGCCATGTGGTCCGTCTCTCTCTGCTTGCCTTGCAGTTGATTAGCCACACCTGTTGCTCGTAAGGAGTGTGCTGCAGAGCTAGCACTATAAGAGAGCAGAGTGAACACTGCTGGGGGAAGGTTCACGTCTCCCCTGCATCAGACCTGTGTGGATTTCGTAGATTTCAAGCCCCACTTCTAAAGATTGCTTGCTTCCTTATTTCTCTTTAACTAAAATAAATAATGTTAATTTACATTTATTGGAGTGGTTGACTCACATTTCTGGGACAGGGGACTGAAGGGAACCTTCGTCTTTTTTCAGTTACGTTTCTCTTTTGATTTAATTTAATCCTGTTACTACCTCCCAACCCTGGGAGGATTCGTAACACATGCCGTTCAGGAAATTATAGTATTTATATTATGATTGGTTGTATATATTGAATGAAAGTTTTAATATATAGAATGAAACTAAAATATATGCAATCAAACTTGAATGGTCCGTGTACGTTTTGATCATTTACTTTCCTATTTGGAATGGAATAAGGAGAAGTTTAGTTTAGTTTAGTTTAACAAACGGAAAATTAGATTTTGGCCCGATTCTCATTTTTTGTTTGTGATTTACAAATCGGCTTATAGCTTTGATATTTCATTCGCACATGTGGGCGGCGCTTAAACACCCCTTTCATCTGATTGGTCAAACTGCCGTCTTCAGGACGGCTGTAATGAAGCAGAGTCATCAGATTGGAGATCCATTTGCAGTTTATTAGTAGAAACAAAGTCAGACAAAGCAGGGTCGATACACGGCAGATACAACAGTAGAGGCGAGGCAGAATCAATAACAGGGACAGGCTAAGGTTCGAGACAGGCGGCAGAACGGTCAAAATCCAGTAGACAGGCAGGAGTCCGGTTAGGCAGCAAACAAGCAATAGTCCAGAGAACAAGCAAGGGTCAGGATAGGCAGCAAAGGTTCAATAACGGTAGAAACAGTCCAGGTCGTGACAGAGTAATAATCCACAAGATAATAACGCTCAGTAAAGATAGCTGGGTAGCAAATCGAGACTTCGCGGTGAGAGGGTGTATGTGGTCTGTTTTTATAGTGTGTGTACATGCATATCAGGTGTAAGAGCAATCAGTCCCAGGTATGAGGGATTATGGGAAATGAAGTCCGAAACAGTTAATACTCTGGTGAGAGCTCCCTCTGTTGATCCGGAGGATGAGGAGAGAGAGCCTCACCCGTAACAGAGCGAGCGGCTCCTGACGCGAGGAGGCAAGCGACGCCGAGGTCTTCCACGAGGTCGAGGGGCCGGCTTCTCCGGATGCAAACTGTGGAATTCCTCCATAAGTGTAGGGTCGAGGATATCACCTGCCCTGACCCACGATTGCTCCTCCGGATCGTACCCCTCCCAATTGACCAGATACTGCAGCGTACCACCCCGGCGTCTGGAGTCGAGCAGCTCATGGACCCGATACGCCTCCTCGCCATCACCCAGAATGGGCGGTGGGGTCTGGGTCTCGGCACCTCTCTCCGACTCTCCTCTCGGATCAGCAGCAGGTTTCAGCAGTGAGACATGAAAAGTGGGAGAAATACGGTAATTATTAGGCAGTTCTAAACGGAATGAAACGGGAGTGATTTGTCTTAAAATTTTGAATGGACCCACATACCTAGGACTGAGTTTTCTACATGGAAGTCTGAGGCGGAGATCCCTTGTGGATAGCCAGACCCACTGCCCCGGAGCGTACGTTGGGCTGGGACGACGGTGACGATTGGCCTGTTGTTCTTGTCTATGTATAGCATGTAGTAAGTGAGTGTGCGCTCGATTCCAGACCTCCTCGCTGCGTTGAAGCCACTCCGTGACTGAGGGGAGGTCTGAGGGTTCACCGGACCAGGGGAACATGGGTGGTTGGTAACCCAGAATACATTTGAAAGGAGTTATCCCCGTTGCTGGTTTTTGAGGGAGTTCTGGGCGTACTCTGCCCACATTAAGTATTTGCTCCACTCCGTCTAGTTGTGATGGCAGTAGGATCGGAGGAAGCACGTTAGTTCCTGATTCAGGCGTTCTGTTTGGCCATTAGCCTGGAGGTGATAACCTGAGGTGAGGCTGATATTCACATTGAGCTGTTTGAAGAAGGCTGACCATACCCGTGAGGTGAACTGGGGGCCTCGATCAGATACAATGTCTTCCGGTAATCCGTAGAAACAAAAGACATAATCACATAATATCTGAGCCGTTTCAAAGGCAGTGGGAAGTTTAGGCAATGGGATAAGGCGGCAAGCTTTGGAGAAACGGTCTATGACTGTGAGGATGGTGGTGTTTCCCTGGGAACGGGGAAGATCAGTAACGAAATCAATGGCAATATGAGACCATGGACGTTGTGGGGTGGGTAATGGTTGGAGCAGCCCGGCAGGCAGTTGTCGAGGAGTCTTGGTTGTGTTGCAAATGGAACAACCTTTCACAAAGTTTGCAGTATCCTGTGACATTGTGGGCCACCAAAACTGGTTCGTAAGCAGATTGTAAGTGGCAGTGATTCCAGGATGTCCAGAGCTGGGAGTGGTGTGAACCTGTTGCAGAAGTCCCTCTCTCAAGGGTTCGGGCACAAAGGTGAGGTTAGGTGGACAGCCCGGTGGAGGAGGATTCTGAGCGTTGAACTGAGTGATCTCGGTCATAATCTCCCACCGTACAGGTGCGACGAGCAAGGTCTCTGGAATAATGTTTTCATTGCTTTCGGATGGCATGGGATCGTCCTGCTGCCGTGAAAGTGCGTCGGCCTTAGCATTCTTGGAACCTGGTCGGCATGTAACAAGGAAATTGAAATAAGTAAAGAATAATGCCCATCTTGCCTGCCGAGGGTTTAAGCGTTTCGCTGTTCGTAGGTATTCTACGTTTTTGTGATCTGTGATAACGGTAAACTGATGTTGCGCCCCTTCTAGCCAGTGTCTCCACTCCTCCAGCGCTTCTTTCATGGCCAAGAGCTCACAGTTACCTACATCATAGTTCCTCTCTGCTGAAGATAGCTTCCTGGAAAAGTAAGCACATGGGAACATTTTGCCTGGGGATCCGTGACATTGAGAGGATGGCTCCAATGCCTGTGCTGGACGCGTCTACTTCTACGATGAAGGGAGGATCTGGATCAGGATGGTGCAGAATAGGGGCGGAAGTGAAGCGTACCTTGAGATTTGTAAATGCTTGCTGGGCTTCGGGTGACCACAGGAGGCGTGAGGTGGAGCGTTTCGTCATGGAGGTTAGTGGAGCGGCTACTGTGCTAAAGTTTTTGATGAATCGCCTGTAGAAGTTTGAAAAGCCAAGAAATCGTTGTAATTCTTTCACGGTATGCGGTTGGGGCCAGTCAAGCACTGCTTTTACTTTCCTCTCATCCATTGCCACTCCCTCTGGGCTGATGATATATCCCAAGAAGGATGTAGAGGTTTGATGGAATTCGCATTTCTCGGCTTTGGCGTACAGCTGGAACTGAATTAACCGTTTTAGCACGGATCTTACGTGTTGAACATGATCATTGAAGGAGTTGGAATAGATTAAAATATCGTCTATGTACACGATCACCCATCTCTCAAGCATGTCCCAAAACACATCATTAATAAATGATTGGAACACGGAGGGACTGTTCGCCAGGCCGAACGGCATAACCAGATACTCGTAGTGCCCGGAGGAGGTGGAGAAGGCCGTCTTCCATTCATCCCCCTCTCTGATACGTATCAAGTTATATGCGCTGCGTAGATCGAGTTTCGTGAAGTATTTGGCCTGACGGAGTTGTTCTAGCGCAGCAGGGACCAATGGCAGGGGGTATCGGAATTTGACTGTGAGATCATTAAGACCACGATAATCGATACAGGGTCTCAGACCACCATCCTTTTTCTTAACAAAGAAAAATCCGGCAGATGCAGGAGATGTGGAAGTTCAAATGAAACCTTTCGCCAGTTCTTCCTCTATGTAATCTTTCATGGCTTTAGACTCCGGTTGTGATAATGGGAAGATTCTTCCCTTAGGGGGCGCTGCACCAGGTAGTAGTTCAATAGCGCAGTCACTTGAACGATGAGGAGGTAGACGGGACGCTTTGATCTTGCTGAAGGCCTCGGTGAGGTCGTGGTAGTCATGGGGTAAGCCCTGAATTTCCGAGCCCTGCTCACTTACGGTTACTGAGTGAACGGGTATTGGCTTGACTTGACCCAAACACCGCTCCTGACAGGCGGGGCTCCACTGTAGAATCTGTTCATCCTCCCATGAAATGTGTGGGTTGTGTGTGCGTAGCCAGGGCAGGCCCAGAATGAGGGGATTGTGAGGTGAGTGAATAACATAAAACTTGATCTTTTCTTTGTGTAGGACTCCGATGTGCAAATTAACTTCCTCCGTGACGTGAATAACTTTTCCTTCTCCGAGGGGACGGCTGTCTAGTGCCTCCACTGCTAAACAAGGAGAGCAAGGGGTTAAAGTGAATCCATGTTGACGAGTAAAGTCATATGATATGAAATTACCGGCAGCTCCGGAATCTAAAAGGGCCAGAGCACGTATGGTCTTATCTTGTACTATCATTTTCACTGGAATTTTAACACATGAAGAAGAATAGTTGAGTTGAACAGTTACACTCACCGGTCTAGAGCTATTCGGAGTGGGGCACGTCGGACATGAAGCTCTCAAATGTCCAGACAGACCGCAGTACATACACAGGTGATGTTGAATACGGCGTTCTCGTTCTTCAGGGGTTAATTGCGTGTAATTGAGCTGCATGGGTTCAGGATCAGATGTCTGTGTCTCCGGGAATCGGACGCGAACTGGCCGACGTGAACGGATCAAATTGTCAATCTGAATCGTCAGCTCTATGAACTCCTTTAGCGATCTTCCCTCGTCGCGACAGGCTAGTTCGGCCTGGAGTTCTAAAGTTAACCCCCTCCTGAACAGCAGTTTTAAAGTGTCGTCCACCCAGTTCGTTTGTGCGGCGAGAGTTCGGAATGCTAGCGCATATTCGGCGGCTGATCCTCTTCCCTGACATAGAGACAGAAGCTGGTCACTGGAACTTTTACCTCCAGCTGGGTGTTCAAATACCTCCCTGAAACGCTGAAGGAAAATAGCAAAGGTAGGAAAAACCGTTCCGTCATCTTTCCATATAGCAGTAGCCCAGTCCAAGGCTTTTCCGGTTAAAAGTGAACAGACGAATGATATTCTACTGGCATCAGTGGGGTACAAAGCGGGTTGTTGATTGACGAACAGCGAGCATTGTAAGAGGAAACCTTTGCATTTAGCAGAGTCACCATCAAACTTTTCAGGGAAGGCTAGGTGCGGATTAACGGTGCAGGAAGAAGTGGTCATATTTACAACGGGAGGAATCGCTGGTGTTGCTGCAGTCTCGGTGGGTGTTGTATGAAGATGTTGCAATGTCTTTACCAATTCCTCCGTCAGTGAGGTAAGCCGGTTGAGTTGATGTTGATGTACAGCTAGCTGGTGGGCTTGAGCGGATAGTTCAGTTGACAGTTGAACGATAGCTGCTGGATCGCTGTTTGGTGAAGTCTTCTGTAATGAAGCAGAGTCATCGGATTGGAGATCCATTTGCAGTTTATTAGTAGAAACAAAGTCAGACAAAGCAGGGTCGATACACGGCAGATACAACAGTAGAGGTGAGGCAGAATCAATAACAGGGACAGGCTAAGGTTCGAGACAGGCGGCAGAATGGTCAAAATCCAGTAGACAGGCAGGAGTCCGGTTAGGCAGCAAACAAGCAATAGTCCAGAGAACAAGCAAGGGTCAGGATAGGCAGCAAAGGTTCAATAACGGTAGAAACAGTCCAGGTCGTGACAGAGTAATAATCCACAAGATAATAACGCTCAGTAAAGATAGCTGGGTAGCAAATCGAGACTTCGCGGTGAGAGGGTGTATGTGGTCTGTTTTTATAGTGTGTGTACATGCATATCAGGTGTAAGAGCAATCAGTCCCAGGTATGAGGGTTTATGGGAAATGAAGTCCGAAACAGTTAATACTCTGGTGAGAGCTCCCTCTGTTGATCCGGAGGATGAGGAGAGAGAGCCTCACCCGTAACAACGGCCTTATTTCTGTCAGGTAGAATAAGAGTCAATGTGGCATTGTCAAATCAAAACTTTAATGAGCTTTTGTCGCCACGCGAACCACCACTCACTGACATTTAAAGCAGAAATGTTATTTATAATCATAATTGGTGCTGTTGCGAAGCCTCTAATGTACGACACTTGAGAGATCACAAGTCAAACAATATGCTGACAAGGAATTTGGTGTATTATACATTTATATTTATTTATTTAAGAGCAATGTATGATTTTTTTTGTAGTAAATCCTACCTGTGTCCCTTTGATAAAAAAAAATAGTTCCGCCTCTTTCGATAAGGCTAAAATGTTTTACTGTATAACTATGTCTGAGCAATAAGGATGTAAAAATCAATAAAAAACATGACCATCATAATATGTCTAACCTTTCCTACTTGTCTTTTAAGATGATCACTATAGTGTGTTTGTGTGAGTGTGGCTGTGTGAGAGAGAGAACTGATTAAATAATTGTGAAAACTGAAATTTAAAAGTATGACTGTAATCATTGTGTAATCGCAGTTCACACGAAAAGAATGAGATAATAAATATCATTGAATCAGTGAACGTGTAGGCTACTGAATACCTGACAAAATTAGCAGATTCAGGATTTTTTTTTTTTTTTTGGAGAGTAACATCATTATAGGTCTTAAATTGAAATACAAATTATGAAAAGATGTTAATAGTTTACTTTGGATTAGAAATACAATCCAATAAAAATAGCAATTATATGAATTGTGAAAAAGAAGATTTTCTGCAGTGGTTCAAATTAATATCAGTGTTAAACAAATAATCAAAAATGTATTTGACCATACTGATTTAAAATGAATCGAATACATTAATCAAAACGTACACGGACCATTCAAGTTTGATTCTATATATTCAAACTTTCATTTTATATATTCAAGTTTCATTCCATATAATCAAACATGCATTCCATATATTCAAGTTTCATTCCATGTATTCAAACTTTCATTCCATATAATCAGACATTCATTCCATATATTCAAGTTTCATTCCATATATTCAGATTTCCATTCAATATATACATACAACCAATAATATTATAAATACTATAATTTCCTGAACTGCATTCCATTATATATATATATATATATATATATATATATATATATCAGCTGTCTTGTCTCATGGTTTTTACTGTTGTCTGAAACTCTAATCTGACACTTTGTGATAGTGTCACACGTTTGCTCTTTTTGTCAAATACCCGATTAAAAGTGTTAAGCAGAAAGAAAAAGCAGCTCTACGATTATGATCCTTCTTCAAAGCGACACATGACAAGACAAAGTGTTGAGTGTCAAGAACCATTGGCCGAAGGGCAGCAAGTTCAGCAGGCCTGCATCACTCTAACACAAATTCACACACATACACACTCTTTCATTATGACATTATGGGGTTATGTTTGGAAAGTGCATGCAGGGAAATCCACTTTTCAAAGGTCCTTAATGCACAACAAGTCATGTGCGCACTTAATTTATCATATGCAAAATACATATTTAGGTTTTTTATATTGAACAGTGTCCTGGAATCTTGCAAATTTATTGCAAACATTTTAATTGAAAGACAACATATTATATTTCTACTTTTAAAAATGAATTTTGTCATAGCACAGGACTAAATAAATGAACTAAAACTCGCAATTGCGGCCAGAGACGACCTGCTAATCAGCTGTAAGCACAACAGCAGAGCCTGATATTTGGATCAACAGCAAGAATGCAAATGTGAGCAACAGGATTGAAATCAGAGCATGACCGTTACTCTCCTGTGGTCTGGTCAAGTCAAATCACCTTTGTTTATATAGCACTTTTTACAATGCAGACTGTGTCAAAGCAGCTTTACAGTGATAACTGGCATAATTTTGGCTGCACAGCAGCTCTAGAAGAAAATGGTGTCATCTAGCTTAAGTAATTTCAGTATTGATTCATTCCTTTGTAAAAATAGGATAGTTATTAATTTAGTTAATTAATCTATACATCAGCTCTGGAGAAAACAGTGATGTCACCGTTCAGTTCAGTTCGCATACAATGGTGTCAATGCAGGCAGATCAAAAATATTGTTGAATATCAAGTGTCCCCAACTAAGCGAGCTAAAAGACGACAGTGGCCACAGTAGATGTCACAAGTATCTGTGATTTTTCCTGTAAAGGACTTGTAAAGGACCTGTAAATAACCAAAAATTCCAGATTATTTTGTTTAATTGTATAATATGTACAACTCTTACTCACTTCCAAGCTGTCATATGTTACAACCTACACAAGTAACCTGCATGTCACTAGACAGAAAGCAGAAGCAGCACTTTTTCTCCTGTAATTGTTATATGCAAGGCTCTTGTACAAGTTAAGAGAGATATAAGTTGAGAGACACAAGTTCTCAATGATATAGTATATATAATAATATTATATAAATATTTTCATTATTTATATAACTTCTGATTATATGGTAAAGCCAGCTCATAATGTTTTTGGTTAACTAAATTAATGTTTTTAGCTAACATTTCTATTGTAGACGCACTATGCAGAGTCTTCGTTTTGTGCAATACATGGAAAAGAGCAGCTCAGACATTATACAAAATAATAATAATAAAAATAATAATAATTAAAAAAAAAGAAAAATTACGAGACTAATTTACACATTACGAGTCTAAATATACATTTTAGTTTTAAAGTCAGTGGAAGAGAGGTAAGCGATTATGAAACCATCTGTTGAGGAAAAAACAATAACAATTGGAAATGACCTCATAATAAAACATTAGTGTATGGATAGTAACCTGCTACCATCGCATCTCCAAGTCCTGGATAAACAGCTAGTGAATAGTTGATGCATACCATTATAATTAGCTGTAATTAAGGTCAAAATCTATTTTTAAATTTGTGGTTATAGTTTTGATAACAAACTTCTAAAAAAAAAAATTATATATATATATATATATATATATATATATATATATATGTATATATATATATATATATATATAATTACAAAAAAGTTTTTCTCTGTGCTCCGTTTACCTTTGGACCTCCAGACATGGAAAGAAAAAGACTAAACAAACAAACACAAACAAACAAACAATCAGCTTTCACAGTTAGACTATTGACAGACATTTTGTGACAAATCAAAGTGCTATTGGCATATTGTGATTTATCAATGTGTTTCTTCAGTCAACATTCTCATAAACATCTCTGCATGTGTCTGATCGTACAACACCTGTCACAACCCTGATCAATACACTCTTTAAGAAGCTGAAATGTCTGTAGGAAAATCCATACATGCGTCAGTAATGATTTCAAGACAAAAAATCCCTTGTGTCAAACTGCGTTTATGCAGCTTTAAGCAGCAGGGAGAAATTGCAGCGATTTCAGAGCAATTCAGCCTTTTAATCGCATTTACTGTAATGGAACAGCTCTAAAATGTTTGTCGAATATCGAGAATGTAGATAAATAAATATATTCTTTGTATATATGAATATATAGGAAAGGTTGAAGTAAGAATTGGGATTTTTTTTTTTTCATTTTCTTTCTTTAAAAAATTAGACAAAAATATTCAATAGCAGACAAACGTATCTTTTCTCTCGTATGTTTATCTATTAATGGTTATGTTCCCATGGTGCCACACATAACAAACACAAATATTGAACTATTCTTTACATTACATCAAAAATGACAAACCACATAAATCCATCATTCATTGATAAATGGGCAGTTTTTGTTAAGAAAATTTATTGGTTCCTCAGAGCCTCATAAACAGCAGTTTCAACAAGTGAGAGATATACTGAGCTCCTAAAAGTTTTCAAACATTGATGAGTCTGCTGTTTTATCCTATTAAAAGGCCTTTTGTGGGGACTTTTAAAAGCAAGTAAATCCCTGGTGCCGATTATTCACTTCTGGGCTTCTGATACCAGTGAAAGCAGCACTTACCTAATTACAGATTAATACATAAATGTGTTTTTAATCATCAGAGGTTTTGAACAGGATGGTCTCATTTCTTGGCGACAGCTGGGGACGCTTTCTTCTGATTCGTTGTAATCCACTTTTTATTATGAAGAAAATTGTGCCGTTTCATATACAGACGGCTGCTGAGGATAAGTAATAGAGAAGGTGGCATGGGGCACCTTTTAATAAAAGGAGGATGCAAATACTCTCACTGTAGCACCATACTGATCTCCTAATTTTACAACAAACATTTTAAAATATGTATATATGATTTACTTTTGAAAGAGCTGGATAAAAAATGTTAACATGAAATTGCTCACATTAAACACATGACCACACATTAAGAAAGAGTGGTGTGTCGTCTAATGGGCTTATTTAACGTCTCTTTAGCAAGCCTTCACTCTCATAAGCACTTTAATGTAATGATTTACACAACAGTCTATGAAGACAAATGCATTCACATTACAACCAAAAGGCCTTTATAAGAATTATGCACATGATGGAGCATATGCAGTTTGGTGCTGCGTTTTTTTTTTTTTTTTCTTCTTCTTTCTTTCATTTGTGTGTTTTTATTATGTGCACTGTTATGCAAATGTTCCTGACCCAAATCTGTTTGGTTTAAATTAATGTATTTTACCTTTGAGATGAGCCGCTGAGCTCTCGGTGGGTCATTTGCGTAAAATGTTCGCAGGGAAGTATATAGTGCAGAATTAAGTGGTTAAACAGTGATATCTATTACACACAACCCCTTGACGGTACAGCATTAGACGTACTAAATAATACATAAAAATTATATCAGTAACACTGCCTGTGCATACAGTAATACTTCATATAACAGCCATTACTCTTGTGAGTTGCAACGTAGGGCTTTCCTCCTATTAAATATTTATTCACTTACAGTGGAGGAAAATAACTGCTCAATTTGTGTGGCCATTTCTGTATATGACTTATAAGGATACAAAAGAGTATATGTATATATGTACATAATATGTATGCACATTATATACACAATGTTCTGTGTAGTTACATAAGTATTTATTGGGTGTTACAAATTAACAATATTGGTTAGGATCTGGTTGTAATTATACACTGGTATTATACACTGTACTAAAACTGTAATAAAAATGTAATAAATGTGGAACTAATGTAAATTTGCACTAATGTAAAGTGCATATTAAGTTACTAAGTGCATATTTATTTAATAGTTTGATCAGAATGTGCTAACCATAATGACTAAAATGCACAATTAACCCTGAATGTTTGTTCCGTCTTTTTTCTTTTCTTTGCATGTTTTATTCTACAGTGAGGATTTGACCAGGTTAAACCATACTATTAAACTGATCTATTAATGATTTAAATGTTCTAAATTGACCAAGCTCCATGCACGGATTGGTTCTGTATCTATATTCTGTTAAAAGCATGACTAAATAATGGTGCCTACAGCAGGGGGTTAAGACCGCTACAATACCCAGCCATTAGACACAACAGTACAGGACTACAGCTGAAGACACCTTCTTTTTTATCTGCTTCCACTGCAAACAGTGCTATGTTGATTAAAGTTTAATTAAGAATCACATTTGGCTGAGTGTCTAGCTCCACTCTACAGGAACAGATTTCTGTGGGCTTAACTCTATAGCTGGCAAAATCCTCTTTTATTACATTCAACCTGTTGTGGAAGCACGGGGCAGGAGGGAAGCCAGCCAGCTGCTGAGACCTTGTTTGCTGTCGGAAAAATCCCAAGTCTCCTGAGATTCCCCTGCAGCGGCCCGACTTAATATCAGCACCATCGCTGCACAACTATTATTAATGATACTCTTCATTAATTTCTTGTTGGGCTGATGTTATTTATTAAAATATTAAAGAAAACTCCAGAGACACGTGTACACACACACACACACAATGAGGGATGTGTCCCCCTCTCCTCTTTCTTTCAAACTCTATTTCTCTCTGTTGCTCTTTCTTGTTCTTTATGGATGGGATGTGGAATTACACATGGACACTGCCATCTCTCTCTCTCTCTCTCTCTCTCTCTCTCTCTCTCATTAGCTGCTCTCTTGGGCTGAGTGACACCATAAATCCATTCTGCATGCGGCCCATAGCTGGCCACACACACACACACACACACACACAATATTTTTGAGAGAGAGCACGAGAAAGAGAGGGAGAGAGAGAGAGAGAGAGAGAGAGAGAGAGAGAGAGAGAGAGAGAGAGAGAGAGAGAGAAAACAGCTCTCTTCTCTCATTAATGAGGCATCCACACGAGAGATGAATTGACTACTGCCCATCTGAAATAAGCATCCAATGTGTCGGGCCACCACAATCACCCAGCATGCAGATTTGGGTCACAAGGTGACACCCTAATTCTTCATTAGGAATATATGGTAATGTCACTCCTTTGATCACAGCAGTACTACAACACGCATGCCATACTAATGCATAACAGTATTAGATGGTGCTGCAACATTTGTTTGAATCACACATATATATATATATATATATATATATATAGAGAGAGAGAGAGAGAGAGATTTAAAACATACCAATAAAAGTTCTCCATGAAAGAGTTTGAAATCTATTTGCTGTAATATGCCTATCTATAGTATTGATATAATAAGCAATACATTTTATAATTGTGTAGAAATTGCAAAATAAAAATGTCAATTGCTATGATATTAATCATTTTATAGTGCTGCTAATAATTACATTATTTATATTTTATATTTAATTAAATACATTAAAATCACCATGAAATCAAAATTGACAATTGACCATGAAATTAATCAAAATAACTTCCCCACCCTCTGCAACAACATCTCTTCTCTTGACGTGATGTTTGAGGTGATGTTTTTCGGTGTAAGGGTATGACAACCTCTCTCACATGAGATCGCATTAATAAACAGCAATGATCCAACAATCCAATCAACTGACTTTAATTATCAACAAACCAAACACAGTTCACATTTGTGCTCAATGTCACTTTTTTATTTTATTTCTTTTAATAATTATATTTGTACAGCTGTCTATCTAAACTGATTTGAGACCAGATGCTCAAAAATCGGAGCAGTGGAACCTTTAATTTACCCCACCTTCAATTTGTCCCAGTGCCTCATTTGATATCTGCAGTATTAATGGGTATTCTGGCAAAACAGTTGCCTATTAATCATAATAATTAATCAGATCCAATTATATAACATATAAATGTGAACAAATTGCTGGAAAAGTAATGATCTATCATGACAGTGCCACCAAGAAAAAGAGAGTGAAACAGTAATTAGAAGGGAGAATATTTTAACAGTCTGCAGTTGTTTTAAATACAAACATGATGGTGTAATTAGTGTATGTGTGTGTGTTACTAGAGAAATAAAGTAATGAATTTCTGGGGAAAATTATATGTGACATGTTTTTTGGTCATCGTTGTTCATTTGTTTGCCGAGTCCTTTGAAGTCAGTGCCTGAAATGCAATTAAATTTCCTGCTTTTCCTCTGCTAGAGTATGAGGTGAAGGGAGCAGCAAAACAAGACATCTTAATTATCTTCATTATGAAAAATAATGCATCACACCCTCCCAAACGAAGACCGAGGCAAATGGTCGAACAAAACAAGACTTTGTCCCTCTCTATTTAATAATATATTCATGGTGCTGTTTGCAGTACTATCTATAAATTAGCATGACTGTATTATCTATTATATCCAGTTTATATGGTGCAACCCGAAAGCCTTGAGGAGTTAAAATGGCCTACACCCTCACAGTTGTTCTTTCATCTCGATGTTGTGGCAGCCACAAAGAAGTTAAACCCTTATCATGACAGTTCCAGAATCTGTCAGCATCACTCGACGCCAAAACCTCATCCACTCGAATCGCATTTATTTCCTATGTCAGAGATAAGGAGGACAGGAACAGGTAAATCCCTGGACATGAAACAAACCCACTCCTGTGTGACCAGCCAAGCCAACAGATAGAGACATAAATCTACTTTTCCTTCTTCAAATGGACCATTTTCCATTAACACTTCAGTAAGAACATAATGAGAAATGAAATTAGAGCATGTATTATCAAATTTAGCTTCAGTCCAAAAATGCCTCAGAGCTGAACAAAAACAAACAACTGCACCAGACCCTATACAGAGGAATACACACACACACACACATATATATATATATATATATATATATATATATATATAGATGGAAAAAAATGTAAGGCCAATACATATTGTACACTTTCTGTTATTTCATATCAAATTTTAAACTAAAATCTTGATTTTTTTTTTTTTTAACATCTTCCATTTCTATTTGCAAAGCATCCATTCCTGTGTCTTATTACGAGAAGCAGTGGTGTCTTCCTCTGAGAGCCAGTATTAATCACCCTGCTCATGTGCTTTCAGAGCAGACCTGGGAACAGGCCTAATAAGACGTACCCTGTACTACCAGACCAAGGGGGTGAATAGTCTCCCCGCCTATGCATATGCAAATCTCATCCCTACATATTTACATATTTATTTATTGCCTCCGCTCATGTGGAGGTGCTGGCTGGAGAGGGTGTTAATATCTGTGGGGCAGCTTTTAGAGAGAGCGCTGGGAGAATTGGTGGGAGGTAGAACTCAGTTCACAGAGGAGATTCAGCTGTAATTAAGGGCTGTTTTACTGAGCATAAATAATGCTGTTTGTATTGAAGAAAGAGAGAGAGAGAGAGAGAGAGAGAGAGAGAGAGAGAGAGAGAGAGAGAGAGACAAAGAAAGAGAAAATAGATGGTAGATGAAAAGACAGGATAGAGGAGGGTGGGTCTGGCTGGGATTAAACACTCTCTTTAACGAGGCCTTTGATGTCTCTTATAAGCAGCTTTTAAACACACTTTGGCACTAGCAACAGCAGGCTGTGTAAGTTATCCTGTAGAATTAGTTATGGAGACCTGTTGGAGGAAATGATCCTATCTTTTTTTTTTCCCTGTCCTTCCTAATTTCCACTGTTACTGAGGTAAAATGTTATTAATGGTGTTTGCTACGGCAAGCATCACAATACCATCACACATTAAAGGATTAGTTCACTTCAGAATTAAAATTATAATCCCTCCAAATCTTCCAAGATGTTTATGTTTTCTTTACAGTTTTTAATGAAAACCTTACAGGATTTTTCTCCATATAGTGGACTTTAACAGATACCGACAGGTTGAAGGTCCAAAATGCAGCATAAAACCAGCTTCAAAGGACTCTATACACTATCCCAAATGCGGAATAAGGGTTTTATCTAGTGAAACAATCAGTCATTTTCTAAAAAAAAATAAAATAAAAATGATATTCTTTTTAACCTAAAATGTACGTCTTGCACTAGCTCTGCGATGCACCTCTAATTACGTAATTACGTAGGAACGGTCACGTGTGACATAGGCAGAAGTACAGAGCAAGTATTTACAAATCGAATGTGCGAAGATTAAGTCAAACGGCCTTTTCAAAGATGAGGAGAAATGACATGGAGTTTTTCGTCCCACCGCAGTACTTCCGCCTACATCACGCGTGACCTTTCCAACAGAGCTAGTGAAAGACGAGCATTTGTGGTTAAAAAGTCTATAATTTTGTTTTTGGAAAATGACTGATTGTTTTCACTTTCATTCTTGATTGAAGAAAGAAAGATATAAACATTTTTGATGACATGGGGGCGAGTAAATTATCAAGAAATTTTAATTCTGAAGTGAACTAATCCTTTAAAATCAACACAAAGTGGAAAACTTTACTCTTTTCTTCTCTATTTTGAATAACAGGAAAAATGTGAAGGGAAGGGGCACATTTTTGTATTTAATAAAAATTACAAAGGCACATTTTTTTAAAATGATGATATTATGATATACACTGGAACATTCAATAAAACATAAGAACTGTCGATTTTGATGGAATGTTATGGTGATTTTTAATTGTGGTGTGTACTATGAATGATATCATAACGATTTGAAATCAAGCGATTAGACTTTTCACCTGGGAAGGGCAAATATCCAGGTGATTTTGAAAGAATAAAAAAAAAATGCTTTTAAATTAATATTGTATATATTGTCACATAAAAATGCTGGTTATTGCATAGAGTTTAGATGAGTTATGCGTAAGATTTAACATGGCTCATTTGACTGCCAAACTACAGATTCATATGCGTCTCATTTCCTTTTGCAAGAGCCATTTTCCCATCAGCTATTCAGTCACGCACCTTCACGGGTCAACAAGACAACCAGATAGATAAATATGTTTACTCATAGCCTTCTGATCAGAGATTCATGTCTGTCTTATTGTTTTATTTACTCAAAAAATAAAAACAGTATAGTCAAATATTTCCTCAGAATCCCTTCGGATGCCTGAATTTTTGAATAGATCTAAAGCTAATTCTGGAATATAGAGGGTTTAGGCTGTTGTAGATCCTTAGAAATATGGTCTAACTTGAGAGCATACCCACAATTAAAAATTATGTTTGAGTTCATGATTAGTTAAGAGGGGGAAAAAAGACAGCTAAATATTTAGAAATCCTCTTGAGTTCTGACTATAGTACAGAACACAGTCATGTATTCTCACAAGAGATATTGAGCTCCACAGGTATCTAATATCTCCCTCATATCACACAAATTAAAGATATGAAAAATATGAATCTCTCTCTCTCTCGGAGGAGGACATGCTATACCTGTTCAGATTCACTCCAGAGCTCATAATTAAAGAAGGATTTCTCACTGATCCATATAAACATTTATGTAATCCACACTACTCATCTGCCTCTTTTAGTTTAATATCCCTTTGCTAGTCTCCATTCAGTTGTTCTCACAGCACTATGAGCAGAGTTGGACAACAGAAACAAGCTAACAATATGGGATACAAGTTCCTCTGGGTGCAATTATTATCTCCCTCTTGCTGTTTTTTCGAAGAGAGGATGCCCCCCATGAGTAAGACGCTTTAGTTGTCATGGCGGTGTGGCGGGATGCTGCCCCGGTGTCTGAGTTTGCTGCTCCCATGAGGAGGGGAATAATAGTGTCCGACTCAAAGGGCCAATAAATCAATCGCACTTAACAGCCGTAGTTCAGGAGATTTCAGATGGTCTCTAAATGAAAACATGAGGACAGCCTGTGCTCTCTGCCATTTGTCATCAGGTGACTGTGACACAGCAAGGTTATCATCATTGTTTTAGTTAATAGCATGGATTTTTTAAAAATTAAAGTATATGTATATGGATGTGCGTGTGTTAGTGTGTGAATATATATATATATATATATATATATATATACATACACACACATATATATATATATATATATATATATATATATATATACATATACATATATATCTGTGGAGAGAGTTGCGCTTGTGTATGTGTAGCATTCTTACATCCATCTCTGCATAGGCAAATACTGTATGCATAACTAAATCTAATAAATCCTTTACTTTTTCTCCTCACACCCCTTATTAGAAAATCAGTATCAATTTATTTTAGGGCAAACTTGATGGAGTGATTTTGAATATATTGCCCTTCAGGAGGAATAATAGATAAAGGCCTGTCTCCGAGTCATATAGGAAGGTTGTTATTTGGTTTTCACAACTAATGTGGTTGTGACATAAGTTATATATATATATATATATATATATATATATATATATATATATATATATTCATTCTAGTTTTTCTAGTAACTATTATTAACTAATAAGAAACTCTGATTAACAAATTAATAGCTGAATGTGCTAGTCCACAATAAGCTGATCTACTAAAAAGTCTAATAAGAAACTATACATGTAAAATATAATCAGTACACTATCTGACTTTTCTGTTCTGCACTATCTGTTCACCTGCATATGTCTGGATGGTGAAAAGTAATCTAAGACATACAGTTGGAAGGGACAAACAAGAGCTGTATATAAAAGACTTTTTAATTTCCTGTTCAAGTTCAAGGTAACTGCAACAGGTTATAGAATACTTTACAACTGCTAGAACTTTTAAATACTTCATAGATACGTCAGTTTACAACCTTCACCAAAAACTTTGGTGAGTTTTCAGGGTCTGAATGCTGCAACATCATTATTTCAAGGTAAACCCTTCTGTTGTGAGGACCAAATGTCCCCACAAGGATAGTAATAACATTCAATTTTGACATTTATGGTCGCCATGAGGAAAACAGTTTATAAACTAAAAAAAAAAAATCTGTATCGGGCAGTTTTATGGAATTTCAACGTGTGCGTTTTATTGTTGATTAATGTAAACATGACCAAAAAATTCTTCAAAATATCTTCTGTTGTGTTCTGCAGAACTGTCAGTATGAGTACTTGAAATATATTGCTGTGGATGTGCCACCATGCACAGCACTCAAGCTATATGGATCAAACGTCAATTAGTAAAGCAGTCTATCTCAACTGCTTTAGGTGAGGATGAGCACAGTCTCAAGTGTATCACAAGGGAGTAATGGAGCGAATGCATAGGGACTCACCTGACTGTCAACACGGATGAAAACAGGACATACTAAGACTCTTTTCAGAGACAGAATATGGAATATGGGGGATCAGAATGTCTCATGATGGTGAGAAAGTTAATATATGATGTTTTATTAAAGTTCTGGAAGAGCACGCACAAATTATCTTTTCAATCATCAGGAGAAAAGGCTTATATACAGTATATTCATAGCTGACACACCTCGACAGTGACACACCCCATCTGTTCTTTGACAGTTTTCTGAATCCCTCCACCACCCCGACTCCTCACTATTGGCTGGTTCCTATCCCAGCCAGGGATATGGGGGGAGTACTGTGCATTCAAGTGAAATTCTGAGCTTAGAGCCCTACACTCAGACACTCTTTTACTCTGAATATTTGTGAGTGTGAACTTGTGAAATATAAGAAAGGAAGTTTTATAAAAGAAAGTTGTGTGTGTGTGTGTGTTCAGTGGGTGGTATGTGAGAGGATGTGACATCACCTGTTTTCACTTCTAGAGCTGCACAGCCTCCCGTATGTGCATGTGTGAGGCATATGTCATCAGCCTCTTCAGGCAGAGAGGAGAGCCCAGCAGAGAGATCTCCCTGCCCACTGCCCACTGTCAATGAGGTTACCACACCACACACACACACGGCAAGACGGAAAGTGAGCTTTTAGTTCCAGTGCTGTCATCCACACCACTGCAGGAGAGAAGAGTGCATGTTAGGACACACACACACACACACACAGACGTAATAATATTATTCTCTAGTGTTAAGCTGTGAAAACAAAGTGGATTTTAATTACAGATCATGTATTATCTAACATGGCAAGGTCTGAAAAGGCACGTACGTTATGTGCCTGGTGGGGGGGTGGGGTTGCTGATTAATTATTTTGTGTGTGTGTGTTTTGTGCGTGTGTTGAGAGATGGGGGCATTATTTCTAGAAAAGCTACAAGGAGTATTAGCCATCAATCCTGGCCATCAAATCAGGCCATAGTGTGCTGTTGTGCCTATTACTTCTGAATTTATTTCCCTAAATTAAATCGGACTCTGAGCTCTCAGCTGCTTCATGTCCGTGTTTTTTTTATTATTTTTTTATCCATTTTCCTACCTATTTGTCAAAATGTAGTGTGTGACAGTGAAGTAATACACATTTATTATGCCAATGTGAAACAACAGGGTGTGTATATCATTAATTACCTCAATATCTGTGGAGAGAGTTGCGCTTGTGTATGTGTAGCATTCTTACATCCATCTCTGCATAGGCAAATACTGTATGCATAACTAAATCTAATAAATCCTTTACTTTTTCTCCTCACACCCCTTATTAGAAAATCAGTATCAATTTATTTTAGGGCAAACTTGATGGAGTGATTTTGAATATATTGCCCTTCAGGAGGAATAATGGATAAAGGCCTGTCTCCGACAGTCATATAGGAAGGTTGTTATTTGGTTTTCACTACTAATGTGGTTGTGACATAAGTTCTGAATGTAGCTAGGTTTTATTATATATATATATATATATATATATATATATATATATATATATATATATACACACACACACACACTTTTTTGTTAAACATAATATGTCATTTATCAGGTCACATCCTTGTGTTTGGTTTACACTAACACAATGACAGTAAGAGACTGCCTATGAAGTCATGACGACTGCACTGTGTTAATTCACTACTGGAGAGCCAAAGTCTCTCTTATCATTAATAATAGAATGAAAATGATCGCTTTTTAAAATGATAAGTGGATGAGGGACTACTTAAAATGCAGTGTTTAAATTAATTAACTGTAAACATGATTAAATTGAAGGATATTATCTGAAAGTATAATTGCCCACTGGGAATAAAATGAACTCTGCTGGTCTCTGCATCTCCCCACTGCGTCTCCACGCTGCAAAACCTCACCACTTTTATTCAAGTAAAAAGATTAATATGCATTTAAGAGATGCAGGTCTTAATCTCAATCTAAGGGACATTTAAAGCGCGCTGGGAGTCGCGGCTGTGAGCGTGTGCTGATGCCGGCGGTCATGCTCTCTAATGCGGCTCATTTGAAGCTGCGCGCCCGCTGTGCGCATCAAGCGCTCCGGATCACCATCCAGAACCTCAAAAAATAACAAGAAATACCAATTTCACCGCCGGACCTGAACATTCTCTGCTCTGAAATTTCACCACAGGATTAAAGTAGAGCAATTAGAGTGTTATATTAATACGGAGTGGATAAACACCGGAACGGATCGGAAAGTTGGAGTGTTCTGCATCAAATAATGGCATATTAATCTCTCTTCCTCTCGTTGACGTTTATTAGACTATAGCATTGTCAGAAAGGGGATCTTTATGGGCAATTAGACACTTATATGTTTCAAGTGCAGGTAAATTGAATGGTCATGTATGGTCATAGACAAAGTAATTCATTGAGCTGAAATGCCAGGTGTGTGTGTGTGTGCGCTTGTTTTCATGATTTATGAGGACACAAATTTCTGTAATGACATGGGTATTACATTGGTTTTACGACGTAAAAGTGTCATGAGGACATTTCATGAGTCCTCATATTTAACATAGCTTTAAAAAACATACTAAACAAAAAATGTAATAATGCAGAATGTTTTCTGTGATGGGTTTAGGAGTAGAGTTAGTGTAGGGAGATAGAATGTACAATTTGTAAACCATTACGCCTTGGAATTTCCTCACAAAGATAGCAATAGAGAGCGAGAGAGAGAGAGAGAGAGAGAGAGAGTGTGTGTGTGTGTGTGTGTGTGAGTGTGAGTGAGAGAGAGAGAGAGAGAGAGAGAGAGAGAGAGAGAGATTCACCTCTTTGCTTGTATACATCAGGCTCTGACTCACAATGATGAAGTGTTTCATAAGAGTTTCAGGGCATAATACACACACGTCAATAGTTTAGATTAAATATTAAATATTCAGTGACAGAAAAAAATAAATGATCATTTAGGCCAGAAATAAACTCATTTTAAGCATCAGCAAACGCTTAATCCGGAGAGAAGTTGTGTTATGTTAAAAAAGGAAAACACTAACTTAAGTTTCATTTTCACAACTATAAATGGGATCGATAAATCAATAAATCAGAATGCAGTGTAAAGAGTCCTCCAAGATGGTGAATAAAAAACTTTATTAAACAATTAAGATAAAACTGGCTATTCTGTCTGTGTGCTCAACACATCGTACTGTGTTGTTAGCATAGCAATATGCTAATATCAAGATTTATTGAAATTGAGTTGACTATCTCTTACTGAGCACTATCACACAGAGTTGCTACCTACAGCGTCCCAAATAATTCATATCAGTTAAAATGCCACCTTAGAAGACAGATGCCTAAAGCAGGCAGTACGAAGTGAGATTAGGTTTTGGAAGACAGCCATAGAACCAATTCAAACTCCACTGCAGAACAGACCTGTTTTGTAGCCATGCAATATTTTAAAGTCACAATTATACTGTATACAAACTGATAAAATATTAAGACATTTCTGGAGTGATAGATGGTCCTTATACCTGTGCTAAAAATGTTCATGTAGCCTAATTGTAGCTGTGCGGGTTCAGATCTGACTGCCATTTTTTATTCATTTCTTTATTTATCCTCATTGTTACAGGTCCTACATACCACAGAATGCAGATGTAAAAATAAGATGAAATACATTCAACTTGAGCAGTTTCCACCTAAGTGTGACTGTGTGTCCTTTACAGAGCCATCTAACTAGTGTGTATCTGAATGTTGGCTCAGCAGAAAGAAGTGTGATGAATCGAGGAGAGAAGATTTTAATGAACGCACCTTCTGAGGGTCACCTTCTGTTCTACATATATGCTGATGGACTAAAATAAACAAATATGATTCTGTAGAATGAGTTCATATCTTCATGTTGCATGCTCTCTTCGTCCTCCGTCATTGATTTCCCACAGCATACTTATAACGAGTAAAAGTGGGTGTGTATTTGAAAACCCACCAATTAGCTGTAAAATGCAAATTCAGCTGACAGAAAGATATCCAGTTGAGTTCAGATGTATTCTTGACAACCTGAAGGGTAGAGTCCATATACATTTATATTAAATGTTTTCTTGGGGCACTTGATTTTCAATTTAAGGATGATATATTTCAGTGAATTGATCACTTTAATCACAGCAACAGCTTTAAAAATCTATAATCAAAGATTTAATTGTTTTATTGTGTATATATGTATATTTTTACAATATATATTGTATACAATATATATTGTTTTTTTGATTACGCAACATATTGTCTTTAATCATATAATCATTTACGCATAAATTATTTATGCAGAGGCATTTTAGGCACGTGCCTATGCTCGATGTATTTTAATTATTTTTTTAATTAAAATACTAATTTTTAAATTATTATTATTATTATTTAACTCTAATGGTAAAACAATTTAATTACAGTTACTATATAAATTAAAGGTGCACTATGTAGTTTCCAAGGTTTCCTATCCAAGGTCGCATATCCAAAACAAAGGCACAGCTTGTTGACGCCGAGTTTGAGCGAGGAATCTTGGGACATGTGGTCTTCACTTCACTGCCGGTGGAAAAGAATCGGTATGGGACTCGGGCAGAAATCATGTTCATGGATGCGATTATTAATGTTATTGTAATATAAAGCAGAGCAGGACCGAGTGTTGTGGAGCTGAACGAGATGCTGGAGCGATTGATAATGAGGGACGAATGCGACACATGCCTCGAGAGCAGCAAAACTTTTATTATGCCACAGTCGCCAGCGCTCTGTATTACTGTTAAAATAAAGCAGCATCTGATTGTGCTATGTTATCCACTTGACAAAAGTGTTTTTCTCTGAAACATGGTAAAGCATTGTATTCACAAAAAAATCAAGAAAATTTTATTTAAACAATTTGACTAAACGTTGTAACGGTGTAAGCGTTGCCATTTTTTTTATTGTATTTTTTTTTATTTCTGGAAGTAAATGAAATCAGAGGTAATGCCATTAGGAGCCGCTTGAGGGCGATAGTGTGCATTTGCCGCCAGATTACCTGATATAAGCCGAGGTTAGGTGCCAAGCAAGTGAAGTCATTTGGTAAAGGAAGACCGCATGGTTGAACTGTTGCTACCGATGTCTTCAACATAATGTCTTGTTTGAGAACTCTTTGAGAGTTTTTTTCTTATTATTTTTATTTTCTCAATTCATGCCTCGAGTCGTGGAAGGCCAGAAAGACTCACGCACGTCGCGTGGCCAACCTATAGAGCGGAGGATCAAACGCTTTCGACTGTTCACTGTGGATTCATTGCATCGCACTCAAAATACCTCGGACTTATATTACATCTCATCACTTACAAATCCATCATCATTCCAGCTCTACTAAAGGGACCGTTGACGTTAAGTGCTTTCTTGACTATACAGCGACACAAAGTTTTGTTTTGTTTATTTATTGTTTCATGGTAACTATGCACTGGTGAGAATAAAAAAAGAAAAAGTATATTTGGTGATGAAGTGAAGTTGATTTTTCAGTACTGTGTGAATTTCTGTTGAACCCCCTTGGAGTAATACTTTTAAAATAAAGAGGAGGTATTACAACGTGTTGAGCTATATTACAATAATTAGTTTTCTGTCTATAATCCTTCAAAACAGATGTTCCCTTGTCTGTGTTCCCACATGTAATATATATTAAAGCGTCTTTGGTGTTTCCATGGTTTCTACAAAATAAAAAACGGAAACCAAGGGTAATGCCGATATGACGTCATTTAAAAATGACGGCCTCCCTTTATGTCTGTCTGTGTGTTTTGCAAATATTTATACAGTGAAGTGTATTAATAAGAGCTTGTGACTAAACCCCCTAACTCCATTGGATCCTCAAACTGTCAGTCAAACCTCTTAACTCCGCCCCACAGAAGTGCCTTATGCAGTTTGCAATACCTCAGCTTGTTAGCAACGCAAACTGGATCTGTATGGATTCTTTTTTGATGATGGATGGATGGATGCATTTATTTTGGGCTTCAAAAGGGTGAGTAAATCATGGGATGAAGCTCATTTGTGGGTGAACTAACCCTTTAACTAGGACCTAGGGCATGCATGTTAGTAAGTTTACCAGCAGATGGTAGACAGAGACAGATTCGTCACATGCGATATTCCACAGATCATAGATTTAAAAACATTGTACAAGTTGTATACATTGATATGCACAATAAAGCGAATTGTTTTTGCAATGTTCCTTCCTGAACTCCCTGCGATTTTTGGAGCAGTTTTAAGGAAGTTTATCATGCTCTCATGTCACGCTCACAAACCACGCCCATGTTAACATGGGACGTTCGAACATGTGAGCTGAGTGGAGTGGCTAATATACTGTCTGTTTAAGCAGATATATTTGTCAAAATTCGTCATTCAAAAAGGGAAACTAAGATTGCATGTATACAACCCATAAACAAAGCAGCGCTTGCTTACTGTTTTGAATATCAATCATGCTGATCACGGTTTTTTATTCCACTCTGCTCATCCTATTATGAAAATATTTGTGCATTCGAGTGCTCAGGTAAGATGAGATAAATTGGAACAACTTTCTGTCTGTGCCGTCATGACTTCTTTCTTGGTTTCTTAACTTTTGCTTATATTCGCCTGAACTGACTTGTTTGCTATACTGATCAGCCAATCAGAGCTCTCTCTCTCACCGACGGCCCAACGCCGATTCAACATGTCGAATCGGCCCGAAAAAAAAGCCGACGAGGACCAACTTCAACCGATGGTACGGAACACACTGAGAAAATTGGTCGGCCCGACGAACAAAAACTGCCTGACGGCCGACCATCAATTTGGTGTGTTCCTGCCTTTGCAGTCACTTTCTGAACATTTCACCGTTTAATTGGATAAAGCTATCGACATTTTTCGTATCATATACACAGAAAGCCAAAGGCCTTCACAACCCTGTCGAAATAAAAGTTTGGTATAACTTGAAATAACAAGAATATTAGAATAATATAGTGTGCTTCGATTAATAGAGACAATAATAACACCATTTATTAAAACACACAAACTCAAAGGTTTTCATTGAAATGGCAGAAATAGCTTGGTTTCACGTGACGTCACGCTGCTACATCACGAGAGCGCGAAATTCAGATGGAGGGCAGGAAGTGAGTAGCTGAGGATCTGCCGTCTGAAAAATGCCAATGTTTTGTGTAGTTTACGGCTGCTCCAATCGTTTAAATCGAGAAAAAAGAAAGGGTTTTTATAGAGTACCGAAGATTGTCACTCATAAAGGTGAGACATGTCAAAAGCTCACTGAGACACATGAAGCTCAAGGAAGACCAACAAAGATGGTTGGAATGAGGCTATGTTGGATCTCCAACAGACAGACGAGAGCCCAGATCTGACGCAGACAGCCGAAAGCTCCAGCTGATAACAACCCACAATCAGAGGGGATCAGTGGGAACACGGGTCACGTCCAACATATCTGTTCATTAATTCTTTGTATCTATTTCTTGAAACTGGTTCTAAACTCGTACAAAACGGACTCTCCGCAACGGTTTCCTCCATAGACCTATTCGCCATTTTTACTTCCTGCCCTCCATCTGAAAACGCCCCGCCTTCGTGCGTCATCATAATCATGTGACTGAAACCCAGCAATTGCACAGTAAAAATGTAGCCTACTTATTAATTTATTTAAATAATTAAATTCATTTGATTACATTTTAAACTAAATTGTTAGCTTTATGAACTTGATTACGTTTTTTTTTTTTAAATAAATTTGTAAATGCCATTACAATGTTTATATAATATATATTCCCTGTACTCCTGACAGTAAAATATGCCAAAATAAATGTCCAGTTAAAAAACAAACAAACATACAAAAAACGTGATATATTGTGAAACCGCCAGAATTGGAAGAAAAACTGTTGGGAATGGTCAAACTCCACAATTCAGTACAAATTTGTAACATTTACAGGCTAATGTGTTTATAAACAATCTTTACAATTCACTTTACAGGGACTTTAAGCAAAACTACAAGTGTTTTCTTTTCAACATAAGTGTATCATATTGTGTCTGTAGTGGTATGTGTTCTAACAACAAATTACAACAGTCAGGTTAAGTTGAAATTAGCTGTAGGATACCTAAAGAAAACATGAATTGCTCTCTATTAACGATTTTCCGGTATTTTTACAGTACAGTACTGGCAGCACGGTTGTCAGCAAGTTACTGTATTTGGATATACAGTAATCGTACTGTAATTTAATTTACAGTACAAAAGAAGAGTGCTGTAATTCCATAAAACAGTATTTTTCTGTATTTTTACAGAATTCTCTAATTTTAGTCTGCTTCTGCTGTAATTAATAATACAGTATTGTACTGTAATATCTATATTGATCATTACTGCTAAATATTACTATAATTTTCAAAATAATTACTAATAATGTTAATATTATAATTAAACATGTAGTTATTACAATATATACATTTACAGGAAGTAATATTATAATGCTACATCAGAATACCTGCAAATCAAAAGATAATCCAGTCAATGTTCTTGTCAAAAATATGTTTTATTCAATCATATAAACTATTAAAACAATTTTATTTACATGTTTAGTGAATCAGCAATTTACAGGTATTAACGGCTGTTGACCCCAAAATTAAAATTCTGTCATCATTTACTCACTGTCAAATAATTCCAAACCTGTATGAATTTCTTCCTTCTGCTGAACACAAGATATTTTAAAGAATAAAACTATTGGCATGGGAGTTGATGGCCGTCACCTTCCTCTGCACCAACCTCTTGTCCTCTTTCTGACCTCTTTCTGTCTGGTAGTACACTTCTCCTGTCTGGCATTTCTATTGTCAGGGTAGATTCTGACCAGGAACCTGTTAGCAATATCATACCAGTCAATTAATATACTTTTCATTTTTTGGTGAACTAACCTTTTAAAACATTGTATTAAAATGGCTAATACTTACAGAAAACTCATTCCCAGGCTGCAAAGATAACTGTCTCACACTGTAGAGCTGTAAGAAATCAAAATACATTTTATTCAGTTATGTGTTGCTTGTTGAGGTCGTATAAGCTACACATCACTGTATTTCATACACTCCAACAACACATCTATAGTAAAAAAATGATAAGCTTCTGCTTTTAAAAATTCTAACTTACTTTTTTGGCATGCATGGGTCTTTGTTGACTAATAGATCATTATTAACTCTGATAAAGGCATTTTATACCTTTATTCATATTTTTAATTAATCAATATTTGTCATTACAATCACAACGCTACAGAACTGGGTCTTCCGTCTAACTTAAATCAAACGAAGTAAAATGCCAATAGCCAATCTCTCTGAGCCCAAATCACCCGTTTACGTTGCAAAGGAAAGTACATTAGCCTTGTTTTCACATATTTTTGTGTCTAAACGACTTGTTCAAATAGTTTTGAACATGACCGCTGCAGCCGTCATCCAGGAAACTGACTGCAAATCTTTTTAGGTCAAAAAGTTCAAGTTACAGCTAAGTTACAGCAACACTAAAATGTACTGTAAAATGTTCCCACTCAAACAAAAATACCCAGAATGCAATGCAGTATTTTTTTTTTTGAAATTACAGTATTGTACTGTATTATAAAATGCGGTATTGTACTGTAGGTTTTTACAGTAATGTGCTGCTAAATCTACAGTGACATTTAACAGTGCAGAGTCCTTTATGTTTTTATTAACAAGTCTTGTTAATTGATCTGTAGCTTACTATTGTTCATGATCAATTTTTTTCTTTTCTGAGTGATTGCATATATGAAAAAAACAACAACAACAGATACTATGGCTTGAGTTTGTTCTAAGTGATTTTACTGATTTTATTTTCTGAGATCTCTTGCTTAGGTTCCAACCAACCTCTGTATGCTTTTCTCTGGACATAAAGCAGCTATGTGTCATTCTGGACATTGTTTGAAATAATGTGTTTTATTCTTTTCTAAACGATTCGAATAGCAGAACAAAACTCTGTTTAGAGCGATTCTGCATATAATACTGCAGTTTCTTAGAATCATATAATCAATTAAAATAACTGAAATGAATGCTTATAGTAATTGTGTGTCTGTATTGTGCATTCAGTTATGGTGCTTGAATTTAATTATTGTGAATCTATGAGTCTTTGGACATTGAAGAACACATTGCCTTCAGTATTTTCTCTGACTTCATGACTCCTGCTTTTCATTTTACACATATGCTGGTCTCTCGCCAGACTACTTGTGTTCCCTACAGCAGCGCAGGATTCAAAGTCAAACTCTTTAATATGAGTGATGGGCACAGGAAGGTCTGTCACCATATTCTAATTTATTGAGATAGTGAATTGGTGGGTTTTTGTTAAATGTGAGCCAAAATCATCACAAGTAAAAGAACCCAAAGACTTAAACTGCTTCAGTCTGTGTGCACTGAATTTATTTAATATTTGAGTTGAATTACTGAAATAAATGAACTTTTCCACGCTATTCACAACATGAGATGCACCTATATGGCTAATTCCAAAAGACATTACTAACCTTATCATTTAGCGCCTCACCCAAATCCTGGGTCAAAAAAGGACCAACTAATTTCTGGGTTATTTCAACCCAGAAAAATGGGTTATTCTTTCTGGGTTAAATACCTGACCCAAATGTTGGGTTAAAATAACCCAATATTGTAGGTAATATAACCCAACTTCTGGGTTATAATTTGTGTTACAACAACATTTAGCTCATGAGTTATTGATCCGAGAAGTTCAAATGTGTGAATATATTGCCAACTTTTCTGAACTCCTTAAGCACTGACCGCATTTCTTTATATTTGAGTCAAACAAGTTCAAACTCTAAATGAGCTGTGCATCATTTGTGTGTATTAATGCACGGAGCTGACTTCATAAACACTACTGCCATCCAGAGGGACATTAAACAGGAAGGTTTTGTCCGAGCTCACAACAGGCTTTGCAAGGAAACGATAATAACTTTGCGTAGTAACCCAAACATCTTTCCGAGGGAACGCAAAAGTTTTTTTTTTTTTTTAAATATACTCTCGTTCATAAAGATTTTTAGATGGATACTGAGGCTTTTTAGGTCAGGTAGCATCTGCAATCCCTGACCCAGTTTGTTTGCTGGCTTTTGTGGCTGTAATATGCTGTGTTTTCCGTCAACTGGCAACCAGGGGTGTTAAAATATTGGGTAAATTGGCAGTGGGCTGATCCACTCAGACCAAAACATAAATGGACATTCCAACACGCGCATTTCAAAAGTAAAAAACCAGGCTGTAACATTGTTTTTCTGAGAAACGAGTATGTGAACTTAGCATGTAACTGCAAACATATTATGGTGTTTATGCTTTAGTACAGTCAAAAAAATACACACCGCACCTTTAAATAAACCTACCTAAACCCCCCTGGTTTACACTGACGTTAAAATGACACTTATGATATAGTAAAACACTGCTGTTCACTATGAGAATTTGTTGGTATGCTTCCTTTTCATAAAGAATGCGAAACATGTTGGTTATGCCATTTTTAGTTTTTAAATATATTTCATTTATAATTTAACTTTATATTACACACTTAAAGCATTATCGTATCACATATCGAATATACCATTATTTAAAGTGTTACCGCATATTGCATTTTTCTTTAATATTGTGCAGCCCTATTCCTATATATTTTAGTTTAGTTTCAGTATTAAGGGCTGTCCATGCTTACTCTTCCTGTTCTGATGTTACATTCTAACAACGCAATTGTCATCTTCTAAATAGACCATCACATTTGCCTAATCTAATAATAGTCTGAATTCATCTTTCTGAACCATAGAAAACTTCACTCAGCTTTAACCCAATCTAAATTGACAGTAACTCACTGGTGGTTTGGTCTTTCATGTTCATGTCAGGAGTGTTCTGAAGTCTTAAACAATACTTATTTTGATCCCTTCAGACTTGCAGTACAAAGCGGGGTAGAAAGGGCAGCCACTGTTCCACACAAGGAGGCCGGAGTCTTGCTAAAGCATCCTCACTCCACAAATGCCACTCCTTATTGGACGGAAGTACCCAGGTTAGACTCATCTGCACTTCTAACATTTCCTGTCATCCCTTGTTCTCCTGTTCCCTCTTTTAAAGTAGATGTGTTAGTCACTGGGATGTGTGTGCGTGTGTGTGTGCGTGTGTGTGTGTGTGTGTGTGTGTGTGTGTGTGTGTTTAACATATTTAGCAAGCTGACAAACATTAAATTAGCTAAAAAAAAAACCCAAAACAAAACAAACAAAAACAGTTGCCTCAATACTTTTATTTTACATAATACATTTATTTTGTACTGCACCTATAAAAGTTGCTTTTTCAAAGCGCTTTACAACACAAGCATAACAATAGAAATTAAAACAAAGTCCAGAGCAGCACACACAAAAAAAGAAAATTACACTGAATAAATGAACAACAAAATAAAACAAAAATTAGTCAGTTAAAAGCAATCTTGAAGTAGAAAGCATATCAGATTTTTATCATTATTATGATTTGCATTTTTAAATACATTTTGAATAGAATATAAAATTCAGACTCAGTTATGGTAAGGCTATGTTCAGACTGTATGTCCAAATCCGATTTTTGTGCATATCCAACAGAAATCCGATCAGATTTAGAAAGTGTGAGCGGCAAAAAAATCACATGAAATGCGATTTTTACAAATCCGTTTCGATTTACATTTATGTAGTTTGAAATCGTATTCAAATCACATTTCTGGAAATCTGTTTCAGTCTGACTGCTCTGATCGGATTTTGCAAGGTTTTTGTGTCTTTCTCACGCCAAGTTAAATGTAAACATTAGATGTTGTTATAGGAAACATGCTGAAAGTCCCTGCAGAATCAAGTTTGTGTTGTTGCAAAGTGCCGGGCGAGCAGAAAAATTACAATACAACAGAGAAATGATTTGAAACCGGCAGAGAGGATAGCGTGAAATAAAGCCATTCATACCAGCCTCCTACATTTCTTCTGCTGCCTAAGGCCTGGGACACACTAGACGATTTTCAAATTTTAACCACAGACATAATGACAGTTTCAACTGACTTTTAATTATATTATAATTCTATAATATTATATTATCTATTGTATTATAATTCTCTAAACACACAAACTAGATGATTCAACATGGACTGCATGACAACACACCTGTTGATTGTAGGATTGATTTCACAGTGACACAAGATCTCACGGACCATCGCAAGATCAAACTTGACTTGAGAAGAAAAACAAATGTAGGGCAATCAACGTTGTCAGCAGGAGAGCCTGCCACGTGTTCTGCTTTACAGTGAAAAACAAAATAGAAAAAAAAAAAGAATATGGGTGATCTTCTTTCTCAATACTCCACTTTCGTGTTTGTGGATCGCTGGTATCAGAGGCAACCCGATCAAGAGTTTTAGAGATTTGAGATCAGGGATGCTTCGTCCCGATCGGGAGCAATTAAATAATTGTAAGGACACCACACAATAGAGGATTTTTTGGACAAAACATTGTTTGAGACAAGCCCCGAATTCAGCCCCCCCCCCCCCCCCCAAAAAAAATATAATAAAATAAAAATGTTACTTCATATGTAATAGCTTGCTCTATGATGATTTCATGATTTTGCCAAATGGAAAATGAGTGTCTGCCTGAGCACTGTTATACTAAATATTCAGATGTACAACCATACATTCAGGATTTACAACTAAACTATTTATATAGTTTAAACCACAAAGTGACCAAATACTGTTTGCCTTTATTTTGCACTAAATTCATTTGTTTTATTGTATTCAAACCTAACAAAATTATTATTAGTGAAATGTTTTGCTTGAAATATTGTGTGCTATATTTATTACAATATTATTTAGAAAATACTGGTAACACTTAACAATAAGGTACATTAGTTAACTACATTAGTTACCAACGTTAGTTAACATGAACTGCATTTATACAGCATTTATTAATCTTTGTTAATATTAATTTCAACATTTACTAATACATTAAATCTTGTTAACATTAGTTAACGCACTGTGAATGGACAACTGGATTTTCATTAATTAACGTTAACGACGATTAGTAAATACAGTAACAAATGTATTGCTCATGGTTAGTTCATGTTAGTGTACACATTAACTAATGTTTAACTAATGAACCTTATTGTAAAGAGTTACCAATATAAAGGTGCTGGTCATATAATTAGAATATTATCAAAAAGTTGATTTATTTCACTAATTTCATTCAAAAAGTGAAACTTTTATATTATATTCATTCATTACATACAGACTGATATTTCAAATGTTTATTACTTTTAATTTTAATGATTATAACTGACAACTAAGGAAAATCCCAAATTCTTAACTTATTAAATTTAAAATTATTACTTAAGGCCAATGCAAAGAAAGGATTTTTAGAAATCTTGGCCAACTGAAAAGTATGAACATGAAAATTATGAGCATGTACAGCACTCAATACTTAGTTGGAGCTCCTTTTGCCTGAATTACTGCAACAATGCAGCGTGGCATGGAGTCAATCAGTCTGTGGCACTGCTCAGCTGTTATGAGAGCCCAGGTTGCTCTGATTAGAATGCATATCGCATCTTCCTCTTCACAATACCTTACCTACACTCGCCTTAAGGTCAGGTGAGTTTGCTGGCCAATTAAGAACAGGGATACCACGGTCCTTAAACCAGGTACTGGTTGCTTTGGCACTGTGAGCAAGTTTCAAGTCCTGTTGAAAATTGAAATCTGCATCTCCATAAAGTTGGTCGGAAGCATGAAGTGCTCTCAAACTTCATGGTATACAGCTGCATTGACCTTGGACCTCAGAAAACACAGTGGACCAACACCAGCAGATGACATGGCACCCCAAACCATCACTGACTGTGGAAACTTTACACTGGACCTCAAGCTACGTGGATTGTGTGCCTCTCCTCTCTTCCTCCAGACTCTGGGACCCTGATTTCCAAAGGAAATGCAAAATTTACTTTCATCAGAGAACATAACTTTGGACCACTGAGCAGTAGTCCAGTCCTTTTTGTCTTTAGCCCAGGCGAGACGGTTCTGACGCTGTCTGTTGTTCAAGAGTGGCTTGACACAAGGAATGCGACAGCTGAAACCCATGCATATGTCTGTGCGTAGTGGCTCTTGAAGCACTGACTCCAGCTGCAGTCCCCCATATTTTTGAATGGGTTTTGTTTCACAATCCTCTCCAGAGTGCGGTTATCCCTATTGCTTGTACACTTTTTTTCTACCACATCTTTTCCTTCCCTTCACCTCTCTATTAATGTGCTTGGACACAGAGCTCTGTGAACAGCCAGCCTCTTTTGAAATGACATTTTGTCTTGCCCTCCTTGTGCAAGTTGTCAATGGTCGTCTTTTGGACAACTGTCAAGTCAGTGGTCTTCCCCATGATTGTGTAGCCTAGACTGAGAGACCATTTAAAGGCCTTTGCAGGTGTTTGAGTTAATTAGCTGATTAGAGTGTGGCACGAGGTGTCTTCAATATTGAACCTTTTCGCAATTTTCTGCGATACTGAATTTGGGATTTTCCTTAGTTGTCAGTTATAATCATCAAAATTAAAAGAAATAAACATTTGAAATATATCAGTCTGTGTGTAATGAATGAATATAATATACAAGTTTCACTTTTTGAATGAAATTAGTGAAATAAATTAACTTTTTGATGATATTCTAATTATATGACCAGCACCTTTACTACTTGCTTGATATTGTAATGTGATGTTCATTTGTCAGTGTGACTTAAAAGTATACAGTGGATAGTCAGAGTTCATGCAGTATTATACAGTGCATACACATTCAATTTGCCACTCTCAAGAAGACTTTATAAAGGCTATTTGCCATAATTTACATATTCAGTGTAGACAGGGGACAGGATTTTCACAAACATGTCATATTTGTGTGATGGTGTTATGTGTGTGTGTGTGTTTCTCTCTTCTCAAGGTGATGAAGCATTTGCTAGCAGTGTTAATGACACATTAGCAGTTAGCATCAGCTTCAACAATTAATGAATGTTAATCTTTAATTATGCTAATTGCATTTGAAATGAGCTTAAATGGTGAGAACGGACAGCTGGCTGAGACAGAGGAGTTGAAAACATGTTAAATAGCATGTAAATAAAAGAGTATCTACTTCAAGTAAAAAAAAAAAATTAGGAGCTATTTGTCAAAAGGACTTTATCTCAGTAGCTACTGGATATAAGGGTTTAAATCAAAAGTCCTGTGAAATAATTAATGCATTTAGTGAATTATGTCTTCCTAACTAAAATGCAAATGTCATAATATTTTTGTAAAAGCTTCTGGGTAAAAAAGTGAAGACCCATGTGTCTTATTCATATTGAAGCAAACTGGCATGTTTTATCCAAATAATTAAAAGTGTTTATTTATTTATTTACTTATTTATTTACGGTGTTCTATTTTGTAACCCTAATGTTACAAAACATTTTATATACAGTGAGTATATATATTGTGAGTATAAATTACATAACATCTATTGATTTTTATATACATCATATATTTCCCTTGTACCCTGACCACTTCCTCTTTACTGAGACCACGACTAATCAACACCTTCATTTCTTCCCTCAGGCCATAACTCTCATAAACACTAACACTTCTCTCACATCCTCTGAGCAATCACTCAAACCTCTTCATTTATTAACACATACACTGACAGTTTACTTATATGACTTATATGAGCAGCATTCACAAGTAATTGCAGTATTTCGGTATTGCACTGTATGTATATTTTTAAATACTGAGTCACATTCTATATGCAAATATACAGCCAGAGTAAAGCCATTGAGGTTTGCATGTGTAACTTTTCATAAAGCAGGTCAAAATGTAATATATTTCACATTCTCAGGCTGTTAAAAGGAAATAATTACAACTAACATTGATTTAAATCTGCAGTGTGTTATTAAAATCATGCTAAAAGAACTACTTTGGGCAATGTCTGTTTTTATTAAAGGTTTCATTTCAGATCAAAGAGCATCCTTGATAATGTCACACCAGCCAACGCGAGTCAAGTCAAGACTGTATTTTCCACTCCTGAAAGTACACACAAAAAACAGAGTGCATTTTACACTTTCTGGAGAACAATAGCAAATCCCAAATAAGCGTGTTCATACTCATCGAAATGAATAAGGGGGGAGAGTTCACCTGACATGCTGTATGCACACCGTCAGACACAAGCAGCCACGAATAAGCCATTAAATATATGTAAATGAAGAGCGTTGGCAGAGAGCTAGCACATAATGGCGCGCACAAGGGACAAATGGAGAAATGGATCCTGGGTAGTGATTAATTTATCTGATGATGCCTCTAGTGAGGAATTTTAGGTCACAAATGAAGTGACAAGATGACAAATTACCATTTTAAGGAATTTACTGGGAATCGTTAAGGAACAATTGTCAGGTAGTTTGTGGCAGGCAGAGAGAATGGTAGAAATATAGTTTTTTTTTTTTTGAGATCTGTATTATTAATTATGTCACATTAAGATTCTTCTCCACAGTCCTTGTTTGATTGGCTGTAATGCATGGATTACTTCAGTCTAAATTGTAAATTCATTTAGCAGAGATTCAGCACAATTAAATTGGTAGACAACGGGGGGTAAAGACAGAGAGAGAGAAACAAAGTGTCTGTTGTTGCACTGAATCATTGGTCCATGTCCAACCTGCTGTGCTTTTATTTGAATGTTTGACATTTTTTTAAATTCACACATTAAGTAGGAATTAAGGAAAGGAGGTCATCTTTGTCGTCTCTTTTTTAAGAACAATAAAATTATTAGTTGTCCCTAACACTTACCATTTTTGAAAACTATACATAAAAGATAAGTAGTTAAGTGGACTGTATGCAATTGTCTCCATTTATAATGCTTTTCTATACGCTAATTCTTGTATTAAAAATAATGTTAATTGATCACAACATGCCGGATGGGTCTGAATTCTGAAGTTTTTTTCTAGCATTCGTGTAAATTTAATTGTCATTAGAAATTGTCGGTGATCATTCACACAGATTATGTGGATTAAAAAAATATGTATTAACAAATACCCTGATAGAGAGAGAGAGAGAGAGAGAGAGAGAGAGAGAGAGAGAGGTATAGACTTGCATTTATTTTGCCATAGGGTTTCTCACATGTAAAGCTATCCTAGGAATGACATTGTTATTTTATTATTGTTATTTGGTTACTATTATTTTAAATGAAGGGCTTAATTTCTGTGTCTATAACGTTAAAAATGGGCAAAAATAATAATTATTCCCAAACAGGTTTCATAAACACTAGGCCCATCTGTGCTTGAACAACATCCTTAAACCCATGCCATTGGTTGAGCCAGTATTGTGGCTGGCTGGGATGCTCAAACAAGCATGTTTTTGAAAGTGCCACAGGGACAGTGTTTGATACATATTTAAATGATATTGTACTAGTGTTGCTTTTTTAAAATGTTTTTTAAAATTTTTCATGAGAGGTGGATTCACAGGTTTAATCAGTTATAATGCATTATTTAATGTATTATAAACAGTAAAATAGGAACTTATGTATCTGAAATTGCTTAGAAAGTCTGGTGCCTCAGCATTAGACATGATTTATATCATATTTGACCCTCCTCAAACTGTGTAAATCTGGGACATTGTGCTGTTAGTATATGGACAATGAATTCAACACAACACTACACCAAAGATCAGGCTGGAAAACACAGGCAGTCAGATTTACAGAGCCCATTACTAACTAGAAGGACACATAGTGCCTATACAAATGCCTTCCAGAGGGACCCACACCAAAATTGGATTTCCCCTCCAAAAGTTGACAAATTCTCACAATGATCCATTTCTCTGTCTGCCTGCGCTCTCCTCCCAGACTCAGAAACTAAACTGATTTATTGATTATTTAATGAGGTTTTTAATCACATGTCAAGAAGTCAGAGGCAGCACTCTCTAGAAATACATCAAAGCTTCCTCTCTGAGCATGATTTAAAGAGTTTCATTTTAAAAAGCTGGACTCTACTAATCTATGAGCTGAATATTAAATATAGAAGAATGGAAGCATAATACAGCAAGTTCTCACAGGAAAGAAGCAATACAATTGAGATCTCCTTAATATCTTTATTATCTTAATATCTGTTTCTCTTGGAAAACAATGAGATGGAGAGCAAATTGAGACTTGCTAAATGGTGAAATGTGTAATTTTCGCATTGCTAAAATGCTTTCTCCTATTACAGATTAATAAACAGAAACAACTACAATTAACTACTATATTTATTATTACAATAGGAAATATGACGAATGATATAAAAACAATATTAGAAGTAGTTTTGTCATTCGATTAAAAAACAAATAATCGCACATTTTTATTTAATCACGATTAATCAGTTTTTCCCACTCAATTACAGCCATTCAACATTATGAATAAAACTTGTCTAACATTTTAAACGGTTTAAAAATTATAAGGACTTTTAGCTTATGTGAACTTCGTGTTTGTCACACCGTCAACATCACCGGCACGACAAGCTCCACCCACACGCTCACAATCACCGGAGTACTGATCACCTGCACCTGTCTTCACTCACGCTCACGCCATAAAAGGCCCTCACATCCTCAGTCAGCTGTCTGATCTCGTCATTACTGGACTACAGACTTACCTGCTTCATCTTACCTGCCTTCTTCGACTCCTTCGTATGTTATCTCGACCTGTGGATCAGGCGTGGGCGCGAACCGCTGGACTGTCATCTTCTGACCTGCAAACACACGGACCATACTTCAATCAACAAGCTAAGTCATCTCATGGTTTACGAACTCAGAAACTCACCATACCTGACCGCATACCTGTTATAATTTCACTCTGTTCAATAAAACTGTTTATTGAAACGTTACCCTCTTGTCCGTGTCTGACAGTGTTTTATGTGAACAGTCTTTGCAGAAAACCATTCTAATAAAAGCCCCATTTAGCTTCGCCTTTAATATAACTTTTTTTTCAATAAAATTACCAAACAAATTAGAAGAGATTAAAAATAATAATAATAATCACAATAGAATAAAAATGCAAATTAAATAAATGGTCTTTTAAGATTTTCAGGTAGCTCTAACAGTAGTAGAAGTAGCGGCTCCTGACCATAAATTTAAGTGGGGCAGATTCTGGGTCATATCGTAGGCTATATGGCTAACTTATGATTAAAGGCTAGTAGGCTAACTTTTACAGTGAAATGACTGAACACGTGCAGAGTAAGTTTGGCAGAGGTCTAGTGTCCTTGCGTATTCAATCTGAGGGTGGGCAGGCTACATACATGCAAAAGAACGCTATCTAAAAATCCACACCATAATGTAGTATTTATTGTGTTTGAATATTGATTTAGAATGTTGCAAGTTGTGGAACAATTTGCAGATGAGTATTAGGCTATTCAGGTAATAAATACCACAGAAATGTTATCAAATGTACAATAACGCTGCATAGTCGTCACTGTATAAATTAAATATAGATTAATCATTATTAAAGCTACAAATGTTATTCAGTCAAGAACAGTGAGTGATTTTTTTTTTACTTTAGTTATATGATTAACATTAATGGCACAGGCTGCAACAGGTATATTAAACTGCTGTCACTTTAAGACCTGACACACATCCAATTTTTCCCAACTCATTTAGGACTGGGCTCTGTATGATTCTGTCGTGAAGCACTTGAAATCAGTCCAATGGTGTGACAAGACATCAGAGGTAGGTGACGTCATGACCAAGAAACCATAAAGCATGCCCAAACAGTGCAGCGCTAGCTTCTGTGTCTTTCATTCTGTGAAATCGTTTGTCTTATTTGGTGTTGTCTGTCTCAGTACAAACTTATTATGGCGAGCAAGCAAAAGTTTAGATTGTGTGTTCATCCCTGCCCACACTATATCACGGCTGGGAATACATATGATTTATGTGTTGTTGATTTGGGAGGGGAGCATGCACAGTCAGCTCTCAAGGGGGCTGGCTTTGTGCATTGTGAACCACTCCCATGACAGACACTTCGATCCGACCTGGCACTCTTCGAGGAGGGCACCCAGGCTTGCGTTCCTCATAGCTCGGGTTCCACGGCGATCTAAGACATATCTCAACTCTCACCTGCTCCTCATCCAGTGCCTTCCCTCAGGTTTCGGAAGCACGCACTAAGGTTTCTTCTGCCCCGAGTAAGGCACCAGTGCAGCAATTATCTAGCTCTGAGTTAGATATTGTAAGCATCAATCCAGGAAATGTCGAAGACTCACCGCTTCACTTTTCTGGATACGAGGAGCTGGTGGAGGTTTCTCACTCATGCAGTTGCCAGATTAAACATTGATTGGCCAGCAGAGAAGCAGTACGTTCATCCAAAGAGTAAACTGGATGAATGCTTCTTGCCCTCGCGATCACAGCCTCCACATCAGGGCCTGACATGTTTTCCCGATCTCCACACCAGGGTGTCGAGATTGTGGAAGAGGCCAGTCTCCTAACATGTGTATAGTGCACAAACAGCACATTATTCATTGATAGTTTGCTATAAAGAGTATGGTTATGGGGCAATGCCTAAGGTGGAAGAGACACTTGCCAGCTATCGGCCCGCTACCGCCTCTTAGCCTCATCAGCGATGCTGTCAAAACAGCCACTGAGAGGTTTTAGGAGGCCAATAATTAGGCAGCGGTTTTCCAGAAACAAATTCAAAATGTTAACCCTTAGACAGATCAGATCTGAGGACTGGTTTGTCACGATGGATCTCAAGGACTCCATGTATCCACCTTTCCACAACACAGGAAGTTCCTGAGGTTCGCTTTCGGGGGCGAAGTGTACCAATATCGGATTCTTCCATTCGGTCCAGCTTTATCACCCCACACTTTCACCAAATGTGTGGATGTAGTACTGGCGATGTTGCATCTTCAGGGCATCTGTATTCTGAACTACATCAACGATTGTTTGATTTTAGCTCAGTCGCATCAGTTCGGCATCAAAATTGTGGGGTTATGGTTAAATGACAAGAAGAGTGTACTTTCTCCAGCACCACTTTTCAAGACATGGTGTGGGAACCAATTACAATGCAAAAATGCGCATCTGCACATCGAATCAATCCTATTAGTCATAAACCGTGTAAAGCTAGGCCAATCATTCACTGTGAAACAGTTGGGAGACTGCTGGGGTTGATGGCAGCAGTGTCCAACTTGATAAATGTTGGCCTGTTGTGCATGAGACCCCTACAGTGGTGGCTCAGGACCAGGCAGTGTTCCCAAAGGGGCAATCCATTTTGCATGATCAAGGTCACACAGCTTACGCAGTTACTTACATGCCTTGGTTGTGTGGAAGAAACCCTGGTTCCTATCCCAAGGTCCCTTGCTGGGAGCTTCTTTTCGTCACAAGATGCTAATGACGGATGCTCTCCTCAAGGGTTGAGGAGCGATTCTAGGTGGTCTCGCAACTCAAGGTCTGTGGAGGGAAAGCTGCTTTCATTTAGGGCAGCGTACATCCTAGGTGCCAAAACCAGGGAGCAGACATCCTGTCGAGGCAGGGGCTGAGGCCCGGGGAATAGGGAATAGAGAATAGAGATTAGAGAATATTCAAACTTGAATAGAGGCAAGTTTGGCCAGGCAAACGTACATCTATCTGCTTCTCGAGAAACGTCTTACTGTCCACTCTAGAGCTCCTCATGCAACCAACCCCTCTGGGACTGGATGCTGTGGTTCAGATGTGGCCAAGACTATATCTGTACACTTTCCCCCCGCCATTCGCTTTGCTCCCAGGAGTTCTGGAGAGAGTGCACTGGGACAAGGTCCGTCTCATCCTAATTGCCCAGTGGTGACCCCAGTGGTGGCCCTATGGTTCTCGGATATTGTGTCTGTCCTCGATGGCTCTCTACAAAGCCCTGTTTTTGAACCTGTCTGTTTACTGTTCTCTGACCGTTCCTGGGTGTTCACTTCACAGAAGACCTCTCCTGTACCGCCAACACCACAGCACTGACCAAGAAAGCACGGCAGCAACTCTACTTTCTCCGCAAACTGAGAAGAGCCAGAGCCCCAGCCCCCATCATGTGCACCTTCTACAGAGGCACAATCGAGAGCATACTGACCAGCTGCATCACTGTGTGGTATGGCGCCTGCAACACGTCCTGCCGAAAAACACTTCAACGCATAGTGAGAGCAGCTGAGAAGATTGTTGGCCCCCCCCCCCTCCAGGACATCTACTACTCCCGCCTCACCCGCAAAGCCCTCAACATTGCTGGTGACCCCACCCACCCATCACACAGCCTCTTCAGTCTGCTGCCATCAGGGAGGAGACTGCACAGTCTCCATGCAAGGACAAGCAGACTGAAGGACAGCCTCATCCACCAGGCTGTCAGGATGCTGAATTCCCTCCCAACTCTGCCCCACGCACCTGATCCCTGAACCCCCCCCCCCCCCCCCCCCCACACACACACACACACACACACCCCCCATCAGTTCACCACCATATTTATCTACCTCATATACAATGTCTCTCTGAGGAATTGGTCTCCACTCACACAGACTATTGTATTTGCTCTTATAATTTATAACTGCACTGACTATAATTGCATTTGCATTTATGTCTATTATTTTATCTGCCATCGCCACTTTACCTCCATAAGCCACTTTATTTTTTTATTTTATTTTTTTGTTGTTGTTGCTACTGTTTATGTTACCTGTATGCACCTAGGGTCTGTGAGTAACAGCCTGGTGGTCTCGGAGGATGTTGCAATGTCTGCTGTACTCCCCATTACTGCTATGGCAATTTGGTGCGTTTGGTCTGTCTATTGCTTTTCAACCGAGTCAGATCCTGAGCAAACCAGTCCAGATCAGAAAGCAGTCTCCAAGTCATTCGTTGAACAAGTCAGTGCAACTCAGGAGGGCACTATAGAGACGGTTCCTGAGCATATTAGTGCAAATCAAGAGGTCACTACCGAGTCAGACGTTGTGCATGCCAGTGCAGCCCTGGAGGGCATTTCAGCCATCCTCAAGTTAGGTCCTGAACCAGTCATGCAGATAATGCAGTCTTGGCCCATGAACTTCCTTTCTGTCCTATAGCAATCACAGAGATCGTACTAGAGTCACCTGTCTGTCTTGAGACAACCACGGAGGCCATCTATGAACGCTCTGTCTGCCCTGAAACGACCACGGAGGTCGTGCCTGAACTTTCTGTTTGCTCTGATACCGCCACAGAAGTTGCCTCTGATAGTTCTGTCTGCACAGCGATGAACACGGAGTTGACCTTAGAACCTCCTCTCTGTCTTGACGTAACAATACAGGTCATGTCTGAACTCGCTGTCTGTCCTGATGGAGTTTCGAAGGTCATCCATGCATCACTTGTAATGCCTGAAAGGAGCGTGAAGATCTTCCCTGAGCCTTCTATCTGTCCCACAATGACCACAGAGGTTGAACTTTAGTTTCCTGTCTGCCACAGAGCTTGTTCCTGAGTACACTGTATGTACTGTGATTACCTCTGTAGAACCTCCAGAGATGGCGGGAACCGCTGCAGCATCTCCAGAGGTGACAATGGTATCCAGCATTGAACTCTCTTCCTGTCCTGTCACGGCTAAGGAGGCCGTCAATGAACTCTCTGCCCGTCCTGTCACAGCCAGAAGGGCTGTCCCTGAACCTTCCGTGTGTCCTGAAGCGATCACGAAGATCGCCCCTGAACCTTCTGTCTGCCTGGAAGCGATCACTGAGATCGTCCCCGAACTGCCTGTCTGCACTGAACTGTCTATCCGCCCTGAAGCGATTACGGAGATAGCCCCCAAACATTCTGTCCGCCTGGAAACGACCACAGAGGTCATATCAAAGTTCGCTTTCTCTTCTGACATGACCACGGTGGTCATCTATGGACTTTCTGTCAGTTCTGAACATTCTGTCTGCCCTGAAGCGATCACAGAGATAGCGCATCAACCTTCTGTCTGCCCGGAAGCGACCACCGAGATCACCCATGAATCTTTTGTTTCCCCTAAAACAACCACCTGAGGTGGCCCTTGACCTGTCTGCCTGTGTCAATACAGTCAGGGAGGAGGGAACCTAAAGGGGCATTCCCGAGCTCCTTGCCGATCTTTCAGTTTCCCCCGGTCAGCCTAGGAGATTCTGCATTGCTGTGGGGGTCCTCGAACCTGTCGACGCTACGGTGCTGGCCGTCTGCACAGCCTGCTCCGCCCTGGTTGCCTGCACAACCTGTCCCGTCAAGGATGCCTGTTCAGCCGCAATCGTCAAGTCGTCTTCCATTTCATGGACCTGGCCCTCCATCCCGCCCCCTAGCCTGACTCCGCTTCACCTCCCTCCTGGACTTAAGCTGTTGTGTGTTTAGGAGTGTCTGGAAGCCACTCCTTAGGAGGGGGGCTATGTCAGGGTTAGCAGCTGGAGTGCCCATGACCACCACTAGAGGGCACTACACCCTGAACTGCTTCAGTCACTACCGGACTTTTCCCACAATCCACCTTGGACTTTCATACACTCACTCGCACACAGACACATACTACATTTCCCATAAGCCTTCTCACCTGCACTTATTGCATTCACACCTGCAGTAAATCACATCACACTATTACTCACGTTGTGAGGTCTTGTTATTTCCCTGTGTGTAACTTTTCTGAGCGTTTATTACCCGTGTTTACTTTCCTGTTTTTGACCCTGTCTGTTTACCGTTCTCTGCCTGCCCGTGGATTAACTGCTTTGTTTTACTGGACTGTGAATGATATCTGCCTGACCTGGACTTCTGCCTGACTATTGATTACCATTCTGCCATTCCTCGGATATACCTGTTTGCTGTTGTTTGACCCTGCCTGTACGACTAACCTGTTTGCAATTAAAAGCCTGCAATTGGATCTCATCCGCTGAATCGCCCTTCATTACAGTAGACATTTAAGAGGCTGTTCTGTCGATCTTGATTTATTGCAATTTTCTGGTGTTCAGTTTTATTTTGATCTTAGAAAATGTAGATACTTTATTTAGATCTCTTCAGAAATCAACTGTTGTTTTTCACTGGCATGTATATTAGGTGTTGAGGACTAGCTCATCTACAGCCTACATTTAGTATTAGTACAGTGTACTGTTAAATAGTACTGTTAAAATCAGATACTCTTAAGACTTTTACTCAAGTCATATTGGAATTGGTAACTTGTAATGGAGTCATTTCTGCTGTAAGTATCTGTACTTTTGTCACATATGGTTATCAGGTACTCTTTAAACCTCTGGCAGTATCTTCTGGTGAGATATTGAGAGATTTTATTGATTTCAATTTCAGTTAATATAACTCAAGATTGTGTGGCTGTAAGTCAGTTGTGTAGCAGCAGGTGTTCTGATTAATCGTCAATCATCACTTGTAACTTTGGTGAATCTACTTTCATTACATGCAAAAACTGATTTATTGTTTACTTTTACTCTCCATAGATTGGTACCATATGTAAACTGAGGAGTGTTCATTTAACACTGAGGATTTTTTCTGTGTACCAGTAAAATGCTATAATATTTTATTACAATTAAGTGGAAAATTGTCTTGGTCTGTATTTAACTAGGAACACACACTAAGAAACATGATGTGAGTTTTGTTGTCTTGCTGGGATCATACCAGCAACCAAAATCCAATGCTGGTCCGCTAGCACCGGGGTTCCTAGCCACATTCCTGGAGGCCCCCAAACACTTCCATGTGTCTCCTTAAACAAACACACCAGATTCTGATCATCAGCTTATTAGTAGAGACTCCAAGACCTGAAATGGGTGTGTCAGACAAAGGAGAGGTACAAAATATGCAGTGTTAGGGGTCCTTGAGGAACGTGGTTGAGAACCACTGCATTATAGCACACCTGCATCCCATGCTGTTAACCAGCATCCCATTCTGCTTCTAGCATATGAAACGTCTTTTGGGTTAGTTCACCCAAAAATGACAATTTCTGTCATTAATTACTCACCCTCATGTCCTTCCACATTCATAAGACCTTTGTTCATCTTTGGAACAGAAATTAAGATATTTTTTGATGAAATCAAAGAGGTTTATGACTCATCTATAGACAGCAATATAACCGCCATTTTTAAAAGAGTCGATGTGACTGCATTGGCTCAACCTTAATTTTATGAAGTGATGAGAATACTTTTTGTGTGCAATAACAAAACAAAAATGACAACTTTATTTAACAATGTTTTCTTCTTTGTCATTCTCATATGTTGTTTACATGACATGAGTGTGTGTAATTAATGAATAAATTTTCATTTTTTGGTGAACTAACCCTTTAAGTATATAACCTTGTTTCCTTGAGTAGTGAATGAGACACTGTGTCAGTTGCTGACGCTATGAGGACACCCTCCAGGTTTGACAATGTCTATAGCCAGTTTATTGGCTGATGGCACCAGCAGTGTCGTCCGAGGCATTATGTTACTGATGCCTCAAAAAACTGCAGTGTTTTACAAAAACCTAGCGTATCTTTGACCATACAAAAACATAATCCCTAAGAAACAGAACCATAAAACCATAAAATGCCTAAACAAAATGTGTACAAAAATCCTTGTTTATCAAGCTGATAATATCAACCCACTTCACAAAATACTGTGACAGGCAGTCCTCACCAGCCAGACATTGTCCAATAACACAGAAAATATAATAATATAATAAATATAATAACACACTGTAACTCAAATTGCTGAAAAAAATCTAATGCTACCCATGATAGAAATGTGTCAGAACACCCAGTGCATCACAGTTTACTGGGTATGGAGATGCATAGCCACAGATTGGTCAGAGTGCCCTTAATGACCCCTGTCCACTGCTGAAAGCACCTCCAATAGAATTGAGCCACGGAGCGATGAAAGATTTACTGGACTGATTAATCACACTTTCTTTTAGATCAGATGGTTGGCCAGTGATCTGTGCATCGTTTAGTAGGTGAAGAGATAGCAGCAAGATGGACTAGGGTAGAGGGCTGCATTGTGTTTGGGCTCCCGCAGGACCCGCGGGACCCAATGCAAATCTCGCGGGAGTGGGCGGTCAGAAAATTTAGCGGGAGACCCGCGGGGAACGATGGGATTTGGCGTGTAGTAGAAATGAAGTGAACACAAGAAGTTGATAAGAAAATGAAAGCGGCTGTTTACTTGACAAAAGCAAAACAAGGCAGGTCAGACATATGGAAACAATTCTAAATTGACCTTTCGCAAACAGTTTGATTGACAGGCGATCTAACCAATAAGAACGCCGAATCCACCATCTTATCCAACAAAGCCGTCAGGGAGTTGCTCATAGTAGATTAACATTGGTGAACTTCATGTTCATTCATGTTTATTTGATACTGTAAATGAACTAGTATGAAGAGAAGATCGGTTCACGAGCCGTTTGAAGGATCTGTCTCGACACATTCAGGAGCCACTATACGGTATTTAGTGTTTAAACTGCTTTAAATAATTACAATAATAATACAATAATAACATTTAATACTTTGACTTTGTCTTTGCTCCGCGATGTATTTTTCACTGTGGGAGAACATGATGTGTGGTGTGAGAGAGCATGGGTTGTCGGGCATTGCAACACGGGGCTGGTTTTGCGAAGGGTCAATTGTCACTGACAAAATGGGAGTTAAACTTCATAAGTTGCGGTAAATGTGCAAAATTGTTCGTTTGCAACGGACATAAATCTGGCACCTCTGCCCTGAGGCGACATGTTTCCAAGTTACTTGTTTGGTGAGTGTGTATGCATTAGCCTAAAAACTGAGGTGCCGCTAGTTGTGGATTTGTTTTAACAGTTAGGCCTAATGTTTTACAACCCTAATAAAAAAAAAAAAATGAGCCTACCCAATATGTTTGTCATGTGTGGTGGTTTGGTTTAGCATTGGTTAATTCATCTTATTTAAACAATCAGGTTTAAAGTCTGTTATTCTGGATGTTAACCTGAACGAATAGTTGATTTGAGTATATGTGTAGCTACATTACGTCAAATAAAGTCCGCGGGAGCGGGCGGGAGTGGAACACACAGGTTGCGGGAGCGGGCGGTCCTGGTCATACATTCAGCGGGAGCGGGCGGGTGCGGGTTTAAGAAAACAGTCCCGTGCAGGGCTCTAGACTAGGGTAATGTTTTGCTGGGAAACGTCTCGGTTACGTATGTAACCCTCGTTCCCCGAAGGGAAACTTGGGGCTGGCATTCATGTGGATGTTACTTTGGCATGTACCAACTACCTAAAGATTATTGTTATATGATTGCAGTGGCCTCTTTCAGCAGGATAATGAGTTCAAGTTTTTACTTTGGCCTCCAATTTCCCCAGATTTCAATCTGATTGAGCATCTCTGAGATATGCTGGACCTACAAATCCGATCCATGGAGGCCCCACCCTGCAACTTGCAGGACTTGAAGAATTTGCAGCTAATGTCCTACAGGGCAGTGAATTGGATCGAAAACACATTCTCTGCACCAAGACCTACCTCTTGAAAGCATACACATTTCTTGTGGAGTGGGCTCTATTATTCAAAATAGTCTCTGTAATATCTGACGAGAAACCTGAATCAAAGTGCTCCATTCAGAGAACAAACCCAGAGGTTCCTTGATGAGGATGTCACACACTGCCCCCAACCTATGAAAGCAGATCCACTTTGATCTAAATCTCGCACAAAGCAGAGGAGTAAAATATTTGAGTAAATGTAATTAGTCTCTGTACTTTTGGCTACTTTGTAGTTGTACTGAGTATCAAAGATATTAGCAACTTTTACTCTCAACTTGATTACATTTTAGAACAAGAAAATGTACTTTTTACTCCAATACATGTGTGATGATAATGCAATTACACATTACATTTTGCATAACACCTAACTTTTTCTGCAGTAGTTTGTTTTTGCTATAAAGAAGAGATATCACCATCAAAGGGCATTGAAGGTATTATATCTTGTGCGTTTTTCCTTTACTCACCTAAAACTTGTCAACTAAGCTTCTTTATGTTAGTGCGAGTGCATTGGCAGGTAGTTGCTGGATTGCAAGTGTTTGATTTAGGAGATGAGGTCATAACTGCAACCGGTAATGAGGCCGAAACGAGCACATCCATTGCAAGTACACTTTGACTATTTAATTTTATAAGGTATCTCCTGACCACAAACCCTCATTCCCCAAAACACACACCCCACTCCACAGTTTGTATGAAAAAGATTTGTTTGGTAGGCTACCAAACCTCATAATTAACTCAAAATGTGAATGTAACTTGATTAAATGATGTTAAACCGGGGAACTTCTGTGCGTATCATTGCCTATTGAACTTCTGGGACTTTTGGCTGTGGCTGTTCCAAAGGTCTGTGCAGCTGACGGATGCCGACTTGATCCACGTGGGTCTAATTGTCTGTTCTCTGGAAGCTGAAGTTATCGGCAGCTGCCACACGCTCAAACGCTGAGGCGCCACCCCAGCACAGCTAACCAGAGCAGACTAATTGCAATGGCCTTTTCATCATCTCGAATCAACCACTCCTCTGCACGCACAGGGGAAGAGGTGCCTATAAACACGCGCACACACACACACACACACACACACACATACACAAGCACTCTCTCTGCTTCTCACAGATGGACACATACAGACTGTAACGTGGCCTGTATCACTCTCAAGTCAGCCTCGTCCAGCAGTCTGAGGAGTATTTAACAGAGAAACATGCTGACCTCCAATGTACACCACTACCTGCCAGCCTTAACCCGACTTCAGCAGCCGTTTAAGAGGGCAGGGAGGAAAGGGTAGAGGGGGGCTGAAGGTTCATTGGTACTGGAGGGTCCTGGCAGCTGGCCGGTCTGTCTGACATTAGATCAATAGTGTCCGTACTTGGGGTGCAGTAGGGTTGACAGCAATCCACGTGCCATAATTGGACCGAAGATGTAGCTAGGCCCATCCCACCACCCCCATCGGCCTAATATCACCCCCCACCCCCTTCCCAAACCAGACTAGCCCCCATGCATCCATCGCCCCTCCCCCCTCCAGCACTGTCACATCTGTCATATGTCATCCCAAACCTCTAGTGTCTCCACAGGAGACTGGTCACTCCTTACGCTCATTTCCTTGGGTTTTTCTTTCATTTTCCTTTCTCACTCTCTTTCCAGGAGTCATGCAAATGTCCACTTAAGGAGATGAATGCCAACCATATTAGGGCCGTTCTTCATGCTTTATGCAAAAGAAAGATCTGTGTCATCTGAGGATTTCACGGGAATAAAGTCACCGTTTATTTGGAAAGATGAAACTGCCTGTAGAAAAAAAAGAGATGATTTGGTTCAGCTTATTAAAACTGAGGGGAAGAATACACAACAAGCCTCTTGTGAAGAGTAACAAACAATAGATGAGCTATGGATGAGGTGACTATACATAAGCCAAAAGAAATGAATAATACCAAAATGTAAAATATGGCAGCTGAGAGGTCCCTCACCCTGTTTCCAATCTCAGAGATTTTTGTATCGCAGTCTCACGCAGGGACTTGCATATTTCTAGAGCAAATATTGACTGAAACCTTCAGTTGAATTTCAAATGAATGACTGCAAGATTTCATTCAAAGCCATGACTGAAATGTTTGTGCAGAGCAGCAGCACTTGCCAAAGAGTGTGATAATTCCTCTTCTGCAGTATGGGAGGCCAAGCGTTGTGTTCTTTCGTATGATTTCTGTATCTCCTCTCAGTTTAATCTAAAAAGGTAGACGGCATCTTCGATATCCGTGGATAGCCCTTTTGAAGCTTAAACAGTAAAAGTATGCAGCCTGATTTACTTTATCTGAAGAATGAAGGGCTTAGGCACAATCCCATAAAGAGGGGAATTTTACTTTTTGAACAGATGAGCGAGATATTTAGCCCAGCGAGACTAAAAGGTTTGCCTTCACTAACAGCTGGGAAGCTGTATGACTGTCATTTCTTTATCTGGGGAGCCAAAAAGCTTTTGGATTTTCATGCATCAAGTGACAGCATGAGAGATTTTAAAATATAATCACAATCAGATTAACAAACGTTTTCACATTAAAAAGGAGAAGCTATTAGCAAACTTATCATCAATATGCACCTATTAGGAGAGGCTTGTTTGTGATGCAAATCTGTTTGACTTTCTTCTGCGACTCAGAAAAAAAAAGAAAGAAAGAAAAAAGCAATTCTGAAGAATGCTCATGCAGTGCCATATAATGGAAGAATGCCATTTTGGCTGCCATCATGCTCCATAGACAAATCCCTCTCAAATCTCGTTTGCACTCTCACATATTCAAACTTGCCGTGCCATGGTCAGTAACAAATCCCATTTTATTTAAAAAAAAAAAAAAAGTTCTGAACAGCTCTTCTATAACGAGCCAATTTTATTAAACCTATTATATGAAAGACTACCCAGCAAACATTTGGACATTTCATGACCATTGAAAAGACGTCCCTCCCTTCATGGTTGAAAAATGGTTCCAAAATTAAATTTGAATGGACATCTTTGATGTTATCTTATTAATTAATTAATTATTATATATTGAACTACACGTAGCTAAAAGTCAAAGTTATACAATTATTGTATAATTGTACAACAATTATACATGCAACCCCAGAGAATTGAGTCTTCGCCGGCATTTTGATTGACAGGCGATCTTACCAATCATAACCACGAATCTGCCATTTTGTCCGACAAAGCAGTCAGGGGAGTTGGTAGATTAACGTTGGTGAACTTGAACTTGATAAATTGTGTGTACTCACATCTTTCCACGCTTGAAACAACATTCTTTCTGATGTTCATTCATGTTTATTTGATGCTATAAATTAATTAGTATGAAGAGATGATCGGTTCACGAGCCGCTTGAAAGAGCTACAGCAATCTGTCACGACATATTAAAGAGACACTATACAGTTTTTATTGTTTATATACTTCTTTAAAAAATTACAATATTTTAAATATGAAACAATAAATAGAAATATGTTTCATATCAAAAGTAACCTGCTCTGTCTCGTCTGTCGACGTGTTGTCAGTGTCCTCTTTGCTCCGCAATGTATTTTTCACTTGAGAACATGATGTGTGGCGTGAGAGTGTATGGCTTGTCGGACATAGCAACAGTAACTAAAGGGGGCGGGTCTTTGCAAAGGGTCAATTGTAGACATTTACAAACTTATCTGAATGCATTTTTAAGAAATGTTCTGTGTTACATATTTTTTACGGATTTATGCCGTCCTACCGCAACTATTTTTGGCCAGGGACACAATGTTGCTGTCGTGATCTACACAACAACCCATGAGATAAAAGTCCACAGATTCATATGTTGCCTCTTAGAGACAAGAGGTTGCTAATGCTGACAATGCTGTCATTGTAAAATGGAACTAATCACACACAAGCAGGGGTACAGGCACTAATGTCAATTCTCTTGGTTCAATGTCAGGCCTCTTTTCCCCACAGACATTGTGCTTACTTTTACATGTACTCTGGTTCACTGGTCTAAAATATATGCTTAACAAACAAGGAGATGGGGGGAGGGGTCAAAAAAGAGAGTCTGTGCGTCGTGGCAGGTCTGTGTTAAGTGATCTGTATTCCATGTGAGTCCACAGTTCCCTAACCCTGTGAAATTAACAACACATCCCTCCTCTGCGACCTCCGACCTCTCACATAATACCACATCCAACCAGCGCCATGCATGAGTGTGTCTGTGTAATGTAAAAGGGACCCAAAATGTCCATGTCAATGTTTTCATTAAACACTGCCTGGAGAGGCAAGGTTCTGCTGCTAAACCAGAGACCACAACGTCCTTTATCCTCTAACCGAAAATAATAACATTATTCTTTGTGAGAGAAATGACATCTTTTATTTTTTTATTCTTTAATATAAGGCCAACAACAGTGATTATATTCTCGTCAGATACAGGGGAATTGTGGTGAACCTCTCAAGAACATATCCATATTTCAGTCAGATAGTCTAAAACATGCATACATACATTCATATTTATAATAATGTTCATTCTTTCATTTTTTTAAGAAATGATTTCTTGCAAAAATATATAAATGTAAAAATGTAATATTTGAGGAAAAAAGTAAAATGTTCTACAGAAATGTACATTTACTGTCATGAAATAATAAAAAAAAAACTTGATCCTAAAAAAAAAAAAAAAAAAAAAAACATTGATCCTAAACCAGGCATCATTTTCGTTTTGAAAAAAAAAAAAAAATTCCCCCTTATGATTTTTGGGTCAAATGTGATCTGCAAACGTTTTAGTGAGTACACTGTAATACCTCATTCCCTGAGAAAGCTTGACACACACACACACACACATACCTGCACAACTAACATTGGTCTTAGACAAAGTGTGGGAGTTTCAAATCTAGGATGAGGCATTAAATTGAGGATAAGAGGTTCTGAATGAGTGTTTAGTGAACATAATTTCCCATAGACCACCTGGAGGATGACAGCTTACAAGATAAGGAGCGAAACTCAACTACTCCAGCACTAAAGCAGAGATTGGCAGCTGAGAGTAGAACCTGCAAACTGACCTACACGTGAGACCTCCTCACCTCTGCCTCATAATCACCAGTCTGAGGGAGGCAGCGGCTCACTAAAAGGCAGCAGCAGCCATTAGAGAGCTGCTTAAAACTCCACTTAAATATCTCTTTATGGACGATTACTTAAACTGGGGTTTGGTATTTAAATGACACTTTCAGGGGCTTTCATCTGTGGTAATTCAATTGCTTGCTGGCATCGACTGAGGCTCCATTGTTACAAAAGATGAGCAAACATCAGCTAGAGGTGGTAAGAGGTTTCTAAAGACAACTATACCCACAACTCAACTTCCCTGATAAATACAAGACGGAAGCTATTCCTATTAATTTCAGAATAGCATTATATATTTCTCAGTGACATGCCTTTCTATCGGAAAACAGCTCTTCATGTAATAAAGGCTCAGTCACTTTTAAAATAAAAAATAGGCATGGACATGCTGTACTGCATTTCAGATTTGTTTGTATTTTTCTAATGGTGGCACGAAACGACGTGTATGTGTGTGTGTAGGTGTGTGTGTGTGTGTGTAGCAGGTCCAAGGCCCAGGTCCCCCAGCAGGAAGAGGCTTGGATCAGTGGAGACAGCCGTTAGCCTGGGGTTAGCTGGGCTGGCACGCCAATGCTGTGACAGGGGACAGGGGCGATGGAGTGGAAAGCAGACAGCAGCATTTGTGAATGTTGTACTGGCTGTTCAGAACAGCTGAAGCATTTAAAGATGGACGCCGCTAACCTGCCTGGGAGCAGAGTCGGCCCGAGTGGTGGCAGGACACTACTGCGCGCATCACTTCTAATGCTACCAGAAAGGATGCAGCTTATGGTTATGTGTGAGACGTAGAATAAGAGCTTTTAGGTAAGGAGATTTTTGAGAGATCAGTGTCAGGTATAGTTTACTCAGTAACACTTTACAATAAGGTGTCATTAGTTAACATTAGAAAAGATTCCCAAGCCACATAAGAGGTCCATGTGACTCTATTTCAAGCCTTATGAAATCATACGCTAACTTTGTGAGAATCAGACCAAAATTCATTGCTTTCAAATCATATTTTAGTATTCAAACATGCGTGATATGCATTCAAGTGTTTCCTAGCTAATTTATAGCAATACAATAATGCAATGAAATGTTTCATTTAATGTAATGGAGTGTGGTTGTCAATAGCGCTCTTGTGAAAATATTCATATCTGAAAATGGACACTCCGCTAAGATTCCCCTCCTTTCTTTGACATTTCCCACCAGCTCTACATTAAGACTTTTGACGTTCCAGACACACGCAGAGACATTTGAGAAACCATAACATAAGAAAGCGAGGGTGGTGAGGTAGTGAGAGAGACAGAGAAAGAGAGAGAGAGAGAGACTGTATATCCTTGCATCTGTGGGTCAACAGAAATACCAGCTCATGACTGAGCAGCCAGACAGCGGAGTGAGAAGTCTGTCACATCTGCCATAACTGACAAAGCATCTGTGATCCAGCCAATCACAGCTGTAGTAATTAGCCTGTAACATTCCGTTCTCAGATAATGGAAGAACAATATCTGTGTGATCTGAACACTCATACGGCTCTAAAAGCACATGAAGAGCTCTTAATGGAAATGATTAATATACTATAAGCCAGAGCTCTACCCCTTAGAGAAAGATAGCAGCGATCGTTCCATCTGAATTAAAACATGCTGCGTGCCCACGTGGGCTCTTATCATGACCCCACCAAGAACAGAATCAGATAATCTTTGAGTGTCATTCCCTTGATGGTACTCTGTCATCCCTTGACACATCAACACATCAGCCTGACTGTGTTATAGCGAGAACTGTAGGCATTCCCCATGAATAGGGTACACTTTGGTCTCTCTCTTTTTATTTTTTTATTTTTTTTGTGATGGTAAACCTTTAAATGTAAAACCTTACAATTTAAATAAAGTAATAATAAAATATACTTATCTGAATTGATGGAAGAACAAGAATGAAATAAGTTATTTCATAATAATATAGTTCCATTACTACAATTTGTTTACAAATTGCTGTGTTAACTGCATTCATCAATAATTTATTAGAAATTTAAACTAGCCCCTAAAAGTAGCTTATTATTTTAGTATAAATATAGTATAGTATATTTATTTTTCTTTGTTTTTCTTTTTTTCTTTATTAAATTGTGTTACATGTTGCTAAAAGGAATGCAAAAATTGCAGACATATGAAACATTTATTAATAATAATAATAATAATAATATTTATTAAATAATTAAAATCAAATTCTTACTTTGAACTCCTGGGGGGACACTCTCATCTGAAGCATCCTCTTTCACTTTCATTTGTTCTGTTAAAAAAAAAAAAGAGAAAGGTAAGTGTCTCTATATTTCTATACATTGCTATAAAATTATTTTTTCCCTCTTCCCCTTACTCTTTTTATATTCAAACTGAATCATATCTTCTATTTATCATTCATATCCGTGTTTATGCATAATCACACCTCAGAATATTTGAGTCAGTTTAATGAACATCTCCCTCTTTCTCTTTCTCTCTCTCTACAGCAAATGCTGGTTTCTGTTAGAGTTTGTCTAATATGAAACAGGGCCATGGGGAAGGATTGCCAATGTTTGCCTGTGAGTTTACTCAGAGATGAACCAGAGACGAATCTTCCTACTCTATATATATGCAGAGACTTGATTTTAATTCACTGTAAAAGTACACCACACACACATACACACACATCTCTCAAGGCTTTGAAAATTAAGCATTTTTAAAGGTTGAATTAAAGATTGAAAAAGCATAAAGTTGAACAAAGCCTCAATTTCTCCATTGTGCATCTGCCTTTATTAACCTTTACTGTCCCCCATATGTGTCATCTCAAATCTGTTAAAGAAAAAAAAAATAATCTGGTATGTTTCTTTTTTATTTTTGTATCCTCATTCAAAGATGCATTAGGCAAGAGATAAAAGCTTAAAATGCTGTTTGCTTTTATTTATGGCTAGTTTGTATGCTGAGAAAAGGTCCGTAAAATTCACGGTGGAATTCCACCAAAAAGGAGAAAACAATCATTTGGATGAAGTGCATGGTTCATTCCATCCTAATTCCGGATTCAGCCAGCATATCATGGAAATTTTAACAGTCATAGAGGATTAACCCGTGTGGGTTGCAGGGGGTCTCGCTTGCCGCTAGATTTAGAGGCATCAGAATCGCTGCTGTTCAGAGTGAAAGAGAGAGAAATTTCATTTTCACCCATTGTTCTCCCATCCTGACCTGCTCTCTTTTTGCATAATCATGACAGCTATGCAGGAATATTTAGGCATTAATAATGAATTGTGTGAGGTTCACACTCTCTATTCAGAAATGGAACCTAGTGACCTTCACACTGGGCGAGAGTCACTCAAAACAAGTGGCCATCCTTCAACCCCTCAGGTCTTTCTCTGCAAACCATTATTGAATTGAAATATTTAAAGTTTCTTCTTTATGGCACTTTCCACCAACAGGGTGCAAAAGTAGGCCTCGGAACCTTTTTTTTAGTGAAAGCAGGTGCTTAACATTTATAATGTTTAAATGTGTAAGATTAAATATTATATGAACTGTGTTATTTTCTATTCATTTTCTATTAGGTTTGCTATTTTTGAAACGCTGTTAAAATATTAAAATTCACACAAAATGCATTTGTGTGATTTCATTATTTAAAAAAAAAAAATGAAGTAAACATCAAAATTAAGACAAAGTTGAATAATAATAATAAATAAAAAAATGTGCATAATTTCAGTCATTGCTGTTCTTGGACCCCTGAGGTATAGGACAGGAAAACGACCATTTTAAAATAGAAAGGGTAGAGATATGCATTTAGCTTCTCTTTAGGTTCTTTTTTATGCTGTAACATAAATAGGCTTTGAACCTACAATAATAATAATAATAAAAAAGAATACTTAAGCCTATTTGTGTTTAATGTCTCAACTGGTGATTTATTATTATTATTATTTATTTATTTTTTTAATGAGAGAATTGATCATATTGGAGATCTGCAGTAGACTATATTGTCAATATGAAGACACATATCTGAAAGGGCATTTTTGAAGAAACTGGTTTGGACACAGTTGACACTCATCCCTGTGACACAGCAGTGAAAAACCACAATGGCCTTTCTTCATAACCACAGGCATAACCACAGAATATCTCAACAGCCACAGAAATCCTGTCCGAACATATCACTGACACCTCCTCTGTGCTACATGCATTTAGGAGATTATGAGCATTCAGCTCTTGTCTGGGACACCAGAGGGCTGCCTGAGACTGTCAGAATGTGTCATGTGTCAGTAACATCAGGACCCAAGAGACTGGCCTTCACGACTGGAACAGTGCCGACCCTCAAAAGAAACACTTTAAGCTAACATAGATTTTGTTCAAATATGTTATATATTATTATATGTATTAGTTTTTTTTTTTTTTTTTTTTTTAATGATTACTTCAAGAGGAGACAGTTATAATGAGCAGTTCCATGCTGAATCCATACACTTTGATATACTGATTTTTCAGGGAAAACTGCATAAGTCTGCAGAATGATTGTATACATGGTAAAATGTGATAAACTCTTATTTAACAAGAATATTTTAAAAACCATTCATATCTGTCCACCTGAAATTAACCACATGCAAAAATAAGGGAGTCCTGCACTCTGTTCAGTGCACATACTTCAGTTTAGAAGCTTATCCGAATGCTTGAACAGAGCACAGAGCCGATTTCACAAGAAAACATATTTACTTTACAAGGTGGTGATTTTACAATGAATTAAATATCATTTTTGGATAAAATAAATAAATAAATAAGCATAAAGGTCCACGCTTAAACCCATCCTAAACATAACCACCACATGGGGTGCAGCAGACTGTGCAAAAAACATATGAATGAGTATAAATTCGTGAAGGTAACTAGTTAACTGAAGTTCAGGAGAGAGGCCACATTTCAACCAATCACAAACCAATTCTCTAAACCTTATATCGGGTACCTACAGTACTGTTTTGCCTTGTTCTCTCTAACCCTCCCTTCCTCTCCCTCTCTCATCCATCCTTACCACCCCCTGTGCTCTCCCCTTCCAGGTTGTATCAGAGGTTCCTAATCACTCTGCCTAGATTTAACTGAGATGATGACCCCACTCAGAGTCTCCTGGCCGCCAACACCAGATGCTCGAATCAACCTGATTACCATCCCTTTCGCCCTTCCTCTCCATCCTCTCCCTATACATACCTAACTTTCTTTAATAAATAAATTCTCCAACATTTATGGTTGTGGAGTGGTTCTTGCTCGTGAAATATGAATTAACCAATTTGTCAAAACAAAATAGTTACAAATATTTACAAATTATAGCCTATACAGTATGGGGTACAATAGAATTAACAAACAAAAATTAAAATGCAAAAAAAGAAAGAAAAATAAAGCATTTCACTTCTACACATTTACAAATTTAAATTTATAAATATATGAAAATTTCAAATGCATTAATTTTCATCTCTCCTGATTCAAAATGTCCTTTACCTAAATGTGACTTTGTGAAGTATTGAGGGAGTTTTCTCTCTGCTCATCTGGAGTCTTCCACCTTATTCTGATTTGTAATGGTTACTCAAGAATGGTCAGACAATATTCATTGAAGAGCTTATTCAATGTCACATATGCAGCAGGCAGTCGATATGTAGGTAGAGTCCTTCACACAGTACGAAAGTCACCGCTGTCATTTATTTAATACATAATCGTTTCTCAGTGGGTGTGAAGATAGGACGTCAGCTCTCCATTTGCAGATAGAAAAAGCAGGCAGGTTAGAGACAGCAGTGTGAATATGGACAGGAAGATAACTACGCACTTAGGCTGTCTATGAGGAAGATTACATCCTAAACATGGGATGGTGGGGAAGGGATGTAATTGACCAGTAATCATTTTGTGTTGTCAGTGGGCTGGTCCAGGGGTTTGTGGAAGGACTGGTGGATGGAGAGTTATAGACTGCAATCTAAGTCTGTTCAATTCTACCCTAGCACTTAATTTGGGAGAGACTCTGGATATTATCTCTCATCATGACCTTCTTCATACACATCATGTCAAGGGTTAGTCCAGAGGAAAAGCTGGAGCCGGATCATCCCGGCAGGGGTTTAAGCTGAAAACATGGTGCTTGAGGAGATCTCATACCGGGAGCTGCAACAGAGAGGTCCACTCTCACTCCCCAGCTGTCGCTCAAAGCACGCTATGGCCAATCACAGTAGGCAGGCAGGCAAAGGCGTGTGACACACACAAAGCTACACACACCTGCTACACACACAAAGTTAGAAAGTCAGTTATTGTGTTTCAACACTGCTGATGACGTGTTCAGAGACTGTTGGAATCATTTTGTGCTGTTTATTTCCATTTCCATGTTTTCTTCAAATAATGATTTGATGGTTCAAATTCAAAAAGACAAAAATTATACCTTTAAGGGTGAAACAGCTTCGGGTAGTACCTTTAAAGGACATCTTTTTACCTTATTTACCTGTAAAAGTTCATTGTAGTACCTCATAAAACTGCTCTAAGGTACTAAATGCACCTAGAGGTAGATAAGGCATCGAGTTTTCCTTTTAAGGTTAATGACAAGCTGTTACCCTTACCCTTGTTGTACCCCTAAAGGTACAAATTTTGTACACTTTTTTTCTGAAAAAAAGAAAGCTGTATCTATCTCAGGTGTTTTGTTTGTTTGTTTGTTTCTAGCGACTAACAAGAATTACTGACCAAATAACAGGATCATTTTTCTTCCTGTGAGAAACACAGCTGGTATGACCTCTGCTGTCCCTGTTGGTCTGGGTTGGATGTGAAATGGTTAGAGCCACTGGAAGCCATCAGACTGAGTTAGTGTGGACAGTCCTGCTCTCTACCCACTGCCCAAGACCGGTCATAGCCACCAACACAACACACTATGATCTGCCGGGCTGGGACACAGGGGGCTGACAGGAAGCATTAGACAGGAGGAAAGTCTAATACTACCACACCTCTGCATGCAGTCATCGCTCCTACATGATCACAGTTCACAACACAACACAACAACAAAAGACAAAACACAAAGACAAAAAGCTTCTTTTCTTTAGAAATTTTTAATAATTTCAGGCATTCACTTTTACACAACACATAGTTAGATATTTTGGTAACACTTTAGATAAAGCCCTTATATTTAATGCATTATAAAAGTATAGTATATTCTTATTCTTATAATTCATTGCATGTTATAATACAGGTTAATACTTATCTTTTAATTGTTACACCTTAGAAAGTATGATCAGGGATGGGTAGGTTACTTTTAAAATGTATTTCACTACAGATTACAAAATACATGCTTTAAAAAGTAATTTGTAACGTATTTCGTTACATTACTCAAGTTTAGTAACTTAATCTAAATACTTTAGAATACTTTGGAATACTAATAAGTAACACAAAAAGGTCATTGAAAGTTTTTTCCCTCAGAATTGCGTGATATAAAGTTGCAATTGCAAGTTATGAAGTCAGAATTATGAGATATAAACTCGCAATATTGAGAAAAGTCAAAAATATGAGATATAAACTCACAATATTGAGAAAAGTCATAATTATGATATATAAACTCGCAATATTGAGAAAAGTCAGAATTATGAGATATAAACTCACAATATTGAGAAAAGTCAGAATTATGAGATATAAACTCCCAATATTAAGAAAAGTCAGAATTATGAGATATAAACTCACAATATTGAGAAAAGTCAGAATTATGAGATATAAACTCACATACTAAATTCACAATTGTGAGAAAAAAAGTCAGCATCGCAAGTTTATATCTCCCAATTCTGACTTTATAACTTGCAATTGTGAGTTTAAATCTCGCAATTCTGAGAAAAAGAATTCAAAAAAAAGTTGCAGTTACGAGTGAATTATAAAATGACTCACAAACAACTATCACAAAACATGAAAACATGAAACTTAACTCCGCTTTTTCAGACTGTCAGAGTCAGAGAATCACCAATTGCTGTTTAAATGACATTAAAATTCAAAGTAATCACTTTGGTAATCTAAAATACGTTTCAGATGTAACTGTAATCTGGTTACCACCCATTTAAAATGTAACTGTAATGAAATACAGTTACTCAAATTTTGTATTTTAAATACGTAACTAAGTTACTTGTATTTCGTTACTCCCCAACCCTGAGTATAATGCATTATGACAAACAACCAAAATCAGATGTAACAAGGAATCTGCAAATATTATAATGCATTTTAACTTTGTTTACAATTATTTATTAAAAGAGACAATGCATTATAATGCTAATTATAATTATGAACACATTTATAATGCATTACGCACAATGGCCTTAAGTGTTAACTACTATTTCTTATATAATGTTTTAATTTTTGCTTTTTTTATGCAAACAACATACAAAAATGTGCATGTGGTGACATTTTTGCAAAATAATACTACTTTGTTTCTTGCATAGGTTGACTTTGCCAGTTTGCATGCTCCTTGAAATCAATTTGAACCTTGTTGTTGCTAGAGCCATGTTCTAACTTTTTTGAAGCCCAATACTTGCCTTTCATGTTTAGACATCAAGATGCATGTTTCCACAACTTAACAGTCAAACAATTCAAATGACTTAAGTATGTGCTTCAGTTAGATAAGGCAACAATGAAAAAGTGATATTGCCTAAATGTTCATTTGAACATGTGCTAAAATCAATGAAGTATATAATACATTGACTTATTGGTTATCTTTATAGTTTTTAAGTCCTGCCTTACTTTTAATATCTGCTCAGAGAATAATAGTTATCTACTAATCGTATCACAACTAAGTAATTGGTGAAACCTTTGAATGAAATAACACAATATTTTAAACTAAGCTAAACCCAACAAAACCGGAGGTGCCTCTCCTACAGGAAGTACCATCCAGAGGAGTCTCTTCTTATCCCATTGTGGGGGGAACAATGATGTTCTTTAGCAGCTCTTGATGAGCAAACAGTCAGTACCCTCCCATCTCTCCAACTGCACACATCTCAGAGAGCATTTTAAAACAACAAAGTAACGATGGGCTGCAGCTTCATCCACGGGAGAGAGACGCCTCTTCCCTTCCTGCCTTTGAAGCGCCAAGGAGCCATTTAATCAATTATTAATCAAAGTGGCGTGTGGAACTCAAAGACACTCACTTATGCTGTAGATGCTGTAAGGGGCTTCAGAGAGAAGATTTCAATGTGCTATCATTGAGGTGTCTCTGGTTTTAATAAGGTGGTTTAAGGTACATGTGCACTCAGTGAAAGGTTCCTTTTAAGGTTGAGTTCTACAGTGGGAACACGACATGCCTGACTAGCACAGATTAATGGGGTGTAAATGAGAATCTAGGTGTTGGAGCGCTGCAGAGTGAGAAGTCAAGAGCAGATACAAAGCCTCGGGGAAGAGGATGTCTTACATGCTGAGGAGGATGCTTTTGTCAATTAACGTAATGCTCAGTGCACACACTAAGCTTGATAGCCATGAGGAATTATGAAAGCTTAAATGGCAGCAATTAATGCTGTGTATGTTTGGAACTGCTTTATTTCAGTTTAATTTTAACCAGATTTCAGATGAAATCTTTGTTGCTCAGCCACTGTTCTTTCATAGCTGTGGAGACTTAATTGAGTTTTCAGATGTACCACTGACATATAATATAACTCGGAAAAGAGGACATACAGTGAGAGTATCTTAACAATTACTGTGTATAAAATAGTTCAGATCATTTGGTCGTGAAGTTTTGAAGTTTGATTGCAGACAAATTTCACAGTTTGAGACATTGTTTAGATTGCTAATGAAATTGTAGAGGAGACACAGATGAGATGACTGGGATCTATTTTTTTTTTTTTGAGAAGCAGGGGACATGTTAAAAAAAATTCTGTATATCATTTCTTGCACAAATAAATTTGAAAGTGCAGAGAATAGGTTTCTGGAACACTCCTCAAACTCATTTTAGAATACGAGAAAATATTGTGAGATCAGAAAAATAAGTCTTTATTTGCTCTCACAATTGATGTATTAAGGGGATTTTAAAACCTTTTAAATAATGAGTCTCTTAAACAATCTTGAAGTGGGATAGTGCTTGACAGAATGACTTTGCTAAAAATCCTGTTATGGAGCGTTTTAAGCTACACTGCAAACAGTACAGTAGACCAACAACACTGCAGAGCACAGGGGCGATGAAATGAAAAGCACTGGAAATGTGTTTATCAATGCATTGCCATTACTCCCCAGGCCCACAGGAACACAACGGGAGTTAGTTCATTTGATAGAATTGATTCCAGGGGTCACTTTATGGGGCATGAATCCCTCAATTCCATTTATGAATAAAAATGGTGCCTCTTGCAACTCAATCCAAACATTCTATAAAAAATTCATCCATTTTCTTTCAGATTTTTTCCCGCCATTCTGTCAGTCTTTTAGTGTTAGACAAATTGAAGTGCGCGCTCAGAGGGAGGCCAGCAGTAAGTGGAGAATCCATTTGCCCAGTCTATCTATCGGAAGAGAGCAGAGAGCAGACGTTCAAAGGCGGCAGCCACAATACAGGTGACACCAGGTCAGTCTCTCTTCTGTCCATCACCTGCATGATGGGATTGTTCTCAGTGGAGGAGAAGCTCTGTGAAGCTCAGGCTCTTTTTGTGATGGTCATATCTTCTGATTGATGGCTTCATGGCCAGGGCCAATGTGGCCTTTTTAAATAATTTATGTTTCAATTGCTGTGGACAACTGCTTTATAACAGGAGTTGTTATTTTTTTTACATTGACTTAACGATCAATAGTTTAAAAGACATCAGACCTAGACTAATGAAGTTCTTAACAAGGTCTCTGGGGGATGAAAATAATTACTGCTAAGCCACTGACCACCATGAGGACAAATCTATTCTCATCTTCTAACACAAAACCTGTGAGTAGAGGAACATATAGGAGCTTGATTGATTTGCTTTTAAATAATTTTACTTCATGTATTCCTATACCCTTGTCAGATACTCTCATACGGATGGGACCAGAAAATGTGTGATTTTTATATGGAACATTGGACCTATTATTATTATTATTTCAAATGGCCATATTGTAATTTACTACTGTCAAACTGTGAATGGAGGCAGAGATAACTCAACACATTTTAAGTCCTGTTCTTTACAACAGAAATGTACAGTGTCATGCTTAATATGTGTGGACTCTTGGTTGTCCATATGTTTTTTGATAAGAGTTGTGTCACAGACAGGCAAATTTTTCTCAGTGTAGCAGTACAGTAGTCCTGAACCTCGTAAATCAAACCCTGTATTCGCCCTGCTTTTAACCAAGTGACAAATTGGCCAAACAATACTGCTTGAATTCTTATTAAGCTTGATTAATTCATATCATTAGTTAATCACACAACAGCTCATAAAATATAGTAAATTAATTTCTATAATGTGATTAATTTGTGAAACACTTGAATTAACATCAATAAATCAATTGGTGAATCAATTACATTACCATTTTTAAATACAAAGTTAATAGTGTGCTTTAACTAGTGCTGTAGAAGTGATCATCTATCATGTGATGTTAGAGGGCCAGAGGGAGCAGCTCGAGTGTTCAATGATCTGAGGGCTTTTCTGCAGTCTTTCAATGGGTCAGAGCATACCGGGGTCTGGAAACGCTGTGTTCCTCTTAGAGCGGTGAACAAGCACTTTTACTCACTTTTAGTTCCATGAAAAAACATGGTGATGGATTACAGTTAAAGCCTAAACTTCAATACGCAAGTCAATCTAGTGAATACTTTCACTTAAGCTCTTGCTTGGGATAAGAGTGGGTGCATTTTCACATCATAAGTTCTGATTAGTCTAAAACACCATGTAAATTTTGTGATAGTAGATTCCAAGTCTTCTAAAGCCATACAATATAGCTTTGTGTGAGGAACATACATAAGTAGTAGTCATCATTCACTGAAAATCTTCCCATCTACTATAGCTGTCAAATGTAATTTTCACTTGGGCATTTTCAAACATTGCACATTTTAGCATATTCATTTTTGGATGAAAACCGTGTCAGTGCAATAAGATTCCAGTAACAAGCAATGTTTGTCTACATTGGCTGGGTAAATGTGATTTATTTTTTAGTTTTGTGCTGTTATTTTCACTGTGTGAGGCTGCCCAGGGTGATGCTGTGGAAACAGTGTTGTCACTTTTTATTTAGCACAGTTATGGCTTGTTTGGTCAAAAATAATTGATTAATGGAAGAAATAACGTTTATCATGTGCAATTTTATCATGTCATGCCTGGTAAGGACAGCATGGCACGACACAATCCCTGAGTTTTAACCTACACCACACCACCTTCTCAAGTCAGGTCTGTAGACTACGTAGCACTAAATATATAATTATTTATGACTGACAGTGGTGACAGTGTACTAACTGCTGTCGTTATAATCAAAGCACACAGGAAGTGAAAGAGTGTTAGACTGTGAACAAGTCTTTTCACCATTGTAGGAGAAGATAACACAGCTCTTAGCTTACATAGCAATCTCAGCACTAGCTTGGCTTACACAGTCACTACATGCAGTTTATGGCCCATGCTCTCGTTAATAGTGCTGCTCTCCACCGCAGCTGTCCAATCTCTGATGTTTCGAGCAGGCAGGGGAGAGAAGACGCTGGCAGGAGGAAATGTCACCTGATGAAGGGAGAGAATGTTCTTCTAACTTTGGTTAAGGTCCAGGTGAGTTAAGCTTGATTGGACTTTGTGTTTGTGCCACTGGTCCTTATGAAAGTACGGCAGTGAGTTTGACAGGCCCCTCTTTCTACGCCGTCGATGTATACAGGGGATTTTGTCGCTCAGAAGTGAGAGGAAAAGGTTAGAGGGACTTGTTCTCAGCTTTGAGACGGGAGTGAGTGTGCTGCTCTAATTGCTGCCGTTCAGATGGGGGGCAGGGCTACATGATACTTCTCAACACGCACCGTTCCGCTCAAAGCTCTCTCAGGATGTTTTCACATGAAATTCAACACTTTAGCCCAACATCATATGGAAATTCTTTAATTCAGGTTAAATGCAAAGTTACAAAGAAAGCGGAAAGATATATGGGGCGGATCTGAGGCTGCAAAAATTGTTCAAAACTTGCAGCTATTTATCATAGAAAATAGATTTGAAATTCTGCCAGTTTTGTGTTAGCATGGCATGCTGCAACTTTCAAATTAAATGCCAGTATGGAACTCTTTACATAGAGAAAAATCCACTTACAGGAATTATAGGAATTATCCACTAAAAAGGGGATTTAAACAACATAGAAAACTCAAATAGCATACAAAATAAAATAAAGTGGTTTAGCAAAGCATACAAGCTGCACATTTCACAATTTTAAAACCTTCCGGAATACCTTGCTCCACAAACTCATTATTGCACACATAAAGTATTTTACAACAATTATTTTGTACAAACTGTCAAAATAATTCTTTTTTAGCATGGCACATATGCTGTTGATAGAGCTTTAGTTGTTTTGAACCGGGGACACTTTTTTAAGCATCTTTACCAAACCAAAATATTTGCATTGGTGCTTTAAAGAGCATAGAAACGTTTAAACTAATATGGAGAACCTGTCCTGTACATAATGCAACAATTACACCTATAGTAACTCAAGAGCCCTTGTTCAGAACCAAAAATGTTTCAGAAGAAGGAACTGAGCGAAACCAAAGCAAAGTTCATAGAATCCTTATTACACAATCCATTCAGCTTCCTCAACACATCATATATTCAGTGCATGTAACATCTCTAAATGAATTTTATAGAACTGCACTGATGTCTTAAATTACATTCTCCAAAAGAAAACAGAAATGCTTCACAGGAATCAAAACGCTTACCAACTTGAAACAATCTGTAATTATTGAGGTATTAAATCAATTCATTCCTTTGCACCAACAGTTACGCAATGCTTCAGAAAATAATTTGCCATGTAAATCTATTCTGTCTCACAGACGACAGAGCGTAGTGCCTGAACCCTAATGACAGCAGCCTGGAACTCGCACCCAGTAAACAAAATGTTTAGCAGAGGGAGGAATATTAATTATCACGTCCATAAGTGTGTTATCTTGGAATACTCTGTTAGGAGAGGGGATGGGAGAAGAAAGGGGTAATGGTTGGTGGTGGTGGGGGGGGGGGTTGCCGTTTATGAATTGCAATAGGTGCAGTGAGTCTCTCTCTAACCCCTCCTCAAGGGAGGAGAGAGAAAAAGAGAGGGGCGGCTGAATTTATGCTGTTAAACCCCCGCTGATTGCCAGGAAGGTAAAAGAACCAATGGCGGCATCAGTGGTTTAATTTAAAGTGTGTTTCTCACTAGACTGCCCACAACACTTAATTAAACTCTCCTGTTTTGGCAATGACAAATGCTGCCGAGCAAGAGGACGGCAGGCAAGCTGACGGAGGCCGCTGTAATTTCTTTCATGTGCAGCGACAGCCAGATTCAGGTCAGAAAGTGGAGAATTAAAGAACTAAACAAGATTTCTGCTCACTGAGGGCCCCACGACAGGCTTTTCTTTCACATGAATACTCTCTCTTTATTTGCCCTCATTTAACGGGAGTTTTGTCATAGATTTATGGGGCTTGCGGAAACGCACCGTGTTTGCATAGATCTTGCTTTGCTCTGCTGTACTTCCCATTTTCGCCTCACTTTTGAGGAGAATTTTCAGCCTGTCAAAGCAGCAAAAGTCAGTGCCGTTTTGTACCTTACAATGCTTCGACACGTTGCGAGATTGCACTTTATATTGTAGATTTAGAAGAAAAAAAATGAACATTTTGGCGAGAAAATGCAACTTTTATTCTTCTGTGGGGACATTTGTCATTCGGTCCCCGAAGAGTGAATTGCGGGCTGCGGTAATCACGCATGGCCTGTGTATTGCCTGAACATCAGCATGACGACCCTTTAATACAGTCTGGACTTACATACTGTACAATGTCATCTACTTTACGGAAAACAGAAACCCATTTACTACAGCTCAACAGCTTATTTGGTTGTGACACAGCCCCAAATCCATCATTCGTGCATTTCCAAAGAGTGCTTGAAAGTCGGCTCTGTAAGAACTCAAAGGCAGGAACCAGACGTGTGAAATAGACTCACCGTGGAACACAAAAGCTGCCACGCTACTGAAATACTGAAACACATTTATGCCTGTGAGGCATTCTGTAATGCAACATGCACTTTCCTCTCTCTTATAAAGTTGTATGACTCAATGATATTAGGGCAAAAACATCATTTTGTTTTAGATGTGGCAGTGTTACCTTTAACAGATTCATTCAGCTGTATGAGTGAATTTGTTGGGAAGTAAAGTCATATCGCTAAAAAAAAAAAAAAAAAAAAAACCCTACTACAATTAATATCAATTGTTGTGATAATTGATTTACTGGTTCTTAAAAGTAACATAAGCATGTTTTTTTTAAGACAATGTACATTATGCAATGTAAATAGAACAATATGTTTTTTTGTTTTGTTTTTTTCCGGACAGTGCATGAATGTCTTTGGTCAAGTAGTTAATCTGCCTAACAGTGCATGATATTGTCCTCTAGTGCCAAGCTATCAACAAGTCTAATTTTGGAATAAAGATCATTAGATGTCTGATGTCTGCTGCACTGATGAGCCCATAGGATGGTTCTCTGAGCCATATAATTAGACTAATGACGGGGTGACTGAGTTTCACAGGCTGTATTAGATCACTGATTAACAGTTCTTGATCTGTGTTATCGTGTCAAGAGCAATCTTCCACAATTGACTATTCAATGATTATTGAAACAAGACTTTTGGATTTGCCACATAGTAAGCTCATTTATTTATTGCTTATTGCTTTATTGCTTATTTAACAGCATAACATATGATAATATGAGACATAGCACTTTCCTGGGTAAAAAAAAAAAAAAAAAAAAAAATTGGTATTAAAAATCTGCTTTAAATGCCAGAATGGGTAACAGGGCAATTAATGATATTTATTCCTAATAGTTTAAATTTCTCATATTTTTTCTTTACTTTGGTAACAGAGTTGAAAGGCTGAGCTTGATGAATTCATTCAACACTACAATGTGTATAGAAACTGACAAAAAAAAAAATGCAATGAGATTATTCATGCTTTATGCTACTCCTTGGGTGACACAAGTTTAAAGAATGTTACAACTTTTATTGTTTACAAAAAATAAAGTAGCAGGACAAAAATGTGTACATCATTTATGTAAAGTGCAACATGGAGGAAGTGATATAGTACAGAAGTAAATAATACTCAACAGCAAAAATCCTGAAAATACAGAAAAAAAATATCTGATTCTGGATTCTCAAAGATAGATTGTATACAAGTTGAAAAGAAGAGGCTAAAATGAAGAGAGCTTGTTGGTGAATTAATGTTTTGGTAAATTATGTGTGTGTGTGTGTGTGTGTGTGTGTGTGTGTGTGTGTGCGTGTGTGTGTGTGTGTGAGAGAGAGGGGGGGGGGGGTATCTGGTGGAGTTAAGCGTGCAGCACTTTTTGTGTTCTCCAGCACAATCCATTAATCATAGCACAGTGCGGCAGCCATATTCTTCTGTGTAGTGGCTGTACTTTCATTACAGGAGCCTAATTAAATAGCTCTGTGAACTGGAATCTGAGATTCCTCTGTTACAGATTATCATTAATTATGGTGAAAGAGCTGGGAGATGTTGGACTCAATTATACCCGGCTCAAGGCTGGCATGCTGTGATTCATGGCCCTCGCCTGCACACCGACGCTTCTCTGCCGCTTATCACACCATCCCACTTCTGTAAATTGGGCACTGCCAGCCGACACACAGAGAGCCATGGGCAGCATACTTCATTACAAGCATGTTGGAGAAGCACAGACCAATTAAGGGTCGCAGATTTGCTGGGAAGGACAGAGAAAAGGATTATTACTGTGTTTATGTGTGTCTTACTATTAAGAAAATATCCAGAAAGTACAATGTGTGCCTGCATTTGTTTTCTTTTTTCTTTAATTAGTATATTGCACGGAATAATGTCATAACATGACATTAAATACCTTGAGCTTAGCATCAAATACACATAAAAAAAATGTTGTCTCTTTTAGAGTGTACATTAATTTGCCGTCTATGTTTTTCAGGCATTATCTGTGAGGAGTAGTTTCCCCTGAAATTTAAATTGTGTTATTATTCACCCTCATGTTGTTCCAACCCTTTATGACTTCATTTCTGCTGTGGAACACAAGAGTAACACAAAAGTTAATAAAATGTTAACATTTAATGTTCTGATCTATATAATGAAAGAATGAACTGACCAAAACTGTTACAAAAAAGTATTGTGTGGTTACCAACATTCTTCAAAATATATATTTGTTTTATTATTTATTTATTTGTTTGTGTTCCGCAGAAGAAAGAAATTCATACAGGTGTGCAACAACTTGAGGGTGAGTAAATGCTGACTTTTTTTGTTTTTTCTTTCCATTTTTCACCTTTTTGATGCAATTATACATAAGGGCTTTAAATAAAGTTTTATGCCTTTCATATTTGATTTGAGTGGCACAGTGGTGGGGACAACCTACATTTTTGTCTTCTTCTCCCACAGAACTATCACATGACTCCTTAGGACTTACAGCAGACGTCATATAAACTACTTCCAAAGACACTTTGGTGTTTTTGTGCTTTTTGCGCTTAAAGGTACAATTTTACCTTGTAACCAACTTCACTATGTAACTTTATTTTTTTCAAAATTAACCAAATTTACATAATAAGCCAATGCATCATCAATCCTTCTTCCAAAATGTGTTTTTTTATTACCCTGATTCATTATTGTAATTCTACTATTATTAAGAATATTTATTTTTATTTATATTTTAGACCTGTTAGTATGGTTTTCATGGGAAATGGTGTTCATATGTCCCTCACCAGTGCATGTGTTGTCATATCTGTAAATAGAGAAAAGTTCCTCTGGCTATACTTTAGCTGTGTTCCAATTCTGAGGCTGCATCTTTCGAAGGACACCTTCGAAGGCCATATTCTGACCAAGCATTGTTAAATGGGACAGTCTAGCCTAAGGAGGATTGTTCTTGTCACCTAGCAACTGTGACAGCTGCCATTGACAAGTGTTTATATTGGACTTTGTTTTCACGTATTAAACAAAAGAAATCAACAAAAATGTGTATTTAAACTAAGAATAAAGTTAGGAAACCCTAATAGCTAGTGTTTCCCCCTTTGGCTGAAATAACCTCAATGAGACATTTCTTGTAGCCATCTGCCTGTCCCTGACATCAACTGGAAGAGAGTTCCCTTCACTCCTCAATGCAGAATTCTTTCAGTGTGATGTTTGAGGGGTTGAGTCCATTTCAAATCAGCCCGCAGCCTCTCAGATCTGGGCTTTGACTTGGCCATTCCAGAACTCTCACTTTTTTTCTTTTTTTTTTTTACTTTTCAGCCAGCCCTTGGTTAATATATTGGTATATTTTTGGTCATTGTCATATTGCATGGTTCAGTTTCAATTTCAACTTCAATTATATGATGGCCTCACATGTTCCTCAAGCACCTTTTGATCCAATGTAGAATTCATAGTGCTTCACAGTTGGTATTAGCTTCCTTTGCTGAAATGATGTATTTGGTTTACGCCAAGCATGCCCTCTGTATGGTGTCCAAATAATTCAATTTTAGACTCAACTGTCCAAAGCACATTGTTACAGAAGTCCCGGCCTTTGTATGCAAGAGGCTGCTGTAGGTCCTGTGAGGACATTTTGGGGTTTTTGGAGACTTCTTTGAGCATCTTGCAGTCTATTCTTGGGATGAATTTGCTTGGATGGCCTGACCTGGCCATGTTAGCAGTTGTTTTAAAAGTTCTCTGTTTGTCAATGATTTGAGATTATTTGAAATTAGATCTTTTTATATCCTTTACCAGACTCATAACCATCTACAATCTTCTTTCTGAAGGTCTCTTTGGATCTCACCATGGTGATACCTCTCACTTCAACAAATAAGACCAAACCAAACTAAATGTTTGAGGTTTAAATATGGCATGCCGCCTTCAAAATGCTCAGTCACAATGTTCTAATCATTTGCACCTGATCCGATACAACTGTCTGTAATTTTAGCCATTTTAAGTATAAATAAATGTCGGGGTGTCCTAAATTTTTCATCACAAGAAAATGCATTTTTATTACATTTTACAGATCATTTTTAAAAAGACTTTTCTTTGGTTTTATTTATTAATTGAATCTCCCATATTGTTAAAATGAAGATCAAATGTCCATAAGTTTAACTATGTTAAACACAGGGTTTCATGGAATGTCCTAATTTTTTCACACAACTGTGTGTATGACAGTAAGTATTTATATATATATATATATATATATATATATATATATATATATATATATATACACATACAAACTTTTATGTTAGATGTGAGTAATAGATTTGACAGCACAAGTATAAACTATATAAAATGCAGTCTCCCCTAAATAATCATATAATTTAAAATTTTTAGGTGAATTGTTCCTACATTAAACAGAAAAACATCTCACATTGCTTTAGTGCTTCTTTTTTTTTAAGTGAGATTATTTGTTGAAATTTTTTTGGAAGGGTTTAAAAACCCAGAGGAACAATAAGACGTAAGAGATACATAAGTTCTGGTAAAGCCAAGGCCTTAGCCGTTTGCTCAACTCCACATGCCACAGAGGGCAGCCATTTTAATATATATGAAAATCAACGATCTATTTTGCACTATAGGGAACTGAACAGAGCAGATTTTCATAGAAACAAGAATGCTCAGATTGTGGGACATGTTTATCTTAAGGGTGCTCACATTACTATAATAATTGTATAGAAATGTGAGTGTGGAGAAGTCTTCATAGACTGTTATAAAATATGGAAAATAAAAAAACTATGGAAAATAAAACTATGGAATTCTGTAACTTATTTAAATAACTTGACTATAAAATCAATTATTTATTATTACAAATAGAAAGGATAGAAGAGAGAGAGAGAGAGAGAGAGAGAGAGAGAGAGAGTGCATGCCTGCTGGAGGGGATCGTGCAGCTCTGCAAATGTAATACACTGCTGTCAAGACAGAGGTCAGCTGGCAATCTGAATTTTAAAAGGAATATGAATAATATTCTGTTTTATTTTCAAAAATGAACTTTCTGCCCTCTATCATGGATCCAATATATGTCTTAATCTAAGGGGCTCTGCCTGCTAGGGGGTCTGGGATGCCGGCTTTGACTTTAACACCTAATAAGGAAATGTGTGTGTTTCCCCATCCTGTCTCCTGCCTTTAAAGTCCCACCACATACGCAATTTTAGACATGCACATAAACACAGACAAACAAATAAATGTGTCATTATTCTGCATGTGATTATCAACCAATAAAAATTTGTTTTTTTTTCAACTCAAACATTCATTGTAAACATGAATTAAAAAAAAAATAATATGGTCAATTTTGATATCTTAGCCAAAAGAATTATATTCAGTATTATGCAGTTTTTTTTGTTGTAATTCGTTGTTTATAGGTTTATGAAACCAAGTACTTTAAATTATGAGTTAGCTTGTCAAACCACTGTTCCATTAGCTTCTACAAAACACTGTGTAGTTTCTCAAAATGTAATTCTGTCTCATAAATTTTAAAGCAGATTCTAAAGCAGAAACATGATTATATGAGACTAATCCACAACCAATCAGGCCTAGAGCCAGTAGTTTCATTCCCTACATACACGTGAAGTTATGTCTGTTTGAGAAAGTTGTCCTGTAATATTATACATGTGTGGCACTTTTTCCATTAGCTGGACAAAAAAGTGCTTAAAAAGCCATTTCCACTAATAAATGTGCCTTTACAATTTAACTTATGCCGCTTGAGTCTACAACACCCCACACTGCTAAAAAAAAAAAAAAAAAAAAAAACGCCACTTAGCTTTGACTGACACTAATTTTTAATTCATGAAACATCCAAAACCCTCTTATTTCCCAGTTTATATCTGTCAGATGATTACAAAAGACAGTCTGGGCCACATCCGCAAGGTGCCAGATCTGTAATCATGTCAGATCGCTGCATTTGATATGATGCAGCGTTAGCTGTGCGGGCTAACGTGCCAGCGAGAATAGAGAAGTACATGAGACCTGTCAAAGACAGCAACATCATTGCCATGACTGATCTGAAGCCTGTGAGACTGTCATCTCTCTGGCTGAACCAGTCAACACAAATAAATGCAGACATTCCAGAGCAATAATGGCATGGGGGATCTGGGCTGGCGGCCGCCATTACTTGTAATCCAACCTTACGTATGACACAATGTGAAAAATGAGCCTGTGTGCTGTTGGGTGCCTATTAGTGAGCTCTCACATTATCTCTCACTGGCTGATAGTTCTTTTGAGTCATTCACTGGGCTTTTGACTGTCATTCTGCTTTAAATGCAGGGTGAGCACCTTGAAAGAAAGAAAGAAAGAAAGAAAGAAAGATGTTGGAAGTAACTAACTAAAAACACTTCTAACATTTCTGACTGAAAAATTATTGTTTTCAAAACAGTCTATTATATAGTCTGTTATTATATATCCATATTATCATATAGTCCATATGGTTTTTTTTTTCCTTAGACTATGCTGTACATTTGCCCTAACAGCAGGCTGAGGAACCAAAAGTGTTCACATAATATTTCCATTCTTTCATATGATATTCACATTCTTTCATGTGGTTTTATACAAAACAATATTACAATATACATTATAATAACTACAAAAAAGCATATACAACAGTTAGTTCTGGTCCTCGAATGAGATTAGCTGAGAAGCCTTCCAGGAGTGTTGATTATTAGCATTGGGACAGTTCACTGTTTGCATCACTCTGCATGTATCTGCACATTATAAACCGGCAACATTTCTCCTAACGAATGGCAATGGGGGAAGAGAAAACCCATATAATTTTTAGAATATTACTGTTGTTGTGTCATGGAATGTAGTTCCCTTTCATGGGAACTCGAGCTATGTCGAGACGCGTTGGGAACGCTTCTGTGTGATTGTGTCATGAAGCACATGTGAAATCTGTCCAATGGTGTGACAGAACGTCATAGGTGGGTGAAGTCACAGATCAGGAAACTATAAAGCAACCCCCCAAACAAAGAATGGCAGTTTCTCTGTCTTCAGCAAGCGCTCTGTGTTTCTGTCTGTGATATTTACTGTTGTTTTGTCAAAGTATATCACCATATATATAGGTGCTGGTCATATAATTAGAATATCATAAAAAGTTGATTCAAAAAGTGAAACTTGTATATTATAGTCATTCATTAGCCACACAGACTGATATATTTAAAATGTTTTACAGAACTCCAAGCGCAAAGATTCACAAAGAGTGGACTGCAGCTGGAGTCAGTGCTTCAATAACCACTACGCACAGACGTATGCAAGACATGGGTTTCAGCTGCCGTATTCCTTGTGTCAGGCCACTCTTGAACAACAGACAGTGTCAGAACTGTCTTGCCTGGGCTAAAGACAAAACGGACTGGACTGCTGCTGAGTGGTCCAAAATTATGTTCTCTGATGTAAGTAAATTTTGTATTTCCTTTGGAAATCAAGGTCCCAGAGTCTGGAGGAAGAGAGGAGAGGCACACAATCCACATTGCTTGAGGTCCAGTGTAAAGTTTCCACAGTCAGTGATGGTTTGGGGTGCCATGCCATCTGCTGGTGTTGGTCCACTGTGTTTTCTGAGGTCCAAGGTCAACGCAGCCGTATACCAGGGGCAAGTTTTAGAGCACTTCATGCTTCCTGCTGCTGACCAACTTTATGGAGATGCAGATTTTATTTTCCAACAGGACTTGGCACCTGCACACAGTGCCAAAGCAACCAGTACCTGGTTTAAGGACCGTGGTATCCCTGTTCTTAATTGGCCAGCAAACTCGCCTTACCTTAAACTCGCCTGGTATTGTGAAGAGGAAGATGCGATATGCCAGACCCAACAATGCAGAAGAGCTGAAGGCCACTATCAGAGCAACCTGGGCTCTCATAACACCTGAGCAGTGCCACAGACTGATCGACTCCATGCCACGCCGCATTACTGCACTAATTCAGGCAAAAGGAGCCCCAACTAAGTATTGAGTGCTGTACATGCTCATACTTTTCATGTTCATACTTTTCAGTTGGCCAAGATTTCTAAAAATCCTTTCTTTGTATTGGTCTTAAGTAATATTCTAATTTTCTGAGATTTTCTGGAATTTCCTTAGTTGTCAGCTCTTGAGGGGGCTGGCTGTGATCACTGCGATAAGATGGCAGTGAAAGTGCTTCACTCCCGCCGGCGCTCTTCGAGGAGGGCGCCTCGGCTCGCGTTCCTCATGGTTTGGGTCCCCCTTCTGCCGAGGCAGAGTGGCGGCTCAGATCATGGGGTTTGGGATGGGTTCTGCTCTTTCTATGCCCTCACCTGCCAGATCTAGTGCCTTATCTCAGGGAGAAGGACGTTTTGCGGTTTCTTCTCCTCGAGGTGAGGTACCAGTGCTTCACTTATCCAGCTCTGAGGAGTTGGATGTAGTGAGCATCGAGTCGGGGGATTATGAAGATTCACCACTTCATACCCCCGCATATGAGGAGCTGATGGAGGTTGTGACTAGTGCTGTTGCCAAGCTGAATATCGAATGGCCAGCTGAGAAGCAAGAAGAAAAACAGAAAAGTAAGCTGGACGAGTGTTATCTTCCGTCCAGATCACAACCTCCTCGCCGGGGACTACCATTCTTTCCCGACGTCCACACAGAGGTGTCGAGGTAGTGGAATAGACCGGTGTCTTATCGTGTTTTCAGCCAACAGATGTCAAATTATTCAAACATTGTAGGGCGGAAGAGATGCTTGCGAGTTATCTCTCCCCTGGGTCTGCATCGTCACTTAAGTCCCCGACATTACACACAAAGCCGTTACAGGTCAGGCCTCGACATGTCTGCATACTATGTCGATCTTGCAGGCATACCAGGCTGATCTTCTAAAAGATATTGATGAGGGTGGGGAAGTTTCTGCCTTGCGTCGTGCCACAGGTCTGTCTCTCAGGGCCACCAAGGAGACGGCTAAATCTGTGGGCCATTCTATGGCAGCCCTGGTGGCTACTGAGAGGCATCTGTGGCTCAATTTATCTAGCATAAAGGAGAAAGATAATTGAGTCGAGGTGGCGATCGCAGCCGAAGCCTTCCAAGTAAAGGATGGATCTGAGTACCATCATTATCGCGGGGAAGGCTTCGACGAAGAGGTCCTAACGCCTATGGCGCCAGGCCTCTGGGGGTAGTCCTCACCAGGGAGAAAAAGTGTTCACCTCATCACACGGTGCCCAGTTCTCCTCGGTGCCCTCAGGGGGCCCTTCTGCCAACCCTGCCACTACGTGTTTGTTAGGGCGCAGAGCCCCCCAGTGGTTTTTCGAGGAAAACCCTGGTGCAGTCAGACCGGTTGTTTCCTGCCGCAGTAACACCAGAGGCCATTTTCGAGAGACTGGTTCCCTTGGTAGAATTTCTGGCAGTGTCTGCCAAATATATCTCATTGGGTGCTCCAGATCATAGAAAGAGGCTACAAAATTCAGTTTGGGTCACGCCTGCCCAGGTTCAGCGGGGTTCTCACTACGGTGGTGAATTCCGAGCAGTCTCTGGTATTGGAACAAGAGGTTCTGACACTTTTGCAAAAAGGAGCTATAGAAAGGGTTCCTCCTCCCAGCAAGCATTCAAGGTTTTACAGCCGTTATTTCATTGTTTGGAAAAAGGTATCTTGAACTTGAGCTTTTGAACAGTGTGTGTCGCAAGTCAAGTCTGAGGATTGGTATGTGACAATCAATCTCAAGGATGCTTACTTTCATGTTTCTATCCATCCTCATCACAGGAAGTTCCTGAGGTTTGCTTTCGGGGACGAAGCATACCAATTTCTTCCGTTTGGCCTAGGTTTATCGCCCCACACCTTTACAAAATGTGTGGATGCAGCTCTGGCTCCTCTGAGACTCCAGGGCATTCGCGTAATGAATTGTATATCAACGATTGGTTGATTCTAGCTCAATCCGAGCGCATGGCGGTTCGACATCGAGATGTCATTCTCACACATATTCAAAGGTTGGGATTGAGGTTGAACGTCAAGAAGAGTGTGCTTCTTCCAGATCAGAGAACCACTTTTCTAGGTGTAATTTGGGATTCGACAACGTTGCGGGCCCATCTCGCGCCAACCCGCATCGCGTCAATTCTGTCACCCGTAAATGAGGTAAAACTAGGCCAATCACTCACTGTCAAACAGTTCCAAAGACTGTTAGGTCTAATGCCAGCTGCATCCAATGTGATAGCTTTTGGCCTGCTGTACATGAGGTCATTGCAGTGGTGGCTAAGGACCAAGGGACTTTCATTGAGGGGAAATCCTTTTCGCATGATCAAGGTCACGCGGCCATGCCTTTGTGCCTTGGTGATGTGGAAGAAACCTTGGTTCCTTTCCCAAGGGCCCGTGCTAGGAGACAACACATCGGTGGTCTCTTATATCAACCATCAGGGGGGTCTGAGGTCACAACACTTTCCAAATTAGCCCAACAGATCCTCCTGTGGGCTCAAGGGAAACTGCTCTCGCTGAGGGCAGTTTATATCCCAGGGCATTTAAATCAGGGAGCAGACATCCTGTCAAGGAAGGGGCTGAGGCCCGGGGAGTGGAGACTTCACCCCAAGGTGGTGGAGCTCCTGTAGGAGAAATTTGGTCGTTCAGATGTAGACATTTTTGCAACTCAGGAGACAACTCATTGTCCGTTGTGGTTCTCCCTCACTCATCCAGCTCCGCTGGGGCTGGATGCTATGGTTCAGGCGTGGTCGAGGCTATGCCTTTATGCCTTTGCCCTGATCGCTCTGCTCCTAGGGGTTCTGGAGAGGGTTTGCCAGGATGGGGTAAGCCTACTGCTTATAGCCCTATTGTGGCTGGCCCGAGTATGGTTCTCAGACCTATAATATCTCTGGTGGTCGGTTCTCTGTGGGAGATTTCAAATGGAGGCTGTTCTCTTCTTGGTGTGGAGAACGGCAGTTTGAGCCTGTCAACTGTTCAGTGGGTCCAGTTTTGGAATTTCTGCAGGAACGGTTTTTATCAGGATTATCTCCGTCCACTCTTAAAATGCACCTGTGGGTGATGCATATTTGGGGAGAGATCCTATGGTAACAAGGTTTCTTCATGGCACCTTGAGGCTTAGGCCTGCGCAACAGGTGAGGATACCTGCTTGGGATTTGGTTATAGTGCTTGAGGGCCTGACCGTGGCTCCCTTTGAACCATTGGAAGAGGTTTCAGAAAAATTCCTCATTTTGAAGACTATTTTTCTTCTTGCTATTTCATCTCTTAAGAGAATTGGATACCTTCAAGCCCTTTCTGTGGCTCCTTCATCATGTCTGGAATTTGTACCTGGTATGGTGAAGGCTTTTCTTCATACTAGGCTGGGCTATGTACCTAAGGTCCCTACTAATACAGTGGGACCCATTGTGCTGCAGGCTTTTTGTCCTCCACCTTTTTCTACAAAGAGATCTGCTTTTTTTTAATCTGCTTTGCCCAGTACGGGCCCTAGATGCTTACGTCCACAGAGCTGCCCTGTGGCGTAAATCAGATCAACTGTTTGTCTGTTTTGGGTCACCCAGGAGGGGGTGGCCTGCTTCTAAGCAGATAATGAGCAAGTAGATGGTTGAGGCCATCTCACTTACTTATCAGTCGGCCAGACGGCCTTCACCTTTGACTGTCCATGCCCATTTCACTAGGAGTATGGTGGCCTCTAAAGCCCTTCTGTCAGGAGTTTCTCTTCAGGACGTTTGTGATGCGGCAGGTTGGTCCTCTCTGAACACTTTGGTCAGATTTTATAGCCTTGACGTAGGCTACACTCTGGGGTCTTCGGTCCTCTGTTTCTAACTTCACAGTCGGGGCTTTTTGGTATTATGGCATTGTGGCTATGAGGTTCCCAACGCGTCTGGACGCAGCTCGAGGGAACGTCTCAGGTTACGTATGTAACCCTGGTTCCCTGAATAGTGAACGAGACGCTGCGTCGCATTGCCACACTCCCAGCAAGTCCCCGAACGCATTGCTTCTGCCAATTATAAGCTGCCATTCTTTGTTTGGGGGGTTGCTTTATAGTTTCCTAGTCTGTGACGTCACCCGCCAATGACATTCCGTCACACCATTGGACATTTTATATGTGCTTCATGACGCAATCACGCAGAAGCCTTCCCAACGTGTCTCGACGCAGCGTCTCGTTCCCTATTCAGGGAACCAGGGTTATATACGTAACCAGAGACGTTTTTCAAGTGAAAATTTAGTTGTTTAAACCTCAAATCTGCATTTTATTTATAAATTTAAATTTATTTATGCCTATTTGAAAATGTGCCCTGTAGTTTTCGTAATTGTGAGGTCAGAGTGATCACCGGGCAGTCAGCACTCACAAACCCTGTCGAGAAGAGTCTTTCTGACATTTGCCATTGGGTTTGATCTCTCTATAGTGGTTAAACATGAGATATAATGGCTTTGTCCCAGTGGCCGAATCACAACCTTGCTGATATAGAGCCTTATTACACTCTTGTGATATTGCCATATATTTATTTAAATAGTCTACTGCTGTTCATTACTATGTTTTGGGGTTTCATTATTGTTTTATTGGTGCTATTTATATTAAATTAACATGTTCAAACTTATTGCTACAACCCTAATTGATATAGATGTAATACTATATAGTGTTCACTGTTGGCCAGAGGAGAACTGGCCCCCCGACTAAGCCTGGTTTCTCCCAAGGTTTTTTTCTCCATTTGTTGGAGTTTTGGTTTCTTGCCGCTGTTGCCTTTGGCTTGCTTAAGTTGGGGACACTTGCTTGATATTCAGCAGTGTTTTTGATATGCCTGCATTGGCGCCGTTGTATGCGAACTGAGCAGAGCCGGATGATTACGTCACTGTTTTCTGCAGTGCTGCTATACCTAAATTAACTAGACTAATAACTACTGATATTTGCAACGGAATGAATCAATAATATATAGAATAAGCTGCACAATGACACCATTTTCTTATTAATGTAAAGCTGCTTTGCCACAATTTGCATTGTAAAAAGCGCTATATAAATAAAGATGACTTGACTTGACTTGACTATATCTCAAATGATATAAGGTGTAGTATATATTTATATACTATATTTAGGAGAGGAAAGAAAAAAAGAAAGAAAGAAAGAAAGAAAGAGAAAGGAAGGAAAGAAAAAAATGACATTGGTATTCATCTTCACAGGCAGCTGCTTTCAGTTATATTTCCTTTAAACCAACTATGTCACTTGGGGGCCCTTCTGTTCTTTTAAACACTGAACTGACACACACTGTACTCACTGCGCTTGGATCTGACACTATGAAAAGAAAAAATCTAGGCATGTGTGACAGATGTCTTAAAGCTGACTCCTTTAATATCTACTGATATCTTAATAAAATAAAGTAGGTAGCTAATAATTAAGGAAATTAAGTTTTGACCACACTGAAAAGAGCTATGTGGCAAGATTATTAATGGTGTTTTCTCACAGGGCTTTGATTTAAACAAATGAGTTACAATGACACATTTTAGGTTTCACATTAACATGCCAAAGTATTGCTGCGATACAGCCTTAAAACCTTTTGGCCTCCTGCCACTATTCACACAACAGTTTGGAATATGAAAAAGGTTTTAATCAGTTGTTTTGCCAACATGTTCCGAAGATGATTTGAGCCATTTAGCAAATCTCAAATTAATGCTGTACAAGGAAAATATGTTTTCTGTGAGATTCTGTGACAGACAGGCAGTATGGACGACCATGGCAAACAGTGCCAATATAAGTATGTGAAAAAAGGGCTTAAGGCAGAGTTACAAAAATTTTTATATTTATTACTAATATTCTCATTATCTTAGGTCAGTGGTTCCCAATACTGGTCAGGGAATACCTCCAACACTGCATGTTTTTGATGTCTCTTTTATCTGACACATTAAATCTGTCTTTTATCAGACACATGAAATCTTGCAGTCTTTACTAATGAATTGAATCAGGTGCGTTTGATTAGACATCTCAAATGTGCAGTGCTGGGGTTTCTCCAGGACCAGGTTTGGGAACCACTGTTTTAGGTGAAACTGTACAGTTCTTTTTCATTTACATTTACATTTATTTGGCAGACGCTTTTATCCAAAGCGATTAACAAGTGATGAATACAACAAGCAATTCATCATGAAGAGGCAAATAGACACAGGAAGAGCTCACAATACAAGTTTCAGATATTGTTCAGAGTAGTATAAGCTAGAATAGGGAAGGATAGAACAGTATATATTTTTTTATGATGGGGCTAAGTGCTCACGAAAGAGATGAGTTTTCAGAATTTCTTTTGAATTTTGCCAGGGATTCTGCATTCATGATGAAAAGCAGAATCCTTGACTAGTAGGTGGCGCTATCCACAAACTGTCCAAGTACCCTCAAGTCGTGGTTGATAAAATACCAAGCTTAATTTCAACAGCTCAAAATGTTCTGAAGACTCAGGCTCATGCCCTGTTTGGTGAGCTCAAAAATAATATTTTGTTCAGAAATCTAGTCATTACCAGACACATGTTTTAGCACATCTGACCAAGGCCTCTTCAACTGCTTTGAACAAATGGCATTGCACACACGCTTCACACACAAGCCCATGTGCACACACACACACACTGCATGATGATGAAGGAAAATCAATTCATCTGTGTGTTAGTGCCACATTAGAGTGACTGGGATTGACACAGTAAGTGGGTTAGTGTTTCCCCTCAGCAGTTTAACTAGCGATTGGACCTGACAGTCCCAGCACAGGTTTACAGCAGCACAAGCAATCTCAAGGGAAGATCTTTCAGGTGTTTTCACTCTGTTCAACCCCCTGACACTGTCAAACAAGAGTCAAGTGATCAAACTCACTGCGTCCTACCAACACTTGTACATTAAGGCAATAAAGCATGAGAGCCCCTGTGGTACAGTCACACAGCACAGTGACTTTTGTTTCTTATATAACAGCAGAAACAACAACAATATGATAAAATACAGTGTTCAATAAATAGTTACATTTATGATAAATGATCAGAATAAACAATCCTTCTGGCAAGTAACAGCTACAGAGTTCGATTTTATAGTTTATTTAAAATGTATTAATACCACTTAAACATTTTTGTTAAGCTTAAATTAAGAATTGCAATTTATATATATAATATATGTTTTATTTCAGTCTAAATCTTTTCATTGTAAACTATAAGAAGGAAATATTGCAGATTCCAAAGATGCACACTGTTTTCAGGATTTATTCAAAACTTTAAGAGTTCAAAAAGATTGAATAGCGCTCTTGTGGAATGAGTGTGTGCTTGAGTGTCAGTGAATAGACTGTGTGATATATTTAGTCTCTTAGGGCCTGCTGCTCAGAGCAGATAACTATATGCCAAGAATGCAGATGTCTGTGCAGTCGGACCACCAAACTGCTGAGGCAGTTTAATGCAGCCGAAGTCAAGAAGTTTCATCCTATTAGGGATGGGAAGTCTGATCCATTTTACCAAATTAATTCTTTCAAACAATGAATTGGTTTAAAAAAAAGAAAGAAAAAAGGATAAAGTAATTTGCATTCATCATCACTCAAAAGTGTTTCCAGACAATGTATGTGTGTGCTGTAGAACATGTTCTGTATTTTGGTTTATGAAGTATGGTATTATTATTATTATTATTATTATCATCATTGCAATTTCATTATTTGTATTAGAGTAGCACTGAATAAAAAAAAAAAACACATTTACAATGTAAATCTAAATTATATTCATAGTATACTTTACAAAGTATAATTTTTCCAAGGGGAAAAAACAAACAAACAAAAAAACAAAACAAAAAAACCCAGTAAAAACCCTTTCCGCCATGGTCTTTTATTTCACATATAAATATTATCAGTAATATATTAAAGGGTTAGTTCACCCCAAAATGAAAATTCTGTCATTTATTATTCACCCTCATGTCGTTCTACACCCATAAGACCTTCGTTCATCTTCTGAACACAAATTAAGACATTTTTGATAAAATTCGATGGCTCTATTGCCAGCAAGGTAATTAACTCTTTCAGATGCCCAGAAGGGTACTAAAACACATTTAAAACAGGTCATGTGAGTACAGTGGTTCAACCTTAACATTGTAAAAGCGATGAGAATACTTTTTGTGCGCCAAAAAAAAAACAAAATAACTTTTCAACAAGATCTAGTGATGGTCGATTTCAAAACACTCCATGAAGCTATGAAGCTTTACAAATCATTTGTTTCATCAGTGGTTCAGAGTGCCAAGGCTTCGTTACGTCATAAGTGATTTGCAATTTCAATATTTCACATGACTTTGCCAGTTTGATACATGAACCAAACCACCAATTCGAAACAAAAGATTTGTAAAGCTTCATGAAGCAGTCTTTTGAAATCGGCCATCACTAGATATTGTTAAAAAGTCGTTATTTTGGGTTTTTTTGGCGCCCAAAAAGTATTCTCGTCGCTTTATAATATTAAGGGTGAACCATTTGTACTCACATGAACTGTTTTAAATATATTTTTGTACTGCTCTGGGCATATGAAAGTATTAATTGTCTTGCTGGCAATAGAGGCTTCACTGAGCCATCAGATTTCATCAAAAATATCTTAATTTGTGTTCTGAAGATGAACAAAGGTCTTACGGGTGTAGAACGACATGAGGGAGAGTAATTAATTCATTTTTGGGTGAACCAGCCCCTTAATAATAATAAGTAATATTAATAGTAATGTAATTGTATATGATAACAATGAGTAATTGACCCTTCGCAAAACCCGCCCCCTGTTGCAATGCCCGACAACCCATGCTCTCTCACTCCACACATCATGTTCTCCCGCAGTGAAAAATACATCGCGGAGCAAAGAGGACACTGACAACGTATGAAACAGTTTCATATTTAAAATATTGTAATTTTTTAAAGCAGTTTAAACACTAAATACTGTCCAGTGTCTCCTTAATGTGTCGTGACAGATCCTTCAAACGGCTCGTGAACCGATCATCTCTTCTTACTAGTTCAGTTATAGCATAAAATAAACACGAATGAACATCAGAAGGAATGTTGTTTCAACCACGGAAAGAAGTGAGTACGCAATATTTCAAGTTAACCAATGTTAATCTACTATAGGCTACTCCCTGATGGCTTTGTTGGATAAGATGGCGGATTCGACGATTTTATGTTGTGTTTTATTATGTTTGTGTGTCCGGTAGTCACCGCGAGGGACGCCATTTACTTTCATTTTGTTGTTTGTTTATTTATTTATGTTTGCCTGTTCCCGCCTCCTTCTTCCCATATCTACGAACTGTGTTACAAACAGCTTCTCAGTTCCCAACCTTAACCAAGTGACATTAAAGGTTTGAAGAAAAATCTTCATTCATTTTTTTTTTTTTTTTTTTTTACAAAGGTATCACAGAGCCTATAAGGCCACTTGGGCCTCCAGCTTCAGAAGCTCAGTCGAGCGGTCAGGTCTATCTGAGACTGTAGCCCTCAGTTCAAACTAATCTGCGACATGAAACACTGAACCTCCAGGAGAGATCCCAGTACACACATACATGCTTCGCACAACAACAGGAACACAGGGGTTCAGTACCAGTACCAGGGGAGCCACAGGCTTTTGTGCAGTCTATTTTGTTATGACATTCCTGATGGAGTTGTGCGTATGAGTGCTCTGCAACTAACACTCTTTACCTCTCTCTCTCTCTCGTCTACATTTTATTTCACCCCTGTCAGTTTTCCTTGAGTGCACAAACAAAGAGTTGTGTCCCATTAGAAGCCCAACATGGCAGCAGAGTAAACCAACAGCTTTCAACCAAAGTCACAGAAAACATAGACATACAAAACTGCTCCTATTGACATAAGCTGTATATCAGTTCCTTTTTCTATAACTGAATAAAACAGTACTGAACAAGTAGACATCGTAAGATGACTTACATTATAAGATTACATGGTTTTGCATGGCTGTTATGGGGGGGGGGGGGGGATGAGGGTTGTCCCACTTTTAGAAATTGCTTTCCTTTCCCCTCTGTAAAAATCTGTGTTATAGTGCCCTCGAGGAGAAGAAATGGCACCCCCGGTATATATTTCTCTTCCAACACAAACTGTTCCAGGAAAAGCCAAAACAGCCAACTTTATTCACCAAGGAACACTGTGTGAGTGAGTTTACCCTTCTCTTCCAAAGCATTCTGTATACACTCCCATTCCTTTTTTCCATCATTTTCTGCTGCCCTCTCACTTCACTCTCACTGCGACTCTGAGCGAGAAAATACAAATTCCACGTCTTCAAAAAGCTCATATAGTCTGGACTGTAATACTGTGAATCCAGTAATACAAACAGTGAAACACCCGATTTTTATTATAAACAGATAGTTCTGTTGCAAATAGCTATGTTCTGGCAATCACAATCAGGGATTGACTTTGCTCTGCATCCTCCTTAACAATGCCCCTTAGCAGTTCTAAAATCCCTGTAAACCATGGCTTCTTGGGGATTATTGCTTTATTAACACTCTTGGAACATTATTTGTCCAATCAGATTAAAAGATCAGAACTAACTGCTGGATAATTCAAAATACACTCAGAGAAAGGTCAGTAAAATTAGAGCATAATGTACTGTGTTAATTTGAAGGAATTTTCCGTATTGATTTTTCACAGGTGTTTAAAACAAGTAATGTCCTTGCACAAAATTACCAGTATCTTTTCTATTGGAGACAGTAATATGTCCAAAGACTTATGATTTATGATTTATGTATTTACAAAAATTTGAGACAGTTTTCATAATATAGCAAGCGAAATCAGAAGTGCCTTGTTGCTTTTAAAATGCTACTACATAAAAAACTCATTTCAAACTTTCATAAAGTTTCAGCCCTTAGTTAGAATATATAGTTCCTGACTTGTAAATTAAGGTTAATAGTTGGTCTCTTTGCATACCGCACAGCTAGTGTAACAGGTCAGGTGTTTAAAATTTTTTTTTACTATATTGTATATTTTAGCATGACTGAACTGCTGAATGAGCATCCAGGACTTAAAATGATAATGATTCATTTGTGTTATACTAAACTTCCATATTCAGATTTTCTTTTTAAATTACATGCAGGCTCTAATTCAGAAAGTCTTTTTGAATCAGAACATGGCTGAACAGATGGATGAATAGGTAAAGAAAATTAATACAAGAAAAATAGAAGAAATACAAGAAAATACAATTTGTGTGTATGTGTTCAGTGTGTTCTTTCTATCTATCTATCTATCTATCTATCTATCTATCTATCTATCTATCATTTTTCAATTAGTCTGTGTCAGCCTCCTGCGGTTGCAATGCTAACTAGAAGAGACACAGAAAGGCATGGGGTCCTCGGCAAACACTTCACAATCTATTTTCACCAAAGCTCTTTCCTCTTCGTGTCTTCTGACACCCCTCTAAGCTTGCCCGCTTCCCCACAGAGAGCCCAGGCGAGTCCACAAATCTGACCGTCACTTCCAGTCAACTGTCTGTGTGGTACTTGGAGGCAGGCAGCGCCATGGCAGACGCTCTGGGTTAACACGGAGACCAGCTTTCACAGCTGCCTGTGTAATCCAACACCACACACACCACACATGCCACATGGAAGAGACACTCTGATTTCTCTTAATCATAATGCTCATGATGGCCTCTTACGGTTTGTGTGTGTTTGTAATATATTTGTGCATTGAAACCAAATGTGTGTTTTTGTATATACAGTAAACTTTGAGCACTCTAAAGTGTTATTTTAAATTAAACCGACATAAAAGCTGAAAATAATATTAGAAAATCTAAATTTATATTATCACTAGGAAATGAAATAATATTTACCTCATCAGATTAAGATAAGCCTGCAAAAGAAAAAGAAAAAAAAATTCTCATTTCAATAAAGTGTGTTAACAGTCAATATTCTTAAAGCATTTTTAATATACTCCTGTGGATATGAGGTGAGATCAGTGGCAATATTCAGTCAGGTTTTAGTGTTTGGTGTTAACAATCCATTCACTTAAATAGAAGCAGATATGCAGATATGATCGCTCTTTGTGTGGGTGAGTCTTAAGTCTTAAACAAACATGGTTGCCGAGCTGAGTCTGAGCACGATAACAGCCACCAACAGACTTAGAAACAGACACATAGAGAGGGAAACAGAATGACAAAAATATCTTTGGTGACTGACATGTCAGTCCTTCATGTGAGAAGTTTACCTTTTAATACGTGCCTCCATCTTTCCAGGTTCTGCAGACAGGCCGAGTGGTTGAGCCACGTGTATGGCTTTCAGACATAAACGACAGCTACCTCAATATATCCCACTGCTGTTGAGTAAAGCCATCTGAGGAAAATGAGTAGTTCGAGGATCAACAGTCTTTCCGGAGGAATTTGGGTGCATTTGAAGATTATGATTTCTTCATCTAGACTACAAAGCAGGTACTGAAAGAAAAGAGAGAGGGAGAAAACGTTGCCCTCTACTGCCAAGTTTAGTCGCAGTCTGATTCTGGTAGCTGTGATACAGATCAGGTGTTTTTCGTTTGAACTTTTATGTTTGTTTTTATTTTAATTCAAACATTCAACTGAGCACTGAAGACCCTACAAGCAAATTTTCAATGTCCAAGGAGTATATTTCATCCTCAAGAATTAACCATCACAATTCAAGCTTCTTAACTGAGCAATGTGTTTCCTAATTGTACTACTACTACTACTATTAATAGGTGGTTAACACTTAAAAAAAAAAGGCTTTGTCAAGAAAATTAGAGGAAAATGTCAGAAAAATAAACTCACAGATTGTGACCGTAACTACTCTTGACTAGATAATAGGAAATCATGTGGTTTTTTGTAGTACAGATTATAGGAAAATGTCCCATTTTACCTGTATTCACCCTGCATGCAGTTTTATGTGCTCTTATCAATTAAGCAACAACAGAGAATATTTTTACATTTAAAAATTAATTTGTCTCCTCAGTATTAAAAATGTTTTAAAACTAAAAAATACTTCATTAGGACATTATCTAAGTTTGCACTTTATATTAGTGAAAACAAAATCTTGCTGTGATGCTCTGGAAAAGAAGCCTATAACTATTTGTCACATGGATTTTTTTATTTTAGATGAAATTCGCTTTACCAGGTTCAATGCTTATAGAAGTTGAACTTTCTTCAGAAATCACCATCATGTCAAATAACACACGCATAAACATTTAGGCCAGATACACGGTACGTACATGCAAGTTTTAATACACATATAACACAATCTATTTACCCTAAAATGATGGGATGGAGACAAAGAGAGAAATCTCTAGTGTCTAAACTAGGGAAGAGAATTACTTGACTAAACATCATGAATGTTATGGATCTGTGTTAATAATTATTGACCTAAAGTGTGTATGTCCAGAGGACCACGGAAGTCCATGAGAACCTTCATGCAGTCCTCAAAGAATGAGAAGAAAAGCCAAAGAGAGGTTGAGAGAGCGAGAGCTCTTCAGCAGACAGTGCCCAGCAGGAGATGGACTTGCTGTAGTCACATCAAAAGATGGCACCCAATGCTGGGCCACCTCCTCTGGCTTTGAACACAAGATAAATTAAACAACAAAGACCACAATGACATTCACAGCCCTGCAGTGTGTGTTTGCTCCTGTTAACTGAACACCACACAACCATCACAACCATATTCTGCGGACACACACACTTCAGTGGACTGGATATACTAAAGGCTTTATGGTGTTTGTTTCATGAGTTATACTCCACAATAAAGGATGCAATCCTTACCCAACGAATGCAATCAAAGACATTCAGCTACAGCTAAGAAATTTTTGTTTTGTTTTGTGCTTTTACAAAACAGCTGTGAAGACAATATGATAAAAAAAATAAACACCAATCTTTTTGAACATGTTATTTATAATACCTATAACTATTTGATGCATCATTTAAAAAATAATATATACTACTACTACTACTAATAATAATAATATAATAATAAAAATTGCATTACAGTTCAGCAAGCTCAATAATTTTAACCAGCAGCTATAAACCAGTTCTGAAAGCGGTGAGATTTGGTTGCTGAAAATTTCCTGTATAAAAGCCTGTCTCGCAGTAGGACAGGATTTAGCTGCATTCTCCTTAGATTACACATTACAGAAGCTATGATTCACCTGTGAATAACAGACTTCTGGACATAAGCTGTATGCATTCCACACACAGTCAGTCAAAATCAACACCCCAGTGAGAGTTCTGAGCCATCGTTTCACTAAACTCCACTAAATATGCACATATAAATATGGTAAATATTCACTAAATATGCTATAACATATACAATAGAGTATATTTTAAATCATTTGGTACTCTATTGTGAAAAGTAAAATGTATATAAATAATACTAAAGTATAAGAGTGTGACTGAAATAAATTGTTAACTTTAAACAACTTAAAGTGATTTAGTCACCGAGTTAAACCAGCATCTTCCAAGTCCCCCCAAAGACTTTTCAGCCAACCTGATGTTAGAAAACAGAGACAGAGAAAGACACTTCATTAATCAGACCCTCAAGGGACAGACTCTTTCATTTATCGGAAAGAAATTAACAGATCATTACTGTAAATCTGTTTTGGAATAATTTAACTGTCAATGCATAACAGCGGGTAGTTATGTGGTGACATATAGAGATGGCCACTGTCAAATAACAAAATCAATACATTTGTTACCCATAAAAATGCCAGTACTTCAAGTCCAGAAGGGTTAAATAAATGCCACAATAATCTGAATTGTATGGTTCGATATCTAAACGAGAAAAATATAAACTAAAATAAAAAATCACCAACAACAAATAGTAAATTAACAAACAAATTGTAAATTAATATTGAAAAGATTAACATAATAATATTATATTATTATAGAAATATATATATATATATTTATCTAAACAGTTCTTATAGAATAAAAAAAAGTTTTTGTGGTGTGACAAGCAAAGGTATTAAATGTTACAATGCTATCATTAGCGGAACAAAACTGTTTGGCAGAGGTTCCTTTGGCAAGCCACTGATGAAATCTGAAACTCCAAATCACAGTGTTTGTAAGAGCCTGTGTAAAATCAAATGGTTGTTTGTTGAGAGTTTAGTCACGATTACACTGATAAGCTTCTGAATAAAAAAAAACCAAAAAAAAAACCTGTTCATTCATCTCCTTTTTTTACATAGGCTGGCATTTTACAGAATTTATTGGATCCCAAAATATTTGACAAATATCTCATTGCATATAAATCAACATAATTTTAATACATGTATTAATGCATATGCATTTCAATTTCAAATCTCAATCAGTTTTATGAAAGAAAAAAAAAATATTTGTGTACTTTTACATTCATTTCATATCACGTAGACATACCTAAATGTACAAAGATTGAAAGAGAGAGATAATAAAGGGGGAAAGGCTAGTGCACAGCATTGCACATTATATTCATGTCATTTAGACACACAGAGAGAATGACACAGTGTCAAATCTGTGTGACAGAATTAGGTGAGTGTTGAGAGAGGGGGCCAGCAGGGGTACAGAGACGCTTAGGGCACACACACACACACACACACACACACACACAGAGTCACACATACGTACAGTACATAGGAGCATTTTCATCACATATACACACCTAACACATCACGTGAATTCAGCATAAAATGCCAGATCACTGGTCAGTTCACTTACCTGCAATGAAAGAAACTATATGATCATACGTTTGATATGCAATCAGATGGCTTGTAAAACTAACAAAAATTAATAAAAAAAAAAATGCAGTCAAAAAAAGTAGGGAAGGGCAACATTTAATCGGTCTAAATAAAAATAAAAACTTTAAATACTCTGGGTGAGTGAGATTTGTTATTATTTATGATTTTTATTATTTTGGGCTATATTTTAACATTTTCATTTTATTTAGATTTTTTTTTTAATTTGTTGTTGCAAAAATTACTAAAATTAAAATTTAGTAGACAGCTCCTAATTCAATGACACTGTTAAAAATTTATTTTCTTTCTTTCTTTCTTTCGTAATGAACAATAAAAAGCTATTTCTAATGTTGAATTTGGCCAGAGAAGCAGAAAAATAAGGACAGACTGCAATCCAGTGGACAGAAAGGAAATTACACTTTTATATCTCCTTTTCCAGTCAATATGATAAACATGAAACTGAAAACTAGAAATATGGACATAATACACACACACACACTATATACACACAAAATAAAGAAAATCTCATATAGAAACAATGTCTTAGGCAAGGACAAAGAATATATTACTTGTGGTTTAAATATGAACAATAAATGCATACTTTTCCATGCTGAATTTCTGAATTACACATTGCATTTTAAAGGTAATAGAGTCATTCTGGACAAGAATGTTATTACTAAATGCATCAATAATAATAACAGCTAGAAATTTAATAAATTACTAGGTATGCAATTTCCATTGTAGTGCAGATGCTGGTGTTTCCTGAGTCCCCCACAACTTTGGACGGCAACACTCACCGGCTTTCTGTACAAGACTGACATCTAGTGGACTGTCAGACACTATACCACTTGCACACATCTCTCAAATGCAGTACCAAGAAGTGTGGAAAAAAATGGCACAAATACGGCACAATGCCACCAAACTGAGGAATTTCAATCCACTAAGCAATATACAATAACTGATGCCTAAATAACATTAGTAATAAAATAGTAAAAATAACATTTTAATGGCAAATCTTCTCCTGTTTTGTGTGTGTGTGTGTGTGTGTGTGTACTAATAATGTCCTTGCAGTATCCTGCAATTAGTTCAAGGGCAGAGAATTGTAGAAATCATAAGATTTTGTGCTTTAAACTAGATATTAAACTTGCAAATATCAGTTTGCCCTCAATGGAATAGCTTTCACTCATAAGATTACATCCATTTTTTCACAAGCTCATACTTAAAAATAATCAAAGTTAAAAAGTATGCGTATTTGGCATGCTGTCCAAGGGGAGGGCTCTGAACCCGATATTTGGCCTAAACCTAGAGTACTCCCCCCATATCTCTGGTTAGGGTAGTAGCCAGGCGAGTGTGAAGAGATGAGATGGAGGAGGAATGCTGAAAACTGTCAAGGAACATAGGTGAGTCGGCTATGTATATAAATAGGCCTCCTCTTGTACTGATTGTATAGGCAATTTGAACGTGTTCCTCCAGAACTTTGTTAATAAAACATGTTGTGTATTGACATGACATCATCAGGTAGTACAGGAAATAAAGATGGAGGACAAGTTCAATCTGGTGTCAGGGTGGTGCGTCCAGATAAAAATACAGTGGGGTTAAACAATGGCAACGAGTATGTTACAACAGTGACTCATTTGTTAGTTAAATCTGAGTCAGGCATGCATCACTCTGGCGAGTTTATTCCAGCTAATTGAAAAGTTTAGCCACAAGATAGGCAGCACATGTTAAAGATGAATAGTGCCATTCCCAATTTTGACCGGTACAGCGATCCAGCCACATTAGGTCTGTGGTGGACAAGATGGCTAAATGCTTTTGAACTATTTGTCGATGGGAAAGGTTTTATCCTGACTGATGATGCATCCGTTGTTACAAAACAAAGATGGAGAGCCTTGCATGCTGGGAAGGATGTGTAGGATTTTTCTCCAAATTCGGTGACACAGGAGGGCCAACAGATTATGCATAGGCAGTAATTGCACTGAATGCATATTTGTGCCTCAGGAAAACACTGTGTTTGCAGCTAAAGCAGAAAACTAGACAGACTGTGCACCAAGGATTGTGATATAGTAGCTGATAAAGACAATCAAATCAGTGATTCTGTTTTGAGTCAACTTCGAATATGTGCATGAAAATTGCTGGAGGAAGGCAGAGATTTGACACTTGCTCACACTATACAAATTGCAGCGCAGTCTGAACATATTCACATCTCTCCAGAAAGTGAGGAAAAAGAGAACGTAAGTCTTGTGTCCAAAAAAGCAAATGCAATACAGTAAAGTCAAGTCAAGTCAAGTCACCTTTACTTATATAGCACTTTTTAACAATGCAAATTGTGGCAAAGCAGCTTTACATTAATAATTGGCAGATCATTTTTGGCTGCTGAGGAAGAGCAGATTCGGATAAAACTTGTTACAGTTGCAGACAGGTCATCTTGCAAAAGATTATAAATGTAAATATAAGAGATCATTTCGCAAAAATGTGTAAAACAAAAGAAAGCTCAAAACAAGTATTAAAAGGAGATGAATCAGATGAGAAGAATCAACAGTTATATATTATAGCATATATTGTAAGAGAAGAGAGCAACATGGACAAAATATCATTCTCAGTAGGGGGCGTCATACTACCAATGTTAGTAGACTCAGGAGCAACAAGCAACATAGTGGGTGACAGAACATGGGAAATGCTGAAAAAAAAAAAGATCAAATATGGTTCTGCCAAATCAGATTTAAAAAAAACAAACAAAACAAAACAAAAAAAAACTGCACGCATACTCATAGAGTTGAACCCTTGCCAGTGAAAGACATTTTCTGGTGTGAGGTAGGGATTGGAAAGCGCAGCACAAAAGCTTGGAAAAGACAGCAATTAAATTAGGAGTGCTAAGGACTGGAGCTAATGTTGTGGCAGTGAATCATGTGAAGTCAATGATATGACAGCAATACCCCAAAATGTTACAAATTAAAACAAATCAGCTTGCATATAGACATCAGTGACACTAGTTGCACAGCAGCTTAGGCATGTTCTGTTTCACCTCAGAGAGGCTGTTGAACTACTCAACATGGACATTATCGAGAAAGTCAATGGAGCCACTCTTCCGGTAAACCCAGTTGTAACTGTGCCCAAAGTGAATGTGGAAATAAGGATGTGCTTAGACATGAGACATTAGAAGAATGTAATTATTTGTGGGTGGTTTCCAATTCCCAAAGTGGATGAAGTGTTGCAAAGAATGAATGGATGAGTCATATTCAGCAAACTAGACCTGAAACAGGGGTACCATCTGCTGGAATTAACCCCAGGGTTAAGAGACATCACAACCTTCACCATTCACAATGGCATTGAGGGAGCAGTACCAGCATGAAATAGCCACTGTTCTGGCTGGTATCAATGGATTACAGCACAAGAGACTTGCTTGTTGACAATTTGGAGGAAATTTTTAGTCTGCGCAGACTTCCCTTAACAATCAGGTCAGAATGTAGACTGCAAGTCGTCAGTTTCAGATGTTTTGTCAGAAGAGGGGAATCCACCACATCAAAACAACTCCAAAGTGGGTGCAAGCCAATGGAGAAGTAGAAAGACAAAATGCATCATTGATGAAATGAAATGAAAGTATGGATTGCCCAAGCTGAAGGCCAGTAATGGAAAAGAGAGCTATGCAAGTATATGCCTTTATAAAAGGTCCATACAACACACCACAATGGGCAAAAGCCCAGCGGGACTTCATTTTCAGAGGAAGATAAGAGAGTAAACTAACCCAGTTAACCCACTAACACAGAGCAAAAAGGAAAAGCCAAGATATACATAGATCAGACACTAAGATATCAGACATAGAGTTCGGAAATCAAGTGCTTGTGAAGTAGGATTAAACAGACAAGTTCTCAGCAAACAGCCAAGAGTGAGGAGACGGGGTGGAGGAGGGATGCTGAAAACAGTCATGGAATATAGGTGAGTCATCTGCGTATTATATGTATAGGCGTCATCTCGTGCTGATTGGATAGATCATTTAAAGATCATTTGTTCCTCCCAAACTGTTCAGACCCATAGCTTCCACAACTCTGGCCGGGGTTGATGAATTAGACCCTGGCTTGTGACAGCAGGTCCTGTCTGATGGCGATCACCCAAGGAGCATTATGCCTGCTAGGAGCACTATGATGTCTAAAAACCAAACTCGGACTGACCAGCATGGGGTTACTAGGAGTAGACTGACCTTGTACCAGCGAAGCCTATCTAGAACTCCCGGGAACAGAGCTATTGGGGGAAATGTGAGCCCCTGCCTCGACAGGATGTCTGCTCCCAAATTTTGGTCCATTGGTATATATATGTCACTCTGAGTGAGAATAACTTCCCCTGGGGCCACAGAAGAATCTGATGCAACAGTCTGCACAGAGGGCGCAATCTCAGAGCCCCCTACCAATTTATATAGGAGATCATCAACGTATTTTCTATTCGTACCAGAACATGTTGGCCCCTGAGGTCTAGAAGGAAGTGCCTCAGGGATAGAAACAGCCATCATCTCTAGGCAATTGATGTGCCACAAAAGATGATGCCCTCTCCAAGGACCTCTGGTAAAGTGTCCCTCCATGACTACTCCCCAGCCTGTGAGGAATGCATCCTTCTTCACTATTTGCCGCTGACAAGATGCTCCCAACACAGGACCCTTGGACAGTTTCTTAAACATATCCAAAGAACGAAAACACCAGCACATTTCTTTGATCATGTGGAACAGGTTTCCCCCAGAGGAAAACCTCTGGTCCTGAGACACTACTGCAGGGGTCTCATGTACAGCAGGCCAAAAGGCATTATATTGGATGCTGCTGCCAGAAGCCTTAGCCCTCTCTGAAAGTGTTTGACAGTTGGCAGATAAGTATGATTTGAACCATGCCAATGCAATTTCCGAGTCTATTCAAAAGGATATTGTGGTTGATAGTGTCTAAAGCAGCACTGAGGTCTAGTAACACTAATAGAGAGGTAAAACCACGATCTGATGGTAAGAGCAAATCATTTGTAACTCTAATGAGAACAGTCTCAGTACTATGGTACGGTCTAAATCCTGACTGGAAATCCTCACAGATACCATTTCTTTCTTAGTAGGAACACAGTTGCGATGATATTGCCTTTTCTAGTATTTTTGACAGAAAAGGCAGATTGGAGAGCGGCCTGTAATTGACTAATTCTCAAGAATCAAGTTGTGTTTTTTTTTAATAAGAGGTTTGATAATAGCCAGCTTAAAATGTTGGGTACATAACCTAGTGATAAAGATGAATTAATGATCTTAAGAAGAGGATCTTTGACCTCTGGAATCATCTCTTTCAAGAGCTTAGTCGGTATAGGGTCTAACATTCATGTTGTTGATTTTGATGATTTAACAAGTTTAGACAATTCTTCCTCTCCTATAGCAGCAAATGAATGGAATTTTTCCTCAGGGATACTACAATGCGCTGTCTGATGTGATACTGTAGTAGACAGTTGTATGGCTATAGTTTTCTCTCTAATATTGTCAATCTTGCAAGTAAAGAAGTTCATAAAGTCATTACTGTGCTGTTTGGAAACATCAGAAGTTGAAGCTGTATTTCTCATTAATTTAGCTACTGTGTCAAATAAATACTTAGGGTTGTGTTTATTTTCTTCTAAAAGATAAATAAGCAGATCTAGCGGTTTTTAAGGCCTTTCTGTACTCAATTATTCTCTCTCTCCATGAAAGACGAAAAACTTCTAGTTTTGATTTCTTCCAGCTGCGCTTCATTTTTCTGGCTGCTCTCTTAAGGGCCGAGTGTGCTCGTTATACCATGGCGTTGGACTACTATCGTTAATCTTTTTTTAAGGGTAAAGGAGCAACAGAGTCTAGAGTGCTGGAAAATAGTCAATAGTTTCTGTTGCAACATCGAGTTCTTCGATGAAACTGATCAGGAAGATTATTTATAAAGCAATCTTTAATGATAGAAGTGATGGTTCTACCATATTTGTGGCAGAGAGACTGTTTTGCAGCCTTGGTTAAATGTAGCACGCATGAGACCAGATAATGATCTGAGGCGTCATCGCTTTGCTGCAGAATTTCAACGGCATCAATATCGATTACATGATCTAAAGTATGATTACGACAATGAGTGGGTCCTGACACGTGTTGTCTAACTCCAATAGAGTTTAGAATATCTGTTAACGCCAATCCAAATGCGTCTTTTTCATTATCTACATGGATATTAAAATCACAAACAATAAGGACTTCATCCACAGCCAGTACTAACTCCAATAGAAAATCAGCAAATTCTTTGATAAAGTCTATATGGTGACCTGGTGGCCTGTATACAGTAGCCAGCACAAACGTCAAATGGGATTTGTCACTTACATTATATAACATTACATAAAGCACCATCACTTCGAAAGAATTATATTTGAAAGACTTTTGAGCAACACCACCCCCTTTTCCTTTCCGACGAGGTTTGTGTCGATAATAGTAACATTGAAGGCTCGACTCATTTAAAGTAATGTAATCGTCTGATTATAGCCAGGTTTCTGTCAAACACAGCACATCAAGATTATTTTCTGTGATAATATTATTTACAGTAAGTGCTTTTGAAGAAAGGGATCGAATATTCAGCAACCTAAGCTTTATCATTTCTTTATCTTTATTATCTCTGTTTTTTACTTGTTGAACATCAATTAAATTTTTACCCTCAAATGGGTTTGGAAGTTTTTTGTATTTATTAATTCACAGACAAAGTCACTATGTCATAATATCTAGGTGAAAGAGTCTCTATGTGTTGGGATTTATCTGACTTCTGTGATGTGACAGCTAGCAGTTCGCTAAGCTAGTCACATCCAAAATAGTATCTGAAGCCCTTGCATTCTTATTATCCTCAATTAAAGTTTGGATGCGTTTCTCTAATTCTGAGATTTTCTCTGTCAGCCTGACTATTTCCCTGCATTTATGACATGTGAATCCCTCATCGCTGACAGAGAAAGCTATACTATGCATGTGACAGGCAGTGAAAGTAACAATGAAAGGAGAAGATGACATAGCTTACTGTGTTCGTAGACTGATCTGACTTACCAGTTGTTTGATGAACTCGTAGAAAAAGGAGAGCATTACAGAAACAACGGTGGGCACGGATGGCAAGTTTACAAACTAGAGTAATGCTAACATTTTGTGATAGTGATTTAGATTAAAAGATTAAAAACTAGTGAAGTCAGATTAATGTGATAGGCAATATTAGACAATATCGGATATATAGGGATGATAAAGTAGACAACAAACAATGACAATAAATAGATTCAAAACAAAGCTATACGGAGCAACAGACTCAAACAATTCAGCAGTGAGGCAGACAGGAGCAATCGATCAGGAGCAATCGATCAGACAGGAAAAAAAAAAAAAAAAAAGCTTACAGCACCTGGTATTCCCAGAAGGTCTCCCATTCAAGTACTAACCAGTCCCGACCCTGCTTAACTTCCGAGATCAAACAAGGTCAGGCATGCTCAGAGTGGTATGGCCGTAAACAAAATCAGCAGTCCAGAGAGGGCTATTTAAGACATTCAAGCACTCTTTTTTTTTTAAATAAAACTAAAAGCTTACAGCACCTGGTATTTCCAGGCGGTTTCCCATCCAAAATCTAAGCAGGGTCGGGCCTGGTTAGCTTCCGAGATCAGATAAGAGCGGGTGTGCTTTTTTAAATTAATTTATTTTTTTATCAATAAAATACAATACATTAAAAAAAACACAATTAAAAATACAGTTTTTCTCATACAATCATCTTTTCATCACATATTACATACCCAATTCAGAAATATCCTTCACTCCCCGGCAGCTTCCACATTAAATCTTTTAAAACACAACAAACATTTGGCGTAAAAACATGATAAAAAGCATCCAACATATTTTCACATTTAAAATACACATACAGTCTTTCCATGAATAATTCCGATTTCCTTTTAAACACATTCCAACACAATTTTTTACTTTTTAGCTACAGTTCTTCTCTCCCATATTGCAGTTTTCATTAACATTACACACAGATTAATAAACTTTTTGTTTTGGCATTTCTTTTCCCAACCAAACATCACCACTCTGTTCCATTCCATTCCATTTTCATTCCAGTCCACAGTCAAGTCTTTAATAATACATTTGCATTTCCTTAAAAAAAACCTCCAGTTCTTTGCAATATAAAAACATATGTAAAATCCCTTCTTCCTTTTCTTGGCACACTTTACACATGTCATTTTGTTGACAAGAGACTCCGTAAAAACCACTTTGTGTCTTATAAAATACTCCAAACATTCCAACTTTGTTTCCACACATCTCCCCCTCCATATATGTTTCTCCATATACACTCTTCCTTTAAATCTTTGAATTTTTCCACCCAGTACTTATTTACAATCGGCTCTTTAAAAACACCATCTCTAAAAACACAATAAAACATCTTTACAGTACATTCTTTAAAAATCATACAATCTTTCCCCTATGCTCACATACAAATTTCTTTCCTTTTGCTCTTCTCCCATCTTCTTGCTCTTCTCTATTCTTTAAATCCTTGCTAGCATTTCTTTACTATTTTCACTCTCAAAGCATTTTTTCTCTGTTCCACATCCATTAAACCTAAGCCCCCCTTCTCCACCTCCCCTAAAATTGTGTTATGCGCAATCCTTGCTGGTTTCCCCTCCCATGAAAAATTAAGAAAACATTTCTCAACCTTGTTCCATCCATAACGGCATCTCAGATGCATATATAACATACCAAAGTTTTGAAACCATTAAAACATTCAATATTAAAACCTTCCCCTTCAAGTTTAAAGTTCTCAATTTCCAAAAAATTAACCTCCTCTCTATATCCGCTACTAGTGCCTCCCACACTACTAGTGCCTCCCACATGTCATCCCTTACTTTCCTCTCATTTTTCCCCGTTAAAACTCCTAAAATCCTCATTTCTTCCACTTCCTTGAAATTAAAACAATTAAAACAAATCTCATATATACCGTTTTATCCTCATTTACTTTACTCCCAGACCATCTAGTACAATATTCCTTTACAACCTTCATTACTTCTTTAACGCTTTCTTTTCCTTTTACCATTATCGTTGTGTCATCAGTGTATTGAAAAACTTTCCCTTCAGCTTTCTTTTCCTCTATTTCTATCCTATTATTGATTTATTTTGTTTAATAGCCAGTCCCAAAGGTTCAGATACAAGTGAATATAGTAGAGCTGAAAGCGGACAACCCTGTCTAATTGATTGTGTTATTTTAAAACACTTTAAAATCTGTTAAAAAACCCATTACATTTTATCTTTGTTAGTGCACCTTTATATAAAATCTCAATCCATTTGATAAAATTCTCCCCAAACGCAAAACTCCTTAAAACCTCAAATAAATACCCGTGTTCAACCCTATCAAAAGCTTTCTCGAAATCCAAACTAATTACATATCCATCTTCATTTGTTTCTTTCATGTACCATATTGTGTCTCTTATACTCATCGTTATGTCCGCTATATCTCTTCCCTTCACTCCATATGCTTGGGTTTGTCTTAATTATACTTGGCATTACTTCTTTTAATCTAAATCTGCTAAAACATTTATTGCTCTTTCAATCTCTTGTTTGATTTCTTGGTCACATTCTTTTTTATCTTCCTCACTTACTTTTGCTTTTATCTGATTCAACAGTTTCTTTTTATCCTCCTCTTCCACACCCCTTGCACTAAACAAATCCTCATAAAAATCTTTTATTTCTTCTAAAACTTTTTCATTCCCTTCTACAAATTCTGCATTTTTCCCTCTTATTTCTTTTACCGTTTCAGCTTTCCCTCTCTTTTTTTCAAAAAAGAACTTTGTAGATTTTTCTCCCTCCACCACATATTTTGCTTTTCTTCTTAGCCTTGCCCCCTCATATTTTTTTTCTTCTATTTCTTTCAATTATCCTGCCATTTCCTTTATCTTTTGTATGTCTTTATTCTCTTTATTCAATTCCATTTCCAAACTTTCTTTTATTTCTCTTTCTTTACTTCTTTTACTTTTCTGTTTAAAACTACAATATTTGATGGAAAAAATTTTAATTAAAAACTTTATGTTCTCCCACCATATTCTCTTATCCTCTTCATACATTCCATTTTTCTTTTTTTTTTCAATAATTTCTTTCACCTTTGAAACATAGTCTTCATTCTTTAAAATCTGTAAATTTAAAATCCATACTCCCGGCCCTCTTTGCATTTTACTCCAGTCCAACTTAAAAGTTAAAAACTTGTGATCACTAAAACTCGTTTCCTCATACTTAATCTTTTCTATAAAATTCTCTACATTTCTTGTACATTAAACAAAGTCGATTCTGGTTTGGCATACAAAATTCCCCACTATTTGTCTCCTTGAAAATTATTTTTTCTTCTCATTTCTTTCTCTCCACACATCTATCATATTATTTTCTTCCATTAATGCTTTTAATTCTTTTCTTCCCGTGTCACTTTTAAAAACCATTCCTTCTGACATGTCTTGCTTACTAAAAACTGTGTTAAAATCCCCCATCATTATTATTTCTTTATACTTCTTTAAAATATTTCTTAAAACATTACAAAACTCTTTCTTTTCCATCTCCTCCACTCCACATGAACCCCTTTAACCCGAATTGTTCTGCCAGCGGGCAAACCCCCACCCCCACCCCCCCACCCCCGCGAAAAAATTCATAAACATATTACTAAGCAACCACTAAGAGGAATGACACAAAATAGGTATCATTTTAAAGCCTAGCTCAAAACTCAGCTTTTTAATGCACCCAGTCGTTGCTTTCAACTCTTAACGAGTGCTGAGTTATCACTCTAAAACTGAGTGTACTGCCCACGGGCGCCCCCTACCTATAAAAATATTAATAGTTATATTTTTCAAAACTCCAGCCTTCTTCATCACAAAATAGGTGTCATTTGAAACCTTAGAGTCTGAATTGTTTCAGACAATGAATGTAAGCACTTCGAATAAATCCGAAGTACTGCAGAGTTATTTACTGAAAAGTAAAAAATATATATTTTCATAATTTATGTGTTTTTTTTATTATTATGTACGCCAATGTGTCAAAAGCATCATAGAGCTCAGGTAATCATGTGTTATATGTCATTTGAAAGGTCTCATGGAGTAGAATACAACGAGCATAATTGTTTTAGGCTTTGACTAAACTTGAGTGATTTTTTTGTACTTGAAACCCCACAAGAACCAAATGTAAAAAATAAACTGATGCAGCATTTATGTCACGTTTTGACCCATAATGTCATGAAACATGCACCGATTGTGGGAAATTGGGCATCATTATTTACAGCAGATTCTCATGATTAAAATGAGTCCAACATCCTCATAATCCAATGAATCGATCACGAGATATCGATCAAGCAAATTATGACACATAAACCCCCACAGGCGCACAGCTGCTAGCTAAAACGAAATGTAGCTATCAAGTAGCATTTCAGCATATAACTTCATGAAACAGGCATAGATTGTGGAAAATGGCACATCATTACTTACAGTGGATGGTCCCGATTGAAATGAGTCCAAGATTAACAAAATCCCATGCTTTGATCACGAGGTGCACCACGTGAAGTGCGACTTTACAAATACCCACTAGGGGGCGATGAGGGCTAAAGGCCACCTTAATTCCAAATGCTTTTGAATACTTCATGGGATCACCACAAATTAGATATCCAGATACAGGTCTCATATAGAGGAACATCCCCAAAAAATTTCCTCCTACCTCATTTCATTTCTGAGTTATTGCATGTCAAATATGAAATATTTGTAATATGAAATGAGCAAACTTTTATTTTTTTGTATTTTTTCAGCAGTTTCTCAGCAAGACATTGTCCGAATTTATTTATTTATTTTTTAATTTAAAAAAGTGAAAAATTATCTTTCATATGATACCAACCTTTTGACTCTCCTTGAAAGAGATTTGGAGTTATGAGTCATTATTTCAGTTCATTCATTCATTCATTCATTCATTCATCTTCCACCGCTTATCCGGGGCCAGGTCGCGGGGGCAGCAGTCTGAGCAGAGACTCCCAGACTTCCCTCTCCCCAGACACTTCCTCCAGCTCTTCCGGGGGGACACCGAGGCGTTCCCAGGCCAGCCGAGAGACATAGTCTCTCCAGCGTGTCCTAGGTCTTCCCCGGGGCCTTCTCCCGGTGGGACATGCCCGGAACACCTCCCTAGGGAGGCGTCCAGGAGGCATCCGAAACAGATGCCCGAGCCACCTCAGCTGACTCCTCTCGATGTGAAGGAGCAACGGATCTATGTGATCAACGGAGCAACGGATCTATGTCTATATGTGAGCTGTATCTGGCTCAAATTTAGTGGTGATCGGATAAAGTTTTCAAAAGTTACAGCATTTGGAACAAATGTTTAATTTTTTTTTTTTTTTTTATCTTATTTTTGACATTATTTCAGTGCATGTCAAAAATAAGATAAAAAAATTAAAAATTAAACATTTGTTCCAAATGCTGTAACTTTTGAAAACTTTATCCGATCACCACTAAATTTGAGCCAGATACAGCTCACATATAGAGGAACATCACAAAAAAATGAACTCGCTACCATGTTTTCTTCATTTTTAATTCCTTTTTAAATTAGAAATATATTAATTTTTTTCATTTTTTCCAATTTTTTCCAATTTTTTTTTTTTTTTGCTGTTTATTTGCTATTTCTCAGCATACGAATGTCCAAATTAAAAATTCCTTTTTTTATTTAGAAATTTAAAAAGTTTCGTTTCAAACGATACCCACCTTTTGACTCTCCTCACTATAGTTTTGGAGTTACTAGTCTTTACTTTTTTGTGTGTCACTCAGAAAAAAGAACTCTGAAAATACCCTTAACTAAAATCAAATCCCTTCCTTCGTATTTTGTCTCAACTACCATACATTTACCCATCTTGTCTTTGTATATAATTTTGCTCATTTTATAAACGTCATCCTTCATTAAAAAAGCCATTCCTCTCCCAAACCTCCCATCTCCATTATTATATAAAATACCCACCTCTTTTTATAATCATTCATCACATATTCTCTCCAGTTTGTTTCTTGTACATTTACATTTACATTTAGTCATTTAGCAGACGCTTTTATCCAAAGCGACTTACAAGTGAGGAAAACAAACAAGCGATTCTTCATGAATTGGCAAATAACACAGGAAGTGCTCACAATACAAGTTTCATACATTGCTCAGTACCATAAGCTAGAGTAGGAAGGGAAAAGGGAAGGATGGGGGGGGTTCATTTTTTTTTTTTTTTTTTATGTCTCTTGAATATTGCCAGGGATTCTGAGTTCTGGATGAAAGTAGGGAGATCATTCCACCAGCAGGGAGCAGTGAAGGAGAATGTTCTGGAGAGTGCCTCTCTGTGACGGTACCACAAGCCTTCGTTCCTTTAGTGATCGCAGGCTTCTGGTGGGGATGTAGCGTTGTAACAGTGTGTGGAGGTAGGAAGGTGCAGAGCCTGTGGTGGATCTGTAAGCAAGCATCAGCGCCTTGAACTTGATGCGAGCAGCAAGGGGTAGCCAGTGCAAAGAGATGAAGAGGGGCGTGACGTGGGCTCTCTTAGGCTCGTTGCAGACAAGACGTGCAGCAGCGTTCTGGATCATTTGAAGAGGTTTGATTGCACTTGACGGCAGACCAGCCAGAAGAGCATTGCAGTAATCAAGCCTAGAAATGAGTCTTATTGTAGTGCAATAATGTCTTCCCTTTTACATTTTTCTTTTACTTTTTCAAATTTCCCGATGTCCATCAATCCCCTTGCATTAAAAGTAACACAACTTAAAACCATTAAAAGAGAGAATAATAAATACTTAAAAATCATTATTCATCATTATCTCCCTCCAGTCCCCTAACACTTCAAATCTGTTAGTCTTTTTCATAATGCTTTTTCTTGAACCTTCCAAATTTGGTTTTACCTTCAATGCTCTCCTTTTTATTTGTCCTCTCCCTCCTCTGTCATTGTCCATATTGTCCATCTTTACTTCTTCTTCACTGTCCGTTTCTTTTTTTTTTTGATCCCTCCTTCCTTGCCCATCGCTTTCCACGTTATCCATAACATTTTTAAAACTGTCTGATATTTCCATGGTTGTCCATTGAGTGACCTGCTCAATTGTTTGTTGCTCTTGATTAGTATTCTCTTTTCCTCTTTCTCCTTCCTCTCTTTTGCTTGTTCCTCCTTCCATTTCTTTTTGTTGGAGACCTTTGACCTTTTGTCCTTCATCACTTTGTCCTTCCTCCTCGTTGTTTCCTTCATGCACCTGTCCGTCCACCTGTTCTTCCCTTCCTCCTTCCTCACACTCCATCCAACATTCACATTTATTTAAAATTTCTTGGCATTCCGGGCACCTGACAGCATTGCAATCTCGTGCAAAATGTCCCCTTTCCTCGCATTTATAGCACGTAAAATTTGGGCACTCTTTCAGCAGGTGTTCCTGGCTCATGCACAGCCTACAGGTCTTTGATGGCTGTGCATCACCCGAAAGTACTCCGGCCCTTCTGCTGTTTCCAGCCTTGTGCTATACAGCAACGACGCCACTTCTTTGGGGAACCTCACCTCTAGGAATCTTGTTCCATCTTCAATGTCAGTGCCTGGATAACACCTTCTTTTAACTTTTGTTATGAGATCAACTCCCCATCCCTCCAATTTTTCCAAAATGTCTTTGTCCTCCAGGTAGATAAAGGTTTTATAAAAAATATCTAGGTTTTCCTCAGACTTTTCAAAATTTCTTTTAAAAACATACCCCACATCTATTACATAATTCTCGTTTTTTGCCATTAACCTTCTTTCCCATATTGTACTCTTCATTAATATCACCAATAAATGTATACATTTCTTGTTTTTACATTGCTTTTCAATTCCCAACATAAAAACTCTTAACCATTCAAAATGCTCATTCCCCTCTCCTCTTAAACTTAAAATGCACATTTGTTCTTAAAATCTTCTAATTCACTACAATAAAAAAAAACAAGTGTAAAAAAATTTCATCCCCATCTTTACACACTTTGCATATGGCAGTTTCTTCCATTCCGATCTTGCTTAAAATGACATCAGTAAAAACAACTTTGTGCCGTATAAAATACTCCAAGTTCTCCAATTTTGCCTGCATTAATTTTTCATTTATATTTCCCCAAATTTGTTTTTCTTCTACATCGTTAAATTTCTTACACCAGTATTCATTTGCAATAGGCTTTTTAAAAACCGCATCTCTGAAAAAACAATACAAAATTTTTACAGTACATTCTTTCAAACCATACAAATTTTCCCCCACTCTCACATATATATCTTTCACTTCTTTCTCTTCTTCCATATTCTCTATTCTCCTTCTCCATTCTTTAGGTATAGCAGTCTTGAGCGTTACACACTTGTTCCTAATTTTGTGTCTATTAAAATCCTCCTTTGCTTCTTGTATTGCATCTACTATAAATTGTTCCAGTAAAAACCCTTCTTTGAATTCATATGTACATCTCTCACCTTAGTGATTCCCACCTCCCACCATTTCTTAAAGAACATTTCTTTTCCCTGTTTTAAAATGCGGTTGTTTAGGAACAAAGGCTGATTTAAAATGCTCTCTCTTCCTTGAAGGTTAAAGTGTACATTGGTTAAAATTGTGCCCCATGCTCTCATCATTTCCTTATAAAAATCCGGTATCCCTTCCATCATCCAATTTTTAGTCCTCATCCATAAATTATTATCTTCCAGATTAAACTTACTACATTCCACTTTGTTTCCAGCGTCTAAGTACTTTTTTTATTTTTATCATTTTTAGTCTTAAACTGTTTTTCCTTTGTTCCACATTCATTAATCCCAAGCCTCCTTTATCCACTTGTCCTAATAGGGTATTAAAAGCAATTCTTGGCGGTTTCCCCTCCCATAAAAAATCTAAAAAACATTTTTTCAGCCTTTCTTCCATCCACATCGGCATTGAAGATGTATATAAAGAATACCACAACCATAAAACCATTAGCACATTCAGAATTAAAACCTTCCCTTTTATAGTTAAACCCCTCCTTCTCCAAAAAATAAGTCTCCTTTCAATCTCTCCCACATAGTTTCTTCTGCCTTCCCCTCATCCTTCCCTGTAAGAACTCCTAAAGGCATTAATGATTTGTTACCTTTGTTTCTTTAAAATTAAATTGCTCTGTTAGCCCTTCGACATTTCTTAATCTCATATATATTGTTTTTTCCTCATTTACTTTAGCTCCTGATGCTAAACAAAATTTTTGTTCAATATTCATTACCCTTTTCACATCCCCTACTCCTCTGACCATCAGTGTTGTGTCATCCGCATATTGAAAAATTTTATTTTCTTCCCCCTCTATTTCTATTCCCTTTATTCTCTCATCCTGCTTTATTGCAAGGCCCAAAGGCACAGCTATTAAAGAATATATAAGCGTTGACAATGGGCATCCTTGTCTTATCAATCTTGTAATTTTAAAACATGGTGTTAAAAATTCAGTACATTTTACTTTTGTTATCGCCCCTTTATAGATAATTGTTATCCATTTGATAAAATTATCTCCGAAACCAAATTTTTTAAAATATCAAATAAAACAGCATGTTCGACCCTGTCGAAAGAATTTTCAAAGTCTAAACTAATTAAAAACCCATCTTTCCCCTTTTCTTTAATGTATCTCAAGCTATCTTTCATACTGAAAGTCGTGTACGCTATATCTCTGCCCTGTACCCCATATGCTTGATTCGATTTAATTATGGCAGGCATTACTTCTTTCAATCTATTTGATAAAACTTTGGATAGAATCCTAAGATCAGCGTTTAACATTGTAATAGGCCTGAAATTTTTTAATTCTGTTTTTTCACCTCTTCTTTTATAAATTATCTTCATTAATCCCTTTCCCATTCTCTGACTCAGTTGCCCTTCTCTAAAAATCTCCTCATATAGCTCTTTTAAAATATTGTATAAAAAATCTTTAAAAACCATATAAAATTCATTCCCCAAACCATCGATACCTGGACATTTGTTTCTATTTAATTCACTATTTGCCCTTTTTATTTCTTCCACTCTTATTCCTTCATCACAGTCTTTTTTTTCGTGCCCTTTACAGTTGTTTTTATTCATTCCAATAACTCTAATTTTCTTCTTCATTAACCCCCTCTGCACTGAACAGTTCTTCAAAATACACTTTTATTTCTCTTAATATTCCTTCACTTGTAGTTATAATTTCCCCATTTCTTCCTTTTATTCATTTAACAATTTTATCATTCCCGCTCTCCCTCTAGTTTTTTCTAAGTCAAAGAAAAACTATGTGCATTTTTCTCCTTCAACCATATATTTTGCTTTACTTCTTAGTCTTGCACCTTCGTATTTTTTCTCTTCTATTTCTTTCAGTGCACATTCAAGTTATTTTATTTTTTATATGTCACTCCTGTTTCCCTTGAATTCTTCCTTGAATTCTTCCTTTTCCTTACTTCTACATTTCTGTATCCTTGTACAATATTTTATTGTGAACTTTTTGTTTATATACTTGACATTTTCCCACCAAATTCTTTTGTCTTCTGTATACAATCTATTTTCTATTTCTTTTTCTATTATTTCTTTGACTTGTGAAACATAGTTTTCCTCCCTTAAAATCTCTGTAGTTAAAATTTGGTTCCAATCCATCCCCATAGAAATCATTTTATGGTCACTAAAGCTTGTTTCTTCAAATTTAATATTACCAATAAAACCTTCAATATTTCTAGTACATAAAATCAAATCTATTCTTGTTTTACGCAAGTTCCCTACCAATTGTCTTCTAGTATATTCTTTCGTATTCTCATTTCTTTCTCTCCTACATCCATTATATCATATTACTCCATCAAACCTTTCAGTTCTTTCCTTCCTTTATCTGTTTTAAAAACCATTCCCTCCACTATATCCAACTTACTAAATACTGTATTGAAATCTCATATCATAATTATATCTTTATACCATTTTTCCTGATGCGTAACAGCACCAGATATCAGCATCAGACATCAGCAAACTGTCCACAAGGCCATCAGTAAGTGGAAACCTCTGCCAGTTTGATAAATATTAGAACCTCTTTTTTTACAAATCTAGGGGGAGAACGGAATTCGACGGCAAAAATACACCTGTCGAAATCCGTTTCCCCCACCCCTGTATGATGAGAGTTGTTGATGCAGTGACTTAAAAGATACTGATTCTATCCTGTGTGTATGAAAATGGTGTCAGCACAGTGTGCTGACAGGTGGCACTGTTGTAGCTCAAGCTCAAGCTGTAGCTTCATAAATATTAGAACCTCATTTTGCACAGAACATAGGGGAAACGGAATTCAACGGCAAAAATACACCTATCGAAATCTGTTCCCCCCCACCCGTACAGCTGTCGAAATCCGTTCCCCCCACCCCCGTATGATGAGAGATGTTGATGCAGTGACCTAAAAGATACTGATTCTATCCTGTTTGTGGATGGAGTTTAATCAGCATCAGTTTAAATGTCAATATTTTGCCTTTTTGCCATTTATTACGGAATGAAATATGTTGGCAGTAAGCAAAATAGGGGAAAAAAAGGCATATGGGATTTGAACTCAGGTTATTTGTGCACAACACACCAAATGTCTGGGGACAGTCCACTAGACCATGAGCAAGTTCAAATCCCATCCAGTTTCATAAATATTAGAACCTCATTTTGCACAAAACATGGGGGGAACGGAATTCGACGGCAAAAATTCAGCTGTCGAAATCCGTTCCCCCCACCCCCGTATGATGAGAGTTGTTGATGCAGTGACTTAAAAGATACTGATTCTACCCTGTGTGTGGATGGAGTTTAACCTGCATCAGTTTAAATGTCCATATTTTGTCTTTTTGCCATTTATTACGATATGAAATATGCCGACAGAAACCATATTTGTTTTGTGCTTTTATTAATGTGAAATGTACCCCTAATCATAGATTAAGCCAGATGTGCATGTACTTCACGCGCAGGTGTACATGCTATCTCTTCCTGCCCGTAGGAGTGATAATTAGCAGACTATCCTCACTCAATGGCCGGCTGTCTAAGTGGTGTCCACAGAATAATATAGGTTTCATAAACAATTGGAAACGTTTTTGGGGCATACCTGACCTGTTGGAAAGAGACGGTATTCATCCCTCCTGGGGTGGTGCTGCTCTTCTCTCTAGTAATATGGCACATAGTCTTTGAGCTGAACCTTGACTAACTGGGGCCCAGGTCAGGAAGCAGACAGACTGGCTAAACCGACCGTCTGCTAGCTGTCTCACGTCACAGAAGTCATATAAATCCCAACACATAGAGACTCTTTCACCTAAATATCATCACATAGAGACTGTGTCTGTGCCCCGAATTAATAAATACAAAAAACTTCCAAACCCATTTAAGGGCAAAAATTTAATTGATGTTCAACAAGTAAAAAACGGAGATGAAAAAGATAAACAAATGATAAAGCTTAGGTTGCTGAATATTCGATCACTTTCTTCAAAAGCACTTATTTTAAATGATATTATGACAGAAAATAATCTAGATATGCTGTGTTTGACAGAAACCTGGCTAAAACCAGACAATTTCATTACTTTAAATGAGTCTAGCTCTCAAGGTTACTATTATTGACACAAACCTCGTCAGAAAGGTAAAGGGGGAGGTGTTGCTGTAATCTATAGTAATATCTTCAGTATTACTCAAAAGTCTTTCAAATATAATTCTTTCGAAGTGATGGTGCTTTATGTAACATTATATAATGTGGGTAACAAATCCCATTTGACATTTGTACTGGCTACTGTATACAGGCCACCAGGGCACCATACAGATTTTATCAAAGAATTTGCTGATTTTCTATCGGAGTTAGTACTGGCTGTGGATAAAGTCCTTATTGTTGGTGATTTTAATATCCATGTAGATAATGAAAAAGATGCTTTGGGATTGGCATTAACAGATACTCTAAACTCTATTGGAGTTAGACAACACGTGTCAGGACCAACTCATTGTCGTAATCATACTTTAGATCTAATATTGTCACATGGAATCAATATTGATGCCATTGAAATTCTGCAGCAGAGCGATGACGCCTCAGATCATTATCTAGTCTCATGCGTGCTACATTTAACCAAGGCTGGAAAACCGCCTCTCTGCCACAAATAAGGTAGAACCATCACTTCTACCACTAAAGATTGCTTTATAAATAAACTTCCTGATCAGTTTCATCGTCTTAGCAAACCAGACAGCTTAGAAGAACTCGATGTTGCAACAGAAACTATTGATGCTCTCTTTTCCAGCACTCTAGACACTCCTTTGCTCTTAAAAAAGATTAAGGATAGTAGTCCAACGCCATAGTATACAGAGCACGCTTGGGCCCTTAATAGAGCAGCAAGAAAAATGGAGCGCAGCTGGAAGAAATCAAAACTATAAGAGTTTCGTATTTCATGGAGAGAGAGAATGGTTTAGTACAGAAAGGCCTTAAAAACCACTAGATCTGCTTATTTTTCAAATCTTTTAGAAGAAAATAAATACAACCCTAAGTACTTATTTGATACAGTGACTAAATTATCGAGAAATACAGCCTCAACTTCTCATGTTTCCACACACCACAGCAGTAATGACTTTATGAACTTCTTTACTTGCAAGATTGACAATATTAGAGATAAAATTATAGCCATGCAACTGTCTACTACAGTATCACATCAGACAGTAAATTTTAGTATCCCTGAGGAAAAACTCCATTCATTCTCTGCTATAGGAGAGGAAGAATTGTCTACCGACTAAGCTATTGAAAGAGATGCTTCCAGAGGTCATAGATCCTCTAATTAAGATCATTAATGCCTCCTTATCACTAGGTTACGTACCGAAAATTTTTAAGCTGGCTATTATCAAACCTCTTATTAAAAAAACACAACTTGATCCTAGAGAATTAGTCAATTACAGGCCGGTCTCCAATCTACCTTTTCTGTCAAAAATACTAGAAAAGGCAATATAATCGCAACTGTGTTCCTACTTGGAAAGAAATGGTATCTGTGAGGATTTCCAGTCAGGATTTAGACTGTACCATAGTACTGAGACTTCTCTCATTAGAGTTACAAATGATTTGCTCTTGTCTGCAAATAAATTGTATATTTTATTATATAAATATCATTTATATGGGTAATGACTGCTGACACATCTACTTGGTTTGAGGTAAGATTTAAAAGCTTTGGACAAAAAAAAAATTCTCAATAAATTGGAAAAAACAAAGCCTTTCAACAGTTGCCTCTGCTTTTAGAAATGATCTCTGCCTTTTTAATCACTGGACGTGAACAGATAAAGCCAACAGTTATATACAGTCAAGGATATAAACAGCAGTATCCCATTATCAAGCTTTATAAATACAAAGTAAAATTTCAATGACTATTGCTGCATCCCACAGCAGAGAACTTTGAAGCTATTTGAGTCAAAAAATATGATTGTGAAGTGACATGAAAGAGATGATTACCTGAATGTCTGAAATACATACCTTAGATGGATGGAATCCACAAAGGCATTTCTGTGGTCCAACAAAAAGTGTTGCATTGGACATTTATCTATCTGTACAAATAAAGAGCTCTAGGTTATATTAAATGGGTTTAAGCATGTTTTCTCATTAACTTTTGTCAGTTCATAGCCTCTGAAAGACGTTAAACCATTTCTTCTGGTGGGGGGCAGGTCTGTTGCCAGTTTCAGAGGGCCAAACCCCTGTGCTGGCAAACCGCCGCAGATGGGACATCCACTCGTCGTCCCCCATGGCCTTGTGTGACTTTTGGAACATTTGAAACATGTTTAGTCTCTTTAGCTGAAAAATTTTGATTAAATTTACTTATTATTAACACTAGCCCATGTCTTGAATACTTGTTACTGTAAATAATTGCAATAACAACACAGTTAAAGACTAAAAAATAACACACCAATTTCATGATCATGATAACTGACATTTACAACAAACCTTTAAAGAACACTAAAAGATCAAAATGAATTAAAGCTGCAAGCAGCGATGAAAGGACCCCTCGCACCCGGGCTCACCGCCACCCGTAGGCCTTAGGAATATGGCGAACAGTGGATGAAGCGCAAATAAGAGAATAAATACAGGAGAACGAGGGCAAAGTCATTTTCCGTCAGGGACACGCCCTGTGACGAAAATTCTAGATCTTCGCAATTTAGCGTCGCAAAGGCATTATGATTACACAAACCAAATTTGAAGATGATCGGATTAGAACTGTAGGAGGAGTTTGTTAAAGTACAAGGTCTGAAAATAGCAAAAACTGCACAAAAATCTCACAGGAAATTCAAAATGGCTGACTCCTGTTGCGTTTAGGACTTTGCTCCAAGAGGCTTTTCTCCTTTATGAGATTTTGAGCACTGTCCATTTGGTTTTATTACGAAATTTCAATGATTTGTTTCTTTATTAGATTTCAAAGACCACCTGCTTTGTTTTGTTACAAGTTTTTAATGAAATTCGGTTTTGTTCCATTACGAGATTTCAATGACAGTCGTTTTTATTCAGTTAGGAGATTTCAGTGAGGCCAGTTTTGTTCGGTTACGAGATCTCAATGACAGTTTTGTTCTTTTACGAGATTTTAATGACAGTCTGATTTGTTTCGTTACGGCATTTCAATGACGAACTTTTTTCTGCTTGCGAGATTTCAATGATAGTCAGTTTTGTTCGTTTACGAGATTTCAATGACATTTGATTTTCATTGTCAGTCAGTTTTGTTCAGTTAAGAGATCTCAATACGGTATGTTTTGTTCCTTTATGAGATTTTAATGACAGTTGGTTTTATTCAATTACAAGATTTTAATGACGGTCAGATTTATTCGGTTTTGAGATTTCAAAGACGGACGGTTGTGCTGGGTTATGATTTTAATGGGTTTGTTCGGTTACGAGATTTATATGATGGTCGGTTTTGTTCAATTGTGAGATCTCAATGATGGTTAGTTTGTTTCTTTGTTCTTTTACGAGATTTCAATGATAGTTGTTTTTGTTCCTTTAGAAGGATCTCTATGACTGTCAGTTTTGCTCCTTTACAAGATTTTAATGATGGAAAGTTTTCAGTGTCAGTTTTACAAGATTTCAATGACAGTCCATTTTTTTCTGTTACGAGCTTTCAATGTCAATCAGCTTTGCTCCATTATATGATTTCAATGACGGTTGGTTTCATTTCGTTACGAGATTTCAATGGTGGTCAGTTTTGCTCCTTAAAGGGCACCAATTATGCCTCTTTTTACAAGATTTAAAATAAGTCTCTGATGTCCCCAGAGTGTGTATATGAAGCTTTATCTCAAAATACCCCACCGAAAATTTTTAATAGCATGTTAAAATTGCCACTTTTGGGGGTGAGTAAAAAAGTGCAGTTTTATTGTGTGTCCCTTTAAATGCAAATGAGCATATTAGAATAATTTATGAAGGATCATGTGACACTGAAGACTGGAGTAATGATGCTGAAAATTCTGCTTTGCATCACAGAAAACAGAAACCATTATTTTAAATTGTAAAAATATTTCATAACATTACTGCTTTTCTGTATTTTTGATTAAAAAAATGAAGCCTTGTTGAGTATATGAAACTTCTTTCAATAACACTTAAAATAGTAATGAAAAAAATAGAGTGATTCCATGTAAGCTGTAAGAACTGAATAAAACACTATATCATCTGTTATGTGAAACTAACTAACTATCGGCATGTAATGTAGGGAATATTTTTGCCCCAGGGTTACACCCCCTTATTTTCTGGGGTTTATTGTAACTCTTTATTCAGTACAGTTTATGGTGACTGTACTGGGGCTTTGTGCAGTATGTGATGGACTATTTTACACCAGGGTTAACCCTTTATACAGAACAGCTTATTGCAACTGTACTGGCACGTTAGGACCCACTCAGACCACAGGCTGATCAGACCTGCTGGCCTCTCCAACACCTCTTCCCACTGCTACCCAGTCTCTCTTGCTGATGGAGACCAGGCTCAAACCTTTTCAGCTTCAGTGGGTGTATAAGCAAAAGCCTCAGGCTGACCACAGCAAGGCTTCACAAACATTTTTCAAACATAGGCCCACTTATGCAGACATATATACCTCAACAATGGTGAGATGCTTCATGCCACATAGATGATGACAACCTCCTCATCAAGTTGCTTCTGGAGCCTGAAGAACTCTGAGCCAAGTCAAATTGAAACATAAAAACGTTCTCCAACAAGGTGATATTTTATAAATTTACTAAACTGTTAATGAAGCCATGTAATTTAGTATTTAATGTAAATTAGTTTTCTATGTAGCCAATAGGAAGGCTGAGGCCGTAAAACAGGTGGGGGTCCAAAAATTTGAGAGAACATCACATAAGATGACAATCCTAATGTGTGTTTCGAATTTCATTCAATTTGAAGCATGCTAAGAGTCTCAAAAGCATTCAAAACAAATATTGAACTCTTTTTGATATCTTAAATATTGTTGCCATGGCAAGTCGTAAAACTTTAATAATATTCCTGGGTGTTTTTGAGGCTCTTAACATGCTTCATATTCCATGAAACTCGACACACACGTTAGGATTGTTATCCAGTAGACATGGTCAAAGCCTTAAAAACGGGCGTGGAGGAGGGGCTCAAACTCGGTACACATATTGATCTCATTAAGTTGGACAACTTTCTAATTTACAGTCAGTAGCTCCAACCAACAGGAAGTCAGATATTTTGGTTTGAATTTGGATTTTTTGAATAATCAAGCTCTGAATTTTTAGCTTCTCCTCTTAGGGGATTCATGCAATCGCCACCAAACTTTCTGAACATGATGACAAATTTAGTTATTATCAAAGACACTACTTTTGTCACATTTAAATTTTAACTTTTGTTTAAAATGTTGTTAAATCTTCTGAATCTCTGTCTCACTGTATTTACCATCCCTGTACTTACTTACCATCCCTCACTGTACTTTTACACACACGCACGCACACACACACACACACACACACAGAGTAAGAAAGAGTGAGACTTAGGTGTGTTTTATAACCTTGATCAGTTCTTTAAACCTTTGGGGACTTACTGTCCTTCAGAGTTTAGCTCCAACCCTAATCAAACATTGCTGAATCAGTAAACAGGGCTTGGTAGGTTACTTTTAAAATGTATTTCAGTACAGATTGCAATATACATGCTTTAAAAAGTAATTTATGAAGTCAGAATAATAGAGATATAAACTAACAATATTGAGAAAAAATCAGAATTCCAAGCAAAGAAGTTGATATTCAGTATTCAAGTCAAGTCAAGTCAAGTCATCTTTATTCATATAGCGCTTTTTACAATGCAAATTGTGGCAAAGCAGCTTTACATTAATAAGAAAATGGTGTCATTGTGCAGCCTATTCTATATATTATTGATTCATTCCGTTGCAAATATCAGTAGTTATTAGTCTAGTTAATTTAGGTATAGCAGCACTGCAGAAAACAGTGACGTAATCGTCCGGCTCAGCTCAGTTCGCATACAACGGCGCCAATGCAGGCATATCAAAAACACTGCTGAATATCAAGCAAGTGTCCCCAACTTAAGCAAGCCAAAGGCAACAGCGGCAAGGAACCAAAACTCCAACAAATGGAGAAAAAAACCTTGGGAGAAACCAGGCTTAGTCAGGGGGCCAGTTCTCCTCTGGCCAACAGTGAACACTTGTCCGATACTCAGGCAGAGTTACAGGTCATTAAACCGATTTGGAATCGCAACAGTCAAAATATTTAATCTAGTTCCATCTAGTTTAAGATCTTTTTGATCACGCCGGTATGGGACGGTTTGTTGGGATATGTGCCACTGGCTGATGGGTCGGTAAGGTCTTCACAAAGGATGAGCTAGTTAACATAGTCTCCGCCGACACCACAGGGCCACATTGCTGCCGCACACAGGCACAGGTTCCCCGTCCGACCCGGACACGGCCCGGATCCAGCCAATCACGTTAATTGTTAAACCTCGGGATAAGCAGAGAGACAAAAAATTAGCGTAGACGCCATTCTTAATTGATGAGTATTCAAGTATTCAAGTTATCTCGCAATTCTAATTTTATAACTTGCAATTATGAGTTTGAATCTCCCAATTCTGAGAAAAAGTCAGAATTGTGAGTTGCATATTTGCAGGAAGTGAGTTATAACTTCTGCATATACAGTATTTATTGATTTTTATGAAACTTCAGCTGTATGTTCGTTGTAGGAGGCTTAGCACATAGATGTGACTATTAAACAATGTATAATTCAGAGGAGAATATTGTTTAATGTCATGAATTATAATTGAGTGTCATCTCAAAATACAACATTTAAAAAAAATATATATATATATTGATCTGAAAATTGTACATTCATTTTAAATTCATCAAAATTCATTACCAAATATACAATCTTAATTCAATTTAAGTCAAACAATTATTTTAAAAGATATGAAAGACTTTCTTATTAGTATTATTATAAGACTTTCTTATAAGTATTGTTAAAACTGTCTTCTCAACCCTGTTTAAAAATAGGTATATGCTGCCCTCTAGTGCTCATTATATGCTCATTTGTATATCATTTCAATTATTTAACCAAAGAGCACTTATCTGCCTCATTTTAATTTACACATACTTCTTGTAATTAAAAAAGAAAATTAATTAATTAAAATTTGTTTATTTATGATATTTGTACTAGAAATTAGGTGTGTATATTGCAATTATTCGTGAATAATTAACAACTTCCTATTTCCATTTTTCTTCTTAATTTAAACCTTCACCATGACACCATTTGAGTTGTACTATAATCGTTCGCAATTTAGCATCTTGAGTAAGTTTTTATCATGTGCAGAAAGTTTGGTGGCGATTGCATGAATCCCCTAAGAGGAGTAGTCAAAAATTCAGAGCTTGATTATTCAAAATATCCAAATTCAAACCAAAATATCCGACTTCCTGTTGGTGGGAGCTAATGACTGTAAATTTGAAAAAGTTGTCCGGCTGTAATGAATCCATTCCGTTGTCCTCCATCCAGCTGCCACCAGAGGTCGCCCGCTCATATCATGGACTCCATACACCACACTACATTTCCCATAAGTCCCTTACCCTCATGTTAATCATTGCCCAGCTGTAGCCAATCTATGTCCCTATTTAAGTTAACCCTCACACACTTGTCATTTGCGAAGTCATGTTCCACTATAACAGTTCTGAGCGTTATTCCTGTTTTTGCCTGTCTGATTTCTGATCTTGCCTGTTTTCTCGTTTTGTTGTTTATCCGCCTGCCCTTTGACCTGTTTAGCCTGGATATTAACTACGAGTCTGCCTTTTCCCTGTTATTACTGTTTGCTGTTTAGTTGACCATTGCCTGTCTGACTATGTTTTGGAAATAAAGCTGCACTTGGATTTCAACCCCCTGACTCCGCGTTACACCGGCTTAATGAGCACAATATTTGTAGCGAGTTTGGTAACTGTAGGTTGTCAAAAGATGGCACTATAGAGCCCCTCCTCCCCGACCGTGTCTAAGGCTTTGCCCATGTCTACTAGTCAACAATATTGATATGTGTGTCGAGTTCCATTCAATTTGAAGCATGTTAAGAGCCTCAAAAACACTCAAGAATATTATTAAAGTTTGACATCTTGCCATGGCAACAATATTTAAGATATCAAAAAGACATTCACATGTTTACCTCTGAAATGTATTGACATTATAATGAAGAAGTTTGAAGCAAATCAGGTAAAAATAAGAGGGTGCATTTTAAAAGTGACAACATTTGCCAGTTGGTGGCACTATATCTTTGACTCACAATAGTCATATCCATGAGCTCAGCCTCCTACAATGAACACACTGCTGAAGTTTCATAAAAATCAATAAATGTATGCTATAAGTTATAACACACTTCCTGTTTCTGTTTTCTCGCCATAAATTTGTTGCCTCGCCACGGGTAAACCGTTTGAGATATCAAAAATCTGCTCTGAATTTTGCATCATCGATGTCGTGACTTCATGCTGCCCAAGTTTTGTGGTGATCGGATTAAGCGCCTAGGAGGAGTATATCAAATTCCAGAGCATTGTGTTTTTCGAAACAACCCATAATAGCTCACTTCCTGTTGAGGCGGCGTACAACTTAGAGCACGAAAGTTGTCAGGCCCGATGAAGCTGTTTGGGTTTGGGCCCTAACAATAATAATCCTTAGAAGAACAATAGGGCCCTGCGCCTCAGTGGCTTGGGCCCTTATAATAATCCTAAGGAAAACAATAGGGCCTTCGCCCTTTGGGCTTGGGCCCTAATAAACGAAGGAAATCCAATAGGGTCCTCGCACTTTGGTGTTTGGGCCCTAATGAATATATTATTGTTGTTAATGAAGTTCATCATAGGAGACATTAAAAAAGCACCTTAATGCAGCATAACAGTTGAAGTATTTTAATCTGTTGCTGATGTTAATGTAGTTCATCATAACATAAAGTAACATGAGATGTGCTGCAGGTTGCCAGCAGATAAAGATGAACACCTTAATGGATCATTATACTAGAAAATGTATTAATCTATTGTTGTTAATGTACAAGATTTAAAATGGCAGGTTATTGGCCTTGAGCTCATAATCGCTGCAGTTTAGAAGTTACATAGCAAATATTTAAAGGAGTAGACTTCTGGCATACCAGAAGACACTTTCTGCACTGGGGCAGGTCTCCCGTATGGTAGGCAAGAATTCTACCATTGAACCACCAATGCTTAGCAGTGGTGAAGTCTGTGCTCACAAGGTGCTGGCTGTAAGAGATGGATTGCTTTGGCCGGGAATCAGACTCGGGTCTCCCGCTTGCTGAACTGACAGCAGGTTGGTAGACAGTGAGTGAAAGAGAATTCATGCTGGTCTATGCTGTTTTTTTGTTTGTTTGTTTGTTTTTTGTTTTGTTTTTTTACAGCAGGAGGTTCTACATTGAGGAGACTGACAATGTATCACTTCAGTGTTATTGCCTGCTGGATTTTACATTTTGCAACTGGGATACAAGCTGCCTTCGTGGGACTTAATTGTAGAGATTATTTATTTATTTATTTTAGAATAACCCTACCCCTAGGCCTACCCATCACACAAAACTTTCTGCATGTTTTGAATTTCAAAAAAAAAAGTATGTTTACTATGTTTACATAGGAATTGTCCTCATAAATGTTTACATTGTAATGCCCATGTCATTAATCCTCATAGACCACATGTGCTCTCATAAACCACATATACCCATACCCACACACACATACACACACACACACACACACACACGCCATTAAAGTGATATTAAAAAACATCACAGGGCAGGCTAATCCACAACTGATATAGCCCTCTTCCCCAGGTTAGCCTGCACAATTAACAGTGTTGCATCCTATATCAAATTTACTGAAAAGTATTTATGATATAACACATAACACCTGAGCAGTGCCAAAGACTGATTGACTCCATGCCACGCTACATTGCTGCAGTAATTTAGAAAAAAGGAACCCCAACTAAGTATTGAGTGCTGTACATGCTCATTCTTTTCATGTTCATACTTTTCAGTTGGCCAAGATTTCTAAAAATCCTTTCTTTGCATTGGTCTTAAGTAATATTCTAATTTTCTGAGATACTGAATTTGGGATTTCCTTAGTTGTCAGTTATAACCATCAAAATTAAAAAAATAAACATTTGAAATATATCAGTCTGTGTGTAATGAATGAATATAATATACAAGTTACACTTTTTGAATGCAATTAGTGAAATAAATGATATTCTAATTATATGACCAGCACCTGTATATACATAGTATAAATGAACATGAAAAAATGCTAAGATTTTTAAGTTTTTATTTAAGAATCTGTACATTTACATGCATATGTGCTTGAGTTCATGTGTTTGTGTGTGTGTATAGCTTTCATGTGCACTCACTACACATACATAATGTGTGTGAGAGTGTGTGTATGTGAAAAGACTTAGGGACGCAGGTGCACCCTCATCTGTACACTCCAGAGAAAAGAGTGCAGCTGCTGTGAATCAAATATTCTCCCACATCTCTCCAGCCAAACTCAGACTAATAACATGTACGTCAGAGTGGCCACACAGAGGTGCTCTTACAAGGGACAGGATGAGAAGAGAGAGGAATAGGGGCGATGAAAGGAAAGAAGGAAGTATAGAATGAACTGAGAGAACATTATTTTGTATTTAAGTAATTGTATTTAATGAGCCATATTATAAATACTCTGATACCTTTTATATTAAACATTTACAGGTGTCATTTAATTAAAACACCATCCATATTGTACATACACAGATTATGCTCAATCTGAGCTTTCAGAAAATAGCTGATATTTTTTTTGTTGATTTGAAAAAGAATCCTACAAAGTACCAGTTAATGCTGTGCTCCACAAACAGGCTACAAAATATTAAACTCAAAAGTCTATTTTTTGTATATTTTTGTTGTTGTTGTTCAACAAAGTGTCAGTGAAAGGAAGTACTTAAACTAATAATAATAATAATAATAATAATAATGATTCTCAACCAGAAGAGGTCAAACGTAAGTTATGTCTATAACTATGGATCTATGAGACTGAATGATGACTGTCACCATGGTCTTACCTTGAAAGACGCCATTCCGCTAGCTTTCCTCAAGACCTAATGTAAACAAAGTCAGATGAGTGACCCCAACTGGTTGGTTCCCTATAAAACACCCGGTGAACTGAACACTTCCTCTTGCCTGGAACGCCTCAGTTCATCCCAAGTGACAAAAGATGGTGGTCATCATTCAGTCTCATGGATCCATAGTTATAGACATACATTTGACGTCCTCTGGTTGAGAATCAGCATTATTATTATTATTATTATTATATTACTTTAAGTACTTCCTTTCACTTTCACATAGTTATAGACATAACTTACGATCTACAGTACATCTATCTTATGATCTACAGTTTTGACCTCACTCAGTCCGTCACCATGGTCTTACCTTGAATGACTAAGGCTATCAAGGTCATGAGGACTAGAAGCCTTCCCTGCTTTACATCCCTGTTTAGCAGCTGAGAGCAGGTAGAATGAGCCACCAAGTTCCCTGGAACTGGTAAACTGGTATGCAAGCCGTGATCATGGGACCCATCTTTCGAATGCCCGTAACTCCCAGACCGAGAGGCCGAGACCCACCAGACTCGGCTCACAGTAGCCTCTCCACGGGCCCCTTCCAACGGCCCCGGCCACGTGCCTCCAGCGCCCCCTTCTCCAGAGCTATCGGCCTCCAAAGAATGACACCCCAAAAAGATGTAAGCCTCCCTGGGCCTCGGGACAAAACTTCCCTCCCTGAAATACGGGTCTTTTTCCGCCTTACGTCTTTGGGCCCCTAGCTTGGGAACCAAGAGGACCAGCAGGTGATCGAAATCCACGAGGGCCCTTTCAGACCCTTGTTGCGAGGCGCCTGGAGGGTCTAGGAGCACGGGACCTTTTCTGTGTGGGCCGGGGTGGCATGCCGATGAGCCTAGTGGCATCGCCGGGAGCCTGAAAAATCATCTAGGGTGCGATGTGCAGTGTCCAAGGAATGCCGTCCATGGTGTGCAAAATAGGCTGTTCGGACACCCCTGAGTTAGGGACTTCCCTAAATAGGCATAAGGGAACTTAAGTAGTCTGTGGAAATTCTACCATTGGTTTAAGCGGCTATTGTGCTAATAGTTAGTGTGAGGATAGACCGGCTTGAAATGTACTCCCATCGGTTGCTTAAACTGATGTCCACTGGATGTTTTTCCCTCGTGGGGGGGGGGGGGGGGGGGTAAGGGAATGCAAGTGCCTGTTAGGCTCTCTGCGTACACCATTGGGGAGCACCCTTGAGGCTGGGTGGCCACGAACAGCCTAAACATCCCCTGACATCTTATTTTCCGCAAATGGCCTGGGATGCCACCTTGCGGCCTGTTCGTGTTCACGAAGTCCGCGGATCGCCCAAAGCGGCCCCGGCAGCCTGTTTTTCATGTACTTGAACGTCCTATCGGCCTGTGCCAAGTAGGCTGCACGTGGACAGACCATCACATCCATGAGTGGGTTTGACAGGGATCGACCTGTAATTAGATTCTCCTTCCAGTCCATTTTGAAGTAACTTTGCTTGCATAGCACAGCGACTTGCATTAAATGATCCCTTTCTTCAAATTATACCCCAGTCTATTTTTGAGTAACTACAGTCGTGGCCAAAATTTTTGAGAATTACATAAATATTGGAAATTGGAAAAGTTGCTGCTTAAGTTTTTATAATAGCAATTTGCATATACTCCAGAATGTTATGAAGAGTGATCAGATGAATTGCATAGTCCTTCTTTGCCATGAAAATTAACTTAATCCCAAAAAAACCTTTCCACTGCATTTCATTGCTGTCATTAAAGGACCTGCTGAGATCATTTCAGTAATCGTCTTGTTAACTCAGGTGAGAATGTTGACGAGCACAAGGCTGGAGATCATTATGTCAAGCTGATTGGGTTAGAATGGCAGACTTGACATGTTAAAAGGAGGGTGATGCTTGAAATCATTGTTCTTCCATTGTTAACCATGGTGACCTGCAAAGAAACGCGTGCAGCCATCATTGCGTTGCATAAAAATGGCTTCACAGGCAAGGATATTGTGGCTACTAAGATTGCACCTAAATCAACAATTTATAGGATCATCAGCAACTTCAAGGAAAGAGGTTCAATTCTTGTAAAGAAGGCTTCAGGGCATCCAAGAAAGTCCAGCAAGTGCCAGGATCGTCTCCTAAAGAGGATTCAGCAGCGGGATCAGAGTGCCACCAGTGCAGAGCTTGCTCAGGCATGGCAGCAGGCAGGTGTGAGCGCATCTGCACGCACAGTGAGGCGAAGACTTTTGGAAGATGGCCTGGTGTCAAGAAGGGCAGCAAAGAAGCCACTTCTCTCCAAAAAAAAACATCAGGAACAGATTGATCTTCTGCAGAAATTATCGTGAATGGAGTGTTGAGGACTGGGGCAAAGTCATATTCTCCGATGAAGCCCCTTTCTGATTGTTTGGGGCATCTGGAAAAAGGCTTGTTAGGAGAAGAAAAGGTGAGTGCTACCATCAGTCCTGTGTCATGCCAACAGTAAAGCATCCTCAGACCATTCATGTGTGGTGTTGCTTCTCATCCAAGGGAGTGGGCTCACTCACAATTCTGCCCAAAAACACAGCCATGAATAAAGAATGGTACCAAAACACCCTCCAACAGCAACTTCATCCAACAATCCAACAACAGTTTGGTGAAGAACAATGCATTTTCCAGCACGATGGAGCACCGTGCCATAAGGCAAAAGTGATAACTAAGTGGCTCGGGGATCAGAACGTTGAAATTTTGGGTCCATGGCCTGGAAACTCCCCAGATCTTAATCCCATTGAGAACTTGTGGTCAATCCTCAAGAGGCGGGTGGAAAAACAAAAACCCACTAATTCTGACAAACTCCAAGAAGTGATTATGAAAGAATGGGTTGCTATCAGTCAGGATTTGGCCCAGAAGTTGATTGAGAGCATGCCCAGTCGAATTGCAGAGGTCCTGAAAAAGAACGGCCAGCACTGCAAATACTGACTCTTTGCATAAATGTCATGTAATTGTCGATAAAAGCCTTTGAAACGTATGAAGTGCTTGAAATTATATTTCAGTACATCACAGAAACAACTGAAACAAAGATCTAAAAGCAGTTTAGCAGCAAACTTTGTGAAAACATTATGAAATATTTATGTAATTCTGAAAACTTTTGGCCATGACTGTATACATGTCATGACAGTGTATTTTCCATCAAAGTGTTTTCAAATGTTAACTTATGTGGATGGACTTATGTGTATGCAATTTTTTTTTCTCCTCATGGGTTCCCTCACTCCCGTCGACTTAGTCATTTTTCATGCATGCCAGAGTGGCCCAAGGTCGCATGGGTTCCCCCCGACAGCCCGTTTTTTTGTGTACTTGAACGTCCTATCGATCTGGGTTAGGTAGGCTGCGCGGGGACAGACCATCACATCCGTGAGTGGTTTGACAGGGATTGACCTGTAATTAGACTCTTCAATAATGATGATACTTTAATAATAACTCCGGGACCAAGGACCCTACCACTCCACCACTGGCCTCATTCTAGCCAGCCTCTCCCCCACTTCCGACGGTCAAAATTTCAAGACCATCCGCCCCGTCAACCTACTACCACGCCGAACCGCGAGCTAACCCTAACCCGGTGGAATTTCGTGAAGAGCGGACGAGACAGAGCCTACGGCTGGCTTTGGAAAATCGATTGGCCATTTCTCTGCAAACCATTTGCCTGGTGGAAAGACTGTGTTAGGGTAGACAAAGGGGAGATAAAGGCTGTCATTGTCAAACTGTTCAGGACTAGCCTGACAAATATCGTTTCTTGCAGTTCAACATTGCTCTTTTCGTGATTGATGCGAAAACCGAGTCCTTGTATATACAGTTGATAACAGTCTCGGTATCTCTTTAAAGCTGATGACGCCTTGCTGCCCAGATCAACCAGTCATCCAGATATGGGAGGATCTTTATACCAAACCTGAAGAGGGTAACGGATGGCTGACACCACACTGGTAAAGACCTGGGGAGAGAGTGACAGGCCAAAGGGGAGGACCTCGAATTGGTATACTTGAACTTGGAAAGCAAAGCGAAGAAACTTCTTGTGATCTGGATATTTCAGGCAACTTGAAAGTATGCATCTTTAAGGTCCAATGTTGTAAACCACTTGTTCGGTTCTATAACCTCCAAGATTTGCGCAGTGGTCAACATCTTGAAAGGTAACACCTTAATGTACACATTCAGATGTCTTAGGTCTAAAATTGGTCAGATTCCCCCATCTATTTTGGGCACAAGGAAATAGTTCGAATAAAACCCAGAGTACTGTTCTCTGCACTCTGGTTGTTGCCTGGACTGAGTCCTTGACCACAGTCAAGTGGATCCCTGAAAACTGGGGAGGTCGTCGCTGGAACTGGATTCTGTGTCCATTTTTTATTTTGGTGAGTACCCAACGATCTGAGATTTTCCCCTCCCAGCTGTCCAGGCATAGCTGGGAACAGATTCTTCCAGGATTGCTACGCAGCACCTCCTTGAGGGCCTGAGCCCCTGAGGTTCTGCTTCTTTTATGGTGCATCTCTGATCAAGATACGAGAGTGAGCCATTTGTGTGTGCTGTGGTGCTTGTCTGACACCTCTGCTGTTGTCAAACCTCCGAAAATGACTTTTTGTCTTTTGTCTTTTGTCTTGGTCGACTAAAATGAGGAGACTGAGTTGGCTGAGCGCTTTGGTATGACTGTCTAGTTACCTTAGCAGGAGCAAATGTGTATTGTACTGATTCTTTTTTTACGCCATGCTTGCTCTGCTTTATCAAGTATCATCTGGGAGTATGGGTGAAACACATGGCCTGGTGTGACGGGCATGTACATCCTGATAGTATCAGGCAGTGAGGTCTGTGCTAACCAAATCTGTCTATGAGAAAGTATTGCAGATGACATAGAGGCCCCAATGTCCCTAGTAAGCTGGGCATGCATAACCAGAGCTGCATCAATCAGCCCCATAATGTCCCGATCATCCGGACTTAGAAGTTTCTGTAAAGAAGCCAGAATAATGGTAAGGCATTACCTGATCGGGCTACACGTGTGGCTGAGTTATAGGATCGACACACTAAGTTATCGGTCTTCTCACACTCTTTCCGGAGACACCATGAATCATCAGTCACCCAGTCTGGGCCTAAGGGTGTTAAGGGTGCCATTTCACACTCCACTGCTGGCATACCTCCCTTGTCTGTTTTTGCAGCATATTGAAAATTAGCAAAATGTCTGCAACCAGCATTGAACTGGGGTGTAGCTTTGGAGTTATTCCAAGCCTTACTTAGCATTTGTGAATAGTCTTCAGTAACAGTGATCGAAACAGAGGGTTGGGACTGGGAAACCCCAGCCCACACTCCTTACGCCTCTGGTGCAGTTGATGTCTTAGCCTGCATTTCCAGACCTAAAATTCTTGCAGCGCTTAGAATTCGGGTAAGAATGTCAGGCTGTGTACTATCCCTATCATTAGCAGAAGACTTGGGCTCAAGGGCCGAAGCCCTTGATCTTTTTTCATCAGAACAGTCAGTTCGATCCTGACCTTAGGAGAATGCTTCATTCTGCGTTTCAGGGAGCGTGCATACACAGCTGATCCTGATCCCTGAGCTCCTCTATCACAAGGTGCTTGCTCAAAAAAGCTAGCTCTTTAGACCCTCTCTTGTAGGGAAAACTCAGCTGCAGCAGGACATGGCTTTTCTATGTCCTCCAGCAAATGGGACATACCCAGACATGATGGACATTCCATGACAATAACGGTGCAGTGGATGAGTCATTTTGATTGTAAGACAGCTGCGTACAGCTGTGGTATGAATAACACAAAAGAATATAAATACTCTACTCCTCTACCCAGTAGTTTGACAAATAATATACATTATGTGTACGCTCTGTCCACACCTATAGCAATAAACAAAAGAAAAACTTTATTTCACTCAGCCACTGTGAACAGTGGAGTCACGTGTATGATTAAGTTTATAAATTATGTACTTTTTCCTTTTTTTTAATTTAGGAGGTGTAAACACCTGTTCTATGCACAAACACACAGATCAAAACAGGTGATAAAGTCCCCTCTGCTGTGAACAACAGAACAGTGGGTAAATAAATAATCCAGCAAATAATCTTTTTTTTTTAACTGCTGCAAAACAGTTACTCACAACATCCAAACACATCCCAAGCATTGGAATATAAACCCTACAAAACAAATATTAATATGAATTAACCTGCAAATTTGTAAACAATACCAACCACTCACTTGAAATATAGAAGAAAAAAGGGGAAATTACTGCAATCCTCAGGGGAACCAGGCGCCTGCACTATAGTGACAGATTGAATGGTTAAAGATTTCCAAATAGCAGCGTATACACACGGATTCTCCAAACCGGTCTCAGAAGAGGTGAGAAAGGCAATGAGGAAGTGTTCAGATCACCCGGGTGTTTTACAGGGAACCAACCACTTGGGGTCAGTCATCTGATTCTGTTTACATTAGGTCTCGAGGAGAGCTAGAGGAATGGCATCATTCAAGGTAAGATCTAATTTAATGTTTATTTTTCTTATATAATAGTAATTTTGCCAAATACTGGAACATTATGTCTTAATACATTTTTGTAAGACTTGATTTTCCTGCCAAAACAAAAACTGAGATCAAGCATCCTACAATAAGGCAATAAAACCCATCTGGAGAGAAGATCTCAAAGGAATAGGACCAAGCCTTGTTCTAACTGTCCTCATTCATCTATGCAACCCCCTTCCTCTACTCCCTTCCTTCCCCCTGATTCAAGCCACTGAATGCATATGTACTACACATGATGTATCTTGTGAATCTATCGTTTTTCCAATTTCATGTTTAGTATCATTTTAAATGTCTCAGTGCGATTCTTAAAATGGTATCAATTTCACAGCAGTCACAAGTATTATGAAAAAGATTGAAAACTCAGGAGAATTCTGTTCTCTTTTATGGGTGGTGTCTCTTCAAGAAAACCTTCTTGACCCTGTGCGACTCTGACACCCGAATGAACGAGTACAATAAAAGTAAAGAGTTAAATAGAATAACCAAACACCGAAATAAATACATGACCAATGATTAATTCCTAGTTATAAATATGAATTAAAAGTGATAATAATTTGAATGGAGTTGGATTAAGTGAGCAACTAAAATAAAAAATTTAACTAAATCCTAAAATTAAGTGAACTTCACATGGGCTATGAAAAGGCATAAACGCATTATACCTTCGCCCAGGCTGTCAGATTCTGTCCTTGGGCTGGCAGGTGGTCCTTACAGTTTAAAATCCTGATTTATGCAATGTCATAATTTTCTGGCTATAAACATCTGTAATGTAATAAACAAGTAATAATGCAAAATAAACAGTTAACAAACTCTATAAATTGTGTAGAAATCGAGGAAATTCAATTAGATCATTTACTCTGTAATGGAAGTTTGATATAGTTTCTTTCTTTCTTTCTTTTCTTTTTCTTTCACAAATCATGCTACAGGACAGCAAGATACAACAACATAAGAAGATTTAGGGAAAGTACCAGACATTCGCCTGCTTCCTACAGTTGAGTATTTCTAATTGAATAAGTGATTCAGCTTTAGGGCCGGTCCATTCTGAATGGAAATTTCTAAAAGCAAAACCTATGTAACATTTGACATGATATTGCATTTCATCAGAGCACCTAATTCAACAGATGCCATATGGGTAGTTCAACTTTACATCTCTGTCGCAAGGACAGATAGAACAAAACCAAACATGTGAGAGATGCTATATGGAACATACCAAGGCCTGAGTAGTTTAGAATTTAAATCTATGCAAGTTACACTTAGCATACACGGCACCTGACACAAAGTCAGCACTCTAAATTCAGCCTTAGACATTCGGAGCTGCTCTTGCTGAAATAATGAACAATAATAACTAAAAATTAATGTCTGACACATCAAACTATTAGTACAAATAAACTGTGTGTGAGGATATTTGAATGAAATAGAGCAGCTAGTTAACATGAATTTTGTTTAAAATTCAGTTTATTTTGTTGATTGGTGGATAATGGTAGTCATTTCTCAAACAGAGGAAACTTAGTGATTTGATGAGCTTCCAAAAATGCTGTGGCACCTTGTTAGGAACTACACGGAGATACCAATATTGAAAATCCAAATGCAGTGCTTTATTGAGGGGTAATCCACAATCAAGTCCAAAAACAGGCAATTGGTCAAACACAGAGTGGGCAGTCCAAACAAAGATATCAAGAACACAAGAAAATTGAACACGGGAAAACACAACAAAACCAAGGCTAGGAAAGCTGTGCTAACATTAGAAAGAGTGAGCAATGAATGAGACAGAAACCAGGGATTAAATAGGGTGAGACTGAAGAGGTAACAAGACAGCTGTAGACAATCATGCCTGATTAGCAGAAGTGGGAGTAAGTCACACATGTGCAAGTCACAAGTAAGTCTCAAGTCTTAATCTTCAAGTCTCAAGCAAGTCCAAGTCAATTTTTGTGAGAATCAAGTCAAGTCAAGTTAAAAATACAGGAGTTATGGACTATGGGAGTTTTATTTGCATCAAAACAATTGTGATATGCATTTCTACTCAAAATGTGTCAACATACTGCTGAGTTGTTAATACAATAAAAATCTAAAAATAAAACTGTATAGCTTAAAATGTAAATGTAACTGAAATAAGGCCAACATAAAAGCATGAAAAGTATTTAGGTACATCTGTTTCGATATGCCTCAAACATTGCAGAAGACCATGAAAAAGTATTGAACAATTGACTCTTCGCAAAACCGCCCCCTGATGCATTCTCACACCACACATCATGTTCTCCCACAGTGAAAAATACATCGCGGAGCAAAGAAGACACTGACAATGTATGAAACAATGTTTTCATTTTCATATTTAAAATATTGAAATTTTTTAAAGCAGTTTAAACACTAAATACCGTACAGTGGCTCCTTAATGAGTCGTGACAGATCCTTCAAATGGCTCGTGAACCGTTCTTCTCTGTATACTAGTTCATTTATAACATAAAATAAACATGAATATACATCAGAAGGAATGTTGTTTCAACTGCGGAAAGACGTGAGTACACACAATATTTCAAGTTAACCAATGTTAATCTACTATAGGCTACTCCCTGACGGCTTTGTCGGATAAAATGGCAGATTGGTTAGATCATCTGTCAATCAAACTGTTTGCGAAGGGTCAATTTAAGTATAATGGTTTCTATGCCACCAAATGGCATTCTTCAAACAGGCATCAGCTTTATAGGACATGAACACATCCTTAAATTATATCCTTACTTTTTAACAGAAGACTAACAACAAGAAAAAACATTAATAATTGAATCAGAAAAAACTAGCACCTGTTTATCAGGTGGATTGACTAGTACAATCTGTGTGAGAGTGAGAGAGGATTGCTTGACAGAGTGAAAGAGTGAAAGGATTTGATTCAGTGTGATTCATTAATAATTGCGAGTGAATGTGTGTGCACCTGTATGAGTGAAAAGTGTATGGTTTGTTTGCATGTGCATGGTTGTGCTTGCAAGTTTGAGTTCGGCCAGAAAGACTCGGGAGGTAAGATAACGTAACAATGATATTTATTAACAATCAGCAAGCAAATATAGTAAGAAAGTTCTTTGGCGTAGGCCCCGTCCGTAGCTTAGATCCTGAGGGTTGCGGACTCAGCATTTCCTGCCTGAAGATGAAGGTAGGGGCGTAGCCGACCCCTCCGGAGGTATGGACAGGGACCATCCTGGTGGTGGTGGGGAGGATGGAGGTAAAGGTTGACGTCAGCATCTGCGAACTCAGACGTGTGTTAGTACCGATCTTATATACTACAGGTGTTGGATAATGATTGGTTAGATCTAAACTCAGTGACGTAACATTTGAGTCTTCCTGGCAGAACTTGCGCTAGAGCTTTCATTTCCCTTTCAGTCGGTCACGTTCAACGTACGTCAGAACTGAACCGATGAATTGGGATATCGCACAAGAGCCCTATGAACATTCTAATGTAAACTAAACGAGCCAATGCACATTGGCGTGCAAGCTTTGCGTGACGCGCCCCACCCCTGTGAGCGGGTATAAATACAGAAGTGGGAGTGCTCGCACTTTGTCTTTCGCTTCGGAGCCATGCAGTGCTTTCATTTTAGAAAAAACTTGGAGAGCCTTTTGCTGAGTTCGGTGTGAGGGCACAACAGCGGTGACCGCGTTCACACCGCGACAGTTAACTGCTGTTGTCACAGCAACAAACTGCTGTTATTGCAGCACTTCTGAGCAGAGAGAGAGAGAGAGGGGCTGCGATTTGGGCCGGTGTGAAGAGCGCTCTGCTGCAGTATAAGCCTGCAGCAGCGCTGCGGTTTGGTTCCCCTGTGTTCTTCGGCACAAAGATTTCATTCCGCTCGTGCGCTGCTGGATGCGGTCGTTCCCTGTCCCCAGCTGACTGGCACAATCGCTACATCATGTGTTTGGGCTTTCAGTACACTGAGGCAGCGTTTGTGTATAATTCATGTTCTCATTGTGGGAACTTGACTATCATGGTGTTGAGATTGCAGCTTGGGTACCTTGGTTCTCAAGGCCAGGCCTCCGTCCCTATGCCCCGATCTAGCGGTCCTTCCGGTTTTGGCCAGAGGATTGCTACTTCGGTGAATAGACCGGGATATCTGAGGATTATGGTCAGGGCTTCCCTGCCAAGCCAGTCTCCATGGGCCCCTGACCCCTCATACGTGCCGAACCTATGGCGTGGTCCGAACCTGATCCAGAGCTGACTGCCATGCTTTCCCGGGCCGCCGGGAGTGTCGGGCTCGCCTGGAATCCTCCACCATGTCCTGACCCTCCTGGTTGGACTATTAGTTTCTCGGGGCAGCCCGCACTCTTTCTCAGTGCTCTGCCCCGGTTTCTTTCTTTCCAGAAGTGCATGAGAAGGTGACTAGATTGTGAAAGACACCTTTTATTGTCCGAAATCGGTCAGGTCCCTCCTCCACCTTCATCGACCTGGATGATGGTGCAGCCAAGGGGTATGTGGGGATCTCCCCAGTTGAGCGTGTTGTCGCGATGCAGCTGTGTCCAGGGGCCACCAATTGGCAGGGCAAGGCTTACAGAGCCTGTGGGCAGGCTCCGCCCCCGCAAAGTCTGCCAAGAAGCAGCCTCCAACCGGCAGACCGCAGGGAGCCAGTCGCGGACGCAGCACTCAGCCCGCTCAACCCGCAGCCAAGCCAGGTGGCAAACGTACCAGGAAGCGGTCCTGAGATGGGCGACCCGGAGGAAGTTGGAGCTGCTCTTTGGGAGAGGGTGAAGGCACCACTCCCTCCCCCAGATGAGGGCCAGGTGGAAAATCTTTGGTTCAGATCTCTTTCTGTTCTGCCGCTGGCTCTCCACAATGTCAAAAAAGAGCAGTTTCCTCATCTTCTGGGTCACAAGAGGGCGCGTCTGGCAGTGTGTCACGCTATGCCTAGCCACCCTTAGTCCCCATTCATTTCGTCAGCAGAGGGCAGCATGCTGGTCGAGGCTGCCACTGTTGTGCCATCTCCCATGCGCACTGTCATTCTGCGGACCTCAGTCAGACCTCACTTCGGGCCGTGTGCCATCCGAGCAGGCAGAGGATCTCTTATCTCTGTATGGAACTGGACTCACCGAGGAGCGCGTCCAGTCGGTGTTGAACTGCCTGAGTACGCTCAAGAGCAGGACAGCGGCCCCACTGAAATTGTTTTAGAGGCTCCTGGGGCATATGTCTTTCGCAGCTCGGATTGCTTCATATGAGGCCGCTTCAACACTGGCTTCACGGCTGAGTCCCAAGATGGTATGGGCATGGTAATGTGGTACGTTCCGTGTGGCCATCACACCGAACTGCTCATCGTACCCTCAGTCAGTGGTCGGACCCATCATTCCTTGGGGCTGCAGTTCCCCTGGAACAGGTGTCCAGGCATGCTGTGGTCTGGACCTGGTTTTCGGGACTCATGCTCCTTGCGACAGCACCTCCTTGGCCCATTCCACTGAGGAAGGACCTTCTGACTCAGAGACGGGGAACCCTCTGGCACCGACATCCGGACCTCTGGAATCTCCATGTTGTTTCCCTGGATGGGACACGGAAGTTCTTGGTGGCCTACCCCAGTCAGTGGTAGACACCATCACTTCCGCTAAAGCTCCTTCTACGAGGTACCTCTATGCGTTGAAGTGGAACCTTTTTGTCAAATGGTGTTCTTCTCACCAGGAGAACCCCCGATCTTGCTCGATCAGGTCAGTGCTTTCCTTCCTGCAAAAAGGGCTGGAGCAAAGGCTGTCTCCCTCCACCCTCAAGGTGTATGTTGCCGCTATTACCGCACATCACAACGCAGTTGAAGGTAATTCACTGGGAAGGCATGACCTGATCGTCAGGTTCCTGAGGGGGGCGATGAGACTAAAGCCGCCTCGCTCACTCTCTATACCCTCTTGGTACTTGTCCCCGGTGCTTACAGTTCTCCGGGGACCTCCTTTCGAGCCTTTGCAGTTAGCTGAGTTAAAAATTATGTCACTTAAAACTCCTCCTAAAAATGCAGTCCTCCATCAAGAGGGTAGGGGACCTGCACGCTTTTTTGGTCGACGAATCATGCCTAGAATTCGGGCCGGCTGGCTCTCATGTTATCTTGAGACCCCAGCCCGGATATGTGCCCAAGGTTCCTACCACTCCCTTTAGAGATCAGGTAGAGAACCTGCAAGCGCTGCCCTCTGAGGAGGCAGACCCAGCCCTGTTCGCGCTCTGCACCTGTACGTGGACAGAACGCAAAGCTTCAGGACCTCAGACCAGCTCTTCATCTGTTACGGAGACCAGCAGAAGGGAAAGGCTGTCTCCAAGCAGAGGATGGCCCACTGGGTAGTGGACGCCACCGCCTTGGCTTATCAGTCCCAAGGCATGCCTTGCCCGCTCGGGTTGAGAGCTCACTCAACTAGAGGAGTAGCTTCTTCCTGGGCGCTGGCACACGGCGCCTCGTTGACAGCTTTATGTTGTCGTAAATTGCTCAAATGGATGAAATATATTCACAACTGAATCACAACCAGTTATGATTAATTATGAATATGAATCAACCATGAAGGGAATTATGTATATATGGATAATCAATTACAACGAATTATAATTAATTATTAATATATATATGATCTAAGATTATTTCTAGCTTTAGAATTAATTTTAGAAAGACTGGTCAGTTTTGTCCAGCAAAACTATCAGTCCAATTTTCTTGTCAATTCTAGAAAAGAAGTTTTCTTCTCTGGCCACGCAAAGAAACGTATTCTAGTACTTAAAAAGCATATAGCTAGCGGAATCGTTAAAGTGACTTGGTTCATGTATGAGTTTCAATCAGAGGCAATCAAGCGTGAATACAATGTGTTTAATATGTGAATATATACGATATATACATGAATACATACAACTAAATCTAAGCAAAGCATACAATATAATAATGAAAGTAAAGATAGGAAAGAGGTTGATCAAAGAAGGCAGGATTACAAACAGTTAAACCTTTTTGAGAGCCAGCAATGAAATCACTTCAGACAATCAAGTTAAAGCACATCAAAGATTAATTCAGATACTTGCATTAGTACTTTGTGTTGTGGTGAATGCCGTTCAAACTTCAGTGCGTGGAGCTGGAGCTTCGATTGGTCTCTTCCTGAGGTTGAATCTTCAGCGGGAGTTTCAAAACGGAATTAACTGTTTGCAAAATGCCAGAAAATAAAAGAAGAAATGTCTCGTCTTAGATGGGAGGTGACTGAGCACGGATGAGCTCGTGTTTAGGTGTTATAAAGATAACTCTGGGCACACCTATTTTGGGCTTTCGGACCATGGACTTTTAGCGGGAGAACTTTCTTTTGTCCCTTTTTATGACCTAGTTTGTGGAGGTGTCTGACTGAGTCCTTTTTCCTCCAAAGTACCTTAAAAGTAGAATAATGCATATTATCATTGTGACCAGCAGGGAGGGCGAGAGCCGTGAGGGAACGGCGTGAGGCCGGTGATGCGAGAGATAACGAGCTTCAGCTGCTCTGCGCACCAGTCTCGTATCTCTCACGGAGGAGCTCTGGAAGCATAAAAGAGGAGCGACAACAGTGAAGGACGAGAGAGAACCAGGCCTGGAAGTTATGTTGTGTTTTATTTTGTTTGTGTGTTTGTCAGTTCCTCACGGCGACTGCCGCCCTTTTACTTTCGTTTTATTGTTTGTTCATTTGGAGTTATTAAAGTTGTTGAATGTTCGCCGGTTCCTGCCTCCTTCTTCCCGTTCTTAAGAACTTTGTTACATTGGTGCCGAAACCCGGGAGGAAGGAGGGACATGCTGTCGAAGAGCCCTCGCTACGGAGGAGGATCACGGTGCTGAGGAGATCGGGCAGCGCGGGAGAGAAGACCGCGAGTGCCTGCCCGAGGCGGTGGTGCTGGAGCGAGTGAGTAACCGGTGGGACGGAGAGCTCGCTGCCGTGTTCCTGGGACGAGGTGGGATGGCTGTCGTCCAGGAGGGAGCGGAGGAGTCGCCGCCGTTCGCCGTGGGCCGGAGCCTGCTGCCTGCCGCCTTGATGGGGAGGAGCAGGGAACGGCGGACTCACTGCCGGCTACCCTCAGCCGGAGGAGCCATCGCCAGCCACCAGGGGGCGGAGGAGGATCGGGCCATCCACCTAGCGTCCAGTACCATCGCATGGCACCGCGAGGAAGAGCCTCTCGGCTGGCTGAGGACTGAACGGCAGCGTGTCTGGGAACCGGACCACGAATTTTTTTTTTCCTCTCTCCACTCTCTCGTCTTTGTCACTCCTTGTGCTTCCGTCTCCTTTTCTCTCGTCTCGTCTGTCCTTACCCCCTGGTGCTGCGGTCGCCGAGACTGGCCCCCGGGGGGGAGTAAGCGCAGTCTCGTGAGTACCCCCCGGCCTGCGAGGGGCGATGGGGGTATGTGACGAGCAGGGCGGGCGAGAGCCGTGAGGGAACGGCGCGAGGCTGGTGATGCGAGAGATAATGAGCTTCAGCTGCTCGGCGCACCGGTCTCGTATCTCTCACGGAGGAGCTCCGGAAGCATAAAAGAAGAGCGACAACAGTGAAGGACGAGAGAGGACCAGGCCTGGAAGTTATGTTGTGTTTTATATTGTTTGTGTGGGCGGCAGTCGCCGTGAGGAACTGCCGCCCTTTTACTTTCGTTTTATTGTTTGTTCATTTGGAGTTATTAAAGTTGTTGAATGTTCGCCGGTTCCCGCCTCCTTCTTCCTGTTCTTAAGAACTTTGTTACAATTATGATATAACACTAATATCTAGTTATGAAATTTACAGAGGAACGTTTTGAATCCATGAATCATGGGTTTAGGAATTCTAAAGCACATATACATTCTTACACTTGAACATGAGCATTTAGAGTGAAACTAACACAGCTAACAGATGTAACTAAATGTGGATAATACAGAGACATGCATACATAAAGAAAAACACAGGAAAAACACTTGGGAATATTCACATTTTGATGAATGTTTCTTTGTGTGTACGTGGTCTTCTTGTCCCACAAGCTTTGGGCTTGTGTGGGGGGGGAGAATTTGATCTGAGTTGATTCCGATCTGTTTGAAGTCAGGGAGACTTGCAGAGAGAATCTGTTTTACATCGACACATGGCCACAATAAAATGTCACTTGCCCGTGGGGGTCAGGACAGGCCGGAGCAAGCTGAGATTTACCTATACAAGTCAGAAGGTTAAAAGCTTTTCCTAAAACCTAAAAACGAATTGATCATCAGTGATTCAGTCCAGACACCACAATGTAGAGCTACGGGCTGGGCAACACCCAACACATTCGCTAGATTCTATAGCCTTCGTGTAGATTCGGTATCTTCCCGTGTACTCGCCCCTACTGGCCGGTAGCACGAAGAACCGTTTCTAGTGTCTGCTTGCATATGCCACTCCCGCCCGCTGGGCCGGATACTTGTATCTATTGGTCCAGTAGATTTCCCCTGTTGGTGAACCCTGTTGAGTCCTCCGCCACCCCTTGCGGCTTCGGACATTGCGGAGTGTCCGTTGCTAGGCTTACCACTCGTTAACTTGCCTGTGCTAGGCTGGGTACCATATGTTGTGACCCGTACAACAGTCCCATATGTGTAATGTCCATAGAAGCCTTCCTCGGTAAGCCCATGTTTTTCCCTCAGCAGAACCCGCTCTGCTGTCCCTGCCAGATGTGTCTCCCCCTAACTTAGGCTGGACCATCCCAGGGACTTCATATGTGCACTGCCCACAGTCAGTCCATGTGTGCATTCCCACGTAATTCCTCTCTACGGGTAGGTTGTGTTCTCCGGAGCGTCCCCAGTGGGTACGCTTTCCCAGTATTATGCAAATCTTACTGAACGGGTCATGCAGAACAGCAGTAGACTTCCCTAGCATAAGTCCGGTCCCTTCTCTGTCCCATGTGCACGCCGGGATGCTGTGGCTTATGCTGGGCGCTGGAGGGGGTCAGTAACTGTGGCGTTTTATTAGGGATCCCAATTCGTCGGTTCAGTTCTGACGTACGTCAAACGTGACTGACTGAAAGGGAACGTCTCGGTTACGTATGTAACCCTCGTTCCCTGATAGAGGGAACGGAGACGTACGTCCCGTCGCCACAGTTCCTGTACCCCGCTGAGCACGGACCACTGCTCGTCTCCTCATTGAAAAACAAAATGCAAGCACTCCCGCTTCCATATTTATACCCGCTCGCGGGGGCGGTGCGCATCACACAAAATTTGCACGCCAATGTGGATTGGCTCATTTAGTTTACACTCGAAGGTGATAGGGCTCTCGTGCAATATCCCAATTTGTCAGTTCAGTTCTGACGTACGTCTCCATTCCCTCCTTCAGGGAACGAGGGTTACATACGTAACTGAGACGTTTTTTGTTTTGTTTTGTTTGTGTATGCATTTCTTTGTGTGTGTATACAATATATTATATATATGTGCATATATATTATATATATTTGCATCCCCATAAACTATCCATTGGCTTTTCACTCAAAGTCTAACACTGAAGACCAATTATTAGACACTGTACACATGCATAAGTGCCATTGCAAAAAAAGCTGACATTTCCTTATAAACAGTGACTAACCATTTACAATGCATTGCACTTACAAAAAAATTAAATCACTTTAAGAGCTGCCGCACATGATGCGGATCTCACTGTCTCACAACTTTTTACTTTCGTTTAAGACTTTATTTCTCATTCAAGTCTGCCCTAATGAGGATACTCGACAAAACTGACATTTTTGGCATTATTGTGTGAGTAATTGTTCGTTCAAGTGTGACAGAGAACTCGATACTCGATACTAGTCGTGTGTCAGACATCCGCACATTCTGTAAGGATGGATTTTTCTAAGTCTGAATTCAAGATTCGTATCCTGTAATAAAACAATAAAATTCACTAATCTGAAGAGAAGATCTGCGAGAAAGAACACAGGACAACAGCTGACCCAGTCTCATCTCCTTACCACATGCTGAGTTGCTGACTCCTCACATCCTCTCCCTCCCCTCAGGTCTCAACTAGCCATGCAAATCTCACAAAGCTCTGTTTGAAGTGACATCAGTATAAATATCTCTGGTGCGATTGGTAAAAGGATTTTGTTCCCACATCAGCATAACAGACAAGAATAAAGAAAACAAAACAATGCCTGTTATTCTGGTGTAGGATGCCCCAATAGAAGATTTTTGAATCATCTGTTCATCCCTAAAACTAGGTGTGTGTAACCCTTTAGGAGCACGAGAAAAGGTCCAACAAAAGCTGCATGAATATTTGTGTGCTAAATGTTTGTCTTTTTGTTAGATTTGGGATATTTAAGGGCAAACCACTCAAGGAAGCATCTGTACCAAGAACTTCCCACACAATTGCTGTGTGTCTCTATATTTGCCAGGTATGCTGACTCAAAGAAACTTTACTTTTTATATTGCATTTCTAATTATGTTTTGTATTTTATGCTAATCCGTTGTGTGATGTATTTTTGTTAATTCTTTTATTTGGTCTGTAATTCTGCCTGGCAAAACAATAAATGTTAATCTTGATTTATTTTTAAATTCTTCTGAAATCAGTGTCACCAGTAGATTAAGAGGTTTTTGGCATTTCCGCAAATCTGCGTCAGGATATTCTCATCTCATCTCATCTCATCTTCCACCGCTTATCCGGGGCCGGGTCGCGGGGGCAGCAGTCTGAGCAGAGACTCCCAGACTTCCCTCTCCCCAGACACTTCCTCCAGCTCTTCCGGGGGGACACCAAGGCGTTCCCAGGCCAGCCTAGAGACATAGTCTCTCCAGCGTGTCCTAGGTCTTCCCCGGGGCCTTCTCCCGGTGGGACATGCCCGGAACACCTCCCTAGGGAGGCGTCCAGGAGGCATCCGAAACAGATGCCCGAGCCACCTCAGCTGACTCCTCTCGATGTGAAGGAGCAACGGATCTACTTTGAGCTCCTCCCGAGTGACCGAGCTCCTCACCCTATCTCTAAGGGAGCGCCCTGCCACCCTGCGGAGAAAGCTCATTTCGGCCGCCTGTATCCGGGATCTCATTCTTTCGGTCATGACCCAAAGCTCATGACCATAGGTGAGAGTAGGAACGTAGATTGACCGGTAAATCGAGAGCTTCGCTTTGCAACTCAGCTCCTTCTTCACCACGACAGACCGGTACATCGACCGCATTACTGCAGAAGCTGCACCGATCCGTCTGTCAACCTCACGCTCCTTCCTTCCCTCACTCGTGAACAAAACCCCAAGATACTTGAACTCCTCCACTTGAGGCAGGAGCTCTCCACCAACCTGAAGAGGACAAGCCACCCTTTTTCGACTGAGAACCATGGTCTCAGACTTGGAGGTGCTGATCCTCATCCCAGCCGCCTCACACTCAGCTGCAAACCGTCCCAATGCACACTGGAGGTCCTGGCCCGATGGAGCCAACAGGACCACATCATCCGCAAAAAGCAGGGATGAGATCCTGTGGTCCCCAAACCAGACTCCCTCCGGCCCCTGACTGCGCCTAGAAATCCTGTCCATAAAAATTATGAACAGGACCGGTGATAAAAGGCAGCCCTGCCGGAGTCCAACATGCACTGGGAACAGGTCTGACTTACTGCCGGCAATGCGAACCAAGCTCCTGCTCCGGTCATACAGGGACCGGACAGCCCTTAGCAAAGGGCCCCGGACTCCATACTCCCGGAGCACCCCCCACAGGGTGCCACGAGGGACACGGTCGAATGCCTTCTCCAGATCCACAAAACCTGTGGACTGGTTGGGCAAACTCCCATAAACCCTCCAGCACCCTAGAGAGGGTATAGAGCTGGTCCAGTGTTCCACGACCGGGACGAAAACTGCATTGTTCCTCCTGAATCTGAGGTTCGACTATCAGCCTTATTCTCCTCTCCAGTACCCTGGCATAGACTTTCCCGGGGAGGCTGAGGAGTGTGATCCCTCTGTAGTTGGAACACACCCTCCGGTCCCCCTTCTTAAAAAGAGGGACCACCACCCCGGTCTGCCAGTCCAGAGGCACTGTCCCCAACCGCCACGTGATGCTGCAGAGGCGTGTCAGCCAAGACAGCCCCACAACATCCAGAGACTTGAGGTACTCAGGGCGTATCTCATCCACCCCCGCTGCCTTGCCACCAAGGAGCTTTCCAACTACCTCAGTGACCTCAGCTTGGGTGATGGGTGAGCCCACCTCTGAGTCCTCGGCCTCTGCTTACTCAGTGGAAGACGTGTCGGTGGGATTGAGGAGATCCCCAAAGTATTCCTTCCACCGCCCAACGATATCCCCAGTTGAAGTCAGCAGATTCCCACCCACACTGTAAACGGTGTTGGCAGGGCACTGCTTCCCCCTCCTGAGGCGCCGGACGGTTTGCCAGAATTTCTTCGGGGCCGACCGATAATCCTTCTCCATGGTCTCACCGAACTCTTCCCAGACCCGAGTTTTTGCCTCCACAACTACCCGGGCTGCAGTCCGCTTGGCCTGCCGGTACCCGTCAGCTGCCTCAGGAGTCCCCCGAGCCAACCAGGCTCGATAGGCCTCCTTCTTCAGCTTGACGGCATCCCTTACATCCACCGGGTTCGGGGATTGCCGCCACGACAGGCACCGGAGACTTTACGGCCACAGCTTCGAGCGGCCACGTCGACAATGGAGGTAGAGAACATGGTCCACTCGGACTCAATGTCTCCAGCCTCCCTCGGTATCTGGTTGAAGCTCTGCCGGAGGTGCGAGTTGAAGATCTTTCTGTCTGTCCAGCTTCCTCCCCTGCCATCTGATCCAACTCACCACCAGGTGGTGATCAGTTGACAGCTCCGCCCCTCTCTTCACCCGAGTGTCCAAGACATACGGCCGGAGGTCAGATGAAACAACTACAAAGTCGTTCATCGACCTCCGCCCTAGGGTGTCCTGGTGCCACGTGTAATGGTGGACACCCTTATGCTTGAACATGGTGTTCGTTATGGACAAACTGTGGCTAGCACAGAAGTCCAATAACAGAACACCACTCTGGTTCAGATCAGGGGGGCCGTTCCTCCCAATCACGCCCCTCCAGGTATCACTGTCGCTGCCCACGTGAGCGTTGAAGTCCCCCAGTAGAACGACAGAGTCCCCGTTCGGAGCACTTTCCAGCACCCCTCCCAGAGACTCCAAGAAGGCCGGGTACTCTGCACTGTCATTCGGCCCGTAAGCACAAACAACAGTGAGAGCCCTATCCCCGACCCGAAGGCGGAGTGAAGCGACCCTCTCGTTCACCGGGGTAAACTCCAACACATGGCGGCTGAGCTGGGGGGCTATGAGAAAGCCCACACCAGCCCGCCGTCTTCCACCGCAGGCAACTCCAGAGTAGCGGAGAGTCCAGTCTCTCTCAAGGAGTTGGGTTCCAGAGCCCAAGCTGTGCGTGGAGGTGAGCCCGACTATGTCTAGTCGGTATCTCTCGACCTCCCGCACAAGCTCAGGCTCCTTCCCCGCCAGCGAGATGACGTTCCATGTCCCTAGAGCCAGATTCCGTGTCCGGGGATTGGGTCGCCGAGGCCCCTGCCTTCGGCCGCCGCCCAATCCACAATGCACCGGCCCCATATGGTTCCTCCCGCAGGTGGTGGGCCCACGGGAGGTCGGCCCCATGTCGCTCATTCGGGCTGAGCCCGGCCGGGCCCCGTGGGGAAAGACCCGGCCACCAGGCGCTCGCCTACGAGCCCCAACCCCAGGCCTGGCTCCAGGGTGGGGCCCCGGTTGCGCCATACCGGGCGACGTAACGGCCTTTGTTTTTTTGTGATCCATATGGGGTTTAGAACTGCTCTTTGTCTGGCCCATCACCTAGGACCTGTTTGCCTTGGGAAACCCTACCAGGGGCATATAGCCCCCGACAACATAGCTCCTAGGATCATTCAGGCACTCAAACCCCTCCACCACGATAAGGTGGCAGTTCACTGGAGGAGCGTCAGGATTTTGTCATATTAAAATCACAATAAATGGAGCAGGTGGCACATGAAATAAGATTTTTAGATTTCTGTCTGTCATGACTTAGCAAGTTGCAGTATCGTGGTTAAACAAACGATGCTTCTGTACAACTAAGCAGCTGGCGATTCGGCATTTTCCGTAATTAGCAAACTCTGCATCCTCTGACTAAGATTCTGAACTGGCGAGTTTGTGTCGTGAAAGCGTATTCGGCCGGTATAGCTTTCTAAGTGATGCAACGTCCTAATGAAAGGATAATTGAAAATAAGAAAACCGAAATAATCAAAGAACTAAATTAATTAGCATTTAATCGCATAATCAGCTATTTGTTACATGTGTATCTGTCATGGACTGTTTTTGTTTTGTTTCACATGTGCTCTTTGTTTTGATTTCTTCCGGCCACTCACTCGTCATCATTGTTGCATTGTTATCAGGTGTGTTTTGTTAATTAGTGTCATGTGATCCCTTTGTTTCCAAGTGTATTTTATCCCTCTGTTTCTGTCTTGTCGATCTCTGTTACCTCTCTGTTACCCTTGTCGATCGTTGAAGTATTTTTGGATGTTTTGTGTGGAATACTCTCTTGGACTGTTTTTTCCGTGGATTATATATTAAATGTTCGTTTATATGAAGTTACATCTCAGCTTCTTTGACCCACAAGACACGTAACAGAGCGTTCGACCGAGAACAGTTTACAGACATTCTGTCTGCACCATGAGCGAGGCAGAGGATCATTTGTTCAAGGGATACTTGTTTATTTTGCATCAAAATGTTGGGAATGATTTCTTGTTAAACGCACCTTCAATGAATTAAAAAACTTGAATGAACACAAACAGTCAGTGTAAATGCATGAAATCGGACTAGTTCTGATGCAGCTTCCATGTTTTAAGTGACAAAGCTTCAGTAGGAGAGCTTTCTTTTCAAAGGAAAAATACAGTACTTACAATACATTTCTAATGCAGATACTGAACTTAACTTGAATGACGGACAAGACCAAACCAAGCTCAGACGTGCTGCATAACCAGTGAGGTTCATTCTCGTGTGTTACGCAGAACATTTGTGCTTCCAGAAGAGGTTTGTTCTCGTGCATCATTCATGTTCGGTTGAGCATCTTTTTATGTTCGCTGATAAAGGTTTATATGTGAATAAAACCTAAATTAAATCTGTTCATCATAAATAGCAATGAGTCTCTTCAGAAAATCTGGACTAAAATGCTCGATTTGTATGGATTAGTTTTACAATCTCTTCATGAACTTTTTGAAGCATCGAAGTTGCTCAGGCTATCTATGGATGGACAAAATGCTGTCAGATTTCATCAAAAAGATCTTCCTTTGTGTTCCGAAGATGACCGAAAGTATTATGGGTTTGGAACAACATGGAAGTGAGCAATGTTACATGTTTATCTGTCTAGACTCTGTGTGTCGCCATTATCCTTGTCTTCATTGATTTCATTGGTTCCTGATTTGAGTTCAGTATTAGCTGTGTATGATTCATTAGTCTTGTTTGCTCCCTTTGTTTCCTGTATATAAGCCCTCAGTTTCTGTCTTGTCCTTATAGAAAGATTACTGCAGAAGTGGAGGAAATGAGTGGGGATTTCATTAAGAATTAAGTTCAACTAATTGTTGGACATTAAGTAAGGTTAACTAAAAAGTGTTGTTAGAACAACTGTTACATTTTACAGTGTACTAGACTAACTGGGGCCCAGGTCAGGAAACAGACAGACTGGCTAAATTATTTTAAATGAGTCTATCCTCATACCCCAATATCTTTAAATTACAACATATGCTCTCAATGTTAAATGCAGAAAAGTTGATTCATGCATTCATGACCTCAAGGCTAGATTATTTTAATGCTTTACTGGGAGGGTTGCCCCACAGGCTTAATAAACAAACTCCAGCTGGTCCAAAATGCAGCAGCTAGAATTCTTAGTAGAACCAGGAAGTATGACCATATCAGCACAACTCTGTCAACTCTGCATTAGCTCCCTGTTAAACTTTTCTTACATTTTAAAATCTTACTGATTACTTATTAAACCCTGAATGGTTTAGCTTCTAAGTACACATTATAGTCCTTCATGTCCACTGCTATGTCAAAATCCGGACCAGTTAATAATAGCTAGAATTAGCGCCCAACAGTCTTCCTAGCATTGTTTGGGGGGCAGATACACTCAGTTTAAATCTGTTTAAATCTAGATTACTCTTTAACCTAGCATACACATAACACACTATCACATTTCAATTAAAGGATTCTTAAGTCGCATAAATGAGGTCAATCGGAACGGGAACACTTCCTGTAACATCTGATGTACTTGTTACATCGTAAGAGGAATGGCTACCCTAATATTAGTCGGTCTGTCTCATTCTTATCCTGAAGTTACTGTAGTCAGCCAGAATCCGGTCCATATCCAGACCAGATGGTGGATCTGCACCTAGAGACGACTACAACAGCCCTGAATGTCAGTGGAGACCATGACAACTAGAGTTCTAGAGACAGACCCCCCTGTGAAGACCTTGCCAACTAGACAGCCATCGGCACAGACCACGAGAACCAGACAAACGCTCTGCACAGACCTTATGGCCAGCTTCTACTCCTCCTCCCTCCATATGACGGTGTGATGTACCCAGATCTTTAAGCAGAAGGCACTGGATGAAAAATCACTCATTATTGTGTAGTGATTTTAGAGGTTTAAGTATAATATTGTGCTGCCCCCTGGCTCACCTGTTACAGCAAACACAACGAGTGAATGCATCTGCCAAATATTTTTCCTATTATTCAGCAGAATTTCTTATTCGTTTTGAAGCCATTATTTGTGCAATTTCCGAATTAGGTATTCCACTTTGGGCACATCCCTAATACAGATAATTAACAAGCAAGCAAATACTGTTTGTCACTTAGAGGACAGATTAAGCCATTTTATTGTTTATTTTGGTTACAGTTCATCATTCTACAATACCCACAATAAATTGTGCAGATATCCCAACACACTCTCTTCCTCAGTTAACATCCAAATCTAGCGTAAAAACTAACTAATTATGGCTATAAGCATATGCTAGCATTCCCTAAGAATTTACCTAAAATATTTACCTCAATATAGTCATGGTGTGTATTGCGGATTTGTACATATCATTCAACTTAAGCATAGTAGTAAAGCAAAAAATTTTACCTCTTTTACCTCACACTTTTACTGCAACTGGAAGTGTCAGACATTGTATAATAATATAATATAATATAATATAATACAGAATGTCTCTTATAAGAAATGTTTCTGATGAAGGATATTATATTATATTTAGTTTGAGCTCTCTGATCATATTGACCAAGCAGCATTCCAAAAGTGTTGAAAGCTTTGGGTTGTTTCTGTGTATCACTCAACGTCTCTGTGTTTGTGGGGTTCCAGACCTGAGTATGTGAGTGGTGTGAAATTTGAAAATTGTAAGGCTTGATTTTCCTGCTAAGATAAAAGCTGAGATCAAACCCTCTGCAATAGTACAATAAAAGGGAGAAGATCTCAAAAAATAGCACAGGACACTGCCTTGCCCAAACTTTTCTCTTTGCTTATATATGCACCTCCCCTACTAACTCCCTCTCCTTTCCCCCTGAGTCAAGACACTGAAAGTTCACTACAAATGTCTATATACCATATATGATGCATCTTGCAAATCTATTGTTTTTCCCCTTTCATGTTTAGTACCATTTTAAATGTCTCAGTGCGATTGGTAAAATCATCTCAATTTCACTGCAGTCACTGGTATTATGAGAAAGATTGAAAACTTAGGAGAATTCTGTTCTCCTTTTTGTGTGGTACCTCTTCAAGTGATCTGATAACCCTCTCCTTTCCCCTAAAACCATTTGGATATTTAAGGGAAGGTGGCAGAGCAGCCATTTGGAAAATTCTGTAGCCAAAAACCCCCATACAATGCTGGGTGAGTATCTTAAAAACACCCACACACCACTGAGTGTCCCACGGTAATGTATGTATTTGTTACTCTTAGAGTCATCTTTGAGCAAATGATTTTATGTATCTATTATTTCTGAATTGGCTTCTACTTTTCTAATAGTATAATACATTTTCACCTGACAAACATGTACTTTTTGATTCATTCTGTATTATTCTTAAATCATTATTTCAAGTAGATTAAAGTGGAGTCTGGTGTTCTAGATCATACTAAAGGCTCAATGAATGGAACAAGGAGCCCATCATTTAAGAGTGATAGTGATCCTTACAAAATAAAAGTGGATTGGGTAGAGGAGTCATGTAGCATTGCCTGTTTTTGTTGTTGTTGGTTTTTTTTTCTGTATGTTGTGATATATATATATATATATATATATATATATATATATATATATACACACTACCGGTCAAAAGTTTTAGAACACCCCAATTTTTCCAGTTTTTATTGAAATTTAAGCAGTTCAAGTCCAGTGAATAACCTGAAATGGTACAAAGGTAAGCGGTAAACTGCCAGAGGTTAAAAAAAAACGTTTAGGTTACCAAAAACTGAAAAATAATGTACATTTCAGAGTTATACAAAAAGGCCTTTTTCAGGGAACAAGTAATGGGTTAACAACTTACAGCTGTTCTGCAGCAATGGAAGTAAATTAAGCCTTGAAAGTTGATGCTAATAATTCCTATAGGTGTCCCAACTTTTGTTGATTACTTACAAACCCTCTGTCTGTATAAAAGCAGTGTTGGAACAGACTGTGTTACTACACCCTCTTAAGCATTATTTGGACAGTATTGTACCGCAGGAAGTAGTATATTGCTCTCATAATGGCGAGAAAAAGGCAATTAACAAAGGAAGACAGACAGACCATTATAACCCTTAAAAGTGTAGGTCTTTCCTTTAGAGAAATTGCAAAGAAAGCCAAGGTGTCAGTGAGTACAGTTTCCTATACCATCAAAAGGCATTTGGAAACTAGAGGAAACTCTGACAGGAAGAGGTCTGGCAGACCCAAAGCCACAACAGAATCAGAAGACAAGTTTCTGAGAGTCAACAGCTTGCGTGATAGGCGGCTCACAGGACAACAGCTTCAAGCACAGCTTAACACTGGTCGAAGTAAGCAAGTCTCAGTTTCAACTGTGAAGAGAAGACTTAGAGCTGCAGGTTTGACAGGTCGAGTGGCAGTAAGAAAGCCATTGCTAAGATGGCAAAATAAGAAAAAGAGGCTTGCCTGGGCCACGAAGCACCGCCAGTGGACTACTGAAGACTGGAAGAAGGTGTTATGGACTGATGAATCGAAATTTGAAATCTTCGGTTCATCACGCAAGGTTTTTGTACACCGTCGAGTAGGCGAAAGGATGGTTCCTCGGTGTGTGACACCAACTGTCAAACATGGAGGAGGAAGCGTGATGGTCTGGGGCTCTTTTGCTGGATCCAGAGTCGGCGACTTGCACAGAGTGAGTGGCACCCTGAACCAAAACTGCTACCACAGCATTTTACAGCGCCATGCAATACCCTCTGGTATACGCCTAGTTGGTCAGGGGTTCATCCTACAGCAAGATAATGACCCAAAACATGCCTCCAGGTTATGTCAGAACTACCTTAGAAGAAAAGAACAAGACGGTAGGCTTCAAATCATGGAATGGCCAGCACAGTCTCCAGACTTAAACCCCATCAAGCTGGTTTGGGATGAACTGGACAGAAGGGTGAAAGCAAAGCAACCTACAAGTGCAACACATTTGTGGGAACTTCTGCAACAGTGTTGGGAAGAACTTTCCGAACAATATTTGATTTCCATTGTAGAAAGAATGCCACGAGTGTGTTCGGCTGTTATATCTGCAAAAGGTGGCTACTTTGATGAGTCAAAAATTTAGATTAAATTTTGTTAAACAAAACGATTCCATGATTTCTTTTTTATCTCCAATTGTTGATTTGTTCTATGCTTTAATTTCAGAGTACATTGAGACATTAAACTGCGTAAATTTCAATAAAAACCGGAAAAATGGAGGCGTTCTAAAACTTTTGACCGGTAGTGTATGTATATATATGTGTGTGTGTGTGTGTGTGTCTATAACTGTGTAATTCAAGCAAAGGTACATTTCTATCAATATTCATAGTCTTTTTTGTTTTTGAATATTTCAACGCATTTCAAAGTATAAACTTTGAATAAACTTACCATTCACTACTGAAACTGTTCTCTTATATATTAATTATTATTTCAGCACTAATATCAAATTTGTCCAGTCATAATTATGATAGGGGAATTTCCAATTCGTCAACTCATATTTATTATAATTCCGATAACATATAAACTTGCTGAAATTACCAGGCACTAATTGAAGTGTTTCTCGAGAATGAACTAGCTCTGAAATCAATACTAATTAACAGATAGTTCATTAATGACTGATAATGACTGATACTAACTGGTTTATAGACAGCATTTAATTAGGTATTGGTTCCAGCCTCAATTCTAAGTCTTTTCTTTATTGATAATGACCAAAGACCAGCAATGGAAAGTCAGAGAGATGTAGAGTGATATCAGAGTGGTTTGACAGAGTGACTATTTAGTGCTACTGCTTATGGCTGGAATGGATCTCAATCCACCTAGCATCTATTATACAGCAGTCATTATCTTTAAGGGTGCAGGTGTACAACACTCAAATTACATACTTTTTTTTTTTTTAAGATGCTGTGGCTAATGGACAAAAGTGCAGGGATCTCAATGGCTATCCAGGCAAAAAAACATCTCTAGGGAGAGAGGTGCTCAGTGAGGGTGCATTAACAGGATTTAAACACTTTAATGGATCAGCCAATCAAGACGTCTAATGCTTGGTTCTACTTCACTGATTGCACAGACGCCGAACTTTACATCTAGAATCTGAAAGAACTGGGGGTGGGGGTGAGGGTGGGCGGTAGGGGATAAAATTAACCTTCCTTTAAATCCTTTTCAATAAAGGCAGAAGGAGCACTTAAGTCCAGGGTTATTAAAAGTTGAAGAGGCAGAATCAGTTATGTCATTCCTTGATTCTTCACCCAATTTATTATAAGGAAATAATTTAATAATGTGGATAGTGGGGATTATATTGAGCCCTAATGTTCTGAAAACACATCAAAGACTGTCAAGTAATATGCTTTAAAAACTATTTGCTGTAAATGATATTGAAATGTCCAATAGTTAAGGTGTCACCAAATAGAGAAGTACAATTTTTATTCACAAAATATCCTCCACTGAGTGTTCTGTAAATGAAACGCACGTTGTGCACTTTTTTTTGTTATTGATGAAATGAAAAGTACATTCACTGCTGTGTGCAAGAAACAGAATGATTAGTCAGGTTACAACTGGCACCCTATACCACAGAACCAGTGTTTACTTTTTTTAGATAAATGAACCTAAGAATGGCTTAAACTTGGGTGGGAGACAGTACTTTAACAACAAGAAATTACACACTTCACCTGTAGTGAAATGTGTTTTAGATGTCCCAAGTTTAAACAAGAAATATGAACAAATTTGAGTTTAAATTCCAGGTAGTTTTGAAAAATGGTTTCACTGATTTTGATACTTATCGGCCATTCCGTTATTGCTCTGTTACAGAAAAAGGAATAGTTCTTCCAGAAATGGAATTCCTGTCCTCGTGTTATTTCAAACCAAATAATGTGCAGGAGAAAATAGTCAGCTTGGAATGTAGTATCAATTCTTTTGGACCATTTTTGAATGTATCTTTTCTTCTTATTTGAACTTTGAGAGCCCCTGGTCACTGTCTGTATTAATTCAATTAAAAACTGCAGCATGGACTTTCTGCAAATTATCTACTTCTGTGTTTCTCAAAAGAAAGCATGATGACTTGAGGGAGAGAAACAAAAGCATTCTCGGGTGAACTATTCTGAAGAAGGTGACAGATACCAGCTTATTCACCAATTGACCCCCCCCCCCCCCCCATGATATTATCAGTAAATATAAAAGCCATAAAAAGCTTTCCACAATTGACAATTCTCAGTAATAGATTTGCTATTCTAAATAAATATTTATCTCATTATATATATATATATATATATATATATATATATATATATGCACACACTGTACATAAGCTCAGCATAGAGGTATTGTGGTAAACAACTTAACCGGGTGACATGAATAATTGCTAATTAGCCTCATAGGAGGAATTGTCCAAAAAAAAAAAAATTTGCTAACAATTCCTTGGCAAATAAATATGTACAGCTTGTCATGCCATCAGAGGGAGAGAAAAATTTTAACATGCACTTGAGGGTGTCATCCATACCAGATTGTGCTTGTAGTGACAACAACCTGAACACTGAATATGAACCCCCCACAGGAACAGATGTTCTGAATTACATTAACCTATATTAGTACTGCATATACGGTTTATCTGTCGATATATGCAAGCTAAATATCTTGAATTATAAGAGGGCTCCTTTGACAGTTGCTGAAGAAGAAAGTTCTTCTATGTGAAACGATCAGAATTCATCTTTCGGAGTTTGGGTGGCAGGTGTCCGTCCATGCGACCTCCTCCCCCAGCCAGTCTCTGCAGTTTCGGCGGCAAGTCCGCAACCGATTTGCTGATGGCCTCTGTGGCCATCTTAGTTGTCTTGGTAACCTGCTTTTCCTCTGAGACCCCAGGCACAGAACTGATGCGTTGAAGCTTCATGGGCATTTCGCCAAGGCTGTATGTCATCTCTGATGTGGTGGAACTCATTCTCAGGAGCTTCCTGGGCAGCCCATCTCTACCTGTCATTTTCTGTAACTTGGTTGGTAATTTAGTGGTGCTCTCTGGATCCTCCAGCAGCTCCAGACAGTCCAGGGAGCTGTTCTTCTCTCTACTGTTGCTCAGAGATGGGGCCATGAGTGGAGAGGACATGAGTAATGCCTCATCCTGCTCCTTTGCGCTGTAGGGAGGTGTGTGAACCTCAAATGTAGCGTGGAACTGAGAATAATCGACTTTAAAGAAACCCTCCTCCAGAGAGATAACTGGGAAGAATCTGTGTCCCCAGAGCACCTCGTCCTCTGTGTATGACGTCCGCGCTTGACAAGTCATGCCTGTGAGAGAAAACACATGAAAAGGAAAATGTGGTTCAAGAATGAAAGAAGTGGTCAAGGATTAATCAGTCAGATGGAAATGGGAAAAGCGTTGCTGCACTCTAAAGAGTATCATACACAACTCTCTTGATTAGTAGAGTACCTCGAAGGCAGAGCTGTATTGATATTCCCCAAAACATCTGGTTAAGATTGGTTCTAAACTTCTAACCCTCTAAGTATTAAACATTAAACATGTTCAAAGAAATGACTTGACTCTTGACTGTAAAATACACTGTGTATTAACAGTATTTCAGAAACAAGTTTGTCCTTTTGTGGTTTGACAGCTTTATGCGATAGAAACTGCATAATATAAATCACCGTTTCTAATCTTTCAGTATGTGTTGTACTATCCCAGAAAGGAACATAGTGTCAGATCCGGCCCACATCTGGCCCACATGAAATCCACACGTACCAGATGTGGTTGTGTCCGACCAGCCATTTCACCACTCATAATAAACTCACAGTGATGATTTGCTTGATGAAATATGATTGATCTCATTTCTTACATTTGCATACTAACTTGTGATTGGTCTTGCCATCCAAATTATGTTTTGTCTAAAGCAAGTGACATAAAAAAAAGGCAAACAATTACAAGTTACAGAACTTCCCACTATCATACAAAGTTAACAAAGGAGCAATAATTCAAAAAATCCATGAAATGACTAGACCATTTTTAAGATGTAGTCGGGTAGATGTTTTAGGGTAGTCGTGGCCTAGTGGTGAGGGAGTCGGGCTTGTAATCTGAAGGTTGCTGGTTCGATTCCCACGCTGGCAGGAATTGAAAGTGGGGATTATGAATAAACAGCACTTTCTCCACCTTTGATACCATGACTAAAGTGCCCTTGAGCAAGGCACCTAACCCTAATTGCTCCCCTTGTAAGTCGCTTTGGATAAAAGCGTCTGCTAAATGATGAAAAATGAAAATGTTTTGCTCTGTGAATCAGTTTGCTCTGTACATTCTGCTTAGCAGCATTAACAGCAAGTCAAAGAGGGCAAGCTGTCAAATGAAAAATGCACTTTAAACACGTACATTATGTTCTTGTGTATTTAATTCAGCTGCTCGGGTAATGTGAACAGTATGACCCATTTCAGGGGGGGTCCAAAATTACACTTTAAAATCAATCAAAGCTATATAAATTAAACTTCATATTTACAAGTAAATATTGTATAAGATACATATTCAAAAGATACATTTTAAACTCCTCTTAATTCACACTTTGATAGCATTCAAATGTTTCTGCCCCTTATCACCCTCTGCATTGCCACACTGTGTATAATGGGCTGTTGCTTTCAGCTAATTAATAATTTCTGGTGTTATGATTGGTTGGGGCAGTTTTCAGCTCTTTCTCAAACTTCTCAATATACTTCGGATTGTTTTTAATTAAAGCACACATCCAAAAATAATATCAACACTCTCTTTACCTAAAGTCTGATTGAGTGGGCAAAAATCCAACCCCGCCTGACAGTTTGGTAATGCTGTGACGACACTCTAGACCAGGGGCCAGTTGCATAAACTGCTAAGACTAGTCTTTTAAGTTAATCATCTATTTTTTTTTTTCTTTAAGACTGTTCATTACTTTAAATCAGTTACATAAAAACGTAGATTGGTCTAATTTCGTGCCAAAAAGCAAGACTGATTACCTCTAACTAACTGCTAGATGGTCTACTACTAGTTCTATACTAGTTCTTAGGACAACGTCTTAGCTAAGGGGCACAGTCCCCGGTGTCACGATTACCGGCTGGAGTGCCACCAGAGGGCACTCCACTTCACTATCGCTTCACCACCAGACTCACACAGGAACTCTCACTTACTCACATACATACACACACTACACTTCCCAAAAGCCCACCAGCTGTAACTTATCACCTGGACTTTTTAAGAGACTCTCAGCCCAGTACACAGTGCAAGGTCTTGTTTTTAGTGTGTTTACACCTGTCTTGTCTTCCTGTTGTTATCCTGCCATCTATGATTGTTCTCTGCCGGCCTTTTGGACCATTTTGCTTTGTTTTATTGGACTGTGAATAACATCTGCCTTACCTGAACTCCTGTCTCTTTCATGATCTCGATTCTGCCTATCCTCTGCCATTTCTGTTTGTTATTGTTTGACCATTGCCTGTTTGACTATACCCCAACTTGAATAAAGCCTGCATTTGCATCTCACTACGCTGACTCTTCATAACACCTGGCCCCCAGGGGCTTTACACCTTTTCTGATCCCAAAAAAAACTGCAACACCCAGACTACAACACCAGCAACAATTTTGCACACACTCTTAAAATCAGTGGTGCAAATATAAGTGGTCTTTTGGCTCTTATGGATGAAAAAAAAAATTGAATTACGAAACCTCTCACTAATAATTGCCTGGGTCACAACAAGCCATGAATGTAAATCTTGCCAGCCTCACTTTCTATTGTCTCATAGTGTTTAAACATTCAGGCACCATCTTTACCTTATCAAGCCATAACAAACAGAAACAGATCATCTTAGCTAAAAGAGGGAAAAAAAAAATAAAATTATATCACAGAAATGTCTGATTAGACCAATAAAACGAGGGTCACATGAAATGAGATCAATATTTGTCTCTTTTCAATGAACAAAATCCAGTTTGAGCTTGCTTATATCTGACCTCAATAAAACATGTACAATGTCTGTCATGAAAAGCAAATGTCCTCAATATAAAAAGTAATAAGGAGCAAGAGAATCAATAAAACTCTCACAAGAACAGAAGCAAAAAGCCTGTTATCAGCACGGCCCAGGCTGCCTTCAGTCAGCTGACTTTTCAGGGCCAAGTATTGTAGTCTACTGATTTTCAAGTGGAAAATGACATTCTGAGTGGACAACCCTGAGCTCATCAAAAATGTTACAAAGGTGGATTATTGAAAATTAATGTGTACTGAATACTCTGTTTATTTGCCAGTTCATGAGAGAAATACACTTTGTTTACTATATTATTTTAGTTACCATATACCATACCATACAAATACAACTAATAATTGTTAGTTCTTTTTCGGTCAATTAAATAATATTAACAGATATAACTTTTGATTTTAATAATGTAGTAGTTAATGTTGAAATTATCAAATTAACATTAACAAATGATTTAGAAGTATGTTTTTTTTTTATTTTTAGCTGATAGTTTATGTTAACTAATGTAGTTAACTAATGTTAACAAATGGAACCTTATTGTAAAGTGTTACCATTACAAGAGTTAAGGGTTTTGGGCTTTGTTCAAATCAGTAAACGTAATTTATAAAGAATAGTAATAGCAATGCTTGCAAACACCTATAAAAATGTCGAATATAAGCAAAACGTCTCAGGTTATGCATGTAACCTGATTCCCTGAAAGGTCCAGCGCAGGAGATCAGCCAGAAAAAAAAAATGTTTTGCAATGGCATTCAAGTGCGTGAATAGCTGTTGGTGCTCTCTGCCTTTGTAAAGCGGCACTGAACGCCAATTATACTGAATCGTTCTACTTCAGAAATTTTTAACCTGTCTGAACAAGCCCAACATAGAAGTTGCTTGCCCTAGATAGAATAGAATAGATTGACAAGCTGCTATTGTGAACGACTCACGTTCTGCTGCTGTATGCGTTCCGGTGAGAAGACATGCCAGATTATTTTTAAAGGTTTAAAGGAGGGCACGACCAATAAAAGTTTGTGAACCACTGCGCTATGGGAACCTTAATAGGAACTTACTTTAACTTTAATGTCCTGAGAAACATAATAAGGGCGATGATAATGGAGCCACTAGGAGAAGGTGGACTCTCTCCTGGCAAACCCTTGCTAGAACCCCCGGGAGCAGAGCTATCAGAGGAAAGGCGTACAGACTCAGCCTTGGTCATGTCTCTATCATGGCGTCCTGTTCCAAGAGAGCTAACAGGCTCTGAAGAACTGAAACCTCCAGACCTAGCTAAATATATTTATAGCATTTAGGATTGATTCTTCACGTGCAGGTGGCAGCTTTGCCTGCATTGTGGTTGAGTCCCAACTGACCCCAAGAAAAGGGGTTCTCTTCATGTGTGCCAGCACAACATCGCGATGTTGTCAACTTTTCCCATTGGGCCAGTATCAGTCAATCATCTATGTAGTTAGCAAACACGCACTCACACATGTGGCTTCTGAAAACAAAGTCGCTGGCGACACACTGACATGGTTTCTATTTGTAGTGTCAGATACGTACTACACTATGGTGCTATGCCATCATGCTCAGCCAATCACTGATTGGCATGTATAAGCACGTGCTTCAGACACCGGCTCATACGAGGCGTTCCCATCAAGCCATAACGTGCAGTTGAGTTCCACTCTAAAGGGAACTACAACACTGTGTTTCAATGGAAACTTAATCTTGCTATGTGCACAAGCATAACTCTTGCATCCAAAGCTGTTCTCTCATATGAATATGCTGATGCTGACATTGATAAACATAGATTGTTTACCTGAAATCTGAAGCAGGTCAGTCTGAGGGATATAACCACTATCACTAGTCATAAAAACTGCTATCTGTAAAAACAGTGCATTCTGCATCTAGTGCATCCAGCTGCATCACACATTACAAGTTTGACACATGACTAGCTGTATAGTGGGAGAGAGCATACACTAATTGTAGTAAAACTCCTCTGTACATTAAGCATACAGCATAAATTAATGAATGACCATGTCAGCACTGTGCCCTGAGTTCTCTTTTGACCATGTAGTCATGCACAACATGATTTAATTTCTAAACTACCCGAGGATGAAACTCCGAAAAACAATATAAACAGTATAATATATATCAGTAATAATTGCTAAATGGAGTCTTCCCAAAGCCACTTGTAGGCAAGCTTGCGACCTTAGCCGAAAAAAGCGTAATGCTAACGCTAACGCTGGTACGCAGGGAAGGAGACCAGAGGTCATTTTCTTTAATAGATGTCAATGGAGGAGAGGCTTCATTACACTGGATACACTGCTTTTATGAGGAAATAGTTTATCATTTAATGAATCGACTGCCTGTCCGCTAATCTTTAACATGCTTTACTTTTGGGGGGAATCTATATATACATTTTACTATGCGAAAAATGTTCTTTTATAAGAGAAGGCAGAGTAGGGATTGTCATGACAGGTAGGACTCATTTACAGCATTACGGCCACCAGCAAATGTGTAGTAATATTTATTAGGCATTGTGTAATATTGTGAATTATAATGACTATGAATGTCATGTGTGCCTATGATGTTGATGTATGCATTTTAACGAATAAAGACAAAAATTAAAAGAATTAATTATGAATATTGTATTATATTGTATGTTGTTTAATGAAAATAAAATAAAAAATGATTTTTCTCTCTATGGCTACCACGTTTCAACGAATAAATTAGACTTGCTTTATGACTGCTGTGAATACCTAATGAAATTTATTGAATGAAAGTAAACAAAACATAAAGATTTATTAAATAAAAAACATATTCTTTCTATGGCTTCCAGATTTCCACAATTAAATTGCAATAACAATTTTAGTGACAGTATCACTGCTATGTATGTCCAATAAAATAAAAGTCTTTTAATGAACAAATTCAAAACTTAATCTTAAATGTTTTATGTGCACTGTATTGACCAGTAATTTTCAGCTAAATTAGCAATTCACGTTTTTTTCACACTCAGTAAAGCATTTCACAAACATTGCAGTACATACATTATTCACAAAACTATCACGCTAATCCTCAAGAAACTTTGCACCGTAAACTGTAACTGACTGTCATAAAACTCTGAATGCAGAGCACTGACGTCACTGCCATTACAATAGGCTGAGGTGCCTCACTTGATTCAAGTACGGTTTCTTTAATGTTAAAACCCCAGACCCTCTCATCTCCTCTCATAATAGAAGGTATGCACGTGATGTCAACGTCGGCCGTTATGACTGCGGTTAAGCCCACCAAGTGGCAAAAAGACTGAGTGGCAGCACTGATTTTCAGCGAGCTTTGCGATTGACTGTACAAATAGATTCAACACAAAATCTGAGGTATAATTTTACAGACTGCCGAAAAAGAAGCAAAATGGTTCGCTGCAAGTCACAGAAACAACTGGACTCCAGGCAGAGAAACATGGATTTGCAGTTTTGGGGGTAAAATCACACTCTGTATATTGTATTGTAATATATTGTGTTGACAACTCATCAATTAAGTATTTACTAACTCATATTCTGCATAATTGGGTGTTTTTAAATAAACACTGACAAAAAAAAAATATGAATAAAAGTTTTAGGGCTGGACGATATGACAATAAATATAACATTGATATAAGTGATCACTCAGATTTAGACCTGCCTATGTTGTACATACAGGTGCTGGTCATATAATTAGAATATCATCAAAAAGTTGATTTATTTCACTAATTCTATTCAAAAAGTGAAACTTGTATATTATATTCATTTATTACACACAGACGGATACATTTCAAATGTCTATTTCTTTTAATTTTGATGATTATAACTGACAACTAAGGAAAATCCCAAATTCAGTATCTCAGAATATTACTTAAGACCAATACAAAGAAAGGATTTTTAGAAATCTTGGCCAACTGAAAAGTATGAACATGAAAAGTATGAGCATGTACAGCACACAATACTTAGTTGGGGCTCCTTTTGCCTGAATTACTGTAGCAATGCGGCGTGGCATGGAGTTGATCAGTCTGTGGCACTGCTCAGGTGTTATGAGAGCCCAGGTTGCTCTGAAAGTGGCCTTCAGCTCTTCTGCATTGTTGGGTCTGGCATATCGCATCTTCCTCTTCACAATACCCCATAGATTTTCTATGGGGTTAAGGTCAGGCGAGTTTGCTGGCCAATTAAGAACAGGGATACCACGGTCCTTATACCAGGTACTGGTTGCTTTGGCACTGTGTGCAGGTGTCAAGTCCTGTTGGAAAATGAAATCTACATCTCCATAAAGTTGGTCAGCAGCAGGAATCATGAAGTGCTCTAAAACTTCCTGGTATACGGCTGCGTTGACCTTGGACCTCAGAAAACACAGTGGACTAATACCAGCAGATGACATGGCACCCCAAACCATCACTGACTGTGGAAACTTTACACTGGACCTCAAGCAACGTGGATTGTGTGCCTCTCCTCTCTTCCTCCAGACTCTGGGACCCTGATTTCCAAAGGAAATGCAAAATTTATTTTCATTAGAGAACATAACTTTGGACAACTCAGCAGCAGTCCAGTCCTTTTTGTCTTTAGCCCAGGCGAGACGCTTCTGACTTCTGCTGTCTGTTGTTCAAGAGTGGCTTGACACAAGGAATGCGACAGCTGAAAACCATGTCTTGCATACGTATGTGCGTAGTGGCTCTTGAAGCACTGACTCCAGCTGCAGTCTACTCTTTGTGAATCTCCCCCACCTTTTTGAATGGGTTTTGTTTCACAATCCTCTCCAGGGTGCGGTTATTCCTATTGCTTGTACACTTTTTTTCTAACACATCTTTTCCTTTCCTTTGCCTCTCTTTTAATTTGCTTGGACACAGAGCTCTGTGAACAGCCAGACTCTTTTGCAATGACCTTTTGTGTCTTGCTCTCCTTGTGCAAGTTGTCAATGGTCGTCTTTTGAAGTCAGCAGTCTTCCCCATGATTGTGTAGCCTACAGAACTAGACTGAGAGACCATTTAAAGGCCTTTGCAGGTGTTTGAGTTAATTAGCTGATTAGAGTGTGGCACCAGGTGTCTTCAATATTGAACCTTTTCACAATATTCTAATTTTCTGAGATACTGAATTTGGGATTTTCCTTAGTTGTCAGTTATAATCATCAAAATTAAAAGAAATAAACATTTGAAATATATCAGTCTGCGTGTAATGAATGAATATAATATACAAGTTTCCCTTTTTGAACGGAATTAGTGAAATAAATCAACTTTTTGATGATATTCTAATTATATGGCCAGCACCTGTATATAGAAAGCATTCCCAGATTTGCTTTGTATTTGTATTTCCCTAGCGTCAAAATCAGGCAGATATAAGGAACACTTGAGCCCAACCTTTAGTGTAATCATTTGTTTTACTCGCATTTTTGCAGGTTCCCCTGTTACATTCAGTCAGGCAGCACGCTCTTTTGCCACTGCAGTCCAGCTGAGCTCAGGGAGTGTGTTCCGGTCAATGCATATAACCTCTATTAGACAATCTCAGGACTTCACATGTACACATTTGAATAAAAACCAACTGGAGCTAAATAAAGGAAGCAGGGTCTTTATGTGTGTCTGTGAGGTTAAAAGCAGTAAAATCAGTCAGCAGAGGGCACCCTTGCCTGAACTCATTATTAATGAACTTTGGAATCTTTAGTTATGTTTATAAGGCAAGCATCATTACTGTAGACAGTGGAGCTCTTACACTCTTATAGTGTATATATGAATAGTGTAGTCTAGTTCAGCTGTATTACATTTACATCTGGCATTTCAGTGTGTAAGTTGTTATATATTGCCAGCATTATATTGCATATTGCATCAGAACCTGCGTTAATTGAAAATGTTCCAACATTTACTGAATTTTAAAAATATTAAAAATTATTAAAAATTATTTAAAAAATATTTTTTAAATGGAAAAAATAAGGACTCAGTGTGATGTTTGAAACTTAAGAAACATCCCCACAGCAAAATATATTAATAAGGATCAGAAGAGATGAAAAACAGAAGAGCTTGTCACAGAATTTCAAGTGTTACATCAATTGTAATTGTCAAGTTGATGGGACAAGAAACATTGGCTGTTTTCAGCATGTTGGGCTAAAGAGTAAGAGTGAATGCAATTTTAAATGAATTTAATGAATATGGTTACCTTACTTTCCAAACAGAGAGTAAATTCATATAAAAATATTTTTTAAAAATAGTTCAAATGCTTTAGTACTCTGGAATACATTTAACTATTTTTTTCTTTATTTGTCACTTTCTTGTTTTCTTTAATTCTTTCTGTTTGACAAGAAATCTTAAAATCTGTGTGTACAAAATCACTAAAGCAGAAATAACCAGGAAGCAAGAATTTGCATTACTTAGGATTCAAAGAGGAAATGTTTGAGAGAAAAGCTGGAAAGTGTTTGTAACATCCTTTAAATAACAAGGTGAATGGAGATGGCACACAAATCCAGTCCTTCACACCTGCAGACAAAAAGCAGAGGAGTTCCCTTGATAATGTGAGGTGAGAATTCAGTCCTTTGGGATTAGGACAGTATAAGGATGAGGAAGAAATCCCAGTGTTTCTCACAAACCGGTATGAAAGCTAACAAACACTAAATATTTCCTGTGCAAAAAGGATGGAATGAGGATGCTTGGCCTGCATCTCCATTCTGCACTACATTCATTCTTCCACTAATTCTATTTGAATGTGAGTAACACACATGGCTTAACCATCAAAAATATACTTTTCCACAAGCCAAAATGAAGTTCTATGGTATAGAGTTCCCCAGGATGGAAAGTGTGGCAATAAAATATGAAGATGAATGGAGGATTGGTCTTTACATTGCAGTGTTATATTTCACACTCTGTTTCATCTCACTGTTACACACACACACACACACACACACACACACACACACACACACACACACTGAAATGAGGCCATGGGCCTGTCCTGAGTCCCAGAGGTTTCAAGAGAAGTCAAGTGTTAAAAATACACTGAAAAAAATGTACACTTAAAATGTGAGCAAGACTATTACAAATGATTAATTCAGTTTTTAATTATTATGTGAGACTACAGGAATATTCATTTTTGCTGTATTTTAGCACTGACTAACAGAAAGTGATTTTCAATAAGCATTGAAATTGTAGTCATGTGACTATTGGCATACTGGAGTCCAAAGTGTTATTCGGTGTAACATGCTATACTCCATCAAAAACTCCGTCAATTTTTCGTAGTTTACATTACCTGGAGAGACTACATGGAATATTTGTCCTTAAAATATGTCACACCGCAGGCCAGTCAAAATGAACTACTTTAAAACTGAAAGTGAGCAATTTTATTATTAATTACTCATTAACAGCAATACAAGTTTAAATTGCAGGCATATTTACATAATGAAAATGAGGCCATGCATTACTGTTTTCTATCTTGCTGTCTCATTCACAACTTGTTTTTTTTTCAGTGGTCCTGGCAAAACAGAAGCTGTTTACTCATGATTTTGATTTAATTTTCTCTACTTCATTCATCATTTCTCTGGTCAGCCACAAGCCATTTAAAGGTGCCATAGAATGAAACCTTTGCATAATAAGACTTCTGTACATGGAAATGACATGCCGTGAACCTCAAACACCATTGTTTCCTCCTTCATATGTAAATTTCGTACGTGCAAAACACCACTGAAAAAAAGGCGAATCCCAACATAACACTGACTGTGATGTACCAGACGGGATCATTAATATTTAGAATTTGCATTTAGCAGCCCATGTTCTAGGCAGGGCAGTATTAACGTGGACCTGCACAGCCCATTCATCAGAAGATCTGCAGGTATAGCGAAGCAGCAAACCCGTGCAATAGTGAAAATGGCAGCTGGATCGATGCCAACTGTTCATGATCCATGATATCGTGATACATTTTGTGATGTTTGTAAATTGTCTTGCTGAATGTGTCTCGTTAGCATGTTGTCAATGTATTGTTTAATGTGGTTAAAGTTACCATTGTTTCTTACTGTATTCATAGCCATTTCGTTATTTTCATTTGTAACCTGAAAACGCTTGCAGTCTGTACAATTCATAAATGCATCTTCATTCTTATCGAGTCTCCCTAACAGTGTGTAGCTTTACATGCAGCACACTGTCGAATGTTAGCAAACATCCACAAAACACATGCCATACCTACATGATCTGATATGCTGTATCACAAACAGTTTGTAATGATCCATTTTGAGAGTTATTTTTGCTGTGTGAACTTCTTTATTATCTATGTGGTGTATTGGAGTCGTGAGCTTGGGGGCACGAAGTACATACACAAAATCAGCTAATTTTTTTCCTCCCACACAAAAAATAGGCAGATAAACATGGTATAATAAAAAAAATCTATGAAGTATTTTGAGCTGAAACTTCACAGACACATTCTGGGGACACCTTAGACATATTACATCTTGTGAAATGGCCATTCTATGGCACCTGTAATGCAGTCATCCCTGGAGCTGGTCGGCAATGAAATTGACCACTTGTTCAGAATCACTGTAGTATCCATGGTGATAAAATTGCACCGTCCTTCTCAAATGATGTGGAAGTGAATCCATTATTATTATTATTATTATTATTATTAATAAAATTGATTCGTTGGCAAGATTAACAAAACACAATAAAAATGTTAAAAGGGGACAAATGATAGTAGGTGTGACCAAACATTTTACTGGCCACTTACATAAACATTATTTTAAAAAGTAATACTAAAATTTCTAACTCTCCAAATGTACTAGCATGATTTCTGAGAATTGTGTTTCTATGGCACCAATAGTATTAGATAACAATTGAAATTTTAGATAGATGGATGGATGAATGGATGATAGGAGGTTCTATTCATTCCTGAGTTAAGACAACAGCTCTGCCTCAAGGGTATAAAAACTCATTCTCATACAGCCAGAAGAACAAGTGGATCCTCCAGTCCAAAACCTCCCAGCATGCTCTGCCAGAGAATGAATCAAAGAAATGAAAAGGAAGATTGTATGGAATTATGGGGTAATGTTGAAAAAGAAGGAAAGAGAGAGGGAGAGAAAAGATGACAATGGAGCAATAAAGTTATAAATATTAAAAGGTGACCAGATTGATCAGTGATTGAAGTCTGTTTTATTGGTATTAGTAAACAATATCTCACAAGAAAGAATGATTTTATTCTGTGTGATTATATTTTACAGAATCAAAGTTAATATTTTGCTAATATAATATTCTGAACAAAAGCACAGTTGTGATATTGTCACTGATGTTTGCAGGAGTATAGATGAAGATGATGAATGAAGTTCCAAAACACAAAGTTTAATACTCCATAAGGCAGACAGGCAACAGGCAGGAACAAACACACATAATGTAATGGACAGAGAATGAAAACAAGGGTACAACTTATATAGGAACACAAACAAGGTAATTAATGACACACAGTTGACACAAATGAACTCATAATGACAGAAACCATGACGACCAAGTCATGGCGGAAAACATGTACAAAGGAACACATGAGAAGAATGAAAAAAAAAACATGAAGTAAGAAGTACATGAAAATTAAACAAACTGAACATAATTTTGACATTACTCCCCCCTCCAGCAAAGCACGACCTCAGACCATAACTGAAGAAAGAGCTGAGGGAGGGATGGAGGGGTTTTTGGAGGTGGACGAGGAGATGGTGAATGGATGGTGAGAGCAGGCAGTCGTGATGGGGTGGTTGTGCGTGGACGCGATCCCCTGGGGGCAATGGTGAAAATAATTGGCTGGCACAGACCCAGAGTTCACCAGTGCCGACAGCCTACGGCGGAGTAGAGGGAGGGAGGAGCTAAGGTGGTGTAGAGGCTGCCGACAACTGGGGGACGATAGACGAATACGAGGCTGATGGATCCACAGGCACAGACAGAAAGGCGACGGAAATGAGCGACGTTGCTGGCCCTGGAAACCTAGGCAATGCTGCAGTGATGACCATCGAAGGTGGAGTCAGAGTACCCAAGGGCTGAGGTGGAGCCGGTGTGATGGAGGACAGAGACGACGCAGAGGGGAAGAAGAAACCTTTTGCGGCTGTAGGGGTGGAGGGATAGAGAGCAGTGGACGGCCCACAAATCCATGACAGAAGTGGTGTGATGACTGACCAAGGGGGAATCCTCTCTCTCAGGGAGGAGAGTGAAGAGATATCAGTCTATGGTCGAGACCTGCCAGCACCCATGGGCCCCCAATGGGGTCCCACACACACACCTTAACCAGAAGAAGCGGCAGTAGAAGCAAGAAGAGAGCAGGCGGAGCTGTGTGTGGCTCTTTAAAGTCTCCTTTGTCCTTCTAGCTGGGCCTTTGCATATGTAACTGGATTTGTTGTTGAAGAAGAAACTATAAAAAATTCTTGTAATACTAATATGTTGCACAAGTATTGACATTTCATATACACGATCATATGAATCTTCAAAAATACAAACTCTTAAGGCCAATTCACACCACACCAACCAATGCCGAACAAAACCAACAAACACGTCTGTTGAAGTTTGTTGGATCGGTGTGATACCCCTGTTGGCGTCTGTTGGAGTTGGTCGGAGTCTGTTTTCACCCGACTGAACATGTTTAATCGGCGTTTGTTGGGTCGTGGAATGTCTGATCAGTGTGGTATGGTTTTCCAACAAACGCCAACAAACTCTGATGTAATCTGACATGACCGCGAACAGTTGCCATGACGATGAGGCAAGTCCCTAGCAAAGACTGTGGTTTGATCGTGCCGCACTTCACGCATATACAGCAAAGCACTTCAAATGTGACGTTGCAGTTTGTTCATTGTAAAAATAAAATACAGTCAATACATATAAAAGTTACAATACTCAATTTAAATAGTCTGTAGTGTAATCCATGCCGTTCAGCAGAATGCTGCTCCTCTGTGGTGATTGCATTTTTACTTATGTGAAGAGGATTATTTTTTTCTATCAATACTGGAACACGCACGTGAAGGACTTCACATAATAAATAGTAAATAGCCTATAGCATCCAAATACTTTGCGAAATGGAAATATTTGGATTCTTGCCGAAGGAGAGAGGTATAAGCGTGAGAGTAACGTATGTTTAACCTAAGTTTAGTTTTAAAGAAAATCATTTTGGCTTGTTTAGCTACAAATGGTTGTATAGGCCTTTGATTGGTCGCACTAAAAGAAGTCATCAGATAGATGGCTAGCGCTTCAGATTTCAGGTTAGTATTTTTATATTTGCCTCAATACTTTGAAACAGTGAAAATATATATGATACTGTATTATTAATCTAGTGAACTTGCCTGAAAATATTGTTAACATGGTTACACGTATGTAGTTGTTGTTCTCAATTTTTCCCAGTCAGACTTGACTCTCTGTGACTCGTTTGTTTGTCGGTTCAGTGTGAACACAACAGTTATTTTTCATAACATTCTAAATCCAACGGCCAACTTATTCGTTGTCGTTTGTTGGTGTTGGTTGGCGTTGGTTGGTGAGTGAATTGGCCTTTCGACCCCAAACTTGGTATAACTGAGGTCACATTAACCATTGGTTCTATCATAAAATATGACTACAACAAAATACCACATGACACAAGACAGCCAAACTCATACACACAATGTCCTGGGATGCATGTTTGTTTATAAATCAGTTCCATCTGTAAATTAATGCTGGAAAGTCTGTTTTAAGGACTAGGGGTTTTTCCTATGGCCTCTGCTTTTCCACATGGCTATATATTTTAGAGCAATGGACCATTTTATCGGTTGGTATCCATGGTTACGGAGGCCCTTTAAATATAACAAATAAGTATGTATGGTTTATCTCACTCGTTACAGAGGCTTGAATATCAACAGGATATACATATATATATGGAACATATATGGTCCCCCTGCTCAAGCCAGTGCATGTCCAGGTCTGAAGTTTGCCAATGACCATCTGGATGATCCAGAGGAGGAATGGGAGAAGGTCATGTGGTCTGATAAGACAAAAATAGAGCTTTTTGGTCTAAACTCCACTCGCCGTGTTTGGAGGAAGAAGAAGGATGAGTACAATCCAAAGAACACCATCACAACTGTGAAGCATGAAGGTGGAAACATCATTCTTTGGGGATGCTTTTCTGCAAAGGAGACAGGACGACTGCACCGTATTGAGGGGAGGATGGATGGGGCCATGACAACGACCCGAAACACACAGCCAGGGCAACTAAGAAGTGGCTCCGTAAGAAGCATCTCAAGGTCCTGGAGTGGCCTAGCCAGTCTCCAGACTTGAACCCAATAGAAAATATTTGGAGGGAGCTGAAAGTCCGTATTGGCCAGTAACAGCCCTGAAACCTGAAGGATCTGGAGAAGGTCTGTATGGAGGAGTGGGCCAAAATCCCTGCTGCAGTGTGTGCAAACCTGGTCAAGAACTACAGGAAACGTATGATCTCTATATTTGGAAACAAAGGTTTCTGTACAAAATATAAAGTTCTGCTTTTCTGATGTATCAAATACTTATGTCATGCAAAAAAATGCAACTTAATTACTTAAAAATCATGCAATGTGCTTTTCTGGATTTTTGTTTTAGATTCCGCCACTCACAGTTCAAGACTACCTATGATAAAAATTACAGACTTCCTCATGCTTTGTAAGAGGCCAAAACTGCAAAATCGGCAGTGTATCAAATACTTGTTCTCCCCACAGTATACATATTGTATATATTGCACTCCCCTGGCTGTGGCCTGGATGGAAAACCATCATCCCCTGCTCAAGGTCATCCCTTGGCTCACTCCATCTTCATCACCACGTCCTCCTCTTGGTCGTCCATCCACCTCCAGAACCTCCTCTTGTCTGTCTATGCCATCCCTTCACCAGCCCCATTAACCATCTCCTCTTCGTCTCCTCTTCTCTGTGGTGTGAGGTTGTTTGTTTGGACTCTGTGTGTTTTGTCATCATCTGCCTTAATCATTCATTTGTTGTCATGGACACTAATGATTTTCAGCAGTGCACTCATCAATCACCACCATCATCACCTGTATTTAAGTTCAGTTCTGCTTCAGTCTAGTGTCAACATACAAAGACATACAGACATACAAAAAGGCACCAATTAACTCAAGGAATTTAACTATATATAGCACACCCTGTAATTTCCCTTTAATATTTAATTTGAGGCCTCTAACATTCAAGGCAGTGCAAATATAAATACAGTTATTTGTTGAAAATTATTTACTAAAATTCATTTCAGAAATTCAAGAGCATTGAAATTGAAATAAAAAATTGTATATAGAACTATTTAGAACATTATGTATCGCATTATGTATTTAGAACATTGTGTATTATTCTTGGTTTGAATGGGCAAATATTTACACAAATTAAAATAATGTTTAATACCACATTGTGATTTTTGTATTATGATTTTTATTCTGGAATTTTATTCTTAGGTGCGTTACAAATAGAGTCATTACATAAATATAAATATTTGCTTTGTTTCTTAAAAAATAATCTATGAAATGAGAGGAACTTGGTACCTGGCTTACTAAATTTTTGAATGGACAAATGGTTTGGGTTCGGTATACATCAATATAGCACACATCACAACATAGGGTTCCAGCCGTGGTACATTACTGGGTAAATTTATATATAGTAACAGATATTTAGATGACATTTAGACATCTGTTAAGACTTACAATCCAATCTCTTCCCATTGAATAAAATCAAAACCCATCCAAAATTTAACTCATTGTTTACGGAGTAAAGGAGGTAAAATAGGTTGTGAATAGCAGTTCACAATGGTGTTAATAATAAATGCTCTGGCATGACAAATCTAAATTTGATTTTATGTAATCTGCTATGCTGCTCACAAGAGATGAGAAAAAACTTTCCCTATAGTGTCTCATTCAAAACTTTCTTTAACAGTACAGACCCAGACTCAAGCAGAGTTGCAGAATGTCTTTTCCATTTTTTTAATGATATAATCATGATATAAATTCACTCCCATGTTCTATTTAACACAGCAGGACAGAGGATATATAAACTAACAATGCAGTTTTAGACAATGAGGTTAAGAAAGTCTCAATGACAATTACTAACATTTGGAACAGCTAAAGAATTGCTTGTGACTACTTTAAACGGGTTATTGATTCCTGCACCTCCAGACCCAACACTTTTTTATTGGAATGGCTTTCCATTTAAGTAAATCTGAAAAAGAGAGAAGAGATTTGTATGTATGGTGTCACTGGGATAGGCAGAGAGAAACACAGAATAAATGAGGTTGTAGATCAAGTGAGTTCAGAGAAAAGGAGCGAAAAGAGCATTCCTTTTCTCTTTTCCTTTGACAAAGGCTTTTCCGGGGCTCTGACAAGCGTAGCATAACAATAGTACAGAAATAGCAACTATCTTTCCCAGAGGATCACCTCACAAGGAGCCACTCCAGCCAACAAAATGTTCATGAGCCCATGTGTTTATCTGCAATCGATTAAAGTGCTCTTCAGAGGCGTTCAAACACAATCAATCAATAGTACTGAAGACCCAAACACAAAAGCAACAGTTCTAATTTGACCAAGGGACAATTCAGACATTTATGTCATAGTCATCAAGCAATACTTGACCCAGAATACCAGAATCAATTAGTTGTTAGCCTGATCTTATAAGACATAAGTATTATTAGACCGGGCTTAAAACAAATTTATATAATTGTCACGTTTTACCTGTGGTTTAGTTTTGTTTTTGTTGTTCTTGTTTGGTTCAGGGGGGTAACTGTTTCTCCGGAGAAGGTTATGTTCCAGGGTTAGTTTGCTTAAGAGGTATCCAGATGTGTTATTTAATTAGTATAGTTATATTAATGTAACTAAATTTATATAAATACAGCTATATTTAGTTATACAGTGGGTACGGAAAGTATTCAGACCCCTTTAAATATTTCACAATGTTTAGCTCACGAGTTATTGATCCGGGAAGTTCAAATGTGTGAATATATTGCCAACTTTACTGAACTCCTTAAGCACTGACCGCATTTCTTTATATTTGAGTCAAACAAGTTCAAACTCTAAATGAGCCACGCATCATTTGTGTGTATTAATGCACGGAGCTGACTTCATAAACACTACTGCCATCCAGAGGGACATTAAACAGGAAGGTTTTGTCCGAGCTCACAACAGGTTTTGCAAGGGAACGATAATGTCTTTGCGTGGGAACGCAAGCAACTTTGTGAGGGAACGCAAACATCTTTGCGAGGAAAAAAAAAATCCTCCCATGCCAAATTTTTTCCACCACCACGTCCCTTTAGGGGCTCCATACTACAAAGATAATGAAGTAAAAGCAAAGTTCGTATTCAAAGTCAATAGCTAGAATATTTCAGCACTAGAGTATTTTTTAATGTTTCAAAAAAAAAGTACCTCAGACTGTATCTTTTAAATTCTGCTGTTTACATTACTGCTCTAATATAATACTTTATTTCAGTTTTCAAAACATAAATATTGCTGTTATATTTAATGAAAATAAGCATGCAATTTTATGAAGTAAGTTTTTCTGCTTAGTAGTTTGTCTCTTTCACTAGCAGTTGATTTGTGAAGGCTTATACACTCTTAAAAATGGAACCTTTCCATAACAGGTTCATTCCTGTGGAAAAAGGTTTCTTTAGATTGTTTTAGAATGTTCTTCACACTAAGAAAAAATAACGGGTTCCATTAAGAAACTGTTCACTGAAAGGTTCTACGGAGAATGAAAAATGGTTCTTTAATGGCATCACTGTAAAAACACCCTTTTGGAACCTTTATTTTGAAGAGTGTATAGTACATATTTTAGGTATTTATGACACTGCATTAAATCAATAGGAGGGGGAAATCTTGTCCAAAAATGATTAAGGAATGATGTTCATTTACAAGTGGTTTTCCTTTTCTTTCATTTTCCTGTAGGCCTGTAGAGTGTGTTAGGCTACTGTAAGTAAATTACTGAACAGATTACTAAAGAAGAAAAAAAAAATACATGATAGAATCCCCAAGAGACAAATAAGAGATTACCTTAGTTAATATGGACATATAAAAATAAAATATACAAAATGGGGCCTCCAAATGTCTAGAACCGGCCCTGACCAGGCTGACTGAAACTTCAGGGAAAACTTGCTTGTCTTCCCTCTGCTGATCACTCTGTTTCTCACTCATTTCTTAAGAATACTGCACTCAGTGGAGGACATTGCCACTTTCCCAGTAAAAGCCAGATAAGAAGTTCTTCCTACCAGACTAAACTTTTCCATCTGGTTTTCTACAACTCAGGTCCCTCATCATTTGCATCACACTACAGAACAGATTACTGAGACATTGCTGTGTATTTTGAATGGCTGCCATGCTTACAAGGGAATGTACAGTGGGGCAAAAAAGTATTTAGTCAGCCACCAATTGTGCAAGTTCTCCCACTTAAAAAGATGAGAGAGGGCTGTAATTTTCATCATGGGTACACTTCAACTATGAGAGATAAAAAATTAAGAAAATCACATTGTCTGATTTTTAAAGAATTTATTTGCAAATTATTGTGGAAAATAAGTATTTGGTCACCAACAAAAAAGCAAGATTTCTGGCTCTCACAGACCTGTAACTTCTTCTTTAAGAGGCTCCTCTGTCCTCCACTCGTTACCTGTATTAATGGCACCTCGTTATCTGTGTAAAAGACACCTGTCCACAACAGTCAGACTCCAAACTCCACTATGGCCAAGACCAAAGAGCTGTCAAAGGGCACAAGAAACAAAATTGTAGACCTGCACCAGGCTGGGAAGACTGAATCTGCAATAGGTGAGCAGCTTGGTGTGAAGAAATCAACTGTGGGAGCAATTATTAGAAAATGGAAGACATACAAGACCACTGATAATCTCCCTTGATCTGGGGCTCCATGCAAGATCTCACCCCTTGGGGTCAAAATGATCACTTGAACGGTGAGGAAAAATCCCAGAACCACATGGGGGGACCTAGTTAATGACCTGCAGACAGCTGGGACCAAAGTAACAAAGGCTACCATCAGTAACACACTACGCCGCCATAGCATGCCTGTCTATTGAGGTAAATGAGATCAGTTTCTCCTATCATGTCTCCTTTCATTTTCTAGTGTTGCAAGTATTGTAGCCACACATTAAATCTAAACACTTTGTTTGAAATGATAACGTGAAGAAACCGTAATCTTGCTTTTAATGTATATTTTGACATGGAGACTTTGGTTTATTTTTGAATGGAATATGTTCAAGAAGCTTTGTTACATTATATGTTGTATTTCACGTGAATTTTATTGTAAGGGGTTATTTTGTACCTATATTAATTAGTTTTAAATGTTTTTAAAAATGTTATTTGTTCAATAAAAAAGCAATTAATGCAATCTTCTGCATCTGACCATTTAAGTAAATTCAACCTCCCCTGAATAAGTAACGTGTAATTATTTTTATTGGCTAATCATTATTAATAATGATTAAGTAGATGAACTGTTGCCTACTAGCAATAGAGTTAATGTTACTCAATTTTTATAAGTAATTAGTTATGTAATTTAATGAGAAATATTAGGTAGACATAATTTATTTTAGTTTGTCATAGCTGTAAAATGTAAGCACTCTTTATTTAATATATAGGATAGAATCTACCCAAACAAAGTGAGTGCAAATTGTTACCTCAATTTTATTGAGTAGATTCTATAGGTTGTTTTTTACAGTGCAGGGACTCAAATCCTGCAGTGCCAGACATGTCTCTGCCTAAGCCAGTACATCTCCGGGCCCGTCTGAAGTTTGCCAGAGAGCATTTGGATGATCCACAAGAGGACTGGGAGAATGTCATATGGTCAGATGAAACCAAAATAAAAATTTTTAGTAAAAACTCAACTTGTCGTTTTTGGAGGAGAAAGAATGCTGAGTTGCATCGAAAGAACACCATACCTACTGTGAAGCATGGGGGTGGAAACATCATGCTTTGGGGCTGTTTTTCTGCAATGGGACCAGGACGACTGATCCGTGTAAAGGAAAGAATTGGGCCATGTATTGGGAGATTTTGAGTAAAAACCTCCTTCCATCAGCAAGGGCACTGAAGATGAAATGAGGCTGGGTCTTTCAGCATGACAATGATCCCAAACACACCACCCAGGCAACGAAGGAGTGGCTTCGTAAGAAGCATTTCAAGGTCCTGGAGTGGCCTAGCCAATCTCCAGATTTCAAACCCATAGAACATCTTTGGAGGGAGTTGAAAATCCGTGTTGCCCAGCGACAGCCGCAAAACATAACTGCTCTAGAGGAGATCTGCATGGAGGAATGGGCCAAACTATCAGCAACAGTGTGTAAAAACCTTGTGGAGACTTAGGGTTATATAACAAAGTATTGAGATGAACTTTTGTTATTGACATTTTTGTTATTGTTATGAACTTAAGTGATTAATACTTATTTTCCACCATAATTTGCAAATACATTCTTTAAAAATAAGACAATGTGATTTTCTGGATTTTTTTTCTCATTCTGTCTCTCATAGTCGAAGTGTACCTATGATGAAAATTACAGGCCTCTCTCATCTTTTTAAGTGGGAGAACTTGCACAATTGGTGGCTGACTAAGTGCTTTTTTGCCCCACTGTACATAGTACGGCACAGCAGTATAGTGGACCTTATAGTGAAAGACATATCAAATCATTTCCCACCTTCAATAAGAATAAACATTCCTGTGTAAAATCATCCATGTTTCAGCATTGCAATAATAACTTTGAAGCCTTCTTACATCTGTTTGCTAATACACTAGATGCTGTTGTGATTAATGAGGAGTTTAGAGTGGTGTTTGTTTTGGAGGTTGCATGCACCTTTGCCCCTAGTTGTAACGAGCCTAAGTTTCAGGCTTGCTTAAGATGGGGACACTTGCTTGATATTCAGCAGTTTTTTTTAGTATGCCTGCATGGCGCCGTTGTTTGCGAACTGAGCTAAGCCGGACAATTATGTCACTGTTTTTCTCCAGTGCTGATATACATAAATTAACTTGGCTAATAACTATTGATCTTTGCAACGGAATGAATCAATAATATATAGAATAAGCTGGACAATGACACAATTTTCTTTGGGAAAATTAGTCTCCAAAAATTATTTGCCAATTATTAATGTAAAGCTGCTTTGCCACAATTTACATTGTAAAAAGCGCTATATAAATAAAGGTGACTTGACTTGACTAAGTGCAGCACATATAAACAGCAGAGGGCACACCACCATGGACTCAGCACCACACAGGAGGCGGCACCTGATTCGGCACAATCACCAGCCGAACCAGCTTTGGTAGTGTCTAGCCCTGTGATTTATGAACATTACTGACCTATGGTTTACACACCTGAGCTCAGTCACATTATGGCGACCACAGCTGAGCTGGAACAAAAAATTACCGCCCGTCCAGTGTCACAGCATGCCGCAGCGGATCATCCAGAGTCACAGGATGCCGCAGCTGATCATCATAAACAAGGCCAAGTCACCGTTGATTTTCATGAGCCAAGCCAACTCACAGTTGATCATCCAGTTCCCCGGCCACGATGTAGGCGTAAACCACGCCGGAATAAGGCTATGCTAACCAAGCCTCACACTCCTGCGGCCGCCGCCTGCACTGCGATGGTCGACCAAGAGGGGCCTATGAACGTTGTGACTCTGCCAGCGCTCCCCGAGGCCGCGCCAAACCTTCTGGAGCCTCGTCACGTCTCTGCAGACCTTCCAGAGTTTCACCCCGTCATGGCTACCACGCCAGAACACCCAGCATTCAGGGACAGTACGCCAAAGTCTTCAGCCACCACGGATGCCACATCTGCGTCGTGAGTGCTGCACTTGAAGATATTAGGGCTTTATCTAACCCCCGGAGACTGGTCGCAAGCTTGAGAGAGACATCACTGATGTCGGTTCAAGCAGTTGTTGCCTCAGCAGCTTTACCAGACCTGGTGGTCATGGGGGATGTTCCACTGTCTGCTGTGCTCCTGAAATTTGGTGTGTATGGGCCTTGTATTGCTCTTCATCCGAGTCAGTCCCTGAACCTGTTCCCGCAGTCCCCGAAGGCATCTCTGAGTCCATTCCTGCCGTCTTGAAGGATGCTTACAAGTCAGTCTCAGAATTGTCCCATGAGCACGCCAGTAAAGCTCAAGAGGGTGCTCTCGAGTTAGTCGCTGAGCACTTCTGTACAGCTCAAGAGGGTGCTACCGAATTAATTTCTGAGTCTGCTAGCGCAAATCAAGAGGACATTTCAGCAGCCCCCGAATTAAGTCTTCTGCCATCTTATGAAGTCTTGGAGGAGGTCAGCCATGAACTTTCTGTTTGTCCAAATACGACCATGGAGAAAAATCACCCTTGAGTCTTCTGACCGTTCAGATATAAACATGGAGCTCATCTATGAACTTCCTGTCTGTTCTGACATTACCAAGGAAGTCGCCTCTGATAGTTCGGCCTGCTTGGATACAGGGCCGGCGCCACGGGGGGGCGTGTGGGGGCGACGCCCCCTCACCGGGACTCTCCCGCCCCCTCAGATCACCATGAATGTTAAAGTAATTTTAATGATAAATAAAATATTTTATTTAAAAAAATTACATTTGCCAATTGCCCTTTCTTCCAGTTCCTAAAGTCAATATTAATCTTAAATAGCAACATTTTAGTAAAGAAAAGTCTGTTAGGCAAAGTCGAATTTTTATTGGTCCTGTCGTTTGATTAGCGCGCTTCCCCACCCCCACTCTAACGTCACATTACATTTCTCGCACACCAGAACATAAATGCTCTTTATGTGATGATTATATTTTAAATAAATGCTGTTTATGTGATGATTATATTTTAAATAAATGCTGTTTATGTGATCACTATTCTTCTGACATATTCTTACGTAATCTTATGTGATGTCCTGTTCACTTTTCAACGTAAATGAAATTAAAAAGTAACATTAGCCTATAATATTTAAACTGAAACTAAAAACTTGTTTTAATGGCTACAAGAAGGCTAGGAGCGCGACTCATGAGTGAAGCTCCGCTTTGCTTCGCTCATGCTCTGGTAAGGCTGTTTTTTTTTTGTTTTTTTTTTGCATTCTTATTTCCTGTCTCTGTGTAGGCTCTTTTATTTTAGGCTATATGACTGTGTAAACAGCTCAGCAACCCTTTTATTTAAATGTTTAATGTAGGCCACACACAGTCCATTGCATTATGATTGCAAGAAGAATCAACATTGTGAAAAAAAAGTGTGCAGTCAAATGTCCCGGTGTTTATGAAGCTTCAACGAGTTTTCTAGACTCGATATTGTTTATTAAAATAAAAAAAAAAATACCTTGTTTATGTGATCACCGCCCCCTTTCAGTATTTGACACGCCCCCTCTTCAGGACTCGGCTGGCGCCGGCTCTGCTTGGATATAACCACGGAATTTATTTCTGAACTCCCTATCTGTCCTGATACAACCACGGCTGTCATTTATGGACTTCCTGCCAATCCAGATTTGACCATAGAGGTCATTCATGAACCTCCTACCTGTCCCTCTTTGACCACGGAGGTTCCCTGTCTACCCAGTCTGCCCTGAAACTATCACTGAGGTCGCCTCTGAATTCCCCGTCTGTCCTGATGCGACTACGGAGGTTGTTCCTGAGCTGTTTGTCTGTCCTGATATGACTATGAGAGTCATTCGTGGATCTTCTGTCTATCCAAAAGTAATTACGAGAACCTTCTCTGAGCTTCCTGTCTGCCCTGCAACAATCATAGAAGCCAAACCCAAATTCCCTGTCTGTTCTGACACGACCACAGAGATCATCCAAAAACCTCCTGCTGGCTCTGATACAACCACCCAGATCGTCTCTGAGCTCACTGTCAGCCTGGATACAACCGCCAGGGTCATTCCTGCTTCCTCGGTCCACCAGTATGCCACTCTAGAGGTCGTTCCTGAACAATCTGCCAGCCTTCCCAGGAACAGAGAGGAGGTTCTAGCCAGAACATGGGGGAGCATTCCTGAGTTCCTGGCCTGTCCTGTCCTGCCGTGGCCCTAGGGGTCATCACTAACCTCTCTTTGTTCTTTGTTTCAGGTCCACATGACCGACAATGGTGGTTACCAGACCTGCTGTGGCGGTCATCTGCTCCACCATGGAGATCTTCAGGGCCGCCTGCACAGCCTGCTCCGCACTGGACACCTGACCAATCCCAGTCATCATGTTCTCTTCCGCTCCATGGACCTGAACCCCCATCCCGCCCTTTAACTCACCTCCCTCCTGAACTTCTGGTTTTTCTGTTGAGTGTCTGGAAGCCACTCCTTGAGGGGGGCTATGTAACGATCGTCAGCCTAAGTGCCCGCTATAACCTGCAGAGGGCACTCCACCATGGACTCAGCACCACACACTCACTCACTCACTCTCCCCTTCAGGCAACTACACTTCCCAGAAGCCTGTAACCGTCACACAATCACTCAGACACACGCACACTACAGTTCCCAGAAGCCCTTGCATTATCACTGATCCCCCCAGCCAGCTGCAGCACATTATCAGCCTTATATAAGCACACTGCACAAACACATCCGTGCGAAGTCTTGATATTCCTTGCGTTGTCATTTCTGAGCGATTATCCGTGTCTTGTTTTTCCCGATCATTACCCTGTCTGTTTTACCATTCATGTTTGTTTCTCTGCCTGCCTCTGGATTATTGCTTTATTATACTGGACTGTGATACTTGCTGCCTACCTTGACATCTTTGCCTGTTTGCCGACTACGATTCTGCCATTCCTCTGACATACCTGTTTGCTGTTCTGTGACCTTTGCCTGATTGACTACCTCTGTCAAAATAAAGCCTGCATTTGGATCTGCACCCACGTTTTCATGCACCTCTTCATTACACTAGTATGGAGTAAGCCTTAATGACTAATGTCATTAAATACTAACCACTCCTAAACACCATCTTAAAGATAGGATATCGGGGCCGACTACTTGTTTTCATATTTGGCAGCATGGGACACACAGGGTGGTTGTAAGAGGACTTCAACAACTTGGGATGCCCAGAAAGAGGGCTAAGCGGCTAGCGAAGTACTGTGCTCTGTCTACTATTATAGACAGCCACCAGATATGGCGGAGACGTTGTTACTTATAACCTTAACAACTGAGAGATATGCTTAATATTGTGAAGACCTGCTGTATGCCACAGGACCATGATTTTGTACATGTATTTGACTGCATCTATAATATTTATGTTTTTAGCTGAAAATGATAACTTCACACTTAATTGAAAGTGACCTATGACATTTTATGTCAGAGGTTTTCAACCTGTGGGGTGCCCCCAGGCGGGCACGAGCACCAGTTAGTTCAGAGGTGAAAGTGAAATTCTCCATTGAAACAGTTGTAAATGTGAGATTTTACTAGCAAATCTTTAGTCATCCACTAGAGGGGGCAATTTGACTGTTCTCCAAGCTAATTGTTGGATATGGTTACAGCAGGTTTGGCGCAACTGAATTTCAGCAAAAAGAACTAAAAACAAAATGGACTGGTGGCCTTTAAAAATCAAGAATACCAGAGATGATCAAAACTAAGGTTAAATTGAACGAAAAACAAGCTCAGCTGTCACTCTAAAGTCGGTAAGCTGTTTTTACTTTTAATGTTTCAGTTTTTAACTAAATGCCCTGTTTGTGGATGTCCAAAAAGGTTGAAAACCCCTGTTCTATGACATGAAATTTCTCTAAAGCCACTGCTGGGTGGCGCTGGGACTTGTGCCTATCATGGCTGCTTGCAGCTATATTTTGAGTTTTGTTTTCATTAAAGAACTGCTTGCAAATAGATCCAGCAGTTTATTTTCATTTGTGCCTCTATCTAATACAGATAGGTCATAGCTTAGATTAAATTTATTAAGAGACCATTAACACATGGATTATGTGTAATCAACAACTCCAAGCTATCAAGTAAGAAATCAACATCTTGTCAACATGTCAAGATACCTAAATAGCACCATAACTGAAATGGACTACCCAGGGTCATTGGAATAAGGTGCCTGTGGCGACATTTCAGGAAAATTATTATCTGCTTTATACATGTTGCACAACACTTTCAAAGTGAAACGTCCAGTGAGTGATGCAAAAACGCTTTCAGTTTTATCCAAAATAGATGAACACAAATCTGGCAATGTTTTATGTTGGTTTTTGTACTTATTGTGGCAATTCGGAAATGATTGCGATACGTTAAAATATGCACTTTAAGTAATTAATGGATTAACACCACTTTCTATCTCTCTCGCATAAACACACATTAAGAGAGAGACAATCTGCATATACATCAAAAAGATTGATAAAACATAGTGCTAGGTTTAATGGCTAAATTTTTTTAAAATCTTTAACTTGTTCATGTTATAACATGCTGGCAATTCACAGGAGCCATACAGCTACACAACAGTATAATAGCTAGCTATGTATTTTAATATGACAAACCTTTGTACATGCGATGTCTCATAAAATTTGATGTTGTCATTCCGGTGTCTTTGTTTAAAGGCATGCTTTGCATCTAGCTGAGCTGACATGATAATAATCCCAAATGATAAAACATATGGCACATATGGTCATGTTTCATAGAACTCTAATGATATTTCGTAGTTTGCGTGCAATACACGGACAATCAAATTCTATGACAAGGGTCCGATCTACCACACCACAACACAACACAACACATAGGGAAATATATGTGATGCAAGTGATAAAAGACGAGAGTTGTTTTTAAATTATTCATGAGTCTAAAGTCATTTCAAGTCAAGTCAGCCATCCACTTCCTGCCAGTCTTCACTTGGATCCCTTCTTTAGCCACCTTTGGATCACTTGAGTTCTGGTACTGTACCACTTCTCTGGCTTTTGTTGACTGAAAGGTAATTCTTGGGAGAATGCCATGCCGATACACCCAGGCTTTGAGCTTCCCAGATAGCCCAGACTTGTCCACAGAAATGTCCACTTTTTGATTAATCTGTTCATAAGGAATTCTACTTAATTCTTGATGATCATTCCAGTACTATAAATGTGAGACAAGTTTTGAGGAGAGCAACGGTTTACACCTTGCTACTGTATTGTCTGTAGGTATTAAAGTGTGTGTTTGTATGTTAATTTTTTAACATTTATTGCCTGATCTCCTGATTTAAAAAAAAGACTTTTGCTTTTTGACGGGTTAATAACTGAGTGTTCTGATGTTTGCAGTGCAGGTGGGCTGATCGCAACATTTATGACTGTAAAACCCCATGAGCCCGTCCCTGAACTCTGTACAGAACAAATCATTTATACACCGAGAACAACATCAGCTGCACCGCTGAGCCAATTATTTTCCTCTATCTCTTTTCAATGTGTATGACACATCCTTGGAAGATATTTTTCCTCACCAAACAGGGTTCATATGGGGTTGTGGGCCATTCCGCACCCTCAGATAATTTATCACCATTCAGCCCAGCCATAGCAAATCCCTAAAGACACAATTACCAAGCCCTTTTCACCTGAGAGACAACACACACATACACGTGCACACACACACACATACACACACATACACACACGTTGTGTTTTTGTGTTTTGTGGGGACTTTCCATAGGCGTAATGGTTTTTATACTGTACAAACTGTACTTCTGCCCTCTACACTACCCCTACCCCTAAACCTACCCATCACAGAAAATGTTCTGCTATTTTAGATTTTCAAAAAAGATAATTCTGTATGATTTATAAGCTTGTTTCCTTGTGGGGACCAACAAAAGGTCCCCACAATGTAAGGAATACAAGTACACACACACACACACACACACACACACACACACACACTCACACCTACACTCAGTTGTCTTCACTATATGAAATTGTAATTGTAGTCAATAATGTAATTGGTTTGCACTCAATCTGTAATATGAAATACTGTACATCCATCAAAATCGGCTATAAAAGCCTTAATGATGACACATTTTATTCTCATTGGTCCTCATTCCTCGTCTGGGGTCATGCAGATTCTTTGAAGCTGCATTGAAACTGCAATTTGGACTTTCAACCCAATGAACCCCAGTGAAGTCTACTATATGGAGAAAAATCCTAGAATGTTTTCCTCAAAAACCTTAATTTCTTTTCGACTGCATGACATAGGGGTGAGTAAACTATCAGGACATTTTAATTCTGAAGTTAACTACAACAAGTTTTAGGACTGGTCGATGTATAACAATGATATAAGTGATCATGTGCATTTAGATCTACCTATATATTCCATGCTTTTTTAGGCGCGATATGTGAACGGCCCCTTATAGTGTATATAGGAAACTTGATTCCTGGCTACGTGACAATGTCTATGTACCACTGATTCTTTGGTAAGTTGTAAGGATCGCTGTTGATTCCAGCTGGCCTTAATTTAAGAAGATAATCATATATTTTACTCCCATTTTCTCAGTTTCCCCTACTGAATAAGAAATTAGCTCACATATTGCGCCAAAAAAAGCGTGGAAAGCGCAGCTGTGTCGCTTCCTCCTTCTTTTGCAAGCGCTTTTGCAACCGTTTGGAAGCGTGCGCTTGTGTAGCGTCTGTCGTTGCTATGCAACCATGAACAGCTTTCTCCACAACTACGTGGTAGTTTCAATGGATTTACATCACCGAAAAGCCCATGCAGAAGCTCTAGTACAAGATTTATTTATGGAGAAAAAAAAAAAAACTCCCGCAGTGTTTGGGTGCACCACGGAGAATTTCACAAATTTTTCCAAGAGCTCCGTCTGGATGATGAGAAATTCAAAGCCTATTTCAGTGTTGACAAGGACCAGTTTGATAATCTTTTAAGAAAAATTGGCCCAAGCATCACCAAACAGAGCTTCTGCCATGAAACCTTCTCTCCTGCACAGGGTCTGCATTTGTCTGAGCTACCGTTAGGGTAAGGGAAAGGGTTCTGGATGGTTCTTCTCACATGACCTGCGGTGCGCTTGCGACATTCTGAAAAGTTGAGATGTTTTCATCTCTCCGCGGCACAGGCGCGTCTGGCAAAAACGAGTGCTCCGCGACCACATAGGAAATAATGAATATGCGCGCGCAAAAGACGCAATGTGTGAACGGCCCCTTAGAGATCAAATTGTTTGTATAAAGAGGTTTAGCGGTGTGAAATGTACCCTCGGTTGTTCATTGGCTGGTGTCGTGTAAAAACAGGATGATCGTGCCCTGGTTTGTTTTATGTTCTTTTTCTTTTTGTTCATCCTTTGTTTTTGTTTTTTTTTGTTTTTTTTATTTTGAATTGTAAACGTTATTATTGAAGTTTTTTTTTGTATGTTTTCATATGTACTGAATGTAATGCCATTTATTTTGCCAGTTTAAATTTCAGTTTTTCATTGATACAAGGTGTCACTGACTATAATATTATTTTGTTTTGTGAACTGTTTTTATTTGGGGCTGGTTAGTACCTGGGGGGTATTGCAGAAAGCAAGGTTAACTTACCGTCACATATACCCTGAACTCTCGGTTGATTAACCCAAACCTTGCTTACTTGAGGTATGCTGGTTCCAAAAATGCATCAGGGAGTAAGTTCGGACAACCCAGAGTATGTTCCCAGTTAACACACAAGACATTCTTAACTGAGCGACGAATCGATGATTCACCATGGAAACAGACGCTAAGAAAAAGTTTAATGGCGATTTACATAACTACTTACTGCACATCGCCACCTATTTGGTGGTTGTGTAATTATTTTTCAATCTTTATATTGAAAAGATTTATATTGTTTGTTTGATGCTAAATATTTAATAAGATATCACAAACGTATTTTATTATAGAAATTATAGTATAGAAAACGTCCTGTAATAAAAAGGAAAAAAGCTGATCTATGTGTTAGATTACTATATACATTTGTTTGGCTACTGTCGTTTAATGGCGTCCACATTGAGTGCCGTGCTTTATAGGTTGGAGTGATTTTTCCCTAGAGTGTGTGTATGGTTTATTCACTGTGGTGTGAGAATTTAGGGCTACAGCAGGCCATCTCCCTCCTTTAATTTTTTTTTTTGTTTGCTTGTTTTTTAGTGCATATTGTAGTTGTTTTTGTAAAGTGTTTTTATTTTTGTTGTTTTTGTTCTTTTTGTGATTTGTGAATATTGAGCCCTTGTCAGACAATGTAACAGTTTTTAACTTTTGTACTGTTTAATAAAGTTGCTCCATCTTTGTAATCCCTTGCCTATGTCTTCTTGTATAGGGCTCATATTTCCCAGTGTATTCCGGGTGGCGTAGTCAAACGTTAAGAATAGATTCTGGTGTTTCTATTTTCCCCATTAACCAATGGCTCTCGCCACACAGGCAAGAATTAAAAATACCGGCAAACGATTGACTTTCGTGACAATGCTGTACTGACCCGATCTGGTCAGCGGCAATTCTAACAACTGTCTCGAGCATACTCCACCGAATCCCTGGACTCTGTTGGACATTTTTCGAGTCCGTGACAAGTCCATGTCTTTCGAGTACCCCTAACTTCAGAAGGTTCAAGTTAATGTTTCTAATTTGAATAGTTTTATTTACTATAGTGAATATTTTATTACACACAGTGTTGTTTAATTGTACATTAAGAAATATTTTTTTTTTTTTGTGAAAATTAAATATATTCACAGTACTCAAATACTATTGCTTTCTAAACTTAAATGTATTGAGGCAATCGGTTTCATCAAATGAAATGAGTTGGATTTTACAGTTTATGCAGTCAAGGGCCACTAGCTCATCTCAGCATATCTATAATTCAAGCTGTGGTTTTGCCAGCAAAATGTGCTACACTCTATCCATTATTTTCGTCATTCATGAAACTTCTTATCACTGGTTGCAGAACAGCTGAGGAAAGCTCAGAGCTCAGTCTGTATATGTGAGGGCCTTTATCAGGCTGATCTGAGTGGAGGGATAAATTTACACTTTTAGGAGGGTTTTGATCATTCTTTGTGAAGGGATATTGCTGCCGGCTGCATCCCTCCAGAAAAGCATCAAAAGCCTTCACAGAGAAAATAAGCGGGAAATCCTCCTCATGAATGAAATGATAATGTGGACAGGGAAACAAAATTCTGGGATATTTTAAATGGAAAATGCAAACAAACAGCATGGATGCAAACACACTGATGCATGATTGTACTAAGATGGCACAATATTATAATCCAAGAAAAGAAAAGATTGAATAAAAAAAAGATGCCTGTTTTCAACAGAATGCAGAGTCCATCATAGAGCCCCTGAGCTGAAGAACTCATCTTTTTCACTGTATATACAGCTCTCTTACTAGATTACCCTCATTCTCAATCTTCACCAAACAAAGGTCAGTGCTCTCAAAACAATTAAGACTGAACCAACTGAACCGACTCTTTAAGTATCCCTATTAAGACGCTAAAGTTATTCCTAGGCATATGGAATCAAATCTATGCCACATATATTTGCAAAACAAATATTCCAAAAGAAAATACAGTATTTTGTTTTGTTTTCGCTTTGGTACTATTTTCACAAGTAAGGTGTATATTTTCAAAACTCTTAGTGCAAAAATCCAAACTGATCACACTGATAACACACGCTAGTCATTCTTTCAAAATCTGATCTCTGCTTTCATTTTAGTTGTACATATTTCCTTCTACATAATCACTGTTTCAAAACACAGGAACATTTGGTTTAACTGATTGTTAAAAGTACTAAACTGAAAGAAAAACATACTGTTGTGTTTCTGTGATTAAACCAAATGTTCTCATTACACATCACAATGATCAATATACTTTACTTGTGAAAATAGTACCAAAGTGAATAACAATAATAATAATAATAATAATAATAAACTGTAGTATCTATTGAGTGTGTTATCAAAAGGTATGATGAAGTATGGCCGTCATGAGGTTTTGTGTAGAAAAGAGTTACATCTATAGATGTACCAATTAATTCATTGATTAGCCATTAAATTTAGTTGGATTAAATAATAGACAAATGTATTAAACTCAATGAGAACAGATGCAAATGAAAAGTTTGATAGTGCACTTTTGATGATCGGTTGTGATATTAGTACTAAGAGTTTTGAAAATATACAGCTTATTTGTGAAAATAGTACTAAAGGAAATAAAAAAAACCTGTAAAGTTTTGCAAAAGATAAATAAAGTATTCAGAAAAAAAAGAATCACCAAAGATAAATAATGAATCGTGAAAAAAATTAAAAGGTTTTGCAAACTATCACAAACTATCACTTATGAAATAGAGTAAAAATAAATATATAAGTAACTGCAAAATCAATGACTACTTGAAAAGATGTTGAATAACTTTCATCCTTTTGTCTCTGTAAAAGATTTTTAATAACAATGATTTTGCAACACTATTGTCTAGGGGTGTGACGAGACCCCTATCCCACGAGACGAGACTTTTATAGTATTTTTAAGAAATCGTCAATAATGAATAAATAGTCTTTTATTCAACTGAAAATCATAAAATGCAAAAATGTTGGTGCATTTTGAAATCAACTTGTAATGCATGTCATTTTACGTCTATTTTAATGAATTATTTGCAAACACTGCTAAATGTTTTGCCACAAAATCAACTAATTGTTTTCTGCCCTGTATAATTTCACATGAGAAATCTCACTGAACTTCTTTCTACAGATTGAACATAAATTAAACAGTATAAATAAAATAAACATATAAATAAAAAATTCAAATAAAACTTTAAGTCTCACTTTAACTGCAGTACAAAGTTGATCATTTCCCAGTCACTATTGATTGTGTGGCTGTAACTGTTATATAGCTCTGCGTACACCGAGAAGTCCAACCGTCAGCAGTAATAGCTATGCTTTCTGCCTCTTTAGGAGCCGTTCACATATCGCGCCTAAAAGAGCGTGTAAAGCGCGGCCGCGTCGCTTCCTCCTACTTTTGCAAGCGTTCGGGAGCTCGCGCTTCTGTAGCGTCTGTCGTTGCTATGCAACCATGAACTGTGCTCTCCACGACCATGAGGAAGGCGTGCCAGGAAAAAACGAGCGCACCGCACCGCATGCGCGTCGCGACCGCGTTGCTTCCATTTTGCGCGAATGAAAATGCGCGCGATATGTGAACGGCCCCTAAGAGTCTGTACAACCTTTGCCGAGGTGTACAGCATAGTTTTCTAACAATGTTTACATATTGTTTGTGTCTTGTGTGTTATTCTTTCGCCGTTTATTATTTCTACTGGAAAACCAAAATGTTTCCACACAAACGATTTGAAAGTGGTGGGGGTATCTTCAATAATAATTTCACCCTCACACTGATAGCACGACGAGACAAATTTTCACCTCGACGAGAAATCTCGTCACGTTTTAGTCTCGCGAGATCTCGTGGTACGAAAAGCTCTTCATATTGGTGATACTAATTCTTTCACAAAGCTTCTTTTAATCTGCATCTCAGTCAAGTGAGTGTTCTTGGTATCGTTTTCCTGTCACTTTTCTGTGCGTTTCACTTTATCGTATTGTTTTGACATCGGGGAGGAGTCAAGGGACTGGGGCGTGTACAACAGGCCTGGACATTCCTCTCTCAAAGTTACATCATCAGCCTGAGACACAAATCACAGCCATCATGGTGGAGCAGAGGAATGAGGGCAAATTTCAGGCAGCTATACAAAGTTGATCATTTTCTTTTAGTTCACTAGCATTAAAATATGTATTGTGCGTTTGCTTAAGTTAATGAAGTTAGAGTTCAGCTAAAGCTGTATTTTTATTTGCCATACTCATGCATACTACATACGCAAATAAAAGAATGACCTGTCCTTCTTTCGAGAATCATTGATTGGATATATAAACGTATAACTAGGGTAGCTGGATGTCCCATTGTTCCGACAGTTTTCTAAACAATGCAATTATCTCGCAACTAGATGTCACTGTATGGACAATGGAACTTTCATTGATAAACCTTTGTCATCAGTAGGGCATGATTATGCGAAGGGCAATTTTATAATCATGAAATTATATATCGGGGGATAATTTTGTCATTATGACACATATGTTGGGCTATGACTTAATAGTATAATTTAAATAAAATTATTTTTAGATATTTTTGAGCACCTAACCCGACCCATACCCCTAAACCTAACCATTTGTGAATATCAAACAATATAAAACACAGACACAAAAACACAAACTCTTCCAAGACCAAACATTTGCTTTGCATGAGGAACAGACCCAAATGCCATATGCACCCACATCCCATAATGCTCAAATTACAAAAAAAAAGATGCCTGCAGAATTATGATGTCAGCTTTGTGTGTGAAATTCCATTGGCTCTTGTGCATCTTGTGACCGAATGCTTCATGCAAGACACATTTGAGTGTGTTTTGTACTAAAGCTGTTACTGACAGACGAGTAATTAAAGAACATTGAATACTGGACCTGACAACAAAGCGACTGTTTCTCTCTTTCACATGCAAAGAGATTAGCCAATCAAAAAAGAGGGCATTTTCTTAAAGACTCTTAAGACATAGCAGCAAAAACAAACAAACAAACAGAAAGATAAACTCTAAATTGTGACAAACTTTGACTTACTTTATAAGTGGAACACAGGGACAAAAAATAAAATGATGGAAAAACAGTAAAGATATGAAATTGTTTAAAACATATTTTAACTATCAGACTAAAATAGTCATTAATAGTGAGAATTTAGCTATATCAATATCTATTTATTATATATGTACTAGAACTTATTCTCAAATAAAGTAGCTTCATTTCATTGAAATATCTTTAGAATAGACGTTATCAGTGACAGCCTTCACAGTCTGGGGAGATTATTTTTCATGACATTTCAAAGAGTTTGTGTATTGTTATTTTAAAAAGCTCCTGCATTCACTGACAAAATTTCTCAAATCAGCATGACGGGCACAAAACTACCTCCTAAGCTTTTGTTGTTGTGTCAGAACTATTCAGGAATATTTGCTGAGTGAACTGAGAGCTCTCAAAATAGGCATCTAGGCAAATAGGCATTTAAAAAAAAAAAAAGAGCTCTGTAAGTGTTAAAATTCTTAAGGGGTGAGGTTTGATGCTGATGAATATTCACTCATCTGACTGTTCCACATACACACACATGGATCACACCAATATCAATAATGGCAATACTGTAGAAACTGCCAATATGAAATAAACTATCAATACTTGACCATAAACGTGCCTCTTTTCTGTATCTCTGAATATTTATCAGGCACTCGCACTTTTGCTCTGTCTGATGCACATTCCTGCTCTGCTGTCTGGAAAAAGTGCTTTACACACACTTTTCAGGGCTTCATAATAATCATATGTTCAAAGACTGCATGGAAACAAGGTGGGGGGGGGGGTTCCAAATTGGTTGCCATAGAAACAGTGTTACAGCCACCAGAAAACTGGTGAGTCTTGGGATTCTGTACTTTCACTGTTCATCAGTTATTAACGTTGTCTTGTGCTCATGCCACATGAGTCCCCTACAGCAGAAATGCTTTTCAAGTGATGTCTGGGATGTTGGGGATTGGACTCAATGACTTTTGCAGTGATTGAATCGATGTCAAAGATATGTGTAAGAAAGGCACTGTGTAAGTGCAGCAGAAATTATTTTGTAACCTTGGCCAGATCTGTGCCTTGCCACAATTCTGTCTCTGAGCTCTTCAGGCAGTTCCTTTGACCTCATGATTCTCATTTGCTCTGACATGCACTGTGAGCTGTAAGGTCTTATATAGACAGGTGTGTGTCTTTCCTAATCAAGTCCAATCAGTATAATCAAACACAGCTGGAATCAAATGAAGGTGCAGAACCATCTCAAGGCTGATCAGAAGAAATGGACAGCATCTGAGTTAAATATATGAGTGTCACAGCAAAGGGTCTGAATACTTAGGACCATGTGATATTTCAGTTTTTCTTTTTTAATAAATCTGCCAAAATGTCAACAATTCTGTGTTTTTCTGTCAATATGGGGTGCTGTGTGTACATTAATGAGGAAAAAAAATGAACTTAAATGATTTTAGCAAATGGCTGCAATATAACAAAGAGTGAAAAATTTAAGGGGGTCTGAATACTTTCCTAGTAGTTCTTGAAGATTGCCTTATTTTACTCTGAACATTCAAGAGATTTGTTAAAAAAATGCTGATTCGGGTTTTTTTCCCGCTTTCAAATAATGGAGTGTCTATTTTCAGTAAGTGTCAATAGCCTGTCTTGTTGGCAAAGGCTCCACCCACCTATATCTGGTTGGGTCACACAAGAAAGACACATGCCACTGTCTGCAGTGTATGTGGTGTGTGGAAGTGGCTTTTGATGCGTTCAACCGGAGTTCGAATCCACCTTTTGCCGAATTCACTCTTCCCCCTTTTCCCATCACATGTCAGATCAGAAAGGCATTCATTTTCAATAAAAATTGTCCCAATAAGACAGCATCCATTTTAATAAATATAGTCATTTACACTCTATTATTATTGCACCCTGTTAATGTACAAAAATGCTGATATTTTCCACTATTTATAAGTAGCCTATAAATAGCATCTAACAATTATTTGCACTTATTGCAAGGAACTGCTACTTTTGTGTAAATATATCGCTATTTTCACTTAGTGAAAGTAGCATATCTCTAAGAAAACGCATTCAAGCCAGAGGGCTAAAACCAGGATAGAACAAATGCCTTTTATTTCGAAATTATGATAATTTTTTGACATTATAAATGCACCTCAGGAAACATTATATTATAAAATAATAACAATTAAAATCCACTTCATGACCCCTTTAATGATTGTCCATTATTCTAAAGCAGAGGTCTTCAACCTGCTCCTGAGGACCCATTATCCTAAAGAGTTTAGCTCCAGCACCAATCAAACACACCTGAAGCAGCTAATCAAGCCTTCCGGATCACTTGAAAATACACAGGCGCGTGTGCTGAAGCAGGTTGGAAATAAACTTTGCAGGACAGTGGGTCCCCAGGAGCAGGGTTGAAGACCTCTGTTCTAAAGTGTTGCCTAAACTACTACTACTTCTACTATTGTTTAAAGTCTTTTTTTTAGTATATATCTATCTTTTTGATTTGATTTGATTTGATTTAATCAAATCTCAAAGGGAAATTCACATGTGTACTGTATATGTGTACCAGAAACTATGCTTCTAACCACAGCTAGAGAAAGATGAACTGAGTTAGTGTTCAGTAAGATGCAAATTTTGGCTCTGTGCTTATGCCCACTGTTTAATATAAGCCAAGCCATATCTTTAACATAAGCCAACAAGTCTTACAGTCCTAGAGGAATATAATGAGAAATTGGAAAAGAGTACTGTATTTGAAAACTCTTTTGGCTTGTTGACAAAATGGCAATGAAAAACAATAATATGATATGCTAACATGTAGGCAATATCATTAACCTAGCAATATTATTAGTCACCAATATATATATTTTTTAAATGATCTAACACTGTTAGATCGAAAACTCATAGTGCTGGCCAACCTCTGATATGTCCACCTCCAAACATCCATATATGAGATTTCAGAAGCTAAGGCAAGTACAGTGTGTTCCAAAACACATATGAGTTCTTTTCTTTCTTTCTTCCCCAATAATATTTAATACTTTCTGGTAAGCCCTGAAATTGCTCATTACCTTAAAAAATAAGGGTAAAATGGTAGCACACTGAGAGCTAAATTGACATAATAACATATGATATTATGATATCAATCAAATAAGTATGAAAATCAGATTTACTGTAGGACATACTGTAACTTTGATTTCAAAACATCTGCGTGAACTACTGAGCCTTGTTAAATGTTATTGTGCTTTTCATCCTAAGGGATACACACTGACACCAGACTGGTTTTACCAACTTCCCAAAACAGCATGTCTACAATTACACTTCATTGCTGATCAATAGAACACAATCAATCAAGTGCACTTCAAGGCCAGTGAGACCCAATGCCTCCTATTTTAGCTTCAACAGGATGTGGTAGTCTTTCTAAGTGAATAAATAAATAGTACAATGTCCCTTGTTCTAGTGCATGCACCCTTAGGCTGGAATATACTGCATGACTTTTAAAATCAGAAGAGATTTTAAAACAATAGTCATGATCATACACTTGCCGACTTTGTAAATAGTACAATAATCGACTGAGGATTTCACACTACCAGACGTGCAAGTCATTTAGAAAACAACAAACTCTTGTTTCTAGGAGACGCAAGGAAAATGAAAACAACGTGTTCTAAAATCAGCACAAAATATCAAATATGTCTGATATCCTCCGATGGATGGAATGAAAATCTAAAACTAAAAAAGTCTGTGTCTAATCATAAACTATCAACTTCGGCTGCCAAAAAACTAGCGTTGACTCATCCAGACTGTAAATCAGGGCAAAAATCAGCACCAAAGTAGTGTCGTTTATTCCAGCCTTTAACTTTCAGAGGCCTTTTAAATTTAAAATCAAAAGGCGAAATCAATGCATGATTAAAAGAGCAGACAAGATAACTTACCAGTCGTTTCAACAATACCCTCCAAAATCACAACTATTTCAAACTGTTCTGTCTGCATGGATCGCTGTGAGAGCTCATAGAAGGGGCTCTTGGTGTCGATCACATGACAGATTGTGAGGGGTGACACGAGAAAGAGTTGGTCCGCTCCAGTGCTGAAGCCCACATCCAGCTCCAGCTGATCCAAGGGGAGGAACTCACCCTCGGGTGTCTGTCGGGACTGTGGGAGCGAGAAGAGGGGAGATGGGGCGTAAACATCGCTTTACAAACTTTACGGTCAAGTGAGCTGTGAGGGTAGACAGTCAGTCACCAAAGGAGAGACAGGTAGGACATCAAATTAAAGCTCAAAGTTTACAATTAATTACATTCAATGCAGCCAGGGTCTAAGGGACTGAAAACATATTTTCTGATGACATCTTTAAAATTTAAATGAAATAAAATCTCTCTCTCTCTCTCTATTTTTTTTTTTTTTTATTAAATGAGAAGACGTCAAGAATCCTATCCAAGCATCGGCTGAGTCTGTAGATGAACAACAGAGGGCAGAGTAACACTTTCCATTACAGTGCTCGTATCTGTAAATACAGCAGTAATAATACTAGTATAAGAAATAATGATATGGTAGGTACACTGTCCGAAGCTTGGAATAATTAAGATTTGTCTCTTATGTATTGCATCCAAGGCAATGTTTGCAAATAAATACAGTAACATTAAAGGAAAACAGTAATATTGTGAAATATTATCACAATTTAAAATTACTGTTTTCTATTTGAGTATATTTTAAAATGTAATTTATCCCTGTGATGGATAAGCTGAATTTTCAGCATCATTACTACAGTTTCAGTGTCACATCATCTTTCAAAAATCATTCTAATATGCTGATTTGGTGTGTCAAGAAAGATTTCTGATTTGATAATGAACACAATGTTCAAAAGAACAGCATTTATTTGAAGCATGAATCTTTTGTGACATAATAAATGTCTTTACTGTCACTTTTGAGCATTACTGTCACTTTTGATAAATTTTGATAATTTAATATGTCCTTGCTAAATAAAGTATTGTTTGTTTTTTTAAATCTTACTTACCCTAAACTTTTGAGTGGTTTTGTATCAGCAAAAACTGTTTTCAACGTTGATGATCATATTTCTTGAGCAGCAAATCATCATATCAGAATGATTTCTGAAGGATCGTGTGTCACTGAAGACTGGAGTAATGATGCTGAAAATTCAGCTTTGATCACAGGAATAAATTACATTTTAAATATATTTTAAAATAGAAAACAGCTATTTTAAACTGTAATAATATTTCACAATAATGCATATTGTTAATGTATTTTTGATCCAATAAATGCAGCCTTGATGAGCATAAGAGACTTCTTTCCAAACATTACAAAATTATTCCAAACTTGATGAAATATATGCCTACATTTACAGTTTTTTTTCAACTGCTCACACACATTTTCAAAACTTTGCCTCTTTTTTTCAAAACTTCACACAGAAGTCCAAGATTTGCACAAACAAAATGCAAAACGCCTCACATCTCAAGCACTGTATTCAAAATACCACAAACACATCTCAAAAACAAACATTTGTCTTATGCTGCAAACACTCCTTGAGTGTCAAGTTTCAGAAATTGTGTGACAAGTAAGGATTTTGTGTGTAAGTAGTTGGAAAAAAAACTAAGCATATTAATGTAAATAAGTATTGAATACAATAGTTTTGTTACAGTGTCCATGTCAGACCTATTAGACAATGATAGTAGTAAAAACACACAAAAGCATTTTTAAAAGAAGTTTCACAACATTAATAGGCAACAAATTGTATATTACTCAGTACATACATGTCTAATTACAAGTTAACAATCCCTAAAATGTGACAAAAGGCAGGCCCTTACCTTGAGTAATTTGCACCGGATCTGTGCTGAAACCATGTGACTGTTGCGCAGATTTCCCACCCTGAACATCAGCGTGAGTTTGCCGTCACGCATGGAGATGACTGCGTTTTCACTAAACATCAGAGTCTCTGCTCTCTTCTTGGGTTGAGACATCTTAATAAACATACAGCCTATTAAAAAGGCATCCACTATGGAGCCCAGGATAGACTGAAATAAGAAGAGAATGATTCCTTCTGGACATTTATCTGTGATGTATCTGTGGCCGTATCCTATAGTGGCCTCTGTCTCAATGAAGAAGAGGAATGCAGAGGGAAAGTTATAGACGTTGGCCACGCATGGCGTGTACTTCTCATCGTGGGCTCGGTACAGGTCACCTCTGATGTATGCAATGACCCACCACATTGAAGCCATGAATAACCAGGCCACGGTGTACGTGAGAATGAAGATGAAGAGGTTCCATCGCCATTTGAGGTCTACTAAAGTTGTGAATAGGTCTGAGAGATATCTGCTGGTCTCTCCACCCAGGTTTCCATGCTGGACGTTACATCGTCCATTCTTGTCCACGAATCGCTGTCGTTTCCTCCTCTTCTCCTTCTGATGGCTGGAGGATGTGGTGGTCACTACCTGATAGTCGCTTCCAAATTTCTTACGAAGAGCAGACATTTTATCCTGCAGAGACAGCAGTAAAACTAACTTGACTGTCTGATATTTTAGCAGTGTATTAGACCTGTCATGACCTTTTCAGTGGATAAAGATGTTCAAAGTAAAAACAATACCACAGAAATAGTAGAGACCGAAGCTAGTTGTCACATGAAGAAGTTGCCACAAGGTCTTTATCTCTTACCATACAAGCTTTTGAAAAGACAAATAATAATAATAATAATAATGAAATTAAAAAAACATATATGTTTTAAGTGAAAGGCTGATATGTCAGGTCAGGCAAGTTTTAATGTGTTTTATATCTACTAAATTTATTCAGTTTATTTATTACAATTTCACCAACACAGTGGTTTACTGCTATTATGAGAGTAAGTAACTTTCAAGAGTAACGTGTAACACGGGCACCAAGATAAAATGTTACCATTACATATATGTGCAAAAGTCTTAGGCCACGACCAGCTTTGTTGTTTTAGCAATATTTTAAAGACCATCCATATTTATTTTTCAGTCTTTTTATTACACTACTGTACAAACATAAAATACAGGATATATGTACACAAATTCTGAATAAAATTGTTTCTTTAAGCAAAAAGAAAGTATTGAGTGTGACCTCCTGGACTTCTTTTCTTTTCTCAGAACTTCTTATCAGACTTTGAAAGTCTTGACCTTACAGTCTTTTTCTGTTCTATTTAGGTTTAAGAGAGCCTGGTTCCTAGGTTCCTATTGCTCAAGTGTAAGGGGAGGTCAATAAATACTTGCCACTTTAACCAATAAAAGCTGTTCTTTTATGATTTTCCAACCTGTTTTTTAATACTACAAACATATATATATATATATATATATATTTGTGTGTGTGTGTGTACTTGTATTCTTTACATTATAAACCAAATGTCCCCACAATGTAAGTAAAACCAGTAAATCTTGACATTGTGGGGACCTTTTGTTTGTCCCCACAAGGAAACAAGCTTATAAATCATACAGAATTATGTTTTTTGAAAATCTAAAATAGCAGAACATTTTCTGTGATGGGTAGGTTTAGGGGTAGGGGTAGTGTAGGGGGCAGAAGTACAGTGTGTACAGTATAAAAACCATTACGCCTATGGAAAGTCCCCACAAAACACAGAAACACAACTGTGTGTATGCTTGTTTTCATGATTTACGAGGACACACATTTGTATAATGACACAGGTATTACACTAGTATTATGACGTAAACATGTTTTATGAGAACATTTCATGCGTCCTCATATTTCAAATAGCTTTAAAAACATACTAAACAATGTTTTATTAAAAATGTAAAAATGCAGAATGTTTTCTGTGATGGGTAGGTTTAGGGGTAGGGGTAGTGTAGGGGCAGAGAATGTACAGTTTGTACGGTATAAAATCCATTACGAAGATGGCTTTTGTACTTTAGATAGAAGAAAGTTAAAGAATTAAATGTGACTATAGCCCCAGTCTAAGGAAAATCTGAACAGTAAGAAAAGAAGATAGTCTTACCTATATTTCACCATACAGTGATTTCTCCTCTCTTCTCATTAGCTGCGTATCATCTCAAACTAAAGCGTGATTTAAAGGCAAGCAATCGTTTGTTTGTTTACGGAAAAGCTGTAAAGATACATGTTCCCTCGCCGGGGATGAAAGCAGGAAACTCTCCACAGGCGCTGTCCAGCGATTCGGGTCCTGACACACTCAGTCTGTCTTCACTCATCTGTTCATTTGAGTTTCACAAACCGAAGCTCAGAGTTGTGGATGATTTTCAGTTTTCACAGATTAGCGCATTCGTCTGTCCAGCGATTTACGCAACAATTGATGGATACAAAAACTAGTCGAGATGCGCTTCAACATCTGGCTGAATATTCTCCACCTCTATATGTTCACCAGTAGAACATATGCAACTTAATCAGATTATACAGCTCAGAGCCTGAGTGTGGTGAAACCAAACTGGTTATGAATGCATTCGGACGCGCCTCGGACAGACAGAATTACACTATTTTGCTCCCAAACCCAAAGCTTTGTTGTTTCCGCGTTATCGAGCTCGTTGCAAGAGAAAGGAATAAAATAGCCCAAATGGCAGCAGGGACGTCCAGGTCGTGTGCTTCAGACCCTCAGAGTGAGTGTGTGAGGCTGCTCTTTGTCTCTTCAGTTCTCCGGTGCACTGAGCGTTTCTCTCGCAGCGTCTGCAGCTCCTCGGGATACTGAGGTGTGTGTTATTCAGCAGGGGAGGGCGGAACTTCACAATCACAATTCGCGTTATTGGCTAAGGAAGTTATACTTATAAGGAATTTGACTTTAGTTATTGGTGATAGTGCAAACGCTCAATATATATATATATATATATATATATATATATATATATATATACAGCGCACATACAATGCAGCACACTACAATAGGCTACGGGATTGGTAGTGGTGTAAAGCATGCTGTCACCAACCTTTTTAAGACAAAGCTCCTTGACCTCGGGCTTGATGAAAGGCAAAACGTACCGATCGAAGAGTTGAGTGAAAAAGACAGCCCCGTTTGTACTTCAGCTTGAGCCCTTTTATTTCGGTTAATTGTATTTGAATTTTTTGTCACCTTTCAAATGGATGCAAACAAGAAAAGTAGTGTAAATTGTGAAACTACCGTTGCATTAAAAAATTGAATATTTAATTGAAAACATTCAAGCTTTTATTTTGTTGGAAAATACATAGGCCTATGCTTTCCGGTTTTAGAGTTAATTTACACGTGTGCAACCATAGACAATAATAAAATATATAGACTCCCCATTCGCTGCTTTGGAGCGTTGCTGCGATACGTCAACGCGTCCGCCATATTGCTGAGGGCAAGACTTCACTGTAAACAAATGCAAGTAAACTGGCGAACTTTTTTGGATAAAAACGAAAATAACGTTTACATTTATCAACCGATTTCAGTGTTTTATGAAGTACGTGGTGTACGAAAAGTTCCATCTTAAAAACCTCGATAGCAGACTTTAAAAAAATATTTATTTTAATAGGCAAAGCTCAGACTTGTCCTGTATTTGGCTGCTTTATTCTTGGATAATTGTGTAGATGCCCATAATGAGATAATTAAAATTTTCACATGAAATGAAAAAAAGATTTCTTATTGTGGGAAAGGCATTTTCTGTCTTTTAACCCATTTTAGCTTTTCTTGTGTTTAGAATTGACCACCATTGTGAAAATGAAGCAAGTCGTCAAAAACAAATCAAACACGCAGGAAAAACATATTCCCTTCTTATAGCTACTTCCTACTGTCTCCTCAACTCTTTGTCTCTGGGAATCCTTCAATGTGTGAGAAAAGTAAGCTAGCCAACTAACTCACGTTACAATAATTCACAAAATGTCAGTCAACTAACCGAAACGAGTACTTGTCTTAAAAGTCGGTTTTAAGAAAATAAAGATGCATATTTAAATTTCAGGAAAATTAGTTCATAAAATAAGATAATATACACAAAAAACTATAATGTAAATAATGTAAACTCATGTCTCAACTTACAGAGCTAATTAGTGACATCGCTAGCTATTTTCTGACTGACTCAACTACTATCAACATAATTATATAATGACCAAATACAACCAGAAACAAAGGTTCAGCCTCACCTGTGAAAGGTTATTCCCCGAGACCTGTTTTCAGGTTGTTTTTTTTTTGTACAGCCCCAAGCAGCACAAGAAACAGCCATTTTTCTCAATTCCAGTTATGAGAGTTATGGGAACGTTGACCTGCACAATATGATGGAGCCGTTGACGTACGAGCCAGAGGCCAATGGGGAGTCTATGTATTTTATTATGTCTATGTGTGCAACTCACAGTATGGTGTTTCAGCATCTTAGAGAGGCGCACTGTAAATGAAAAATACTGTCAAGCATGGCTATTTGTGCATTTATTTTTCTATTATTTGCGGGAGCACAGACAGTCTCAGATCGCAATCGATGAGTTGGCAACCAGCGGTGTAATTAATGCAATAAACAGTAATTAGTTAACATTAATTCAAAATAACCCCTTTTTTTTTAAAGACCACACTCCTGATCTTAACTTTGAGTACACAATTAAAAATAAACATTCTTTTTTGGTATATGGTCCCATCCATGGAACTTTTTCATTGGACAAACGACATACACAGCACATCAAATGCATGAGAGTCTTTTATCCACTGTACCACTACATGTAGTACAGAATTAATGAAGGCTACACTCACATACACTTACATGGACCATTCCAAATGCAACTAAACATCAGGGAGGTTTCTATCCTCCTTGCGCACAGCAGCAGAACAAATGCAGCGTATTCATCTTAAGCAAATTATGGTTTCTAGTTACACAACAAATCAAAAACAGTAATGCTCAAAACCTTTGAGTCAAACAACAGAAGAGATAACGCATGATTTACATTACAGTCTGTTGTCAAATTGCCATAATGTTTCTTTTATCAAGATCAAACATCTTGTTTTGTGTGTGTGTGTGTCTATTTATAGCTTGTGTGGATGTCAAATGTAATTTACCCATCAAAGGAGAGCTATGACCAGCCACCTGCGTGACATATCGCTGTAGTCTACCTGCCTAATTTGATTTGTGTTGACAGTCTGATTTACTGAGGCCTTGAGAGGATGTAGATTTAGACACGTTGAAGAATCTCAACACTTTCTGTAAACAGAAAAGCTTTTTGAAATATACCTGAGTGAGGCTGTCAGCTGAAATGATCTTTTCTATGAGGGATTCATATGCACATTTGTTCTCTGAAATGTATAGGCTATGTATAATTGTACCTGATTTATGAAGGCAGTAATAGCATATTTACTTTATTTTCTGTTGTGTGTGTCACAAATCAGGAGAAATTTTCCATTCCGCTACACTTTGAAAAAAGGGCAGCAGGTCCTCCCATCATTCACAGATAAATAGATTATTGATCTGTACTTGTTAAAGCAAGACGCAACAACCGCTGAAACTGACTCAGAAATTTAAAGGAGAAGCTACTAGAAGTAGTAATAACAATATATAATAGGAGTACTGTCTTTATATCAAAGAGCTCACAAAGATAAAGACTGATTCATCTGCCTCTCTCTGGCTGTTTCTCCTTTTAGATAGAGACTGAAGAAGCTTCATTGACAGGATGCATATTGTGCCACAGGAAAATTGTCACAAGAGTTATATCTCAGTAACTAGAAGGTTTTGAGTCAAAAGTCCAATTACAGAAATGCCAGTTGTCTCTATAAGTGTTTATTTTCTATATTGGTGCAAACATTAAGTATTATATTACAGTATCTTTAGTGATTTTTGACCTCCAAACCAGCAAAACCGCACTGGCATATGTTCAGAGAAGAGTTAAGATTAATGAAGACAACTTTTAACTGAAATGTTATGTTTAACTGTTCCCTTTCGAAGGGGAACTCGCGCTACATCCTGAGACACTATGGGGAACACCTCAGTGTGACTGGTCTCTGAAACACTTGTTAAATCATGGCAAGCGTTTTTGCCGGTGACAGCCTATGACATCACTACTAGTGTGACCAGAAAGTATATAAGGGGCACCTAGAGGACATGTCATTTTCTTTACATCTTCAGGGACTGTTTGTTTGAAGCGCACTATTCAAAATCAGGTAAAAATGGCTTGTGAAAGCAAGTGTTTCAAGCAGTGTGCCGATCCGTGTCCTAGATATTTGACACCTGATGACAAACATCCCTTTTTCTGTTTGGCCAAAGAGCATGCACACTCAGTTCTTGAGGGAGCTGTTTGTGTGCGCTTTGAGTGTTTCCTGCTGAGGAAGCTCTGCTCTCGTTTGTCTCTCTTCTTAAGGGAAGAGGGACAGGCTTCTGTGCCCAGTGGCTCGCGCTGAGGCAGAGAGGAGATTGAGATCATGGGGCTCACAGAGGAAGCTCGCTGAAGAGTTAGAGAGAGGTGTTAACCTCTCACACGCTTCAGTGGCTGACGAGAGTGTTCTGCTGAATGAGGATGCATTGTCTCTTGCATTCTCAGGTTCAGCAGATAGTGCTTTGCTGGCACCATGCCAGGAAGAGCAGGAGATGGCTGTGGAGGATGAAGAGGGCGAGACATCTGAGCCCTTGCAGCTGCCCTTCCCTGCTTATGACAAGTTGTTGGCCATTATGGAGCTCACTTCAGGCAGACATCAGCTGTCATAGGAGCACGTTAGGGAAGAGACCGTTCATGGAAGATTGGACAAACGTTTTCAGCCATAACCCCCCCCCAGCTCCTGTGAGCCTTCCATTCATTCCTGATCTCCACACTGAGATCGAGAAGGCATGGAAGAACCTGTATTCAGCTCAGATTCATCGACATTGGCATACAAACTATGCAAAATATCCAGGGGATGCATGGATATGTCAATGCCCCCAATTGTCAACGACGTTTGCCAACGATCTCGCGGCTGGAGAGGCATCAACTCGTAAAGCTCCAGCTACAAAGCCTTTCCTGAAAACTTCACACTTGAATGGCAGGGCATACATGGCAGCAGGTCAGGCTGGTGCTTCACTACATACCATGGCAGTGCTTCAAGCCAACCAGATTTGATTTGCTGAAGGACTTGGACCAGGGTCAGGGTCTTTCACCTGGAGCAGTTGCCGAGCTGCGCCGATCTTACAGACCTGGCTCCCCAGGACAACAAACAAACTGCCGCCGTGATTGACAGATCGATGGCGGCAATGGTGGCCACGGAGATGCGTCAGTGGGGATGGGGGAGAAAGAGAAGGCCTTTCTACTCGATTCCTTGATTTCACCATTTGAACTTTTTGGCAGAAAAAGATGTGGTGGTTGGAAAGTTCATGAAGGCAAAGGCGTGCTCGGCCGCATTTAAACCTTGCATACCATGCTGGTCCTGCGTCTAAACAGCCAGAGGGCCCTGACCCGTCTTGGTTTAAGGACCGTGGATAGGGCCAGAGAACTAGTATTGCCTCTCGGGCCCCTCCTACTCAGAGGGACAGGTTGCGGAAAAGGCGTGATGCTAGGAAGAGGAAGCAGGTGATCCAACACAGACGCTCCCAGCACCAGTGAAGTGGTCCTTTTCTCTGAGGGTTTGCACATCTACTAGGGGTTTAATGGTTCAAATTGCTCATAGTTCGGAGATGATCAGTGCCAAGCTACAGGGCTTCTGAGAAGTGTAGTGTGCATGTGTGTGAGTGAGTGTGTAATAGTTCCTGTGTGATACATTGTGGAAATTGGAGTCCAGTGGTGAAGCGATAGTTCAAAGTGGAGTGCCGTTAAGGGGCACTCTAGCCGGTAATCCTAACAACTGTATAGTATATCGCTTTGTTGTCTATGTTATAAATCCATTTTTGAAGTGTCCCAGAGTTATGTGCAGCGAGCAGCCTCATGTCAAAACAAACTCTACAAGGCATCAGTGTTAGTTTTTATTTCGCCTCTAGAGGTCACTCTAGTAAGTAACGGAAATGTTTTGTGGAAATAAATTGGAGTAAAATTACACATTTTATTGAGGAAATGTAGTAGAGTAAAAGTAAAATTTGACCGAAATATAAAAGTACAGATTCCCCCAAAAAAACTCAAGTACTGTAACAAAGTATTATTACTACATTACATTACACCTCTGGATACAAATAAAATAAACAGTGCTTTTCAGGTTTTTCAGGTAGGTCTAACATTAGTTTTCAGGTACAAAAACTGAACTAAGTAATCAGATGTAAAATAACATCGCATATTTGACTGTATAAATTAAAGATTAATACTTATTAAAGCTATTCAAACAAGAGCAGTGGGTGATTTGTCTTTTGTTGTTTGATCAACATTAAAAACACAGACAGCGGGAATATCAGGCTGCTGTCACTTTAAGACAAACAGCATGTATGTCTTAAAGCTCTCTAGAGCTTTGGTTAGTACAGTAGCATTATCTAGCTTTAGGCCTTTAGAACAGGCTCTCCTGTGGAAGCTCCTTGATTGTAACTATCAAGTCGCTGGGTTGAGTTTCGTAGGCCTCTTCTCTGGAATTTCACCCAGCTGAGGCCTCCACTCCCCCAGAGCTTAACTCAGACAGCAACCTGTCTTGGAGCAAGAGTTATTATCCATTCAGGCCTCCAACATTGAAGCTTTGTCTCGGGTCAAGCTGATATTAGCTCCAATTTTCAGGGTCCCCCGAGAGTTCTTCGCTCCCAGAGCTCTGCGCCCCTTGTGTCCAACACCAATGATGCTCAGGTCGAGCCAGTTAAGTACGGTTAAGTAGAATAGCTTGTTGGTCAAACTTAATGAAATGATGACACACATTTCCACACAGCTGAATAGATTAATTTGAACTGAAACTAGGATGCTTCTTTAATTCAATGAGATCACACCAATTTCATTTGCTGTGTTGGGGAAAGTTACTTTTAAAGTACTGTATTACAATATTGCATTACTCCCTGAAAATTAACTAATTGGACTTTCTTTTATGGAAAGCAATGTGTTACATTATTTTTGCATTACTTTTTCTCACCTGGGCTATGCTTGCTTGTTTGTTTTTTAATTACAAAAAAAGTTCAATTTTTGGCAAATGCAAAGTCCCTTTCACACCAAAAAGTGAAATGAATTGGCTGAAGGAAATGCAAATTCATGGCTGTACAGTAGAGGGATTACATTCTGGGCTGCGGAAAATTGCGTTACTTTTTTTTTCTTTAAACTCTTGAAATTTAAAATCTTTTTAAATTTATCTTTACTCATTACTTGAACAAAGTAATTGATTTCTGTCATTAGGTACTCACCTTTGTTCGAAGATATTTTTGATAAATTCTGATGCTTTCTGAACCACACAGATACACACTTTTGGGTGAACTAACTCTTTAGTTAAAAAAATAAAATAAAAGATTTGTGTTGCTTTAGCTCATTGTAATTGTTTAATAGCAAACAGCTAAATCCAGCCTGCTGGAATATCCGTTTTTTAAATCAATGTTGAAATATCATACTTTGCCCAGAGTGATTCAGTATAGATATTTTCCCAGCCAATTTAGCATTTTCTCAGTCTGCCTTTGAATGAATCAATATCAGTACAGAAGTCAGTGGGAATTATTCTTCATAGCACTCAAACTGAAATGTGGAATTAAAAAATGTTCGTATTTTTGAAAGTTTGAATATAATGAAAATATTTTACACATCGTTTGTCACTAGATGTGTCCACATGCACTGTTAACACTTACTCAGCCTATTGTGTTATGTAATGGGAAAATTTCAAGGAATATTTTGATTTCAATTATATACAGATATATCCAATTAGTATTCAGATTCTCCTGGCCTTTTCCTTTTCTTCAGAGATAATGAACTTTCCTGTGGACAGTCTTCTAAGTCTTAAATATGGCGAGATGTCAGATAAGAAAGGCAGCAGCCCCGGCTTACGGAAGCGTCAGTGTTATTAATGAGTTCCGGGTGAGAGCGGGTCAGTGTAACGGCTGCTCTTCCCTTCCTTAATGAGCTGAAGAGGTTCTGTTTGTCTTGAGTCTCTGCTAATGGTAGACTCTAAACAAAAGAAATTCACACCGTCTCGCTGGAGCGGTTTAAGATCAGAGTGAATTCTGATGCCAGAAAGGTATTTCTGAGTCCCCGAAAGAGAAAACTTTAGCTTTATGCAGAAATGTTAAAAAAAGAGCATGTGGATGAATAAAATTCAGATATTATTTTAAAAAAGCTTTGTTCCAAACCCCTATGAACTAAAAAATATCAGAATTTTAAGGCTTCGTACTGTACATCAAATACAAAGACTGTTCCAAAATATGCTGAAACATTAATCTGTCAACATTAATAGAAGATAATGTAATATGAAAATAAAATACAAAATTATTTTAGCCTAAATCTAAAGCTGCATCCTGTACAGAGAAGACAATCCTGTAAAGAATTCAGTGATGTCGAAGAACTTTATTATAGATAAAACAATGAAAACAATATTCAACAATGAAAGTGTCAATAAAATAGTCCAGCCTTATTAAAAATACCTGTTGTTTGTGTATTCTACATATTTTATGATTATTGGAGTAGGATGGTCATTCCTACTGTTTGGTGGATTTATGTCCCCATTTAACAATACTGCATATTTTACATATAATGTTAATCATCTTTCATGACACATTGTTTGCACACTCATTGACTTTTGTTTGCACACTGCAGGTAGTCACATTAACCTTATATAATAGTATCTATACTATTAAGCACATTTCTTACCTATGAAACTTCATATGAAATGTATGACTTAAAAGTGTGTAATATATCACCAACAAAACAACCTAAATTATTCTGTTTATTCATTAACTCAAATTCACCCGCCATCTAGCTTGAAAATTAAATGAATCATGAGGGCTCATCACCCTAGGTCACATGACTGTAAGTGATAAAATTACTTCCTTGAACCGACCATCGTATGTACCCTCTGCTAACGGACTTGTGAAAAGACCCTTTGTGAAATGGATTCAGGGGTTCACTTTCATTTGGAATGCCTCTACATTTCCCACTACGTTGGATGTACTTGTTATATCGTAAGCAAAATGCTATCTAAGCTAATATTAGTCCGTCTGTCTCATTCTTATCCTCAAGACGGTCGTAGTGAGCAGAATCCAGGTGTATCCAGATTAAATGCACCTGGACTCAACCACAATCCAGTTCTGAAGGTCAGCAGAGGCCGTGCCCACGAGAACCAGACAAGTCCTTTGGACAGACCCCAAAGGTCAGCTTCGTCTCCATACCAGCGGGATCTTCTTCAAACAGAAGGAAGTGGATGAAATATATTGAATGATACCAATCCACAATCTGACTTCTGATTTGTGATGCAGCCTGGAATTAAACCACACCAAGTTGCTTCATTTGGCCAGAGGACACTGGCCCCCCAGCTGGTTTCTTCCAAAGTTTTTTATTCCATTCTGTCACCTGATGTTCCTTGCCACTGGCTTGATTAGTTTGGGACGTTTAATATTATTGATCTAACACTATTTGATTAAAATTAACTGAGGTGGACGATGACATCACTGTTTTTCTGCAGAGCTGAACTAATTTAATAATTGATGTTCTTTACAACAGAACTGAATTAACACTGAACTGACTTCAGCTGAACATCTTTTTTACTTTTTAGAGCTTTACGGCCGAATTGACCCTTTGCCAGCAGTTTGATTAACAGGTGATCTAACCAATCATAATCTGCCATTTTGTCTGACAAAGCAGTCAGGGGAGTTTGTAGATTAACGTTGGTGAACTTGAACTTGATAAATTGTGTGTACTCACGTCTTTCCACGCTTGAAACAACATTCCTTCTGATGTTCATTCATGTTTATTTGATGCTATAAATGAACTAGTATGAAGAGATGATCGCTTCACGAGGAGCTACAGTGATCTGTCACGACACATTAAAGAGACACTAGACGCTATTTATTGTTTAAACTTCTTTAAAAAATTACAATATTTTAAGTATGAAACTGTTTCATATCAAAAGTAACTTGCTCTGTCTGTTGCATGGTATTGTATGTTAGAAATGACTTACTCTGTTGTGGATTGAAGAATAATATTTACAATTTGCATTGTATTTAACAACTAATTCCGATGCATTCAAGTATCAACTTTTTCTGTTATTGCATTTGAACAGAGGACACACATGTGCTGTTGCAGTGCATGCAAGAACTGACTAATGTCGAACTGCTTTGGTCTTGGCCTCATCCCGTCAAAGTCTTGGTCTTGACTTGATCTCAGTTTAGGTGGCCTTGACTACAACACTACCAGAAAGTATCCTCTTCAGAGGTTAGCTCACTAGAACTAATGATAGTTATATTTTTCTTCTTATTTTTTATTTTTATTTATATTGTATAATGACAAGCAGCATGACAAAGAATGACAATAAACGCAGGCTTCTATTTTATGGCAATGCATCATACACACACACACATTCACTCAAGTAAAACAAACACATCACATTTCCTGTTAAGGCTTTCCACATTATCTTGATCTTCGTAATGCTCAAAAACAGTCAGTTACAAATCCAATTTGACTGCTGTTATCTCTAAGATTCACTCTTGAGTAGCGCATAAGGACAGTCTGAACTGAAGCGGTCCCCTATGAGCTCGACAGCATATGGCGAGGAGCATCTTGCTATTTATGGCCAGCCTCCCGCAAGAGCTGTGACAGGGGACTCTTCCAGCACAGCTCCAGCAGAACAATTATTTTAATTGAGCAGATTATCTGCCATCAGCGAGGAGCAATTAATGCATTTTAAACTTTCGCAGTTAACACAGCAGCCAAAAAATCTTGCTGAGATAAGGGGGTGCTGTGGGTGAAGAATCATTTTGCAACACAGACCATCTTTGTAAATGATACAGATTCTTTTAGAAATATTGTATATTTCGAGCAGTCCAATAGCTATGAGCACTATTAAGATTTGGCTTCAATTCAGGAAACAATTCTGTCTTCACAAAGCTTCAATTCATATGCCAATTGGAAATAATCACTTATTCTCCCCGTCCGTTTCAGATAGCGTCTTTGATATTTGAGCAGCTAAGGGCCTCTGCATGACTTGTATGAAAATTAAATCTTCTCCTCTTTCTCTTTTTTATCAGCTAAATTTAACCTTCCTAATAGTAATCTTTTTCATTTTTTCCAAGTGAGGCACTTTATTCAAAAGGTCCACCATTTCCCCAATCGTCCACCTGAATCAGAACTTGATTAATTCTCACCCTCGACCCTGTTCAAAGACGGCTGATATCTACCGTTTACGGTAGAATAATCTCCCTATCTCTGATGGATTCCCTTGAGCAAACTTGGAAGCAGGATTTGGGTTTTGACATTTCTTAGGACCAGTGGAAGAACATATTTGGTTTAGTTCTTTCTTCATTTACTTGTGCTAGACACTCCTTAATACAATGTAAAGTCCTTCACAGAGCCCATTTTAACGCCAAAATGGCTAAAATGTTTCTTAATAGAAGTGATGCCTGTAACAGATGCAGACAATCCCCAGCTGATCATCTTCACATGTTCTGGTCTTGCCCGAGGCTAATGGACTAATGGTCTGACATTTTCAGAATTCTGAACAGTCCCTTAATACTACCATTACCCCTAATTCCTTGACCGCCCTGTTTGGCCTTTCGCCAACCTCGAATATACCAGGGACAGCACACCGCGTCATTGACTTTACTACTTTGCTGGCCAGGCGTGCTGTCATCTTAAAGTGGAAGCATGCCTCTCCTCCATCACATGATAATTTTTTTATTGCAATGCATCCACCTTGAAAAAATTAAACACTCTCTCAAAGGATTGCTGAAATCTAGACCTCCTGTTTAGACTTCTATTTGGGGGAAAGACTTTTCCTCTATTTTCTACTGTTTGTTTGTTTGTTTGTTTGTTTTTTGCAATTTTATTTATTTATTTTTATTTTATTATTTATTTTTGAATACATACAATTTCTTTTTATTTTTAATGGTCCTTCTGGTGGTTGGTGGATGGGAGTCTATGTTGCTGTGCTGACCTGTTATGTTGCTTTTTCATTTTTTTTTTTTTTCTCAGACACCTTGTCTCATTTTGCAATTGTTGTAGCACGTTTTATATGTCTGCAGAAATGTCAATAAAAAAAAAATCATGAGTATAAATATTTTATGAACCATTTGTCAGAAAAGAAAAAGAGCATGCAATAATAAATGAACTACAATGTTAGAGTTTTCCAGTAGTTGTCACGGTGTTATTATGTGGCTGCTTAGGTGTTCATAAAGATATATTTACACTGCAGAGGCAAAACTCTGCTCAATGTCGCTGACAACGCTAAAACTCCTGCGCAACTAATACAATCGTCACATATACACTCAGTTACTGTACTCTGTAAGATGCAAACATTGTTTACAAATGTCCAAAGTAAAGATACAGTGTCAATTTAAAAACGTTTGTAAACATGCACAATCAGCATATTTTTAAATGCCCAAGACAGACATCACTACCTTAACCTCACAGCTACTGTATTAGCTGCCATCTGCTGGTTTCTGCTCCTTATTTGCATAGAATTTGAGCATTTCTCAACTTTTAGAGCTCTTGGCCACTCTCAATGCTTTATCCTATCTGCAGTCAGTCCCACAAGTCACCTTGCGAATGTGAAACTCAGCTACCATAGGAATGAAATGAAAATGCCCACTCTCCCCCGCTCATTCCGCTGCAGTATAAATACACTGTTAAGGTGTAGTCACTTTAGCGGAAACTCGCTTGCAAAACATGTCCAGTATCCACTGTCAATAGCATAGCGAAGTTTGAAGTATAGTTTGCACAGACATCACTTTCAAACCAAGCAGCTTTCTGTTGGTCAGCACAGTTGTCAACTTGAACATGAGCTAAATCTGTGTAGGGAACTTTTTTTTGCCCTCACGCAAAACGCCTGATTGCACAGATTCTTACTGGAGTAAATGTAACTGCACCTCTAATGGTTGGAGCCCATCTCAAGTCTATTTGATATTCTCATCTCTATATACGCTTGGATTCCACCTTCGATGCATGTCTAATGGAATTTTTCACCCATTGCATCATCCACTAGCAAAACATTCTACTTGTCAAGCCGTTTGATTTGATCATTTATGTCAGTAACACAAACATCACTAATTAGGTCTCTGCCATTCTGGGGCAGAAAACTCTGATTGGCTACCCCAATTCTATCTATTTCTGACTTCGATTTGCCGCCCCATTTTTATCTATTTCCAATCTTTGACAAATCCTGTGAGAGCAATGCCTCTTCTCTAAAACTGATACTCTATTCTCCAGAGACCAGGGAAAGAGATTTGTGTAACCCATTTCATAAAAATAGTCGGGTTAAGAACTGGTGGGGGATCTTGGATTTATCTTATTAATATAATCAGCAAGGAGAGGGGACACAAAATGACTGAGTTCAATTCTCTCACAGCACTTCCATGCAGGGTCACTCAGCCAATCACTCCAGACAATCATTTTCTCGTTTCCCACCGTGTGCCTTAATCACTCTCATCAGAGTTATTGCATGAGGTTGTTTGCCTCCATTGTGAGCTCAGAAAAGGTCTATTAGAGTCTTCTTTAGTGCCTCTCGGAGACTGGTGGGGTAGTGTGGGATTAGCTATTTCACAGATATTGGAATCCGTTGTTCTGTTGTGAAGGTATTGATTACCAATAACAGCCTTCTGGGTCACAGTTTCTCATCTTTGCAGAGGAAATGCTGTACAAAACCTATTTTCAATCTTCTCTGGCTGTTTTGTTGATACTCAATCTAATGTTCTGTAATTTTGCAGTCGTAACTGAGACGATTATCTAAGACATCTGTTGGCGAGTAAAAGACAATGCGTCCGTAGCAAATTAGAAACATTTCAGACTACAATTCCAAAATTCAGTAGAAGTGTAACATGGCTTACTTTTTATTTGTTTACTTATTTATTTTTTTTACAATGCACAGGATCAACTATATTGCACAGGGGCAATTCACCAAAAATTAATTTGTGCCCAATACCATATGTTTCCCATGTTTCAGTTCTAAATGTGTAAGGTTGTGGGGGAAACAGCAGATTACCACCATCTGGCATACTTTACTGAGACTCTACAGCTTACTAGCATTCATAGGCATTTCATTGTTATTTTAGCATCATTGATAAACTATTATAGTTTTTTATTAATATTCTTAAGTAGTTGTATTTTTTTAAATATTTTCCTTTTTCATTTAATTTTAAATTTAGTTAAATATTTAGCTTATTAAATTTTGTGGTGTCATTTTATCATTTTTATTTATTTTATATATATTTACTTATATATATAAGTTTTAGTTTTTGTTACTTTAGTACAAGTTAAAATAAAATAAAATAAAATGAGAACTTATGCCTTGGCAACTAGCTTTATTTCAAGTAACATTTTTAATAGTTTTAGTTTTAATTTCATGAGAATAAACCTGATAGGCATTCATACTCTAATGTATTTGTACAGCCTTTAAAAAAAAAAAAAGAAAAAACAGCAGCTCACCATGGTCCTTGTCCGTGATCCCAGTTAAGCACATTACTGTGCTTAGGGAGCAGTTTATGTTTATCAAAGTGCCCAGAGAACCACTGAGTTCTTTCTATAATGTTAACTAATACACAGTGTGACAGTATATATTAAAATCTCACAGAAATGCTAGGGTTCATTTGAAGAATGAGTCTCATTTCCATATGGGAACAAGGGTATGTTTTTGCCATACTGAGGATTTAGAGAATGTGTCCAGCTTCACTGTAGCTCAGGATCAACTCTTCCCATGAGACTCCCACTTGTAACACCCACTAATTAAAAACACTTTTGTTCTCTTGAGCAACTGAACCAAGCGCCCCCACCCCAATTAAGAGCAGTAACATTTCTGAGATCAGTGGGAGAGAGAGAGGGAGGGAGATGAGACACTGACCTGGCTGTTTTTTGTTTTGTTTTGTTTTTTTATAATCATCTCAAATTTACGAAACCACAAAACCTAAGGGAGATGCACACAAAAAAATGCACACATACATCACAAAATGTCCAGGCACTGTATTTATAATCATGTCTCCCTCTGCTTTTCACTGTCTTTCTCTCTGGAGAAATAATCTTCAGGAGTTATTTTGCAGTGTTATTTAAAGAAACATAAAACAAGTCTACACATGAATCAGAGGGTCTTATTAACCAGCCTGCTGTTGAGAGGTCTGTCAGTTCATCTGCTGATCTCTCCTCCTTAATATGGTTTAAATGTCATGACACCAGTAAGATCGTCTATCCATCGAGATGACATCATGAACAAATTAAAAGTGCATTCTCTTGCCGTCCCTTTTAATAGCTCCAAAAACATACCTAATGTATGTTGATATACCACATGGCTTTTACTGATTTTAGTCTTTAACTTTAACTTTAACTAGCTCTTTGTTCTCATTAATAGTCTCATTAAGCAGGTTCATTCGTTTAGATTCATTTCATTCATTTAGCAGGTGCATTCATCAAAAATGAGTAAAAATACAAACAATTTATTATAAAGTAGACAATCATATTAAAAATGACAAGATACCGAATTTCAAATTCACAATCATGTGGATTCCAATTAAAAGGACTGCAGTTTGCCTATAATTCACAGAGCAACTGCATCTTAACAGTGTTGAAAATGCAGCAAAGAAAAGAAGGAAAAGGAGTAAACTAGTAAAAAAATATTGTTAAACAAATTGTGTCTTTTTTAACTTTTTTTTGCAATGGTTTTAGAAGATGATGTGAGACGGATTGAAGGCTGTGGTGGTAGATTCTCATCCTGTGATAAAATATTGTGTATGTAGAGATGAAGAGAGAGCCCAGCACTGAACCTTGAGGTACCCCACGGGTTAGCTAATGTGACCCGGACACTTACGCTTCAGAAAACCTTAAAGGATCTTGAGGTTGGACTCAAACCAGCAGAGACACCTATTTCAAAGAGAGTGAACAGGAAGATGTAGTGTGTCGAAAGTAGCAGACAGGTCTAGAAGGATGAGGACAGATGATTTGTAATTAGCTCTGGTCGCAAGGTTTCAGTGATGGACAGCAGAGCAGTCTGAAATGTTCACTATAATTCCAAACCCTTAAAGTTGGCACAGAATGGTAAGCAGAATATTAAGGCCAAGTCACCATGGAGAAAGGATGTTAAGGCTGTGTTCCCATGGTTAAAAGGAGGGTCTATGTTATCTAGCACAGGAGTCATGTTGAGCTGCATCAGAAGAGAGAAACGTTGCAGTGCTCTTCTAAACATCCTTCGCATTTCTTTCAGGCAGCTGTTTGTGTGTGTGTGTGTGTGTGTACCTGGAATTCCCTATGGTATGAGGACTAAATGTCCCCACAAGGATAGTAATACAAGTAATTTTTGCCCTTGTGGTGACATTTTTTTTCAGTCCCCATAGGGAAAACAGCAAGTAATGCAAAAGGAAGTTTTTGGAAACATAAAAAAGCAAAAATTCAGTCAAGTTCTCGAACTAAAAACTCCATTCATTTTCTACATAAGGAAATTAATTTTGAACAATAACTTATAAAACTTTAAAGACAGACCTACTGTGAGCTACGATGTTGTTTATCCAGGGTATTTGCTTCTGCTGAAGCCGTCAGCCCCCATTATCTCAGTCTGTTTTAATTAGGTCAAATATTACCCATGATGCTGTACAGAGAAATACACCAATCAGAGAGTCGATCCAATTCCCATGACGGCCGTTCCCATGAAGCACTGCAAATGATGTGATCAATTCAATCTCCCTACACTTTCAAAACACTGAAATGTTTGTATATGTATATGTATGTATGCGTGTGTTTACACACACTTTCCAATAAACTTAAAATATATTGTTTTTATAAATATAATCAACATTTGTAAAGGTGTAGTTTATTAAAAGTAAATAACATTACTAAAACAATGTTTTTCCATCGTTTTTAATTTGATTATGCTGTTTGCAATACTTCATGGGATTGTAGTTCTTTCTCTCACTAAATCCATTAAGTACACAGTCTTGTACCTTTGTCTTTTTGTCCAATTTTCAAAAAGTTTTCAAGTTTCAAGATTTTTTTTTTTTTTTTTTACAGACTGCCGAAAGCTACAGACAAGAAAAGAAATGCATAGAAACAACAAGAATCCAGGCAGCGGACCATGGATTTGCAATTACTGTTTTGTGTCAGATACGTTGAATTTTGGTGTAAAATTACACCCTAGGTTATATTATAATGTATTGACAACTCATCAATTAAATATTTATTATATTTTGTGTAACTGTAAAGGGTGTTTTTTGTCAGCATCTATTAAAAACATCCATTATGATGAGCCTTGTGTTCTACAAAGAGGGATGGTTAGTTAATGTTAAACAAATCCAGTTTTCCTTACAAGAAAAGTTTAGACAGATAAACAGTAGCACAAAGGGATTCCTAAATAAGATTCAGTTTACACTGTGGAACCCTGTATCTTCTGCCTTCGTCTGCCAGTTATCCAGACTTTACTTTCTACAAAATATATTGAAATAGACTGAGCATGTCCTCGTCAATTAAATTTTGCTGAAAAATCCCGTCTTGAAGTCAGTCAAGGTCAAAGTCAAATTTATTTGTATAGCGCTTCAATACACATTGTTTCCAAGCAGCTTTACAGAAAGTCATAATGTTATGTATATAATGTCAAGTTTTAGGGCTGGTTGGCATGACGATATATAACAATGATATAAGTAATCATACAGATTTGTATCTGCATTTTTCAGTTTCCCCTACTAAAGCCAGTCATGTTGCAGGACTGTGTACCAGCGGGAGAGTGACGTCAATGCACAGACAGTTCGGTGTATGACATCAAAGTACCACAAGAGCGATTACAGAGCTCTGACTCCGTACGATTACAATTCCCAAATTTCTTGTCCCTTTTTTATATACTAAGTAGCATTAGTTTATATCACATGCATACTTGCACATTGTACAAAAGTAACAAAGACACTTTCAAAATGAAGTGTTCCAGGGACAACCAAAGACACACTGATGAACCATGATTTATTTATTTATTTTTTTTTTAAATTGAGATTTTTAGGTAAAACTAATTCCCTGTAGGCTAAATGCAAGAACAAACCTTACGGCAGGTCTTCTGTTTAGCTGAATTAGAATTATACAAATTATAGTTTGGTTTTGGTTATGTATGAATTTCTCTTCATTTCCGAATCCACTTAACTTACAAAACCACAATGGATAACTTAGTCCAGATACTTCCAAAAAACATTTTGACAATCTGTATTATAAAAAAGAAAGAAAGAGTAGTTTTGCTGTACTAATGTTATGAATAAGAAGGTGATACATTTAACAACATTTGTTTATTTCAGTTAACATCTCTATTACATTAATCTATTGAACATGAGGTCAGTTGAGACACAAAAAGCTGTAACAAAGAAAGAAGAAAGTACAAACAGTTAACATTAAGACAAGTACAAAGTGATACATTTTCCGAATTTATGAAGATTAAAAAAAATACAGAAATGTACAGAGTCAGACTGTACCATGCATGTGATAGCTCATATTAATAATTGAGATATAGTTTTATAACACCTCTCTCAATTGTATGCAAGTTAAATAACTAAATACACAAACCCTTGAAACCCTAATTCAAGAATCAATATTATTAAAATTAAGTTTGTGTGTGTGTGTGTGTGTGTGTGTGTGTGCGTGTGCGGTTTAAACAGACATTAATAGAACATCGACGACACATGGTAGATGCATTAGAGGTGCACATACAGTAGCAGTGGAATAAAGCTGTACATTAATTTTCAAATGTATTTTATATACACCAAGCAGTATCACAGCAGTATCAATTTTTCCACTGGAGTTTTTAGAATTCATCTTAAAAAAATATTTGCTTTAATATGTACATCAATGCTCAAAAAGGTCTAGTCCATAATTTGTACAGAAACCTCCATCAGTCACACAGACCTGTGGTTATGGAAATAATGACGGTGGGGCTTCAAATGATTCGTTTTAGTTTTGCCTGTGAGATGTTGCTGCCTACAATGCTTTATATACAAATGATAGCACATTTGGACACTTGAAACCTTGAAAACAGAAATGTCCAGATCATATTTTACCCCAAAATCACAAGGGGAAAAAAAGTCCTAAAATGGACCACACTTTCTTACTGTCCCCGATTTGGGGTTAAGTACGAAGCCACATTATTTTTCCATGTGAATTTCCAAGATTTTACGATCCAACTAAATTCAGATAAACTAAATACAACACAGATAAATCATACACCCATAAATCACAAACTGTACTCTGCATTAAGATGAAATGCAACTTCAAGATGAAATGCTGTTAACAAACAAACAAACAAAACCTTTAATTTATGAACAGTGCTGGGGAGATCATTTACAAATTGTAGTCCCTTACTGAATACAAATTACATGATGAAATTTGTTGTTAGTAAAAATCTATTAAATTACACATTTTAGGTAATGTATTCTGTCTACTATTTGACCAATTTTGACCTAACTTTTTTATAACATTGGTTTGAATAGTATCTTTATCTTTAATCTTTAATAGTATAATCTTTACAAAGTTTACATTGTGTCAGGGTTTCCCAAACTAGGGATTTGGAAGAAACTGTAGGGGGTTCATAAACTTATGAAAAGCTAATAATTAATTAAATCAAAAAAGTTAAACTATGCGAAAATAAAAAAACAATCAAAATAAAACAGTAACTAACATGTTTTATTATATGAGGCTTCTCAATTTCACATGTAATTATAGTTGCCTGACTCATAACCGGTCTGTGTGTGCAATTCCACAAAACTTTTGAAAAAGGAAAATCCGAAAGATAAAAAACTGTAATTGTATTCTGATTAGAATTATTTTAAAACGCAATATAATCTATTTACAAGTATTTGATTTTTTGGAGTCTGATTACATAAATCCAAATTACATTTCCAAGTTACTACCCAGCACTGTTCACTGTTCAAACAAACAAACAAACAAAACACAAAGCAAATGTGCTTTTCTGATCAAGTTTCCTTAAGGCAGGTCAAGTATATATTGCAGCCTCGCTGAAAGAAATCAAGATAGTTTTGAGAAACAGCAGCAAGTAATACAGTCGCCATATAATCCACTGACAAACACACAATCCCTTCAGGTGCTGTGAAGAAAGTGGAGCTGAGGATTCTGCCCCATGTTAAAAGCACTTCAGCACAGTGGAGGCTGACACAATCACTCCATCTCTGAAGAAACATATGGGCTACTGTCAAAGATATGACGTGTATGATATTAAGAGGCATCAGAACTCCCACAAAGGATGAGCAGCATAGATAGCCAGTGACACATGCTCATATCAGAGTCAGCATGTGTTTAAACCTCGCCAAGCTGCTCATGGGCTGTGATCTGACCCCAGACCAGTGAATCTGAAAGCTGGCCACAAATGCGTCAGTAAATGGTCTGTGTGTGGTTCTTCTGATCAAAGCATGTTGGACTTGATCATGAACCAGAAAATGACAGTTCACAGAGCTGTGAAGAAGGCCATAAACCTGACTCCAGGACTCGTGTTGTGTGGTGAGTGCCGAGATTCAGGTCTGATCTGGTTGTTGCTGGCTCTGTCAGACACTGAGAGTCATGTTCCTCAGGATCCACTGCTGTGAGCGCCTGCCGCTACAGTCTCTGAGAGTGGGAACCATCTTATCCTCTTCAGAAGGCATGTCCAGACACTGGTTGCTATTCACGTGGAGCAGAGTCAGCCGCTGTCAACACAGATTTATAGAAAAATGAAGAACAAACTGGTGTGGATGAATCTCAAAAAGACTGTCAACAACATATTTGGCACATATTTCACCATAAATTAAAAATAAAAATAATAAACTTATGCTAAATAAATAATGCTTAAATGAAATGGTAGCACTTTCACAATAAAGTTTCACCCTAACTTTGCTCCATTACATGAACACACATTGAACTCATTGAACAATTTCAACATTTACTATTACATTTTTAAAAAAAATCAAATATTGTATCTGTTAACATTAATTAATGCACTATGAACTAACATGAGCAAAAAATAAACAATTGTATTTTTATAAGCCTTCATTAACAAAGGTTAATAAATGCTATAAAAATATATTGTTCATGAGACTGATATTAATAAACAAATGAGACTTATTATAGTGTTACCTATAAAATAAAAATATTCCTATTTGACATTAATTTTATGACATTTAACCCCAAATTTTAGATTGTATTTGGAGCAACTATCCAACACAGTCCAATTAATCAACAGTAATATATTTTGTAATAAGTGAAAAGTTAGCAAGAGAAAATATGTCTTAACAAAATATAATATGTATCACCAGTGTACAACACCATGTCTACACCAGACGCAAACGTTGTAGTGTCGCATTGCGCCGCAACAGCTAAAATTTGTTTACACTGAACGAGACAAACCGACCGTAGCAAAGCACTTGGACTACATCAGAAAGAGCATGATTTACATTACAGTCTGTTGTCAAATTGGCATAATCTTTCTTTTATCAAGATCAAACATCTTGTTGTGTGTGCGCGACACCATTTTCTTTTCCTCGACTAGACTGAAAGTTAAGTGAACAAGTATAATTGTTGCTTTAATCCAAAACATACGTAACCAAGACATTCTCTTTCGACGGAACTCGACGCTGTGTCAGATTGATGCTTTGCCATACTGCAAAATGCCTGGTCAACAGCATTTGACAACAAAATCAAGAGAAGAAGGCAGGTTGCTACCATCCTTAGACTAATCATAGGTTGCAACACCTCTAACTTTACTGTAATTCTTCAGCTCTCTCAACTGCCTGCTCAACCCTCAGTCCTCCTAAGAGGAAAAACCAAGATCTAAAAGCCATTCAAACCGCTCTCTACTTTATCTGTTGCCCTTCCCCAGGCATCATCTTAAAGGCTCACAATGAAGAACCCCAAGAGACTACTACAACTCTCAGCCATGGACAAATAATGGAAGGTACTGAGGTGATTGTCACATTCAGCATTAGCAGGGCAATCGGCAGGAAACTCTAGGTATACAAGTACAGTCACCACCCAACCTCAACACTGGTACTCTAAGATAGCTAGGAAGGGCAGAGAGCAGAATGCTTGGGGCCAAACAACCACCAACACCACCCAACATTGACCCCGCCTTTAGGGAAGTAAACCAACATCAATTGTATAGGCCATCAGCTCCAAAAGAAGACTGGAGAGGCAACTGAGAAAGTGGGCCGCCAACACTGTCGCCCTGAAAGGTTGCTTTATATTAGGGAGTTCTAGCAAGGAGGCATGCTGACGCCACACATCGACCCCTGGGGTAGGATGACAGATAGCTGGATTATATATTGTCCATTTAGTACCTTGAAAACTCTGAGGAAGGATATATAGATTGATTTATACTCTCAACTAATGTTTCAAAGCTGAAGGGGGCAATAAGGGAAGTGTGAATTCAGTCAACTAGGGAGGCCGAAACTGTGAACACATTCGCCAACAACTTCCAATAGAAGAGGGCAGGTTACTATAGTGCTAAAGTACTATAGTGCTACCATTCCAGGTCAAACAGAGTGCAACGCCGTAACTCAAATGCCATCCTATTTACAGGGATGCAACTCTAGGTATAGAAGCATACACACTTTTACCTTCAGCTCACAGTGCTAAAGCACACACCAGAGGAAGCAATAAAGCTTTGTCCATTAAAGGGGCAGCAGCTATAATAGCATTGTACCGAACACTTCCGAAAACTTCCCATTTTGAAAAGGGCAACTACTGTACCACTACTGCCACTAGGCTCAGAAAACTGTACATACCAAGCTACAACCACTTCTGACTTCATTGTCATACCTGTTACATGAAAGAATGTAGTACATACTCTCACCTTCAGCTAGAATGCTCAAAAGAGGAGGCAACAAAGGAGATAAACAACTAGCAGAGTCATCCAGGGAGGCTGCAGCTACAACAGTCACGACAACTCTCAACTGAAAGAGGGCATTCTACAGCATCTCTAGGTCTCTGCATTAGAGAAATATGATTATCTCAACTCTGTTGCCACTCCTACAGGGAGTGTAACACGTGGAATCATCTACATCTCCACCTCCAGCATAGTACTGGAAGATGCAGTTAAAAAGCAAGTGAGGATTCCTGTCCACTTTGCTGCTTATGGATCTTCCCCCTTCACTCAAGAATTGTGCATCAAGCTGTATCCATGTCCACACTATCACCTCCAACTAAAGTGCTGAAGGAGACATGAGATGAGTGGAATCTATCATGGCAGACATAGAACTAACTGAATTCTGTGTTTTTTTTTGTCAATATGGAGTGCTGTGTGTACATTAATGAGGAAAAAAAAAATAACTTAAATGGCTGCAGTATGAAAAATAGAGTGAAAAATTTAAGTGGGTCTGAATACTTTCCATACCCACTGTATATATGTATATATATGAGAGAGAGAGAGAGAGAGAGAGAGAGAGAGAGAGTGAGAGAGAGAGAGAAAGAGAAAGAGAGAGACAAAGAAGTTCAAAGAAAGAAGAAAGTGGGAACTGGCAAATGTAACTTTAATAAAACAAACAAACAAAAAAACCCAATGTAAGAATAAACAAAACCACCCTCGTGTTTCAATGTCATCATTCCTCCTTTTATCCTTCCGTAGCTCCTCCGTGCGACTTGCAACTGTCATGTGCCATAAGTGTCGCTCATTAACATTCCCTCCACCGGCCTCACTCTGCTCCAATTTCATGCCACTAATTGGGGATGTTCATTTCAGGTATTTTCCTAACCATCAACCAAAGATCATTAACCAACACATTAACTATTAACCGACAAGATTATGTTAAATTAGAATTAAATTAAAATGAATGTGTCTGTGACCCATTAAAAATAACCCAATTTGATTTCGAGGGTCTAGTTTTACATGTGCAAATAGCAGCATAAACAAGAGAACATGAGGATTCATCGTCACATCATGCACCTGCAGCACTTGTGTGAAAGAAGAAAAACAGAATAAAATTATAGGCTGTATATAAAATGAATAAATACATCAAATAAATACTGTGCTGAGTTTCAAGTTCATTTTGATGCGTGACACACTCCGCAAACAAATTCACAGAAAAGAAACCAAGACGACAGAAAGCGCATACGGTTTGTTTTTTTATTTTATAAAACCACAATTTTTATTTATTAATTTATTTTTGTGAGTGTAAACAAATAAATGAAACACTTTAGGGTTTCGAATGATGTCTTTTATCTGAATGACCATAAATGACTGAGTATTTTAAGTTGTTTTCGCTGTTTTAACGAAACAATTCAAGTGATCACACGGTCTCCTCACGGACATACTATATAAACATATCAGTTCTAACACTGCTAACTTGACATGTAGTCTGTTCATTATTAAAATAAAATGATCAGTTACACTACACAGTTTAAATAGTCTATAGCACAATCTGTGCCATTTTTTTCTCTCAAAAACTCAATTTTATATGTGTAGCACATTTTTTAACCATGCAGCAAATGTTTTCAAAACATACTGACAAATTACTTAAATTACTTTTTCAGCTGTTCAACAAAAACATTTAATTCTTACTGTCAGTTAAACCCATATATATATATATATATATATATATATATATATATATATATATATATATATATATATATATTTATATATATATATATATATATTTATATTTAAAAAAAAAAAAGGGTCACTCTTAAAGTTTGAAAAACACTGCCCTACTCCCCTTAAAAGAGAAACATAACAGTGTCATCCCGCGAGAGATGGTGAAGGCACGTTTTATGTTCACCAACCTCTATCCAGCTAACCCTTTACCCCAGCTAAACATCTTCTTGAAAATGAGAGGTTGAGCCCAGAAAGGATCACAAAGTGTGGCTTATTGAGATCTGTGCAATGACTCTCCCTCCAATTGCTGGAGCTTGGCTTATTGGGTTAAAAGGCTTCTCCAGAGCTGAAGGACCAGGACTACAGCGGGGAATGTATTTATCGAACCCTGCCGACTGAACCCTTGCCTCTTTAAATCTCCAGACAAAAGATTTAATCTGGCTGTGGCACAGGCCAACACCTCCAGAAACTCCTCATTCACAGGGGTGTGGAAGAAGGCAACTTCACTTGCTGCTTCCGCCTCAACTTCAAGCACATCCATCTCCTCTGAGTTAGACAAAGCCAGAAGATGTCACAAAGGCGGGATTCCAGGTCTGATCTTAGAACTCTCGAGCTAGCAGGTGATGATTAAGAAAGGGGGATTCCTGTCCCAAATCCCTCCGCTACCTCAACTGCGATCCACAAAATCTTACCTCACCAAGCTGCCTCAGCGGCCACTAGACCCAAACCATGGGGACTCCAGGTTCTCATCATCATTAAAAATAGCCCGGCAGGAGTGGAGGTTCTGAAACACTCAAAATGCCTCTCTCAAGATCCTCTGCAACCAAACAGAGAACGCACAAATCATGCAAGTGATAATCCATTACAAAGTGTATACACGGAGGCATACACAAATTGCTTCCTTGCCATTTTAGAACTTCAAAAAAAAAAAAAAAATTAGACACATATAAAACAAAGCGGCTTCCTGAAGACAACTCTCACTAACTTGCTTACCGGTTGTCACCTGACTTCTTGAAAGGCCAATTTCATTGAATAAATTCCATGATGAGCATCAAAAAAGATATATGGTGACTTTGCGATGGGACAGCATATCTGTACTAGCCTGTATGCTGTATCTCGTTGCACAGTGTTAGAAAGGCTGTTTTGGTCTCGCTGTATGATTTTTATTAGTGATGATAAAATATTTTATGACCTTCAGTTATTGCATGGGAACTTTTTTACTTAATTTCTGTGGCACTGAAATTGGTTTGATATTTCTAGCAGCATAGGGATTTCATTCTGCATGCTCTAAATGTGTAGGACAGAAATGTTAAAAACTGAAGTGTAAACTGTCATATATTTTGACATATATACATATATATATATAAATAATGATGTAAATTATAGTTACATGGGCAGTTTTCCTTAGATTTCCAAACCTCATTTTAACACCGTTTATCTATATAAGTCTTCAGAGTGGATATTCAACACAGCCACTAATGCACCATGCCATCCAACAGAACTCCAGAGGCGGATAATGAAAGCTGCTGCCCTGCTGAGTCCAGACACCCTTCCAAAAAGCCTGGAGCCTGCGGGTGATTGCTCCTCAACAGCTCTGAATGAAGGTAATCAGTCACTGTCTCACACTGAGAGATAGGTGAGAATATGCACTGTTCTGCCTCTCCTCAAATGTAGACTGCTCAGACTCTGACACTATTTTACAGTTCACGCAGAAGACAGCGAGACAAATGAGTCGACCGCATGCAGTCTCGGGTTTACAATGAATCACTGAGCATTTTGAGTTCATCATGAACAGCAGACAGTTAATGTCCAAACATGAGAAGCATTGTGTTTTAGAGCTCTCACAGTACACCAATGCTTGCCCTGATGTTACTGTTTAACATAGAACACACATGACACAGTGAATAGAACACTAGTGTCAGGTCATGTGTAGCAGGAACGCCATACTGAGATGCAATTCAGCACTTTAGTGCAAAGCTGAATAGGCAAAATTCATTTGTATTTGCACTTAAACCTGCTGTATAAAAAAAAAAAATGGTATTTTCAGCAAGTATCATTCCTGTCCATTCCTCACGGATAAATAGTGTATGACACCAGCAAAAATAAATCAATATTTAAAAAGAAAGGTGTAGAAAAAGTTTCACTCAGAAATGGCAATTAAATTTCATAAATATTTACAAAGTAACACATTGAATCAAACACAAAATCCATAAGTATAAAGAAATAGTATTCGCTTGAAAAAGTACTCCAATCATCTTTATTTACAACTCGGAAAAATCATTTTTACAGTGTATTTTTGAGTTTGACAGCTATCTACTTTAATTGTATAACCAACATCATAATAAACATTTACACACACACACTCTCTCTCTCTCTCATTTATAATAATTGCATTTTAGGAGTTAATTCTGCTTAATCACAGAATGTTAGGGAAATAATTGTAGCCAAATCTTTAAGCTAATATTCATGAGCCCAACGACCTGTCAAGTGAGCACAACAGACAAGCAGACAATCTGCAAATAATATGCATTTTCCTTCATATCGGATTATTTAACTTTAATTATTTATTCATTTATTTATTTTTTCTCTATAAGTGTAAAATTATAAGTATAACTGTATACTTTTATAACTTAATTGATTTCTTCCCTAATAATATTATTCTTTATACATTTTACTATTAATATAACACAAATAATATAATATATTTATATAAATAGAACTATTAAACAGTTGCTGTATTCAAATAATTATTTAACTTGTGATTCTAAAAAAATAACAACAAAGAAACAAAAAAACAAAATTAATCAAAATAATAATTAAAAAAAAAAACGTTTGTTAAGTTGGCTTGAAAAAGCCAAGCCAAGGAAGTAGTAGTTTTGAAAGCTTGACGTTTGAAGGTTTTCAGTTTGAAATAGTTTAAATTTTAGTTTAGTAATTTTAAAAGCCAGCTAGCTAGGGTACTCAGGCTGGTTGCCAGGGTGTTGCTATGCAGTTGCTAGGGTATTCTGGGTGGTTGCTAGGGTTGTGTTGTGCGGTTGGTAGAGTATTCTGTGTTGTTGCTAAGGTGTTGCTATGTGGTTGCTAGGGTGTTATGGAGTTTGCTTGGTGGATGCAAGGGTGTTATGGTTGGTTTTTGAGGGTATAACTGTATGTGGTTGCCATGCGACAGACAGACAGACAGACGGATAGATAGTTTTAAAGCTCTAGGAGGAGATACAGTCTAAAGATACAGTCTTTTTCAAGCCAACTTAATTACAAAAACTCATTTATAATTCCGACGGAATTTTTTCCTCCAGTGCAGGAACTGATATTCAGTTAAGGTCCCTTACCTAATATACTTGATCACCAGGAGCAACAACAAATTCTCTTGAATACGCAACCACAACATGTATGATAAAACAAGAAACATGAAATCTTGCGTTTCTGAAATTTTATATATTTTTTTTAGTTCTGTTCTAAACCCAACCCTAACCACAAACACACAATAAAAAGCGAAGACCTTATTCTTTGCTGACAACAGTAGTGCAAGAACCAGGTCTTTACTCATTGGAAGGAATGTGGAAAGAAGACAGAGTTTCCTACCTGTAAATGATTCTTAGATGCCCAGATGGTATTCTGTCAAGTGGGAACACTGTTAAAACACTTCCTTTTTTTTTTTCTTTTTTTTTTAATAAACATCTATATAATGTTTCAAATAATGACACCGTTGTTAACTATGCAGTCTATATATTTTCCCCAAAAGACTTTGAGGGATTTTTACATTCTGATTGAGCATACCATTAATGCATTAATGTTTATTTTTTATATAACTTAATTTTACATTGATTTGAAGATTTTCAACAGTATACTTTTTTTCTTGTTATGATTTTACAAGTGTATGTTGTTGCTGTTATCAGTGACAGAAATCTGCACACAGATGCAATCTAGTGTTTTTTTTGTTTGTTTGTTTTGCTTTTTTGCTGACGCAATGGCTTGCTAAGCATTCAAATAAAAAGACAAAACAAAATTCTAACAAATGTTCCACTTTTGATGTACATCCACTAATGCCGATCTAAAAATTTGTTTTATTAAAATATATTAGATAGATTAGAACAACTGGTACCGATCTGGAAAGTTTTTGAATAATGCATTTCAATCATAATCTCAGAAATCTCAGAACAGTTTTAGCATGTTATTGAAATGGCAATATTAATGTATTTGGACTTACTACTGACACACAGCTGTGACCATGTAAGATGTGCTGCTGCTGTATAAATACAGAACTAGGCAAGTGGAGCTGGGGAGGAGAAGGATTTCAGAGGAACTCTGATAGCACGTTGCAGGACTAGCTTACAGCAAATACTGAACCAGACTATTTAAATGTTGAGAAAACAATCTCATTGGCTGCAGGATGAGCAGAAGTCAATCAGCTTGTGCCATGCAGTAATGATATGATTGCTAACAGACTACATGTGAAGAACCTCTCAGCCTGCGTGCTCTGGAGAAACTAGATTTTTTTATATATTTATGTTCTAACCAATCCCAGGTAGTCATAATATTAAATGTCACAAGTTCTTTTGAGTGGGGTTTGCTGCTTTAAATCTATGTGGAAAAAGTTAATGGCCACTCACTTAATGTCTTATTATACATCCGATAAACTATATCCAGATAGTTCCAGAATCAACTCTTCGCTTAAAATAATGGTTGACCTTTCTGGCAGCATTTTTAATGAATAGAGTGGCATCATCATTTTTTGATGATGCCACTCCAAGTTCAAATCGTTTAAAATAAAAAAATCATAATGATCAATATTTTACAAAAAAAAAATACAGTTATTGACCCAGAAAAAGAAATAAAAAAAAAAAAGATTGTTTTTTTTTTTTAGGCATAAATGACAGTATTTACTGACAATGAAATATATAGAGGTGGAAATCCTCTAGCTGTAAAGTGACAATGGGAGAAATGTTTGGAAATGTGTTAATGCTGCATGTTTAAGAGTAACGCAGAACTCTTTGTCACAGAGACGAGAAGAAATGGATGGAGGTGAGGAAAATAACAAGCAGTATATGGAGCCATTACATTCAATATATTTTTGGCTACAATGGAAGTCAAAGCCTGTGTGGTTCTCAGTGGCAGATTTAGTTTCAGTGTGTGGGGGGTTACAGAGATCTCTGGGTGAGATGCTTTTATCTGTGTTCATCTGAGCAGTGATGGACACAGACGGCATCAGCTGTGAACTCAAACTAACGGCCCATTCTCACTGAAGTCAATAACACTCATTCGGATTGATGTCTATTTTACCTAGAATATAAAATGTACAGCATACCTCTATAATACAGGGGTGTTTGAAGAAGTTAAATTATATCCTTGAGATCAGGACAGGAAAGATGATTACACATCACACACACAACAAATAAGGATATCCACAACTTTAAACAAATGTAATTTAAATTTCATCTGCCAAGTTCTTTGAAATGTGTTCTTTATATTCATGTAGGGTTTCAATAAACACAAAACACGTGTATGCCGTATTCAACAGAAGTGGCACCTTAGATTTTTTTAAACCTCTGATTTGTTTTTAATCATGTTTTCATGGGCTTATGCCAATACAACCTGCAAACATACATTGCCGAGACAGATATCAAATGATCAGACATGACAACTGTCACAGAGACGAACTCCGTTATTCCCTCCTCCACCATTATAAACGCGGTAGAGACGCCACCACAAGTCAGCCCTCGACTATTTCCCGTATTACTGTTTCCCGAGTGGTTCGACGGGGATCCAATGAAGTGTGAGAGATTTATTCTGTAATGCTCCCTATTTGTAAACCAACAACCTACGCTATACTACACTGAAGCGGGAAAGATCGCTTTCGTCTGTTCACTTCTGACTGGCAAGGTGTTGGAATGGATTACGGCAGTATGACGAGATGATGGCACCACCTTTCATACATATGAATCCTTCTTACGGAGGTTCCGAGAAGTCTTCGACCATCCTCACAAGGTAAAGGGGCAGGTGATCGGTTACTGGAGTTCACACAAGGAAAAAAGACGGAAGCTGAATATGCTCTCATGTTCCGCACACTCGCGGCTTAGACTACATGGGTGAGTGACACACTAAAAGTGCTTTTTCGGAAGGGGTTGTCTCACGAACTTCAAGCTGAACTGGCCTATCGTGACGAGGGAAGAGACTTAGATCAATTCATTGAACTCGCTATTCATATTGATAACCTCATCCGTGCCAGAAAACCCAATCATCGAAGCTTCGATGTTCACACACTTAACTCATGGTAGTCAAAGAGACTGAACTCATGCCCGTCCCATCCTAGTCCCGAAAACCAGAGAACGGTGAGCTTCAATATTGATGCTTTAAATCCTGAGATGTGTGTTACTGTGCCCATTACTTTGATTGCCAATGGTCAGCGAATAACCACAGCTCTGTTGGATTCGGGAGCTACAGGAAACTTTGTCACACGGTTTTGCACTTCAGCATAGTATTGCCCTCATTGAATGCTCCTCTTCCTTGACAGTGGAGGCAATAGATGGGCCACTGGGCACTGGACGTGTGTCTGCACTCATGCAGGAGCTCGTGATGCAGACGGGTCTCCTCCACACTGAGACCATTCAATTCTACATCCTACCCACTTCCAACACATTTATCATCCTTGGATTACCCTGGCTTTGTAGACACGATCCCCATATCTCCTGGAGGGAAGGTCAGATTACCAGATGGAATAAGAACTGTTATCCCAACTGTATTTCGACTGTTTCGCCACTATCTCTTCGAACCATCACTGTGAACGATTCAACCTCCGTTGTCAACCTGCCTGAAGAATACAGAGACTTATCAGTGGCTTTCAGCAAATCACGTGCATCCAAACTACCACCACATCGACCATATGACTGTGCCATCGACCTTATTCCCGGTTCCACTCCTCCTAAGGGTCGCATATTCCCACTCTCACAACCTGAATCCAAAGCCAGGACTTACCCCCTTTCAGAGCATCTTGGGGTATCAACCGCCACTCTTCCCATGGTCTGGAGAACCCATCAATGTCCCTGCAGTCAACGACCTGGAATAGAGCTCACACTCACCTGCAACACGCTGTGCACCACCAGAGAAGGCAGGCTGATCATCATCACCATCCAGGTCCAGAATACCGTCCTACCCAATAGGTTTGGCTATCAACCCGAGACTTACGTCTCAAACTTTCTTGCAGAAAACTTAGTCCAACGTACGTTGGTCCTTTTCAAATTACACGCCAAATTACACCTGTCTCATTTCGTCTTGCCTTGCCTAATCATTTTTGCATCCCTCCCATCTTTCATGTCTCTTTGTTCAAGCCCCCTGATGGTCACAACGAGGAGGGGGAGGAGAGGTCTGGTGAGCAGGGTCCCCTACATGGGGAGGGCGAGGAGGTTTATCATGTTCAGGATTTGCTGGATTCCAGGCACCGAGGAAGAATTCTCCAACATCTGGTCAATTGGGAGAGGTATGGTCCAGAGGGATGCTCGTGGGTAAACGCGGATGACATCCTAGACCCCAATCTCGTGGAAGACTTCCATAGAGCTCACCCAGAGAGACCAGCCCCTCGACCGCATGGAAGATCTTGGTGCCAATTGCCTCCTCATGCCAGGAGTCGCTCGGAGGGAGGGGGCTCTGTCACAGAGACGAACTCTGTGATTCCCTCCTCAGGCCATCAGAGGGCGCCCGAACCTGAGTACTGACTCACACACACACACACACACACACACACATGCACACACTACATTTCGCATACGCCCCGTACCTTGGCAATGATTACCTCAACCAGCTGCAGCTCATCATTGGGACTATTTAAGAGACATTCAGCCTGGCATACTTTGAGAGGTCTTGTTTTCCGTTAGGTACATTTCCGAGCATTGTTATCTGTGTTTGCCTACCTGTTACTGACTCTATTGGATTACCGTTACGACCCTTTGCTGCCTGCCCTACTTTCTGCCTGGACTTTACTTTGTGAATGATATCTACCTGACTTGATCCTTGCCTATTCATTGACTATGAATCTGCACTCTCTCTACCATTACTGCTTGCTGTTGTTTGACTTTTGCCTGTTTGACCATCCCTTTGATTAATAACAGCCTGCTTATGGATCCCACTCCAAGTGACAAATCATTGCAACAACCAAATGTCTTTCTGCATCTTTGTTAGACTACACAACATTGAATTTGTTCATCATAAAGATTAAATTCCAAGTAATTACTTTGTATGAATTAAATCTTTTAAAACACATTTGTGCATTAATGTGTGATATATTTTGGTATCCACTCTGTAAACTGAATATACATTCAGCAACTCAAAAGAATAAAAGTTAAATGTTGTATCCTTTGGAAGAAATTTAGCTTTTCAAGCCATAAATATAATATAATATAATATATATATATATATATATATAGTCTTTGCAGTGTGTAAAATCATTCAGTACTGCTGTCATTCATATGCACCAGTTAGAGGACAAACGAATGATGAAAAGAAAAACGTGAAAAAAAGCATGCACAAAGACACAAGCATTGATGAAGCTTTGGTGGCCGAACATAGGCTGAAAAAAAAACTAAATCAGATTAAAAATGCTGGAGTGGAAATTCAAATTCAAGGTTTAGACAATAAATAATAATAATAATAATAATAATAATAATAATAATAAAAAAAAACTCATTCTTTTTGTGCTAAACGCAGCTGCCGTGTGACCGTGAGAGCATGTTAATGCAAAGGGTCTGTCTCTGCAAGCCCGGGCCATGAAAGAAACCTTTTACAATGAGATCACTTCAAAAGAGCTTGTAAACAAAGACAGGCCCATTTCAATCCACCACGGAGAGATAATCAAGCTTAAATAAAACCGCCTTCTCTGATCTGATGCTAAATAATAGCTGGAATATAGGTGGCTATGCTGGCTGCCAGTAAATTTTCATTTCAACATAAAATATTTATGTAATAAAAATACATTTCAAATCAAATTTAATTTGACAGAGAGGTGCTTTGAAGGTCCTTGAAATAGCGGTATATATCCAGCAGCTCCTGTGATGTCTGTTATTGCATTTGTGTGTCTTTGAGTTGCTGTCCCCTCCCATTTCTCTCAAAAGGTCAGCAGTAATTGCTCCTAAACGCATTGAAACCTGCCTTGAATGTAGACTAACAGCACAGCCTGAGCTCTGTAAACCAATTTAAGATCAAAAAATGCCTCACATTCAATAAATACTCACTAAAACCACAAATTTTCACAAATTAAAATGAATAATTGTGATTTGTGTTCTTTGCATCTTCCCATGGCTTATTACTGATTAACAGCACATTTTTGATATATTTAACCATTTTAGTTTACAAGAATTTAAAAATAAAAACGTCTCAGGTAACGACCGTAACCATAGTTCCCTGAGAAGGGAATGAGACACTGTATCCATAATGCTTTGGAAATGCCTCTGCACGATTGGGTCTGAGGCACGTATGTCAACTAGTCCAATGGTAAAAAAAAACATGTTGGCTTCTTTAAAATAGAGCGTACTTCATGCTTACACATGGCATATTCTCCTCTCCTCCTTATAGGGAATACTGCACATCAGTTATTTATATCATGGAACCCATGCATCAGCGGAAAACATATGCAACATGTAACACACATTCCTGTGAAGCCAAAATGATCTCTCCTTCCCTGTGTATGCCATATAACACTACATATTCATGCAAACTTAACTCTCATGCATTTATACTTTCTCAAATACATTATACATTTGATAATGAATATAAATAATATTAAAACAATGAAATTTTAAATCGTCAAGCAAATCGATCACAGGGGTGCAGGGAGTATGGCAGAGTGATGCAGCATCTCATTCCCTTCTCAGGGAACTATGGCTACAGTCATAACCGGAGACGTTCCCTTTTGAGGTAAATCACGCTGTGTCCATGATGTTTTGGGAACGATATATATCAAAACGCCCTACTTACAAAATGCATGTCAATGTGAAACTGTGGCACACTAAGACAAGAGCACCTGTGAACCTGGAGTAGCCCCCAGATCAAGATTATACGATTATACGACACAAACGTGATCGGAGAGGACCTGCCCGCCGCATCACAAACTTCTTTGAGGGAGAAATGGCTAGAAGGAAGACAGTTTTCAACTTCAGAAACTTTTCTGAAACAGATTCAAGCGGCTCGAAGGGAGCTGCAGATAAGCCTTCTAAAACAATGGCCAAATCCCAAGCATGATCCCTAGTAGGATCCCTAGTATGCTTTGCAGACCTCAGAAGTGCCATGAAGTAAACAGGTTATCAATGGCTTTCTCCCCACAGTTGTACCATCCAGAGGAGCATGGTGGGCAGAAATAGCTGACACATAAACCTTTAGAGTGGATGTCACTACTGACGGGAATCTCTGAGGGAGAGCTGTTGAGGAGATACAAGGCCCGAGAACCATATCCGGCTGGGCCAGTAAGGTGTTACCAGCAGTAAACTTAGACCTTCCAGGCGGACCTTCTCCAGAACTCCTGGGAGCTGAACAATTGGGGAAAACACATAGAGATGGGGCCGAGGGCCCAAATCCGCTCCGTATGATCAGGGTCACGCACAGATGCCTTCGTTCCCTGGTGAAGGCATCTGCATAGAAAAGACCTTGGTTTCTGTCCCAAGACCCAGTGTTGGGAGCACCATGTCACTGAAAAATCGTTTCAACAGATGCATCCCCACGGGCTGGGGCGCGGTTATGGATGGCCAGTTTGCAAGGGGTTTATGGGGGAACCATCTTTTTTTGTGGCACATAAATTGCCTGGAAATGTTGGCTGTATTCAAGCTCTGAGGAGCTTCCTCCCCGACCCCACCACTTTCTGGTTCGCTCAGACAATACTTCAGTGGTCACCTATATAAATCATCAGGGAGGTCTGAGATGACCCTGGCCCCTTTCAAACTGCTTGAGTCAGAAGTTTCTCACACTAAAGTTAGCCTTTTTGCTGGCCATAACGTCCCTCAAGAGAGCTTTAGACCTTCAAGCTCTGTCTATTTTCCCTCCCTGCTTAGAATTTGCTCCAGGTAGGGTAAAGGCTATCTTACACCCTAGATTTGGCACATGCCTAGGGTGCGTTCTAATGTGCCTAGATCTACTATTCCTCAGACCTTCCATCCTCCTCCGCATGTGGTGGCAGAAGACAAGAGACTTCATTTACTCTGCCCAGTGCAGGCCCTAGAATTTTATGTTCAGAGGTCTTCCCGCTGGAGGAAGTCAGACCAGCTGTTTTGGGTTGCCCAGGAAAGGATCTCCAGCCTTCAAGCAGACTGCAGATTGTCGAGGCAATCTCTTTGGCCTACCAGGAGTGCGGCATGCCTTCACCTCTAGCCGTAAGAGCTCATTCGGCTAGAAGCATGGCGTCTTTTAAGGCTCTACTTTCGGGGGTCTCCCTGCAAGAGATATGTGGCTATCCTGCATACATAAATGAGATTATATAGTCTGCAACTTCCATGCCGGGCACACAGATCCTCTCGTCCTTAGTTTCACAGTTTCACACTACGACAGACATCACTTTGCATAGCGCAGTGGGCATTATGTTCCCCAAGTGTCGTCAAGGAAACGCAGCGCGAGTTCTCTCGAAAGGGAATATTTCGGGTTACATTTGAGACGCTGCATCCCTTTGCCATGCCTTCGAATATCTGAGAGCGACTTGCTTCGAGCTGTCAGAGGGTGACACAACTGTAACGGAATCTCTTTATAGCTTCCATGTAAGCCATCACATGCCACGTCACCAAGAACACCACATCAGGACTGGAATAGTTTCATCCATGCTTCAGACGTGTTACACTAAGGGCGTTCCCCAAGTGTCTTCTCAGGGAACAAGGGTTACAAACGTTACCCGAGATGTTTTAATGCTTTTTTTTTTCTTTCAAAATGGATTTAATTGTGCTTTTAAAAAAAATATAAATAAATAAAAAAATTAATATATTTCATATTAATATATACTCTTACAGTTATTTTTATTTTTGTTTACACTTAAATTCAATTCATAAACTCCTTATGGGAGAAAATCATTTTGATGATTATTATTTTTTTATTTAATTTAATTTTTTTATTTATATAATTTTTTGATTGCCACAAAGCACATGGATGGTAAATGCCCAAAACATTTTGAATGTAACAGTATTGTTTTAAAGCAAGCTGTGAAAGAGAAATGTCATGGGTTATTAATATTTTATATAGGAAGAAATTAAGTGATGCTTCCAGATATTAAAATTACAAGTATAGAAATTATATGACAGGGTAGAAAAAGTGTAATGCTCTCATTTTGTTTAGGGCTAATAATGGTAAATAATGTAGCTTTCTCTTTAACACCATTGTTTTTTATATAGCCATTTCCCCAGTTTACTTTAAAATGAACGCAACACAAATGTTTATTTTTTTTTACTTAATTGTAATCCACACTGAATTTTATTACATCAAATGAAATTAAATGTGTAAAATGTTAAGTTAACTTAATCTAATAAAAAACAAAAACAAAAAATTCCATCCTTTCCTTTCCCCTCCGACTCTAGCTTCTGCTACTCTGAGCAATGTCTGAAACTTGTATTGTGCTTTCATTTGAATGCCACATTTCTAGCATATGTAAAACCGCATTCTTCCATCTTAAAAATATATCTAAATTGCGACATATGCTCTCAATGACAAATGCGGAACAGCTAGTTCATGCGTTTATGACCTCGAGACTAGATTACTGTAATGCTCTACTGGGTGGTTGCCCTGCTCGCGTGATAAACAAATTACAGCTGGTCCAAAACGCAGCTGCTAGAGTCCTTACTAGAACCAGGAAGTATGAACATATTAGCCCGGTTCTGTCAAAACTGCACTGGCTCCCTATTAAACATCGTATAGATTTTAAAATCTTGCTAATTACTTACAAAGCACTAAATGGCTTAGCTCCCCAGTACCTGAGTGAGCTCTTAATGCATTATAGTCCTTCGCGTCTATTACGATCTCAGAATTCTGGCCAGTTGTTAATACCTAGAATATCAAAATCAACCGCAGGCGGTAGATCCTTTTCCTATTTGGCACCTAAACTCTGGAACAATCTTCCTAGCATTGTTCGGGAAGCAGACACAATCTGTCAGTTTAAATCTAGACTAAAAACGCATCTATTTAACCTGGCATACATATGACGCACTATAAACTTTTGTCTTCATATCCGTTAAAGGATTGTTAGGCTGCATAGATCAGGTCAGCCGGAACCGGGAACACTTCCTATAACACCAGATGTACTCGTTACATCGGAAGAAGAATGCCGTCTACGGTAATTTTTTGTCTCTCTGCTTATCCCGAGGTTTACCAATTAAAGTGATTGGCTGGATCCGGGCCGTGTCCGGGTCGGACGGGGAACCTGTGCCTGTGTGCGGCAGCAATGTGGCCCTATGGTGTCGGCGGAGACTATGTTAACTAGCTCATCCTTTGTGAAGACCTTACCGACTCATCAGCCAGTGGCACATATCCCAACAAACCGTCCCATACCGGCGTGATCAAAAAGATCTTAAACTAGAGGGAACTAGATTAAATATTTTGACCGTTGCGATTCCAAATCAGTTTAATGACCTGTAACTCTGCCTGAGTATCGGACAAGTGTTCACTGTTGGCCAGAGGAGAACTGGCCCCCCGACTAAGCCTGGTTTCTCCCAAGGTTTTTTTCTCCATTTGTTGGAGTTTTGGTTCCTTGCCGCTGTTGCCTTTGGCTTGCTTAAGTTGGGGACACTTGCTTGATATTCAGCAGTGTTTTTGATATGCCTGCATTGGCGCCGTTGTATGCGAACTGAGCTGAGCCGGACGATTACGTCACTGTTTTCTGCAGTGCTGATATACCTAAATTAACTAGACTAATAACTACTGATATTTGCAACGGAATGAATCAATAATATATAGAATAGGCTGCACAATGACACCATTTTCTTATTAATGTAAAGCTGCTTTGCCCCAATTTGTGTTGTAAAAAGCGCTATATAAATAAAGATGACTTGACTTGAAAGATGACTTGTGAGCACTTCCTGTGTCTATTTGCCTCTTCATGAAGAATCGCTTGTTTGTTTTCCTCACTTGTAAGTCGCTTTGGCTAAAAGCATCTGCCAAATGAATAAATGTAAATGTAAAATGTTGTTTGCACTGGGACACATACCCCACCATGGTCTCCAAATGTCTGGTGAAAAAGAGTTCAGCAGTAACTTTTTCAAATGAAATGATACAGTACCATATCTTGAGAATGTCCAATGCATAGTCCATTCATGGCACCATTACATATCTCAATCTCAAAAATACCACAGACCAAATAAAACAACAGTTAAACTAAACCCAAAATCATGTGCAAAACGGATAAACCTGACATTTCTTACAACTATGTGAATGTGGTCTTAAGGACACCATACACTATGACAGCTCTAATAACTATGGGTTGCCAACCTAAATCCTCATCACCACAGAGGAACTGTTCTATGGGTTGATTTTAGATTGGGTTGTTGACTCGTTCAGTACTGACCTGCCATCAACAGGAAGCTCTGGTAATTACAGAAAGTAATCAGTTGGACTGTAGTAGAGCTTCTTAAAGACCTCCTGTCGGGTGAAGTTGCGGAGGGTCCAGGCCTGAAGGGGGCTATCATCACAGTACTCCACTGTTGGGCCGTACGTTCCGTCCTCCAGCCGACTGATGGTTAGACACGACTGGGTGATGATGTGGAAGAAGGTGTGTTTCTGATGGTTCCCATGAAACATGACAATAAACCAGGTATGGGTACTGATGAAAATTAGGTCAGAACATGGCCCAGTCTCTTACAATTTAATTGACGGTTAATATTACATATAAAGATGTACTTAATTGCAGGTAATTGCATTTAATGCAAATGTAAACTATAATACAGAGTTATTTAATTGCAATTAACATGCAATGAAGTGTACGAAAGATAAATAAAAAGAGACTGAGACCACAAATGATAAAAAAAAAACAAAAAAAACATTAAATTAATTGAACATGTGAATGAATTTCACAATGTATTAGCTTTAATGACAGCGGTACTTGAACTGACATGGACAAAACCTGATTATCCAAGTTATTCATGACAAAGTTTCAAAGAGCAAAATCTGAACTATTGTAGAAAGTTCATATGATTAATGGCACTAATTTGCTTTTTGTTTATTGTTTATTGATTGTTATCTTTAAAGAGTGCAGCACATACAGTATATTAGTTCATATAAAAAGATTTAGATAATCCTTTTTTAACAACTTAACAGTAAATAGTTCTCACCTTAGATTAGGTCATGGAATATCATCATTAAGTGCTTTAAACCAACCCTTATTTGACATTAATTGCATTAGTATTAAGTGTTCCTTAAAATGTGTTGAAATAAATTAAGGCTATCCCCAGAGCTAAACTTAACCACTCCAAAAAATAACAAGGCTGTCAAAATGAAATACATGAATATGAAAGAAATTAAGGTCTAATACAGGTTAGTTTAAATAACTTAATTAAAGATATTTTCTGATTCTCCATGACCTAATTTTGTAACAAGTAAGGTAGTTAAGTTTAGGTATTGGGATTAAGAAGATCCCAGAATAAGGCATTAATATGTGCTTAATATATACTAATAAACAGCCAATATAGTAATCTAGTAATATAGCTAAAAGACCCTAAAATAAAGTACTCCTAATCTAAAGTGAGAATTATTTTTGGTTAATTTGTTAGCAAAGCATCATCTAAATATGAACTAATTAAACAGTAATAATTTAATTACAGTGACAATGAATGAAGAAATCACTGTCTGTATATAGTCTATTAATATATTAACTACAGTTTATAAACTATTAAATAACTACAAACTAATAATTTGCAAAATATTTGTAAATAATTTATCACTGTACAGTTACTATAAAGTGTTACCCAGGGTTTAGGCTTTGAATAGATTTCAAAGTGGTCTTATATATATATATATACAAACAAACTAATAAGAGTCATGGGGAAAAAAATCAGATGCTGAAATGTAAATGTAGGGCTGGAAAGTCAGGAAATAAGTCTGGGTGTATAGTTTGTATTTGCTGGTGTCTCGCAATGACAGAAATCTGTAGTGGGGCTGACTTAGCAATGCTGAATTAAGGGCTCTTTACCTTCTAAAATAGCCGTTTAATTGGAAGTGTCAGAAACGGAGCAAATGACATCTCGGCAAACCAAAATCATCAATTTCCACATGCAGTGTGAAAAACCTGAGCTATTTTTAAAACAAATGTCTGTCTCTCTGGTTGCAAAGTATTGAGTAGTCTATGAATAAATTGGAAACTGAATCACCATTTAATGGTGGCAACTTCTAGAAATCTGAAATGATGCAAGTATCATCTTTCTTTATGTTTTGATCATTTATATGACTAAAGTCCTGCAGCACAAGTCTCTAGGAGGTGGAATAAACAAAATTCCCTGCATTAGAGGCAATTTATAGGTGAAAAAGAAACACTGGATTCATGTCTGTGTCCAACATTAAACCAAAGCCACAGAGAGGATGGAGATCTATTTTTAGATGGCTTCTGATTTCTTGTGCCACTTTGTGATTCAGCACTAGTGTCCCTTACGGCTCAAGTGTGATGTCTTCTTTTTAATCAAATGACTCGTTTATTTTGAAATATAAGCACCAGAATCGACCCAGCTGACAAAGAAGTGTAATCTGTTATATTAACAGAAATATCCAGCTGTTATTCAGCTGCGGCGTATGTGATATGCGTTTCTTGATATATTGAGAATGCTGTAATGAATCTCAGATATTGATTATGTTATATATCACTGAAAATCAATGGCCATGGAGGCTTACAGGAGATGTTATAGGGCTGTATAGTAAACAAATATATTCCTCCATGGCATCACTCTAAACAGGTCTACAAATATGTCTGTAGGGTATATGAATTAATGCAACTGTGTTTCTAACCCATTCACAATGTGCCTCAAATACAGTGGGAGTCTAGTTCACAAACATCACTACCAGAATACTAAAACAACACGCAGCAAAACACAATTCAGATTATCTTACCTTAAAGTCATACTCCCATTTGCCAACATACTAAGACATGCACACAAAGAATAGTTCATCAATTTTCAGGGCCAGCAAGTGCACAGAATCTCAAATACAATGTTCTGCTCCAGGAATTGTGATGAATATCCAGACAAGGAAAATATATGACATACTACAAAAATAAAGGAGCGCACAAGGTGGATAATAATGTGATATGCAGCACCATCTGGTGGTCAAAAGCAGAGATTTTCAACTAGTTGAAGGTCTGATGTGATATGGTTATGGACAGCAGGACAATAACAATGCTAAATCTGGAAAAATGAGTAAATGTTTTCATTCTATAAATATAAATATTTATATGTATTTTTTTTTTCTTTACATAAATTTGTAAGCATGTGAATGGTGACTGTGTCAAAGAAAAGTTATTCTTGTTTAAAATGACCTAAAAGATGACAATTTTCAGGCCACTCTGTATAATATTTGTGGGGCTCAAAACAACAACTTTTTGATAACTAGTCCTGGGATTTTGCCGCTGCATCACACCAACTTTAAATTTTGCATTACTACTTGGGAGAGTTTATGATTGAGGAATATGATGAATATGACGAGGAATATGACAAATGAGACTTCATATACAACAACTCATACACCAAAAAAAAGAAAACCTCATTACCTTAAGTTCATTTTAAGTGAATTTAAGTAAAGTTCAAGTTAATTATATCTTCCAAGAACTCTTTATCTAGTAATTCCTATACAAAATATAAAATACATGCTTTAAAAAGTGATTTGTAACGTATTTCTTTAGATTACCCAAGTTTGTTAAGTTTGTTGTTAGATTACCTTGGAATACTAATAAGTATGTAACACACAAAAAAAGGTATTTGCGAGTTTTTATCTCACAATTCTGACGTCTTTTTTTTAAGAATTGCATGATATAAAGTTGCAATTGTGAATTATAAATTCAAAATTCTGAGATATGAACTCACAATATTGAGAAAAGTCCGAATTATGAGATATAAACTAACAATATTGATAAAGTCAGAATTGCAACCGAAGAAGTTGATATAAATTCACAATAGCAAGAAAAAAGTCAGTATTGCAAGTTTTTAATCATGCAATACTGACTTTATAACTTGCAATTATTAAATCTCGCAATTCTGAGGAAAAAAAAAAGTCAGAATTGTGAGATGCAAACTCGCAATTGACCCTTCACAAAGACTCGCCCCCTTTCGTTACTGTTGCTTTGTCTAACAATCCATGCTCTCTCACGCCACACATCATGTTCACGCGCAGAGCAAAGAGGACACTGACAACGCGTCGACAGACATATGAAACAGTTTCATATTTAAAATATTGTAATTTTTTAAAGAAGTTTAACAATAAATAGCGTCTAGTGTATCTTTAATGTGTGGTGACAGATCGCTGTAGCTCCTCATGAACTGATCATCTCTTCATACTAGTTCATTTATAGCATCAAATAAACATGAATGAACATCAGAAGGAATGTTGTTTCAAGCACGGAAAGACGTGAGCCCTGTTGAGCCCTGACTGTCGGATAAAATGGGCGGATTCGGGGTTATGATTGGTCAGATCGCCTGTTTGCGAAGGGTCAATTGTGAGGAAACAGTTAGAATTGTGAGATAAAAAAGTCACAATAATCTTTTTTACAATTACAAAGGGACTCACAAAGAACTATCACAAAACACGAAACCATTTCATCTTGTGTAGTATATGTAAACATCTGTTATGTGAAAAAGCTTATCTGGACAGTACAAAATAAAAATAACTAGACATTTTTATGCTCCCTCTTATTCTGTTAAAATTATTAAAATGTTGCATATTCTGCAAGGGGTAAGGAACTTTTGGACTGGAATGTAGCTCAGCTTTATCAGACTGTCAGAGTCGGAAAATCACCAGTTGCTGTTTATATTAATTGCCCATCACAGTTTACATTAATACTTTTAAATACATTAATACTTACTGAAATACCTTTTAAATGTAAGTAATTTGATTACCACCCATTTAAAATTTAACTGTAATGAAATACAGTTACTCAAATTTTGTATTTAAAATACATATCTAAGTTACATGTATTTCGTTACTCCCCCCAACCCTGATATATATATATATATATATATATATATATATATATATATACACACATACATATATATATATATATATATATATATATATATATATATATATATATATAAAATAATCCATACGTGCACGTTTTCTTTAAGTGAACTTAAGTGTTACTATAAATATTTAATAATATGTACGTTTATAACATAATATGTAAAACATATGCTGGACCTCAAAGAAAAATAATATTTAACAGGATACTTTATCAAAAGAGACAAAACACAACTATAATCAAAGTAGACCAACTATAAGTATACTTATACTAAAATCAAATTTAGCTAAGCTTATCTATATAAGTACAATTATAGGGCAATTATTCTTAGAATTGTATGTATACTTGTTGGTATAAACAAAATTTTACTGTACTGTACCTTATATATTACTATCCTCTATTTTGTTAAGTATATCTCAACATGAAAGGTAGACTAAACATTCACTCTCTTATTCTTCATTTATAAGAAATTTACTAACAACTTGAATAAACAATTTTTTATGAGGAAAGCTGTGTATAATTTGATGTCTATGATCCATTGACTTAGATTCAGTGTGTGATAAAAGTCATGTGGTTGGGGTGTGTGGTATATTTCGTGTAATATGTACCTCTGCATCATACTCGAACATCTGGTTTCCTTTCATGTGGTGGCACTTCAGCATAACAACAGGTCCATTAAGCCGCGATGCATCCAGACACAGGTCATCGGTACGGATCTCTTTGTCAGCAGTATATGAGAACACCTGCAAACAAGTTGATCAACTGGGAATTACTTATGTTAATAATTATGGAATTCCTTACTTTTTATACAACTTATATGTCTATATTATATATTAACATATTATTTTCATGCCAAACACTGTATTCAGCACAAACTCTGCAAAAATAATGTGAGCAGAAGTTTGTAGTTTTGAGAAAATGATGTTTACCTGTGGTTTGTGAAAAAAATATTTTTATGTCACTGAAATAAGACCATAAACGCATACTGAATATTTCTTCACCAGACTTTTGAAAAATGTATGAGAATTTTTGCTTCAGAGCGATGTGGAAATCATCATTCCCACTCTTTCACATAAAACAATAAACTGATTTAAAATTTGTAAGACGTTTTGTGTCAGAAGGCTGTGTGTGGGGAGGGCGTGAACCTGGGAAGACAAAGACCTGTGAGCTAAATGGCACTGTGAGGGAACTTGAACAAAGAATGTGAGGAGATTTAAAAGAATGGCTTTTTAATTGATTGTACTTTATTTACAACACAACATAATCCAAATATACATAATGAAGTCCAAAAAGGCACATTAATGAGCACACTGATCTAACAGAGACTTGAACAGTCACACACCTTTGTGCCATTTGTAAAACAGTTCCTGTTCAACATAGCTGTCATTTCCAAGGTGTTTGTTTTTACATTTTATCATGTTCCTGTACAAGCTTTCTGATGTTGGTATAGTGCTCTCAGAGAAAAATAGTTTCAGCAGGACTCATCAGTGGCATCTGGTTCCTGTAAAAAAAAAACAAAAAAAAAAAAAACAAAAAAAAAACAACTGTGAACAACTAGGGCTGCATCTAATTGTGATTTTTCTGGTTAAAATTGTGATTTAAAATTCACACAAAATATAAAGAACACCAGGTTTGTTGTGCCTACTTGTAGGGTTGCATAAAATAATAATAATAATAATAATTTACAGAAAACTACTATTTGGGGGGGGGCAGGTAGCCTATAACTATAAATTATTATAAATGTTATCCATGGTTAATTCATACTGGAAGCCGGAGGGCGCCCTGGCACAGAAAGGCCAAACATGTCTCACAGAAGTAAAATAATATATCGTTCAAGGATATTCATTATTCATTGTTAAATATGAAGACTATAAACACAACACGAGAGTATATGATTTATCTGTGTTCTTCAGCCATCTCGGGTATTAAGAATAACGCATATTTGTGAAGCAACTCTAATCAGCAATGGATTAATTTACACAGAATACTTCAAAATAATATACCGTCTGCCTCATTCTGTCATAAGAAGCCACTTGAGATCACAAATGAAAATTATTTCAAACACTTATGACTTTATGAAGTGAGTGTGTTTTGCTTTTCAAATGCATATGATAAGTGACTCAAACACACAGCGCTTACATAAAGAGACCATTGACTCCATGAAACATTATGAACGCGGTATTTAACAGTAAACACTGTCTGAACATACAGTTTATGTAACAATAACATGTCAATAATGTAAGTGGGAATAGATGACTTACCTCCGCTGGATATCTATTGCGTTCTTCTTCTTCTGAGGTAAATTTAGGGTAAACTCACAGCGCATCTTCCAAACTTGATGAAAGGCAGAGGAATCATGATGAAGCTGATGCTTTGTTTTGAATTGATGGGGGCATTTGCAGGTTAGCGTGCCTCACACATGGACGATTTGCTTGTCAAAGGCTGCACTGTACGTGGTCACATTACAGATAACGAAGTCAGGCAGAGAAGATTGTACCTCTCGTTGGTTTCATACGGATTACATAAACAGAGAATATTTGTTTTCAGTATGACTTTAACATTTACATTTAAAAGTAGACACTTCAAGCTTTCTAAAGACATCTTTCTCATCTCTGTGTGATAAATATTAGCTGAGTTTCAGTTCATTATTCAGACGTGTTTCAGAAAGTTTCTCGTGGAGACAGAGACAGTTGAAAGCGCACCCTGTTTATTTACTTTATTTTACAAAAACATAAGGTTTTGTTGTTATTGTGAGAGTACACATATAAAAGTAGACCCTTTATATTTTATAATGATTTCAAACACTAATCTGTATGGCCAAAAATGACTGAATACTTTAAGTTGCTTCCAGGAAATGAGGAAAAATCCAGCACTTCTGGTTCTCTGGGCTCAGAGGGTTAACCCATTCTAGTAAGTGCACACACGCTGCAAACCGTGGACACACACACCTGGAGCAGCCATTTTCCCCTGGGCCACCAGGGGAGCATTTAGAGGTTAGGTAGGGCACCTCAGTCATTTCCTGCCAGTACTGAGAATTAAACCCGCAACCTTAGGGTTACCAGTCTGACTCTTTAACCATTAGGCCACGACTGCCTCTATTCCTAATGCGAGAGAGAGAGAGAGAGACGTACCGATGTCGCCATTATGTTGTCGCCATGTCGTGGTGTTCTGATCAATCTGCTTGATTAGCGGCATTTAATCTGACTCGGGCTCAAACTGATACGGCAAAACCGATAACATCATTTACTGTTTGTGTTAACAATTGCTTTAGAAGCCTTGGAAACTGAAACACGTGATTATGGTGAGGGGAGTTACATTTCCGACACATGCTTGAGGTGTTTGGCCAATCACAGTGCACTAGGTCAGCTGGCCAATCAGAGCACTCTGGGTTTTTCAGAAGGAGGGGCTTTGAAGAAACCAGAACTCAATCAGAGGTTTTATGACAGATTGATATAATGTACAGTATGTGAGAAAATAATGTTTAGCATGTTAAAAAAAAAAGCTATTATTTTTGTTTACAGCCAATAAACAAAATAACCTTTTAAAATATCAACATATGGAGTCCTTATATGCAAGTCTGTTTGTCTAACAAAGCTATTCTATTACTTCAGAAGCCTGACTTTAATCATACTGCAATTGTGCATTATTTGACTGCTTCAGCCCACATGCATTGTAATTGCAAGAAAAACAGCTACCAGTAAATTACAATTTCAGCTATTGGATGAACGTTTTCTTTTTGTAGATTTTTAATTTATTTTAGGTAATATTTATATGCACAATAAGCCTTTAAGATTAGAGCTCTCTTACCTGGTTGCCACCCATTCCATGACAGTTGAAGAAGCCAACCTTTTCATTCTCTTTACGGCCCATGTTATCCACACACTGATTTGTCTCAACATTTCTGATCTATAAACAAGAGGACAATGTCTGAAGATTTCATACAATGTCGTATTCTTTTAATTGTATTTGTATTTATTTTTTACAGAGGTCTCAGCATAACCATACACATAAACCTGCACATTTAGATGTGTGCAGAAAGACAAACCAAAAGCTGAAAATGAAACGTTTTATTAAAAACTTTGATTAACAACCATATTGAATAAGACGAAAGTCTCACACCTCCCCGAGTGAGTAATATCTGCGTGGAATCTGAGAGTCGGGGTAGATGTTCTCCAGGTACCACGAGAAGGGTTTACACTTCAGAGTTTCCCTCAAAATCTTCCGAGAAGAAACATCCCCATAATCCACCCGAACCACACCTGAAGAAACACAAGCAATTAACATCCATTAAATGCATCATATTTTGGCCACTTGAGGTAAAAGTGTATGATAAATGAACATGTAAATGACCCAGTTCCAAACAAAACAAAAAAAAAATGATGAGAATAAGGAAAACATAGATAATGAGTCTATAGAAGCATCTGGAAAAACTTGGTCCATCTCCAACCTGGAGTGAACATGTTTACATATATTGAAGTCATATTTCAGCAATCTAGGGCTGTAGAAATGAACGAGCACCATTTAGGAACACGTATGATTGTGGAAGTGATGACACCAAAAACAAAAAACGGAACAGAAGAGATAATTCAACGACGACAGAAAAGTAAACTATTCCTTTATTCTCCAACTTAAGTGTGTGAAACAATGTTTAATTGGCTGATGAAGCAATGAAATGATTAAGAAACAGATAACGATGTTTAATTGCCCAAAATGTTAGAAATGCTCCATTATATTTGTTTTTCTAAAAATATTTTGATTTTGGTATCATTGACAATATCATGAAGAAGATGCATGAGAGTATGTTTGTTTGTTTGTATGTATTTATTTGTGTAATTATGTGTTTATTTATTGCAGTGATGTGAACAACTAGTGCTGAAATAAGGAGGGATTCCTGAACTCTTGATGCAGAAAAAACACTAGAGGGAGCATCAACATCACTTTTCTCCAGTAAATGCTCAATTTATATGAAACATTCTATCTGCTTACGATGAAATTCCATCCACCCATTCACCAAACCACTTATCTTCTTTATCTTATCTTCTAGATGGGTGGTCTCTTATATGTGTGGCTTTGCAGAGGAGGTACAATACATCTGCACGACACACACACAGAGCTGCTGACATCCCAGAGGCCTCAGCGATCAGAGCACACATTGACAGCTTAAGTGTCAGGCATCTGTGTCTTTCCGCTGAGTGTTGACTTTTGCATTTCTTCCGCCGTCTAACGTTTTCTCTCTGTATGTCTGCTTTGATATTTTCTGCTGCATTTTGTGACCTCTCTTTTCTCTCTGCCTCTCTCTCTCTCTCTCTTTGTCTGTGGTGTAGATGATAAATGATTTTGTGTGTTTCAGTAGACGCTGTGGGGCAGAGCTGCTCTCAGATGTGATCACTGGGTCTAAGTTATGTGCTCTTGTGTCCCCTGTTATCTCCCTATTTCTTTCCCCTCGGAGCTCAGACACCAATTAAAAGAATTTACCCTCATTCTTCTAAACCCATACAACTTTCTCTCTTCCAAGAAAAACAAATGTACACTCTGTTCTTTTCCATACAATGAAAAAAGGGAGTGACAGCTGTTCAAAAGGACAAATATATATATATATATATATATATATATATATATATATATATATATATATATATATATATATATATATATATATAAATGTATTATAAATGTAGTCCACAACGTGTTAGGTCAAAATTTAACAAATCGAAATTCATGCCATTATTTATAGAAAATTGTTGCAGCTCTCAAATCTCAACATTTCCACAAATGTGGAACATGCCCATCATTGACAAACTTGTCACATGAATTTCACTCTGTTCCCGACTCAAAGCTATTTTATGGACTCATAAAACATAATAACATAGCAAAATAGTCAATAAACCATATGGACTACTTTTATTATATTGACTAGTTTTATTGTCCTTTTTGGAGACTGACTGTATGATTAACCATTGTCATAATATGAAAAGAGTACTGGGACTCTTCGGTCTTCACCAGTCCACTTGTTTCCGAGACCCGAGCAAGCTTTGATGAGAACCCCAGACATGGGTTGGGTCTGTTATTAGTAGCCTTGGGTATCGAATTTTTAAATAAATGTGCTTTTACCAAATAGACTCTGGTAAGAGCTGAATACTCTTAAAACATATCAACTTTCCATTATTTGGGGTGTTTTACAATATTTTTATTATTTAAAACAAAACATATAAATAATTCTATAACATTATCATCATTATTATTATTCTCCCCCTTCTTCTTTAAGGCGTGCTTTTATGTAAATCACCAAACCCTACAGGACACAGGTGCATGTGGTCCATATAAATTGTGCTCTGCAATATACCTGAGCCATTCGAGAGAATAAGTGCAGGGATTTGCTTATTAATATTAACATAAATATAAACTTCCCTGTTATTAGAGGTGGTTTATCTACTTTTAACTGCCCACTCAAGCAGAAAAAAACGATGTAGTCTACTGTTGCCAGATATCAATTACAGAAAATCATCTAAATTATTTATTATCCAACTAATCAACTAAATAAAATTCCCAAAAATGTGACCATAAATGTATATTTTTGTGTTTTCCTCAAACAAAACTATTTGTGAAAACCCATAAAAAACAAAAACAAAACAAACATTCTGTCCTATTTTTGACTTATACAAAGTAATAGGTTACATTATCTGGCAACGTGGGTTAAAAACATATCTAACATAAACATTACAAAGAAGGATCAGAGAATGACTTTCATCTACAAATAAAATAGGAATATGGGCGTACTTTTACATCTTATTTGTCTATAATTTCTAATGGTAACACTTTACAATAATGTTCATTAGTTAAACATTAGTTAATGTGTACACTAACATGAACTAACTGTATTTACTAATCTTCGTTAACGTTAGTTAATGAATTTACATTTGTCATTGTTTGTTCATGTTGGTTCACAGTGCGTTGACTAATGTTAACAAGATTTTAATAATGTATTAGTAAATGTTGAAATTAACATTAACAAAGATTAATAAATGCTGTAGAAGTGCAGTTCATTATTAGTTCATGTTAACTAACGAACCTTATTGTAAAGTGTAACCTTTCTAATTTATCATCTCTGGTTTTGGTCTGTCATACCTGGTTGAAAAAGTCCCCACTCGTGTGATTTACTGGGGGCAGGCTGTTCAGACTTTACATTCAGGTACAGTTGAGTTCAGGAAAAAATAAATAAATAAAAAATTGCCATTGGGTTGGTCTATTTTTATTAGGCCAGTCTCAAATCAGAAATTGAGAAATTATACAATGTAAGTTGCTTTAGATAAAAGCGTCTCTCAAATGTATATATAAGTGATTCAGGGTACAGATCATAGAACTAGACATCTAGTGTGAATATTGTGCTACATATCTAACTGTGTATTCCATGCACTGAATACAGAAAGTCATACACATTTTGAATAGCATTAGGGTATACAGTAAGTACATGATGACCGAACCTTCTTTTTTTGGTCATTTAAATGAGTAAAGATTTGACACATCCTTCTGTTGAGCCCCAAATCTTTTCATTCCAAATGATAGTATCTCTATCCTAAGAACAGCCAATGCCCTAGACTCTAGACATACCAGACCACACTATTTATTCATCACACACACACACACGCTCCAGTTGGCACACCACAACACAACACCACTGGGACGCCTTTCCAGGAACAATCTCCCTCCTGTGCTCCACATTACCACAGAGTTCCTCCTGAATCTTTCCTTCTCAAGTGAACTGACAGAGGTTTCAGTAAAGGCTAATCTCATTATTGTCCTTGTACAGGATGCTGAGGCTTTCTAACCTCAATATAGCACTACATTTCCCAGGTCTCCCTGGGGGCGAGATGCAGATAAGAAAAGCAGAACGTTCATGAATACGTGAGCAGCAAAGCAGAACTTAGACACTTAGCACAATGCCAGGCATGAATAAAATATGGAAAATCTCTCATCAGAGTGAAATGTGTGTCCGGCTGATCTGCTCTGGCAGAACCGCTTGCAGGCTGTCATGAAAAAAGTCCATATCAGCAAATATGAGCAAGACAGATGGATGTAAAGTGTTTTAGGGGGATGTGGCACAGTTAAAGTTGAATGGGGATAAAATATTCATGTTTCATGGTAGGAATAAGAGGCACTGTACTGGCAAGTTTGTGAAACAAAATTTGTGAATAGTAGCATAATTTGATTTGTTGACTAACATACTTGTACTAAGTACTAAGTACTTGGCTATAATTGTGGTGTGTAATTACAAATATATTTAAATACTGACAGAAGTTTCAACAGAAATTGCATATTACGGTAGCACTTTATTTTACAGTCCTATTCCCCATGAACATATGTACATATTATAGTAATTACAATAACTGTGTAATAACTATGTACTAACCCTGAACCTACCCCTAAACCTAACCAATATAGTTAACTTATATTACCCATTACTTACTTAAGTACACTGTAAGTACATGTAGTGTAAATTAAAGTGCAACCCATATTACAAAGTGTATAAATGCTTGCCAGTACATCCTGCAGTACACTTTAACCATATTTCAAGTAATTATGAAATTACATATAAAGATGTACTTAAGTCCTACTTAAGTGGGTAAAAAGGGACACTTTTTCTAATTGCGTTTAATATAAAACATTTTCAGTTAATTATAAATAATATGCAATGGGTCTGAAATTACTGAATTACATTCAGTTATATCTTATAAAATGTATTATTTCCTTAATAAGTATTGAGAGGAAGTGTGGTGAAGGAATTGCTTTTCAAGAAATGTAGTCTGCTTTTCTACTGTTTGGGTAAGCTTGAGGAGCGCTGTGTTTGTACCAGGACAAAGAAAGCAAATAAAAGATTACAACAATGGTCTAGAAGGCTGAACGATAAGATAATTACAATCTTTCACAACAACCGTGACCACATGTGCAAATCAATACGCAACTTATAGAAAACATCTCTGTAAAGAAAGCCATACGTCGTGGTGGCACTAAGGAAGACCTGTGAGAACACTGTTACTGCTTCATTAAAGAACAAGCTTAGGGGAATTGAGGCTTAATTTCACTTTAACTTTTAGTTGTGCTTGAAAGTAGTAGACAACAACCATAATCAAAGATTACCAAAGATAACGCGATGCTCCATCTCAGTGGAGTGTCATTTAAATATTTTCTGAAGAGTATTACCTGGTGAGATGATGTAGAAAAAATCTTTGAACTCATCCATCCAGACTTCAGCAAGTCGTCTGTTGTTCTTGTTGATCACCTGACCAGTTCCACCAGGAAAGCTGTATGGTGTGGCTTTCCTGAATACATGCCCTACATGAGAACATGTAACTATCTCTAGAGATCCTCCACACTGCCAGATCTATACAAAAGGAATGAAATCAGAATCATTTTAAAAATTGGTTTCATACAATTACAGTAGAAAGACTATTTATAAATACAGATATGTCATAGCAGAACATTATGAATATGTGAGACATTTATGACCCCTGCTTGTGTTCTTTTTTTTAATATCTTAAGCAATAAAATGGAACTCTTACCCGAAAAGACATCTCAAGATTTTCACCTCCCCATATGTCCATTCCTGAGTCATAAGTGCCAATCTCTTCAAAATAAGTTCGGTCAATTGAGAATAGACCTCCTGCCATCGTGGGAGTTCTATAGAAAAGATTCAAACTAAAAATTCAGCATTAAAAAATAAAGCTGACAGGGTTTCTATATGTACAGAGACCATCAATAGCTACAGTAGGTCAAGTGATGTGAACCATTGTATTCTGTGTAGGAGAATCCTCTGATCAATAAGCTTTTTTATAAGGATGTAACAACACATCGATATGGATTGATGCATCAATCAAATGACTAATGCTATGACACGCACATATTAGACCACACAAAAGACTGAAAGACTTTCTTGACTGTTATGCCCTGTTAACTGCTTATCCCATTGAGCCAGCCAATGATGAAATGTCATGAGATGACAGTGTTTTTTTGTTTGTTTGTTTTTTGTAGATGCTGCAATTGGGTTTCAGAATAAACAATTTTTAGAGAATAACTGTTGATGTTATATTTTGGTTTAATTTTAATAAAATGTATCTGGTTGTGCAGAACACATAATATCATTACATAATATCAAAATTACTTCAAAATAATCAATATATTTACTGTAGTCCTCTGAATCTAACCATATCGCGGCTTGATTTGAGGCATCGCAAATGTTGTATCGTCGACGAAGAGAATCGATGTCAGATTGTATCGTGATGAAACGTCTGATTTATACGCCTAATTTTTAAAATGACAACTGTTTGTTTTGCATAACAGATTTGACAGACAAATTAAATTTAAAAGTAATGCATTTTAAAACTGTCATTAAAAAATAAATTCTCAAGTTAATAAAAGAAATACATAGTTCAGTCAGGAAATTCTATCGAACAGTTTTCTGCTTTGACCAACAGATCTGTTTGTGTGTTTGTTTCTCTACGTAGTGTATTTATCTCCCTACCTTCTTTGCAGCAGCTTGCTTTCTATTAACCATATTTAAGTAAGTGTTACAGCAGTAGCCTTCACTCATGGAGCAGCAGCAGCAGCAGCGTAGCAGATCTGGGCCTCCAAGATTAAGCCTATGTGCATTCCAGTCTTATCAATAAATGCTGTTTAAATCTTTTCTGAGAGTTGTCATGATTGAACTGGTATAAAGAGGTGACAATAGCAGATTTGAGTTTTACATTTTGCTTAATAGTTAATTAAAAATTGGTAGTGCTGCAGTGACAGCAACTAAACCACTGTACCACCTACATTACATCCTGTCAGCTTAGCTAAGAAATATCAGCTATTATGTGATGGTTTTGAAATATTTGGAAAAAAGGCTGGGTGACATTATGAAGCTGTTGTCATTGTGTGTGTTTGAAAGAAGCAATGTAGAACATTTAATTGTCAGTGACATTTGTGTATAATTAACAGGATACTGAACTTACATACACATTATACCATTCTTACATTACATTTTATAAATTTATTGATAATATCATTAAATGATAAGTTTTATTCTCATTAATTAAATTAATGAAGGAAATTTCAAAATAGAATACAAATTGTATTACCTAACAGGAAGGGTCCGGTCCCCCTTGCGTCGATCCATCTCTCTCTGAGGAACTGGATACCATCTAAAGTTGAGTTTCCAGTTGAATCCCCCATAGGTCATATCTGAGCCGGCCATATACTCGAATGTCTCATCACTGATGACATCAATGATAGGGCAGACCACAGCCCTTCTAGAATGACAAAAATAACCCATTCACCTTCAACTGGGCGTTGGAGTGAAAAAACTTTAGTTTTTTCAACATATCAAATTAATTACAGCCATTTACCAGTCACTGATGATGATCAACAAAACATTAGAAAGCTACAAAAAAAGCCAAAAACTTTTCTTTTACAGTTTTTTTTTCACTAAGTTCTATAAATTTAGGATTAAATCCTTTGATATTGTTAATATGTCTGTCCAGCAGTAAGTTAACTTCTGTTGGTAACGGAACAGACTCTTTAATATTATGACCTTTGCAGCACGGAAGAACATTCTTTTGTGCTGGAACACTTTGAAAGGCTGGCAAATGAAGTTTATACGACTGGAAAAATGTACATGTATAGTCACAACAAAGGTATTTGAAACAAAAAAATATACTGAATTGCATTAATAGTGCTTGCATTTTCAGGGCTTTAAATCAACAAACACACCTAAAGAATGCTCAAAAGATTATACCACCCTAAGATCCTGGATTCAAGTGAAAGTCAGGTTTAAACTGCTTTTGCAATTGACTATATTATAAATGTCCAAAATGACTTTCCATAATGTCAGGGTCCTGATCAACCTGTCTTGATTTATTTTGCAAATAATGCTCGGCTGACTGGACATTATCCGTTGTGTAGCAGAATAATCGTAAATACATTTACAAATAGAAACAGTCCACGTTGTAGCTCATGCGTCCATGTTAATTGGATAAACAGCTTCAGCAACACTAGGCTGATTTTGATCAATGCAAACTCAATACACGAACTGCAAATGACCAACTCATCCCTTACTGCTCAGTGATTCTGCCAGACAGGAAAGTAAAAATCTTTAAAGCACGTAGCACAGCACATGCTTGAACAGTGAGGTTTCTTGTATCAAAGCGCACCAAGGCATGAGGCCGAGCGACACAGCTTCCAAGAATGTACAGTAAGTGTCTGAGTGTGTGTGCTTGGTAGAGTAACAGGATATTCATAGTAATGCAATTCTAAATCTAAATCTTCTAAATGCAATTCTCTAAATGTTCTGTACCTGAATCTGTGTGAACGTAATAAAGATCCCATTACAAATGGAGGACATGTCACACTTACTGATGGGTAAAAGGATTATAATTTGAGAAACCATGAACTAAAGCAGCTGGCCTCAGCACACCTTCAATGCGGCTTAGAATTACTTAAAATGAGACACAAAACTTTAAAATAAGCTAAAACACAGTCAAAGTCAAGATGTAAGGTGACATTAACAACTCAAGGCAAACATCTTGGAGCACTACTTGCTGAAAAGACCTCCGTTTAATAGTCCCAGAAGGTGCTCTTTGGTTGGGTTCAAAATTATATCAATAGAAACTACGGATCCAAGGCACTTCCAAAATGTTAAAGCACCTTTATTGAAACATGGCTATCTCTGGAAACATTAAAAATCACTAAATCACTGCACACTGATGCATTTCAGCCATCCAGCCTTCCTCAGAGTGTGTCAGGTACAAAATTAGTGACAGGTGTAAATATAATCAGTGGCTCAGTAGAAATGGGAGAAAGCAAAATGATCATTATAGTGTGGACAAATAGTATCATTAACAATTGCAAAGTATAATCACACACACACACACACACACATCTATATATCTTGGTGGTAATAACAATAATTATCATACTGATAATCATTTCACAAATATGACGTTCCTTGCTGTTCCTCATTCAAACCAGGAAAAATGGTGGCTTTTAGCTGAAAAATCCAGAATTAGATTGTCATATTTGTGAAATGATTATCAGTATGATTATTATTATCATTATTATTACCACCAAGATATATGTATATAATTTTGTGTGTTTGTGTGATTATACTTTGCAATTGTTAATGATACTATTTGTTCACACTATAATGATCATTTTGCTTTCTCACATTTCTACTGAGCCACTGATTATATTTACACCTGTCACTAATTTTGTACCTGACACACACTGAGGTAGGCTGGATGGCTGAAATGCATCAGTGTGCAGTGGTTTAGTGATTTTTAATGTTTCCAGAGCCATGTTTGAATAAAGGCTTTTAGAACTGGAAGAAGTGCCTTGGATCTGTAGTTTTTATTGATATAAGCTGACATGTGACTTTTTTTTTTTTTTTTTTAAACCAAATAATTTAAGAACCGGGATTTCCCAATTTTGGACAACCTGGATATATCAGGAATTTTTAAAAGTGTGATTTCTAGACCTGAAGATTATGATTACCCCATCTGGAACAACAAATAAATAATATAGATAATGGGGCAAGATAACACATCAGGCAAGAATGCCATTCATAAAAAAAAAAAATAATAATAAAAAATACTAAAAGATCAAAATCTTAATTTAAGCCAAAAGGAGGCGTAAGTTTGTAAATGAAACTTTCAAATGTATATTTATCAATATATGCCAAGAATTCACTTTTGCATTGCCTATACATTTAAGTTGTTCAGTACTGTACAGAATAAGGTGGACAGAATTCGTAGTTCAGGACTCAGGAATGTCTTCAATTCAGTACACTCACCTGTCCTCTTTGATTCGGGCCAGCAGCGGCTCTAACCAGCCAACAGTGCACTCACAGTGGGCATCCAGGAAGGTGATGACCTGCCCTCGTGTGGCCGCTGCCCCCCTCAGCCGTGCTCGAATCAAACCGGATCGCTGTTCCATCCTCAAAATTCGTACTGGAACCTCCAGAGTTGAAACATAGTCTTCCAATTTCTTCTTTAGAAAATCTAAAAAAAACAAACAAACATCTACATAGATGAGATTATGGTGGACAACACATCTTAACGTTGCACTATTGAGGTCTCTAAGAAGTGGAACGTAAATGGATTGTATATAAATCAGAATTGCACAAAGTTATTCTGCCATTGACTGTTGAGTTGTTCCTTATACCAAAGGAACAACTCAACATGGAAGCATAATTAATATGATCAGTAAATCAAAAGATGTGACTAGGACCTCTTTCACTGGCATCATCCACCAGTAGTATCTCAAGCAGCAGGTGTCTGGGCGAGCGGTTTATGGCGCTGTGTATAGTTCTTAGGAGTGTACTCCATGCCTCATTATGAAACACGATCACAATGCTGGTGTTTGGAAGGTCATCGGGGTATGTTTTCGTCTTACAGCTGAGGAAAAAGCAAGAACAGAACCATGTTTAGACAGTTGAAAAATTTGGTTTTTAACAATGCATATTGTGCAAAAGCAGATTTACAGACAATCATGATGTTAATATTTATGAAATGTTAATTTCTTCATGCCTTGCATTTAGCACATTAGAGCTGGGTGATAAAGTACAGATTACATTTTGTGGCGATATAAACAATCAAGCAGCCAAGATTTGCTATATAGTATATATTGCTTTACATGAGTGTACTGAATGTATTCAGGTAAAGTTGGATGTATATCCAACCCTAAACATAACGGTGGGCGATAATATATTTTATATTTTGCAACAATATAAACAAGCGTTTGAGATTTGCTATAGTATGGCTTATGTTGAGTGTAATTAATTTATTATGTGGTGCCAGGACAAGACTTCCTTAAGATTCCTCAAGTTTCCTTAAGACCATAAGTTTTCAATTGCAATAAAGACTGAAAACATCTAAGTAGAGTATATTGTGAATCATTCTATCATTTTGTGCATAACTTTCAAGACACGTTTGTCGCAGGCTGAATTAATAAAGCAATATAGCATTGAATCATTGATGATCTCTGATACTGAACACTGATTTCATACAAACATAAAATCAACTGTCTGCAATTATATTCTTCTTGATTAAAAGAAGGGGAAATATATGTCGTTTGCATGTTGTTTACATGTTGCTTGCAAACACTTGTATTAACTTAGAATGCAGGGCTTTCAATGGAGAAAGGTGCTTTTTGCAAGCAAAATGATAATTCTGGTATTTAAATATCTAGCAAGCCAAACCCTGCATCACATACATACAGAGAAAATAACAAGAAATGGTTCCCATCACAAAACAGCCAAAATCACTTCAGTTATAGAATATGGTCTTACTCTTCCATGAAGTGAATAAAACAAACAAACAAAAAAAAAAAAACTGTATCAAGCATTGCAAAGTGTATTCTGCTGCGGTCTCAAAACAGTAGCTAGTGGTCTAATGTCACCAACAGATCCCAAATAAAGCATGAAACTGCACAGGACTCAGCTGAAAAATGAATGAAAAGAGATAGATGAGCACCAGGGGAAAGAGGTTTATAATTCTGCTTCTCTTTGTGTGCACAGACAGGATGGGGGCAAAAGGGTCCAAACTGGAGGCAGATTACAGATGATCGCATGCAGCATCTATCTATGAATATCGCCCAAGAGTATCCCACAGGAGATTTCTGCTGTAGGCAGTGAGTGAATTGGACAAAAAATAGAGCTGCTGAGTTATTTTACTGCAATATTATACCAATGTTGTTGCTCTAGGAGACAAATGGATTTAATCCTACCCCAAGGTGTTTTCTTACATTTTTTCTAAATTATTCATCAGTAGCACAAGCATCACTATTACTATTGCTCATAGCTGTGATTAGCGATCAACAAACCCATAACCCCAAAGTATTCAACTTAAGCATGTAACTCGTTCCACACTATGGTATGGACATAAATGTTTCCTCAAATCAAGCAGGTTGCAGGGTATTAATTGCGTAAGTGATCTAACATTTTCAACAATTTTGTTGTCCAGCTGACAATTTTCACCTGGTAGATGATAAACAGAAAAAATATTTCAGAATTAAATTTAAAGACCTGAGCAATATATCTATTTCTAGACTTAGAGGTGGGGTGTTTTAACTTGGGCTGGTAAGAAACCACTTGTCAACCATCTTTAAGATCCCAAGTAATACACAGTAACAAACTTAAAACCACTCGAAATACCTCAGCAAACTTATAGCAACATTGGGGTATAACCTAATATCGTGGTAGTAAATTTTGTATGGGCAAGCACCACTGACATTTTCTGCAGGATGTGTAAAAATCTAGTTCTAGTTCTCCTCCCTCTTTCTATCTCAGTGTAATGAAAAAGGTCTTTGTTTACAGAATCCAAAGAGCCATTCAAGTTACATAATGAAATCCCAGAGAGCTGTTAGAGCAAAACATGCCACATTCATCTGCTGCGTTTGAGTTATGCCACCGTTCAGCAAACTGAAGGATGTCACCCCTCCCTGCACTCATTGATGTATGATTCTCTTTGAGGAAACATTTGCTCGGCATTTTACCAAAGATCTGGTATTTTCATTCCCTGTTTCTTCCAATTTGTTTGACCTTAATGCTTTATTTTAAAACCTTAAGGGAATGTGTAGCAACTTCAGAAAACTCTGAAATAAAAACTTTTACAATTTATAATAATTTTCATAATAATAATGATAATGAACAGTAACTAAAAGACATGTTTTCGTTCTTACCTCCTATTCTTGTTAACAAATAACAAAATGGATGTTTAAAACATTTAAATCTAAATTTATAAAAGTTGTACCGGGCTTGTGTATTTGTGGTTGATGTTGATGTCTACAACAGTGGTTTCCAAACTTTTTAGATTAGAGTACCCCCAGAAGGGTTTACCATCCTTCTGCTTGAGCCCTCTCTTTCACTTAGACTACAGTCACACCTTTTCCATTAAAAGGACAATATTAGGCACCTAAATTGATTTTCCAGTGCATATTTTTACCTTTATGAATAACTTTATAAAATAGTTTTAAATATTAAACTAAAACCGCCAGTAGGTGGCAGCAAGTCACTGTTTTTATGAGTGAGTCATTGAGTCATTCATTCAGTAACAAAGCAAGTGGCTGTATTTATGAATGAATCAATAGCTGTGTTTCCATTAGATTTGCACAAAATTTGTGATATTTTCTAAATATCGATAAAAAACAATTGCGAAATGACGCTGTTTCCATTAACCGATATTATGTGACTAAAATGTCTTTTTTTCCTCTTGCGATAAGTCATTACAAAAATCATGGCAACAAATGTTGGTAGCTTTACATATATCCCAGCCACTACACTAGCCATTATTTTTAATCAAAGGAGACATACATGTATTTTCTAAGCATTTATGGCAAGGAAGCCCCTTATACTTTGGAGAGGCCATGTATGAGGTGTTGCTTGGGTGTTTCTCCCTCCTATCTGCTTCAAGGTCTTGATCAATTCAAATTGTGGCATTTCTTTGTTGTTTAGAATCCAGTAGTCCTGTAATGCTATTGTCTTTTATGAGTTTAATGAAGAACTCTCATCTTCTGTCCAAACATACCACGGCCTTTTAAAGAATTATCGCTTTTACATACGGCAGGTGACCTGTAAATGCGAAAAAAACTGCTTCCACTGTAGCTGCCTTTCGAAAGGGAACTTTGAGTTGCGTCGTAACGCTAGGGGAACCACCTCCATGGGAACCGGTGTCTGAAATACATATCCAATCTTGGCAATATCAGATTGATTGGCGACAGCCCATGACATCATAATAATGCGACCCACGTGTATATAAGGGGCGCCCAGGTAACGTCATCCTCTTTTCGCCTTCAGGGACTGTTATGTGTGAAAGACTATCGTGGCAATTATGAAACGCACAGACAAACTAAGTCTGTGGATCCGTGTAACTCGTTATCTGACACCAGATTACACACACAAGCTGTGCGTTCTCTGTCTGCGCGAAGAGCATGCAGGGGAAGTTCTCTACGTGGGCAAACTGTGAACGTTCCATTCTCGTCTGGGTCTCTTCTCGAGGGAAGAGAGTTCAGCATCTGGGCCTGGTGGTTCGGGTCCCACTCGCGCTGAGGCAGAGCGGAGTCTCAGATCATGGGGTGTTCAGATGGAGCTCGCCCAACAGTTGAGATGGGTGTGACCGCTCATGTGATACGGCGGATCACGAGAGGGAAGCAGCTGGGAGAGGATGCGTTATTTTCTACATCTGCAGTCCAGCGGAGAGTGCTCTTCCAACCAAGCAGAAGATGGCTGGAAAGAGTGAGTAAATAACTGATTTCTCTCAGCCACCCTGTATGCTGAGCTGTCGATTACAGCGTGTTAGGTGAGAGGCCACACGTATTCAAAGGAATGACGATCGGTTTCTGGCCATAATCCTATAGTTCTAGTGAGCCTTCCATGCCTTCCTAAACTTAATACTGAGGCTGAGGGGGCATGGAAGAACCCATGTTCTGTATGCCCTTTCAGGTTTTAGGGTGGTTTAGGGTGGCCACCTTGTGGCCGCAGGATGAACTGTTTCAGTCTAGGTAATATGTAAATACTGAAGTATTTTCTCTTTAGACCACTGTTCCCTGCATAGGGGTTGTGGAAATAATATGGGTATGTATCGATGCCAAAAGTAGCTGACTAATAATAAACTTTTTGTTTAGCACTTTCTTGCATAGATACAGCTCAGACTCTGCCATCTATGGCAGCGGGTCAGGCTGGTGCTGCTCTGCACACGATGGCTGTGTGGCAGGCGCACCAGGCTGTCCTGCGGAGAGACTTAGACCAGCGGCATTCAAGACACGCATGCTGCTGAGGTCTGAGTCCTCAACCAGACAGATTTGGCCTGGCCCGTCCCGACCTGAGGGCCGCGGATATGGCCAGAAGGCTAGTGTCACCTCTCGTGGACCCCTCCGCGGAGTGGACACATAGAAGGCGAGACTCTAGGAAGAAGGATCTGAGAGAGGTGATCCTTCAAAAATGTGTTCAGCATCGTTGATGGATCACCTCATTCTGAAGGTGTTCATAACTACCCGCTCCGTTCTTCTTTAACCCGAGGCACTTCTGACATCAGGCCTGTGGCTGGGCTGATAAGGAGTATTATGATTCTGGTCTGCCTTTGGCTTTGATAGTGAGAGTACCCTTTTAGGCTTGCAAGGGTAGAAGGCACCACGTCTCCATGGTGGAGGTTGCCACCCTGTGGTCACAGGTTGAACTGTCTTAGGTTTTATTCTATTAAATATTATCTAAAATACTAATGTATTTTCTTTGTAGACCGCTGTTCCCTGTGTAGGATGTGTGTGGGCATTTAGTTAAAAATAGGAAAATGTATATTTTTATTAAGTTTCGTAGGGCCCTGAAGTCCCCTTAGGATGGCTATAATGATTCTTGATTGATGATTCTTGATGATTTTCATTAGTGAGTAAGTTGGCCTCCTTACTTGAGAGAAAGTGGTTTTGAGGCCGCTGCTCTGTTGCAGGCTGGCCCTTTGCAGGACGCCTAACTAGCCACCTTACACCTAGAGTAGTTTGTCTCCTCTTTATTTGGAGAGCTGTTACAAAGAGACAAGCACTTCTGATTTCAGATAGATCAAATGTGTAGCGCCGGCCCACTGGGCCACCTGACATTGTTACCTGGTTTGGCAGCTCTGAGGAGCGCCAGGTAGATCTATGCTTTGTGGGCTGGCCCTCACCAGGACCACCCTGTCAGCTGGCCTAGGCTAGCGCTAGGGATACTTAAGGCGATCGGCAAAACATTCCTGCCTCAAAAATGTAATCCCTAGTGCTGGCCTCCTCAATAGAGAGTTGTCTGGCCAATACCCACCCCCTCTGCATTGGGGCATAATGCAGGTTGGTGTGGAGGCAGAATAGGCGTTCCAAAAAAATAAAAATTCTATTTGGGAATTGTAAGTGCTTTTGCAGACGTCTCGCATTTCATAGGCTGAGCTACTGTCAGGCCATTACTAGACTCTGCTTAAGCCAGCTGGTGTAAGTTTGTACTCCCCTTGCTTAGAGGGTAAAAAGTGTTTTTACGGAGTACACTTGTTGTTGGCGATGTGAATAGGTCCCAGGCTTAGGCGCCGTTTAATAGTCTAGTCTATCGCTGCTACTAGACTGGTTAAAAGGTAGTAGGCTTTAGTAGGCCTCCCTTCAAAGAGAGTCTCCACCAGGTTGAACTCCTAGCAGCCAGCACATGCACTGTCAGGTAGCTGGCCTTAGCAAGCCTTCCTGTGAACAGTGCCCAGTAAACGGGTTTCTGGTAGCTATTTTGATTGCTTTCAGATAGTAGGCCTTAGCGAGCCTCTCTGTGGTGAGCCCCATCAGTGTGGATGTTGTAGCAACAAGACATGCTCCGGGTAGCTGGCCTTGGCAGGCCTCCCTGTGAGCGAGTCCCCAGCACTTTGGGTACAGTGAGGCAAAAAAGTATTTAGTCAGCCACCAATTGTGCAAGTTCTCACACTTAAAAAGATGAGAGAGGCCTGTAATTTTCATCATGGGTACACTTCAACTATGAGAAACAGAATGAGAAAAAAAAAATCCAGAAAATCACATTGTCTGATTTTTAAAGAATTGTGTGTAGCTGGCCTCAGCAGGCCTCCCTGAGAGTCAGCCCCTAATAAGTTGGTCCATGGCAGCTAACAATGACTACATTTAGCCAGTAAACATTTGCAATCGAGATGTTTGGCCTTAGTAGGCCCCTCTGAAGGTGAATTCCCCACATTATGGTTACTTCTCTGCCAGTCAAGACTTGATACCAGGTAGTTGGCCACTGTAGGCCTCCCTGATGCGAGTCCCCATCAGTTGGGTATTGGTCAACAAGGTCTTGTCAGGTGGTTGGTCTTTCTGGCCTCCTTGAGACCGAATACTACTAGTGTTGCAGGCTGGGCTAACCTGGTTCACTTTCGTATTCTAGCCGATAGCTTGGTCGACCTAATAGGTTGAGCTTATACTCTCCTCATTCTCATGGCGGTTTTCAGTACTTAGCTCCTTAAGTCTGGCAGAGGTTGAAGGCTTCTCTCAAGGCCTCCCTGTTAGATCAGCCCTTAGGGGGGTTCCCTTTTTAGAGTTCTGCTTTTCAGGATGCCCGTCTTTAAGATCCGGTCTGAGCTGGTCTACTGCCCTTTCTGCAGTCCCTCTTTCTGGATGTCTCTTTGTGAGACTTCTGTGTCTAGAGACTCTGTTTCTGAGGAAACAGACAGGTTGTTGACAGACTAGGTTACTAGTACAGCTAGAAGCCGGGTCAGCATCCCTGGTGACATTCAGGGTTGACTTTCTTCCCCTGAGAAGTGACTGGCTGGGCTGCCTTCGGGCCCCTAGCCACGCTCCCTTAAAGGGACCCCTTCTGCTTAAGTTGTTAGTTCCAGGCCTTGGCAGGCCTTCATATGTAAAATATGGAGGCCTCTTCGAGGCTTAGAGCTGAGGTTTTGACTTTGAATTTGCCTGATTCTGACAGTAGTCACTGCCATACGTTGGCATGCACTCCCCTCAGCATGGCGGCGTGGGTATATCATTCCCCTAGCGTTACGACGTAACTCGAAGTTCCCTTTCGAAAGGGAACGTCACAGGTTATGTATGTAACCATAGTTCCCTGAGAACAGGGAACGAGAAGTTGCGTCTCTTTGCAATGCCTCGGGGCCCGCCTGCTTACAGTCCCTTCAGACGATAAGCGGATGACATGTTATCTGGGCGCCCCTTATATACACGTGGGTCGCATTGTTATGATGTCATGGGCTGTCGCCGGTCAATAAGATATTGCCAAGATTGGATATGTATTTCAGACACCGGTTCCCGTGGAGGCGGTTCCCCTAGCATTACGACGCAACGTCTCGTTCCCTGTTCTCAGGGAACTATGGTTACATACGAAACCTGAGACGTTTTCCAAAATATTCCTTTTTCGAATTTCCTGAAAAACCACCTCATGCGAGCGTAAAAACTTGTATGCGATATATATAGTGTTTTTGCAAAATTGATGTTTCCATTGAGTGTATTTTCAATTCTCAATTTCAATTTGCGCAATTTAATGGGCTATTGACTCTTAGAATTTGTTCAAAGCTGCAGAATTGTTCTGCTGTGGTTTTCGTTGAAATTATTTAGTTGTAAAATAAAGTAAATACTGACAGAACTGTGTTTTGTTTTTTGAATAATAATCAATGACACATTTGCAACCATGTGGATATTTGGGAATTAAATACAAGAGCTCACACAGGGTATGTTTTTGTATCAAAAAATATTTGACTCTTAAATTGATCTCAATCCACTATCTGTGTCTATATTTGTTCTTCATGCGAGTAAGTGCTAAATCCTCACTTTTACAAAGATGCATTGTCGAGAACAGCAGTAATTTTATTTGCTAAGGCAGCAGACTCTTCCAAGAAGGGTTCGCTGCAGCCTGCGGGGGACATCCAACCCCACCCACTCCAAGTGTGATGTCAGAAGCCGAACCCGTGCCCAATACGTCACCTCATGACTCCCCACAAAACCACTTCACCAGAAATTCCGCCCTACAGGTAATTTCATTGGTTACAGTGATGGGTAGGATTAGGGATCAGTGTTTGGTGTAGGCAATCGTATTGTGACTGACATGACCAGTAAAATCTCAAGAATCAACTGCAGCGTGGCATGGGCCTGGATTCTGACATCACACTTGGATTGGGCCGTGTTGGATGTCCCTGCAGGCTATACCGAGACGCTTCTCGACTCTGCACACAACCCATCATATGCATGCTGCTTGTGTGGATGCAGTCAGTTTTGACCACAAAAGATGAGGTAATTTGATTGGATATTATGGATTTCCGGCATTTAGCCAGAAATACATGCTCAGTTTTAATGTTATTTTAATGAGGGTAGAATTAAATTAACTACTCAGCATTTTGTTTGCATACCCCCTCCTGTCACCTCACGTACCCCAGTTTGGGAACCACTGGTCTACAATATATCAGCTCAACTAACTAACACTAACACAACTAACTAATTGTCAAATCATAATCTTACCCTATTCTCACAGAGAAATTGCTAGATTTAGAATGTATGTGTACAAAACCCCAAAACTTTTACCACTGTGATGACAAATACCATTTTGCAGCCAGAGCACACCAACCTATTACGTAATCACCATAGAATAATCGAAGTTTGAAGGTGTTTGACAACCAGCACAAAGGTTTCTAAAAATTTGTCAGCCGTTTGGAACCATCGACGCAAACTCCTAACAAACTTTGTTATAGCCCAATTTTGATCAAAATGACGTCACACCTGGGGCCTTATCATTACGTTTTGCTAATCCATTTTACAAGATGTAAAATAAGTCACTGATGTCTCCAGAGTGTGTATGTGAAGTTTTAGCTCAAAACACTCCACAGATCATTTTTATGGCATGTTAAAATAGTTATGGGGGTAAGCAAAACTGTGTGTCCCTTTAATTGCAAATGAGCTTCAAGAAGTAAGCAACTCCATGTTTATAGTGAGCTTTCACTACAAGAATAACAAATTATTGCTGTTTATATTCAAAAATAAACATAAAAAGTATTTTAGTTTCTAGCCATTTCTTGAAATCTTTCTTCATAAAACACAAAGGGCCAAAAAATAATGCTGATTTGTGTTGTTTGGATTTTGGCAGCTTGAGTCATTAATGTAATCATGGAGCATTTGTACAAACCGTACAAACACACACACATGCTCACCCGTCCAGCCTGACATCTGGCAGACTCCTGTTGAGCGCAATCATGTCACTCGCCATCAGGTTGAACTGATTGATTTTAAATAGCTCTTTCATCTTGTCCTGATCTTCTTTGGGAATAATCACAGCTTTCCCCATTTCACCTGGAGCCTCATGGGTGCGTGACATCACCGCTGGAACAGAGAAAGCAGCCAGTGTGGATTATTTATAAAAAAAACAAAAAACATTGCATGATACTCTGACCTTTAGCCCCAATCTGTCCATATATTTCTTACACACATGTTTTGTTTCTGGTTGGTTTGTTACAAATGTGTCAGCCATGACATCTAAAAAGCTGCAATGTGCTTTTAAAATAAAAGGGAATTATTCAGGATTTTCTCATTCAATTCCCACAGAATAAAAATGTCACGCCCTTCCTTATTTCTTGTTGAGCATCCTTGTGAAGCTAATATTTACAATTTATTTCACATATGGAAATAAAATGGCTTGTAAATACTCAAGCTCAGAATATCACAACCACACATTGCACATGACTTGTAGTATTTGACTTCAACTTTCAGAGACTTCACTGCAGCTAAAACCCATCTAAACTGGCAACAGTGTTCTGAACCATTGATCCATGTTATAGGATCTGTCAACACAGACACTTTCTGTCCTTGAAATTTGACTTAACACTGTTATCAAACAGATTGCAAAGACATCAAGCAAGTCATGAACATTTTTTTATTTGAAAATTATTTTAATCTGGTGAAAATAGAGGTCATACTCGAGTAGAAAAAATAAACCTAGAAAAAAATATACAGTTACTGATATTTGCATGGCCAAAATGTAAGACAAAATTCGGATAACTTGTAATGTAACTCAATGTTCTTTATATCTCTATTTCTAGGGAGCACAGTGCTCCCTCTGGCTCCAACTTGGTCCATCGTCACCCTGGTTCTGCCATGAACTTCCAGGCCTCCGACTGTACTTTAGCCCTCCACCCTTTCGGCTCTTCCATCCCTCTGGCTCTGCCCTAGTCCTCACTCGCTCTGGGCCTTAGATGTTGCCCTGGACCGTCAGGCTCTCCACCTCTTCCTCCATCTGTGCCCAGGTTTCATCCGGAACGTCCACCGGTGCTCCATCTTGGCTCCTCCCTCTTTCGGCTATGCAGTGGAGTCACCCTCATCTACCTCCAAAACCTCCACTGTTTGACTTTTTGTTACAGCGTGAGAACATGCCTTCTGGCAGGGGGGTGCTTATATTCTATAGTGTGGTCTCTTATTTTGACATTCTATACGTTTTCCTTTAGTTCCTGTTTCTCTGCTCTGTTTAGTTTCCGTTTCTTTGATACTTGGTCATGATTGTTTCTACAGTTACGTATTACTTTCACCTGTGTCTAGTTTAGTTTGAATTTATGAATTTATAGCCCTGTGATTTCAGTTCTTTGACGATTGTCATTGACACATTGTGTGATCTCCTGCATGTTTTGTTTTATGGTAATAAGAACTGTTTTTTTAGGGCCCAAGCCCTGTAAGGGCGAAGGCCCTATTGTTTTCCTTAGGATTATTATTATTCTTTATTATTATTTTTTTTTTAGGTTTTTGGCACTTTTGGGGCCCTTAACATCCACGAAAACTCTTGAAACTTTGCACACGCATTGGAACGCGCGGCGATTACGATGTCACAGAGGCTGGGACCTGGGCGTGGCAGGGGGGCTCGACAGCGCCCCCTTGAATGGGGTCCGAAATTTTGGTCCATATATCAAACAAGCTTGCACATGTTAGTATGAAACTCGGTACACATATAGACCTTATCGGGCCTGACAACTTTCGTGCTCTAAGTTGTACGCCGCCTCAACAGGAAGTGAGCTATTATGGGTTGTTTGAAAAACGCATGCTCTGGAATTTGATATACTCCTCCTAGGCGCTTAATCCGATCACCACCAAACTCGGTCAGCATGAAGTCAAGACATTGATGACGCAAAATTGCCAGGGGATTTTTGATATCTCAAGCGGTTTGCCCGTGGTGAGGCAACGAATTTATGGCGAAAAAACAGAAACAGGAAGTGTGTTTTAATGTCTGCATACATTCATTGATTTTTATAAAACTTCACCTGTGTATTCGTTGTACAAGCCCGAGCACATGGATGTGACTATTATGAGTCAAATATATAGCGCCACCAACTGGCAGCAGGAAGTGTGTCACTTTCAAAATGGTTTGAGATCACCCTCTTATTTTTACCCGATTTGCTTCAAACTTCTTCATTATAATGTCAAAACATTTCAGATGTAGACATGTGAATGTCTTTGTGATATCTTAAATATTGTTGCCATGGCAAGACGTCAAACTTTAATAATATTCTTGGGTGTTTTTGAGGCTCTTAACATGTTTCAAATTGCATGAAACTCGACACACACATCGATATTGTCGACCAGTAGACATGGGCAAAGCCATAAAAACGGGCGTGGAGGAGGGGCTCTATAGCGCCATCTTTTGACAAAAGTTGGGGGGTTAGTTTAACCTACAGTCACCAAACTCAGTACACATATTGTGCTCATTAAGCCGCACAACTTTCTAATTCATAGTCATTATCTCCGACCAACAGGAAGTCAGATATTTTGGTTTGAATGTGGATATTTTGAATAATCAAGCTCTGAAGTTTTAGCTATTCCTCTTAGGGTATTCATGCTATTGACACCAAACTTTCTGAATATGATGACAATATACTGAAAATGATAAATTGCAAACGATTATCGTATATCTTGAATGGTGTTGCCATGGCGAAGGTTTAAATTAAGAAAAAAAAAATATGGTCATATTTGAATGATCACAGAATGAGCACTAGAGGGCAGCAAATACCTATTTTTAACCTGGGTTGAGAAGCCAAAACATTGTTTTAGAGACATTGTTAATAGACATTGTTTTAACAATACTTTAAAAAAGAATGTATGTTTGGTAATGAACCTGGATGAATTTAAAATGAAAATACAATTTTGTATTTTCAATAATGAAATACAGTTACTCACATTTTTTATTTTAAATACGTAAGTTACATTTCGTTACTCCTCAAACATGGCAGTTAATCAAACCAGTTTATTTGTTGGCCACTGACAACATAGTATTATATATAAAGTTTGAAGTTTGTGTTTTTTTATATTTTAATTAACCGAAGATAAATACTGATGTACTTATAAAAATTTTGAACTGCTAATGATATCTTCACACTCATTTAAAACTGAGCTATGACACGATATCACTATCCGGACAGGACTAGTTTTCTAAACGATGTTTGAGTTTCAATTCTTATCATCGAACATCTGTGTTTTCATGTGCTGATTTAGACAGAAATCAAATCAGTCTGCTTTTCACAAAGGAGGGAGTGTGTGTTTTCTAGACATGGACGTTACACAAGGTCACATGCCGTGTTGGCAAGCATCACGTATGACAAATATGTCTTTAGATTAATTATTTATTGATATAATTATATTTTATAAAAAAAGATAAAATTTCACATGATTTTATAAAAGTGCCTGTTTATAATAATCTTTCATAAGTGAGAAATAAAATCTAGACACACATCTTACTCTTACTTAATGCTTATTTGGCTCCATTTGTTAATTTTATAATTTTATTTTTTCGTCAGATACCACCCATATTAGAATTAAAAGAAGGCATCCTTTTGGTGCATAATATTGGTGTGCAAACGGCAGCTCAGCTAGGCCAAAAAACACATTCTGAACTCACTTGAAAGTGACATATGACATCCTATGAAATTAAATTAATCTAAATTTAAATTATCTCATAGATGTGTCTGTTGTGGTTTGTGATCATGTGGGGACCAACTGCTGTGGTAAATGTGGTAAATTCGAATGACTTTGACATAGTCCTTTTATATTTACCCATTTGAAATGCCTATTGCCCGCCATGCACAGTTGCCTTGAAGCCACCGGGTTGGCGGTGCCACCGGGCTTGGGCCCGTCATCGCTGCTTGCAGCTATATTTTTTGTTGTTTTTTTAACTCCAGTTTCCTTCATTATGTGTGTTGGCTAGCAGCCACACTGTTACACAGTGACATGACAGAAGGCATGGAAAAGATTGTGTACAACAGACTTTTCAGCAAAGTTTTGATCATGCTAATAATTTAGATGCTTAGGCCTTATAGGTTCAAGCCTTATAGTTGCCCTGTGATAACTGAAGATGCTCCTTCAAAAATATTAAAGTAGCACACGCCTGCTAGTAAATAATTTCCATGACTTTCCCCCTCCCACAGACTGCTCTGCATTGGATTACTAGGAAATTAAAACAAAACTAGCTTTTATACACGGTAAACACAAAAACAAATGAAACATTTAAACGGCCAACTGATAAGAATTCATTTTCTGAAGAAAATGTGAGTGGTTTTGCCCTTGCAAAACTCTCCGCCACAATGCTAGGATGCATTCCAAGAGGTTGCTAGGGTGATACAATGTTGTCACTTTTTATTCTACAATATTATTTAAAGGTGTTTAACACTAATTTTGTTTCTGTAAACCTATAGTCTGAGCTCTACCATAGTGATAAATCCATCTGCGGCAGACCAGGTTAAGAGGGTTCAATCCAAACCTCTCACAGCCAATCACAGTCCACAGTAAAGACCAAAGTAATGACTGATTTGATGGGTTTCCCAGTTTAGAGGTCAGGATGAACCTGGTGGTCTGCAGGGGCAGGTTTAGACAGGATTAGACAGAATATCCACGACATGATGGCTTTATGAATACTGACAGAGAACAGCATATGATGCAGCATGCAGCAAAACACAGCAATATAAGAAGGAGTGCTGTGACTGCAGTATGACGAAGAGCAACTTATCAAGGTCTCTGACAATAAGTGCAAGAATGAAACTCTGAAGGTTGAAGAGAGATATTAAGAAGCGATGCTGCACAGTATTTCAAAGCAGAACACCGGGGGATTTGATATACCCTTATACACTGCTGTCTTACTTAGCTGCCTAATCTAAAAATAGCATCCATTTGGGCACAAGGACAGCCCATAATATCATGTCATTGAAATAAATCTGGAAGCATTGTCCCATACTATAGGGGTTTCAAAAACTAGTGAGCTGCCTTTGTAAGCAGTATTATAAGCTTTTTGAAAAGGAAAGACACCATGTTCTGGACAAATTGCAAAGCAGGAGACAATGTGCTTCTTATAATAATAAAAAAATATATATATAAATCCAAGACATCAGCCATAGCGGAAAAAAAAGCCAGTTCCAAGTCAATAAAGTGTGACGTTTTGGAACAGAGCTGATCTGACCCTTTTAAAGGGGTTCTCTACAGTTATTCATAAAGATGTATAAAAGATGTTAAATAATTGATGCCCACTAAGCATCTCTTTGTTTTATCAGAATGTAGAGCTCTGTTGTATCATCAGTCTATGAAGAGGTTGATGTATACTTAATGATGTAGCAATTAGTATGTGGAAGCAACAATACCCCAATGCATTACTGCATTGATCCCAGGACACTATTTATTTAGCAATAAGATCAATATTTGAAGAAATCTCTTTAAGGTGGCTGTTTTAGTGTTATCTACTGCAGCAAGCACAACGGAACAATTGGCTACATAGTAAAGCTAAAAATAAATTGAACAAAGTCAAATTTATCTCCAATAGACAGTTCTATTTCAGTTTCTCTCATCAGGAAACTGCAAAGACTGGACAAGACTGATCACATTAGTATTGTCTCCATTACTATAACACAAAACTTAAAAGTTCAGTTATAGTAAATTCCTTAACCTTTAGATTACCACCTCTCGCCATCAGGGCTAGCTAATCACTGGTGATGACCTCAATAAAACAAGATCTTTAAACTGGTCCGACCTTATAAAAAAAAACAATCTAGCACTAATAGCCTACAGACTGCAGTGCTTCTAAGCCCCTTTTTTTCAAGCACTGTGGCTGCTTAGACCTCATCTGACTGTTTAATACCCTAATTGCTTTCCTGCCATTATTAAATCCTGAATGCATAGATTTCAGACAGATGCAGGCTTCCTGTTTGTCCACTTCATTAAAAGCAACAAGCAGACCGCAGAATCTGAATGCATAAGACATTTGATGTACTTGTGCTCTAAAGGCTCAGAAAAAGACTCTGATTATGGTTGTTGGTGGGCCACATCTAAACCTGAAAGCAGCTTACGGTATGAGTTTACCGTAACCTGTTTACCAGGCAGGGCATTGAAGTGAGGACAAGGATCTGATGGAGGGATTAAACAGTAAGAGATGAGCAGCTGGTGTGCACACTTAAAGAGATTTCAAGGCCAGAAAATAATGACAACTCACTTCATAATGAAACGAGGAAAACAGAAGTAGCTTGATTGTAACATCTATAAATCTGAATATTTTTTTTAAATGAGAGTTAACATTTTTTTTTTTTTACCTATGGGAATGATCATAGGAATTTACCTAAAAGGAATGATCATCTTCATGAGTAAAACGTGTAAGATTTTCTCTTTTTTTTCCATGAAACATCCAAAATACATATTTAACAGTTTATTTCATTACACATTTTTTGTGTCTGTGGATTTCAATTACAACATATCTTTTAAGGCAGTTTTCTCAAAAATGAGTTTTTTTTCTCCTTCTATGCTTTTTTTTTATACAAGAGTTTGTTCATATATCAGTCATCTGATTTATATAACTTTTTTTTTCTTTGGCATTGGGTCTTATTCACTAAACATGCGCACGCACAAATTTGTGTGTGAAATGTGAAATGGACGTGGTTTGGGAGTGTTTTATGCAAAAATGACTAACCTTGTGCATGCGGCCACTCAAATAGAATACCCAAATTCACTAAATAAGAACAAATTCATGTGCGTACAAACGTGTTGTGACTTTTAGTGAGAAGTACTCCTGTGCGTACAAATTTGAAACAATTCACGCAATTATTAGTGAATGAGACCCAGCGATTTCTCTCTTCTAGCTGTTGACAGTCATTTTTAATTGATGGAGTGAGAAAAAGAGATACCTTTAACTCTAATATGTCAACAAAATGAAATAAAAATTTGTTAATTTTATGTTTTTTGAAATGTATACAAATGCGTGCACATTCAATTAGATAATGCCCCATTTCCATTATTAAATATAACTGGCGAAGTATTGCGGTATCTATTAGTTCATTTTTTTACTGTTCACCTGTAGTGTCTTGCCTTCATTATTTACGGAAAACGTTCTGCGCATTTTGTCATATAGCTCTCAAATGCTATTTGTGCTTTGGCAAACATTCAAGTTTGGTGATGTGTTGCAAGGTGTGCATTTTCCCACAAAGGAATTGGTTGTATAAAATGGAGCGACTTGCAATCTGAACAAAAACATTACATTCTGTGTTTCACAGAAGAAAGTAAGTCACTCAGGTCTGGAAGGACAGCAAATGGTGACAATTTTCATTATGGGTTGAAATATTCCTCTCAAATATAGGCTGTATGCTTATCACTATATTTACAAAGCGTACAAGTATACAAACACATCTGCATGGGTGAACAACGAGCCATCTTGAGAAAATACATAAACAGAATATAAACAGTGGACACTTGTACTCCTGGAGGTAAAGAATAAAGCTTACCATTCTGTTGAATGGTCTGACTCACCTCTGAGCGCAGGCAGGAGTGAGTGGTCCTTCTTGTTATCACATTTGTTGCACTCACTGAAGTATAGCAGAAGGAAGACGTCCACTAGCACCCAGACCAGAGAGGTGGTCAGCACCACCTTACAGTACACAAAGCGTCTCATGAGCCCCTGCTAGCGTCAGGACCCCACAGATGGGCAGTTGAGAGGGACACCAGAGATGGGGCAGGGGGAGCTGTGACAGGACACGCGACGAGACGTCATCCCACTGGAGGAAGACAAGAAATGCATAGATACTAGGATTGAAATCCTTCTTTGCCAAACTCAGATAACAGAGTAGACACATTATTCATTCAGCCTTCAGAGATGGTACATAGCAAGACAGAGTCAAAGATCAAATTACAGACATATGCTAGTATGTCTGCATTTATAAAACGGCCAGTTCCTGTCCTTGATTCTGATTGGTCAATAGCTGTGTTTTATTCATGATAAATGTATCACTACACAACACCCTTAGCAACCATTCGTAGCAACGTAAACTGTGTTCTCAATTTATTTTGTTCATTGAAGTTTACTGTATTCTGTAGAAGAGTATTGCGAGAAAGAGATTGAGTGAGCGAGTTTATTACCTGCATTCAGTTTTAGCATTTTCCTTCAGGTCAATCTAATAAAAAATCTATTTAAACGTCCGATGCATTATCTTGTCCTTTTAACAGTTAATGGGTTTTCCCGTGTCTGGCAGCGCTAGTCAAAGCATTTGTCAGGTGCGTCTTGTTCCGTGTTCACAACAATTCAGTCTTTTCAATGTAAAAGTCTTCGCTTCTGATTGACACACTCATAAAGACAGTCTTTTCCGGCATCTAATGGTGTAATAATGTAACTTCTGTTGCTGTTCACAGTCAGGGACTATTTTTTCCAGCAGAAAGAAGGCTTTTATTAGATGTTTACTTCATGAAAGTAGCACTGATACATATTTTTGGATTTAATATTTGTATTGTGTGGTAACCATTTTATAAAGGCAATAAGGTACTCGAGGCTAGTGCTGTATCGTGAATTGACCCTTCGCAAACAGTTTGATTGACAGGCGATCTGACCAATCATAACCACAAATCCACCATTTTGTCCGACAAAGCAGTCAGGGGAGTTGGTAATTAACGTTGGTGAACTTGAACTTGATAAATTGTGTGTACTCACGTCTTTCCACGCTTGAAACAACATTCCTTCTGATGTTCATTCATGTTTATTTGATGCTATAAATGAACTAGCATGAAGAGATGATCGCTTCACGAGCCGCTTGAAGGCCGCTTGAAAAAATTACAATATTTTAAATATGAAACTGTTTCAAATCAAAAGTAACCTGCTCTGTCTCGTCTGACGACGTGTTGTCAGTGTCCGTTGAATGTATTTTTCACTTGAGAACATGATGTGTGGCGTGAGAGCGCATGGCTTGTCAGACATAGCAACAGTAACTAAAGGGGGCGGGGCTTTGCAAAGGGTCAATAAGTCACGGCTGAAAGGGTTGCAGGCACTCTGCTTCGTGTTGTGCCTAACTTGTGTTTCAATTCTACAACTCTCAAACAAGTAATTTTCATATATACAGTATGCAAGTACATGAATGCAAAGGCTTTTAGCATTGCAAGTTTGATTTCACAGATTGTTGTGCTCAGAATTCAAAATGCACTGCAAGTTTGTTTTACATTTTCAGTTTTCTCTTTTTGGTCAACTATTCAAGAGGTCAAGGTTCGGCTGGTGACCCTGCTAGCAGATGCTGTAACTATACCATCGGGCTGTAAAAAGCAACTTTCTCCTTAGATGGCCTTTGTCAAAACTTTGACTAAATAAATGTGTTTCATTACATTAGAGTTGTAGGGGCCTTAATTAATATTACATCTGACTACCTAAATAAAATTTAATCTGGATTTAAAAATAATTATATAACCCCATTGTACTTAATTTTGTTACTGCCACAGTAATACTAGAACAAACAACATAGGCTCATTATCCATGCATCTACCTACATTTTTGAAAAAAATCCCAAACCTATACATAAAATTCACTGTAGTTTACAGCTTAAATGAACACTAGTGGCAATAAAACAGCAACAACTTTTATTTCTTGTCCAACAAATAAGGATTGGGGCAGATTATTGATTAATAAAGGCTTTAAAAGGTCTTTTCTGTAGGTCAAATAGTAAAGCATGCTAGTAATGCTAAGGTCATGGGTTCTATTCCTAGTGAAAGCAAAAACTGATCAAATGTAAATGTACCTTGAATACTTTTTGTGTGCAAAAACAAAACATAATAACGACTTTAATCAATAAATTTGTCTCTACCCTGTCATTTTCCTGTGCAGTTTACATTCAGTGCTTCCAGGTTGGCGTTCTGGCGTAGAACCTGAAAGCACTGAATGTTTTTCTTTTGTTTATACGCACAAAAGGTATTTTTGTGGTTTCATGACATTAATGTTGAACCACTGTAGTCACATCAACTATTTTATCGATGTCTTTACTACTTTTCTGGACCTTGAATGATGGTAATTACGTTGCCTTCTGTGGAAAAAATAAAAAACCTCTTGGATTTCATAAAAAATCTTAATTTGTTTTCTGAAGATGAACAAAGGTCTTACAGGTATGGAACGTCATGAGGGTGAGTAATTAATGACAGAAATTTTATTTTTGAGTGAACTAACCCTTTAACACTTTTAAAGTGGTACATCATTTTAAACGCGGTAGAGCATTAACATTTTAGCACCATTCATTTCATTATTCATTTCATTTCATTACTACAAAGCAATCTATATTGGAAACTACTATTTAAAAAAACATAGCTATTAGTGTTTTTCAATTCCATTTCTTTTTATTAGTTTGTTTGTTACTTCCCAACTAAGTTGTCTACACTGCAAGCAAAGGTGTGACAAGACATAATGAACGAGATGCTTCTCTTGTTTTCTCTGTGCCCGCTCTCCCCCTTCTCTAGGCTCTATCCTGCAGTCTGGAAACAGTACACTCACTCCAGACTGTCTGTCCTTTTCCTCCAGGGAATGCCTGGACAGCGCACAGTGAACATAGACTCCAGAATCCATTCTATATATACTCAAAAGCACAAGCTGACAATGAAAGCTGCAAAAATTAAAAGTGAAAGCTATCAGAAAACCAAAGCATTTACATGGCAGATGATTTCATAGCACTAAGACATGTTTATGAATGTGATTAAAGGAATGTTTCATATTCAAAATACAATATCAACAGAATCGATGATGTGCTGTCAGATAGAAGACTATTAATTTAGGTTTGTCCCCGTTTGGAAAAACAAACAGCAAAGCAATCATATCTGCAGTAATGCTCTTACGTTTAAGTCTATTGGACAAGACATTCCAGATGGTTCAAAAACGGAACTGTGCAGCTTATTTTTGTGTTAGTTAGCACTTACATAAATTATTTAATGGTGCAGAATGTGTATTTTTACACCTATCCCGTGCAAAGTTGTCCCCTATAGACGCGTATTATTCGCTAATAGTATTTCTGTGTATTTTTACATAAAGTGACGTTCACACGTACATTTACTGATGTTTTCATACACACAGACACTGAAATGCACAATATTGACGTACTGCCAGCACTAAAACGCAAATTATACGTATTGGCAACTTAACAGATGTACAAATGTGCACAAATTCTTATTTATGAATATTTCATTTGTAGTATTAACGTTTTGATCCTATTGTATTACAAATTGAGCATTACCAATGATGTTATGCTTTCAGTCGCAGTTTACTGACCTACTTAAAGCTGCATTATGTACTTTTTTCATCCACAAGAGGTCGCCTATCCAAAACAAAGGCGCAGCCGAGTTTGAGCGAGGAATCTTGGGACATGTGGTCTTCACCTCACAGCCGGTGGAAAAGAATTGGTATGGGACTTGGGCTGGATGCGATTTTTAACGTTATTGTAGTGTGAAGCAGAGCAGGAGCGAACGAGGTAACACAGCTCTGTTTATATTAGATACATTTGAGTGTGTTGAAAATGATGTTATAATGTTAATCTGAGCGTTCGTTCGCTGACTGCTGTGAGACACTAGTTCACACTGCAGTAAGATAGATCCATATTACAATATCTTGTGTTGATGAATTTCATGCAATTAATTTTAAAACGTATTGTATGATGGAGAAAATTCTGTATTACTGTTACTAAAAATAAAGCTGCATCTGATTATGCTATGTTAACTACTTGAAACAATGGTGTATTTCTCTGAGGCATGGTAAAGCATGGTACTCGCAAAAAAAAAAAAAAATCAATACGATAATTAGTTTTCTGTCTATAAATCTATCAAAACAGATGTTCCGTTGTCTATTAAAACATGTAATAGATTAAAGCGTTGTTGGTGTTTCCACAGTTTACACAAAATAAAACCGGAAACCAAGGGTAATGTGGATATGATGCAGTTGATAGGCGACTCCCTCACACATCCGGATCCTTGGTTATAGTAGCAATTTTCTCACGTTTTACAAATAGTTGGAAATGTAAAAGTTTGTAATGTTTTTGCAGTAAATGAATTATTGTGCCTACACTTGTCTGTCTGTTATGTTTTCCTTTATAACTGTACATATTTTTCAGAAAAGGCTATGTTTAGAGGTGGGAGTGGGATTAGCAGCTTAATATATAATTTTAATGCTATATTGTTACTAAAATGCTCATTTTCATACACATTTCTGTCCATTACGCCACATTCTTTTTAGATTAGGCCTATCTATAAAAAGGTTATGTTTAGGTTTGGGCTAAGATTTAGGGCTATAAAACATCTATGATTTTTTAGTGGTAACAACGTTTATGTTTAAATGTTGCCAAAACATCCATATTGTACAATTCAGTATCTAAATGTACAAATAAAGTATGTGTTATACCTGTAAATGTTACATATTATTGCTTATGTATTAATGTATGTATTAACTTCATGGTGCGAAGCTAACATGAACCAACAATGATTTTTTTATTAATTAACATATACAAACATTAACAGATACTGTAACAAATGTACAATATTGCTCATTATTAGTTAATGCCGTTAGTTATCGTTAACCAAAAAGGACCTTATTGAAAAGTGTTACCTATTAAAAAATAAATATTGTCTTATATAAAAGGGAAAAGAAATTCCCTGACACTAAAACAGCTATAAAAAGTTCTGTTCTGACTGGTTCTGAAAAGAATCTGTCATCTGACATAATTGAATCAAGAGAATAATGCTCACAGCACAAGAACACTAGCTGAAATATCAGATTTGATCACAAATATTTTTGACTAAAAAACATTTTTTTTTTTAAATCTGTAGAAAAAAAGGATAATGTCCTAGGCTAGCAGAAAACTGTTTACAGACATTTCCTTTCAACCCTAAAACAACATAATGTTACAGAGTGTAAAAAAGTGTTTTAATGTTTTTCAAGATCTCTCTCTTATGCATGACAAGGCTGCAATATTATTTAAATAATAATGCTGCAATAATATTTAAAATAACTTTTTATTTATTTATTTTTTTACCTGTGATGGACTAATTGTCACATGATCCTTCAGAAATGATTCTACTGATTTGGTGCTCAATTAACACTTCATTCATTATTATTGTCAGGGTTCTGTGTGTTTATCTGTCTGCCTTGCTTGTTTCTGGTCACATGGTTCTGTGTTTCTCTTCACCGTCATTATGAGTTCATTATGAGTTCACGCTGCAAGAGCAGAACCAATAAACTCATCAAAGACTCCAACCACCCATTCAACCGTCTCTTCAACCTGCTGCCATCTGGTAAGCACTACCGCAGCTTGAGGACAAAAACAGAGAGACTTAGGAGAAGCTTCTTCCCCCAGGCCATCAGGCTCCTAAACTCGGTCTCTTAACATCATCTGCACTCTGGACATGAATACCTGCACTCAGCACTGACGGCTCTTATTATAACGCTGCTACTTTTTTAAATATAAAAAGCATCTTTCTTGCACTTTACATTGCTGCTTTGTAACTACCGCGTTACTATTGCTTCTGTATGAAAATATTCACATTTTAGCCTATATTTACAGACTTTGTTATTAGTTGTTTAAATTGTTAATTATGTTTAGTATTTATAATATTTGCAATATATATCTTGGAGATGACCTGATTTACATTTCACTACTGGCTGTATATACTTATATAACTGTGTATGTGACAAATAAAAATCTTGAATCTTGAATCTTTAATTCAGATGTATCTTGTCAATTACCTTGTTTCTCCCTTTGTTTTCCACCTGTATATATTCCCTGTGTTCTCCCTCCATTCTCATTCATACCAAGACATGTTTTGTGTAATATTACCTGGATCATCACTAAAAAGACTTTGTTTCTATTACGCCTTCATTTTTGTGCTTTTCCGCCGACATGTTACATGACAATTAAACGTGTTAAAAAAAGATTGTGCAGCTTAATATTTTTGAGGGAAACTGATTCTTTTGCATTCTTTGCATTTATTAAAAAAAAGGTTTTGTAAAAGTTTAATAAAAGCGTTATTTATTTTTTTTTAAATGTACAGACTGCAAACTTTTACACAGTATGGTTAAAAAAAAAATGAATGTCAACATCTACAGTATACTCTGAAAGAACAATTCCGGAAGCAGATAGTTTCGCCTTGGGCCGCTATGCAACCATTTAGCAATGCCCTAGCAACCACACAAAACACCTCAGCAACCTTTTATCAACACCTCTTAAAAGGACTATTTTCATTTATTAATCGCTTGCTTTATTCCCAAAAGCGAGACCTTCCCTGACTTCCTAGGTTGTCTTTGAAAGCTTGTATTCTGATTTTTATGTGAATGACTTGGGACATTTATGCCAGGAAAATCAAAAGGATGTAAGCCTCTTCCGTTCTCTATAGCGACAAAATGTGCAATTCTAGCTAACGTTAGCTTAGAGATGGAGTCCACTAACGTCAACAAACACATAGCACAACACAGACTCCAACAAGAACTGAAGTAAAAAAGTTTTTACTTTATGACGTAAACGTTAATCTGTAATAATTCAACGATGTCAACAGCGAGAAATGAAATGAATGCTTATACAATGTTCAGGATAATGCCGAAAGAGTATTTCTACTGTAATGTCAATGGAACTCATTCAAACTACAGGCAAACATAGCCAGATTTATATAGTCTATAGTCTCAAACAGACTTTATAATCAAACTATCATAACAGTGTCATTTTAATTACCTCATCCTTTTCCAACTTCTTTTAAGGGAAGAATGAAAAAGAACTTTGCAGTGAGCTGTGGTTTACTTAATGGTAACATGTTATTATCGACACCCGTCTCTGAATTCTACACATAGCCCCTTTAAAAAACGACTCAGAACACATTAGCAACTATATAGCAACTTTCTATGGCCAAACACAGTCTGCACCGGGTGTATCCGTTGAAAACCTCAATGAAACGCAAAGGCTCAAGGCTGTATGGATGCATCAAAGCGAACATTCCAAATCCTTTTGTCCTGTTGTCGGAAGTAGCAGAAGTGTCTGATGTACGTCAGAAATAGAACGGGTCATCTGATTTCTGTCGGGACTCCAGTATAGACAGCATTATAAATAATGAATTCTGTTTGCTTTTGATTCAATATGATTCCCTCATCTATTGTAGGACTTGCTAATCACATTTTCTTTGGGAAGTTTAAAAATTAATAAAAGAAAAGAGATGAATTTGAACTGTCTGTATATTGCAGACTTCTTTCCTTTTACAGAGATTCAATTAACCAGCAGACTGGTGTAAAGTCTAAAATCTCAGCCCTTCAGACTACGGTGTACAGTTACCTCAAAGCTATTATCATTAGTCTCTTGAAACTCAAAACCCACAGAAAGCATTGATTGGGTCTTAATTAAGAGGCTTTCACTTCACATTGGGCCTTTGCTCAGTCTGATATTCACAGCTTTCTAGCTAATGAGACCTTGTTCATTTGCAGCCATAATTATTTGACACATTTGCTAAGAGTTTACTAGTAACTCAATGTATTAAAATAACAACAGTCATTGAAGCACAGAACTATGCAACAGAATAAAAGTACACAGATATAAAAGAGCACAGTGAGATCATTTGCACATATAACATTGCCTACATGTTTCCAAAGTCAATTGACGTAACAGAGTATTGAAACTGCCACAAGATGAAATAAAAGAGCATGACATAGGCCTACCCTAATTTCTACACAGGTCACCAAGTTAGCACGTCTCAGAGCTTAGTTAACTCACTAATACTGTGATCCTTAAGCTTTTATTTCCTATCACAAAACAATCAATTGCACTACAATCCCTTCAGGCAGTTTCAGTGGCAGAAAATGTGCTTGAGTTCTCGAGTCCGCAACTTTCACATTAAATTACAGATGAACACGATTTTTCCTTGCAGCATTTTTTCATGCAGGGATGTTGGCCTGCATATCCACACACACACACACACACCTCACAGCATTAGGTGATGCCATCAGATGCCCATGGCAACATTGGAAAATAATTGTTCTCTCTCAGTAAATGACAACTGGGGAAGTTATCATAAATTATAAATATATATATATATACACACACATAGCCCTTTAAACTGACATAATGCTGATGATGTGATCATTTTAAACTATTTGGGGGTTACAAGCTCCCAAAAAGGCAAGTTTTAATGACATAAAATGCTCATATTGTATAAATGTTTAAATAAATAAATAAATATAAACATGGCTTACTGTTGGTTACATTGTAAAGCATGAATCTTAAAATGTTTTTAACAAGTAAAAAGTTTTGATTTTCAATTAACGTCATCTTTTGTTAGCTCTGGAACAATTATATTAAGCATGTCCACACCTACCCATACCTCGTCACGTGCTAAAGATCATCACTCGTCACTTCTCAGTCAGTTATATGCAAAACACGGAAACAAAAGTGACAAAACAGTTGAACACACTCAAAATAGCATGATATGTTTTTCAACGCACAAGCCTAAAGGCGCAGGTTTAGAATGGTACCACCCAAAAACTTATACTAAAATCTAAAATATGCGCTAAATCTTTAAGGTAGCCATTTACATGTAAGGCAATGGTACTTACTGAATGAAGACTGGATGACACCTTGAGCTCCTGATGACCAGCCAGCAACGTGTTGCGTCGGTTTCCTATTATTTATAATTCCAACACGATATCATGCGTATCTCTTGGTGCGAGTATAAACGACATATTCCCACTAAAAATAATGAATGAGTAATTAAACGAATAACAGGCCGGATTTATTTGTCCAAATAAATCTCGAGCTGTCCCTTAGAGCTCTGTCTATGTGAGAAATCATGCTGCATGTATTCTGCACACTGCATCACTGACCATATGTCATTGCTGGAATCAGATGAGCCTGCTGGAGCTTTGTTCTGCGCCAGGTCTCAGGTTATGTCTTCATCTGAGTAAACATTTGCCTGCCCTCAGAAATGCTTTCATATGATGTCGAATCGTTCCGGTTGGGGCATTGGATTTAGGATGACTGGAGACAAGAGGCGTGTCCATCTGAAGACATCAATGCGCAAGTGCGCCGAGGACATCTGGTACATGTAGGCTATTTCTAATGGCAGTTCTCTCATTGGGGAGGGAAAAATGACAATGATTCTTCTTCTGATGAATGACGTCATTATTGTCAGAATTATAATAAGTCAGTGGTTAATATTAGGCTATCTTTAACTGCTGCAAAATGCATGCCTTCTTAAACTTTACAAAAAACATCTGGGTGCTCTAGTTGTATTTAATTAGAACCTGAATTTCTTAAGCCATAAAACCCATTCCCATTTATTAATCACAAAAATTAAAAAACTAATAAGTATGATTGATTTCATCACCTGTTTTCACACATTTTTACATGAGGACATAATCAAATGTTTTCAAAGCACATTTTTATCTAGTATCATTTCATAGCCTACCAACGATTACAATAATTTTATATTATGTTAACATAATTGTTTAGACATATTTGATATTTGCATTCATTTCCAATTCGCCATGCCTGGTTCAAATTGGTTGACAACACAGCAGCGACACCTGCTGTATGCTGTAGAAACTTGACGCAGTGGATATTATTTTAAAAATGTCCAATTGATCCAGTTCTACCTATACACCATTTTCCAAAAAAAAACCCTTTTCCATGTTTTCTGGTTGTAAAATGTCTGTCATCTGATCTGAAACTACGATAAAATCTCAGAAGGAAAAAAAAATGCTAAAATGTTATTTTTTTTTTTTTTAATGTTTGTATTTAAAATTTTAAACATGTTATAAAGATAAAATTACAAATAGGTTTTAGAACACCCAAATTATTACAGCTAGATTGCATTGATTTACAACAGATATATAATATTTAAGACATATTATTACAACTTAGAGCAATAGTTTACCCAAAAATGAAAATTCTATCATTAATTTCTCCCCATCCTGTCATTCCAAACCTATAAGACTTTGTTCATCTTCGGAACACAGATGAAGATCTTTTTGATGAAATCTGAGATCTTTCTGTCCCTCCATAGACAGCTACGCAACTGACACTTCAAAAAGTTCATAAAGAGATCGTTAAATGTAATCCATATGAATTGAGCGGTTTAGTCCAGATTTTCTGAAGACACACAATCACTTTGCAGTATATGATGAGCAGATTGAATTTAGGCTTATATTCACTTATAAACTTCATCAACTCACACATCAGTTGTGGTAAACAGAAGCTCATGTTTGCTTGACATGCGAGGATCATTGAGGTTCATTCTTTTCTTACGCAGCATGTTTGATCTTCCACAAGAACCAATGAATTTTCATTTTAGAGTGAACTATCCCTTTAAATACATATAAGCCAATTGTCATTTCAGTTTTTTTTTTTTTTTTTTTTTTTTTTGCTGTGTTCTTCTGTTACCGTAACTGGTTAAGATTTCAAATGTGGTCATCCTCTGACATTCACTGATATAACGTCTAAAAACATTGGTGTCCTAATTGTAAATTACACTGCTGTTATTCTGCGCTGCAGGACTTTGCTATAATGATGATTGACACAAATGGATGAAACTGAAACATGCATTATCTTAATGGAGCTTTTGACTATGTGAAAGTAAGCTTTAATCTTTTTTGGGTCTATGTTAAAATTTTATGACATCCTAGAGTAAAGAATGGATAATAGCTTTGATTTACCTTTGATAACTGGATGTCTGTATATGTACCTCTCACATGCTGGCTTGACCTAACAATCCAAACAGAGCAGCTTGAAGCAGAAGAACAATGAACTCACATTTAATAAACATCAGGAACCATCAGAGAAAAACACCAGCATGACACATTAACACAATCATGACACTTTAACGCCAGGGCCGCATTTACCTCATATTTTGACACTAATCACTGTATTTTTTTAAATAATTGAACTGTGTGTTGTCAAAGTTGATATTGTGGCTTTATGGTCGGACACTTCCATGTGTCATTATGTTATTAACATTCCATTAAGATCAAGCTCACATGGAGTTTTTCACCAGTGAATGTCTGCCTGTGTGTTTTGCCCACCGATAAAACGACTGACAAGCAGAGACGGTCCAAACTGCATGTGGCACTTCATGTTATGAGGTTTTACCGACAGTTTGATGATCAAATGGAGTTACGAGGTATAGTATCACAAGCACTAGTGCCACTAGTTTTGCAGAAACTAGCCTACATATTTCATCTTTAAATTCCTGTTTTTATAATTCGTGGAATTATTCATTTTCAAAGCCTTAAAGTATCTACGACTTGCGTGGGGGCCATTGTAGATACACCTACTAACATGCAGATAGAGATGTTTTGACTGATGAAACATGAAATCAGTAATAGATGACTGCAACGACATATGGTTTATCTATTTTCTTCAAGCCATCTTGGATATTTTTTTTATAGAAATATAGTATATATATATATATAGAAAGCCATGTTAATCGTCATTTTTAGGATTCTGTCTCATCGGTCTGGTTTATTCTTGTTTGGTGACAGAGCCCTGACACTCCTTCAGTTTTCTCATTCTCACTCTATCATCTACATGGTGAGTTGTATTTTGTGTAGAGCATGGTGTTCGATGCTGGCACTTTGGTCTAGTTTGGTTTCAGTTCTGTGTTGGGGTTTGGACATTCATGAGCAACCCTAAATGGGTTTCTGGTAGCTATTTTTATTGCCTTTAGATAGTAGGCCTTAGCATGCCTCTCTGTGGTGAGCCCTCACTAGTGAGGTTGCTGCAGCATCAGGACACACTCTGGGTAGCAGGCCTTAGCAGGCCTCTCTGCAAGCGAGTTTTCAGCAGTTTTGGGTAGGTTTAACTCAAACCGCTATGTTGTGGGGTTAGCAATGACTTGCTATCAAATAAGTAGGCTTTAACGGGCCTCTTTGTGAGTGAGTCTTCGATAGCGTATTAGTAGGGAGACATGCCCTGGGCTACGGCCTAAGTAGGTGAGCGAATCCCCATCTTGTTGGTATGGAATGACTTGCTATCAGTTAGATGGCCTTAGCACACCTTTCTGAAGGTGGGCCCCAACAGTGTGGGTACTGTATTTAGCCACTTAGAACTGGCTACCAGGCAGCTGGCCCTAGCAGGCCGCCCTGGAGGCTACTTCTCAGCAGTAATGGGTTTTCTTCTGGTTGATGCGCATAGTTTTGATTCAGTGAGGCCAATGTGGGTTTCTGTCAGCTACCGATTACTTTTATTCAGTTGTTGGCCCTAGCAGGCCGCTGTGAAGTCTAGCAGGCCTCCCTGTGGGCGAGCCCCAGTGTTGCAGGCCCTAAACAGCAAGCTAGTAGGTCGCTGGCCTTAGCAGGCCTCCCTGAGAACCTGGTAGTTCTAACTACTTCAGCCAGTCAACTTCTGCCATCGAGGTGTCTTTCTTCTGCTGAACACAAAAGAAGATATTTTGAAGAATGTTGGTAATGTAGGAATTGAGGACGAACCAGACAAATGAATCTTCCAAATGATTCGTTCAAACATAACTCCATACAAAACTCATCTCAGCCCAAATTCAGTAACAGATTGCTCCACCCTCGGTGTGTGAAGGAGAGATTCCGCAGGTCTTTTCTTCCTGTTGCAGTCAGACTGTACATTAAACAATAAGCACTGCTAAACTATAACTTTTTTTTCACTTTTGTAACATTTTGCACAGATATTGAGCCATTTCACTGTACAATTTTACAATTTTCCAACGTGCAATATTTCTTTTGTGTATTCTATTTTGTAAAGTTATTTAGTTTTCTGTTTTTATATTAGTGCGTACTACTTTGTACCCCTGCTGTTGCTAAATGCAATTTCCCCACTGCGGGACAAATAAAGGTTTTACTTACTTACTTACTTACTTACTTACTTACTTAAACATCACACAGGAAGAGAAATGAGAAACGTCACCAAGATCAGAAAAACCTTGTGAAATATTTGTGGCCCCTGTCCGTCTGAGGGTGAGTAAATGATGAAAGAATTTTCATTTTTGGGTGAACTATCCCTTTAAAGTATTAATGGTAAATTACTCATTGAGGAAGTATGACTGAAGTATGACAAATGGCAATGTTTGTTTGGTGTTCATATTTGGAGTTAATGCATTTTGTTTGCATTGTATTATGCAAACTTGTTCTTGTATAAAATGGAGAAGTTAAAAATATAAGAATAAAAACAATAATAATAAAATAATAATAAAAATTGTGGTAGAAGACACTGTGGCTTATCACTGATGAAAGAGGGCTCTTGCTGTTGCAATAGCCCCAGGGCCCAATCTGTTTTTAATCCGGGCCTGCTTATCGAGCAAACAGATCGACAGAGTATGCTGTCATTATAGCTCTTCCACATAGCCCTTACAAACCTTGACCATGAAAACACCTATGTAAGAATGCTGTTTGTGGATTTCAGCTTCTTTTGATACAGTTATCTCCCACAAACTGGGAACATCAGGATGGGAGACCACACATCTTCCACTCTAACCATACCAAAGACTTCTTCTAACACTATCATCAAATTTGCTGAAGATACCACCATAGTAGGGCAGGGAGGAAGTTCAGGATCTGATAGTGGATCAATCAAACCAAGGAAATGATAGTGGACTTTAGAAAATATAAGTGCACTGAGCACTCTGCCCTCTGCACAAGGAGGGGGTAGAGAGGGTAAAGAGCTATTGGTGTGCACAATGCACATCTCGGCTGACCTCACCTGGACTGTATCTCTCATCAGGTGGGGAAGGACCAACAAAGGCTTTACTTTCTCATGAAGTTAAAGCCCAGTCATCTCCATCATCACCTGCTGACCATATGATTCAGCTTTAGAGAGCCGCTCGACCTATTGCTGCATGGTGTGGTTCATCAGCTGTACAGAGGAGAATAGGAAGGATTTGCGGCAGGTGGAGAGGGCATCATTGGTACTGCACTACCATCCCTCAAAGACATTTATACTGGAACACCGTAGCTGTGCCCTCTGGGAAGAGATACAGACTAATCAGAACCAAAACTAACAGAGTAAAACAACTTTTCTTTCTTTTCTTTTTCTTTCTTTTCTTTCCCCCCACAAGCAATCAGATGCATAAATCCTCTTCCTCTCCTTCCTGCCTAAGACTGAAGTGCAATAAAGCCCTATCATAAGGACTGGAAGTGCAACATCACCCCCATCCGGCACTTGATTTTTATGTCCTGTTGTTTTGTGCCTAGTTTTAAGAATGACAATAAAGAATCTATTCTATTATATCTACAATGCAATGCACTGATATCAACATAATTTTCAAGCCTATTCAAAAGAATGTGGTGAATAGTTTCAAGTGCAGCACTAAGTCTTGTATGTACTGACATTGTAAAGCCTTGAACAAATACTTAGCCATCATATCTCGGCTGGTACCCTCAGCTCATGAATCCTTAGCTCCAAACACTTAAACAAATTGGCAGACATCTGGAGTGATAGTATAGGAAAAGTGGCTTTGAGGTGCCCGGATTTCTGTAATCATCAGCAAAAATACAAGACTGCTCTCAATGCCACTCACACACACACACACACACACACACACACACACACACACACACATTACTCCTCCATAATTAGCACTGCCAGTAGACCTAACACATTATTCTACAAACTTATTAACCATCCAGCGCACCATATTGCTGGCTCAAACTACGTGTTCATCCATTACTTATGAAGTTCCTTCATGTCCTGTCTAGCTTTACTGTCACCAGTACATCTTCTAATAGTGTACAGGCGTACTTTACTGCTGGCAAATTGAGCCCAAAAACTCCAGTGCTATAGTGTCCACTATCCAATGAGAGAGTCTCTGCTACTGGCAGCCCCTTTGAGCAGCCTCCAAAGCAAACAAATATCTGCTCTGACTGCCGAAACTGGTTAGAGTGCTCAATGTACACCCTAAAGGCTCAGAGTTGGGTGTGGCACCTGCTCATCCTCAGTGGAAGGGAGAGCAGAGAGCATTATAACTTGTGCTGAAGAGCACGGAAAGCACCCATCTTAGGCAGATAGCCTGCTCTTGGTCCAAGGACAACTTCACTGCAATTAGGTCCAAACTCGAGGAAAGTGCTTGCAAGTCGCCAACTCGCTTGACCAATGACAAAGCTAGCAGAAGGGTGGTCTTTAGTGAGAGGCTGAAGGTCGGCCGTTGTGAGCAGCTCAAATGGGGGGCCTCCCCCCACCCCCCTGGCGCCAGGTGAAAACATACATTTTTCCATAATGTACTTAAAGTGAAAATTTATAATAATTTTGTACTTAATATACTAAACATTGTTTAGTACTTCTTAAGTTAATCTATTATGATAATTCTTAAAATAATTATTTAAAACATAAGAATAATGTGTGATAAAGATATACAAAATGTATTTATAATGTATTGCCCACATATTTTTATAAATTAAATAATTCATTTCAAATGTATTGTAACTATGTTAATATTCCTTTATACACTCACCTAAAGGATTATTAGGAACACCATACTAATACTGTGTTTGACCCCCTTTCGCCTTCAGAACTGCCTTAATTCTACGTGGCATTGATTCAACAAGGTGCTGAAAGCACTCTTTAGAAATGTTGGCCCATATTGATAGGACAGCATCTTGCAGTTGATAGAGATTTGTGGGATGCACATCCAGGGCACGAAGCTCCCGTTCCACCACATCCCAAAGATGCTCTATTGGGTTGAGATCTGGTGACTGTGGGGGCCATTTTAGTACAGTGAACTCATTGTCATGTTCAAGAAACCAATTTGAAATGATTCGAGCTTTGTGACATGGTGCATTATCCTGCTGGAAGTAGCCATCAGAGGATGGGTACATGGTAGTCATAAAGGGATGGACATGGTCAGAAACAATGCTCAGGTAGGCCGTGGCATTTAAACGATGCCCAATTGGCACTAAGGAAGACCCAGCTTGGTGCCAAGAAAATATCCCCCACACCATTACACCACCACCACCAACCTGCACAGTGGTAACAAGGCATGATGGATCCATGTTCTCATTCTGTTTACACCAAATTCTGATTCTACCATCTGAATGTCTCAACAGAAATTGAGACTCATCAGACCAGGCAACATTTTTCCAGTCTTCAACTGTCCAATTTTGGTGAGCTCGTGCAAATTGTAGCCTCTTTTTCCTATTTGTAGTGGAGATGAGTGGTACCCGGTGGGGTCTTCTGCTGTTGTAGCCCATCCGCCTCAAGGCTGTGCGTGTTGTGGCTTCACAAATATTTTGCTGCATACCTCCGTTGTAACGAGTGGTTATTTCAGTCAAAGTTGCTCTTCTATCAGCTTGAATCAGTCGGCCCATTCTCCTCTGACCTCTAGCATCAACAATCAATTTTCGGCCACAGGACTGATGCATACTGGATGTTTTTCCCTTTTCACACCATTCTTTGTAAACCCTAGAAATGGTTGTGCGTGAAAATCCCAGTAACTGAGCAGATTGTGAAATACTCAGACCGGCTCGTCTGGCACCAACAACCATGCCACGCTCAAAATTGCTTAAATCACCTTTCTTTCCCATTCTGACATTCAGTTTGGAGTTCAGGAGATTGTCTTGACCAGGACCACACCCCTAAATGCATTGAAGCAACTGCCATGTGATTGGTTGATTAGATAATTGCATTAATGAGAAATTGAACAGGTGTTCCTAATAATCCTTTAGGTAAGTGTATAATATTCCTATGACATACTACATCTTAACGGTGTCTTACTGTCATGTCAAATAAGGAGCATTCAATAGCGAATGCAGAAAATAAGTATTTAAAGTGCAACATTTATTACATTTTAATGTGAGAAAAAAGTTATTAATGGCATACTAATAGTGTTCACTGGTTCTCTCTCTCTCTCTCTCTCTCTCTCTCTCTCTCGCTGCTTATGAGCTGCTCAGCGTCAGCTGGGGCTCGTCAAAGCCTCTATTTAATGTCTGTGCATTTTGTCCTGTGTTTTCAGATCGTTGGTGTGTTTGTGCAGTGTTAGCCTGAGCTGTGTTTGAGTCTCTCTGGCCTCGTTCCTGTTCTGGATGTTCCCCGTTGAGGCAGTTTTGGATTACCTGTTGGATTGTTGTTAGTGGACTGGTTTGCCCATTGCAGTCTCTTCGCTACCAAGAAATACTTTGCCATCTGCTACTATTTTTCTTAATAAAGTACACATCTAACCTGCATGTTTTCTTTTTCATATCAATTAGAATAGAATTTAGTTACATTATATATAAAAATCAACTAAAATTTTATGTAAAGCATTCATAGCACACTTTTAAGTAATGGACTCATAAAACACTTGCATAGTCATCTGACTATACTTAAAATCAATTTAAGTATTAGTGCTAATTAGTGCACTTATATTAAGTGTACTTAAGTACCGCAGTTGGGAAAATGTACTTATAACTAGTACATTAGTAATATATTTTGAATAAAATCAATTTAATTTAAATTTAGGATTACTATATAGAAGTATATTAAGATTGAACAAAATTTTAAAGCATTCAAAACACACTTTTCAAAAATACACTAATAAAATCCCTCTATATTTTTTTGTGGTAGTATACTTTATTTCAAAAATCAATTTAAGTATTAATGGTATTTCTGGCCCGAACCCAGAGTACTCCCCCAAAAAGCATGAGATCAAAGGACAGCCACCAGACTGAAAGACCCCCAAAAGACGCCGAGAATTGGCAGGCTGGTGTTTCGAGGAGCCTGGTCGGACTGGGAAAACCCATGTTGCCTCCGGCGGGAGCAGCTCATGGTGCCGGGCAGACGGGACCTACTAGGCGGCAAATGATGAGCAGACGAATTTTGGAACGACCGATCAGGAGAGCTCTCGCGGCATCTGATGGGAGACCAATGCCCCGGGAAACCAATGCTTACTGCACCGGATAGATAAAGCACTACCGACTGATTAATGAGGAGCAGCTTGAGTTAGACCATTTGACCAGGGGTGTCCGTGCTGCCTCTGACAGGATCGTACATCACCGGGCGGACGGGCCTTACTGGCCAATAGACGGAGAGTGCGTGATTTGGAGCGCTCTATCGGGAGGTCTCTGGCTACGTCCAACAGGACACCAATACTCACGGTGATGAAAGGGTGAGCCCTACTGACCGAAAGACGAGGGCTGGTGTGATTCAGGAATGACTGACCGAAGGGGTCCGCTCAGTTTCCGACAAGAGCAGCTCCTGGCGATGGGTGAGTGGGTCCTATTGGCCGATGACGGAGTGAAAGGAATTGGAACGCTCCTCCAGGAGTGCTCTCGCAGCGTCTGATGGGAGACCAATGCTCACAGCATCAGAAGGGTAAGCCTTGTCGGACAGAGGAGGAAAAAACATAGATGCCCAATAAGGAATGCAGACACTGCATCCGCTGGAAGATCAATACTCACTGGATGAGAAAGGAGAAAACATAGATACAAGATCAGGAGGGCTCTCACAGCATCTGATGGGAGACCAATGCTCACAACATCGGATGGGTAAGAAGAAAAGAAAAGAAGGATGCTGACCGGGAGACTCATGCTGCATCTGATGGGATGCCAACGCTCACAGCTTTGGACAGGTGAGCCTCATCAGACAGGGGAGGAAAAGACAGAGGAGAAAAATCAGATGCCCAATAGGGAGTGCAGACACTGCATCCGCTGGAGATCAATACTCGCTGGATGGGAAAGGAGAAAACATAGATACAAGACCAGGAGGGCTCTCACAGCATCCGATGGGAGATCAATATCGATATCGATATCGGAAAAGGTAAGATAAGACTCTTTTTTTTTTTTTAATAAACTTGTAACCAGAAGCGTGTAACGAGTTTGTTGGAGGCATCTATGAATAGAGATTCAAAAGGGGATTTAGTCAGTGAGCTTCTAAAATGGAGGTACGCAGGAACAGATTGGCATGATCAGGAGAGGTTGCGGTGCATTTCAACGGGAGCAGCTTGTGGCGTCTGGTGGGTGAGACATATTGGCCAATGGACGGAGTACAGGGTGATTTCAAACGACCGACTGGGAGAGCCCAAGTAGCCTCTGATGAGAGCAGCTTATAGCGATTGACAAGTGGGCCCTATCGGGCTACGGCGTTCGACGGCGTATGGACGACGTCCATAAAACAACCAAAACAAGATAAATTTAATAACAACTTTAATAGAATAACACAATACTGATAGTTCATATATAATATATTAGATAATTGTAAATAGCATTTAACACTTTCTATAAAAGAATGGCAATTGGTTTGTAAAATGTTTTTCTTGCAAGCTTGAACTGAATAAATGGTGCATTTACACCCTTCTGAACAGCAGGCATCACCAGCGTGTGACGTTTCGAGCAAAACAGTGAATCATTTTGCGAAGCAATTGGATCAATTGATTCAAAGTTTCGAAAGCTTTGTTTCTCCCATCACTAGGAGGAACCCTCAACTTAAGTTTATTTTCATTAGTTATCTGCATTTTTACTGTACTAATCAGATACAGATGACATGGAATTTATTTGAATCCATTTTTTCTGTCCTCGCTAGACACGTGACCTCTCTATCCAGTTAGACAGACAGTGAACAGACGAGATGTTGGTTCAGGGCTTTTAATCTTGTAGTGGCTTTCATGAATCTTTTCTCATTTAACTTTAACATTGTAAAACTGTAAACAGACATAGAAAATACAGCAATTATAATTTTATTCAAATTACATATTCAAAGTGCATAGCTGACAGAGCAGTATTTACTGCCTAAAAGCATTCAAAAGAAACATTCAATCAACACATTAAGCATTAAATGTCACATTGTCATGTACATTTGATAACTATATTCTTACTTTTAGGTAAGGGCTTGTCATCACGAAATCCAAATTAGCCTACTAATCATAACAAAAGACCGCTAGCATACGGCGCTACCTAATGCTCACACTTTGCACTTTACGTTTCGTTCTTAGCAACATTTGCATCTCCAGATTAAGGAATTTACTTAACTTACCAAATGTCATATTTATATAACAAACAATAGCGACTTACAGCCTTTTGCGGGCCAAGACTTCACCGTACGAGCCGCTCTTCAGCCATGACACAAACCTCGCCACAAGAGGGCGCTTAAAGATCAACATATAATCAAAATTCCCTTACCTTACAGTTAAACTAAATCATTACAACTGAACCATTACACCATTAGTGAGAACGAATGAGTGTATGAATTTGTCCTACCAGTTGTGCATCATCTCTTTAAAGCAAAACCATTGAACTTTTGGTGCTTTAGCGGTTAATAAACAATTGCATGCGTCTTGTGGAAGAATATAGCCGGAGATACTTCTCTCTGTTTCTGTAAATGACGAACGGTCCGAATATAAACCCTTATTATAGGTGTACCGTAGTGATTCAGGTTAAGACAAAAACACGGTTTGGAAAATGGATTCATGATGTACTTGTTAACTATATACATTTTAACACAAAAGTGCAGCTTTAACAATGAAGCTGGGTTTTGAGTTACTTCAAAACAGAAACACATAACACTATATAACTTTCAGTTCCTAATCAATTTTTTATAATTCGCATGACAACTCGGACAATAAGTTCTTATTAATGATTCTGAGTGCATGTATGCGATCTGACTGCACGTAACCTTTAAGATAAATTAAATTAGAAACAGCAATTCACTTGAAAAACGGTTTAAATCATGCATTTCTTCCCTTTGAAGAAGTGTATCCAGATAGCATAAACTGCTCGTGATTTAGCGATTGAAGCGAAATTCGGCCAGGGGCAGAAACGAAAAGGATTTGAGCTGTGCTCTTATGGTTTTGAGCCAGCGGGGTGGACAGAGGAATCTGCGACGCTGCTTGTTGAGGGCCTGCTGCAATGGTCTGACGCTTGAAGAAGGCCCATTCCTTTGCGGGAAGGGAGTGGCATTGCCCGAGACGCGAGCCTGGCATCTGAGGGGCCTATTGTCCATTTCTTTATGACTGGAAGGATTTAAAGGGCCGGAGATGAGGAAGACGGGGAAAGAGATCGCGGATGTTTTTCCCGTAGTGACCAGGGTAGGCCTGGGCATGCCGGGACCGGTTTGTTTGAACTGACGCCCGCGAGATAACGCCGAGGGATCGCGGTTGGGCTGAGCGGAGGATAATCGCTCTTTCTGCCAGAGTATTGCGGTAAAAATTCCTCGAGGATGAAGGATTTTTTGTCTGACTGCAAGAGCTCAATTCCTGACATGTTGGGAACGTAGGGCGGGTCTCAATGCTGATAAACTCTCAGAATGAACAGGGGCAAGTCTGTTGTATTTATACCTCTTGTCATTGATTGAGTTTATCTCCACTTGTGCTAATAAGGTTAATTATCTGCACCTGCTCCTCCCGAACTTTGTTTATAAAACATTGTTTAGTATACTTTTTTAAGTGCACTGAAGTAGAAATATACTTTTAATTAGTGTATTTATAGTGTATAACCTTTACGATTTTATTTGGCACAAAAACATAAGAATGTACTACAAATGTTCTTGCTTGTATTAAAATATTTTATTTAAGTGCATTCAAGTTTTTTTTCACCTGGGCCCCTGAGAAACTTAATGACAAAGTCGTTTCTCCCAACTGGTTGGCCATACCTTGAGCATGGACAGGGTGCATCTGCCGTCCAGCAGCTCCTGTAGGAATGAGAGTATCAATGCAATCTTGCAAGATAGGGCATCTATATCCCACAATAAAAAAATAAAAAAAACTTTTTTTGAGAGTATAGGTGCCATTAGAAGGCGCCACTTGTGGGCTGATGCATCTTTTTCCTTTAAGAAGAATATTGGGCAGTGGGAGATCCCTATCAATGCAAAGACATCCACCTCTGCTTGCCTGAAGATGCTCCAGATCATGCAAACTGTCTGGGGGTGGAGTCTCTACTAACCTCGGGAGGGTCCATTCCAAGATAGCATATCTGCTCCCGTGTTCATGGCAGCATGTGCACTGCTCTCACGGAACAAAGATTGATCTGTACCGACAGAAGGAAGTGGCTCGCCAGCTTGTTTAATGGATGAGTCCCCCTTGGTGATTTATATAGGCTACAACTGTCATGCTGTCTGATCAGACCAGTACATGGTGCCCCCTGAGTTCTGACTGGAACTCCTTGAAGGCCAGACGCACTGCCATCATTTCCAGGCAGTTGAAGTGACATCTGTCGTCACATAGGACACCCAAACACATCTTGGAGGCATCCGTCATGAAAAGGTGTCCAGAAGGTTTCCCTGAGCCCAGTTCTACGCCACACTGATATGGGATGATTCCCAAGGGATCTGGGCTTTGATTCAGCCATGGGACACCCTAAGATTGAAGCCCTCTCGGCACACTCAAGCTTGGTCTTCAACCATTGTTGTAGTGGCCGCATATGTAACAGGCCCAGGTGAGAGCATATGTTCTCTGTGAGTGCAGCATCGGCATGGGAGCGGCCCAGGCAAGCCATGCACTCAGTGTGCTCCTCCAAGGGAAGCAGGGAAGCCATGCATTAGCCATGTTTGTGGCACTACATTTTGCAACAAATGTCGCTCAGATTTGCTCTTTTAAGAAGGAAAATTTGCTCTTGAAGAGTTGGCGGATAGCCGCAGAGGAGAAGCTTCTGAAACTATTCTTTCATAATTTGCGCCAAATGAATCTTGACATTGTCATCCTGGAAATGAAAAGCTACACACTCCATCAATTATGGTTAGAAGAACTGTTGCCAAACATATGGCATGCTAGAAACATAATCACTGCAATAATGATCCAATCATAGACCCTCAAGCATATTTGCAGTTTTGGGGGTAACACATTACTTGTAACTTGATTATGTAATCAGATTACTTTTCAAGTAACCAGTGAAGTAACATTACTTTTTCAGTTTACAACAAAATATCTTGTTACTTTCAATTTTCAAATAACTAATGCTAGTTACTTTTTCACATTTATTGACTGACAGCTCTCCTGGCCCCATACTGAGAGAAATAAAGTACAGAGGTGTTGTGTGCGCTGTGTAAACATGATGGTTATTGTAGCTCTAGACTAAATGTGAGCATGTATTTACTCATCTCACTTGCATGAAAACAACTTTTTAAATTACACAAATATGCTGTATGTATTTAATGTCACCTTATTAACCAATGTCTTTGCTGCTGAGACCTGCTGATCTAATTCAACCATACCAATAAGCAAAAATTACTAGATTAGATTATAGATTAGATTTAGATAGATTAGATTTAGAAAGAGGAGTGTATAAAAAAAACTTCCTTCTCTTGTATCCTGTTCTTCTTTAACCCAGCACAGCTGAAAGGTTTGTTTGAACTGCGCCCTCTACTGTACAGACGTAAATATACTTTTCCTTCAGCCTTAGGTTTATGTTGTTACTAAAAAAACAAACACACCCAGCCCAGGGCGGTATTCCAGAAAGCAAGGTTAACTTACCGTCACATATACCCTGAACTCAAGGTTGATTAACTCAAACCTCTCTTACTCCAGGTATGCTGGTTCCAAAAATGCATCAGGGAGTAAGTTCAGCCAACCCAGAGTATGTTCCCGGTTAACACACAAGACCTTCTTAACTGAGCGACGAATTGATGATTCACCATGGAAACAGACGCTGAGAAAAAGCGCGCCATTCCACTTCCTCCTTCTTCTTTTGTTTAATGGCGATTTACAAAACCTACTTACACATCGCACATCGCCACCTATTTGGTGATTGTGTAATAATTTTTTCAATCTTTTTATTGAATAAGTAATCTTTATTCACTGAGAATAAGACTTATATTGTTTGTTTGATGCTAAATATTTAATAAGATATTACATATGTATTTTATTATAGAAATTATAGAATAGAAAACGTCCTGTTATAAAAGGAAAAAAAGCACATCAGATGTGTGTGATTACAATAAAATAATTACATATATTATATTATATATAAATTGAATAAACATTTAAACATTATAATAGTGCTTTATACTTTATACATATATGTACGTACGTATGTATTGTATAATATAATATAATATATATATATATATATATATATATAACAGTAACTATGTACAAATTTAGAAATGTAGTTACCGTGATAAAACTATATTAATTAAATAACACACATCTGAATACCTCTTAAGAAAACTAACCCTCAAACTTAACCTGCTCCGGAGCAGGTTATGTTCAGAGAGTAAGTTGCTATGGTTACTTACATACCCTGAAAGTTACCTCAGTTTTTGGAACCGAAAGTTGAGGTTATCAGCTTACTTACTCTTAAACATACCTGGGTATGTCACATAACTTGCTTTCTGGAATACCCCCCAGGTGAGAAAAAGTAACGCAAAAGTAATGTAACACATTACTTCCCATAAAAAGTAACGCAATTAATTACTTTTTTAGGGAGTAAGGCAATATTGTAATGCATTACTTTTAAAAGTAACTTTCCCCAACACTGTATATTTGTATGTATGTTTTTTTTTTTTAATCTTGTGCCGTGTCTTTACATCATTATTTCTCTGTACAGAGACCTTGAGCTTGGGACAGGCACATTATAAATAAAATGTTATTATTATTATTATTATTATTATTATTATTAATATATATTGCAAATGTTGTCTTAAAAGATATGATTACAGGTGAATTTGGAGAAGCTTTGCCATTAACTTACTTGTGTTAATTGAAATGCGACATGTTTATGTTTACTAAACAAAGCTTGAAGAGGACAGTCTGAGGTGTGATAACATCAGCAACAGACGTTCTCGACATCCTCTCCATGGAAGCTCTTCATCACAAAGGCACACATACAAACCATTAATGAGGACATTCACTAAAGGATCACTAAAGGAGCGAAGGCTTGTGGTACCATCACAGAGAGGCACAAAATCACTCTCCAGAACATTCTCCTTCACTGCTCCCTGCTGGTGGAATGATCTCCCTACCATCATCAGGAATGCAGAATCCCTGGCAATATTCAAAAGACAGCCAAAAACTCATCTCTTTTGCGAGCACTTAACCCCTTCATAAAAAAAACTGTCCTATCCTTTGCTCTAATCCCTTTCTACTCTAGTTTATGCTACTCTGAGCAATGTCTGAAACTATTGTGAGCACTTCCTGTGTCTATTTACCTCTTCATGAAGAATCACTTGTTTGTTTTCCTCACTTCTACGTCGCTTTGGATAAAAGCGTCTCAAAATGATTAAATGTGTAAATGTGGCATGACAAGTTAAGATTATGGTAACACTTTACAATAATAAGGTTCATTAGTTAAACATTAGTTAATGTATACACTAACATGAACTAATCATGAGCAATACATTTGTTACTGTATTTACTAATCTTTGTTAATGTTAGTTAATGAAAATACATTTGTCATTGTTTGTTCATGTTAGTTCACAGTGCGTTGACTAATGTTATCAAGATTTTAATAATGTATTAGTAAATGTTGAAATTAACATTAACAAAGATTAATAAATGCTGTAGAAGCGCAGTTCGTTATTAGTTCATGTTAACTAACGAACCTTATTGTAAAGTGTTACCAAGTTTATTTATATAGTACTTTATACAATACAAATTATTTCAAAGAGGCTTCATAAGCAAGAAAAAAATAACAGTATTAATGTTGCAAAATTCATCAATTATGAAATTTCAGCTGTAAAGCTGTGCTAAAGAAGACAATAGTGTCATCATTCAATTAAATTCTGTTTTGTTCTCATTTGATTGTGTCAGTGAAATCAAATCAATAATCTTTTAAACCACAAATGAGCAGGCCAAAGGTGACAGCAGCAAGGAACCCAAACTCCATCAGGTCACACAAGTGGAGAAAAAAAGTTTTGGAGAAACTAGATGGGGGGCAGTTCTCCTCTGGCCTAAATGAACAAACACAGTGTGATTTATGATTAAGCTGCATTGCAAGTCAGACTTTGTGGTCTAACATCATTCAAAATATATCCAGCTCATTCTCTTGAATAAAAGATAATTTTGGTAATCCTCTGATATTTTTTTTTATTGATGAATACTAGAAGATAACACTCTTTCTTTACTTGAACATGTTAACACACCGTCGTCACCACACAGGAGCGTCATATCAAGTGTGGCGAGTCCTGTTCTAGGTCAGTTAGTTATTCACGCGCTAGGTGTCAGTATAACGCAGTGTAGTGTACTAGACGTTTTGAGCGTTCTGTAAAAAATGAACAGGGCTCAAGCATAACGCTAATTTCAATAATTTAACGTCTTTTTAATTTAATTCACAAATGTTAAAAATTGTTTGATTAAAAAAAATCAAGACATATTAACATTAAACTTATGTTACACATCAAACACTCACATGCCTATGAAGGTTTTTTTTGTTTTGTTTTTTGACCATCATCTCGAAAATTGTCACTTTTCCACAAGTTTATAACTGTCTCGTTCATTTTCCAAAACTGTCGATTGTTTTGTAAATCGGAGGACTGTAATACTACGAGTTTTACTGTAGGGGGCGTCACAAGGCATGAACTTGTGTGAGTGGGGAGTCACCTCCCATCGCATCGGCTCTTTCGGTGCTTTCAGCCGAGCAGGTGTGCTGTTAAGCAGAAGAGCTCAGAGTAGTTACTGTGAATCAGAGCAGGAGCGCGTCATGGGACGCCAGTGCGCCAAAGAAGCGACGTTGGATATGTGCGTCTGACTTCACGGACACTTTTTACGCAGTTCCTCGCGTGTTCAGACTTCCAGATCGGAACTGCCTAAATTCTCGGACTCTTCAAAGTCTTCTTTTGAACAGTAGACATGAATACTACATTTAACCAAACGGACAGTGGAATCTTCTCCAACCGGACTGAGGAAATCCTCCTGTGCTGTAACTTCTCGTCGGTGGTGACGGATAACGGCTTCACGGCGGCCGTTCCGGATGAAAGGAGCCTCTTCATCATGAGAATAGTTCAGATAGCGGTGATGTGTGTCCTCTCCCTCACCGTGGTCTTCGGGATCTTTTTCCTGGGCTGTAACTTGCTCATCAAGTCGGAAGGGATGATAAACTTTTTGGTAACGGACCGGAGACCCTCTAAAGAGGTAGAGGCGGTCATTGTGGGTGCGTACTAGACATGATGAGGATTATATACTACAATAAAATGAAGTTTGGACCACCTGATGGACATGTGTTTCGATGGCCTCTTTACAAACCAGTGTTATTTGGCCGACTGAAAACTATTATGTGGAGATCAACTGACCGCACTGTCTCCATTTTGCGCACACGCCTTTCCACTGTTATAGTCAAGCGCTTCATTTAAGAGGTGAACCACCCAGATCTCAAATCATATACAGTTTTACATTTGTCATTGAAAATATGTAGGCCTATATGTGCAAACGCAGAGGAGTTGTGGCACATATTGATTGTTTTGTAATGGTTTTGGACCTCCTCCCTGTAAAACACATTGTAGCACTGCACGAATTAATTATTTGTTGTTTAGCTGGATTAAAGCATCATGTTTAATACAATAAATTCGTATTTCGAATAAAATTGTCTTATCTATTTCTCATATGTGTGTGTGTATATATATATATATATATATATATATATATATACACACTTTTTTTTCTTAGGAACGCAAATGCTTAATGAGGTAACAAATATTTATCCAAGTCAAACATATGGCTGAAACAACTGAATAAACCTGACTGACAATGAATGTTATTTTAACAGTCAGAACAGGTTTAAGTGTCTCTTGGTAATAACTGCCTGATGTGTCATTAAAAATAGTTTGCCCGTGTGTTAAAGGGCATTTTTTTTAATATATTTTATTCTGACATCTAGACTGAAGCATTTTCAGATACATTTAGAGTCACACATATTGTAATTATAAGATCATATAAAATCATATTGTTATTCACATTCATATTCTGTGAAAATTTATTTACATTATGTGATGGTTTATTTGAATGGCGTGTACATTTTGAGACTTTTTTATTTAGAAAACAAAAAGGTTCTATCTACAAAGTCGAATGAAGCTCAATATCTCAAAACTGCTCAGAATGCAGATGGATCCTTATAATTCCAAGGGGACGATATACAGCACTGCTTCGGCAAATGGAACTTTCCATTTAGCCCGTATATAAATATTGTATATTTTCTGTTCATTCTTTTTTTTTTAAACCTGCACCCGTGAATTCAAAGATCAGAAATAATGTCATTAAATATCTATATGGTGGCTGACATTCAGGAGTAGGATTTTTTTAATGAGCACAGCAACAATAAGTATTACATGTTTTCTTTAAACATCTGTTTGTGCCTGTACTTTTCAGCATTCCTGTCCTGCATGCAGATACAGTAAGATATTTGGGGACATTTATAAATAACACTAAAAGACAATCGCACACACAGCGCACGTTTGCAGACCATTTTCAGATCATTCTAAGTTCTAAAGGTTTTACAAACAGGATTGCTGTCTCTTATTATCCACAACCTAATTAATTTAGGTGATCATTTAGTTAAAGTTTGTGGATTGTTTGTGTTTGATTGCGCAATTAAGCAATGGAATAGTGCATTTTAAAAGCAAATAAAAAGGGCTTTCTGTTGCTAGGTCTGGATAATTAAATGGAATTAATCAGTGGTTTGAGTTCAAAGGTAAGCTAATTAAATTCATTTGGCTGTTACCTAATCAGAAAGAAACAAAGCCCATCCTGTTTCAGCATGGCTATCAATAATCATGATGTTTTCATTTTAATGTTTAAGCATAGCCATGAAATTTTTTATGATGTTGATATCACAAAGATTAGACTGCACGAATGGGTAAATCTCTTCTAAATGTGTTTACCAGGGCAGGAAGAGGGCTGTTGATGAAGGAGGCCTGCCACTTTTAAGACACATCTATTTATAAGAGTGTCTGCGAAAGCTGAGAGCTTGTTAACTTTACAATGAATAATTTTGCAGCAGTCGCACCAGTACCGAGCCAGACACTATGCAGTGCCTGAGAGAACCAGTCTGTTTGTACAATCATCCTTTTCTACTAGAGATGGACAAATATTTAGATTGGCTTTAATTCCTGATTCTATCAGTCCCCAGATGTCCATCAAAAAAAGAAAAAAAAATGCGATTAGCATCAACTGACTCATTCATGATTCAAAATAGCAATTTATTTATTTCATCATTTTCAGAGATCATGTTTTAGCCCTGTGCTTCCAGTACACTTAATGAGTCCAACCTCACGTTAATGTTGTTTATTAAGAGCATGTTTATTTTACATAAGACAAGTTAGTGAGATAAAAAGAAACAGAGAGAGTCCAAAATTATGAGGACATGCTTTTTGTTAAAATGCATTTACTTTATTTCGGGTTTATTGTCTTCTGGTTTTAAACAGAAGTGTCTAACTAAATGTACACTTGTAGTGTTTTGCAAATCCCACTGTACTTGCAGATAATATAATGAAATAAAATGCCTCTTAAGTGTACTAAGAGAGAGTGCACTTTCATGACTGTTTAGTTACACTTTATTTTAAGGTGTCCGTGTTACAGTGTAATTATACATTTAAGTACTGAGTAATAAGTTTTAACTACATGTACTTACTATAGGGTTAGGATTAGTTGCATGTAATTATCCACAATTTATAATAATTACTATAGTGACTACATGCAATGTGTAACAAGGATACTACAATAAAGCGTTACCCTACCACTAAAGTACATTTTTAAAAAAGTGCACTTTGTGAGAATGTCAAATGAAAGGTTTACTGTAAAGTAGGCCTACATTTTGAATCATTATGTTTTAATAATCTTTTGCTTTAAATGACATGTAAAGTAATTCAATTGTAGTGTTAGTAGTAGTAAATTTATAAAAAATAGTATACTAGTATTAGTAGTATACTAAATTGTAACATCATTACAAACGTGTAATTGCAAATATGTTTAAATACATAGCACAAGATTGGCATTAAATTATATTTGAGATAAATGCTTGTCAGTACATTCAGCAGTCCACTTAACCATATTTCAAAGACAATTATGATTTTTTGTTATAAAGATGTATTCTATTTAAATCCTGCTTAAGTGGCTCAAAAAAGGTCCTCTTAAGTTCAACTAATTCCATGTAATATAAAATTAAATTGTAATACAATTTCATTTAATTGCTAATAACATGAAATTAAGTATCCAAAAACATTACATTCAGTTTACACTTAAGTATATACTATTAAAGTATATTATTCCCATAATAAGTACACTTTTTAAAAGTTTCCTAAAGTGTACAAAACTTTGGCATGCTAAAATCTCCAGAGTATTTTCTCTTGAAAAGAAGTTGTTCTGTCAGAGTTTTAATGCTCGTTGTGGAAGAAACGGGTTTCTGGGTGAGTGAATTGGCCTTAAAATAGAGAAGATATTGTCTTCCTCATGTCATGTCCGCTCCAGTCATGAGCCTGACTACAGGGTGGCAGTCGACGGGGGACGGCACTGCCATGAGAGATGATTGTTATATGATTATTCTGCATGGCTACATCTTAACACTGTTTGCAACCACATCTTCGTGAGCCATTGCGGGTTGTGTTGAATTTATCTGTCGTAAGGAGTAGAAATAGACTAGAATATGTAGATCTCAGAGACTGGTGTCTAATCCAGAAACAGGGGTGCAAAATAAGTGTCCTTTATTTCCAGAGGTGAGTGATGATTACATGACGGCGCCCTGAGCTTCAGCTCATCTGTCAGCTGATTGGCAGAAACGCTCAGAAGCTCAGCGGGACTCATCAATGATCGTGATGTTGATTGACAGCTCTAGACGGCACTGTGACAGAGCCATCATTTCTGTCCCTGTGTTTGTCACAAGTAATGTTGTAGGAGTTGTACTTGTAGGGTTTAGGGATTTGTTTGTCAGAGTCTCCTATAGTTTCAATTGATTTCAATTAAGAACCAAAATTTTAATAAGCATATCTTCAATATTTAGAATTTAAAATGAACATTTTATTTAATTGTTACAACAATAAACCAAACCCTAAACCTAGTCCATTTTGTTAATATTATTCAGTACTTATTTGTAATTACACTGTGACAAGGACACCTAAACATTATTGGTTATCTCCTGGTTTCATGATACACTGTGAAACCTGATAAGTTCAGAAGTCTCAAAATGATTGTAGACACGGATTACCTAAAAAAAAAAAAAGTAAGTAAAGCAGCTCAAATCTTTTAAGAATAATAATAAATAACAATCAAGTCAAACTGTATTTTGCCATACAAACTGTAGCACTTTTTTTAAATTTTAGTTTTATTTACCCCCGGTTTCACAGACAAGGCTTAAGCTAGTCCTTGACTAAAGTGCATGTTTGAGGTGTTTTAACTGAAAGAAACTTGTACTAACATATCTTAAAATATGTCAGTGTAATTGTTTTGTCTCAAGATGCACACCAGTAATGTTTTTTCTAGTGTACATTTAAAAAAGCTACTTAAATATCCTAATTGAACTCAGACCTAATCCTGGCTTAGGCTAAACCCTGTCTGTGAAACTGGGCCATTATGTTTAAGTCCACTGTAATTAAAACTATAATTTATCATACGTAATGTTTCTTATGTTTCAATTATTTTGATGCAGTGGTTGTAAAACCAAATAAATTCAGATTACTCAAAACATTTAAGTAAATAACTCAAAGATTATTTTAGTAGAACCTAAAAAAAATTATTTTATACTACTCAAATTCAGTAATTACAATTTCATTGAAATGTTGAATAAACTAACATCTAATCTTGACAGTTAAGTGTTAATAAACGACGGTCGTACCAGCACGCGCTAATGTATCCATCAGAGATACTTTCACTATTTTCTTGCACTGCTAACTCTTAATCAAAATGCAGTATATATAACCTTGATATTTCAAAGCCCATTCTTGACCTAACTACAAGCACTACTCTTCACCACGATGGTAACGATGGTAACATCACAAAAACACATTTAAATACCAAAATAACAACATTAAACAATAACACACCTCCCCTATATTAATTTTGTGCAAAAACACACAAAATAACACTCAATTTCAATATTTTTTCTCCCTTACAGTGTGTGACGCAAAGCATGCTGGGAACTTGAAATCTGCTGCAACTCAGTTTAATGTTGCATAGACTCTACTGATAACATCTGTAACGACATGACATGGGTAACATCACTTTATATCGCTCAGTAAACTCAGGGTTTACTCAAAAATAAAAGTAAACTCCTCTTTCAGAATACCTAAAAGTTTTAAGTTGCGTCAATGATTTAACAGACTTTAATTGCAGCGTACTCAATCTTTATAAGTTTGCAGTACTGTTCGGGTTTACAGTGTGCCTGATGTTCATCATGATCTATGTTGACAGCAGCCAGACACCTGCTTATCCCAGCTACAAGTAAAACTGTATTCGACAGTCTGGGTTTGTTCTTCTTTCAACTTTTCACACTGTAGTTTTTCTTGTGGTATCTTTCTTGGCATCCACATACTGTAACTTGTATGATAAATCAATTTGTGACAAAATAGCATCCAATTTATGTTTCTGTTGCCATCCTCCCCTTAAATCTGCTTGGTATTTCAATGTTGGGTTGCACTTTATTTTACAGTCCTGTTCCCCATGTACATACTATGTACTTATTATGGTAATTGCAATAACAGTGTAATAATTATGTACTAACCCTGAACCTACCCCTAACCCTAAACAATGTTATATTACCCAGTACTTTCTTTACATTGTAAGTTCACGTAAGTGCACAAACTGTTAAATAAAGTGCAACCCAATATTGTTTTTGTTTTGTTTTTTAGTAGAAAAACCATAGAACAACTCTTGTTCTCCAGCTGCAACACACATTGGTGCTAAGAACAATTTGTCTGAATTCACCAATGATGTTTGATGTTCACCCATTTCACAGAATGATTTCACTTGATCTGATGTTCTTTTGATTAATTGTGCAGAAACGTCAGGCAGGGTTATATTGATCATAAAATCTATTTGTACAAAGAATCAAGCTCAGACCCACTGTTCTTACAGAGCGCTGCATCTAAACTCACTAGGATTGTAAATTGGGCCAAACTTTATTCCTGGATTTTCCAAAGGCTTCTCTATAGTTTGTAGAAGATTTTTAGAATGCCCTTTGAGTTAAAAGGGACACACTGTGGATATTGTTTACTAGTTCAACATTTTTAAATGTAAACATATTTAAAATGTTTAGTCTGTGTAGTCACTAATGTTAGGATTGTGTTTATCACTTCTCCTTTATTGTTTACTTTTGGGATTGCGGTATTACACTCTGTGCTAACAAGGGACAATTTGTTTGTCCCTACACAAAACTGCTGTGCTCAGCAACACAATTGCAGCTAATGTGAGATTTAATGTACAGTGATGTGATGTAGGATTTCATTGTGGATATTAATTAACAAGTCAGAACAGACACAGAAGGGTCAAATATGTGCTTGTACGCCCTCAAAATGACTGTTGATGAAAATTCTGAATTATATAGATATCAAAAAATCACTGATTGGCAACAAATTACCATCCGATGCAACCTGATAACCAAACAAGAAGCAACAAAATGGCATCTACTAAACTGCTGTATGAGAAAAAAAGATTTTGAATTTGAACAAACTGGAAATGCATAAAATCCAGGCAATAGAAGGTAAGTGTCAGGATTATGTTTAGTTCTGTTTGGTTTCGTTTTGCTTCTGTTCCCGGTTATAGTTACCCATTAGTTCCACACCTGTTCTTAATTCTGTTAACTCTGTGTGTATTGAAGCCCTTAGTTTTCTGTGTTCATTGTTAATTTGGTTGTGTTTTACTGCGATTACTCCTGCGTACTTAAAGAGAGTACACTTCAATGACCGTTTCTTAACACACTTAAGTACAATTTTAAAAATTTGCGGTTATACTTTATTTTAAGGTGTCAGTATTACAGTGTAAATATACATTTAAGTACTGAGTAATAACAATTAACTACATGTACTATAGGTTTTTGGGTTAGGATGAGGGTTTGGTTTAGGGTTAATTGCATGTAATTATGCATTATTTCTAGTTATTCCTATAGTAAATACATGTAACATATGTAACAATGACACTGTAAAATAAAGTGTTACCAAATTTGCACTTGATGTCAAATTAAAGTTTTACTTTAAAGGCCTTTTTAACTTTTTAAATCATTATGTTTTCATAAATTTTGACTAACACTAAGGCACATGCAAAGTACTTAATTATAATCTTACCAGTAGTGTGGTATTCAATATATTTTACAATACAACATTACATGTTAGCATATTTGGTAGCACATTATTTTACAGTGTCATTGTTACATATGTTGCATATAACTATAAATTATGCATAATTACATGCAACTAACTCTAAACCAAACCAAACCCTGATCCGGTAACACTTTATTTTACAGTGTCATTGTTACATATGTTACATGTAGTTACAATAGTAATAAATATAAATTATGCATAATTACATGCAACTGACCCCAACTCAAACCCTAATCCTAACCCTACAGTAAGTTACTTAATATTACTCAATACTTAAATGTATAATTACATTGTAACAAAGACAGCTTAAAATAAAATGTGCTAAATTGCAGCCTTATTTCAAATGTGTAATTAGAAATATCAGAAATGACATTAAAGGGATAGTTCACCCAAAAATGATAATTCTGCCATCATTTACTCACCCTCAAGTTGTTCCAAACCTTGAAATTGAGTTTTTCTTCTGCTGAACACAGAAGAAGACATTTTGAAGATTGTTGGTAAACAAACCGTTGATGGTACTGACTTCCATCGTATTTTCTTTTCCATACTATGGAAGTCAGTGGGGACCATCAACTGTTTGGTTACCCATTTTCTTCAAGATATCTTTTTGCGTGTGTGTTCAGCAGAATAATGAAATTCATTCAGGTTTGGAACAACTTGAGGGTGAGTAAATGATGACAAAATTCTCCTTTTGGGGTGAACTATCCCTTTAAAGCATATTTTAGTTTACCGTTAGTGTTTGTTAGTACATTCAGCAGTACACAGACATTAAGTCATACTAAAGTGGGTCAAAAAGCACTGCATTTAATATAATCGAATTTACAATGCATTTTCATTTATTTGCAATTATCATGCATAAGCATATTCTTTATTATTTCCCTACTAAGTCCTCTTTTAAAAGTTTGTAATTCTCAAGTGTAATTCTTTTTAACAAAGGTATAGTCTCAACCAAAAATCAATACCCTGACCAAACACCGCTCATATTTTCTTCAGTAAATCCAGTTACTATGATACATTTATGACTTTACTTACGTGCCAGAAGGTTCTCATAAACGCTGAATCAATAATAAAAACACTCAAATCTCTCATCACAGTGTTAGCTTTCCCATCACCTCCTTAATAATGTATGATGAATTTGAGCAGTTGCCTCATCATACAGAGGTGTTTAATACCACTTTACATTATTAATAATATATAATCTGCTTGTCTCAGTCAACACATCCCTTGTTTTTGTGCTGTTTATGTTTTGGCTCATTCATATTTCAGGGTGTTTGTTGTGCGGCAGGTCTTCGGCGAAACAGCTCGGCGGTGGAGGTGTCATACTTGAGCCATGAGGGAAGAGAACAGTTGATGACTTTGGAGATTAAGGTTGCTCTCTTGAGAGTCTGAGCTATGACAAACATACGGAAAAGTGTGTGAATGTGTGTGTGTGTGTGTGTCCAGAAAATACTCGACTGCATTGCCATGGCAACCTGACAGCTGTACCACAGGTGGTTCACACAGGAAACAGCAAGGATGCAGGTGCATGTGACAAGATTGTGTTATCCTGCAAAAACTGAAATAGTCCTGCATGACTGGAAACATTTGGTCTTTAGCACTTTCAGGCAGGCCATTTAACTTTCTAGGTGTTTTTAACTGGCCCGAGTCAAAAGAGCTCACCCAAAGTCTCCCTTGATATGGGAACTTGTATTGTTATATTATTATTGCTATATAACAATGTATTGTTATATTATTTGGGAAACAAAAAAATATGGCTTTAATTAAATATGAATATGTCCAAACAAAGGTTTTGAAGACTTGCAGACTTTCCATTGGCATGCGCTATAAAGGTCCAGATCATTTTATTTTCACAATTAGCAACTTTTAAAACATTTTTAAGGACATTTTTATAGACTTTTCGTCGGCTGAACAATCGGTATGTTGTTAAACAACAGTATAAACCATTGAACACAATGTAACCCTCACAGCCTGGTTTTCAAGCTTTCAGTTTAAGTCTATGGGAACTGTTTTGTCCGCTGCCATTTTGTTGTCCACCAGACAAAAATTCTAAACATAATCAAAAGTAGCAAAACAACAAAACAAACAACAACAACAACAAAAAAAACAATTACACACATACATAGAAACAAATGCATCAAAAATAGAAAACACTTTTAGTAAAGTTTTTTTTTCTTCTTCTTCTTCTTGCTTTTTGTTGTAAAATGGGGTAGAATGAGTTTGAGAATTTCAACAAGGCAGATTCAGACCAAAGTCGCCTACACGCACACCATGACTTAACACCACTAAGCCAAGCTATTTTGTAGCTTTTTTCCATGGATCAATGATTTTGCTCTAAATTCCTGATAAAGAAACTTCAGGAGTGCAGATAACAGAGTTCTCTCCACTCTCAAAGCTGTGGAGTTGAACTGGTCCACATACATGAACGGTTTGTCTGCTACAGTACCCAAGTCATCTCAACATGCCGTTTACAGATCTGACTTAACTGTCCCAATGTGCCAAAAAGGGAATATATTGCATAATATATTGTTCTTATTTTAATATTTTAGGTTTGAAAGAAGGTTAAGCTTCATGTTTTGTCCCCAGGCTGTGCAGGGAGGGTGTTGGCAAGATAGATTAAAATTATCCAAGTCATTTTCTTTTTCGAGGTGAAACAGACAAAATTAGAGAAATATTTTCTCTCAGTTAAAGTAAATCATCCGCAGATCTGGTGATGTTTTAAGTATCTCTCTCTGTCTAATTCTCTCTCTGGATTTCGGTAGCATGTATTTTTTATTTAAAAAAAAAAAATTGAGATTCTCTCTCTAGACTTTTAGCATCTCTCTTCTCTGCTTCATCGTGACTGCTCCATCTATATTTCAGATTACATGTGATACTGTCCTTTCCCACTTGTGTAATGTGCTTGAATAATTTCTCTGATGAATGTTCCTTTTGCAGGGTCAGTTTTTTGCTGTTTTGTATAGCAATTTAGTTAAGGTTCTTAAAAGTTGCTAATTTTATTCATTTATTTATTTTTAGGACGTGTTGTTTGTGGCCTTGGTGGTGTATATGGTGATAGATTCATTTTTAATTTGTGTCCACTAGTTTATGCATTTGTTGGCACACGTTCACCCTCATTCTGGCTAGCGTGGCTATGAAACCCTATTTCCTAAATGGTGATGAGTCTCACAACACATGAAATGTTTGTCTTACTTCATCTTTTGGAGAGAGTATGTTAACATGGCATGATATTTCAAATAGAAATATCATTGAGTAACCATTGTGCCTTCAAGATCCTCAAAAACCTCAGAGCCAGAACATTTTAGAACAAGATTTATTGTAAATAATCTTAACTGCCCTTTAAAGTCCACACATTCTCATTGTCTCTACATTTACATTTATCAAGTTCTCTACAAATACAGTTCTCTGAAGTATAATATGCTAATATGGCATGCAGATATTCTTCTGAGGAAGAAATAATGTCTTCGAAACATATCTTTTGACTGAGTTTGAAGTAAATGTTTTCAGTGGTCAGTTAAAATCAGGTCAAAATAGAGAGCAAACCCTCCAAATTTGCCAGTGCTATTTTTGCCTCTGGTTACTATTTTAATTGGGACGTGCTGTACTTTCAGAACTGGAGTGTTTGGTAACGAGTTTTCTCTTACTAGTTGATGACGATAGTCTGATTGACTTTTATACTAAGGCTGTAAGCAGCACAGCACTCCCCATGTTTTGATTTGTTGTCAGTCAAAATGGGTTGATTGATGATTATATTTTGACTCATTTATATATACTCATATATAACTATAATTTATAAAGTGTTTATCGAGATTTTATAGCATAATTGTTATTTTTACTATAACAATGGAGATCTGTCAAGTTGTTTTCTTAATCCTCTGATTTCATGTTAAAATCAATTTTATTACCTGTATCGTTCTCTCTTTCCACAGTGGTTGAACATATATGAACATATCCCTGATATTCTGTATCAAAATCAATCTGAACACTTTGATATTGCTCACATCTGCTACTAGCTGTATCCCGTTACCATCACCAATGCATTACCAGCTACTGCTTGTCTTGGTTACACTCTTCTCACTCAGAAAATTACAGTTTATGTCTTCTAATTGTGAAAGTATCGGATGCAGGTGAGGATAAATTCGACCTGGAGACTCCCCAGATCTCCACCATTTGGAGGTGGAGGCCGCAGAGAAGAAGATCCATGACCCACTAGAGAAGTCAGGCCCAGCTGCAAGTGGAGAAACATGTTGGAAACATCCCGGGCTGATGCTCACAAGTCCTTGGTAAGTTTGTGGAGCAATACTCCCACCACCTCTACTCCGTGTGCTTCTCTGCACAGGGCCCATGCATCCAAGATACGGTCATCCCAGGTCTCCTTCCCTCCGGTGCCGGTACACCATGGACCCTGGGTGCACTAGCAGAGGAAGGCATGAGCCAGGCCCAGGGCAAGGAACTCTCTCCCTCCATCGCTCCCTGTCTTCGAGATCTCAACCCGGGACTGGGGTGAATGACATGTGGTAGTCGGAAGTTAGGAAGAGGGACTTCAGGAGCCTGATCAAGACATTACGCAGTACATCGCAATCAATGAGTGGACTATTTACTGTAAATGAATGGTTGAATGGACAGAAACTGTTCTTTGTAAATAATTGTAATCTTTTCTCGGAGCGAACTTTTCATTGCTGATGGCCCGCATTCCAGCAAAATCGATGTAGATCTTCTGTCTGTCAACATCTTCAAGACGCTACACACCATAGGAAATTAAAGCCTCAAATCATAGTCTTTGTTGTTCTACCCACTTAATTGATTTAAGTGTGTGTGTGTGTGTGTCGTCAATTCTATAGAGACTGTGTCTGTTCCCCGAATAGTGAGGTCAAATAATAAATCTATTATAGGATCTAGAAAAATCTGATCATTATTAAATGAGATCACAAAAAATAAACAAAAACAATTTCTAAAGCTTAGACTCCTAAACATTATATCGCTCACACATAAGGCAGTTATTGTAAAAACCATGATCACAGATAATAGTTTTGATGTACTCTACCTTACTTTATCCTGACTTAAATCAAATGTCATAATCGTGTCCATGTTTCTCTGTTTATTCGGTTCGCCAGTCCTGTCTATTATCTTATGGTCCTTGTTTTGAGTTCAGTCCCGTCACTTGTATAGTATTCTTTGCGTTGTCTTCGTTTGTTTTGTCATCCGTCATGTGTTCTGTTTAGTATTCGTCAGTCCTGTCAATTGTCACATGTTCTTTGTTTTGTATTCTAGTCCTGTCATCGTCACATGTGATCTTTGTTTTGGTTCCCCATGTGCCTCGTCATTTGTTCATTGTCTCCAGCCATGTCTTGTAATCAGTTATGTCTTTCACCTGTGCCCCGCTAATTATCTTCTTAAGTTCATCTGTATACATTCCCTCTGTGTCAGTCCAGTCCTTGTCGGTTGTTAAAGTTTCGTGCTATGTTTAATGGTGTTATCGTGTATCCTGTCTATGATTAAACAGTTTAAAGTTCCTTCAGTCTTCGTGCTAGTTCCTGCACACCAGTAGCATTACACCAAATGACTAAATCGGACTAGTTCACTGGCGGAAGCTAGATATTTTACTCTATAACTAATAATATGGATATTTTTCTTACACAAACGCATCGCTTTGCTTCAGAATAAAGCACACTGATAATGCACTGGTTGTCAGATATTTTAACATTCACATAGATAAAACAAATTATGTGTTAGGACTTGCATTTACAGACTTATTTAACCTACTAATAATAATATAACAATTATTAAGATTTTTGAAGTAAAATGTCACCAGACCCACTCATCATTTTAATCATGCACTAAATTCAATTATATCGCATGGAACCAATCCTGCTGGTATAGGCTAAAAGGCTCTGAAAGCCACCAGGGCCGAGCATCTCTGCAAACTCGTAGAAAATAACCAAAACAATGGTTGAATTTAGATTACTCTAAAAATTAATATAGAAACCTGCATTTTCTGTAAAGCTTCTTAGAAATGATATTCTTTGAACTGAATCATATACTAGGGATAGTAAGATTCACCGATTCGCAATCTATTTATACTGTAGGGGTGGGACACTTTAGATTGTAGAGACCATTTTATTGGACAGAAAATCAGATGAGAAGATGAAGTCCAGAGTGATGTCATCAAAATCATTGATCCATATTGGCAGAAATGAGAGAAGGTAAATTTTTGAATGCTTATATCTTAAATGCGAATTTTGTCATTGTTTTGAAGTTCAGTAGCTTATACGTAACAATAAGGCTAATGTATGCTTACTAAAAGCCAAAAAATGTCAATTTTGATTTCATGGGGACTATAAGAAGGGGTGCTCTCACTGTCCAGGTTTGGTAATTTCATATATATTTGTATCATAATGCCCCTGTACATAAAGTAAAGTCTGTAAAGTAATAATTTATTGGGTAGAAGAGCTCCACAGAACATCTTTGGGGTGGAATGAAATGTCTATGAGGTTTTTTTTTTTTTTTTTAAATTAAATATTAAATTAGTTTTTTCAAGCATACAAGGGTGCACATATACACATATTTCTGGCAATGTAGTGCAAGTCTGCCTTAAACAGATAATAAAGTAATTGTTAAAAAGTATAGTTTCTCTGTAAACGTTTTTTAACCTTTGTGTTTATATTATATTATATTATATTATATTGAAATATCACATAAGCTCTGATTTGTGAATGTGTGATATTCCTGGATAGCTGTTTTGCCACCTGGACGCTGTCATGGCCTGTCATCGTGGTGACAGCGCAGCTTCCCACAACACCTGTTCACAGCAATTAGCAACACATGCTGTGTGTATGTCAGGGGGTCTACTCTTACCTTATACTTTCAAGGGCTGACCAAAAAAACAAAAACAAAAAAAAAAAATGGGCCAAATTGTTAGGGATTCGTGTTCACTTTGGCACTTTAAAATCTGTATGTTTGAAAGCAGTGTCTTGATTTGAAGAGCCTCACTGATGCCATAAGGTTGTAACAGAGTCAATGCAAAGCTGTTTTTTTTTTGTTTGTTTTACTGTCTGTGACCTCCAGATACAAGTTAATTTATCCCAATATAGCAACTTAGTCATAATTAAATTTAAAAGGGAAATTCTCTGGAAAAATGGGCTTTCAATAAAACTTGGCTGCCTATGCAGTATTTTCATTTAATTTTTTTTAACTAGTGCTACCTGACTAGAGAAAACAGAAAGAGGGCTGTTGTCTTCTTTTTTGCCAAATAGGTAGGAAAACTTTCACACTCATAACGCACTGGACATGATGCATCCAAGGCCACTCCCAGTTTGCTCCTTTTTGACCTTGGTGCTTGAGTAGGAAATACCTCTTAGCAAACTTTTAGTCATAATGTTGACCCAGGTGCAGTAACTGTAAACTTTTAATGTAACATTTAAACAAAGAGTAAGCATTTAGTCTGAGCTATTTTCGGTTTTCAGTGAAGGATCCAGAGCGTTGTAGGCAGCAGCTAAAGGTTGCAAAGAATCGTAAACATGAAGAGAACACTGCTATAGAAAATCTGAAAATCCTACCTGTTTGTAGTCTCAATTTATAACTGGATGACTACAAACACATGGTTTTGATGAAAAAAAAACATTCCCTGAAGGATGGAACGGAGACGTACGCCGGACAGACCAGCGGATAGGAATCTCGCTAGAGAGGCCAATCTACTTCTTGGGGGAAGGCATAAAGATTTGTGAGCAAATGCAAATTTTTCTCACAGAAGCACAAACGTTTTTTGTGCGAAAACACAAAATTGCAATATTTTATTCCATCGTCATATCCCTTTAGGGTCTCTGTACCTTTTAAAAAAAAACAATAAAATAAATAATAATAGAGGCATTGCATAGTGTCTTTACAATGTACATGCACATTTATTGGACAATCCTGAAACCTTTTTTAAAAAGTATTTTAAGCTAAATTTATAATACTGTTATTGTATTGTCAGATTATCATTTTATTGCAGATTTGACATATTATCTGTAATCTTGACAAGATTTTATTGCAGATGTATTTGCATAAAGAAAAAAATTGCAGTGGGCGGTAATGGCATGCATTTACAATATAAATAGGAGTCAAATTTTATGTTATATTTGTGTCATTTTAATCATAAACCATGGCAAACTAAATCTGTAAAATATCAGTTTTAATAGTTAACAATGCAGATGTTTGGATAAGAGGGGCAAAAACTGTTCTGGTCTGGTGCTCAGGCTTTATGTTTGAACTGTTCCAGCGATCTTTACACGTGTGCCACTGGCTATATGATTCTCCATTGAAATAAAATATGGTAAGACTGAAGATCAATACAGTGTGTATAAATCCATGATGTTTTCCATTGTACTGCTCATGTTCACTCACGTCTCACTGATCACACCAGTGCATGTACCGAATCTCACGCTACCCTGCTTGCACCATCTCAGCTTTACCACAACACACAAAAATACTTACACGTATTCAAAGAGCTTTTTCACACATACACATGCAGAAACAGGTTTTATATAACAGTAACTTCTGAAAATAGCTTGTTGAAGTGATTTGTCAAATTTGTTACGACTGTTTAAAATGTCAATTGAACAACACTAGGCATTCAGTCATGCGAATGACATCTGGAGTCAAATATGATGAATCTCCAAGAACCTCCAGATCCTTCTGAAGAATCCTAGTGTTGGAAACGAGCAACTGAAGTTTATTTTTTAACAAGGTCCCTCATGAATGTATCTTTGCAAGGGGACTATTATTGAAGGATATTTGAAAGATTATTAGTGTTAAAAGTGTTGGCTATTTTTTTGAGCATAGCATCAATATTTATTTCCAGTGTGAAGGCAGAATTAAAATGGAAGCCATAAAGTTATTATCTTATAATCTTATAATATTTAAAAAAAAAAAAAAACTGCACATATATTACATACAGTATAACTCATAATACTAATGAAATAAAAGGTCAATTAAATGTACTTAAAGAAATGTCTTAACACTCTTAAGTAAACTTTTAAAAAGTCCACTTTGTAATAATGTCAAATTAAATTTTACTTTAAAATATATTTTAAATAATCATATTTAAATAATCTTTTGTTGTGCTTTAAAGAAGTACTCTTGTTTTGATGTGTTAACTAACACACTGAAGCACGTTTTCACACGTGTAATGCAGATATCCAAAACATGTGATGCAGAATGAAATCCAATATGTGAAACCCAGAGTTCTCAGGAGTATGAGTAAACATATGCTCACTACACATAAACTAAAGACAACACCGAACAATGAACAGAAAGAACTGAGGGCTTAAACACACGATTAACAGAACAAGAACCAGGTGCGCAACTCAATTAGAAAACATGACAACAAATTAGAAACCATAACTCACGAAACAGGAACCAAAGAGAGGATAACCATGGAATGTAAAGTAGGCCTACTTGATTATAATTAACTGTATTATTTCATATTACATTTAAAGTTAATATATTTCAAATGTACCAAACTGCAAATTCATCTTTACTAATGTGTAATTAGAAATATACTCTATTTAAATACATGACACGACTTTCAGTAGAAATGACATTAAAGAATATTTGTGTTTACTATAAATGCTTGTCAGTACATTTGCCAGTACTTTTAGCCACATTTGAAAGACAATAGAAGTAATTATGAAATTACATATAAAGATGACTTAAATAAAGATGACTTAAGTTCAGCTAATTACATTTAATATAAATTCAATAAAAAGTATAATACATTTTTACAATGGTAAATAACATGCAATAAGTATCCAAAAACATTACATTCAGTTCACACTTTTCTTTTAAGGTATATTATTATTCTATAAAGTATACAGCTGCTGTTTTCTGTAAAGGCATGTGTGAGAAAGTGAACACCGTTTGGAGATACACTGGACAAATATGTTGAAACCCCAAGACATCTGACCAAGACATGACAGCGACCCAATCCTGAAGATTGCCCCATTGAAGTGAAGGGGGGAAACTATACCTCCGTCACACAATCCTTCCCTGGCTTCATCACTCCATCCTCTTCTCACATAACACAGACATGGTTGACTGGTCGTTCAGGCAGCTCGTTCTAACAGTTCTGAACTCCACAGGGACAAGCACATTAGTCTACAATACAAAGAAAACAAAACCTAATAAAAAATTTATACTAATTTCCTTATAGGCAAAGGGTTGGTGAACATTTTCCTTGGTTTGGTTATAACACATGCTTCCTTATTCCCCAGTAAAGCTCAACAGTGGCTGCCTACTTTTTAAGTGGCCTTCCTGAAGTTTTTTTTTTTCAGAATGATTTTTCATATAATATACTATAAAACTACTTGTCATTGATGTTGGATATTAGAAAATACAGTATATTACAGTTTTATGGAAAAATAAAAAATATATACGAGATTTACAACATATATACCATTTACAACAATTACTTCATCGGTGGAGCTTTCTTTAAGGCTATGCGAGGTGTAGTACTTCAGGGAATTTGGTAGTTTTATTTATTTTTTTTTTTAATGAATTTTAAATTAGAAGAATCAATTTCACTATGAAAGGTCAACATGGTGGCGTTGTGGGTAGAACTGTTGCCTCACAGCAAGAAAGACCTGGTTTAAGTCCTGGTTCTGCCAGGAGGCTTTTTTGAGTGGAGTTTGCATGTTCTCCCTGTGTCTGTGTGGGTTTCATCCAGTTTCCCCCACAATCCAAAGACATGCAACATAGGTCAATTGGTGACACTAAATTTTCTATAGCTGTGAATGTGTCGGTACGTGAGCCATGTGGTAGACTGGCAGTGTGTTTCCCTGCTTGTGGCCCAAGACGTTGGGTTAGCCTCCAGTCCTCTGCGACCCTAATAAGGATAAAGCAGTTTGGATAATGGATGGATGGAATTTCTTGATGGATTTTTTTTTTACTTTATAGTTCTAAATAAATAATGGGTACTAATGTATTGAATATGCCGATGTAAGGCAAATAAATATATTAAGGAAACCAAAATCTCTCATAATTTAATGATCCTGTTAAATTTTAAAACAAGTTGTCGACCCTGCTGTGCTTGAACTAACCTCATTATATAATACAAGTATTCATTTGCGAAGACACACACTGCAGCATCTGCCCTGTTTACATGAATGTACTCCTATCAGGGTTAACAATCTCTGGCAGCTGAATGATACTCGTGGTGTGGAGATTTCATAAATACAGTGAACACACACAGAGACATGAAACATAAACTGGATTTTGGTTTGGCTGTAGATCAGTGGCTCTCAGTGGTTTCGGTTAATGTTTACTTTATTTCAAGTAACCAAAATGTTCTTTCTTTTTTTTATGGGTTTAGTTTAAGTTAACCATAATAACCCTCTTCTTAACATTGGAGAATATCTATGTTGAAAAAAAAAATGAGACACAATTGTCTTTAGTCTATATTTGTGACATATATTAAGATCAGACCACATTTCATGAATAATCAATGCAGAACAATATAGGAAAATATAAAATATATGAGAATATATTACTGCGTACTAATTTTTGCAGTTCAGGACACAGAAAAAAACATCGAAGTAAAAAATTTTATTCAACATATCAACCTAAATACGTACATTAATTCATACAGTGCCAACAAAATTAATAATAATAGTATAAATAGCTCTGTAACACTTTTCAATAAGATTTCATGTTAAAATTATTTAATGTATTAACTATCATGAACTAACAATGAAGAATACATTTATTACAGTATTTATTAATCATTGTTAATATTACTTAATAAGAATCCAGCTGATTTAAGTAATCTATTAACAAATGTTGAAATTAGCATTAACTAAGATCAATAAATGCTGTAGAAGTATTGTTCATTCTTAGTTCATGTTAACTAAAGTGGTTAACTAATGTTAACTAATGAAACATTATTTTAAAAGGCTACCAATAGCTCTTTAAAATAACACTTGCAGGTTGCCACTTTGTAGGCTGTTTTATCTCAAGAATTCTCAAGAAATGAAGCTAGTTCCTAATGAAGCAAATCCTCTCAGGTTACATATGTAACCTGGTTCCCTGAGAGGGGAACGAGACGCTGCTTTATGGCATTGACGCTATGGAAATGCCTGAGACAGTGAGCCGGTGTCTGAAGCATGTGTAAACACACCAATTCTGGTTGACCAAGCATAAGGACATTGTGATGCATAGTGTGTCACAGAGTGCATGTCGAAAGACTCTATTTGTCCGAAGAAGACAGCATTGAGTTCCACTCAAAAGGGAATGTCTCAGGTGACATATGTAACCCAGTTCCCTGAGAGGGGAATGAGATTCTACGGTGTTGACGCTATGGGAACATGAATACCCAACTCTGCCATGTCCAGGGAAGAGCCTGTCCACAAGGCTGTGAATAAGCACAGGCCATTGTTGAGAGCCAACTTGGACTCTTCCCCGAAGGACTTGAGAACATGCGTCCAAACTATAAAACCTGATGAATGTGTGCAGGGAGGATAGATATGAAACTGTATTGCATGACTTGTTGGAGTGGGTAATAGCATCATTGATCCAACAAGAGATGTGCTGCTCGGTGGCAGCATTTCCGCTATTATGACCACTGACATAGACCAAAGGCTGAGAGAATCTATGCCACTGGCCTGAGTGGTGGTGTTACGTTCCACGTGTATTTGTGTGTGTGTGTGTTTCTGCTGTCTCTTCATTCATTGTTTTCAGGTGGAGGTTGCTCATTGCTCATTTGCGTCATCAGCTGTTCCACCAATCCACCACTGCGCTGCTGGGTTTAAAAACTCCATTCACCAGAAGACCAGGAGATCTCCGCCAGATCTCATTTGACTAGCCCTCACAGAGATGCCTTGTGTTAAATGTAACCACTGATTGGAGCGTTGTTGAGCTTGATGCCCTTAGAGACATGAGTAACATTGTCTTAAGTTTTGTTGTTAGTTTCATAGCATATGCCTAGTAAGCGATTTATGAATGCGCATGCCCAGCTACATCGGGAGGTAGGCTTTGTATTGTTAATTAGGCGTGGAGTGTTTGCCATTATTGTATTTCTGTTTTTCAGTTAGTGTAGTTTATTTAAGGCGGCGCACCCGCTGAAGATTTCGGTTTTGTTTCTGCATTTTCTTTTTCGGTCAGTTAGTTTAGTGGTACGACTATAATTAAATATTAGTTTTGTTATGATTATTTCATTGATTTGACAACACTCCTGTGTATTTTTATTTTTTTTATTTTTGGTAGTTATTTCTTTTGATTTTGATTTGAACGTACTCTTTCATTCTGTCTGAATAAACGTTTTGAAACGTTTGTAAGTTTCCTGGTTTTTTTCTGGCTTCACACACAGCAACTGTGCCTCACATAAATGTTACGTCATCATCCCCTTTTCTAACTTTAAAACTCGTAACATTTGGTGGTGGCAGCGGTGGGATACTCCTTTAAAGGGGTATCTTATTTCCTTGGGATGAGTTTGTGAGCGCTGTTGCTTGTGTGTGGGTTGGAGCAACCTTGAAAGATATTGTCTGAATGAAGGATCTTAGGAGGTTTCTTTGGATTCTAGCGTTTGTGGTGGTAAGTTTAGTCAGAATGGCTGATTTTGATCTGGATAGTTTTGTGAGTGCACCTACGGTCGAACAATTAGGTAAGTGTCGTAAAGATGATTTGTTAAGAGTTGCCGAACATTATCAAATTAAAATTTCTAGACAGCAGCTTAAGCGAGATATTAAAAAAATCTTAGTGCAGGAGCTAAGGAAGTTGGAGGTGTTGAAACCGGTTGATAAATCTGAGGAGGTTCTGAGCTCTGGAGCTGGTGCTTTAGGTGAGGAGGACACGAGTGGGACTGATGAGGCGGAGGGTTCCGAAACCAAAGCAGTCTCGCCGCCCTTTGAACCTTCTCCGCCTGTAGTGGGAGGTGAGTCGCGTCTCAGAGTACGTTTGGCGAAAGTCCAACGGGAAGAGCGCGAGAGAGCAGAGGATCGTAGAGCTCAGTTAGATCTGCAACTCCACATCCGTCGTCTGGAAATAGAGGCGGACACGCAGGTGAAGTTGCGTGAGTTGGACCTAAGAATGGCCAGAGAGACACCGGTTCCGCCTATGTTTCCTGTATCAGCTGCTCAATCTGCACAGCCGGCTGCTGGCGCGGCAGGTGCGAGTCCGACGTTTGATGTGAGTAAACACATTTCTCTTGTTCCACAGTTCAGAGAGGCTGAGGTTGACTCATACTTTAATGTATTTGAACGAGTTGCTTCTATGCTTAACTGGTCTAGAGATGTGTGGCCGTTACTGCTGCAATGTAAGTTGACGGGAAAAGCTCAGGAAGTATGTGCTGCACTATCTTTACATGATAGTTTAGATTATGACGTTATTAAAACGGCAATTTTGAGGGCTTATGAGCTCGTACCGGAGGCGTACAGACAGCGATTTAGGAATCACAAAAAAGTTTCAAATCAGACGTTCGTTGAGTTCGCTAGGGAGAAGAGTTTGTTATTTGACCGGTGGTGCACATCAAATAAAGTATCAGATTTTAATGCTCTCCGTGAGTTGGTTTTGTTAGAGGAGTTCAAAAGTTGTATCCCTGATCGTATTGTGGTCTATCTAAACGAGCAGAAGGTGACATCAGTGTCACAGGCGTCTGTTTGTGCGGATGAGTTTGTGCTTACGCACAAGAGTGTTTTTTCTCTTGCTCGGACTGAAAACGTTGCGCATGTTCCTGCTGTTTTGAAAGATCAGTGGCGTTCGAAAAATGTGTCAAAAGCTAAGGAAGGCAGAGAATGTTTTTACTGTCGCAAACCGGGACACCTTATTGCTGATTGTCTGTCTTTAAAACGCAAAGAGCAGGGTGTCAGTACTAAAGGTGTCGCGTTTGTGAAGACTGTTGATCGTATAGATTCTGAGAATTGTGATGTCTTAGATGTTAGTTATCAACCTTTCCTGATGGAGGGATTGGTATCTGTCAGCGAACATTCTCTTGATCCAGTCAGAGTTACTATGTTGCGTGACACCGGAGCGATGCAATCGTTTATAGTAGCTGACGCGTTACCGTTTTCTGAACGTACTTTTTGTGGAAGTCATGTGTTAGTACGTGGCCTTGAGATGAGCACTATGAAAGTTCCTTTGCATCAGATTCATCTGAAGTCAGATTTGTTTTCAGGATTTGTGAAAGTTGGAGTTCGTGATAGGTTACCAGTGCATGGGGTGAAGTTCATTCTTGGTAATGATATTGCAGGTGGTAAAATTGTGCCGCTATTAGAGGTTTGTGATAAACCTGTTTTGTCCGATGACCCTGATGAAATGTCAGAGAAATTCCCTGGGGTTTTTCCTGTTTGTGTAGTGACGCGAGCGCAGGCTCGTAAATTCGCTGATGCCGATGATTTATCTTCCACTTTCATGGCACCTACGTTTGTAAACAATGTTCTGATGCCTGATGCAGGTAAGCCAGATGGCGCAGTCATTGTTTTGAAATCAGATAATTTGAAATCAGAAGTCACTAGTGAGAAAATTATTGCAGCCCAAAAGGAGGATTTTTCCCTGCGTAAATGTTTTTCTTCTGTCATTTCCGTGGAAGAGGCGCAAAAGAAGAGAAACGCTTATTACATGCAGAACGGGTTGCTGATGCGTTGGTGGTGTGCTGACGTTGCGAGTGATTCAGAATGGTCTTCTGTGACCCAAATTGTCATTCCGACGTGTTATAGACACTTAGTACTTTCACTCGCTCATGATCATGATTTGGCTGGTCACTTGGGCATTAAGAAAACATACCATCGAATTTTGAGACATTTTTTTTGGCCGAGAATGAAGGCTGATGTAGCCAAATTTTGTAGAACCTGTACGACCTGTCAATTTTCGGGTAAGCCGAACCAGGTGATTCCGCACGCACCGCTGGTTCCTATACCAGTGATGGGAGAGCCTTTTGAGCACGTTATTGTCGACTGTGTTGGACCGTTACCTAAATCAAAATCTGGTAATCAATACTTGCTTACCATAATGTGTACAGCGACGCGTTTTCCGGAGGCGATTCCACTGAGAAAGATCACGGCACCGGTGATCAGCAGTGCGCTCGTTAAATTCTTTTCGATGTTTGGTCTACCGAAGATTGTGCAGTCTGATCAAGGTACGAACTTTTTGTCAAAGATTTTTACACAAGTGTTAAAGACTTTGAATATTTCTCACAGAATTTCAAGTGCCTATCATCCTGAGTCTCAAGGTTCTTTGGAACGGTTCCATCAGACCTTGAAAGCGATGTTGCGTCGATACTGTATGGACACAGGTAACGAGTGGGACGAGGGTATACCGTTAGTTTTGTTTGCTGCTAGGGAAGCGGTACAAGACAGTTTAGGATTTAGTCCTGCTGATCTTGTTTTTGGGCATACTGTCAGGGGTCCATTAAAGATGCTTAAAGAGAACATTTTAGATCACGAATCGAGTGTTAGAACCACAGTGTTGGACTATGTGAGCAAATTTCGTGACCGATTGCACAAAGCTTGTACTATGGCACGAGATTCATTACTGCACGCTCAAGTGACGATGAAGAGTAAATACGATCGTAAAACAGTTCAACGTCATTTTAAGGAAGGAGATCAGGTGCTCGTTTTATTGCCTGTCCTTGGTTCTGCTTTATCTGCACGCTTTTCAGGTCCATATGAAGTGATTAGGAAAATGAGTGACACCGATTATGTGATTCGTACTCCAGATCGCCGAAAAAAATCTCGCGTATGTCATGTCAATATGCTGAAGGCGTATCTTGTCCGAGAGTCTTTTCAAGATGTTCCGAAAGAAAATGAGTCGAATATATCTTGTGCTGCTGCGCTCACGTGCGAGTCGTTTGAGTTTACTTCTGCACATGACAAGGAAGATGATGGAGTTTTGATACGACACACGTATCAGCAGTGTGCCAGGTTGAAGAATTCTGAAGTACTGGCTGATTTAAATTCTCATCTGTCTCATCTGTCCGAGTCTCAGAGTAAGGATGTGAAAGAAATCATTTCTGATTTCCCTTCGTTATTTAATGATGTTCCTTCTCGCACTACGATTTTAGAGCATGACATCGACGTGAGTAATGCTGTTCCTGTTAAGCAACGTGCTTATAGAACGAATGTTTTTAAACGTTCTGTGATCAAAACTGAAGTTGACTACTTGTGTGAACATGGTTTAGCGAAACCGAGTTTTAGTCCCTGGAGCTCCCCTTGTCTACTCGTGTCTAAGAGTGATGGCTCTGCTAGATTCTGCACAGATTACCGAAAGGTAAACTCCGTAACTGTTCCTGACTGTTTTCCATTACCTCGTATGGAGGACTGTGTGGACAACCTGGGGTCCGCTAAATTTGTCAGTAAATTAGATTTACTGAAAGGTTACTGGCAGGTGCCGCTAACATCGCGCGCCTCCGATATTTCTGCCTTTGTGACCCAAGATGATTTTCTGCAATATTGCGTAATGGCGTTCGGGATGCGCAACGCTCCAGCCACATTCCAGCGGCTCATTAACATCGTACTTGCGGGTGTCCGAAACTGTAACGCATATTTAGATGATCTCGTGATTTACTCGCCTACTTGGTCTGCACATGTGTCCACGATAAGAGAAGTGTTTGAGCGTCTTGAGAAAGCTTCACTGACGCTAAACTTGGCGAAGTGTGAGTTTGGTCAAGCTACGGTTACGTACTTGGGCAAAGAAGTGGGTCAAGGTCAAGTTCGACCCATGGAGGCAAAAGTAACCGCAATTGCTGATTTTCCTGTCCCTGCTACGCGCAAAGAACTTCGCAGATTTTTAGGAATGGCCGGTTATTATCGGAGTTTCTGCAAGAATTTTTCAACTGTGGCCAATCCCTTAACGTCACTCCTTAGTCCATCACGCACTTTTCTCTGGAAGGACGATTGTCAGAATGCTTTTGATAACATCAAAATTTTGTTGTGCAGTTCGCCTGTTTTATCAGCTCCTGATTTTGAACGACCTTTCAAGCTCGAGATTGACGCAAGCTCTGTTGGTGCGGGGGCTGTGTTGGTGCAAGCAGACGTTTCTGGTATCGACCATCCAGTATGTTACTTTTCACGTAAGTTCAATAAACACCAACTGAACTACTCTACGATCGAGAAGGAAACATTGGCCTTATTACTGGCTTTACAGTACTTTGATGTTTATGTGAGTTCAACTAACCTGCCTGTGATTGTGTTCACGGATCACAATCCTTTAGTGTTTTTAGGTCGTATGTACAATCAGAATCAGAGGCTGATGCGTTGGTCTTTGATGGTACAAGGCTACAATTTAGAGATCAAACACAAGAAAGGTTCGGAGAATATAATTGCCGACGCTTTGTCCAGAGTTTAAGCTGTTGGGCTCCGAAAACATTAGAATGAAAGAAAAAAACAACAACATGTTTTTTGTTCATGTTTTGATGTTTTTTTTCTTTTTTTTAAGGGGGGAAGTGTTACGTTCCACGTGTATTTGTGTGTGTGTGTGTTTCTGCTGTCTCTTCATTCATTGTTTTCAGGTGGAGGTTGCTCATTGCTCATTTGCGTCATCAGCTGTTCCACCAATCCACCACTGCGCTGCTGGGTTTAAAAACTCCATTCACCAGAAGACCAGGAGATCTCCGCCAGATCTCATTTGACTAGCCCTCACAGAGATGCCTTGTGTTAAATGTAACCACTGATTGGAGCGTTGTTGAGCTTGATGCCCTTAGAGACATGAGTAACATTGTCTAAAGTTTTGTTGTTAGTTTCATAGCATATGCCTAGTAAGCGATTTATGAATGCGCATGCCCAGCTACATCGGGAGGTAGGCTTTGTATTGTTAATTAGGCGTGGAGTGTTTGCCATTATTGTATTTCTGTTTTTCAGTTAGTGTAGTTTATTTAAGGCGGCGCACCCGCTGAAGATTTCGGTTTTGTTTCTGCATTTTCTTTTTCGGTCAGTTAGTTTAGTGGTACGACTATAATTAAATATTAGTTTTGTTATGATTATTTCATTGATTTGGCAACACTCCTGTGTATTTTTATTTTTTTTATTTTTGGTAGTTATTTCTTTTGATTTTGATTTGAACGTACTCTTTCATTCTGTCTGAATAAACGTTTTGAAACGTTTGTAAGTTTCCTGGTTTTTTTCTGGCTTCACACACAGCAACTGTGCCTCACATAAATGTTACGTCATCATCCCCTTTTCTAACTTTAAAACTCGTAACAGGTGGACATAGATCGTCAAAGACCAGACATAACAAATGCAGACTTTCTTGCTTGTGTGTCTCATGAAGCAGAGGCAAGAAAGCCTGCAAAACAACTTGCTGACCAGCCATAGAGGGAACTTTTGGAATACAGTCTGGTCTAGTGTACAGTATAGCTCTGACATCACCTGGAGCAAAGTCTAAGCAGGAGGACACTACTGGAAGGGCCTGCAGGTCTCCTACTCTCTTGAGTGACATCAAAGCTAGCAATAATGCTACTTGTCTGGGACTGATTCTAAGGGCTCAAATGGGGCCTCTGTTAAGGCTCCCAAAATCAATGCAAGGTCCCAGGAGGAACTCGCAACCAGAAGATCTAGCACTACTCAAGAACTGAGACACTAAGGGGTGCCTCTCCACAGAAGATCCATCCAGAGGTGTGTGGCTAGTATAAATGGCAGCCCCATATACCTTTAAGACAGACGGAGCCAGCCCCGCTGTGAGAAGCCCTTGAAGGAACTGTACTGGACTGACAGGGCAGTTAACTGGATCCACATCATATTGCTCACACCAAGATACAAACAGTTGCCATTTCAGAGCATGTAATTTGTAGGGAGTGGAGGGAGCTCTAGAGTTTATAAAGGCTTCAGTTACATCAGTAGAAAGACTAGAATCTATGAGGTGGTGCCCTTCAGGGGCTAGACCCAAAGTTTCCAGATGACTGGCTGGGGATGAAATATCGTTCCCTGTATTTGAGACAGAAAATCTCTCTGGACTGGAATCTCCCAGAAGAGGCTGTCCAGTAGAGACAGTAGGTCCTTAAATCCACGCTTGGGTCGGCCAGAATGGAGCTAAACTCGAAGGAGGCAAACTCGATCCGGTTGAACCCTTACTAGAACTCCTGGGAGCAGAGCTTTGAAAGGAAAAGTGTACAGGCATAGCCTTGGCCACAACTGAACTCTGGCATCCAGCCACTACAGAGCTGGAGGTGTGAGAGCAAACCAGAGGGGACTCTGTCATACCTCTGCCATACTTGAGGATGGAGTCACCATTCCACAGGCCTCAGCCTGAATAGCGTACTAGCACTGACCAAATCATTCATGAATGAAGATGGGGCTCATAGGATCAGCTCCTTGAATGCCACCAACTTTTTTTGGCCTCCTGGTATCTGTTAACCTGTTAACTGTGTCGCCAAACAGACCGAGAGGTGAAATCGGAGCATAAAGGAGAAAGGCCTTGTCCTTTTTCTTGACGCCTATCAAATTAAGCCACGGATGCCACTCCACAGCAACCATGGAACGACTAATAGTGCTGGATGTTTGCTCGGTTGCCCAGAGGGTGATATCTATGGCCTAGTGGAGTTATTGAATCGGCTCACGTCCTAATCCCTTGCCATGATACATCTTCACCACCATGGAACTACCATTGTGTGCAAGGACGCACCAGCCTGACCTGCTGCCTCATATGCTTTCCCACTAAGCTAGATGACACTGTACACAACTTAGTGGGCAAAGTAGGTTTCCTCCAAGACTGGAACAATTTGTTGACGTAATGTAATGACACATTGTGAATTGTCACAAAACTTCCCTATGTTATAGGCATCACCATTTTTGATACTGTCGCTTAACATGGTTGCGAGTCCTGAAAATGTGCAGGCTTGTATTAAATGGCGCTGTCATGCTAGCCATTAGCATCTGTTCTAGAGTGTTGTTTTGTGTGAAACATGGCAGGGGATTTTGGATGGCATCATTCCAGACCTAGTTTCCTCCACGATGACACTGATGAAGTGGAAAGATAGCCCACGAGCATCTCTTCCACCTTTGGCATTGTCTTGTCCCATGCCCTTGCGCTGATGATGCTTGTACACGAACACGAGCAGAGTTTGAATTCTTCCACGATCTTGACACCTTAGTGTAGAGATCTGGAAAGAACAGGAGATGGTGGCAAGGAGGCTGTACTCATGTTGATGTGAGGAAACAGTCATCCAATTTAGAGCACATGACCACTTGCCTCTCATTGAAGCAATCCAGATTTAATTTGGCCACCGCACGAGTTACGCACGAGTTACTCAAAGCAGCTCCTCAAAAGAGGCAAACAGGGGGTTAGATGCAGAAAGCATGAGTTCCTCATTTTGGTTTGAAGAGTTCGCAAAGCAAGCTTCGAAATCCTCTGAGAGCGCAAGAGATAGAGCATTCTCTCACTCATTTCAAACTCCGCCTCCAACTCAACCTGCGATCCCCATGACTGGGATCACTGCGCTGCTTCAACAGGAGTGGGACCCAAGGCATTGGAGTCATGGGCTCGACCCTCTTCCTTCAAGAAAAGGGCCAAGCGAGATCTGAGTTTACGGCTAAAGCGACCACAGTGCTCACAGTCAGCCCTCTCTGGAGCTGAACTAGTACGGACCTCTGTCATGCACATCACACAGAACTGGTGAGAATCATCCACCATGATAAAGCAGGGGCATGGTGATGACACTGATTTCACAGACACACAATGGAAGACTGCAGACACATGCTCAAACAAACATATGGCTTCTGAAGACAAAGAAGCTGTCGAAGCACATTTCTGATATCTATTTATGGACTGAATTTGAATCAGAATTGGCATGTATAGAGCCTCACATTATCTGCACAGCATAAAAAAACTTAACAAAACTGTTCATATTTGATCTATGCCAAATGTTCAGAAATGTTATTATCAATTCAGTGTATAACAGCCCTAGCATTTGAACAATTCTGAAGCTCACAGGCAATTCATTCAGTGTGTATCTTATGGTGTCATCTTCGTCTTCTTTTTCATCTACATGGCATCAGCTGCGACATTTCTGGGAAATGCACTCTGAAATAAACTCTGACTTGAGTGTGCTTTCTCGTCCACTGTGTTTCTCTGAGTATGGAGAAGGTGTCTGGAGCCTGAAATCACCTCAGCGCTCAGCTTGTGTCACAGGGGGGTTTTAGGGAGAGCAATTACTGCTGACATTTAGGGGAGTGCACACAGGGTCAGACGTTTTTATGCAACAATGACAAATTATCTCTACATTTTCAGATGTGTGAAATGCCTCATGCAGTAAGTTCATGCTTCACGTCTGCATCTGCAGTTTGATTTTTGGGGAGAAAATGCACTGTAAACCAGAAGGTCTTTACGTGTACAGAATTTCAAACCTGATAAATACACAAAGGGCCACTTACAAGGTTTTAGGTCTGAACCTGATTGCGTGAAAACCAGTGGTTTGACTTAAGGGGGGAAAATCCCTGAGGCAAGGGAGAGTGTTGCAATAAACCTCTTAATCGTCACCCTTAGTCTACCTAAGAATTTATACAAAGCGTTTCACAATATTTTCTGGTAATACAGAAATGGTTGAAACAGGAGATAACAGACAACGTTTAACATTTACTACAACTATACAGATGTATTACAATATTTGAGTTATGGAGATTACTAAAAGGGGTTGCACACCGCAAGCCTCTTGTGGACAACAAAGAAGGACTTTTCACACACCATTTAACGCAGGGTTACTGACTTCAAAACCCAGCTTTTAACTGTGGGTAGAGAAATGTTCACAATTGTCATTTAGAAGTGGGATTAGCACTACTTCTTACCCAGTATTTTGAAATTCTGCTCCACGCCACAAAATCAGCAACTCTGTATGAGTTCAACAAATGATTTAAATTAATTTTTTTAGGCGAAATGGTTGCTAAGGACTTACGCATAACAGAACTTAATATAGCACTTAAACAAATAAAGGGAATACTTCATGGTGACCTTAATGTACCTTAAGTGGACCCTGAGGTTTTTTCTTTCAACCCAAGCTTCACTAAAAGTTGGAATACACTTTTTTACAGTCTGGACAAGTCTGGAATAGTTGCTAAAATTCAGAGAGTCAGCAGATTTGAATGGACAGATTTCACAGAAAATCATATATAAATGAAGGGCACAGACTCTGCTTTTTTAGCTTTAGACTTCAGCAAGCAAGTCATGCTGCTGCAGTACAAACATAAATGAATCTCCCCCATAGCAGATCTATACATGTGGAGCTGGGGAAGAGGAAGGGTTTCTGAAAACGCGCTGCAAAGTGCTACAGCAAACAATAGGTAAGTATAAGTAAGGTAAGTATAGGTAAGTATAAGGTAAGTCTGGCTATTGACCAGAGCATGAGAGCGGAGTGGAGTGGCTAATATCCCTCTAGAGCGGTCAGAGCATTTCTGAAGATTCCGCTCCGCTCGCTCAACCCAGAATTCCCTGAACATCAAAGTTAAGAACGAAGGAGGCCTAGACCCAATGGAAAGGAAGTGTGGAGAAATTGAGTTAGCAGGTATTCATTTTGTGATGTAATCACAACAAAGTTCTTGTTCGTACTTTGTTTTGGTGTAAAAAGAACTTTGAAAAACCCCAGCAGCATCATAGTGTTAATGAACATCCCGACATGATGCATGCTTTCCTCTCAGTAACAAAAACTCAACAAATATGAAAAAAAAGTGTCTGATCTGATCATAGCAATGTGGATATGTTTGCTTCGATTCAACACTCTCCAGTCAAGCCACGTTTATTTATAGCCAACGACTTTATAATATAACTTATTGCTTTAAAGCCACAAATATCACAACTATCTATAGACCTACTGTAATTGAGACATGTATTCGAGAAATTTATTAATACAGAAAGACATTGTTTCGATCTCAAAGGCCGTTCGTTTGTTACGCACTTCATTCCGTACGCTACGATTTATGGTCTTCTTCTCACGTAGACCTATTAACATTGATTCAAATTAAGATATGATTTGTACAAAACAAAATTCACTTTAAAGAATGGCTTTATACAAAACAAAACTTAATGAAGTGGTCAAAATCTTGTCTGACCCACTGCATGTCTCGCAATAGATTGCGCATCTTAGTGTCTTACTCTTGCTGTTCACTTTTCAAAATCAACAGATGAAATTAAAAAAATAATATTTAAACATAAATATGAATCTAAATAGGCTATGATTTCTTTAACAATGTTCAACAACTGATGGATTTTTCCTTAATGACATCGGAAGCAACTCCGTCATTTTTGGCCATAAAGATTAGTGAAAGACAACTATAAAGTGTCTACTTTTATTTGTATACACTCATAATAACATCAAAACTTTGTGTTTTTGTAAAATAAAGAAAATAAATGGTGCGCTTTCAACTGATTTGTCTCCGCGAAAATCTTTCTAAAACTCAAAAATGAACTGAAACTCAGCGAATAGCCTACTTATCACACAAACAGGAAATATACGTCTAAAGAAATAAAAAACAAATATTTAAAACAAATATTATCCTGCAATGTAATCTGTATGAAATTAGAGATGCACATTTACGCCTAGCTTAGCTAATTATTATTAATGTGATCACACCCATGCACAGAGCGCTCTTATATCCATAATGCACTGAGGCCATCTATGCAAAATGGTAAACGTCCCCAACAATGCATTAAAAAGCATCAACAAAGGCTATAGTACCTACAGTACATGGAAACTTCATGTCGGAGCGGAATTTGAGCTAACATCGTTTTACCGGTGAGCGTGAGCAATACATGAGAGGAGCATTCGGTTGAGCCGTGAGCGATTGAGTGGAGCGTGCTGGCATAGAGCGGAATATTTAGCGGAGCGTCACACCACTCCGCTCCGCTCACATGCTCTGCTATTGACACAGCTGGAAACAATCAGCTGTGCCCTATAGAGAATGATATGATTGCAAGCAAATTGAGTTAAGGACTCATCAGCCCACACAATCTAGAGTTTCATGACAGAACTTGTATTTCTGTCATGGCAACTCTCTGAGAGTTTGGCATGGTAATGAAAATGACAATATTAATGTGTTTGATCTTGACAGAATAGATCTGCTACATTGCTGCTGCAAAGGAAGTATGGAGCTTGTCATTGAAAATACAAACACAACATGCTGCTATATGAGCAAGCACGACATGCTGTACTGACAATAAATTCAAAATAAATGGAAAGAAACTTAGTGAAATATGAATTAGTGAAATAAAAGTCATTGTACGGACAGACCGTATCATTGTACTTCAGATTCAATCACGTATTACAAAATGGTTGTCAATCCAATGTGTAGTTAGCTGCATGAAAAATATACTCTGTATATTACATACAGAAAGAGCTGTCATTATAATAACTGAAGCTGTCAATTACAACGCAGGGAACACAAAGCTGCACTTTTGGGAAACTACCGTTATAATCAATAAATCTGTCTATGCAATGATTTTTTATTGGCACCGTGTTTATACTTTGTTGGTTTTAACGAATGAATTCACGAGCGTACAGATTTCACGCTGAACAAAATCTCCACTGTTTAACTTAAACACCTCTGATTGGTCACTGCATTCACACCCTCAACAGATACGTCTGTCACTGAAAAAGAAACCTGTACAGGAGCATTTTAAAACAGCCAGCTACCAGGATTGCAGAACGGCAGGTATCGTCACTTTAAATGATCACATAAATTTGCTGCCAAAATATTTTCAAGGCAGGAAAAACCCTGCCTTAAAATAATGAAGACGTCGTTGGAGGTTTTGAACAAAATACGGCGATCCCTGTATTAGTGTAATAGTCAATTTTGTTTGAATACCAGCACATGTTGATATATCAGGATATTAAAAATATGATGAAATGGCTAAAGAGGCACTTAAACTGAACATTCCTAATATTACAGTTTCATTAAGTAAGACGGAAGGGAAAAATATTGTTAAATAAGCTTGCAAATGTTTTCCAGATTGAGCGTGTTTTAGCAGACATCTTAGAGACTTACTGTGCTATCTGGGATGTTGAAATTCAAAGGGAAATTGGAAGTGTGCCGTAAACTGATACAGCAAATGATAGGCAAGCAGTTGAAGATGATTGGCTACTGACACAGTGGGAACCAATCAGCTGTGCCCTGTAGTGAATGATGTGGTTACAAGCATTGGGTAAATGACTTATCCTACTATTCCTCTGTAACTATTTACAAAGTAGGCAAGTGATGGCCTTGAGTATTCAAATCTGTTAAATTTTAAAAGTTGTGTAGTGTATTCCAGCCTTTAACCTTATTACATGATCTGAGGCAGCTTACCATTCGTGTCTCTATAAAGTGTGGCAAGAATCAAATGCTAAAGTTCAGTACTAAAGGATGAGCCTTTGTTGAAATCCTTTAACTATGAGCAATAATAATAGTGATTCTTGCCTTAGCAAACAACGCTAGGGTTGCTAAGGGCTGAAACACAGTGATACTGGAATGCACACAAGCCAGAGCTTTTATCTGAATTCACTGAACCATAACATGATGCTGGTGTACTCATTACACAGTGAAATGATCAGGATCACGTGAACATCAATTAAACGGCCAATAAAGATGTCGTTTCATTATTTCTTCATATCAGGTGAAGACACCGGCTCTGTTGAACAGTGAGTGTAACCATGGCAACTTCAGACTGCTTTGGGGAAACGTGTATTCCTCAGGGCCTTTAAAATGGCACAGGGTTTCATATTAAATGCATCCTCTTTTACCATATCCATATTGTGATTAAGTGACATGTCTTTACTGGAACTTCTCATTCATTGTTGGTGGTGGGCTCTATTTGCACAGGTTGTCATCTTTGCAAACAAAAAACAAAACAAAACAAAAAACTATCCTTTCTTATGCCTTCCTACTCTAGCAATGTCTGAAACTTGTATTGTGAGCACTTCCTGTGTCTATTTGCCTCTTCAAGAAGAATCACTTGTTTGTTTTCCTCACGTGTAAGTCGCTTTGGATAAAAGCGTTTGCTAAATGATTAAATGTAAATGCATCATGTGGGCATTCAGCGTGACAAGCTTAGCTATATATATATATATATGTGTGTGTGTGCCGTCTCCATGAACTTCCCATGACAAGGTCAGCGTCAGTGTCCAACGCCTGATCCAGATACACACAGCAGTGTTAGAAAACCTGCCAGGATTTGTCCCACTGCCTCAAGGTCCTCAAAAAGCCACCAGTCAAAAAGATCTCAAAACCTGCGGTTTGATGTGTCTAATATCATCCTCTACTGTGGGTCTTTGAACCATTAAAACATCCCATTTTTAGTACATCATTGTTGTGTTACTATACTTTAATTTACATCCAAAAGCAAGGGCAGTTGAATGGCTGTTTACTGACTTCAAGGAGATGTCCCAAAACAAAGTGTTGTCTGAGTGTTGAAAATATTATTTTTTGAGAAATTATGACTTTTTTTGTACAATGCAACGTATACTCACTGACAGTATATTGCCCTTAATCCAATGAGGACAGGACTGTGGAAATTGCTAACCAAACTTAGATTGAAAAACATGACACATGACTCCTCGCATGACTCACAAAACAGACTTTCAGGGTAGATTCTGACATTAGCATGAAGCAGGCTAAGATAACAAGTCAATTTAAATCACAGCTTGGACAGAAATCTCTCTCTTCTTGACACATTATGGGATTACCGTCTCTAAAGATACATGCAATGCTACTTCAAATTACCATAGTAGCAATAATAATTTGCTACTTAATATTTGAGATAACCTTCGTTGTGTTCATTGAGTACAGTATGATGAGTGTTGATGCTGTGTAGGCAGCTCACTAGGATTTAAAGGCTGATTTAGTGGAGGTGGGGATTGATTATCTTTGCTTGAACTGGGTCTGTCTCTTCATGCGTGCGAATCCAGAAGTTCTCTCAAATTATCTGTTCTGTCTGGCTCTGGGACAGCAACAAGGGACACACTGGGTCCAGAGGACACAGCTGTCAGAAAAAACTTCCTCTAACAGGCTGTAATGAGTTCACAAGAGAGTAAATAAAAGAGAGCAGTAAAAAACTTGTCTGACTTGTGTGGATAAAGGCTCTTTAACAATGTATAATAAAGCAATAAGCCCCCAGTTTTAGGAACTCAGCCGTAGAGCAGAGTTCCTAAAACCCCCTTAGCTGTTATAAATTCACTGTAAACCACAGCTTCACGGGGCGTATTGCTTTTATAAAACGGTTACCACACAAAACAAATATTAAAGCCAAAAAATATGTATCAATGCAACTTTCATGAAGTAAAATCATTAAAAGGCTTCCTTCCGCTGGAAAAAATAGTCCCTGACCGTGAACAGCAACAGAAGTTGCATTACACCATTAGTTCACGAGTTCACACTTACAAATAATCAGATAGAGTAATTAGTATGCATATTTGGCGTGCTGTCCGAGGAGAGGGCTCTTCTGGTTTAAGAAGTAACCAGGCAAGTGTGAGGAGACGGGGTGGTGGAGGGATGCTGAAAATGTCCAAAAGCATAGGTGAGTCGATTGCGTCGAGATATATAGGCCTTCACTCTTGCCGATTGGGCAGACATGTCGATTGCTGATTAACGACTGCTGGTTGGAGTGATGTGATGATTAGTTAGATCATTTGAACGCGTTTCTCCCGAACTTTGTTAATAAAACATCATATATGGGCAAAGATCGTCTTCATAAGTGAGTCACTAAGTTGCAATGACCACGGAACAAGAATCGTGCTGCCAGTGTCAGCATGCATGGAAAAACCCATTTAAGGGTTAGTTCACCCAAAAATGAAAATTCTGTCATTTTTTACTCACCCTCATGTCATTCTACACCCATAAGACCATCGTTCATCCTCGGAACACAAATTAAGATATTTTTGATGAAATCCGATGTGAGGCCTCCATTGCCATCAAGGTAATTAACACTTTCAAATACCCATACTAAAACATATTTAACACAGTTTATGTGAGTACAGTAGTTCAACCTAAATGTTTTAAAACGACAAGAATACTTTTTGTGTGCCAAAAAACCTAAATAACGGCTTTTCAACAATATCTAGGGACAGCTGATTTCAAAACACTGCTTCATGAAGCTTTACGAATCTTTTGTGTCGAATCATTGGTTCGACTTTGTAAGTGTGATACACGCTAACCTAGTGGTTAGCACACTGACCTTTTAGTTCATGCCAACTTTAATGTATTGTATTTATTTTGTGTAAAATATATCTGGTGACGGATGTTGGTTGAGGATAGAGTCCAGGTGGTCACAGCAGTGCATACTCTGCCCGGCTCTCTACTGGAGACTGACAGCTACCCTCACAGCACAGACTTTTGACAGATGTATGACAGCAGAAGCGCTCTCTGCTTTCATCCACAGAGAGAGCCGCACTGACCTCAAATCAGATATTAAATATTAATATGATCCCTGATGTGTCCTTCTGTCTACTGCACACAGAGCGAGCAGATGTCACCCAAATATTGGTACAGGGAGAGAGAGAGAGAAATTTTAAAAAGTTGTAAACTCAGTGAATAAATTAATGACCTATCAAAAAGTTGTTCTCTCTTTGAGAATAAGAAACAATCAAAGCATCTGCAGTCTGCTGGAAATTTGATGAAAAGACCCATCCATCCATTACAGGCTACTGGTAGCCCTGTACATAGTGAGACATAATTTTACCATCATTCCTGGAAGTTACTTTGGATAGAAGTGGCTACAATCTTTTCTATTAATTATTTCACTTATAATGTTTCTCACTGCTCTAAATGAACACTGTACTCAATGGTTATTATTTTTTACCTCCAGTTTCCTTCACCAGTTTGTTTTGGTTCTATATCAGTTCAGTAAGTGCATGTGTATGTATAAATATACCATTCAAAATATGTATTAAGATAAGATTATAGATAAGAGATTTCATCAAGAGAATGAACTTCTATTTCAGAAATCATAAAGCAAAACAATCTATTGCGAAACAGTGATTCAACTATTAAACTGTGTGAGGTTCTTTTTCCATCTGGCATGTTTTAAAACCGCCATCAGCTGTATTTGCTGTTTGATCCACTCTTATTAAAAATGGATTTTACAGTCCTTCTGTTTGAATGCTGATTGCGGATTATTGCAAATTGTGGTGAATTTATTAATTCATTTATTTTGATCAGAAGTTTTATTGTTTTATTTTGGTAACAAATTTGTTTAATGTCTATGAAGATTTTTTTAGAAGACATAAAAAATGGATCAGTTTTTGACCACAGCAAAAGTACAGACCTATAAAATGAATATGGATAGTTTCATAAGAATCAGAACAGAGATATTAAAGAGATAGTTTATCCTAAAATAAGTCATCATGTACTCACCCTGGTGTTGTTGTGGACCACAAAAGGAGAAAAAAATGTTTGTGCTCGTCCATATAATGGCAGTGAATAGAGACCAGCGTAAAATTTTTTAAAAAGAAAAAAAAAACCCACAGAATGATCTCATGTATTCCGAGTGTTCTGGGGGTATACAATAGGGTTTGGTGAAAAACCAACCGAAATTTAATGTTATTATTTAAGGAAAACCCTGACCTTAGCCGTTGGTCTTCTGTGAACGACTACATGATGTGCACGTTCGTAAAACTCTTAGTCCTGCAGTTCCCTATCCGTCAGTCATTATGGCATTGTGTTGATTGACAAATTGTGTCTCACGAGGGAGCTCCAATTACCTCTGAGTTTTAGAAAAAAAACGGCCAGTGGAACTGGCAAGTGGAATTTGCATGCACTCATACATATGGGTATATAAGATGGTGGCATGCATTAACTCAATGGATTTTTGCTTCGCAGCTGAGTAGTTGCATACAGTGATCACGCTTTCCAGTCACCTGATAAAGAGCTTTCACAAAAGAGGTTGCAACAGAGGAGATCTCTCTTGCTGGTGTAAAGGGAATTCAGCTGTGTTTCACTATTCAAAAAAGAGAAGTGCGCATATAAGTGCAGAGATTCCCCACCAAAAGAGCAAGCATGGGCGGAGTGTGTCTTTTAAAGATGCCTTTCCATCTGTGAGTCATTTTCTGGCCTCCTCTGAAGGCCACGATCTCTGTCTCACATATCTGGGCCACGAGCATGCTGAGATGGCATTCATAAATGGTTCATGTCCTCATTGTGTGGACATGACCATGTTGACATTGCAATCATGACTTTCCTTTTTCGTGAACTGTTACCCAGCCCGGTTCCTCTGCACAGAACAGGGTGGTGGTGGTTAAAACTCAGGGAGATCTGAGGGTTACAGAGGGAGCTCTTCAGCCGTGTGGAATCCAGGTAAGTGTCAAAACACATTCACTTGCATGGAGCCTGGGAGCCTGGCTAGTGCTTCCCAGCAAATCCTGCTGTCCCATTCGGACAATCAGACTCGGCTATGCAATGGGCTCTCAGCCTCTGGCTCCTGGACAGGTCCTTAACTGCAGTAGCATATCAACTGCCTGGATTTCCTGGCAGTGCTGCTCACCCTGCACTGGTTTCGGCCGTTGGTTCAGAGTAATGAGTATCGAGTAATATTAATTAAGTACATGTACTTATTATAGGGTTAGTGTTGGATTAGAGTTAATTAGGGGTAACTGCATATAATTATGTCTAATGTATGGTTATTACTACAGTAAATAGATATAACATGTGTAACAAGGACACATTAAAATAAAGTGTTACCCACAACTCTCCCGCCAACATCCTCCTCTGGAGGCAGCTGCAGTTCAGGTCCCTCTGCACCACTCACATTCACAAGAAAGGACATTCTTTCTCAGTGACAGGTCACCATATAGCACCTTTGTCTAGATCTCTGGACCTCCATCTGTGGTTTCTGGATGGGACGTGGACCACTAGACGGTGGTCACTCAAGCCAGAACTAGGCGAACTTATGATTTGAAATAGAGTCTGTTCACTGAGTGGTGCTCTTCCCTCAATGAAACCTCCCGGAGATGCCCAATCAGCTCTGTGCTTTCCTTTCTGAAAGAGAGGCTGGAGCAGAGGCTGTCCCCCTCCACCTTGAAAGTCGGGGGACATCATGATGCAGTGGATGGTAGGTCACAAGGAAATCACGACCTGATCATTAGGTTCCTGAGAAGCGGCGGTAGGCTAAAGGGTTGCGATAGTTTTTTCTTGTGTACAAACAGGTAAATGGCGGGATGGCTGGCTCAGTGTCTCACTTGCAGCACCATTCCGTACTGTGAGAATTCCCCAGTTGGTGGACTCTGGATTGAGTATCATCCAAGCAAACTTTGGCAGTCAGACAAGGCAGAGGCATTTGAAACCAGGGCCAGTACCTGAGATGCATGGCCGGTCAGCCACTGTCCTCGGCTAAATGCCCCATATGTTATGATTCCCCTTTGGTAATGCCATATGTGTATTCTTTCACTGTACATTTTCTGTAAACCCATGTCTTTCCCCTGGGCAGAGTCTGCTCTGCCCCGTCTCTGTGTCTGTAGTAATCCCTTTCTAGGCAGGAAATACAGCAAAAAATTTTCCATATGTATCACTGCCCCATGGGTCAGTCCATATGTGTACTTCCACATGTTCCTCCCTATGGGTAGGATGTGGCCTCAGTAGGATCCATTTTCACCTGGACTAGGTATGCTCACCCTGCATAATCAACACTGGTCATAGCTGAAAAAAATGGGAAGACAGCCAAAGCACTCCTCCCATGAAGTAAACATACAAACGGATCAGCAGCTAACAACTGTCTCCATAGTAAGCCCTATCCTTTTCATCCTATCCCTTTCACCCCCATAGGCATGGAGGACTACATTTTTGGCTTACTTGGTGCACTGTGTAGGTTGAGAGCAGTTGTCAAAATGGAACATTACAACTTGCCAGCATCTGCATGTCCAACACTCATAACACAGTGTTTGTGGAACTTTTCAAATGGACTCCAACAGAGATGTCTCTCCTGCCACAACCCTGGACTACCCTGCTGAGGGCTGGAACACCATCTCAGCTCCTCAGCATAAACCTAATGAGTGGATGCATGCTGCCATCTTAAACACCTGTATGTACGGGGGAGTGACTTGGCATGCAAATTCCACTCACAAATTCCATTGGCTGTTTTACTAAAACTCAGTGGTGATTGAGGCTTCCAAGGGAGACCCCATTTGTCAGTCGACAATGTCTCCATTCCTCCATCAGGGATCAAGGATTACGACAGTACCCAAGACTTTCACTCCATCTTGCCCAGAAAAAGTTGTAGGAAATCAGGATTTACAAAAATGTTAATTAAAAAATTTGATTTAATAATCTGAGCGTGAGTTGAGACATTGTTGAGATCTCTTTTTTTTTTTTTTTGAAAATGTTAACAAAAGTCTCCACATGCAACTAGTTTAATCTCATTGCTGTCGACGAGAAAAAATGCGATATTAAAGAAAATTCAGTTGAGATTTTTCTTTCCTGTATACAGATTTGAAAGGAACTTTTTCTTGTCATCTTTTTTCCTAAAATGCATTTAAGGACACAAGGCAGGCTGCACCCTTCCAAACAGAGATAAAGAGTACCAAACGTTTTACTGCAGGTGACAAAATCATAGCGAGCTTTCAGGCTGATCATCAGAGTGTTCCGTCAAAGCATGATGACAAGCAGTGTGTTACGGCTGCAAACACATATTCATTCTGTGTTTTAATATTTGCTGCTTCATACTAAGACACAAATACATCATGACAGGCTGTCAACTACAATTAGAACACCTGTCTATGATTAGAGGAGCTGACATTCTTTAGAGAGATAGAGATAGAGAGAGAGAGAGACCAATTGACTGAGCTTGCACAGAAAACAGCAAGAGAAATAAATAATTAAATAAATAGGCTAAATGCCCTGAATGGTTCACAATAACTTCTATATAGGTATCACGCTAATATTCTTATGTTTAATCATCTGTTGAATACATTTTCTTAATGTGTGTGGTGGAGGGAAATATGCCACCGCCTTGTGGGGGGTAAGTATTCAACACTTAACTAAGGAAGACTGAGTGAGCTATAGGATCAAAGTCCCCCTACCAAATACTTTTGGTCTTTGTTCAACTGTTAGTTGTATGTGGTGCCTATCGCCTTGCAATGTGTGGATGCTCAAAATGTGGTGAGGTGGGCTTCAGGATTTTATTGTTACACAGCAGCCACCTGAAGTGTATGTGAATGCAGAAAAGTCAGGGGAAAAGTGTTGTTGTCTGCAAAACCCGCCCTCTCCAGATTAAACAGGATAGGTAAGATGCCCCACTCCTTAGTATAAGTGACTCAAAATTGTCATAAAAAGATTCAGTTTAACTAACAAAAATATTTATTTATACTAAACGAATTGTAATTTGTTTTGTTCTCTTTGTTTTCACAGGAGTGAATCAATTTTGAGCTTAACTCCAAATGGAAGTGGAAAATAAAGAATAAAATTCATCAAATGTGTCAGTCTCAGTAAAATATCAAATGACAAAATAATAGTCAGTGTCTCTTTTTTGTACAACACTGGAAAGTTTCACATGTACATTCAAATTATCTCAAACTTTTTTTTCACAAGTTCACGGGTCCAAAAAAAATAGCACAAATGCGCGCAGAAGAAAGTCTTTGAATCCCCTTGCAGGAAAGTTCACAAGTTACAGTTCCATGAATGATAATTGTGCAATTCAACAGTTCAGTTCTGATCACTCACAGAAAAAAAACAATGGTTTCTTACCAGTGTTCAGTAGAAAAAGAAGAAAACAGTGAACATCATCACTCTTAGTTCGGGGACAAGGTGCTGAAAGATGTCCAACAGATGGCAGGGTACATAATGGCAGGGCATAAAAGTAACTTTAACATGATAAACAGCAAGAATCAATGCATTCTTTCTCAACGCATCATTGCTCTTCTCCACCGTCTCACTGTCTTCTCTTCACTCTTTGCACACAAGTAATGGCGGCGCCAATGGCAAAAATCTAAATAACTTACTTACTTAGATACTTAGATGCCCGCTAGTCAGCCGGGGTACGGCGACGGGCACATGCATCCTTCCATTTCTTTTGATGTTGAGCGACTTGAGTCCAGTGGCCGCCAGGTGGATTTAGAGCCTTCATCGAATCGCTCCAACGGGACGGGTCCTGGTGTTCTTTTGACGTCCCTTGGGTAACCAGAATGTCGTGCGGTAAGACCATCGATCATCAGTTCTACTAACGACGTGGCCTGCCCATCGGTGTTTCACTGTTCTAATATGTTCTGCCACGTCTCGTATGCCTGATTGTTGCCGAAGATCGGCACTTCTCAGCCCTCGTTTGTGTTGTATATGGCGGTTTGTCCCTAGAAGCGATCTTTCCAGTGCTCTCTGCGTCGTGGTGATGAGCTTGGTTGAGGTTTTGTTGTCAGCCCAAGTTTCAGCTCCGTAGCAGAGTGCAGGAAGAACGGTGGAGTCGAAGAGTTGCGCTCTGATCTTCTTGTCTCTGACGAGTTGCGCGGCTTCCTTGATGTTCTTCATGGCAGCCCATGCAGCTCGCTTTCTCCGACTGATTTCTACTTTGAGGTCGTTGTCCATCGTGGTCTAAATAAAAGTCAAATAAATTTACATTCCACACATTCCCCCCTGCTAAACCCTGCCATACCATCGTACTTCCATTCAGCAACTCAGTCCCTGAAAAACAAAGAATAGAGAATAGCAGGTAAAAATTCTTCAGTTTAAAACATCAGTAAAAATAAATCTAACACAGTTCGTAAACATGGGAAGAAGGAGGCGGGTATATAATATTTAATATCCAAAGTAAACAAACAATAAAACGAAAATAAAAGGGCGGCAGTTCCTCACGGCGACTGCCGCCCACACAAACAACATAAAACACAACATAAAGTCCAGGCCTGGTCCTCTCTCGTCCTTCACTGTTGTCGCTCCTCTTTTATGCTTCCGGAGCTCCTCCGTGAGAGATATGAGACCGGTGCGCCGAGCAGCTGAAGCTCATTATCACTCACGTCACCGGCCTCGCGCCCGTTCCCTCACGGCTCTCGCCCGCCCTGCTCGTCACAATAAACAGGTTCAACGTTACTTAACTAGGAAGTTTGACATACATTCACATTAAAAGTAACTTCCAAAACATTCAGGTTTACATAGGATTATTTCAAGACATAGTCATTCCTATATCTAACAGGTACAGTACCTCTGTTCTGATGTTGAAAACGTCTAGGTTCATGAATACATTAATTTTTGCTTTCAGCATCAGAACCACCTGAATTTACAGATTCAAGTACAGACTGACCAACTGAATCATCAGCTGTGAACATACGTTCACTTTTCAAGACATTCAACGCTCTCCTCTGTCCCCCTCCACCACCACCTCTTTATCCGCCGATCAGTTCGCCTATTTCTTCACTGACAAGACATCTACCATTATCAGCCAGTTCTCAGCTCCACACACACAGGAACTCGAGCCATCCATATCCACTAACCTTCTCTCTTCCTTCTCTCTTCTCTCTAAAGCAGAAATATCCAAACTTCTCCTCTCTAGTCATCCCACCACCTGACCACTAGACCCCATCCCCTTACACCTTCTACAAGCCATCTCTCCCACTCTTTTACCAGCACTTGCACACATTATTAACTCATCTTTCCACACAGGCATCTTCCCTACCGCATTCAAGCAGGCTTGGGTAATCCCACTGCTTAAAAAACCCACAATAAACGCATCACTTGTAGACAGTTACAGACCTGTCTTTCTCCTACTGTTCATATTGAAAACACTTGAACGAGTTGTGTTCAACCAGGTGTCATCTTTCCTCACACAGAACAACCATCTGGATGTCAACCAATCTGGATTCAAGAGCGGCCATTCAACTGAGACTGCGCTACTGTCGGTCATGGAATCCCTGCCGATTGCAAAGTCAGATTCCAAATCATCTGTTCTCATTCTACTGGATCTATCTGCTGCCTTCAACACTGTGAACCATCACATTTTTTTGTTCACCTTCTCTTCACTTGGCATCTCAAGTACTGCACTTCAACGGTTTGACTCCTATCTCACATGTAGGTCTTTCAGAGTTGCCTGGGGAGGGGAGGTATCCACACCTCATCAACTGATCACTGGGGTTCCTTAGGGTTCAGATCTTGGACCCCTTCTGTTCTCCATTTACACTACATCACTGGGTCCCATCATACAGGCACATGGTTTCTCCTACCATTGCTATGTGACACACAGCTCTACCTGTCCTTCCAACCAGATGATTCCACAGTAGCTGCATGGATCTCAAGCTGTTTGGCAGACATCTCGACGTGGATGGAAGAACATCACCTGCAGCTCAACCTGGCAAAGACTGAGCTTTTAGTATTCCCTGCCACTCCAACTCTACAACATGATTTCAACATCCAGCTAGGTACATCCGCAATTACCCCATCAAATTCGGCCAGAAATCTTGGCGTTATCTTCGATGACCAACTGACCTTCAGAGACCACATCTAAAAGACAGCTCGGTCATGCAGATTTGCACTACACAACATCAGGAAAATCAGGCCCTTTCTGACTGAGCATGTAACACAACTTCTCGTCCAGGCCCTGGTCATTTCTAGGCTTTTCTGGCTGGACTGTTGTCAAGTAGAATCAAACCTCTTCAAAGTATCCAGAACACTGCTGCACGTCTTGTATTCAACGAGCCCAAGAGAGCCCAAGTCACGCATCTCTTCATCTCTCTGCACTGGCTTGCCCTTGCTGCATGCATCAAGTTCAAGGCGTTGACGCTTGCTTACAGATCCACCACAGGCTCTGCACCCTCCTACCTCCACACACTGTTACAACTCTACGTCCCCACCAGAAGCCTGCGATCACTAAAGGAACGAAAGCTTGTGGTACCGTCACAGAGAGGCACAAAATCACTCTCCAGAACATTCTCGTTCACTGTTCCCTGCTGGTGGAATGATCTCCCTACCTTCATCAGGAATGCAGAATCCCTGGCAATATTCAAGAGACAGCTGAAATGTGCACTTAACCCCTTCATAAAAAAAAATTCTATTCTTTCCTTTTCCCTTCCTACTATAGCTATTATGTTACTCTGAGCAATGTCTGAAACTTTATGTATTGCGAGCACTTCCTGTGTCTATTTGCCTCTTCATGAAGAATCGCTTGTTTGTTTTCTTCACTTCTAAGTTGCTTTGGATAAAAGCATCTGCCAAATGTTCAAATGTAAATGTAAATATAACTGGAGTCACAATCATTCTTTGAAAACACATTACTGTGCTTTGCCAGTAGGTCCCAGAGTTCTCTACGCTGAGCTTCTGTGAGGTCTTCAAGATTTGTTTGCACAGCAACAAGTAACTGCTCTGTGGTGCTTTCCTCCACTTTTGCCTGATGTTGCTACACAGCATTGATATGCAGAGCTCCTTCTCCTCAAACTCAACAAACACTTTTGGAACAACCTCTGCTTTCCTACATCGTGGCATTCACAGCTTCACAGCCTTCTCACTAGAATTCAACAATCTGACTTGGACTTTAGCATCAGCTGTTTTGGCGAGCACATTGGTAATCAGAACACTCTTGGGTAAGCTAACTTCTAACGAGGCCTCAACCAACACTTTGCTGCTCACTTTTGGTGGCATTCTACAGCGACCTTCAAAAACATGCTCCCTAACTGGAGGGATAGTGATTGCTTGCTTCCCAGCTACTTTCACAAAACCAATCTTGTCTCCACAGCTCAATGCCTCAGTCTGCATCTTACCCCACGTATAGCAGATGTATCTTTGTACCAGCTTTGAATAGCTTCATGAAGCTTCTCCTGAGTGAGAGGAGCTAAAGAACTATCAGTTGCAATGGTAGCCTGAACCACACCTCGCGAACGAGTACTGCTTCTCGGATTGCTTGAAACTTGTACCTCCTCTTCTTCAGGTACCTCTTAGCTTTGGCTCTCCTCTCCATTTCACGTTGTAACGAGTCATCCTTGAGGCTTAACACAAGCTGTTCTTTCAGTACACCATCAGCAACTCTGGATGGTTTCCGGTTCTGGATGATACTCAGCTTAGATGATACTGCAAGTCATAAGCATAAGAGTGGATGGTTTCTTCAGGCATTTTTTTGCGGTCATAAAACTCTTTCAGTCTGCTGCCAATGGGAAGTTTGTCCCCATAAGTCTGGTCTAAAGTATCAAAGATCTCATCCACTGACCTCTCCTTTCCGTTGGGCATAAACTTGACTGTCATTTTAGTCCCATCTTTTAAATACTGCTTAAGAAACTAAATTTTGTCTTCTGAAATTCTCATTACCTTAAAGGCGGACTTCATTGAACTTATCCATTCCTCTACACTCAGCTCACCAGATCTGGATCAACACCCGCTGAACTCTGGGAGTTTACGATCCCTTGGGATGTAAACAGTAGATGGTGCTCTTTGGGCAGCAGCCTGTTGATCAATAACAGTTTTAGCAAGCAAAAGCACTTCTCTCTGTTCAGCTCTGACCTGCTCTAACATTCCTGCCTGTTGACCGAGCCATCTTTGCATCTCTGCAAACTGTCTCTTTAACCCTTTGACGCGTACGATCACACCGGTGTGATCAGTCTTGGCTGGTCCCTGGAGCGTACGATCACACCGGTGTGATTAGAACTTTCAGCGCATCACGTGATCAACTGCCAAATTCAAATGTCCTTGCGCGCGTTCTCTGGCGCTGAGCCAGTGACAGACGCGCTCAGCGCTGTCAATATATCACAAATATGCAGTGTTTTCAACCACATAATGTTTATTTTAGGTTACAGACATTTAAATGCACATACGTACTAACAAATCAATACATTTAGAGTTTGCAAAATACACACTGACGTCTATGGGAGCGGCAATAACAATAATTTCCATAATAATTAGATGACACGCTCTTTCATATCAGATACACATTGTGTAAGTAACTTTAAAGTTTACTCTCTTCTTCTCTCAGTTCACCGGCTCACTTACATTCATGTATTTCGGGATAAGTGGATGAATTCACGTGTTTTAAAACCAACAGACGCGATTCTCTGTACTGCGGGGCAAACTAACATGGCGGCGCCCACCGCGCGTATAGCTCAACTAACGCGATCATTATAAAAGTGTTTAAACAGCAAAACACATCCACTTGCACATATTTGACAATCGGAATATCAGATATTTCATGCTATAGTCATCAAATTTGTTAATATTTTGAATAAAAAAAGAAAAATGAAATAAAAGCAGATCATCAGTCATACAGCGCTATTGTGGCTACCGTCTGTCACGTGACAAGCAATGACGCGTCACCATGGAAACAATAAAGTGACACGTTCTAAATAACGGTCGCCTTGAAAAACTCACGCTGGGGGCTCAGCCAGAATATTTTAAACTTACGTGCGAAAGGGTTAAGTCTTCCAGTTCAGCCATTGCGTCAAATCAAAGACCACGTGCTCCTGTACTTCCCGCTCTCTCTCCAGAGCATCTAAGGTAGCTTCTAAATGGGCTTTTTATGTTTTTATTTCAATTTCTTTCTTTGAGAATGAAGCACGAGCCAAGGGAGCCTCAGCCTTTGCACGTGCCTTGGCTGCAACCATGTTGGCATTTGAAGTAACTGATGACTTAGTTGAATAGGAGCACTTAGCTGAGCAGGAGGCAACTGATCGTACTTCTAGATCTGTGGGCTCCACATCTATCAGTAGACTCTGGAATCTCTGGCAGATGTGAATAGGGTGAAACACAGTCAAACAAAACATGTTACTCCTGTTGCCATATTCACATGGACATTGTAAGTCAATCAGGACATTAGTTTCTTGATTGTAGCTCTTTTTTCACTGTACTGGCCTCATTGAGTCCACATTCAATTATCCAGCAAGTTAAACTCCATCACACAATAATTCCCGGAACCACAAAGTGATGTTTGAGAATGTTTACTGTATAAATAGTGTGAAACTGAAAATACAGACACATACACTAATAAATTATATGCACATATACTCTACATAAACACACCTGTTTTAACCATCAAGAATGCCAAGCAATGTCACATGAATACATGAAAAAACATGGATATAACAACCAATATAGACATGCTGTTCCAAACATCGATTTTCACTATGCAAAATATATTCAATGATAACAATGATAAAAACCAGAAAACTCACAAATGCCCCATTAACAGCTCCAAACAGATGATGTCCTGTTAAGAAGCCCACAACATGTGCAACCTCTTAGTGTCTCTCACTTTGAGGACGATTCAGTCTGATTATAATGACATCACCATGCCTCATTAATGAGGTCACACTCTGCAATTTTCTCGCTATACTCCACATAGCCATAAGAGGTCACTTGACCTCAAAACTGGCAAGGCCAGGACACAGGACATTCAGAAATCCAGGGGAAAAGATGGAAAAAGCTATACTCTGTCCATTCACGATTTCACAGGTCCAAAAAAATAGTTCACAAATGCGCACTAAATAAAATCTATGAATCCCCTTGCAGGAAAGTTCACAAGTTACAGTTCCATGAATGATAATTGTATGATTCAACAGTTCAGTTCTGATCACTCACAGAAAGAAAACAATGGTTTGCTTACCAGCATTCAGTAGAAAAAGAAGAAAATAGTGAACATTACCACGCTTAGTTCGAAGACAAGGTACTGAATGATGTCCAACGGATGGCAGGGTACTGTCTCTTCACTCAATAACTCACAGCGATTGTCCCCGTGATCCTGATGACAGCAGCTTGATCCAACGACACCGCAATCCCAGCTGATGGTGGCGTATTGAGAAGACGAACAACACACACCCGATCCGTCGAGTCAGCAAACCCTTTTCTTGCAATCAATAACTGCATTCACCGTTTCAAGTGTTTGAACAAATGAAACAAAAAATGTATTCAAACACAAAGAAAACGCGGGAGCATGCAACTCCTACAGCCAATCACTTGCCAACCGCTAGCAGGCCTTCCACACACACACCTTTAAGCACTCACATAGACACGGCGGAAAACTCGTTCCGTCACATTCAATAACTCACTCAATAATGCGAACGGGGTCTTGAAACTTTAACGTTATAAACAACCTGAGAATCAACGCATTCTTCCTCAATGCATCACTGCTCTTCTCCACCGTCTCACCATCTTCTCTTCACTCTTCGCGCATGGCAAAAATCAAAATATAAGTCTGTTCCAAATAAATTTGTATTCCCCACGTGTATTGAGAGAAGAAATGGAGGCATCACTGCAGGCAATGGCAACACACTTATCACTAACTAAACAGGACACATATATAGACATAATGTGTTAGAAGTAGTCACAATAATATTAACATGCATAAAGACAAAAGTGAGACTGGTCAGGAAAAAAAGAGTAAATGCGGTGCACAGGATGTAAATATCATCATCAGCACAGAACACGTGTACTGTAAGTGTGCAGCCATATTTTTCTGACCACACATACTCTGCACTTTGTGCCTTGAATTATTATTATTTAAAAAAAAAAAATTCCACTAATTAGTTGCTGTCCACAAGGTAGCAACACTGGCTTGGCCCATTGTTTCACAGTCAAAACATTTTGAGCAGATGGAACAACCTGTCATGGTTAATTGTCTTAATTTCTGAGTGGACTCCCATGGTCCCTTCTCCTCCCCTGGTTCAGTCCAGTTTCCCGTCTCTGTCTCCCCTGCTGGTTCTGTCCAGTTCCCTTGCTCCTCCTCTGGTTTCTTCCAGTGCCCTGATTCTCCATCACCTGCTGGTTCTGCCCAGTTTCTTAGCTCCACCTCCTCCATTGGTTCCATCCAGTTTCTTGGCTCCACCTCATCCTCCTGATCTGTTGCTTCTCCGTGGCCCTCCAGCTCCACTGCCATTACCTTAGTTTTCGGAGTGGCAACCTTAGAGCAGGGTTTTTTCTAACCTGTCCTGGAGAATCAAAGCAGTGCAAGTTTTGTATGTCTCCCTCATCTAACACACCTGATTCATCACCTCATTAGTAGAGACTGCAAGACCTGAAGTGGGTGTGTCAAATAAGGGAGACAAAATGAGCAGGGCTGGGGGTCCTCCAGCACAGGTTTGAAAAACCCTGCCTTAGAGTGTTGGTCCTCTGGGTCATATTCGGCTCTCTGAGTCCATGACTCCGATTTGGCCCTTCAACCCATAAGCACCACTGTGGCTCTTCACTCCCTCGGCTCCACAATGGCCTGTGATCCCTCCAGCTTCACGGGGGTCACTTGTCTTTCTAACTCTGTCTTGGTCTCCTTCAGTGCCACCAGGGTCCTCCATCTCCAACCTGGTCTCTGATCAGCTGGTTTCACGTTGGCCCTCCGGTCCCAGTTATTATTTCCTGTTTCTTTGGTTACTAACTTTGTTCTCATTTGTCAATATGTTTGGTTGTCACTGATTTTTCATTGATTTGGTTCTTTACCTGCGTCTTTTTTGACACTGTCACACAGGACACACGTTTTATCTATCAATATATACATATCATGATGGATTTATATATATATATTTGAGTTTTAATGGATTTACATGTTGTCTTAGCCATTTTATTCCTCTTATCTATTTTAATGTGTCTTTAAATGAGTCTGAGTCTGCCTGTAATGTGAGTGCATGCATGACAAACATGACTCTCACTAATAAATGCGTTCCAGAATCACCAATCCTGGAATGTGGAGTTTTATTCTGATTCACCTTTTCAGACACAAGCATTTGGACTATCACTTGCATTGTATATACACTGTATACACTATCAACAAACTAGGACTCACTCGGATGGATGATTCAGCTGCAGGCACAATCCTCGGATCAGATGCGGGAATTCATTCAGAACACGGCATGACTCTCACAGAGCATTATGGGTATTGTCTGGCCATTGAGGTGCATCAGTTGTACACTCATTATTGCAGTGCATTGTGGGATTGAATGAGTGCACTTGGTAACGTCCCCTATGGATTCAGACACCACTACAAATAGCTGTCCCCTCAAATATTGCCCTATTTAAGGGTATAGGGGGTGATTTTAGACAGCCCTGGTCAAGGTGATTTGCTGAAATTGAAAAGGGGAAAAAGGTGATTTAAGTGACTTTGAACATGGCATGGTTGTTAGTGCCAGATGTGCTGGCCTGAGTATTTCAGAAAATTCTGATCTTCATGCAAAACCATCTCTAGTGAGCGGCACCCTGTGCCACTCCTGTCAGCTAAGAACAAGGAAAGAGTTTGCATGGGCTCACCACATTTGGACAATAGAAGATTAGAAAAACGTTGCCTGATCTTGCGTTGCGTCTTGATTTCAGCTAAGACATTCAGATGATAGAGTCAGATTTTGGTGTAAACAACATGAAAGCATGGGTCCATCCTGTCTTGTATCAGCAGATCAGGCTGGTGTAGTGGTGTGGGGGATATTTTCTTGGCACACTTTGGGGTCGCTGGTACCAATTGCATTTGTTTAAATACTACAGCTTACCAGAGTATTGTTGCTGACCATGTCCATTTCTTTATTACCAAGTCAAGTCATGTCAAGTCAAGTCACCTTTACTTATAGCGTTTTTTTACAATGCAAATTGTGGCAAAGCAGCTTTACAGAAATAATTGGCAAATAATTTTTGGCTGCATTGTCCAGCTTATTCTATATATTTGTATTGATTCATTCTGTTACAAAGATCAATAGTTATTAGTCTAGTTAATTTATGTATATCAGAAGTGAAGAAAACAGTGATGTAATTGTCCAGCTCAGAATCAGTTCACATACAACGGCACCAATGCAGACATACCAAAAACACTGCTGAATATCAAGCAAGTGTTCCCAACCAAGCAAACCAAAGGCAACAGCAGCAAGGAACCCAAGGCCAGTTCTCCTCTGGCCAACAGTGAACACTTGCCTGATATTCAGGCAGAGTTTCTGGTCATAAGTCCGATTTGGAATCGCAACAGTCAAAATATTTAATCCAGTTCAATCTAGTTTAAATTCTAGTCTTTTTCATCACGTCGATATGGGACAGTTTGCTGGGGATCTGTGCCACTGGCTGATGTGTCGGTAAGGCCCTCACAAGCGATGGAGGTAGTTGACACAGTCTCCGCCGACACCCCAGGGTCACGCTGCTGCGCACAGGCGCAGATTTCCAATCCGATTCGGACACAGCCCGAATCCAGCCAATCATGTTAAATGGTAAACCTCGGGATAAGCAGAGAGGCTAAAATTAGCATAGTTGCCAGTCTTCTTCTGATGTAACGTGTACATCCGGTGTTATAGGAAGTGTCCCCAGTTCCGGCTAACCTGATCTATGCAGCCTAACAATCCTTTAACGGATATGAAGACATAAATTGATAATGTGTCATGTGTATGCCAGGTTAACCCTTTAAACCCGAATTGTTCCCCCCCCGCGAAAAAATTCATAATCATATTACTAAGCAACCACTAGGAGGAATGACACAAAAGAGGTATCATTTTAAAGCTTAGAAACTCAGCATCCAGTCATTGCTTTCAACTCTTAACGAGTGCTGAGTTAACACTCTAAAACGGAGTGTACCGCCCTACCTATAAAAATATTAATAATCATATTTTTCAAAACTCAAAGCCTTCTTCATCACAAAAAAAAGAGATTTTGGTTTTTGGTCTAGATTTATACTGATAGAGTGTGTCTGCTTCCAGAACAATTCTAGGAAGATCATTCCAGAGTTTAGGTGCCAAATAAGAAAAGGATCAAGCAACTGCGGTTGATTTTGATATTCTAGGTATTAACAATTGGCCAAAATTCTGAGATCATAATAGATGCGAAGGACTATAATGCATTAAGAGCTCACTCAGGTACTGGGGAGCTAAACCATTTTGACAGAACCAGGCTAATATGGCCACACTTCCTGGTTCTAGTAAGGACTCTAGCAACTGCATTTTGGACCAGCTGTAGTTTGTTTATCAAGCAAGCAGGGCAACCACCCAGTACAGCGTTACAGAAATCTAGCCTTGAGGTTATGAATGCATGAACTAGCTGTTCCGCATTTGTCATGAAGAGCATATGTCATAGTTTAGATATATTTTTAAGATGGAAGAATGCGGTTTTACATATGCCAGAAATGTGGCTTTCAAATGAAAGATTGGTATCAAAGAGCACACCCAGGTTCCTAACTGACGAAGACAACTTAACAGAGAAGCTATCAAGTGGTAATCAGTAGTCTAGGTTATTATGTGGAGTTTTTCGTCCAATAATTAGAATCTCTGTTTTTTCTGAATTTAGTAGTAGGAAATTAGTCATCCAATTTTTTATATCAGCAACGCATTCTGTTAATTTTGAGAATTGGTAGGTTTCGTCAGGACGCAAAAAAATATAGAGCTGAGTATCATCAGCATAACAGTGAAAACTAATGCCATGCTTCCTAATGATATCTCCCAAGGGTAGCATATACAGAGTGAAAAGCAGCAGTCCTAGTACTGAGCCTTGTGGTACTCCATATTGAACTTGTGATCGAAATGACATCTCTTCGTTTACTATTATAAACTGATAACGGTCAGATAAGTATGATTTGAACCATGCCAATGCAATTCCACTAATGCCAACATAATTTGAGTCTATTCAAAAGAATGTTGTGGTCGATAGTGTCAAAAGCAGCACTGAGGTCTAGTAACACTAATAGAGAGATACAACCACGATCTGATGATAAGAGCAAATCATTTGTAACTCTAATGGAGAGCAGTCTCATTATTATGGTCTAAATCCTGACTGGAAATCCTCACAGATACCATTTCTTTCCAAGTAGGAACACAGTTGCAATGATATTGCCTTTTCAAGTATTTTTCAAAGAAAAGGTAAATTGGAGATCGGCCTGAAATTGACTAATTCTCTAGGATCAAGTTGTGGTTTTTTAATAAGAGGTTTGGTAATAGCCAGCTTAAAAGTTTTTGGTACGTAACCTAGTGATAAAGATGAATTAATGATCTTAAGAAGAGGATCTATGACCTCTGGAAGCTTCTCTTTCAATAGCTTAGTCGGTATAGGGTCTAACATACATGTTGTTGATTTCGATGATTTAACAAGTTTAGATAATTCTTCCTCTCCTATAGCAGCGAATGAATGGAATATTTCCTCAGGGATCCTACAATGCACTGTCTGATGTGATACTGTAGTAGACAGTTGCATGGCTATAATTTTCTCTAATATTGTCAATCTTGCAAGTAAAGAAGTTCATAAAGTCATTACTGCTGTGCTGTTTTAAAACATCAGAAGTTGAAGCGGTATTTCTCGTTAATTTAGCCACTGTATCAAGTAAATACTTAGGGTTCTGTTTATTTTCTTCTAAAAGATTTGAAAAATAAGCAGATCTAGCAGTTTTTAAGGCTTTTCTAATCTCAATCATTCTCTCCATGAAATATGAAAAACTTCTAGTTTTGATTTCTTCCTGCTGCGCTCCATTTTTCTTGCTGCTCTATTAAGGGCCCGAGTGTGCTCCTTATACCATGGCATTGGACTAATTTCCTTAATCTTTTTTAAGAGCAAAGGATTAACAGAGTCTAGAGTACTTGAAAAGAGACTGTCAATAGTTTCTGCTGCAACAACGAGTTCTTCTAAGCTGTCTGGTTTGCTAAGACGTTGAAACTGATCAGGAAGATTATTTATAAAGCGATCTTTAGAGGTAGAAGTGATAGTTCTACATATTTGTGGCAGAGAGACTGTTTTGCAGCCTTGGTTAAATGTAGCATGCATGAGACTAGATAATGATCTGAGACGTCATCGCTCTGCTGCAGAATTTCAACAGCATTAATATCAATTCCATGTGACAATATTAGATCTAAGGTATGATTACGACAATGAGTGGGTCCTGACCAGGGCTGTGTACATTTAAAATGTATTTCACTACAGATTACAGAATACATGCTTTAAAAAGTAATTTGTAACGTATTTCGTTACATTACCCAAGTTTTGTAACTTAATCTAAATACTTTAGAATACTTTGGAATACTAATAATTATGAAACAAAAACGGTAATTGCGAGCTATCTCACAATTATGACTTTTTTCTCAGAATTCCGTGATATAAAGTTGCAATAATATTAGTTCATTATAAACTCTCAATTTTGAAAAAAAGTCAGAATTGTGAGAAAAGTCAGAATTGAGATATAAACTCGCAATTTTCCAGAAAAAAGTCAGAATTGTGAGATAAAAAGTCACAATTACCTTTATTTTATTTTTTATTATTTTACAATTACAATGGACTCAATTTTTATAACTTCAGTCATCTGTTATGTGAAATAGCTTATTCAGTATTAAATAAAAATGTCATTTTTATGATCCCTCTTATTTTGTTAAAATGATTCAAATGCACTGAAAACTTATGAAACTTATGAGCAGAAATGTGAATTTGGATGATTGTGCAGACTGTTAGTTTTGGAGAATAACCAATTTCTGTTTACATTTATTGCCCGTTACAGTTATCAAAATCAGCAAATTCTTTGATAAAGTCTGTACGGTGCCCTGGTGGCCTGTATACAGTAGCCAGCACAAATGTCAAATGGGATTTGTCTCTTACATTATATAACGTTACATAAAGCACCATCACTTCGAAAGAATTATATTTGAAAGACTTTTGAGTAATACTGAAGATATTACTATAGAAGATTTCAGCAACACCTCCCCCTTTACCTTTCCGACGAGGTTTGTGTCGATAATAGTAACCTTGAGGGCTCGACTCATTTAAAGTAATGTAATCGTCTGGTTTTAGCCAGGTTTCTGTCAAACACAGCACATCTAGATTATTTTCTGTGATAATATCATTTACAATAAGTGCTTTTGAAGAAAGGGATCTAATATTCAGCAATCCAAGCTTCATCATTTGTTTATCTTTATTATCTGTTTTTTACTTGTTGAACATCAATTAAATTTTTACCCTTAAATGGATTTGGAAGTAATTTACTAATTCAGGGTACAGACACAGTCTCTATGTGATGATATCTAGGTGAAAGAGTCTGTGTTGGGATTTATCTGACATCTGTGATGTGAGACAGCTAGCAGACGGTCGGTTTAGCCAGTCTGTCTGCTTCCTGACCTGGGCCCCAGTTAGTCAAGGTTCAGCTCTAAGACTATGTGCCATATTACTAGAGAGAAGAGCGGCACCACCCCAGGAGGGATGAATACCATCTCTTTTTAACTGGTCCGGTCTACCCCAAAAACGTTTCCAATTATCTATGAAACCCATATTATTCTGTGGACACCACTTAAACAGCCAGCCATTGAGAGATGATAGTCTGCTAAGTATCTCATCACTCCTACGAAGAGGAAGAGGTCCAGAATAAATTACAGTGTCTGACTGTACCTGAGAGTTCACCGACCTCTTTAATGTTAATTTTTAATCATTAATCTTTAATTACTGATTTAATCATTACCACAGTGTACTCATCTTCTCATGGCTACTTCCAGCAGGATAATGCGCCATAACACAAAGCTCAAATCATTTCAAACTGGCTTCTGCTATTCAAAACAATAAAAAAGGCATGGAATGATGATGCTGTGAATGAGCTCAAATCATTTCAAACTGGCTTCTGCTATTCAAAACAATAAAAAAGGCATGGAATGATGATGCTGTGAATGAGCGTGAAATCATGGGAGTTGTCGTCTTGACCTCCACAGCTGATGGAAAGCAATCTGATGGATGAGCTAATGTATTAAAAGTTGAATTAATGTTACTGTGGTATGAAGCAGGGCAGAGCTGAGTACCTGGGACATTTTACGTTGCTGTTTTTATTAAGCATATGCCTCACTTGGCCGCTGCAGCTCTTTTCATTTTTGTTGTTTATGTTTATTTTATGATTAATGATGTTTTATTAACAAACATGCCTTCCACCAGCTTCAGGCAGCCGCACCAGGCACTCAGCGAGCTGTGCCGCAGATTCAGTTCCAGCCAGCTCCATCTCTTCCCACTGGCTCAAACCAGTAAGAGCACAGCTCAAATTCTTCTGGTGTTCTGCCCCTGGTTGCATCGCGTTTAGTCGTTAAATAACAAGTACAGTTATGGTATCTGGAATTCACATTTTAACCTGTTCCTATACAAATGATTTGCTGTTCTAACAAGAAGCTCGCACTTTACCTGCAGTTATATCCCGCACACAGAATCAACATTGTCCTGCAATTTATCAACAAATTGATTAGAACTGAACTTATATAGCATATTTATTTCTGTTTTTAATTCATTTACACCCACAGATTCATCATTGGTAAAGAGAAGCTGCACAGACTGTTAGGACAAATTCATAAAAATGCTCGTTCTCACTGAGGTTTCCAAATAATTGTAATACCGTTCCACTTCATCTGTATCTTTTTCAGAATAAGAAATCGATAAGTAATGGAAAGACCCATAGACAGATGATGAAAATAAACTTTGTTCGAGTTGCACATTTTTATCATGCAAAGCTCTTCGTCTTTTACCATGAGTCTCTTTGAACTTAATTGAATTCATTTGCGTGTGCCACGCAAACCAGCAACAGATAAAGCAACAAATGATCATGTAAATTAGACTGTACTTTGCTGTTTGACGATCATCCTACATCAAACAATGATTACAGTATCAAACTGAAGCTTCAGAGTTGAATATGCATAGCACGTTTTAAGCTTCTTATCAAGCATATGCTATCACTTTCAGAAAACCTATGAAAAAACAGAAAATAAGAATATTACAAAAGTCTAATAATCGATCTATCAGCCCTCATGGATTCCAGGTTGCCTAGGTTTAAACCATGGGTCCAGCCACATCCATTGAATTCTGCACATTAACTTGGATATTGTTCATTTCCAGGGCTTACTGCACAATGGAAAATCAATAGGATTTTTCTGGTCTTGTCTACTTTCCTAGACAATCAAACTTTCCTATAAACGTGAACTACTACCTTTGATTAGCCAGTTGAACTGCATTTAATCCTGCAAGGTCACCCTTTCATCTTACATCTCCTCTCCCTATAGTCTTTCCTGCACTAGAAGACGCGTGTCGGCCCACCAGGCCCCAAACTTCTCCCTCCGCTCAGCCACACACCATGGCTGTTCCTGGAACCGCTCCCTACACAACAATGCCCTCCCCTCTCAACGAATGCCTTCATCTTAACGTGAGGTTGCCTTTGCTAGCGCCGCAAGATAACACATCTTTCTCCTTTCGCTGCATTTTCCCCCACCAGTGACCTACAGCTCTTTCAGCAGACCCTAGCGTGAGCCTGCCTCCATTAGCGGCACAGGCCCAGATGGACTATTTTCCATCCCAGCTTTCCTCTTCCTTCACCTTCCCCACAACCCAAGCCCCGGGGGCTGACCAAAGTGTGAGGCTGCCTCTGCATACAACTTTGCCCGCGGACCATTCCTTTGTACTCAACATACAACCTGCTTTTCCCAAATTTTCTCTGCTTACCATCACCTCATTCAATATCTAATCTCTATAGCATCAAGAACCTGCAAGCCAGCTCCATCAAGGGTTACCGAAGCGGAATCCTATTTTTCAACTCATTTTCAGTCAATTCACAGATATCTCTGCTCATCAAATGCATCCAAAGAACCCAACCCACCTAACAGATGCCAAGCAACCAATAACTTTAGAAATACTCACCAAATGTCATCACCATTACCATTACATCAACACTGCCTGCATACTCGACACAATGTTCATATTGGCTTTTTTGATTTTCCTCAGATGCTCAGAACTCGCCATCGCTTCCAGCTTCAATTCAAAAGTCCATCTCACAATCTTGGATTCATCAGTACTTGATGACGAAACCATTTCTTACTTCATAAAGCAAAGCAAGACAGATCAAAAGAAAAGTGGCCATTTCATCTACATTTTCAATCTTCCATCACCAATCCAACCATACCAATCCCTCTTAGCCTATCTCCATTTCACAAGCTCGCTGGCTAAACTCCCATCTGACCCACTTTTTGGGTCTGGCATCCCAGCAGAGCATTTCTCCAGCCATTAATTTTGTATAGGTGCAGCAAGCTCAGCTGCCCAAAAAGGCTTTCCCAGCAGCAGATCCAAGCACATGGATGCTGGTCATCAGAGATTTTCAGAAGTTACATTCCCACATCAAAGAAGCTCAACAAACTTTCATCAGCTAAGTTCTTTAACACCAACCTGTTCCCATACACCCAAACTTACTGAAACTTATCCACTGAACATCACCAATCCACTTATAGTGGAAATATTTCAATTGTAACTGCTGCAGCAGCATCCACCCACATGCTCCCGGAAGAACCAACTTCACTATTCAACTGTCGCAACCGTAATCCTACCTTATGCTTCCAGAGAAGATATGCTTTTCCATCCAAATTGTCTCTGCCTCAGCAACACTATTCCCTCCACTTCCACAGAAGCGCCTTTTCTCCACTGCCGCAGCAGTGATGTTCCTTCACACTCCCGCAGGAGCTCGAGAATCTAAATCTATAAGCAGAATTGGAATCATTGAAATTCAAATGATACCCAACCTTAATGATCATCATCATCATCATCATCATCGTCATCGTCTCTCAATATCGTCAACAGAGATGTCTCCCTCTGCTACCACAGGAGCTCAGTTTCTTTGGAAATTTTTCCACTGCTGCAGCTGTGATGTTCCTTCACGCTCCCATGGGAGCTCAGAATCAAAATCAATAAGCAGAAGTGGAATCATTGAAATTCAAATGATACCCAACCTTAATTATCATCATCAGTACCATCATCATCATCGATCATCATCATCATCATTGGTTACCATTATTATCATCATCATCAGTCATCATCATCATTTTCAGTCAACAACATACTGTAATCACGATCATCGTAATCAATCATTCTTTGGCATCAATCGTTCGTCGTCATCAACATTCATTCGTCATTGTCATCATCATCATTGCTATTATTGCTCCTTCATGTCTCAGGTCCCGCATGAGCTCACCTATGTGCAACTTTCCACAGCCATCTACCAGCGAAGCTCACCTTTCTGAAGCCATGATCAAACTCTCACAACGCAAGAAGCCCTCCCGATCCAAATATGCATACTAATTACTCTAGCAGATTATTTGAAAGTGTGAACTCATGAAAAGCTACAATTAATGTCTGCATCGTAACGTAAGCTTGATCGGTATTAGAATATCATAAAAGCTAGATGACGGGTTGCTAAATGACATGCAGTTCATTTTAAAATATATTGTATGGTTGAGAAAATGCTGTATTACTGTTACTACAAATAAAGCTCTTCGGTTATGCTATTTTAACCACTTGACAAAATAGTGTTTTCTGTGAGGCATGATACAAACATGTTACTTGAGGTAAATCAAGAAAACAAGTTTCAAACAATAAGACTAACTGTGTTGAGCTATATAACAATGATTAGTTTGTGTCGATAAAGGTACCCAAACAGTTGCTCACCTGTAATATAACACATATCAATGCGTCTTCAATGGTTTCTTCTGCTTCTTCTTTGGATTTTAACGGCAGCTTGTATAACGCGCGGCACGAGTGCAACCCCCTCCCTCCAAACTATGAATAATGGAAATGAGCGAAAAAGGAATACACTGTTTATAAATTTGGACCAGCGACCAGAAGATTGGATTCGCTCAAGAGACTGTGTCAGCAACAAGGGGAGAAGGAAATGACGACAAAACTGGCTGCTTTAGAAACAGGTAAGATCAGGGCCGGCGCGACCTATAGGCAGAGCAGGCAGTGGCCTAGGGCCTCTGTTATGGAGGAGGGGCCTACATTACCATAACATAGGGGAACAAAATATTAGGCTCTTTTTCTATTGAATATAGATGAATTTCATCTGTAATGAAATCAACTATTGTCACAGTATCAAAGTGTGTCCCACCTTCTGAATATATGAAAAAAGGTACGAAAATGCAACTTTTTTGCTCCTGACTGACTTCAAGACACTGAATTATGATGGCGCCGAAACTAACATCCTTCGAGGGGTGCAAAGCGAAAACAGGCACGCGAAGAAGTGCAGTTCGTAACGTAGCTGTGCAATTGTCATCATCTCTTTTGGATTAATTGTAATGTATTCAAAAAATAAACCTGTTCTGTCGACCTCCATCATTTCTGGATTGATCATTTTCCGATTTATAAGTTTAAAAGAACACGAGCACCACCGACAGGTCCAGACTTTTAGACACTTTGAATTTGTGCAGACAATGAATGACATCGTGTCGGGAGCCGACTAGCAAGATACTGAAGTAAAAGCAAAGTTCGTATTCAAAGTCAAAAAGCTAGAATATTTCAGCAATGGAGTATTTTTTTAATGTTAAAAAAGATACCTCTGTATCTTTTAAATTCTGTTGTTTAAATTACTGATCTAACATAATACTTAATTTTAGTTTTCAAAACATAAATCTTTTTGTTATGTTTAATGAAAAATAAGCAATTTTATGAAGAAATTAAGTATTTCTGATCAGTAGTTTGTCTCTCTCTCTTTCACTAGCAGTTGATTTGTGTAGGCTGATACACAACATGAAACAATCTGTGGTTACATTCCAGTTCTCCTCGAACTCTCCTAGAATAGCCTGAAAATAACCTTAAATAACGTTAAAATAACCTTGGCCTAACATTCAAATATTATGTCCAGTCATCTTTCACAATATATCAAATATTTTCTGTGGTTAAAAAAACTGATAAAATAAGATTCTCCTACTTGCAAAAATTTGCTGACGTGACGTGACATCGAGCTGGCTCTGCAGACGTGACGTGACGTGACAAATCAAGCTGGCTCTGCAGACGTGACGTGACATCGAGTTGGCTCTGCAGACGTGACGTGACATCAAGCTGGCTCTGCAGACGTGACGTGACATCGAGTTGGCTATGCAGACGTGACGTGACATCAAGCCGGCTCTGCAGACGTGACGTGACATCAAGCTGGCTCTGCAGACGTGACGTGACGTGACGTGACGTGACATCAAGCCGGCTCTGCAGACGTGACGTGACATCAAGCCGGCTCTGCAGACGTGACGTGAGGTGACATCAAGGCGGCTCTGCAGACGTGACGTGACATCGAGTTGGCTCTGCAGACGTGACGTGACATCAAGCTGGCTCTGCAGACGTGACGTGACATCGAGTTGGCTATGCAGACGTGACGTGACATCAAGCTGGCTCTGCAGACGTGACATCAAGCCGGCTCTGCAGACGTGACGTGACATCAAGCAGGTTCTGCAGACGTGACGAGACGTGACATCAAGCCGGCTCTGCAGACGTGACGTGACATCAAGCAGGTTCTGCAGACGTGACGTGACATGACATCAAACAGGTTCTGCAGACGTGACATCAAACAGGTTCTGCAGACGTGACGTGACGTGACAAATCAAGCTGGCTCTGCAGACGTGACGTGACGTGTCATCAAACGGGTTCTGCAGACGTGACATCAAACAGGTTCTGCAGACGTGACGTGACGTGTCATCAAACGGGTTCTGCAGACGTGATGTGACATCAAGCAGGTTCTGCAGACGTGACATCAAACAGGTTCTGCAGACGTGACGTGACGTGACAAATCAAGCTGGCTCTGCAGACGTGACGTGACGTGTCATCAAACGGGTTCTGCAGACGTGACATCAAACAGGTTCTGCAGACGTGACGTGACGTGTCATCAAACGGGTTCTGCAGACGTGATGTGACATCAAGCAGGTTCTGCAGACGTGACAAGACGTGACATCAAGCCGGCTCTGCAGATGTGACGTGACATGACGTGGCATCAAGCCGGCTCTGCAGACGTGACATCAAGCCGGCTCTGCAGACGTGACGTGACATCAAGCAGGTTCTGCAGACGTGACGAGACGTGACATCAAGCCGGCTCTGCAGACGTGATGTGACGTGACAAATCAAGCTGGCTCTGCAGACGTGACGTGACATCGAGTTGGCTCTGCAGACGTGACGTGACATCGAGTTGGCTCTGCAGACGTGACGTGACATCAAGCTGGCTCTGCAGACGTGACGTGACATCGAGTTGGCTCTGCAGACGTGACGTGACATCAAGCCGGCTCTGCAGACGTGACGTGACATCAAGTTGGCTCTGCAGATGTGACGTGACATGACATCAAACAGGTTCTGCAGACGTGACGTGACGTGACAAATCAAGCTGACTCTGCAGACGTGACGTGACATCAAGCAGGTTCTGCAGACGTGACGAGACGTGACATCAAGCCGGCTCTGCAGACGTGACGTGACAAATCAAGCTGGCTCTGCAGACGTGACGTGACATGACATCAAACAGGTTCTGCAGACGTGACGTGACATCAAGGTGGCTCTGCAGACGTGACGTGACATCGAGTTGGCTCTGCAGACGTGACGTGACATCGAGTTGGCTCTGCAGACGTGACGTGACATCAAGCTGGCTCTGCAGACGTGACGTGACATCAAGCTGGCTCTGCAGACGTGACGTGACATCGAGTTGGCTCTGCAGACGTGACGTGACATCAAGCCGGCTCTGCAGACGTGACGTGACATCAAGGTGGCTCTGCAGACGTGACGTGACATCAAGCTGGCTCTGCAGACGTGACGTGAGGTGACATCGAGTTGGCTCTGCAGACGTGACGTGACATCAAGTTGGCTCTGCAGACGTGACGTGACATCAAGTTGGCTCTGCAGACGTGATACAACCAGATCTGATGATAAGAGCAAATCATTTGTAACTCTAATGACTGAGAGCAGTCTCAGTACTATGATATGGTCTAAATCCTGACTGGAAATCCTCACAGAAACCATATCTTTCCAAGTATATAATGGTTGTGTGTGACTAATCTCATGTGCGGGGCCATTCATTTAGAATAGAGGGTATGCACGTGGCGTCACCGTTGGCCTTTATGACTGCAGTTATGCCCACTGAGTGACAGACTGAGTGGAGCATTGGTTTTCAGCATGAATGCCACGAAAAACACACTAAACACATCCAAAACGGGAAAGAGCTTTGCGATTGACTGTACAAATAGATTTGACACAAAATCTGAGGTTTATTTTTACAGACTGCTGAAAGCTACAGAAATAAGCAAATGGATTGCTGCAATTCACATGAACTGGACTCCAGGTAGAGAAACGTGGATTTGCAGTTATCATTTTGTGTCAAAATGTTGGATTCTGGAGTAAAATCATACCCTATATATTATATCGTTATATATTATGTTGGCAACTTAAATATTTACCTTCTTATATTCTCCATAACTGGGTGTTTAAAATAAACACTGTCAAAAACTATACAAGCTTTGGGGCTGGACTATATGACAATATAGCCTATATATATATAACATTGATACAAGTGATCACTCCGATTTAGACATATCTATATTATAGTTATTATAAAGCGTTCACAAGCATATTTGCTTTATGTATTTCCCCACCGTTAAAATCAGGCACATATAAATGTCAGGATACACGATTCCTGGCTGCATGTCAATATCCATGGATTTCTTTATATTATTTATATTATTCTTTATATTCATGGTTTCTTTAACATGTTATAAAGAACACTTTCGAGCCGAACCTTTAGTGTAATCATTTGTTTTACTCTCGTTTTCGCAGTTTCCCCTATTAAATCTAGTCATGCATCAGGTTCTTTTGCCACTCAGTCCAGCTGAGGGAGCATGTTCCGGCAGGAAAGTGATGTAAATGCATACCCTCTATACTCCAATTCACTAAAATAAGAAAGAGGTTAAGAAATTAATGTGCGTACACGTGTTGTGCATTGGGCTGTTAACATGATGTGAGTTACACAGATTGTTGTGTACACGTGTTGTGAGTTAAAACGGTCATCGTGCAACTCTTCTATCAGGGGTCGATTCGAAAATGAGCTCGTGAGTATGTGCGCGACCGGTGTGCGATACCTGTGTGTTATCCAACGCGGCGCTGAGCTTCTCGTCCGGTGTGCGACCCCCTTTAGATACTGTGAATTTATGCATAGCCTACAATGAATGGCATCGCTTCGGGAGCCTCCCAAGATACTGAAGTAAAAGCAAAGTTCATATTTAAAGTTAAAGAGCTAGAATATTTCAGCATTGGAGTATTTTTTTAATGTTTAATGTTTTTTTAATGTGCTGTAACATAATACTTAATTTCAGTTAAAATAAAAAATTCATGAAAATAAACATACAATTTTATGAAGAAATTTCATGTTTAGTGTTTCGGCTTAGTAGTTTGTCTCTTTCACTTTCACTAGCAGTTTATTTGTGTAGACTTATACACTCTTAAAAATAAAGTGTCTTTTTTGGCATCTGTGGTGACATGAAAAACTTTTAAAATTCATGGAACCTGTAACGTTATGGGTGTTCAGGAACAGGCAGACGACTGAAGTACTCTTAAAACACTTTAATATAAACTTGGAAAACGGACAGGAAACACAATAACACCATGTACGAAACTTTAACAACGGACAAGGACTGGACTGACACAGAGGGAATATATACACAGAAACACAGGAGGATAACAAGCAAGGCACAGGTGATGGACATAATGACTAACGAGACACAGCTTACTGAAATGAACTAATGATGGACAAGCACATGGGGAAACAAAACAAAGATCACATGACAGAACTAGACTCAAAACAAGGAACATGTGACAACTGACAGGACAGGGGAAGAAAGAAACAGATAAACAAAAGACCAGATCATGACAGAACCTTTCCATAACAGGTTCTTTACTGTGGATTTTTTTCTTTAGATTGTTTTAGAATGTTCTTCACACAATGGGTTCCATTAAGAACTAAGAACTGTTCACGGAAAGGTTTTATGGCATCACTGTAAAAATTCCCTTTTGGAACCTTTATTTTTAAGAGTGTATAATACATGTTTTAGGTATTTATTGTACTACAATAAATCAATAGGAGGGGGAAATCCTGTCCAAAAATGATTAAGGTATGAATATGGACATATAAAAATAAAATATGCAAATTTTAATAACAAATGTTAAATAAAAAGGTAAGAAATAATATTTGTTTTCAGTGCTTTTTATTAGGTGGGGTGTGAAGTGGGGGAACTCCAACATAAATTTTGCCTTGGGCCTCCAAATGTCTAGAACCGGCCCTAGGTAAGATGTATTAAAAGGACATTAATAATTCAATAATAAAAGAACAAAATCAAGTCGGAGTTTCTATACATCATCATAACACAAAAAAGGGAAATAGTGATCAAAAAGAATAATGGAGAATAAAATAAATGGAAAAAAATACATAAATGTATTCTTCTTATAACCCTTATATATTTTAATTTTCTCTTTAGTTTTAGTACTTTTTGTCAATCGTTTGTCTATCCCTGTTTGACCAATTTAGTTTCAAGCTAATAAAGCTAACTTCTATAGAATTTATTTTCACCTATTTATTAATTTTGTTTCTAATGGGCTTATTTAATATAGAAAATAACTTTGAATTTGATTATGAATACAATTCTTCCAAAAGACACTTTGAAATACCCTTTTCAGTTTTGTTTCTCCAGAAAATAAAAACACAGAAATAAAATAATAAAACTAAATAATCAAAGGAAACAAAATAACAGTGGAATTTGAGAGTAGAAAATAACAGTAGAAAAATAAAATCACAATAATTAAACCTTGCTGCTCGCAATAGCAGTCTCAGTATGGATTGGGATTTCACCAAATCTCAGTTCCAGTTCGATGCTCCCCGCACGAGATCAATCTTCCGTAATCGAGTTCCGAGCAACAAAGTTCTGTCAGAAAAAGGAGGAAAACGTCAGCACAATCCTACCACTCCGATGGTTTCTTGATTCTTAAAGCTCGATCCTTATATGGGCATGGCTCGCCCATCGTTTTCTAGTGCGACGCAGGGACAGTTCACGTTCAAAATCTTCTTCAGAAATCGTCCATCGTCCAGAAAGTGTGCAGCATTCAACTCAGGGAATGATAAAGAAAACAGAAGATAGAGGGAAAGAAAAGAAGGGAAAAAAGAAGGAAAAATATGTGGAAAAGAAAAGACCCAACCTTGCAAAGACAAGGCCAGAAATACAATTAGACATTGCTTTCAAAATATACATCAATACAGCAGTTAATCTGCAGATAAACAACATTCAACATATTTAACTTAATTTCCATCTAACATTGGCACATTGAAATTGCATAGATATGCGATTTCAAATGACGCGCTCAGGCCTCGTCTGCCTGTATCACATGCGCGTCACGATCATAGTTTGCTCATAGCTCGAATACACGACAAAAAAACATAAAAATGACATTTGTAAACTTCTTAAAGTAACTTTTAAATCTGAACCATTAATTATTTAACACATTCACACAACATTCCTCCCGTTTTAAACAGAGGATCAGCTTTTATACATCTTTTACATACTACTGCAGGTAATAGTACAACAGTATGTAATGGTTAAACATCATTTACCAAACATTTATACAAAACAACCTTTGTAATTGAAGATTTAATCACTTCACTTACCAAGAGAACTCAAATTTTCTAGTTATGAAGTTTTCCAGAAAGGCAAAACTCCAGCTTTTGGAAGTCTTTCTATCCTCTGCAATATTCCCGCTAACGTCCAACTGTGATGATTGACCGCTGATGTTCAATCCACACTTTTATCTCAAAATATGTTGTTCCTCTTGATATCACTGCTATTTTATTCGTTCTAATTCTATTTTTCTCTTCTTTTTCAGGATCGCATCAAGATCGCATCAGAATCGCTGCTTCTCTCTCGTAATGAGTGTCGCATCATCTCTGTCGCGGGGCAGGGCGGGGCTAACTTTTCACTCGTCTAATTGGACCAATCTTCATCTTGTTTGATTTCAATACTATTTTTTTAAAGAGTTTTTTTTTTTTTTAATTTATGCATTTTCCTATTTTCGATTTAAAAAATGTTATTCAAGTAAAGTACTGATTTACATATTTATGTGTGTTATAATTGGGTTTTTTTTCTATTTTACATCAACTGGATGTTTAGTGACCTGGGTTACACTTGCTTTCCATGGTCTCTACAGAAGGATTTAGTAAATACGTTTCCGTAAAAATAACAAGCTTTCATTTTCTGGTCTTTTCCTCCCGCTGAGTCATGGAGATTAAAGTTGGGACTGTTGTGAAGACAAAATTCATACTGTGTGAAATTGGTCAACTTTAAAACACATGTAATCACTTTTTTTGTTTTGCCCCAATGTTATTTGCCAGGTGTAAGTACGTTTGAGTTCATATGTCCGTAAGAACATCGGAACATGTGCTCATTTCACAGTTAAAGCTAACTAGCATTTCCCTCCCGCAGCAGAGCTGGCAGACAGTGAACCATCGTGAGACAGGCAGGAAGACAACTTTTTCTCACATCATGTGGTTTTAAACATTTTTAGATGATATTCGCTGGTTATTGTTGTATGCTGCTACTAATTAATTAAACTTTTATTATTATATTTCCAGCATTATTTTCTGCTGTGTTGCGGTCATTTTAATGCTATAATTGTATTTTGTTCATTGATGAAATATGGTTAATATGCAGTAATAATTTACAGTGAGGGTAAACCAGATATGATGACAGATTGTAAGGCGATGCAATGACATGGGCCATTACACTAGTTAAAATTGCTGATTTTTCTGGATTTAAACATTGTTGGAAAACATTTGCGATAATGCAAGTCAACAAAATATATAACATTGTTCTAGTGGTTTTCAGATATTTTAATCTAAAAAAACTTATTTTTGCCTTAAATTAAAACTTTGTTGGCTAATTTGTATGAATCGATGCAATCGCGTTTGTACGTTTCATCTGATCTGCTTATGCCCCAGTGATGGTTATTTTTAGGAGTGGAACTTCATGCTTGCTTTTTTCTAAAAATCATACATTTTCATACAATTCACATTGTACAAATTCACGCAAAATCTTTCTATTTAATGTAACTAGCTACTCCATTCCCATAAACTACTGGTCTCTGCAACAACAATTACCAAACTGAGGAGTACTTGTAAGTCAAATCAAGAGATACCTGAAACTCTAGATTAAAGTTACTGATCATAACTTCTGGAGAGAAATAGCACAGACACCGAACAAGGATGAAACATTCTAGTGTGCATGTGTCGAGTGCCTGTGTATCCACACTATCGAATAGAGTTTGAAAGCCTGGAGCATAAGCATGCACTGCACGTGCATCAAAACTGAAGAATACTTTGGGTTTTAGGGGTGGGGTGCATTCATGCTTACGCTTTTTTTTTAATACATTTTGACACAAATCACACTGTAAATTACCAGATTGTAAAAACGTTGGGTTTTCTCACGAGATCCTACTCTATGAAAAGACAAAGCTATAATAGTTTGGGCTGAGCAGCTTCTGCTCGAAATCAATCTGTGGTTTAACAGCAGCACAACAGAGCGAGGAGAGCTGTGTTAATGAAAAAACATTTCCCTGTCGTGCTGGACAGGCGTGCTGTGTCTGCGGGGCTATAAAGAGACACAAAGCTCGCTCACTGCACGTATGAAGTCAATGATACACACACACGTGGCAGCACACACACTGGCAAGCAGACAGCCTCGCGCTGGCAGCAGCCCAACTGTTTCCCAGAGATAAGCGGGAGAACTGAGCGCTTCAGGTGCCTCTAATTTAATAAGACGGAGAAAGATGTGCACATCATCACTATCTAATTAAGAATCTGGGCTTTCAACAACAACAACAAAGTTTCTAAACAAACAGGATGTGGAGTGTTTACAGTGTTAGTCTGGGATGTTGTGGGGAAGCTATTCAATGTCAATCAGATATTACACTACAGAAGTTTATCTAGAAACTGCATTGTAACAACACCAACATTGTAGCTATTCATGTGGCTAACAATGAGAACTGCGCTGAAGAGGACGATGTGGGATGTTCAAAGTACGGATTGTCTGTCATACATTTGGGTGAATCTCATTTCATTGCGTTATTAGAATAATAAGTAAGGATGTCTAAAGTGGAATATTGAAATAAAGTGTTACCAACTGGCAGCTGTGCTTGGCAGAAACATTGTAAACAAATGTTAACAAATGTATTTTTTTTTTGTTGATGAATCAGCTTAAGGCTACTCTGCTAAAAATCGTCTTGCATCGACTGACATAATATGTCCATGATAACATAGATGGTAAAGAGAAAACCACAGGAATAATCAAAGTAGCCTTTCCACAAGCTGAAACAAATATTAATAGATTATATTATATTATATATTATAATTATAGAATGCGCACAGTGTCATATACACAAATACAAAACCCCATTATGGTAACATAGATAGCACAAAAATAATGTGATAAACAATATTAGATGTAATATAAAACTCTAAAAACTGAGAACAAAACTATAAAGAAGCAATTATTTAAATAAAATACCATCAAATGTGAAGTGTTCCACAGGGAATTCTGGGAATGTGTATATATATATATATATATATATATATATACATTAAATCTATAGAGTATTGAAGTAGCTCCCATATAGTTGTTCCAGGTTCATTTCCTTCAAAATTCACTCAACTAAAATTTGGTTTTGTTAAAAAACAGAACAAAACATAGGCACAACTGATTTATAAACTTTTCTCAAGCATTTAAGCAAGCCAAAAAAAAAAAAAAAAAATTAAAGAAAAATCAGTTATCAAATCAGTATCTAAAGTCTTATAATACGTATATCTGATATTATCACGGCATTACAGCCTGGGATTTCTCATTGTGGATATCATCATGAAATGGAGAGCCGGTGACGAGACTCAAAGAGATGATTTGATAGCTTTAAAAAGTCTTGATTAATCTGAGCCGTGGAGATCTCATAGCAGACTGTAATGAAAAAAATATAATTCAATGTGAGACTATATATGGCTGCTTTCTCTCTGGATTTGTTTTTAGTGTGCTATTATACTCTACCCTGCCAAAAAGGAGAGCCGTTCATCAGGTGTTTCAGCTCTGGGTTCATGGCAGGCCAGCTCTACAGGCTCATTAAAGCCGGGAGCAGGTGCACTTTCATGAGTGAATATTATAATGCAATGTCAGTCAGAGAGCAGGTTAGCGTGGCTGCTACTGAGTGTAGAGAGACCGGCTCTCTTTGAGCACCCACTGTACACCATTAATCATTTCCATGGCTACAGCAAATCACAGTAGAAGCTAGTCAGCTCAGATCCCATTAAAAGTTTTACATACCCCCACCTGAAGCATTTAGCGACAAGCCAAATCTGTGCTGGAAATATGACTGTTTATTTGTATGAAGCACAGAGGTGAAAGACAGCAAAAGATATTACCAATTCTTCTTAAGGAAGCGATGTCAAGAAATGTTTGAGCAAAATCATGCTGAGTTTTTCAAAGCTCCTGAGTGCACTTTCTCCATAAAGGTATAAAAGGTTATGAAGTACACTTTGAAGTATACTCTCAGTAGTTTAGTAGTTTTATACTAGTAGTATACTTGCACATTTTCTTTAAGTAAACTTAACATATATGTTCAAAAGTTTGGGATCTGTAAGATGTTTTTAAAAGAAGTCTCTAATGCACACCAAGGCTACATTTATTTGATCCAAATTATAGTAAAAATATGAGAAATAAAAAAAGTCATAAAAAAGTTAAAAAAATAAAATAAAAATCATATTGTGAAATATTATTAGAGTTTAAAATAACTGTTTTATATTGTAATATATATTTTAAAATATAATTTATTCCTCTGAATTAAAGCTGAATTTTCTACATTATTACTTCAGTGTCACATGATCCTTCAAAAATGATTTTGATATGCTGATTTGCTGCTCAATAAACATTTGTTATTATTAAGGGTGTTTTTCAGGATTTTTGATGAATAAAATGTTCAAAATAACAGCATTTATCTGATTGATTTATCTGAATTCAGTGATCTGACTGAACCCAAACTTTTGAACAGTATAATGTCATAAAAGCTTTGCATTTCAGATAAATATTGTTCTTTTGAACTTAATATTCATCAAACAATCCTGAAAAAAAATATTAATTTAAAAAAAAAATAGTTTTCAATATTGATAATAAATTATAATGAATAATAAATATTTCTTCAGCACCCAATTAGCATTTTAGAATGATTTCTGAAGGATTATGTGACACTGGAAACTGAAGTATTAATGCTGAAAATTCAACTTTGCATCAAAGGAATAAATTACATTTTAAAATATATTCATATAGAAAACAGTTATTTAAAACTGTAATAATATTCCACAATACCATTTTCACTGTATCTAGAATCAAATAAATGTAGCCTTGCTGAGCACAAAGGAGCACAAAGGTACGTAGCGTACCTTTAACTACATTAACTCTTTCCCCGCCAGTGTTTTTTCATCATTTTCATAAAAATGTCATAGCCCCCATAATATTTCTGTTTTGGACTGTTTGTTTTGTCGTGTCACATGTCTTCCTAAGTTCAAATTTTCCCTCCACTCGTTTATTACTATAGTTAGGTCATCATTTGTTCATTTATGTCAGGTGTGTATGTCTCGTATTGGAATTCGCCGTATTCTCTGTTGTTTTCACTCGAGTGTGGAATTACCGTCGTTGTGGAGAGTGCCTGCTACAGGAATGTACTTGCTGGGTACGAACTTACTGGTTACGGAGATTCTCACCAGTCTAGGTGGACATCCTGCCTTCATGGTGTCTAAAAGACTAGCGGCAGCAGCTTCAGATTTGCCTGTTCTGATTCTGTCCTCTTTATTTTCAATAAACTTTATTTGCACTTGCATTTGGATCCCGAGCTTCATTCCATCCTGACAAGTATTGCATTAAACGTCTCCTTTGAGTGATACCTTCGTTGTGCGCTCCTTTAACCAACAGACCCGTTACAGTTGTATGGATACCTGCAATAATATCAAATGGAAGAACAGAGCTTCATTCTGGGTCAACATTTCGTTTGATAACGTTAGGCAGTTTTGATTTATATGCTGTTTAATGTTTGATCATCACATTATTTTCCAGGTGCATAAGCAATGCTTCTGTCGCTTGTTTCTGCTTCTTCACCTGTTTTGACCCGCAGATTCTGCACTCTTTCAAAAGGCGAAACGAATGAATGATGCATTTATGTAGTGTTTTACTGTACACCCAAAGCTCTTTACAATCATATCAGGGGGTTTCCTCAACTATCACCAGTGTGCAGCATCCACTTAGATGATATGATGGCATCCACAAAAACACGAGAGAGAGTGATAGAACCAGTTCAGTGGATAGGGATTATTAGGAGGCCATGATTGATGAAGGCCAATGGAGGGAATTTGGCCAGGATATCGGGGTTACGCCCCTACAAGAAGTGCCATGGGATTTTTAATGACCACAGAGATTCAGGACCTTAAGATAAGAGATAAGGTCTTATCCATTGTATGAACGTGTAATAGCGCCCCCACCACAAAAAAAGTCACATACTCAGAATTAGGAACATATCTATTTTCTTTTTAAGACTCAATGAAACAGTAAAAACAATCAAGCCAACTATACTTAGAATACTTTAGAGTGCTAATTGTACTTTTAAGTATATCTAGATCAAAAGATTAAATACTACAAGTAGCCTATAGGTCATACATACTATAAATATTATATATTACTATAAAAAGTACATTAAGTATACTTCTGAGATGTACCTAAAAAGTAGATTGAAAGTATATTTTCCTATTTTTAGTTTAAAATAATTATACTAATAGCACACTATAAACTTATTTTTTGTAAGGGCTCAAAAAAAATTAATTCTTTATTTACTCACCCTTGCGACATTGTGAACCATGTTCAATTTTTGGGAGAATGTTCACACTGCTCTTTTCGACCTATTCAATGTCACTCAACTAGATATTTTGGCCCTAATTTTAGATGTATGTTTTTGAATTTTATATAAACTGTCCATCCATTTGGATTACACAGTTTTAGCATAAACTAAAAAACTTAATGTGATGCTTATTTGCCAGTCATACATGAATAAAACACGTAAGAAACAGGTAAGTTTCTGTAATAGTACTAATAAACTGAAAGTGTTTTAAATGCACAATAACCAGCTTTACATATTTAACATCAATAAAGGTAACACGTTATTTCAATGGTCCACTTTAGACTGTAAGTAAATTTGCAACATGTCAACTAAGGCTCATATTATTGGCCTGTCTGCTTAATATTTGCTAACATTTCATTATTATTATTATTATTATTATTCAGGTTTTCACTGCATGTTCTCAGCCAGTTTCAGCCCACAATATCCACACAGGCCAGTTACTGCCCCCAGCTGGACAGAGACTGCAGCTCTCAGGACACTTGCTGAAATGAGACTTAAGCCTCAGAATCCTTAACATTGATCCATAAAGTCCATCTGTTAACAAAATTAACATAAATAAATAAATGAATATGTGGAAATGAATTAAAGTTTATATTCTCATAGTAAACGCATAGGTGGAATTATTTTAATGCCACTATTATGCTTTCAGATCAATTTAGATTCCTGCTCATCTCCTTCAGCTCACACAGCGAAACATCCACATACTGTCATCCTCATTAATCAATTATGGATGCTTTCTGCCAAACCAAATGATGGAGGCCATTTGTTTTTTCCTCTCGAGGCCCCAGACAGTGTTTTAGGGTGTCCCAGTTTCAAAAGGAAGAGAAAGTGAGAGAGAGAGAAAATTCAGTCACTCAGAGAGAGATCAGTCTTACTGACTGCACAGCCCTGATAACCAGAGAGAGAGAGAAGCCTGTTTCATTTGGTCTTCACTCATTTCATTACAGTAATATTATGTAGTTCTTCCAGCATTCTCTGTTAAACTACCACTTTGAAGAGGTAAAAAATAGATTTGGCAAAATAATATTCTTTACACGGATGTCGATAAAGCTCTTTGAATTGTATTAAATCTAATATAGAGAAAGAGAGAGAGAGAGAGAGATACCGATAAAGGCATAAGTCATGTCAAATTTATTTGTATCACGCTTTTCACAACACACATTGTTTCTGCTTTACAGAAAATCATGATGTTAATGTTTATATCTTCATGTCTTTTATTGTATTTAGAAGATTACAGCTGGGCAATAATATAGTTTACATTTGGCAATGAACAATAAAGCATTTGCCATTTGCTATATTGTATAAATCGGTTTACACGGTGGATAAAGCTTATGCAATAATTTAATTAGGCTACATTTTACGATGGTATAAAAAAATCAAGCAGTTTGTTGTATGTATATATATATATATATATATTTAGGCTACAGTATATATCGCTATAAAAACATTTCACTGTGGTGAAAATGAAAAACTAAAATAATTTTTTTCATTTTTCATCCACAGGGGCAAGCAATTCGCTCACAGGCAGCTTTTCCTCCCCATGGAATGCCCCTTATGCAAACCAATGAGAACTTGGGACAATGAAGACACAACAACAGAGCGAAGGCACAAAAGCGTCTCAGGTTACGACTGTAACCCTAGTTCCCTGAGAGAGGGAATGAGACGCTGCGTCAAGGACGCTTTGGGAATGCCTTAGCGTGATTGAGTCTGATGCATGAATGTCAACTAGCCAACGGCGAGAATGAACGTCATGGGCGGGTGACGTCATGACCAGGAAAGGATAAAAGCACATCCAGAACGATCGCTCACTAGCTTCAAATAGCCGAAGCAAATCGATGTGCAGGGAGTGTGGCTCGGTGACGCAGCGTCTCATTCCCTTTCTCATGGAATAAGGGTTACAGTCGTAACCTGAGATGTTCCCTTTCGAGAGAACTTGTGTTGCGTCAAGGACGCTTTGGGAACAATATACCAAAACGGCATAATTGCAAGTAGCTGTCTGTGTGAAACTGTGGCATACAAAAGTCCAGGTCGAGTTTAAAGAAAAACCTCACAAACGTGAGCGGAAAGGAACAGCCCACTGCATTACGTACTTGAGGGATACTCCCAACAGTAAGGCCTTGGAGGCCACCGTACTTCTGGTGGAATAGCACCAGAAGTAGCCATAGCAGCTGACCAGAGACCCCACAAGAAAGAGAAATAGCCTTGACTATTCACTCGTTAGCTGTCTGTTTGGACTCAGGAGACCCTTATTAGGCAATCCAAAACAAACAGGAGATCAGCTTTTTCTCGTCCAGTTCAGAAAAAGTGCCACAAAGGAAACTATTATTAGAGGGTTTCTCCCCACAGTTGTACCATCCCAAAGAACATGGTAAGCAAAGATAGCTGACTCATATACCTTCAGGATGGATGGGGAAAGACCTGATAAGAAGTGATCTTGTAGGAACTCTAGCGCTGTACAGACTGGGCAGTTTATTGGATCCAACTGTCGCATATCACACCAAGTAAAAAGTTTCCACTTCAGGGTGTACAGTTTCCTTGTGGACAGAGCTCTGGAGTGAAGTATGGTCTCCACAATCACGGTTGAGAGACCAGATTCTATGAGCTGGGCCCCTTCAGAGTTCTACATTTCTGGGCAGGGGTGAAATATCACACCTCTCGCCAGCGATAGAATGTCCCTCCTGACTGGACTCTCTGAGGGAGAGCAGTCGAGGAGAGACAAGGTTCAAGAACCATATTAGGCTCAGCCAGTAGGTGCTACTAGCAGTAGACTTATTCCTTCCCAGCGGACCTTCTCCAGAACTCCTGGGAGCAAAGCAATCGGGGAAACGCATACATATATAGCCTCGGCTAGATATAGCCTTCCTGTTGGCTACAGGGACCCGTTCTATAGCTTCTTTTGCTAAAAGGGTCTTTACTTCTTGTTCCATCACCAGAGCCAGCTCGGGGTGCACTAATGATAGTAGCACCCCGTTGAACAGAAGAGGATGACAACCAAATTGGAAATTGTACCCTTTTTCTATTATCTGCAGGATCAATTGAGCTATATTTGGTAGACGTTTCCACTCTGCTAGAAAATCTTTTAAGGGAACCAGCCTCTCGAGGCTGGCCTCTGGTGTACTTAAAGCAGCCACTTCGGTGACCTGAAGCATACTGGCAGGAAACAACCGATTTGACTGCTTTGACCCTCCTCAGAGGGTCCGAGCCTGACGCAGCGTCGTGTGAATGCTGAGTCACGAGCTCGCTGAAACCCGCTGCGCCCCGAACCACAGAGAGTGGGCAACGAAGTGGGGTGGGCACCGTATGCCGAAGTGTACACCACTCTGACCCATGTAGAAGCTTCCTTTTTTGTGCTTCCTTGTCGTTCGTTCATCATCTACACATTTTTTCAGTGAAGCATTTTGTTGCGCGTCAGCTGTGATAAAGAGACATGCACTCTCTAATTGCGTTTGTAACTGTGGCCATCTAGAGAGAGTTGTGCAGGTTAACCACTTCACACTGACAAAGTTGTAGAGAATGCGATGTTTAGCGTCATTTTTAGTGCTCTCGCTCTATTGTGGGTGTTGCTGCAGTTGCTTGAGTTATGCATTCAGTTGCTAAGGTGTTGTGGGAGTTGCTTAGCCAATGCTTACTGCCCAGTTTGTATAACATTCTGGTAGTTTTTTGGTATTATTCATTCAGTTATATGGGATTTTTTTTTCAACTTATGCTGGTTAAATACTGTATTTGACATTGCAAAGAAATAGCACACCCCTCCTATACAAGCCACATGCTTTATGGTAATATGGTTTATGGTTTTAATGATAAAATTTTTATTATTATTATTATAGATTTAGAAAACACCAATGATAATAAAACTACATCTTGATTCTATCATAGAGAGACAGAGTGTGAGACATAGGCAAAGAACACATACTGATTTATATTCATGAAATCAGGCATCTTTAGTGAGGTTGAGGTAGGGAGTCTGTCTGTCTCTCTCCACAGTAATCAGTTTCTTTGTGTTGGGGTTGAATGAGCTGAAATCACAGCATTCAGAGACACAATCAGAAAAACATTTAGATGCGTCTAACCACGGATGTGCTTTCCCTGTACAGAGAACAGATTGACAGAGACGAGATGAGAGAGATATTAATGAGAAATTGAACAAATATTTTCACATCTGTGACATTGTTAATGAAATGATCATATATGAATTGTAATACTATTATAGTAGAATCTCAAGGGAGATTGTTATATTACACACACCACATTTGTGTTAATTGCGTGTTGTGCTCTTTTTGTGAACAATTCATTTGTGCACATTGTTCTAAACAACAAATGCACTTTACTTTTCTGCTGACATCAGCAGCTCCTCCGCTTCAACCACCTGTCATATAGAGACCACTTTTCATTTTTTATAAAAAATGACATGCCCTATGCATTTTAAAATGATTAAAAACATAATAATTATAAATAATTTAATAATTGTTGTCTGAAGCATGTTCCAATTAACCCTTATAAGCTATTTATTTCACTCAGGAAGTTGGGGTCTCCAGAGACCCCTGACAATAAAATGTAACATAATAATGTAATTTTTTTTAAACACTGAAACACTATTGTAATTCTCCACAGATTCTCCCCTAAATTCTCCCCTAAAAGTGATCGGGCTGACCAAACTGTAAGTTGCAAAAATTTGAAACTTTAAGGTAATTCCAATTCACTGTCCCTAAGGGGTGTCAAAACATTTGAAGTAAGTGGAGCCTGCTAAAATGGCTATAATGGCTTTAACTCGTGAACGTAATGAAATATTTTCACCAAACTCAGCCACTGCTGTCAATGAAGACGTTGACGCATCTCGAAAAACACGTCCGCCGTCGGCCAGCGAAGTTTGAGCTATAAGACAAGGTTAACACAGGCTGATCGGAACGAAACTCGTTGGGCCTGTTTGACTCTCAGCCGTAGAGCCCTGTGAGAAATTCGAAATAAATCAGCCACCGGGGGGCGCCTTCATATTTTTCATGCGCATAAAGGATTGTGTATTGCACGATTTTTCGCGCATCCCCACGACATTCGTAACACATGATAGAACTCCTCATTCTGAGCAACTTTGCCTCAAGGACAGACGCTGTTCGTTATATATTGAATATTAATTCAAAAACCAACTTTGGCGAACTAGTCCTAGGTTTTTGGCTCAACCTCGATAAAAGCTTTAAAAACTACATATTTCACATGGTAAATTGCTTGTATTTGCTGTAAATGGTCTTTTCCATCTATGATTGAGATGATTACAGGCTTGCTAATTAAAACCTTGAAACCTTTTTACACATGTGCTTAAATGTGCTTTAAGTCATTTTTCAAAAACACTGTTTGGAAGTTAATTGGGTTGACACCAACAACAAATGTGTAACCAATCAGCATTAGGGCGAGTATGACGGTCGAGGAGACAGAACGAGCAAGAGGGAGATTGGAAAAAACTGCAGAAAGAGATATTAATTTTAGAAAAGCTTTCCAGCGCTGGAGAGACCTGAAAGGTAAGGCCTGAAAACAGACATGGAGGCTCCGCTTGATATGTGAGTAACACTGGGCCAGCTAATGAGAGCTGTGCAGGTAAACCACTGGACATGACAGCGAGAGATGGCAATGTTTAGCATCGTTGTTAGTGCTCTCACCTCGCCTGCCAGCAGCGATAAGGGTTCGAGACCAACTCGGAGCAGGGTGGTTCGGATTGGAGGGTGAGTTTTGGAGGCAAAGCAATGAAGAGAGGGGTGGGTTTGTTTGGGTTGATTTCAAATATCAACAATGTCCAACAGCGATTTTGAAAAACTACTTATCCCACCTTTTAAGGCCTTGAAACGTGTGAACCCTGATAAGTGCTGCTCACAGCAATATTGTTTTATTATTATTTGAAAATATATTTTAAAAAAGTATAGTCATTTTTTCATTTCAATGCGAGACCCTGACTTTTTTCATGCTAACATACAACCATTCTAATTTTTCTAATTTCTAATATTCAATTTTTTTTTGTAGCTAGCAAGTCTCATATGCCATTTAGATGAAGGGGACATTTTTCATTTTTTTATTTCAGCAAACATCATTTGGGGTCAAAAAGATCCCGAATCGCTCATTAGGGTAAAGTGAGTGAATTTAAGAAAGACAGACAGACAGAGACAGAACCCATTCTTTTATATTTTTGGGGGCTCTGATGAGCTGATTATCTCTCTTCCCCAACAGACCGTGAAAACTCCTTATACCATCAGGGGCTCAGGTGAGAGATAACACACTCTATTTATAAATGGAGCAGAACATCCGTGTTTTTGTGTGTGGCACGTGTATGTGTTAATGTGAATTTGTTCATTTTGGCATGCACCAATACGTTTCTGTGTTTGAGAGTGAGAATTGTCTCTCAAGCATACAGGACTGACATAAGTGTTTGAACACCCATTCTTACACAACATCTCATAAAACCCTCAGATTTTTTCTCAGCACAACAGACTGTTGCTCACCACAGAGGAATAATGTGACAGTGTTAACGTCACGTTCACTTTTGAGAATGATTGAGTCAAATGCTAATGTCTGTAGCTGTGCACATGTGTTGTGTGTGTATGACCGTGTTCTAATGAGTGGCAGATTGAGTGTGTGTTGCAGATGTCCAGGGCCGCAGCAGTGGTGAGCCTCTCTACACCCACCCAGCTGATTTTCCGACGGCTTTGAAGTCGGCTTTACCTCCAGAATCCACTGATGACACCCAATTACATGAAAATGGCTCCCTGTTCCCTAAATGATCTCGGTGTCCCTGTCTTGTAATGATGTTTGCGAACACCAAATGAAAAATTTTCAAGAAAACTTTTGTGACTTGCTGTTTGATATGCTAGAAAAAGCAGTTTGATATGTTAATGATTGCGCTGTGTACTTAGAGATCAAACAGCAAAGAAACATACCTTGATGTGAATGTCTTTTGAATATAAAATAGGGGGGAAATGCAATAATACAAATAAATAATAATAATAAGAAGAAAAACTAGATTGAGTAAAAAGGTTGGGCAGGGCAGCACTGCAAAATATAATTTTCTTATAGTTTGTAAAGTTTTGAATAATTAGGATTTTTTTATATGTTTTTGAAAGAAGTCTCTTTTGCTCACCAAGGCTGAATTTATTTGATCAAAAAATATTGTGAAATATTATTACAATTTAAAATACAAATTTCTATTTTAATATATTTCAATAGTCAAGTCAAGTCACGTATTTATATAACACTTCATTCATTACAGATTGTTTTAAAGCAGCTTTACAGTGCAGGAAAATAATGACCAATGAAGTTAAATTCTGCTGCTTTAAAAAAGCAATATTTGTTATTATTCTGCTGAAGTCAGTTCATTGATGATTCAGTTCAGATCAATAACTGTGTAAAGTTCATCTACTGTGAAATGAGTTCAATTCAGATATAAAGCAGCTCTGCAGAAAACAGTGATGTCATCATCCAGCGGAGTTCAGGTCTCAGTGGAGGCAAATCACTAATACTGCTGTGCATATTAATATTGTCACGGTTTCATCAAGATCCATCATCTCACATACCCGATGCTCACTCTCACCTGAATATAGATCACCTGTACCCATTTCCTATCAGCACACCAATCTGCACTAGAATCAGCCATACATAAAAGCACACACTTTGCACTCAATCATTGTCTGGTCTCATATATGGACAACGGACTCCTTACCCGCTCTACTTAACCTAAGATTCTTCAACGTACTCCTGATTCTTCCTGCAATCTCCTTGTGAATCCTCTCCTACACTCCTTGTGATCTCCCCCATGTTCCTGTAAGTCAAGTTTGCCAGTCATACACTTATCAAGTTTTAAACCAGAAGCACAATAAAACTGGTTAATTAAATATAAAGCCTTTGACACACATTGAATAACGTGGTGTCATCTGCTAACTGTGAAATCTCCTTTCAATTCTTGATTCTGAACAATGCTCACAAAAAACAACTCAGTAACTAATAAAATAAAAAGGAGTAATAGGGAAACCTTGCCTAACTCCACGTTGTACATCAAATCTATGAGAAGTGTCAAAATTAATAACAACTATGTATTCCTTTATAAAACATAGAAATAGTGGAAATAAAGGAGTCCCCAAAACCAAACAACTTAAGTGATTTTAAAAGAAAATGGTGTTCAATTGTGCAAAAGGCTTTGTAAAAATCAAGAAAGAGAACAAGACCTCGAGAGTGCTTGAGTTAGATGGGTCTTGTTTTCTTTTCTTTGGTGCCACTCAAATATAGATTTTTTTTTCCTGTTGTTATTCCATCATCTTTATTATTACGGCTATTGTGTTACTATACATATTGAATGTAAAATAAACAACCACGAACTGGCCGTTTGTGTAGCGTGTTGTCTCTTGCCACCGTCACCGCCACTCATAGCGATCACAATCTTGTGTTGTTTCTTCTGACCCTAGACTAAAACTTGGAAGTCGTAACAGCACCTGACCCAAGAAAAAAAACTTTTATATGAGTTTTTGTCAAACTGTCATCAAAGATGGACTTTGAACATCAACGACCATGACAAACATCTTGTTATGTTTGTACTGACAAAACATATACAGTATAAAACTCTTGGGTTCAAATAACACAACCAACACTCAGGGATACTGGGGGGTATTCCAAAAACCAGGTTATGTGACATACCTGGGTAAGTTTAAGGGTAAGTAGGCAGATAACCTCAGCTTTCAGTTCCAAAAACGGAGGTAAGTTTTAAGGTATGTAAGTAGCCATAGCAACTTAAGCTCTGAACATAACCTGCTCCGGGGCAGGTTTAGTTTCAGGGTTAGTTTGTTTCAGAGAGGTGACGGAGCATGGCATGCCCTTTTGAAGACGATCCAGTGGATGTGGAAGCACAGATTATACGGAATCTTTTCCGCCGCGAGAGAGTGATAAGTTTTCGTATCCAAATGGATATTTGCGGGAGCATTACCATTTTTCAAAAGACTCGTTAATTTATTTAACAAATCTTTTGAAACCTTACATATCAAACGTGACACATCGCGGATCAGCACTTGACAAAGAGCACATTTTGTGCATTGAACTTTGTTTTTTGGTGACGTTTTGTATAACATTGGCGATGCAGAGCAGGTGGGAAAGGGAACTGTGTTTCGGGCTGTTCGGACAGTATGCCTTGCATTCAAACAGTTTCTACACACTTTTGTGCAGTTCCCTGCCCATAAACCACGAGATTCATTAGAGGAATTCCACAGGTTTGTCCTTTCTATGATATTCTGTGAAAGACCATTTTAGTTACATAGCACTACTTAATCTATCCATATATCAATACTGTATACAGCCACAGTCATTTTAAAATGTTTCTTACATAACTTTCAATTTCAGGGTTCCCAGATGTGCATTGATGGAACTCACATTCCTATTAAAGCTCCTTCAGTCAATGAAGGAGATTATGTTAATAGGAAGTCAATCCATGTGCAGGTAACAATATATTTTTGGGCGCTAAATCTTTAGGTGTTTAAACCATTAAATCGCTGTTATTACTGGTCCCCACTACACTGTCAAATCTAATTAGTTAGAATTACTTAAAAAAAGGATGCAAACCAATTGCCTTAAAAAACTAAGTAAAGTGAAATAGGAATAGTATGTTGTACTGACAAAAGCTTAGAAAGTATAGTTGACTTACACATGAGTTCTAGTGACTAAAAAAGAGTGAGTGTACCTGATAATTTACTTTAAATAAAATTTAATTGTTACCACTGTTGTGTTTAGCATGCTGAATATTGAACTCTGTGTGACTCAAATATACTCAATTACAAAATATTGTCACAAATTTAGAAGAACAAGATCAAACCACTTAAAAGTTTCACCAACTGCTTGTGTGTTTATGTATGATACCATTAACTTATTAAAAAATCATTATCCATAATAAATTAAGATGGCCATGTTATACATTATATATTAATTGTGAAATTCAGTCAGATATGAATATACGAACTGTGATTTCTTGTTGCATTACTGCATCAAATCAGAATTATAATAATATAAATGAAGTGCCCAAGCAAAGGAAACACCATCCACCATAATGGTAAGGTCAAAACAAAACATTTTAGGAAAATCAATGTCAATTTATGAAGTCAGCTTATGTGATGTTCTCTAAAAATTTTTGGACCCCCACCTGTTTTACGCCCTCAGCCTTCTTCCTATTGGCTACATAGAAAACTAAATTACATTAAATACTAAATTACATGGCTTCAACAGTCTAGTAAATTTATAAAATATCACCTTGTTGGAGAACGTTTTTATGTTTCAATTTGACTTGGCTCAGAGTTTTTGAGGCTCCAGAAGCCACTTAAAAAACCACAACTTGATCCTTGAGAATTAGTCAATTACAGGCCGATCTCCAATCTACCTTTTCTGTCAAAAATACTAGAAAAGGCAATATCATCGCAACTGTGTTCCTACTTGGAAAGAAATGGTATCTGTGAGGATTTCCAGTCAGGATTTAGACTGTACCATAGTACTGAGACTTCTCTCATTAGAGTTATTAAGCTGTCTCATTAATTGCATTGGCATGATTCAAATCAAACTTATCTGACCATTATCAGTTTGTAGTAGTAAACGAAGAGATGTCATTTCTATCACAAGTTCAATATGGAGTACCGCAAGGCTCAGTACTAGGACCGTTGCTTTTTTTTGCGTTACATGGCTTCATTAACAGTTTAGTAAATTTAGAAAATATCACCTTGCTGGAGAATGTTTTTATGTTTCATTTTGACTTGGCTCAGAGTTCTTCATGCTCCAGAAGTAACTTGATGAGGAGGTTGTCCTCATCTATGTGGCATGAAGCATCTCACCATTGTTGAGGTATATATTTCTGCATAAGTGGGCCTATGTTTGAAAAATGTTTGTGAAGTCTTGCTGTGGTCAACCTGAGGCTTTTGCTTACACACCCACTGAAGCTAAATAGGTTTGAGCCTGGTTTCCATCAGCATGAGAGACTGGGTAGCAGCGGGAAGAGGTGTTAGAGAGGCCAGCAGGTCTGATCAGCCTGTGGTCTGAGTGGGTCCTAACGCCCCAGAACAGTGGCAATAAGCTGTTCTGTATAAAGGGTTAACCCTGGTGTAAAATAGTCCATCACATACTGCACAAAGCCCCAGTACAGTCACCATAAACTGTACTGAATAAAGAGTTACAATAAACCCCAGAAAATAAGGGGGTGTAACCCTGGGGCAAAAATATCATATTTTTTTTTTATCAAAAATACAGAAAATCAATAATGTTATGAAATATTTTTATTTATATTTTAAATATTTTATTTATATTATTTCAATTTAAAATAATGGTTTCTGTTTTCTGTGATGCAAAGCAGAATTTTCAGCATCATTACTCCAGTCTTCAGTGTCACATGATCCTTCGGAAATTATTCTAATATGGTCATTTGCATTTAAAGGGACACACAATAAAACTGCACTTTTTTTACTCACCTCCAAAAGTAGCAATTTTAACATGCTATTAAAAATTTTCTGTGGGGAATTTCTAGATAAAGCTTCATATACACACTCTGGGGACATCAGAGACTTATTTTAAATCTTGTAAAAAGAGGCATAATTGGTGCCCTTTAAGGAACAAAACTGACTGTCATTGAGATTTTGCAAAGGAGCAAAACTGACCGTCATTGAAATCTTATAATGGAAAAAAGCTGATTGACATTGAAATCTCGTAACAGAAAAAAATGGACTATCTGTTTTTTCCGTAACGCTGATGATACTCAGCTCTATATTTCCTCGCGCCCTGACGAAACCTACCAATTCTCAAAATTAACAGAATGCTTAGCTGATATAAAAAAATTGGATGACTAGTAATTTCCTACTACTAAATTCAGAAAAAAACAGAGATTCCAATTATTGGGCCAAAAACTTCTGCACATAATAACTTAGAATACTGTCTAACACTTGATGGCTGCTCTGTTAAGTCGTCTTCGTCAGTTAGGAACCTGAGTGTGCTCTTTGATACCAATCTTTCATTTGAAAGCCACATTTCTAGCATACGTAAAACCGTATTCTTCCATCTTAAAAATATATCTAAAATACGACATATGCTCTCAATGACAAATGCAGAACAGCTAGTTCATGCTTTCATGACCTCGAGACTAAATTACTGTAACGCTCTACTGGGTGGTTGCCCTGCTCGCTTGATAAACAAACAAAACGCAGCTGCTAGAGTCCTTACTAGAACCAGGAAACATGACCATATTAGCCCGGTTCTGTCAAAACTGCACTGGCTCCCTATTAAACATCATATAGATTTTAAAATCTTGCTAATTACTTACAAAGCACTAAATGGCTTAGCTCCCCATTATCTGAGTGAGCTCTTAATGCATTATAGTCCTTCACATCTATTACGATCTCAGAATTCTGGCCAGTTGTTAATACCTAGAATATCAAAATCAACTGCTGGCAGTAGATCCTTTTCCTATTTGGCACCTAAACTCTGGAACGATCTTCCTAGCATTGTTCGGGAAGCAGACACACTCTGTCAGTTTAAATCTAGACTAAAAACGCATCTATTTAACCTGACATACACCTGACACATTACCAATTTTTGTCTTCATATCCGTTAAAGGATTGTTAGGCTGCATAGATCAGGTCAGCCGGAACCGGGAACACTTTCTATAACACCAGATGTACTCGTTACATCAGAAGAAGAATGGCGTCTACACTCATTTTTGTCTCTCTGCTTATCCCAAGGTGTAACAATTAACATGATTGGCTGGATCAGAGCCGTGTCCGGGTCAGATGGGGAACCTGCACCTGTGCAGGAGCGTGGCCCTGGGTTGTCGGCGGAGACTGCATGAACTAGCTCATCCTTTGTGAAGGCCTTACCGACTCATCAGCCAGTGGCATATTTCCCCAACAAACCGTCCCATACCGGCGTGATTAAACAGATCTTAAACTAGATGGAACTGGATTAAATATTTTGACTGTTGCGACTCCAATTGGACTTATGACTTGTAACTCTGAGTATTGGGCAAGTGTTCACTGTTGGCCAGAGGAGAACCTGACTCAGCCTGGTTTCTCCCAAGGTTTTTTTCTCCATTTTGTTGGTGTTTTGGTTCCTTGCCGCTGTTGCCTTTGGCTTGCTTAAGTTGGGGACACTTGCTCGATATTCACTAGTGTTTTTGATATGCCTGCATTGGCGTTGTTGTATGCGAACTGAGCTTAGCCGGACGATTACGTCATTGTTTTCTCCAGTGCTGATATACATAAATTAACTAGACTAATAACTACAACGGAATAAATAAATAACTAAATAACTGCAACGGAATGAATCAATAATATATAGTATAAGCTGGACAATGACTCTATTTTCTTTGGGAGCTGCTGTGCAGCTAAAAATGATTTGCCAATTATTAATGTGAAGCTGCTTTGCCACAATTTGCATTGTCAGAATCACTATATAAGTAAAGGTGACTTTACTTGAAAACTAAACATGAAGAGGATAGATAATTGAAATCTCATTACATTGGAAAACCTTACATCATTGTAATCTGGCAGTAAACAATGAACCAACAATGTATTATTTCTCAAATAGAATTAAAATTACAATATATTAACCTCAAATAGCACATAAAAATATATAATGTCAAACACATATGAGCAATCAGCATATGAATCTCAACAATAGTGACAAAAAAATAATAATCATGTAATCAGATCAACTCCTGACATCACAAAAAGCTACTAAAATACAGAACAAAAACCACAGCAAAAAAGAGCAAATAGTTATAATAGGACAATTCAGCTGCATAATTTACTCATGCTGTGATGCATGCTTGGAGTTTTGTACTTCATTGTTCCCAGCATGCATTGTGGCATGACACTTTTGATTGTCACCATTGTTGAGATTCATGTGCTGATTCTTCATGTCTTTGTGTGTCATATTAGAGTTTCTTTATATATGATTATAGTAATAGTGTTAATGTTATTACTGTAAAGTTCTACAAATATCAACATATTGCTGCAAGACAGCTGTATCTCATGTGTCAGCATTACAGGGCTTGTAATTTAAATGCACAAAAATAAAAGACAATCATTATGTTTTTGGGGCAGTTCTTCTAAACTAACATTTTGCTATTACTGACTTTGTGGTTTGCAAAAAAAAAAAAATAAAGATTATACACTTAACTTACAAGATATGGCGAAAACTTTACAGACAGCGACGTTGTCAGAGTTGGTCCGAGAAAGTTGGTCAGAGAAATGAAAGAGTTCTTCACAAAATGGCAGATTGTCGTTGTTTTTCGCTGTCATTTCATATTACTGTATTTAAATTTACAGTAACATGTCGCAAACTACATTGAAAGAGTATAACTTACACAGTTTAACACAGTTCTTAAATATGGGAAGAAGGAGGCGGAACATTCAACATAACTTTAATATCAAAATAACCGAACAGGCCTGGTCCTCTCTCATCCTTCACTGTAGTTGCTCCCCTTTTATGCCTCAGGAGCTCCTCCGTGAGAGAGACCGGTGCAGTGCGCAGCTGACGCTCATCATCACCTGCGTCACCGGCCTCACGCCGAGTATAAACCTTAAATTTCGAAATCGCGGTCAGCTATTCTAAATTAACATTCAAACTATTAGCTAGAATGAGCTGGAATGTCTGTATGCATGACAATATTAAGATTTATTACTCACCACGAAACGAAGATGACGAAGCACTTTTCCAGGTCGGCAGAGAAAACAGACACGATGCACTCACATGACAGAAAAACTCTTTCAAATGGCTCTCATGCGCCCAACGCTGACAGAAATAAAGAGTGTTAATGCGTGGCACCCAGTTCTGAATTTTTTTTATTGTAGGATAGCAGTTTTACCCACAAAACTTTGTGTGGTATTTTTCGCGGCCAATTTGCACTTCTGTATTTAGATCAACAGTTGCTGATAATTTCCCAGAATGCATTGAAAATCTACAGTAACATACTGTCAACCATGTATACAGTATGGAACTGTTGAGAATACAATAAAATACTGTGAAAACAATAAAATCTACAGTAACATTCTGTACACAGGTTATACAGCAAAATAAAAATAAAAACAGTATAATACTGTGTAAACAACAGAAATCATTTACAGTGCAGGCTTTGCCACAGCAACGATGTGTGTGCTCCGTTCATCTTCAAGATCTCCTCTTCACCCTGGTAACGCAACAAAGACTCTTTTAAAGGATTAGTTCACTTCGGAATTAAAATTTCCTGATAATTCATTCACCCCCATGTCATCCAAGATGTACATATCTTTCCTTCTTCAGTCAAAATGAAATTAAGGTTTTTGAGAAAACATTCCAGGATTTTTCTCCATATAGTGGACTTCAATGGCTACCAACGGGTTGAAGGTCCAAATGGCAGATTCAATGCAGCTTTCAAAGATTTAACCCTGCTAGAAATATTAAGTTCCCAGAGAATTCTCACAATGTCCCTGCTGGTGTCAAGAACGTTGCCTAGTAACATTCCAAGAACGTTCCGAGACAGTCACAATGTGGGGTTCTTTAAACGTTTGGGGAATGTTATTTAGCGGAACCTCATGGAAAATTCAGGATGTTCTCAGAACGTTTAGGGGATCATATTTTATTTGGAAATGTTATGTTCCCAGAACGTTTTCAGAATATCCCCACTTGTGTCAAGGACATCACCTGGTAACGTTCCCAGAATGTACAGTCGTGGCCAAAAGTTTTGAGAATTCCATAAATATTAGTTTTCACAAAGTTTGCTGCTAAACTGCTTTTAGATCTTTGTTTCAGTTGTTTCTGTGATGTACTGAAATATAATTTCAAGCACTTCATACGTTTCAAAGTCTTTTATCGACAATTACATGACATTTATGCAAAGAGTCAGTATTTGCAGTGCTGGCCGTTCTTTTTCAAGACCTCTGCAATTCGACTGGGCAGGCTCTCAATCAACTTCTGGGCCAAATCCTGACTGATAGCAACCCATTCTTTCATAATCACTTCTTGGAGTTTGTATGAATTAGTGGGTTTTTGTTTGTCCACCCGCCTCTTGAGGATTGACCACAAGTTCTCAATGGGATTAAGATCTGGGGAGTTTCCAGGCCATGGACCTAAAATTTCAACATTCTGATCCCCGAGCCACTTAGTTATCACTTTTGCCTTATGGCACGGTGCTCCATCGTGCTGGAAAATGCATTGTTCTTCACCAAACTGTTGTTGGATTGTTGGATGAAGTTGCTGTTGGAGGGTGTTTTGGTACCATTCTTTATTCATGGCTGTGTTTTTGGGCAGAATTGTGAGTGAGCCCACTCCCTTGGATGAGAAGCAACCCCACACATGAATGGTCTGAGGATGCTTTACTGTTGGCATGACACAGGACTGATGGTAGCGCTCACCTTTTCTTCTCCTAACAAGCCTTTTTCCAGATGCCCCAAACAATCGGAAAGGGGCTTCATCGGAGAATATGACTTTGCCCCAGTCCTCAGCAGTCCATTCACAATACTTTCTGCAGAAGATCAATCTGTGCCTGATGTTTTTTTTGGAGAGAAGTGGCTTCTTTGCTGCCCTTCTTGACACCAGGCCATCTTCCAAAAGTCTTGGCCTCACTGTGCGTGCAGATGCGCTCACACCTGCCTGCTGCCATTCCTGAGCAAGCTCTGCACTGGTGGCACTCTGATCCCGCAGCTGAATCCTCTTTAGGAGACGATCCTGGCACTTGCTGGACTTTCTTGGACGCCCTGAAGCCTTCTTTACAAGAATTGAACCTCTTTCCTTGAAGTTGCTGATGATCCTATAAATTGTTGATTTAGGTGCAATCTTAGTAGCCACAATATCCTTGCCTGTGAAGCCATTTTTATGCAACGCAATGATGTCTGCATGCGTTTCTTTGCAGGTCACCATGGTTAACAATGGAAGAACAATGATTTCAAGCATCACCCTCCTTTTAACATGTCAAGTCTGCCATTCTAACCCAATCAGCCTGACATAATGATCTCCAGCCTTGTGCTCGTCAACATTCTCACGTGAGTTAACAAGACGATTACTGAAATGATCTCAGCAGGTCCTTTAATGACAGCAATGAAATGCAGTGGAAAGGTTTTTTTGGGATTAAGTTCATTTTCATGGCAAAGAAGGACTATGCAATTCATCTGATCAGTCTTCATAACATTCTGGAGTATAAGCAAATTGTTATTATAAAAACTTAAGCAGCAACTTTTCCAATTTCCAATATTTATGTAATTCTCAAAACTTTTGGCCACGACTGTACAAAAACACAATGTCACAATGTAGAGTTCTTAAAAGGTTTGGGGGACGTTATTTGGCAGACCTTCACAGAACATTCAGGACGTTCTCTGAACGTTTAAGGGATGTTTGTTCTCTGAATGTTGGTTTTGGAAATATGATGTTCTTAGAATGTTCTCAGAACTTCCCAGCTTGTGTCAAGGATGTCACCTGGAAACATTCCTGGAACGGTCCGAGAACGTCACAATGGGGAGTTCTTTTAAGGGTTGGGGGATGTTTTTTGGCAGACCTTCAGAAACCATTCAGGATGTTCTAGGAATGCTTAGGTGACCAATACTCTAGGATGTTTCTTCTAGGTCTCTACACTACAATCCTACAGAGAGCTCAGTCAGTTCAGACCAACTCAAATTGGCTATAAATACATGCATGTGTCAGTCACTGTCTCCATCTTTAGGAGCTGCCCCAAGTTCTGCTGCCTGAAAGAAAAATCATAAATAAAATGTCCCAATAACTGTTTTTTTTTTAAGTATGATTTGAACCATGCCAATGCAATTCCACTAATGCCAACATAATTTTCGAGTGTATTCAAAAGAATGTTGTGGTCGATAGAGTCAAAAGCAGCACTGAGGTCTAGTAACACTAATAGAGAGATACAACCACGATCTGATGATAAGAGCAAATCATTTGTTACTCTAATGAGAGCAGTCTCAGTACTATAGTACGGTCTAAATCCTGACTTGAAATCCTCACAAATACTATTTCTTTGCAAGCAGGAACACAGTTGCAATGATATTGCCTTTTCTAGTATTTTTGACAGAAAAGGTAGATTGGAGATTGGCCTGTAATTGTTAAAGCTGTATTTTTCATTAATTTAGTCACTGTATCAAGTAAATACTTAGGGTTGTGTTTATTTTCTTCTAAAAGATTTGAAAAATAAGCAGATCTAGCAGTTTTTAAGGCCTTTCTGTACTCAATCATTCTCTCTCTCCATGAAATACGAAAAACTTCTAGTTTTGATTTCTTCCGGCTGCGCCCCATTTTTCTTGCTGCTCTCTTAAGGGCCCAAGTGTGCTCATTATTCCATGGTGTTGGACTAATATCCTTAATCTTTTTTAAGCGCAGAGGAGCAACAGAGTCTAGAGTACTGGAAAAGAGAGTGTCAATAGTTTTTGTTGCAACATTGACTTCTTCTAAGCTTTCTGGTTTACTAAGACGATGAAACTGATCAGGAAGATTATTTATAAAGCAATTTTTAGTGGTAGAGGTGATGGTTCCACCATATTTGTGGCAGAGGGGCGGTTTTGCAGCCTTGGTTAAATGTAGCATGCATGAGACTAGATAATGATCTAGTGATCATCGCTCTGCTGCATAATTTCAACGGCATCAATATCGATTCCATGTGACAATATTAGATCTAAAGTATGATTACGACAATGAGTGGGTCCTGACACGTGTTGTCTAACTCCAATAGTGTTCCCAATGCATCTTTTTCATTCTCTACATGGATATTAAAATCACCAACGATAAGGACTTTATCCACAGCAAATTATTTGATAAAGTCTGTACGGTGCCCTGGTGGCCTGTATACAGTACCCAGCACAAATGTAAAAATGGGATTTGTCACTTACATTATATACCGTTACATAAAGCACCATCACTTCGAAAGAAATATATTTGAAAGACTTTTGAGTAATACTGAAGCTATTACTATAGATTACAGCAACACCTCCCCCTTTACCTTTCTGACGAGGTTCGTGTCGATAATAGTAACCTTGAGGGCTACTCATTTAAAGTAATGTAATCGTCTGGTTTTAGCCAGGTTTTTGTCAAACACAGCACATCTAGATTATTTTCTGTGATAATATCATTTACTACAAGTGCTTTTGAAGAAAGGGATTGAATATTCAGCAACCCAAGCTTTATTATTTGTTTATTAGTATTATCTCTGTTTTTTACTTGTTGAACATCAATTAAATTTTTACCCTTAAATGGGTTTGGAAGTTTTTTGTATTTACTAATTTGGGGTCTCTATGTGATGATATCTAGGTGAAAGTCTCTATGTGTTGGGATTTATCTGACTTCTGTGATGTGAGACAGCTAGCAGACGGTCGGGTTAGCCAGTCTGTCTGCTTCCTGACCTAGGCCTCAGTTAGTCAAGGTTCAGCTCTAAGACTATGTGCCATATTACTAGAGAGAAGAGCAGCACCACCCCAGGATGGATGAATACCGTCTCTTTTCAACTGGTCAAGTCTGCCCCAAAAACTTTTCCAATTGCCTATGAAACCTATATTATTTTGTGGACACCACTTAGACAGTCAGCCATTGAGTGATGAGAATCTGCTAATTATCTCATCACTCCTACGAGCAGGAAGAGGTCCAGAACAAATTACAGTGTCTGACATCGTACCTGCGAGTTCACATGCCTCTTTAATGTTAATTTTAGTGATCTTCGACTGGCGAAGTCGAACATCATTGGTGCCGACGTGAATAATAATCTTAGAGTATTTACGTTTAGCATTAGCCAGCACTTTTAAATTTGCTTTGATGTCAGGTGCTCTGGCTCCCGGTACCCAACCCATCAGCTGGTTTAGTGAATGCTGTTAGGTTAGAAAAAAGCTTACCCACCCCTGGAGGCAAGGATTTTTGCCATACATTACGGTACTGGTTACAGAAGGATTTTCCTACTCATAAATGTTCCTTTAAGCACCATTGGAGCCAAATGAAAGGAACATCATTCCACCATCAACTGGCCATGCAAAGGAGCTCCTTGCAATATTTCTTATCGGGGAGTCAGAAGGTTAGTCAGAAGAGTAACCCAAGAACTAAGGACCACTCGGAAATAGGTCCAGAAAGACTTGGAGGCAGCAGGAACAGTTGTCACAGAGAAAACATGCAACATGCAAAAAGATGCATTCCAACGCCACAGCCTCCATGCACGCTCACTACAGAAAGCTTCATTATTGAAGAAAAGGCATGTTGAAGTTTAAAGTTTTCTACACAACACTTGGAAAGAATCAGTGAACTACTGAGAAACTAGTGTGGTCAGATGATACAAAGCAAACTTTTGGCAACAATACCACATGCCATGTTTGAAGGAGAAATGGCTTTGCATTTGACCCTAAATATACCATACCAACAGTGATGTTTCTGAGGTGGAAGCATCATGGTATGGGGCTGAAAGAACTTAATATTATTGAAGGGAAGATGATTGGAGCCATATACTGGGAATTCTTGAAATGAATTTGTGGCCATCCACCTGGATGATGAAAATGAGACTTGAAATGAGACAACACACTAAACACACTGCAAAGGCAAGTTTTAATTGGTTCCAGAAGAAGAAAAGGTTGTTAGAATGTCCATTTAAATCACCACACCTAAACCCAATGGAGCATTTGTGGAAGGAACTGAAGATCAATTAACAAGAGAGACCACCAGAATATTCAAAATTTGACCATAAATAAATACTTTTCCACCAACTATTAAATACACTTTCAGTTAGTGTGTTTAATACTTCCCAGTACATGGCTGTAACGCTCGGATGACAAGGGAGGACAGGAGACGAAGGTATAATCCAAAGTTATGTTTAATCACAGACGAGGAACACGCAACAGAGTGCATCGCACCAAACAACAACCGACACTGAATGACGAACAGACAGGAACTTAAGTACACTGATGAAACAGGTGACAGAGATTGAACTAATTACGTGATAACAGGTGCAGACAATGACTGATTAACAAGACTAAACTAAACAAGACAAGACTGAACTGAACATGTGACAATGGCTCAATAATATATATATATATATATATATATATATATATATATATATATATATATACACACACTCTTTGTTATATTTAAATATTTCACTCTTTGTTATATTGCAGCCATTTACTAAAATCATTTAAGTTCATTTTTTTTCCTCATTAATTTACACACAGCACCCCATATTGACAGAAAAACACAGAATTGTTGACATTTTTGCAGATTTATTAAAAAAGAAAGACTGAAATGTCACATGCTCCTAAGTATTCAGACCCTTTGCTCAGTATTTAGTTGAAGCACCCTTTTGATCTAATACAGCCTTGAGTCTTTTTGGGAAAGATGCAGCAAATTTTTCACACCTGGATTTGGGGATCCTCTACCATTCCTCCTTGCAGATACTCTCCAGTTCTTTCAGGTTGTATGGTAAACATTGGTGGACAGCCATTTTTAGGTTTCTCCAGAGATGCTCAATTGGGTTTAAGTCAGGGCTCTGGCTGGGCCATTCAAGAACAGTCACGGAGTTCTTGTGAAGCCACTCCTTCGTTATTTTAGCTGTGTGCTTAGGATCATTGTCTTGTTGGAAGTAAACTTTCGGCCCAGTCTGACGTCCTGAGCACTCTGGAGAAGGTTTTCGTCCAGGATATCCCTGTACTTGGCTGCATTCATCTTTCCCTCGATTGCAACCAGTCGTCCTGTCCCTGCAAAAACATCCCCACAGCATGATGCTGCCACCACCATGCTTCACTGTTGGGACTGTATTGGACAGGTGATGTCCAGTGCCTGGTTTTCTCCACACATACCGCTTAGAATTAAGGCTAAAAAGTTCTATCTTGGTCTCATCAGACCAGAGAATCTTATTTCTCACTATCTTGGAGTCCTTCAGGTGTTTTTTAGGAAACTCCATGCAGGCTTTCATGTGTCTTGCACTGAGGAGAGGCTTCCGTCGGGCCACTCTGCCATAAAGCCCCGACTGGTGGAGGGCTGCAGTGATGATTGACTTTCTACAGCTTTCTCCCATCTCCCGACTGCATCTCTGGAGGTCAGCCACAGAGATCTTTGGGTTCTTCTTTGCCTCTCTCACCAAGGCTCTTCTCCCCCGGTAGCTCAGTTTGGCCGCACGGCCAGCTCTAGAAAGGGTTCTGGCTGTCCAAAATGTCTTCCATTTAAGGATTATGGAGGCCACTGTACTCTTAGGAACATTAAGTGCAGTAGGAATTTTTTTGTAACCTTGGCCAGATCTGTGCCTTGCCACAATTCTGTCTCTGAGCTCTTCAGGCAGTTCCTTTGACCTCATGATTCTCATTTGCTCTGACATGCACTGTGAGCTGTAAGGTCTTATATAGACAGGTGTGTGTCTTTCCTAATCAAGTCCAATCAGTATAATCAAACACAGCTAGACTCAAATGAAGGTGCAGAACCATCTCAAGGATGATCAGAAGAAATGGACAGCACCTGAGTTAAATAAATGAGTGTCACAGCAAAGGGTCTGAATACTTAGGACCATGTGATATTTCAGTTTTTTTCTTTTTTTTAATAAATCTGCAAAAATGTCAACAATTCTGTGTTTTTCTGTCAATATGGGGTGCTGTGTGTACAGTAATGAGGGGAAAAAATTAACTTAAATGATTTTAGCAAATGGCTGCAATATAACAAAGAGTGAAAAAATTAAGGCATGAATACTTTCCGTACCTACTGTATAAATAAATAAATAAATAAATATATATACAGTAACATAGTCCTAAATATCTCCTTAGTTGAGATGCATAATACTTACTGCTGGATCCATTTAAATGGTCTGGTGTTCTGTAACGGTGTCTGTTTCAAAGGAATCAGAGAACTCATCAAGAAGAAACACTACTAAAGAAAACAAAACATGGCACTAGGACAGGAGCTACAACAAAAGTCCACAAGAGAGGGAAACACAGGCTGGGATCATCTTGCTACGGGGTAACAGTGCTACCCACTGAGCTACTTTGCTACTCACTTTCTGTTTATGTTTACATTTTCCCAGAGCATAAATGTCTAAGTGCATTAAATATTTTAATTCCAAAAAAGAGTGACATTTTCCTATATTAGTACACAAAACTGTGTTAGAGTCTCTAGGAAGTTCAAAGTACTGATTGATTAGTGTAATGCATTAGGTTCAATCCCAGCAGGGAACATTCCCATAACTTTGACTAACATTCTTTAAAATTCATGTAAATGTTAGGACAAAATGTTCTTAAAATATATATATATATAATATATATATAAAGCAAATTAAAAAAAAAAATAGATGTTTTGAACATCCAGAAAACTTTCAAAAATAACATTTTCATAACTTAATTGGAATGCTAGCAAAACATTCTAAGAACATATTTTTGTTAGCTGGGATGAAGTAAGTGTATTATTCCTGCTTGCCTACATATTTAATATACAACTCACATTCATTGTCTGTTCTTTTTGCATGTTCTCTTCAATTCTCTTGAGCAAAAGTAGTAATGTTTAAAAACTGTTAGATGAACATCCAACTAAACCATTCCAAAAAATATGTTTCATGAACATTGTTCTCACAACGTTTTCTCTCTTTATTATGAGAACATTCATTAAGTGCAAATTACATTGTAAGGACATTCCATGAACGTTGTGCTTAGAATGTTTATGATAACATTATGAAAACAAAGAATTATATTAACTATTAATAATGTTATAAGAATGTTTCTTTTTGTCCTAACATTTACATAACTTTTATGTTAGTCAAAGGTATGGGAACGTTCCCTGTTAGTTAGGTAGACTCGTTAGGAAAATGGTGGAGTCCTGTGATGGCAAAGCTGAATTTTCAATAGCCATTACTCTAGTATTCAGTGTCCATCAGAAATCAGTCTAATAATCATTCTATACCTCTATGTTCAACAAATTAAATTTCAGTATTACTTGATGTGAAAGTTGGGGAAAATAAACAAATGGTCTCGGCATACAATATGACAGACATGTTTTTAAAACCTCATAGATCAAATATTCACTGCTCAGACACAGGTGAATTATTTCATAAACTCTGTGTCAGCTGGGCCTTTATCAGGGTCTAACATGTTTCAGTCTCAAAATTGCATCTCCCTCCCCCGGGCTCAAGAAAATAAATGTTACAGTAAATGGGAACAAGCGGCCAATTAAAGCAGCATGACGGATGACCGTGGTGCTGAGACGACAGGCCGAGTTCCCTGACTACCTGCAGAGAGTTTAGAAATAGAGCATGTGTCAGAGAGACTATTGTTTCCTGAGCACGGTGGGTGGCTGCATTGATTTCAGCCTCTTATCCTGTAAAAGTTTTACTTGAGAAATATTCCTCTGACTCACTCTGTAGATTTAATGCACCTCAAATTTAAGTAGCACCTATTGATGACTGAGCTAAATGACAGACGCTCTGTAGTGTTTTAAGCTCTATGTTGATGACGTTTGTGTATTGCCATTTATTAAAGGTGTCTGCCTTATGCAATCCATAATTAACTAACTATTATTATTTAATTTATTCACTAATGCACAATGAAATGTTCTGAAACGTTAGGCTTACAGTACAAGCTATTAGTTAATTAAAGGTCAAATACATCTTCAGTAACCTTACATGGTTACATGGTTTTGGCAATTACTGTCACCCAGAGAATAAATAGTTTGAGATTATGACAGATTAAATGTGTTAGAACAGTACATCAGCCTGTTATCTATAATTCATAATAATGAAGGATCTACTGAAGAATCAGTCTCATCAGTCAAATCTATTTCAGTTCCAAATAAAGCAAACAATATTCAGAAAAATATTTAAAACAGTTAACTACAGGCCAGAGATGCTGTAAAATCAATTTTTCTTCTTTCTTTCTTTTTGGCTTAGTCAAGTCTATTCTCTTTGAGGTTGTCTATATTCTAGTAAATCCTAAATCTTTACAGAATTGTCTTTTTAGCAGATATATGTGCATTTGAAATGCGCAGTCTTTGCTTGCTTTTGTACCAGTATACCATTCTGTTGTGGGCAATTGACCTTTAGTTACTGTTGCTATGTCCGACAAGTCATGTGCTCTCACGCCACACATCATGTTCTCACGAGGTGAAAAATACATCGCGGAGCAAAGAGGACACTGACATCGTATGAAACTGTTTCATATTTAAAATATTGTAGTTTCAACAATAAATAGCAGTGCTTCCCAAACTGTGGGCCGTAGCTAGTCCAAATCAATATATTAAAATAATTCAAATATTCCAATTGTTCTAAAATTAGATTTTTTTGAAAGTATGTAAGGTTAGTATTATGAATTTGAATATATTTGTAAAGAATGTTTACATCATAGTTCTCGTAATTCACATGAAATTCTTACAAACTTGTTAATAAATGTATTTGTGGGTAAATGTCGGTATATATTTTTTAACAGCGGGGTCGTGGAGCTTTTGCAATGTTTTTGGGGGGCCTTACCCCTCTTAAGTTTGGGAAGCTCTGCCGTATAGTGTGTCTTTAATGTGTCTTGACAGATCGCTGTAGCTCCTTCAAGTGGCTCGTGAACCGATCATCTCTTCATACTAGTTCATTTATAGCATCAAATAAACATGAATGAACGTCAGAAGGAATGTTGTTTCAAGCGTGGAAAGACGTGAGTACACACAATTTTTCAAGTTCCAGTTCACCAACGTTAATCTACCAACTCCCCTGACTGCTTTGTCAGATAAAATGGCGAATTCGGGATTATGATTGGTCAGATCGCCTGTCAATCAAACTGTTTACGAAGGATCAATTGGATGTATGGGTTGAATACATGTAAATGTCATGATAAATGTGTATTGTTTTTAAGTAAAATGTATTTCGTTACTGTAAATAAATATAATGTATTATTACCAAAAAATGTAAATTCAGTGACTTTCACTGCATTATGTATTGAAATAGGTATAGAAACAAATTATATAATTATTTTTGATAATAAATGAATACTATTTTAAGTCAAATGGTTTGTATTAATTTTTCTATAAATCAATATTTTGCATTATTATAACAGGATATAAATTCACTGCATTGGGTATTGAAATAGAAAAAAATTCTATAATAGTATTTCATTAAATAATATTTTATTAAAGAATCATTTTTACTGTATTATTCTTCTGTTGTTTTGCACACAATTACAGTGTTTTTTTTTTGTTGTTGTTTTTTTACAATAATAGGACCCATTTCTCAATAGGACAGTTCCCCTAACCTACTTTCAACTCGGCACAGGAGTTAATTTCACATTCAGAATACACTAAAACTAAACAATCCCTCATAAAACATAAGGTAGGTAGCATTTCACAATGTTTTATTTAATAATTTTTTCTTTACAAGACACGAATGACAGCTCTTTACTGCTCAGAATTCACTACATGGTTGACGTTTACATTTCAGTAGAAAACAATTTTCATAAATTTCCAATTTTGTGTAAATGGTAATGAAATTGAACACTAATACATGTGTCAGTGTTCACCTACAGCTAGTTTTTTCGTTAATGTTTGGACACCTTTTTCAAAACTCTTCACACAGGTCTCCTAACCAACTTTCAGCTTGCCACGGAAATAAATTTCACATTCAAAATGCATTAAAACTACAAAAGCATTTCATTTATGTTTCAAATCAACTCATTTTTTATTATTCACTTAATTGATTTCTTTATCTGTGTCTTGTTGTTGTCATTCTGTCTGTGCACTAGCGTCTGTCACAAAGACAAATTCCTTGTGTGTGTAAAGCATGCTTGGCAATACACACATCTAATTCTGATTCTGAATGACACTATTCACTGCAGTATATGTTACACGGCCCATGTTTTCATTACAGTACAAAATTATTCCTAAGTTTCCCCTTTTGTAAAGTTGGCAATGGCATTGAAAGACTATCACCTGTGTGTTCAGCTACAACTAATTGTTTTGATAGTTTTACTTTATGGTTTATTTCATTTTTTCATTTTCAACACAGTAGAAGTGTTGCAAATGTCTGTCAATTTTGCAACTGAGTTTTGTATTATGTTAGGATTTGTTAACCTAAATTTCAAAAGAGTATGCAAACGTGCAAATTGGTTCAGAGTTTTGCTGTTGTCTAAGTGAGAAAAGAATTCATGTCATTTGAAAGAAGTAGTCATTAAGTGTATTTTGTGCCAAAGCAATGATAAATGATCCACAGTTTAGCCCACATAGCCTGCTGATCACGAACTGGAAAAAGTGACTTAAGCATCGAGAAATTGGTCCTAGTGATAGCAAAAAAAAGACTGTCGAATGAACACTTGAACTCAGGCTTCAGATATGCGTATTTCTTGCGCAGCAGTCCAGTGTTTTTTCCTGCACTTCGAACTCGGATCTGCGCACGTCATACTCAGTGTGGTTGCACTGAAACACGCCTGCTGTAGTTTGAACCCGGCGCGCAGCAGCCAATCAGAGCGTAGGTTTTTGTCTCGCGCAGGGCCGCTGCATGTTCACTCATCATGGTGAGTCCAAGAAAATACACAGTTTATTCACATAAACACAATAATGTCGTGTTTTTGAAGCTACAAATAACACATATAAACAATTAACGGTGTTTCGCTCAAATTAAAGACCTTTGCATTGAAGTAAAGGGTATATTATAGACAAAATAAAGGTTGGTTAGCGTATAAGCTAATGCGAATGAGTGACTGATGCTAAAGCTAAAGCTAATGTGTGTTTGAATGAGAATTTATTATTGTGGTTTTAAAAGCACATGTCTCAAACGTGTTGCATATCTCATTGTGTTAAACATGTATGTTTGTAAGCAGTTTGTTAATGCATATTCATTTCCTTAAGATGACAACATTGGTGTTGATAAACCTGGATTAGCCTAGAGAATATGAACTTAAAATATCTGATAAAGTGATTTGATTTTTCATTGATAATATGCGACTGATGTCGATTTATCCCTGATAAACTCACATTAAACTGTTAAACTAGTGAGGGTTGAGTGATAGTTAATTGAGTTCTCAGGTGTTTGGTTTATTAATGTCTGTAAGATGGTTTGAGATCACTGGTTTGTTATACATTTAAAGTTATATCTATTAATCCGCTGAATATTTAGATAAATGTCCCTTGAATCATGCTGGTTGGTTAGAGTGAACTGTTTAAAAAACATCTGATTGGATGTGTGTGTTGGCTCTCATTAGACTTGAGACTTTAGATCAGTGATGTGCAGCATCTTCATCAGAGCTGTAGTAGTTACTGTAATGGACTCTCTTGTTCATAACAGTCCTCGACTGATGCTAATAGTGGCCCCAGTCAAGCACCACCTTTTCCTGGTGTACCACCTTCAGGAATCCCCCCACCCTTTGTAAGTTGGTGTTGGAAAGCCTTTACTGTAATGCCATCTCTCTCTCTTTGTGGCTGCTTGGTTGTGTTCGCACTCATTCATGCCTCAAATTTATTTTTGTGTTTTCCAAAGATGGGGCCACCAGGAATCCCGCCTCACTTCCCTCCGATGGGAATGCCACCCATGGGTCAGAGGCCGCCCAGCATGGCCCCCATGCCCCCGGGAATAATGCCTCCTATGATGCCCCCAATGGGAGCTCCACCCATGGGACAGGTACATTTACATTCACATTCACATTTAGTCATTTAGCAGACGCTTTTATCCAAAGCGACTTACAAGTGAGGAAAACAAACAAGTGATTCTTCATGAAGAGGTAAATAGACACAGGAAGTGCTCACAATACAAGTTTCAGACATTGCTCAGTAATATAAGCTAGAGTAGGAGGCAGGTAAGAACTAATAGCAAACACCACTTATGGCAGTCAGATTTCGTTTTGAAAGGATGTAGTGTTTTTAAGATGGGGCTTTTTTCTAGGTTGTTGCATTTCATAAGTGGCAAAGCACAACAGTAATGTATGTCACATGACAGGTTCACTATGGCTTCTGTCAGAATGCGATTCATTTTAAAGGATTATTTCACTTATATGGAAAACGACTCCATGATTTACTCACCCTCAAGCAATCCTAGCTATATATGACTTTCTTCTTTCAGATGAGTAAAATCGGATTTATATTAATAATCACCCAAGCTGTTCCCAAGCTTTATAATGGCAGTGCTCGGGATGTACTACAGGGTTCCAGACTGCGACTAAAATGGTCGCATATGCAACCTTTTGAGGATGTGCAAGTTAAAATTTTATGTGTGATCATGTTATTCGCGCATGTGTAACAGAACGAGCGTGACTCGTAATAGACAAACAGAGAGAAGTAGTTCCGGCTACAATGTTCTTCCGCAAGACTATTTTCTATTATCATTCTATTTATTAACCGCTAGAGAGTGAACGTACACGCGCATTGCTCAATGTTGATGAAATGCGCCAATTAGGAATTTTAGGAATTAAGCCATATAAAAATGAAAAGGTTAAAAGCTGAATAATAATTTTAAAAAAACCCAACAAAGTTTGGAGTTTAAGGATGCTGGTGGAAAGAACGAGCCAGCATACAGACACAACTGATGATGAGCACACAGGTAGAAAGGCACTAAGTTACTTCCAACAGCAATGGCTCAGATCAGGGCTTCTCAATAGGCCGCGAGAGAATGTTTGGCCCGCGGTAATGTCAAATAGTGTTGACAAGGTAATGTATATAAGCACGTCTCTGTCGCGAAAATTCAAACGCAGCAGCATTGCTTACGTTGCGTAACCACTGGTGCGTTGAAAATGCTCGCGCTCCGCGCCAGTGGTCACGCGCAGTTAGTCTGTCAGCGACTCAAACTGACTAGGGAAAATAGACTCAAATGTGAATTCACTGAAAATGTTTGGTTTATTTTGTACCACAACTAAGAAAGAAAGCAAACCGTATGTGAGAAAGTACAGTGTTTGCGTTTATATTATTAGTTACAGAAAGGCAAACTAACGGCTAACCTTCAGCATTCAGCAAATACACATCTATATCATTAAAACAAATCTCTGAATATCTAATTAACATTTAATTTCACAGACCTTGCAGATTTATTGAAATGCAACAGTGAGATTTTCTGAAGTGTATTCTGTGCGTGACAGTCGATCCGTGTGAAATGAATTCCGACTTCAGTTCAGCTTCACTGGAAACACGATCGAAATAAATATATATAAAGGTTTTATATATAATTATTATGGCTTTATATATATTAATTAATTTAATTTTCATTCGTTTCATATTTCTAATTTATTAAATATGAATTAAAATAAATATAAATTATACATATATACCAGATTTGTATCGCCCATCAGCCACTGTGATTTAATATATTTAAGATTAAGACGACTATTCATCAAGCATGCAATGATTAAAATTGTTGTAGAACAAAAAAAAAAAAAAGGTGCGACCAACTGAGAAAATTGGTAGCACCAGTGGAAAAGTTAGTCTGGAGCCCTGTACTACTGATATTACTTTACACAACGACGTACTACGCTACGTACATGTCGCATATACATTACGCTTTAAATGTAAGTAGAATCCGTTTGGATGGAAGTTCTTATTTTATAACATGTTAAATATGGAAATTTTTATTAACCCCCCGGAGCCTTATGGAGTACATTTATCATGGATGGGCGCTTTTTTTAAATATATATACGCTTTTTTTCTAATCCTAACATGTGCGCTTTTAACAATTATTAATTAAGCATCTATTGATTATTAATATAACTATGATTGTATTCATCTAAAAGAAGAAAGTCATATACACCTAAGGTTGCATGAGAATGAGTAAATCATGGGATTTTAAAGTAAACTAAACCTTCAAAGGTCATCAAGTAACTTCATCAAATGCCATACGTAATTTTAGAGTACGCAAATTTGGACGCAACGATTGTCACTTGTCTGTAGATTGCATGTAGAATGTACATTTTAATATTTAAAGTACCTAAACTGGACTTGAAGTATGGAAAAACTGATTTTTATTTGTGTGTTCAGTATTGATCGGAAAAAAAATCAAAGATTAAATCATCTCATTCATAACAAACTTAAAAATAGTGTAACGACTGGTGTATTTAATGTGGCATAAGCCCTATATAAGCACTTCTGTCATGAGTACTTTTTTTTTTTAACTGTACCGTTTGTTTTTTTAAATTTATTTTTCGATGTGAACTTAGAAACAAGACACATACACACACAAAAACAAAACAACAACAGATGCATTCTGTTTTGCAGTCTGGTTGCTCAAATTGAGCACTATCTCATAGGGCTGGGTATTTAATTCAATGTGGATTCATTTGGATATATATCAGGTACAGTACATGGCACATTTTGTCAAGGAAAAATATCTCAACTAATGCTGTAAATTATTCAGTTGGGCAGTTGGTACTACATTACTATAATATTAAGGGTTAGTATTAACTTTTTTTGTATACAGACACTTATATTTCACACAAGGAACTTTTTTATAATGGTTGTAATAGTCATGTCATTACTATATCATGGGATCTACTCTAATTAGTTTTTTGAAATATAAACATTTAAATGGTCTCTGTCATAAAAACATGACAGATTTATTCAAACATACATTAGATGATGAAGAACAGTAAAGAATATAACGAATATGCAATATGGTGAATATATTTAGCAAAATGTTCCTTTCTAGAGATTTTTTTACCTGACTGAGTTCATGGCCAATGGCTTTTCTAAGGTAAAAGTAACATTAGATGACGCAATGTTTACACACTGTTTTATTGACGTGTGTCCTTTACTTAAAGTGGAGAAATGCAGTAGACCAGATTGTTTATTTTTATCGGTCAAAATGACAGAAAACATGTTCAATTAACCATCAGGTTTTTATTTTAAATATACAGTAAACACAACCATTGGATTTATTTGTTCACAAATCAGAATTTAGTGGTCACGTTGCACATTTTTGCGGGGACCAGTCTTTATTTCCTGTTGCATTCAATTTCAAAAACACATTTCATACTCAAGCAAAGTCCACACCGCAGCTATAACGATAACGACTCGGAGGAACGATGTTGTTGGAATCAATTTCAAAATATTTTTTTTCCAACTGATGAGCTAATAAAAACATGGACAGCCAATACGCAGACTATATAACTGCGGTGTGCGTTTTATAGTAAGCTGAATGTTATCGTCTTTTGTTGTGGATGCTAATATAGTTCTCGTTCTTGTGACTCAGTCCTCCTTAAGTATTTATAATTATTGCGTGAAACTTGCAAACAAATGTTGCCGTCACACCTATTTCACCTCGAAATGAAACTTTTCCATAATGTTATCGTAATTTATTTTAAAGTCATTGTTCCCAAGCAGTTTGATTGTCACATTAAAAAAAGATCCTAAAGTCTCTTAAACTACGCTTCATTTTATTTATCCAAAATGCATTTATTTATTTTTATTTCGGGTGAAAAATGATTTGAACATTTCTTGCAAGTTTTCATGGGCTTCATCCTAATATGGAGCCGAGAGAAGTGCATAGTCTTGAACATGAATATAGAATGGTAAAATCGAGATGATTACAGTAATGTTGTCTTATTGGACCTGATGCTCCACCAGTGTTTGTGTGTGTGTGTGAGAGAGAGGTGAATGAAGGTTTATGGGTGTGAGGATCAGACTGTAATGAGGGACTAGAGACTACAGAGCACAAGATGTGCTTTTACTCCCCTCGACTCACACCTTCCTCTCCCTGTGTGCTGCGTAGGAGGGAAATTAGCAGTTCACATGAATTTTTCATGAAACTCTTTTCTTAGATGCCAGCCATGATGCCACCAATGATGCCAGGAATGATGATGCCTCCCCGTTTGCCAGCTGCTTCAATCCAGCCTACAGGACCGGTAAACTAGCCTGTATATCACACTATTCCATCAGTGCTGGTTAAATATAGACCCTCACATGCTGTCAGCAGTGTCAGAATAACCCTAATGAACACACTGCAAAGTGAAAAAATGTACCAATTTAGAATCAACACATTTTTTTTATAGTGCTTATTCACGTGATATGAGTGATAGTAGCAGAAAAGATCAGCTTGGTCTAATTTATTTCAGTGTATGATACATCTCCTTCCCTACAGCACACTTTTTGCGACTATTAGGGGTGTAATGGTTCAAATTACTCAATGTTCGGTTCATATCACGGTTTTAGGGTCACGGTTTCTGTTCAGTTCGGTATGTGCTATATATTTATATACATATATAGAATAAAAAGAACTACTGTCAAATAATCAAACTACAAGAAATGGCACAAATAAATGCAATGGAGAAAACATACAAATAAAAAAAAAATGGCGTAATTGTAGTTTTCAGGTACATAATTTGAATAAAGTAATCAAATATAAATATATATATAATGTAATATTCACTGTATAAATTAAATAAAGATTCATGTTTTATTCCAATGATGTTAAGGGTTTTTCATGGGACTATCAGTGCCAATAAACAGGGTTCCTACGTGGTATGGAATTCGATTTTAGTATTTTCCAGGTCTGGAAAAGTATGGAAAAAAGAAAAGTATATATATGACAGGTTTGATTTCAAACAGTTTGATTTCAGACGACTATTCGACAAATATATTTGTGTGCAATTTTGTATTGTCAAAGTTGTCGATAACGTCAAGCAAATGTAATCACTTTGAGAAAACCAATGGGAAAATTCCTGATAATATTTAATATAAAATATTTACAGATGATTTCACTGTATATTAGATATAATTCTGTATAATGAATCATTTATGTTAAATAGGGTCTGAGAAATCTATTGAGAGTTTTGGAAATTTGAGTCTGGAAATTATGGAATTTTGAAATTGAAAATGTATTGGAACCCTAAATAAAGAACCTTTATTAATGGGTCTGAAAACCGAAATTATCTGTCATCAATGAAAATTAAGCCCAGCTTTATTTCAAACACAACTTTCAAAAACAAGTTGCTTAATGCAAAATACTTAAACGTTTGGGCAAATGAGAAATATTAAGAAAATAAAATGACAGTTATTACTCACCCTCTTGTCATTCCCTTTTTGAAGCGTCACTTGCTGTGGCGGTGAATGGAAGGAAATCTGACAGCATTCTGTCATCAAAAATATCTTAATTTTTGTTTTGAAGAAGTCGTATGGGTTTGGAATGAGATGAGGGTGAGTAAGTAATGACAGAATTGTCATTTTGGGGTGAACTAACCCTTGACCTCCATAAAGGGATCATTAGGAACCAAACATACTTTAACTTTCAGAACTCAGTCCAAAACAAACATTTATTACGTGTGTTTACATGCACTCATGTTCTTCAATCTAAATGAGTCTAATATGATTTCCTGATGATTGTTATGTACCCTAAACTTGGCAATCTGATCCAAATATTTGTGCATTAAACCTATTCTGAACAGAATCTCAGTGGCAGCTGCAACATTCATAAGCGGAGATAGCATGTCATCAGAACTAAATGCTATCGTAATTGTTGCTTTTGCCTCGATGACATATCTAAAAATGACTGAAAAAAGTATATATATATATATATATATATTTGTATTTTGGTGGAAACCGTGATATGTTTTTTTTTTTCTTCCAGTGTTTACGGTCCCTTTTGATCAATTTAATGCATCTTTGCTGAATAATTGTTTTTGACCCATAGTGTGGTTAAACTTAAGTAACCTGTGGTAAAATCTGTCTAGCTCTGGTGATCTTTCTGAATAATCTTAGCATTTGAACCGTTTGAAGAGCACATTTAATTACATTCTTCAATAATCCAGCTTTGCAAGGAGACTGCAAAGTTTCTGATGGATGTGAGGCAGTTAAAAACTATTGAGCTTTACTAAAATCTGACAAAAATGACCAGAATTTCAACTTCTCAAAATTTAAATGTAAATATACATTTCCTTAAAAGGAAGTACCAACACATTAACTGTGACCAGTTGTTAATTTGTGTGGAGAGAAATGCTGGGAGAGCGGATTCATATCTGACCAATAACATGAAACAGCCCAGTTCAATTAGTGGCATAATTCATTTGCGTTTCAAAGCATTACATCACTAATGAATATGGATAAAAGGACAACATGGCAGGTTCAGTTCAGTGTATATATAAGAACAAACTAACCATACATGTGCAGTTCTTTTTTGAACACACCCTCCTCAGTCAGTGCTGATTAAGATCTGCTTTCATGTAATCAGCTATATTAAGCATCAAACAGCCTGTCGTTAGTTGACCATATTAAATATTGATAGCATCAGCAATAATTAGCTCCAGGCTTTGAGCTGTAGATGAAGACGTCTGATCAGATGCAGAATCCAGCTGATGCTCCAGGAGCTGTCAGTCAAACTACCCTGTCAGTCAGATGGCATTTTCCTTTCCTGTAATTTGGGGGAAGGACACCGCTAATGAAGTTAGCTCTGATGCCTTTTGATCTGCTCATGGACTAATTTAATTCCAACAATGATTGACAGAGCTTTCATAGATGATATGAAGTTTCAAGTCATTTAAAAGTGTTTATTCTTTTGTTTATTTTATTGCCTTCCTTTTTTGTGTAATGAAACCCTCTTTTCTTTGCCCATCTCAGCCTGGTGTGAGTCCAGTTGAGTCTGCAGGTGAGAGAGAACTGATTTTGCATCATCAAATTGTTGATTATTATTTCTAAATGTAATCAGTGTTTTTGTTCTATTTCAGCACCGGCTGCTCCTGGAACAACAGTAAGAACAAACAACCAAACACATTATTGTTAATGGTGTACAGTTAGGATTGTGATTTAAATCATTTTCCCAGCTCTATAAATTGCAAGCCATGTGCAATGAAATATTTATTTCCTCTTAGAGCACCACCTCAACTGAATCTTCACCTGATGAACAGCCGAAAAAGGCAAGACAATTTTTATTGGTCAAAAATGAATACATGTGCCTGAAATTAATTAAAAAAATAAAATAAAATAAAAAAGTGTATATGAAAGTATAAAGCTGTTTGTCTAGAATTGACGCATCTGCATCTGAATAGTTTTTGAATAAAATGTATTGTGTATTCAAAGCCTCTGAGATAGAAAGTGGACTCACATTTGTAACAGTGTTGTTAAAAGAGAACTTGGTTGATAAAGAAAACACTTTAATTTCCCGTGTCATTGTTACAAGTTACATGCTGTTACTGTAATAATAACTAGAAATTTTGCATAATTACATGCAATTAACCCTAAACCTATAGTAAGTACATGTAGTTAATTATTATTACTCAGTACTTAAATGCATAGTTACACTGTAATACCGACACCTTGAAGTTTCAAAACTTTATACTTGAATAAGGAGTACTCAAATGTAAATTCTGTACTCTTTTTATTCACCACCTTGAAGTTTCAAATACCTATTGATTTTATTTCTTCAATTAAACACAAAAGAATTGTCCTGGTAGCTCTTTTTCCGTGCAAAAACTTTTAAATACTTTTTTATTCTTTTAAAGCCTCAACAACTGTGGTCTTTATGAAGCCATGACATTTCTTCATTCCATGACAGATCAGCTGAAATTTAAGTCATTATTACTGCTCATTATCCTATTCATTGCAGCAGTAAATGCTTCCCTCCAGTGAGCGGTTAACTACTGTAAATGGTTTGAGTCACTCGTGAAGCACACTAACTGTATCATTCAGATCAGTCTAGTTTTGAGAACTGGATCTGCCGATTCAATTTATCAAGTAGTTCTGATTGATTCATTCACGGCTTGAACATCTCTGCTTCTCTCGTAAATACTCCCGAGAGAGAGGGATCAGATCGCTGTCACGCAAAGCCATTATATGGTTCATTTATTGTTATCGCATGGAAAAGAGCAATAGCCATGTATGGTTTTGTACAACTTAACTAGTGACTGCAAGCTGATGAAATGACTAGAGACTAATGATGTAATGAGCGAAGTATTCATCATGTCTCCTGCAGAAGTCAGTATGGACCGAGCACAAATCACTGGATGGAAAAACATATTACTACAACACAGAGACCAAACAATCCACATGGGAGAAACCCGATGAACTCAAATCACCTGCAGAGGTAAAAACAGTTCAACACACCCTTGTCGCTTACACAGTCATATTTCATCTGCCAGTTACTGCTCATTCAGGAGGTCTTGCTCTTGAGATATATTCTGCTTTTGAGAGTGTAATGCCCTGTAATGCACGTAATACTGCTACTACTATCATCAATAATTAAATGGCATGGTTTAGTTAGTCTGTGCTTGAGAGTTTTGAATTGATGCACATCACATAATGTGAAACGAATCCATACAGTTTAGTTACGCCAAGTGTCGAAAAGATTTTGACACGGGAGAGATCTAAATGACTTATAAATATTTTTTTATTTATTTTTATTATTATTTCACATTTTTAAACTTTTTTTTTGGTGTAGTCCAAACAAACGGAACCCAACTTATCTGTTTTTAATTTAATTTAAAATAAATTTATGAAAAATGTATACACATTAAAGGGTTAGTTCACCCAAAAATGAAAATTGTCATTTATTACCCTCTCCCTCTTGTTGTTCTACACCCGTAAGACCTTTGTTCCTCTTCAGAACAAAAATTAAGATATTTTTGATCAAATCCGATGACTCAGTGAGGCCTCTATTGCCAGCATGATAATTAACACTTTCATATGCCCAGAGCAGTACAAAAATATATTTAAAACAGTTCATGTGAGTACAAATGGTTCAACTAATAACACTGTTTCTTGAAGCTTCGAAGCTTTATGAATCTTTTGTTTACTGAAATCACGGGACTTTGGCGCTCCGAACCACTGATTCGAAACAAAAGATTCATAAAGCTTCATGAAGCAGTGTTTGGAAATCAACCATCAGTAGATATTGTTGAAAAGTCATTATTTTGGTGGGTTTTTTTGCGCACAAAAAGTATTCTTGTCGCTTTTATAATGTTAAAGTTGAACCACTGTACTCACAGGACCTGTTTTAAATATATTTTAGTTCTGCTCTGGGCATATGAAAGTGTTCATTATCTTGCTGTCAATAGAGACTCACTGAACCATCGGATTTCATCAAAAATATCTTCATTTGTGTTCTGAAGATGAACGAAGGTCTTACGGGTGTCGAAAGACATGAGGGAGAGGAATTAATGACAATTTAATTTTTGGGTGAACTAACACTTGAAACTAGCTGGAATACAAAGCTTAATACTATATTCAAAATATGAGGTATCCTATTCAAAAGTTTATTTGCAAGAGTATCCTCATGTGTTGTAAGTACTTGTATAGATTGAAACAAACTCGGAGATTTGTGTTTTGCAGCAAATGTTGTCCAAGTGTCCATGGAAAGAATATAAATCAGATACCGGAAAGCCCTATTACTATAACTCACAGACCAAAGAGTCTCGCTGGACTAAACCCAAAGAACTGGAGGACTTGGAGGGTCAGTACACAAAATGAATAAAACACATTCAGCATTGTTGCACAAAAACAAAATTAGAAATCTTACATGAGATAATGGTTTAACTTTTTTCTCTCTTTTGTTCAGCGATGATAAAGGCGGAGGAAAATGGGTGAGCATCAGCTTTATTTCCTAAGACCATAAAGGGATAGATCACCCACAAATGAAAATTCTGTTATCATTTACTCAGCCTCATGTTGTTCCAAACCTGTTGGTCTTTTTAAAACTAGATGAAGATATTTTTAATATTCACCCATCATTTTTGTCCGTACATTGAAAGTTGAATCTTGGTCGAATTAAAAAGTTCATAATCACAAAATTTTGCTGTGATGTGTGAGAACAAAGCTCATTGTTCATAATCATGAACCATCATCGTATGAATTACTTTTACAGTGTTTTTATGTATGTTTTGAATGATATGAGTGGACTTTCAATGAATGGACAAGTTCTGAAAGAATAGTTTTTGGGTGAACTAATTATTTAATATACCATTAGATTTATAGAAAGCAGTTTTGGTTTTCAAAACAGTTTGCCAGTTGAGGAAAACTGTCTGTTGTTGGCAGAGGGTGGTGCAGGTTCACCACTACTGGTGAAAACTTTGATTTCCCACAAATGAGGTTTTTTCTTGGGTCAAAAATGGTCTTCGAGGGTGGCGGTTCAGCACGGTCATCCATACGCAGTACAAAGTACCATACTCATGTCAACTGTGAGCTCAGTACTGACATTAAATCCAAAATAAATACAAAGAAACAGTGTAATATTAACTGATCCTATTTATTCATGAAATAACAAATTATCACTGTCGGGACAGATCATAAAACATAAGTGCTTAGAACTATTTTATAGGCCTATTCAAAAATCTGTAAATGTATATGTAAAAAGTCACTGAGTAACTGATTTGAAAAGTTAGTAAAATGAACAAAAAAGTAACACGTTGCACATTATCTAGAAAAGTGGCAGGTCTGTTAATTTGCAAATACACTCCAAGACTTGCACAGATCATTTGATATGCAGGATCAGGTTTTTTTTTTTTTCATCCATTGCTATGGTTATCACTGTCATTCAGATTCAGTCGCGCATTTAAATACTGTTGTCAATCCAGAAACTTTGCAATGTATAGTTAGCAGCATAAAAAATATATATATTCTATACAGAAATCAAGCAAAGATCGCTGCCATTATAGTCTATGCTGTCAATTATAATGCAAGGTACACAAATCTACACTCTTGCAAAATTGTGCAACGAATCTCTTATTGACGAGTTTATAATGACAGGATTCGAGAGCGTGCAAAACTGAATAAACAGCGGTGTTGAGCAGATTCGGACTAACACCTCTGTTTGGCCGTTGAGTTCACGTGCTCAACAGATACATCTGTGATTGGCTACAAACCTCAATGCTGAAAAAACATGTTGAAAATGGAAAACTTTGACGCTCTCCACAGAACGCTTAAACTCTCACTGGAGTGTTTTAAAGCATCCGGCTATCACCGGGTACCGATACTGCAGATCGGCAAGTATCGTCACATTAAACCAATTTAACTTTTGGTGGGACAAAGAATCATTTTGGTGGCTGCCAAAATATTTTCAATGAAGGGAAAAACCCTGCAAATTAATCGCAAATATACAGTTTTTTTGGAAGGGTGCTGCCACTGTTATTTGAAAATTGTGAAATCTGACTTTTCATTCACGTTGTTTTTGTTAATTCAAAGATTGTCCAGTTCTATTCATTTTCAATCTGTCTGTTAAAGGATGGCGGATGTTGTGGCTCCCGGCACCACCCCTGTTCTTACGTCTCAGAGCGAGTCTTCTGTTACTGTGGCGGCTGTTGCTGAGACAGAGGCTACCATGGCGACAGGCACCTCAGAGGAACAGCCAGCTCACGTGCCTGCGCAGGTTGCTGAGGTCAGCAGTGATGTCACTGTTAACTCCACTGAGGAAACGCCCAGCGTAGAGACACAACCCAGGTAATGAACTCGTATACACTCAGCACATAAGGCACAGAAAACGGCGTAACCGACACCCAGAACATGGTAAACATCCCACGTGTGCCTGTCTGAATCAAACAAGCTAGATCTCACATGACTCACTGCCCAAAACAGTTATACATGTGAAAAACAGATTTCATCAAATACACTACTAAGTTTGAAATAATTGAGATATTTTAATGTTTTTGAAAGAAGTCACCAAGGCTGATTTATTTGATCAAAAGTACAAAATAAATTTTAAAATTCCTGTTCTGTTTGAATATATTTTAAAATGTAATTTATTCTAAACTGCATTTTCAGCATCATTACTTCAGTCTTCAGTGTCAGTTTATTTATTTCAACTTTTAATTCGATTCTTTAATACTATTATTCAGCAAGGATGCATTAGTTCACCCCAAAAATGAAACTTGTCATTTACTCACTCATCTCGTTCCAAACTCGTAAGACTTTTGTTCATCTTTGGAACACAAATGAAGATCTTTTTGTTGAAGTCCGAATGATCTCTGTCCCTCCATTGTCAGTCTACGCAACTGCCACTTTGATGCTTCAAAAAGCTGATAAAGAGATTGTAAAACTAATCCATATGAATTGATGGGTTTAGTCCACATTTTCTGAATAGACGCAATGGATTTATATGATGCAGATTTAATTTAGGCTTTAATTCACATATTAATTACATAGTCTAACATGATTCACTTTTTTGATGCAGTCATATCCTGATGAGTGAAATAAAGTCTTAAACTACGTTATTTCCTGCTGAAAATTCTGATTCGCTTGAAAATGTCAGATTATGAAGTTTAGCGTTGGGAATTGTTTCGTGCCATATAAGGCACAATGCTCCTTTTCCTTCAAAAGGTAAATTTAGTTTTGTAATTTATTTTCATTTTATTTTTTTGCAGTAATGATGTTTCTAAGGAGGAGAGACCGGAGTTGGTGAAGAAAGTTTACAAGTGGAACACAAAAGAGGAGGCAAAGCAGGCCTTTAAAGAACTGCTGAAGGAAAAGGTAATTTTTTTGTTGTTTTTTTTTTTTTTTGCTTTCTCCCCCCTGTAGTGAAGAGGGAGGTGTTGATATTCCGGCTGGGTGTTTCTAAATTTAGTGTGTTTTAATTTGGCACACAAAGTGCTCCTGTGAGAGCCGCGGCTGTTTAATTGCTGTGAGTGTGATTAGACTGGAGTGAGTGAAACAGAAGACGGTGGAATCGCACGCTTCACAGACCCCCGACAGCCTTTCAGAGAGACATGCTCATAATGAATGAAGAACTTTCTCTTTTGCGTAGTCAACATGGAGATCTACTTCTCCAAAACTTTGCCCCTCTCTGTGGACGTCCATTTAAGCTTCTCAAAAATCACAAGAGATATTAATCTAATCATCTATTCAGGACAAATAAAATCTCTCAAATTGTACCTGATGAAAAATGTCTCTTATGAATTATTTAGCAAATCTAAATGAATACCACCTTGGACATTTGCAATAAAGCACTTTCTTAAATGTAAAAATCTTTCCTGTTTTGATGCCATTTGGAATTTTTTCCGACCCCAAAATTTTTCCTAAACATGTCATGCATCATTGAGTAACATTATAAATTTTAAGTCTGGTGCTGTAGTTGGAGGGAAGAGTAACTTTCCATCTTTCTCCCATGTAACTAGGGTGTTTCCTCCAATGCATCATGGGAGCAGGCAATGAAGCTGATAATTAACGACCCTCGTTACAGGTATCCAAATACTGCACAGCATTATTGTCACTTGATAGCGTTTACATCCTGTGCACTCAAACTCCGATCTCTTTCTCTCTATGTGTGTGTGTTCGCATGCAGTGCTCTGCCCAAGCTGAGTGAAAAGAAACAGGCGTTCAATGCTTATAAAGTCCAGACAGAGAAAGAGGAGAAGGAAGAAGCCAGAATCAAATACAAGGAGTCTAAAGAGACTTTCCAGCGCTTTCTGGAGAACCATGAGAAGATGACTTCAACCACACGATACAAGTGAGTGTTAATAGCTGTTTTCCCACATAAAAATGAAATTTAATAAAATTAAATTAAAATAATTTAATAATAAAAATGTGTACCTCGTACTTTTAAGGAGCTTTGAACAAACACCCTAGCAACTGCATAGCAACACTCAGAAACACTCAAACCTTAGCAACTACATAGCCATGCCCTGGCAACCACCTACTTCGCCTCAACGTCATATTGTTTTGTATGTTTTGCAGTTTTTTTATGCACAAGCACCTCTCTCTCTCTCTCTCTCTCTCTCTCTCTCTCTCTCTCTCTCTCTCTCTCTCTTCTTTTTAAATTTAGTATTACTATAAACAAGGTTACTGATTTTTCAGCTTTTTGTTTGTTCTCTTTATCTGTCTGATTCAGAGCAGTTGAACTTTACTCTCCTACTTAGATGATTAAAATCACATCAGTGTTGTCATGGTGACATGTTGGGAGGTTTTGATGATGTCACGAAGTTAAATGATGTTATTGGTGTAAATCTCACTTGTAATCAGGCTTTAAATAGCAGTGTTGTTTTTTTCGTGAGTTCCTGTCTGCACTGTGCCATAAGGTCTCATAGATACTCTCTGTTATTAATTAGTAGGTATATGATGTTAAAATGCTGTAATATCACTGCCCCCTACTGACCAACTTTTGAACTGCAGCAATGTTTGTACTCACACAAATGAAATTGAAGTGGTGTTTTTAAAAAAAAGGTTTTTACGCTTTAAGCAGAGTTTGGTTAGTGAGTAAATGTGTGTCTTTGTACAGGAAAGCGGAGCAGATGTTTGGCGATCAGGAAGTGTGGTCGTGTGTTCCAGAGAGAGACAGGCTGGAGATCTATGAAGATGTGCTCTTCTATCTGGCTAAAAAAGAGAAGGTTTGATAGATTGATTCACTGCTTTCTCATATACATATTTACACCAATAATCTAATAACCTGCTAATGATGATTTTTCTATTTAACAATTTAAATGTTCACGTCTTGTTCAGTTGAATGCATTTCAACATAAATTATAAATCAATAAACCACATTTGGCTGATCATTACAGTGATTGAGGGATGTTGTTAAGTGTGAACACATGGTGGCTTAGTATGTTTATATAACTTTAGCAAAAACATACACAAATGGTCTAGAAGTAATTTAATTCATTAGGGCCAAAAATAGAAAGTAAATCATTCTTCCAAGTGATACAACTCATTATTTGAACAGTAGGCTGCCAAGCACTAATATAGTCAAAAATAATTTTAATAACACTTTGCTTATTACATTTAATATTTAACTTTAATGTATACTATTTATCATGAAAATTTTGGGGAAAATGGGCTTCATTGCTATGAAAATAACGCCATGTATAAACAGTGCAAAAACTCTTAATGTGTCTTAAATCGGTTTGGTTTTCATAAATGCAAGTAATAATTTTATACTACATATACGTTTTTTTTTTTACTATAAATTCTGATCACAAGATAAAATATATAGAGTCGTATCTATTGTGTATAAGTACACTTTTTCTTAAATAATGATGAAATATTTATTAAACGGTAAAAATATTTTGGCTAATTTGCTCAATTGCCCTCCCGAACCATGTAAGATCTTGCCCTGTCTGCAGCCTCATATTACTTGATCGTGACTCAATGCTTTGTTTCAGGAACAAGCCAAGCAGCTGAGGAAGAGGAACTGGGAAGCCCTCAAGAACATTTTGGATAATATGGCCAATGTGACATACAGAACTACGTGGTCTGAGGCACAACAATACCTGCTGGACAACCCCACTTTTGCTGAAGATGAGGAGCTACAGAGTATGAACACACACACTGTACAGCCACCTCCACATGATGATGCTTTTAACCCACATAATGTGAGTGTTTGATATAGACAAAGCTTTTATCTTCCTCTGTGTGTTAGACATGGACAAGGAAGATGCGTTGATCTGTTTTGAGGAACACATCCGTGCTCTTGAGAAAGAGGAGGAGGACGAGAAACAGAAAACTCTGTTGCGAGAGAGACGCAGACAGCGCAAGAACAGAGAGGCCTTCCAGGTGATACGCACACACACACACACACGTGACTGTCCTGGTTTGTACGCTGCGTGGTCCAGGCCTGCTAATATGAAAAGCTTTCACCTTGATTAATTGGAACTTGATGCTGGAATATCAATAAAGTCTGTGATGACAGATGATATGTTTGACCGAGTTTAAGGTACTGCAGGTCATTGTGTCGTGAGGGAGACAGAATGCTAAAGCGTCACTCGGCTTTATTACCACTCAGAAACAAAATATTGTTTAAAGCAATTCATTTAGAACTATTTTGCAAAAAATAGGAAAAATGTTTCCAGACTATTGCTCCTATTCAGATGGTTAAATATGGTCTGAATTATCGACAGAGAAGTTTGTGTAGTAATTATGTAGGATCCCTGAAAGACAACATGTTACTTTACTGACACCATTACTGACTGGTTAAATCAAATTTAACTTTATTTTTGCTCCGGAAAGTAATTATTCTGTATTATTTTTAATCTCAATTTTCTTCATGTTTAGTGATGACACACTCACATTAATCTTACTGGAAAGGCTTCTTAAAAGTTTAAGTTTGTGCAATTTGAAACCTTGAAAACGTGCTGTTTTGAATTACTCAATTTAAAGGGATAGTTCACCAAAAATGAAAATTTGGTCATCACTTACTCACCCTCATGTTGTTCCAAACCTGTTTGAGTTTTTTTCCTCTGGAACTACATCAGGGTGAGTAAGTAATGACCAAATTTTCATTTTTGGGTTAACTATCCCTTTAATGCCAAAAAAAAAAAAAAAAAACTACGCATGATTATCAGGTTTTTTTGTTTGTTTTTTTAAAACCAGTGAATTCCTAAAAACTCACATTTTTAGGATGGGAAAAATAAAATTTACCATCAGTATTAATCCTGTGTGAATGACAACAGCATTGGCATGGTTGTAAAGTGTTGTCTGTGTGTGTGTGTATTTTCAGAAATTCCTGGATGAGCTTCATGATCATGGGCAGCTGCACTCCATGTCTGCCTGGATGGAGATGTATCCAACCGTCAGCGCTGATATCCGCTTCAACAACATGCTGGGCCAGCCAGGTCTCTCTCTCTCTCTCTGTCTCGCACAAACACTGAGTGTGGCAGGCTTTGATGCTGATGAATAATACATGTAAAAGGGTCCTGTCCTCATTTCTCCATGTCTCTATTTCACCAGCACAGTCTAAACTCCACATGACTCTGACACATCAGCACTTATAAAATGGGCAATTTCTAAGAATTAGGAATTATTAAAAAAAAAAGGCCCTCTAAAACAAAATAATTGAATGACAAATAATAAATCCTATTATATTAGGATTGTGTATTATAATTATTAATGCATTGCTTTGAAAGTGATTAGTTTCTCAACAGTGTTGTGCTTTGTGCATTCTTTAGGCTCCACCCCTCTGGACTTATTTAAGTTTTACGTGGAGGATCTGAAAGCTCGTTATCATGACGAGAAGAGAATTATAAAAGACATCCTGAAGGTGAGAGAGAGACTGATGATCAGTGTTTATCAGATCTGTGCTGAAGTCCTTGATAAAGTGTGTGTGTGTGTGTGTGTGTGTGTGTGTGTGTGTTTGGGCAGGATAAGGGCTTCCTGGTCGAGATCAACACAGGCTTTGAGGAGTTTGGCTCAGTGATCAGCTCTGATAAACGTGCCACCACACTGGATGCAGGAAACATCAAACTGGCCTTCAACAGCGTAAGCAGACTGCCTTGCTGTACTTTATTCAAATTAGGCATCAAGTTTTGAAACAGAGCTAACTACATTTTAAGGCAATAAATGCTTTTCATCCAACATGAAGGCAGGTAGGGAGGCCCAAAATTTGAAGGCAGCATTGCATGTATACTAAGGATTTCATGTCAGATTAGGCTATTTTAAAATGGACACAGGTAGCAGTTTTTGGGCCTGCTTACAATTTACAGTGGCTGAAAAAAAATTATTTACAGATGTTAGAATAAGAAAATGGGTTAATGATTTAAGAGATGGGAATTTTAACCCATATAATGGTTTACAATAAAGATTCCTCTCTCAAATAATTGCTGTTCTGTTGAACTTACTATGCATCAACAAATCTTAAAAATGTATCAGTTTCTAGGTAAATATTGAGAAGCAAAAACCGTTTTAAACATTGAAGCACCAAATCAGAATATTATAATATATTATAATATATAATATATATAATATATTCTGAAGGATCACGTGATGCTGAAGAATGAAGTTCAGCTTGGTCATCACAGTCATAAATGTCATAAATGCATTTAAATAGAAAACAGTTTTTTTAGATTTAAATATCATACTGCCCCACCGAAATGTAGCCCTGGTGAGCATTAGAGATTTCTTCAAATATGTGTTTAAAAAATAATTATTCTAAACATTTGTGTATATAATGAATGTGGAAGACTTCGGTGTGTTAAGAACATTGGGAAAGGAAAATAAGCTTTTAAACATTTTAAACATGTCATGTCAAATAGTAAAACTGAAAATAAGAAACAAATAGGTACCAAATAGAATTAAAATCAACCAAATGTAAAGTAGGAAATCAGAAAAAAGATAAATAACTATCTATCTACATAAGTACAATAGCAAGACTAATTTAATGTAGATTTTATACACCATGAACTGATATGAACAATTTTAACGTGTTTTTAAAGCCCTCTGTGTCAACTGAATACTGAATTTTGGGCTGGCTCCTTTTGTTTTAGTTTCACTTTACAGTACAGCTTTTTATCTTTGCTATATGCTAGCATCAAGCTATATTTTCTTATGTAGTTTGTGTGCTGATTGCAATTTTTCTGTGTAAGATGCTGCCTTTGTAGAACCATTCAGGTAAGTCACTTATGAGTTTTCATTTCAGTGTGGATTCTGTCTTTCCTGTGGAGACTTCAAAAAAAGAATGCCAACTCACTAGAGTTTGAAGCAGAGAACCAGTGTGTTAAGTTCATGTTTACTGATTAATGAGGTGAGGGTTCATAATCATTGACTTGTGTTTGGTTTCTTTGTCCTGGATCTGCTTTTAGTTGCTCGAGAAGGCTGAAGCACGTGAGAGGGAGAGAGAGAAAGAGGAGGCCAGGAAGATGAAGAGGAAGGAGGCGGCGTTTAAGAGCATGCTGAAACAGGCCACGCCCCCTCTAGAGCCTGAGGCCACATGGGAGGGAGTACGTCACAATATTACAATAAATATCCACATTTATATAGTTTATCTATTAGAAGTAGAATTCATCTGAACTGGATCCTTATGCTGTATTAGTCTTCCTCTACTGATCTGGTGTGAATTATGTGTGTTCATGCTGGCTCAGGTACGAGAGCGGTTCCTAAAAGAGCCTGCATTTGAGGACATCACTCTGGAGTCTGAAAGGAAGAGGATATTCAAAGACTTCATGCATGTACTAGAGGTATAAAAGAAATCTAAAGTTTTTACAAGACTTTTTGAAGAAGGCAGATTCCTATGTACAAGAATTGACTTGAGAATGTGTGTTCATTTTTCCTTTTATACCACATTCACCCAGTTTATCTTGTGACATTCCAGTTTTTTTCTATTTAAAAAAAAAAAAAAAATATATATATATATATATATATATATATATATATATATATATATATTATAAAATATAAAAAAATAACTAAAATATAATATAATAGGGCCCTATTATGCTTTTTTACATTGTCAGATTTCTGACGGGAGATACAAGGTGTGTAATGTTGCGGTTTGAACAGTCAAAGCACAAAGCCACTCTAAAGGGATTTATTCTCTATTTCATTGCACACTGTTTCTGAACTCCCTGAAAGCCCTCTATTGTAGTCTTGAGTTTATTTCCTAGGAATGAACCCGTCACAATATTCCTCATTTAAATAATCCCCAACCCAACGCATGTGCAAAATAAAGGAGCGAGGCCTGGTTGAGTTGCGTTAGTAGTGTGTTGAAACTCACGGTTATAGTAAGGGGCGTGATATTTCAAAAACGCCCTCAAAGCGGTTGACCAATCACAACACACTGGTCCAGCCAACCAGTCAAAGCACATTGCACTTTTAGGAACTTAACAGAGAGTTTACTGACATTACTGACAGACTAGGAAGAGAAGTGCTTCAACAATGTAAAATATGAGAAAAATGTTTGAACATTCAAGCATGAAAACCTATTCTAGTAGACACCCCCCAAAAACAAAATCAAGACTTTGAAAAAGGGCATAATAGATCCCCTTTAAAAGAAAATCCATCTGGGAAAGCCTGTCAACTAATCTGATTTAATTTGAATTAATTCATTGGTTATGTATGTGATTTCTTTACAGCATGAATGTCAGCATCATCACTCAAAGACTAAAAAACACTCCAAGAAATCCAAGAAACACCACAGAAAACGTTCCCGATCTCGATCAGTGAGTACTGCCTCTAGCCTTCTCAAATCACCTTCTGTGTGAAATACGTCGTTCTGACATTAAAATAGGCCATCCATGTGGCTTTATATGAATGTATCCCTGAAGGGAACTGACTTCAGAAAATTTTTGATGGTTTTTTCTTTTCCATCTTACCTCCATATTATGGCAAATGCAGTGGTGTTTAAGTACAGTGCTGCTTTGTGTACAGGGGTAACCACTCTATTTCTGCCGTTCCACATGCACCACCGGCTGTCAGAGTGAATTTGCATTTTCATTCAGCCCATCTGCTGTTTTTATTCTGTCTAATTGAATATAAAATACATAATTTATGATTTTGACTGTTTTTGTAAAAACTTTATTTCTTGGATTTGTAAAGTTGTTAAATCAATTTTACAGGCATTTTACAGTTTAGGGTATTGTAAACAAACGAAAATTGCTAACTGCACACCGATTTCAGACTAAAAATAGTCTAGCAAAAAAAAAAAATTGTAAACCGCATGATGAAAAATTCAAGGGGCACAAGAATTAAAAGCTAGACAAGCACAAGCAGAAGTTTCAGCTCTTTGCTTTCTTCAGTGCTTGCATTACAACAAACATTCACCATTTTCTTTGTAGATTACCAATTAGTGATAATCAGCTGGATTCATTTAGCAAGAGTAGAGCTCCAAGAGATTACGGCAGTTAACATGTATAGCAGAGGACATTACAAACATAAATATTACAAATGAACATAATATAAATACTTCAAAAACGGCACAGAAAGTGTTCATATAATATAATATGTATGTGTTTGTGTGTGTGTGTATATATATATGTATGTGTGTAGAGAGAGAATGTGAACTAGCCTACCTGCGCTTGTGCATCTGTCAAGTGTTCGGCAGCAGTGTCTCTACTAATAGCAAAATAGTATGTTTATCTACCTCTAGCACACAGTTATTACGCTGGTGAGAAATGTCATGTAGCTTTTAAGTTTCTAAACTATTTTACTGATTAATATGTCAGAGCTACGCTGACAACGGGTTTCTGTGCAAGTGTGTGTGTGTGTGTCCGTACTGTATGAGTGAGAGAAAGCGGGAAAAAGAGAGAGTGTGCTTTCAGGACATGATAAAATGCATTTTGTGGCAAAAAACATGGAAATAATTTGTAGTTTTTATCGTGTTGTTTACTATATTTATTTGTTTGGTCAGTGTCATTGTGAGTTTTGTTTCTTTTTCTTTTGCTGTTGTCAGCTGTAAGGATTTTTTTTTTTAAACAACGGCATTCATTTCACGAAGTGATATGGAGCTGTAATGTGGTCAGGACTTGCGTAGAACTAATTTAGCCACGTTTCCCTGAAATAATTGCACACCTTAGAACGTTCGTCGGCCAATCAGATTCAAGCGTTCAACAGCCCCAGTGTGCGTGCATGCGTGTAAAAATATAAACAGGTGCATCTCAATAAATTAGAATGTCGTGGAAAAGTTCATTTATTTCAGTAATGAAACTTGTGTATTAAATTCAATGCACACAGACTGAAGTAGTTTCTAGGTAGTAGAAGTAGGTTCTTTTGTGATGATTTTGTCTCACATAGACACCCTTTGACACCCTTCACAAGGAGGGTAAGCCACAAACATTCATTGCCAAAGAAGCTGGCTGTTCATAGAGTGTTGTATCCAAGCGTGTTAACAGAAAGTTGAGTCGTAGGAAAAAGTGTGGAAGAAAAAGATGCACAACCAACCGAGAGAATTATGAGGATTGTCAAGCAAAATCGATTCAAGAATATGGGTGAACGTCACAAGGAATTAACTGAGGCTGGGGTCAAGGCATCAAGAGCCACCACACACAGACGTGTCAAGGAATTTGGCTACAGTTGTCGTATTCCTCTTGTTAAGCCACTCCTGAACCACAGATAACGTCAGAGGTGTCTTACCTGGGCTAAGGAGAAGAACTGGACTGTAACCCAGTGGTCCAAAGTCCTCTTTTCAGATGAGAGCAAGTTTTGTATTTCATTTGGAAACTAAGGTCCCAAAGTCTGGAGGAAGGGTGGAGAAGCTCATAGCCCAAGTTTCTTGAAGTCCAGTGTTACGTTTCCACAGTCTGTGATGATTTGGGGTCCAATGTCATCTGCATTGTGTTTTTTGAAAACCAAAGTCACTGCACCCGTTTACCAAGAAATTTTGGAGCATTTCATGCTTCCTTCTGCTGACCAGCTTTTTGAAGATGCTGATTTCATTTTCAAAAGTTGGTTAAATGACCATGGTGTTGGTGTGCTTGACTGGCCAGCAAACTCACCAGACTTGAACCCCATGGAGAATCTATGGAGTATTGTCAAGAGGAAAATGGGAAACGAGACCAAAAAATGCAGATGAGCTGAAGCCCACTGTCAAAGAAACCTGGGCTTCCATACCACCTCAGCAGTTCCACAAACTGATCCCCTCCATGCCACCCCGAATTGAGGCAGTAATTAAAGCAAAAGGAGTCCATACCAAGTATTGAGTGTATATATACAGTAGATGAACATACTTTCCAGAAGGCCAACAATTCACTAAAAATGTTTTATTTTTTTATTGGTCTTATGAAGTATTATTTTTTTTAGATGAATTGGTGGGTTTTTGTTAAATGTGAGACAAAATCACCATAATTAAAAGAACCAAAGACTTTAACTACTTCTGGATGTGTGCATTGAATTTATTTAATTCACAAGTTTCACAATTTGAGTTGAATTAATGAAATAAATGATAAACTTTTCCACGACATTCTAATTTATTGAGATGCACCTGTATATACATACACATACAGGGCTGGGAAGGTTACTTTTGAAATGTATTTCACTACAGATTACAAAATGCATGCTTTAAAAAGTCATTTGTAGAGTATTTCGATAGATTCCCCAAGTTTTGTAGCTTAATCTAAATACTTTAGAATACTAATAAATATGTAACACAAAAAAATGTAATTGAGTTTTTCTCTCAATTCTGACTTTTTTCTCTGAATTGCCTGATGTAAAGTTGCAATTGCGGAAAAAAAGTCAGTATTGCGAAACACGCAATATTCCAGAAAGTCAGAATTGCAAGAAAAGATGTCAGAATTGTGAGATATAAACTCGCAATTGCAAGAAATGAAGTCCAAATTTCAAGTTAACACATTATAACTAGCAACTGTGAGTTTGTATTTCCCAATTCTGGCTTTATAAAACACAATTGTGAGTTTAAATCACACAATTTTGAGACAAAAAGTCTTTTTTATTTTTATTTTTTACAATTACATGGACTCACACACAAAACATAAACAGTCGTGTGTGTGTGTATATATATATATATATATATATATATATATATATATATATATATATATATATATATATATATAAACAAACAAACAAATCATTCAATGATTCTTGTACATAATGCACACGTGGTTTTGCTAACATATAACAAAGAATATGAACATATCAATCACAAATGTACTCTTGCAAGTGATCATTTGTCTAACCTTGTATGTTCCCTATGTATGAGGATGTGTGAATGATTTACATTTAACATATTTAGTGCAAGTAGCACAATTGTAACATGGAAAGTTACCCTTGGCGTCAACAATGTGGTCATAGAGATGTAAGTGTATCCCTCAAACTAGAGCTCTCATTAAATGCATTCAATAACTGAGCATCACTTTGAATAATACCAGCTATAAGTGGATTCAAAGATACATGAGGAAATCAAGCTGCTCACCTCTTGTTTGTCTAAAGTACGGACTTTCGCAAGTGCAGTATCAAGCCACTTATTGGGATATCCCCGTGACTTGAAATCTGCATACTGAGTCTGGACTTCAGAATCCTCTAAGAACAGATACGATCGAATCTTTAAAACTGGCTATAAGGTAACCCACATTTAAAGGATGTTGGATGAGCACTCTTAGCATAAACACTATTCTTTTCAGGTCTCTTTTCTATAAAGGGAAGAGATTATTTGTTAATCAAATTGATATACAACTATCCAAAAAAAATTCATTAGTTGTACCCACTTGATGAGTAAATTTGATTGAAGGTCTTACAAAGTTCGTATATAAAGCAAATGCTTCAACATCCCATTCAGATCCTTTGTAAATAACAAGAGCTTAGGGTGTTACCTTACGCATTGGTGTTCTTTCAAAACAACGTTACTACTAATTGTAGTTCTATTCTAATGTCAGAATTTTAACTGAAATTTTTAACTGAATTTTAAGAGAATTTTCCACTGCCGATTCTAATATGAAATTAATAAAGAATTTAAAGAGTAGGCTTAATAATGAGTATTATTTGTGTTTAGATCTGCTTCACAATTTGCTGGTTGCTATTCACTTACACTTTCTCACACATCCTCCTAACTTGTGTCCTGTTTGTTTGTTCACGGAAGGGCTCAGAGTCAGAGGATGATGAGTATCACTCAAAGAAGAAGAAACGCTCAACGTCTAAATCTCCGTCTGAGCACTCTTCCTCTGGGGAATCTGGTCAGTGTTGTTTCGGATCGATATCAGTGTCCTGCACAGCACATCAATATTGAATACATCACGATCGTTTAACAGCAGTCAGAGACTCTATATGATAATCATGTGATATTGATCTTCACAGAGAGAAGTTACAAGAAATCTAAGAAACACAAGAAGAAGGGAAAGAAAAGACGACACAAATCAGTGAGTAGAGAAGACCTGAACCCCTCTTATACTTTTTTCCTTGTGTAGCCACTGACTCGATTCAATTTAGGATGAGCCTGACTACATTAGTGAATTACTTGCCCACAGACACACGCAGCACATCAGTGTTTGTTTCCAAGTCTTAAGGCCCGTTCACACCAAGGACTACACCGATACCAATAAAGAAATAGTTCTAAAAAATCGCGCTAAAAGAATAGCAGAGTCCACACCATGACTATAACGGTAACGGCACAGAGAAACAATATTGTTGGAATCATTTTCTAAACATGAACGGTGAACGATAAAAGTCTTGACAGCCAATTAGAATCCATCCTGCTTTAAAGCGCTTGAGCATTGAAGGCAGCAGGCCACAAAACTTAGAATAAACCGAACAATATTGTGCATGGCTTTGGACACTGATATAGTTGTCGTTGTTGGTGTGAACAGGCCTTTACGCTTAGTTCTTATATCAGTCATATTTTAGTGTTCAAGACAATATGATTCATCATTTTTGTGCCATCCTTAAGCTTTCAAGTATCAAAGCAATTTCTGAAATTTAAAATCTGTCCCACTTTACTGGTTATTTTTTCAGTAATAGTGCACAAACATACAGAGTGACCAATGTAGTCAAAGAAATCTCTGCGCTATTAGTTTGAATCTGTCTGCAATGACTTACAGGCTGAATTAGTTTCAGTGGTTCTGAGATGGAAGTCATTACTTAGGTTTGTACGATGTGCATGTTGTTGTGCTGGTACCTTGAAAAACTGAGAAAACTTAGCCGGCCGAAGCACAAAAACTGTCCGATGGCCGAATGTCGACTTGGTGTGTTCCGGGCTTAAAAGCTACGCTGCGGATACATTTACATGTTTAATACTGCTCAGTTATGGCATGAATGAATTATAATTTCAAAGTAATACTGATATTGTTTTAAAAAATAAAATTTGGAATATTTAAATGAAATTATTTGTAAAATATTGAATTTTTTTTTTTATATGAAACTAAACCCGCCAGTAGGTGATGGCAAGTCCTTATTAGAAGAGCTTAGTCATTGAATCAGGCTTTTTTTTTCTTTTTTCCCCCAGAAATGAAGGCACTGTCTTTATGAATGACTTTTTAAATCATTTACTAAAACCTTTGATTCAGAAACGGAACCATTTCCATTGGCATTTTTACTGTATTCTACTAGGCTATATCATGCAGTGAATGGTTTCTGCAAAGTGAGTGGTGTACTGTCACATCACGCATCAAACAAAACAATTACCATATCATCGTAGACCAGTGTTTCTCAAACTTTTTCAGCCCAGGGACCACTTTATCTTCCAAACTTTTTCTGAGGACCATCTAACAGAATCCCACTCTAACACGGACCCCAAAAACAACAAAATAGGAAGGATAAACTAAATTTAAGTTTAATATGCAACTGTTTCAAGTTAATTATTTCGAATTATTCAAACGCAAATGCAGTGATATGATCAGAAATTATTATATGAATTTTATTTCATTTGAAAAACCTAATCACATTTTCTCTCAAAAAATGACACTGGTTTATCTGTACAATCTTTGTGCTTAGACTCAAAGTGACGCTTGAGTTTAGATGGTTTCATTACTTCATTAGCCAATATTTCATAACCCAAAACACAGTGAGGTCTAGGATCCTCAAGATCCCCAGTCCAGGAAAATCCAAACTTTTTGTACTCATTGTGATATTTTCGCTTGACTTTCTCACATGGTTTGCGGGAGTGTGGTGGCCAGTGGCCGTGACTCGGTATCTTCGGTACCGGCTTCAGTGGGCCTTTGTGGTGCTGTAGTTTTCAAGCTTGAGCTTTTCTTTTTACTCCTCTTGGTTTAGCCACCGATCCATTTGTTTCGTTATTAAAACACACTGATGTCAACCCCCTGCGGTGCAGGTTAAGAGCTTGCCTAGTTTAGATCATCTTTTCGCAGACCACTAGGGGGCGATGGCGGACCACACTTACTGAATTACTGTCGTAGACGTTACACTTCTCAAACCAGTAGTTCTTAAGGGTCATGAGAGTAGAATCTGTGTTCATATGAAATTATGTAGTAAAACATTGTGTTTTGTTGTAATTAATGGTAAACTTAAATAGTACTGTTTTGTGTAGTATATTTAAACAAAAATAGGACTTTAATTTCAAATTGGCAAGATTTTAAAAGACGATTTTAAAAGGGCTAGTGATTTCCGTCAGTTGTCCGAAACGCGCACGATAGCGTTGTATCGCAGTGCGCAGATCACTTGTACAGTACTGGTGCGATGATAGAGAGGGGAGAGAAAGTGTTGCTGAAATTACTTCACAAGAAAGTTTTTAGACTACTGATTTGATGTGATAATCTGTGTCGATTAATTTATTAATTAATATTTGCGGTAATTTCTCACTTTGTAAATGCGAAACCTGGGAGAATGATAAATTATGCGCAAAATTTAGACCCTGTATGGTATTGATTTAATACCGGTATTTCGGTATTAGATTGTGGTACTGTACTGAAGTCCAGTGATTGAAATGTCGACCCAGGATGAGGTAGTTTTGATTTATATGCAGTTTAATGTTTTACTTGCGCATCTGCTTACATGTTCTGTCGCTTGTTTCTTTCTTTGCCAGCGATTTGATCAGGAGATTCTGTACCCTTTCAGAGGTTGTGTAATAGCGCCACCTACCGTATAACAGTGAAAACACGGAAAGCTGGAAAATTCCTTGAATGCCGGGAAGCGTTATCTCATAAATTATAGAAAATTCCGTCAGTGGTGGGGAAGGAGTTAATAAGAGTCAAATCAGAACCAGAAGTGTTAAAGTCCTTTCCATTTAGTTAAAGGAATGTTTTGTATTTAAGATAATTCAATTCTGCCTTAAAGACCTCAGATGACTTGAAGTAAAAGATTTATTGATAATTGATTTATTGATAAGTGTCTGGCTGTGGGATTGAATATGAGTGAGTATTATACACCTGGATGCTGTTAATTGAGCTTCATTTGCATTTATCATTGGACTATTCCTTAAAGTATTCAATTCCATGGTGCTCTCACAATCATTTTTCATTTTTATAAAGTGTATAACTGTAAACAGCTATTATAGGATAATGAGGAATATGGGGAATATCACATGCGTTGTCTTGCAGGCCTCTCCTGAGTCTGAAGGAGAGAAAGAGCGGAAAGGAAGAGAGAAAGAGAAGGATAAAGAGAATGACAAATCCAGAGGGAAATCACGCGGAGAGTCCAAACAGAAATCCCCCAAAAGAAAGAGTGCAAAAGAAGAGGTGAGCGATCATATCTGAGACGGCGTCTGTAGAGTCTCATTTACTGGCACACAGATGTCATGTGAATCTCTGTCTGTCTCTCAGGGTGGATGGGATACGTCTGGCAGCGAACTGAGTGAAGGAGAGCTGGAGAAGAGGAGACGCACTCTCCTGGAGCAGCTCGACGCACCATAAATCAATCACTGTCAGTCTGTCCGTCTCTCTGTCTTTCACTTGCATTCCTGTAATGTGTTTTGCATCCTTTTGGAATGTGCTGACAGAAAATTGATGAGAATCTGAGTGTTGGATATTTGGCTGTGAATTTATTGACTGTCATTTAGTCTCTTTTAGAGGCAGTATTGTGTGAACATCAGCACTCTTCTTGATCTGGGCGGCATGTTTGACTTTTGTAACATTATTTTCAAAGGTTGCAAGTGTTAAGTTGCCTTTAACTGCAGAACTTTTTTTAGGTAGTTGTATATTTGTTAATGCCAATAGTTTTAAACATCACTGATGAAATGGAAAAATGACCAAGCCTCCATAAAAACACCTATTATTCAACTTCAGATTGATCTGTAAGATCGTCTTTGAAAGCCATTTTGGGAAAACAATGTTATCAGTATGAAAAAAAACAATTGTCTGCAGCATTGTTTTCAACTTGAATTTTGACAAATAAACTTTAAAATTGATTTTGTTGCCTTGTTCTTCAGCATCCCTTCAGTAACTTTAGATATCCTTTGAAAATCAACAGTTTGTTCAACTTAGTCTAAAGCAGATTGGATTTGTCAACTTTAAACCTGCTCTGCACATAGTTACAACATTTGCTACAAATGTCAACTCTGCAGTGAACAACCAATCATGAAACAGAGAAACGGTTTGATTCGCTTCTTGTAAAACTCTGTGTAAAAACAGAAACATTTTTCCTTCACATTTTTTGCGTACAGAGAACGTTGTTAAAATGATCCCCATTCACACAGATCCGCAAAAACCACTTTAAACTGCATTATGCTGTCAGGCCAGTAGCTGGCGATGTCACTTTGTAAAGAAACTTCTTGTTCAGTCTTTAGGCACAAGGAGTTTCTTTACACACAAGTTTGTGTTTTTGTAATTTACACGGATGAAACCCGTTTTTAAAACTTTGCATTTTCAGGCGTCCAAAATGCCATTGTCGTGTAATTAAACTTAGGCGTTTTGGCCATTCGAGTTTTTAGTTTAACCCTCATGCGCGGTTCGATTTCTGGGTACACTCAATATGGTCCTGGTCAAATTGACCCTAATTGGATTCAATACAATTCCCCAAAAATCACGCCATGAAAAACATACAAGCAGGTACAAATAATTAACTTTTAATATCTATACTTTTCACACATTACAAAGAATACATTCCCGCCCCCCATGGAACATTTGCGATTTACACACCTATAATATCTTGGCCCTAAACTAAAGTAACCTTGACAAACGATATATCATTTGAAAGCTTTCAGGCTCCAGTTTTCATATGTGGCGACTGGTTTTCAAATGAAGTGACGGAGCAATAGAAGGAATAGCGATACTCTCCATTTGTGATGTGGTGCCAAACTATAACGCACACCCTGGTTCTTTTCATGTTAACAAATATTAACATTACTGCCCAAACTACTTGTGAATAGGATGTCTTCATAAATATCATATGTGGAAATTGAAGTCCTTATATGGTCACCGGTGGAGTCTGGATGTCATTTAGTGGAAAAAAATCTTACCTTTTTTTGAGCTATCAACCTAAAATTTGGCACAGAACTAGTTTGTCAAGTCACCTTTATTTATATAACGCTTTTTACAATGCAAATTGTGGCAAAGCAGCTTTACATTAATAATTGGCAAATAATTTTGGCTGCACAGCAGCTCCCAAAGAAAATGGTGTCATTGTGCAGCTTATTCTATATATTATTGTTTCATTCTGTTGCAAAGATCAACAGTTATTAGTCTAGGTAATTTAGGTATATCAGCACTGGAGAAAACAGTGACGTAATCGTCCGGCTCAGCTCAGTTCACATACAACAGCGCCAATGCAGGCATATCAAAAACACTGGCTTGCTTAAGTTGGGGACACTTGCTTGATATTCAGCAAAGGCAACAGCGGCAAGCAACCAAAACTCCAACAAATGGAGAAAAAAACCTTGGGAGAAACCAGGCTTAGTCGGGGGGCCAGTTCTCCTCTGGCCAACAGTGAACACTTGCCCGATACTAGAGTTACAGGTCATTAAACCGATTTGGAATCGCAAAGTTTAGATATTTAGCTTTGATTTTCTTGAAGTTTTAGATGTTTTGTAAAATACATATTTTATATAAAATATAAAAAAAGATATTTTTAAATTTTCATAAACAATAACTTTTTTAACTTTACTTGTACAGCTTCTTTTTTTTTTAACTTCAATAATATGTGACATTTCACCTTCAAAAAGATACCAAACTTAAGTCGGCTCTGAACTATTCAAGAATTGGGACAGACAGTTAAAAGGTAAAACAACTTCTAACTATCACAAACTTTGAAAATAAAAAGTTAAACTGAGCAAGACACAAAGAAAGTGTTTTGTATTTGGGGTCTGTACAGTTACTTTTGTCAAATTGACCCACGAACAGTAAGAACGTATACAGTTTCTGTATTCACATTTCACAACATGTCAGCATGTTGAAACTTTGCATGCATGTTCATGACCCTAAATGAGAAAAAGTCACATAATTTCAAGAAAAGCAACATAGGTTAGATAGTATTTCACACTGTAAACCCCAACACTCCAAATAATAAACTGGTTTGAGTAGGACAAACTTTAATTAAAGAAATTATTTCAGTCAAAATAACTTTTATGTGTATTTAGGACTTTCTTTTTCGTTCAAGTTCATAGAAACTGATATCTTTTATAAGTTGAACTGTTTCATTGTTTTGAACTTGTGACTTGGTTTGAGAGCAAGCGTGTTAAATGCTTTCTACTACTGGATTCAATCAGGAAGTGCTGTACCATGCTATTGTTATAACGTTAGCAAATGAGCAGGTTAGTAGTTTTTTAAATAGCTTGTTATAGCTAGCCAAGTTTACACTAATAAAATGTTTACAATGAGATTAATGAGGTTAAACGTATGAAATAACAAAATATAACCAAAAATATTATTTTAGGTCTGTAAAGTTAGTTGCTTTAGAACATTAAAATATGCGGGTCGAGCAGCACGAACATCACAGAAAAAGTTACACAATTTCAGGAAAAACAATGTAGGTTAGATAGAATTTCAGATAGCTTCAAAAAAGAAATAGCTAATTTTTACCGTATGTGGCTGACAAAATATTTTTCAGTATTGAGTGGAGAAAAAGCTATTTTTTTCCCTTCACAAGGGTAGTTAAAACCAACATAAAATATAATAAAAAATTATTTTGAGTCTGTACAGTTGCCCAAGAACATTAAAATATATCAAATTGACTCACGAACATCATGAACATAACAGTTATTCGTCCTCTAATGTTTCCATGAAGATATACTGACATGATCTTCCATCTTTGCAGTTCAGCCTGAATCTTGCCCACCACTTGCTAAATTTCATCACCAAGCGTTTTTTAATCGTCCTACTTAAATTCACCCTCTCAAGAACAACACGGAAGACCAGCATTGTGTAAATAGTTTAATTGGACATTGAGAAATCATCTAATTTTAAATCTGAGAACAGATATTTTTTGCTGTAAGCATACAATGCCTATACAGTGATTTTGGAAAAAATATTAAAAAAAAAACAAAAAAAAAAACACTTGCCAGTTTAATCCAGTTTTTATGAATGGAGTGCAGAGAGATCAGAAACCTATAGTGGCTATAATACTACAACTGCGTCTGATTTCTGATGTTTTAGTGTAGAAGTGACAGCTGTTGCCACGTCTAAAAGGCCTGATTCAGGTTTTCAGTTTTATTAAATATACAAAATGCAGGAAAAAGAGAAAACTATAAGTTAAAATATTCAAATGCTGTAGTACAGAATGATTTTTTTTTTGTTTTTTTAAACAATATGTACAATATTAGAAGATTAAAAAGTTAAAAGATTCAACCATTTTGTAGCAAAATATCTGTACATTTAACAAATGTTTTTTTTTTTTTATTTATATTGTTGCTTTTAAATAGAATTACACATAACAAGAAACTTGAATTTTCTTTTGTGCAGGTCATTATAGAACAACACGGAATTCAGTTTAAATAACAGGCCTTAAGGTGCATTCACGCTATTTTGTAATTACCGTAATTACGAGATGTCAACTTGTAAAAAGCCTTCACGTCCTCGTAGAGCTCGTAAGACGGGAATTCTCGGAGAGCTCCTACCTGTACCACGGCTGCAGATAGTGCTGCCATACAAACGCATCATTTCCACAGAGAACAGCTCCGAATATAAAGTCACATGGTGTCTTCTCAAGACTACGATAATTACGACATGGCGTGAACGCAGCATTTTCAATGATCTGACCAAGAACAAGAAACAAGTCCAGTTACGTCAACTGAATTCGATAAGGAACCTGATCTTCTGTATTGAAGAACAAGTACACAGGGAAGGAGGTTTGCTGTAGTGGTCAGCGGCTGTACATCACGCGCACAGTTAATGCAGAAAGTAGTGGCAAGTGCTTAAAATATATTAAGGAATATTCTGTGTTCAAACAATGTGGATAGACAATATATGTAAGCCGCCTATTACCACATACAATATATTCAACCCTCTGTGTATAAAACAAGATTCCATTTACAGTAATGCACTTCCAATGGACGTCTATGGGGACATTTGTCTTTGTACGAGGGTTTAAAAAGCAGACATACTGTAAAGCTCTTATTTTTTTTAAAGCATTTTTTAAGCTGTATTTTTTTGGAACTAATCTCACCCCTTGTCTAAAATGTAGGGTAATTTTAGCACTGAGACCGCTATTTGTGGTAGGTCAACTACTGGTTATTAATGTATCTCCAATTTTGGTAAAATCACCAAGTTACAGTCTCGAGAGATGTGTTGTATTGCTAGTTATAAGAGAATAGTAGATAGTAAGTGATTCTATCACAATATTCAAGTTAAAATGTAATATTAATCTTGAGGTTTTACTTTCAAAACTGTATTTTTACATTTATTCCTATTGCCCCATAAACTGCCCTTTTAAAAGCATTACTGTAAACCAGAGTTTTGCTTGTTTTTACAAACTGAGGGACAAGCTGGAATTTGTTTCTCTTCGCAGAGCTTCACCTGAATTGAACATGGAACATTAATTATTCAATGAAATGAACTTGCTGAAAATGCTGAAGTCTGATTCCAGGATTTTCTTAAAGGCTGCTGAAGTTCTTGAATCTCACTTCTGCACTTTGGTTTATGTAATTATAATCAACCCACAGTTTGAAGACCAAAGTCTAAAAGCAGTATTGAGCAGCTTTTTAAGTGGTCAACAGTCTTTCAGAAATGTGAGGTGCTTTCTCTCTCTCTGCATCTGCACACCGAGAGTGTGACCTCAGCTCACGGCCTCCTGCGGTAACACCACCGTGACTGGGATCGACACTTCTGATTAGCCTTGAATCAGAAAGTCAATTAGTGCAGCAAACTGACTAGTCCATTAGTTTATATAGATTTTTAAAAGGCCTGTTCCAATGCCCACACGTGTGGTCTTTGCACTTGACCACTTGTTTAAACGCATGACGCATTTCCTGCATGAAGACTGGAGGTTTGTGTAGAACTTTTGATTACCTGAAGAGACGCACTTACTTAGTGTTGTAAAAATGCAAGCTTTGTCTACATTTTCAACACTTTAAAAATAAACTACTAAATGTCTGTTCAGTAGTTCCTACGTAACAGATGACACTATTAATGGTCGTGCTACTAATTAAGTGAGAAAACTTGTGCAAGACATTATACGCTTTACTACCAAATTATATGTAAAGTCTAATTAATTTCACTTACAGTGGAGAGATTTTTCTCAAGTTTGATGAGTTCCTGTACACGATGAAAACCTTGACAATGAGCTTTCTGGGACAGTCTGGTGCTCTTACTTCCCACAAGTGGCCAAGACCTCAAGTGTGGGTATTGGAACTGGCCCATCATATATTTAGTGGTGGTGTTTTGAAGTGGATGAAAGAATCCTGCAGTGATGATGTATTTTTGAAGGCCAACCCAAAAATTTGCATCACCCCGGTTCCCTCGAAAAAAAAAAGCCAATAGGATTTGGACTTGGATTATAGCAGAAAATAAGCTGTGTGACCAACAACAGTTTATGATTCTTACATGTTTCTTCACAACTTTTATGAATTTTGAAGCCTAAATACAAATTTACAATCGCTAAATACAATATGGTCTTCAATTTCACAACGAACTCTTTCAGTCTTTATTTCAAAACATTTTCATTGAATGTGAGTTAGACCAGTTTGCAAGAGCTTGAGTATAAACACAATGAGGCCGTGAAAGCGGATTAGTTAATAGATGAGTTTACCGGTTCACAGTTGACAACCTCTTTAGTCCCATTTAGCCCAAGCTACTGTCTTTTTCAAGACAAGTAAAAGCTTTAAAAAGCATGCATTTTAAGTAGAATAAATGGAAAAATATCTTCTGGTTCCATAAGGATGATGGAATAAGAAGAGCTAATATGCTAAATTGTGTTTTGGTTTTGGCCTACAAAAATATGTCATCCCTGCAAGACTCTCTGAGAGGATTTTAGTGTGCTAACAGTGTACCAGAACTATCAGCATGGTAAAGCCCTCTTTGAGAAGCTACACCTCCGAATTCATCCTTTAAAACACCAACAACACATTTAAACACTTTACTACTGGACTTCAAATCACCTTCGGTAAGAAATGAATTTTCTCTTTGTTATTGTTACATTTGACCGTTGTGTGACACCCTGCAGCATCTAAAGCCCTCAACATTGCATTTTTACATTTAACATAGTTCAACTTTTCAAAATGCTTCTGAATGTGCACCATGTGAACAGCCCGATAAAACCGGGTCTGACAGACCCTTACGCAGGGCTTCTTTAAGACAGACTCATAGATTAGTCGTTTAGAGAACACACGATTGGTCGATTTTGATCTGTGGCGAAAGCACTGGAATGTAAGAGGCCTTTGTACAGGTTCATGATACATAAAGTGTTGGAACAGTTTTACATTCTGACACGTTCTTGAGAAAAACACTGATCTCGCCTTCTACAGTTTAAGCGCCATAAGATAAAAGACAGATCGAGACACTGTTTGTCTTATAAAAAATCACAGACAGAAGACTATGACTAAAACACATGTATGATTCAACACCTGACGGGACAGATGTTAAATATAGGCACTTGACTTTCAGACCTGCTGTCATCTTCATTAGTCCTTCTTTATTTTGTTCGGGAGCAGTTAGCTCCTCCTTCACTCCTCCAGCCCATCCAATCACATCCCCTCTGCCCTCATCACATGACCATCTCTGCACTGTTGATTGGCCGCAAATTCTGATCATCAAATCGTCTTCGAACGCTCCTCCTGACGGCATCAGCACGCCTGTAAGGCTGGTTTCTCAGATCTGATACAGGAGGCACAGAATAAAACAACATCAGTTGGAGAGTTCACATCTTCTGGACATGCTGGTGGTCAACTGGGCAAAGCAGCTTGAGTTTTTACTGGATTAAGTACTAAGAATTTTATTTCAGCTTCTGAATGTATGGAATGGAAGCACTGACACTCGCTTTGTTTTTTTTTTTTTTCAAGGTTTTTGAGAAAAAAAAACTGACAGTGGCCCCAAAACATATTTTAACTCACAAGTCACATAAAATGCCTGAATGTCACTGCATTATATAACAAAATATAAACACACGTGTCATCTTGCGCTCAAATGCTGCAGACACTTTTCTTTATTTCTTCTTTCATCCTTTTTGTTCAATGACTTTTAATAAACCAGTGTTTAGGTGGTTTTTAGTGTATGTACAGCATTCCTGTTGGTCATGGGTTCTATTCCCAGGAAAGTCAAGAACTGATCAAATGTGTTCCTTAAATCCAATGTCGCTTCGGATAAAAGCATCTGCCAAGTGCATAAATGTAAATGTAAGTCAGCTCTCCTCAGTTCACAGTCATCTCAGCAGAATGTGCTCAACTGATGCAGAAGGAAATGCATGGCCAATGAATTACAAGCCTGCAGCAATGTAACCATCCAAACTTGTAAAATATCCCATATAATATAAATTAATTCATACCATCAGCATGACTGAAATGTACACAACGGTTCAATAAACAAGAAATATATTTTGGGTAACTTACATTTTACATATAATATTTAAAAATTACATAGTCTTTTCTATTCAATTAACCTGTTAAGTCCGTTAGCAAATGCGACTGAACAATTGTTCTTGAATTCGACCGATCTGATTGCATTTGTTCTTGATTTAACAATTCACTGAATTCAAATAATCTGGACTGAGTCTGCAGTTAACAGTTCACTGATTTCACAAGTCTGGCTTAAATTACTTTAATATCAAAGTAAGTTACTAATGCCGAATATTAGGATTTATTATTGTTAAGGTCATGACTTTCAGTTGTTTGTGAACTAAATCTGATGTAAAATGGCAAGCTATTTAAACCCATTGTATGAAATGCTGGACATGTCTACATTTGTGTATTACAGTGTAAAGTTATAATAAACACAAATCAATGCAAACGATGCATAGTGTTCTTTTTACAGTGTTTTTATATGTTACATTTATATTTGTCAACACATTTTGTTTTTCCTAATTTTTATAGCCTATACCAGGGGTGGCGCACTCCGGTCCAGGAGAGCCCTAGTCCTGCAAACAGTAGCTCCAACCCTGATAAAAACCCACCTATAGCTTTTTTTAGCAACCATTCAAACATTGATTTGCTTGTTCAGGTGTGTTTGATTCGGGTTGGAGCTGAACTCTGGTATATTTTTTATTTTCATTTTGTTTGCACACTTGAATTATCAGTTATTATCAGTAGTTTTCAGTGTAAAGGCCCGTTTACACCAAGAACGATAACGATAAAGATATAGTTCTAAAAATCATTCTAAATATAAAAAAATAGCAGTGTCCACATAACAGCTATAACAATAACGATACAGAGAAACAATATTGTTGGGATCACTTTCTGAGCGTTTTTTTTTTTTTTCTGCTGTTGAACGATTCTGCCACTCAGCCCATCAGAATCCATTCTAATTTAAGGGATCGTGGATTTAAAATGGCTGACGACATTCCAGAGAAGTTAATCGAGGTCCCAAAAAAGCCACCACTGTTTGACAAGTCCACCCCCTTTTCAAGGATACTTTAAAGAAAATATTAGTATCTGCTTTTACTTTAGTATCTGCTTCTTATCTGAATCCTTCATTTTGCAAAGTTCTTTTTCATTTAGGGAGATCTTACAAATTGAGTGGCATTAATGAATTAAAGGTGACTAGTGGTGCTGGGCTAGATGGTATTGAAAATAGGTTTCTTAAATTATCCTCTCGTATACTCTTATGCATCCATTAATTTATTTAATCTTTCTTTGTCTACATGTGAGTTGCCAGATGTCTGGAAATCTGCGCGCAGTACTCCACTTCATACGGGAGGTTATGCACTAGATCTTAATAATTATAGACCTATATCTATCATATGCTCTACATCTAAAGTTTTTGAAAAAATAATCTATAAACAACTTTCAAATTATTTATGTATTAATAATATTTTGTCATCATCCCATTCCAGCTTTAGGTCTAATCATTCTACAATTACTTCATTAAGTTTACTGATGATGTGTTTTCAGCCTCAGATAATGGCAAACTCACAGGTGCAAGTTTTCTTGATTTAACTAAGGCTTTTGATTCAACAAAGAGAAGCCTCAAGGTTCAATATTAGGACCACTTCTTTTGTCTATTTATGTAAATAATCTACCATTAATTCTCAAAAATTGTCAGGTTCAGCTGACATTATGCCAGACTAGCAAACAGCATAAAATAAAATGACCTCAGGTATCCAGCGCTAGTTTTGACAACACTGACTAGCTTCCTTTGAAGTCTAGACTAGGGGTTGTTTTTATTCCACTATATTGCAACAAGAACTGCAAAAAAATGTTGTACACACTTTGAAACCGCAACGTGTGAGCTTAGAATAACAGACCGATAGCATTCGTTAGTGTGGACACAAATATAGTTATCGTTCTTGGTGCTAAGACAAGTTTTGGTGATAAAATAAAAACGCATAAAAAGTAACTGGAGTGATATTTTATTAGGGAATCTGTACTTTTACTCAAGTACCTGATTTGTGTACTTCCACCACTGATGAACTATCGTCTCTTAATTTCAACCTCTTGTTGTGTTGTGAAATATCTTTCATTCAGTACATTTATTGGCATTTAATGCAATGACATTCTGACATATATAAAGTGTTAATTTGGGGTCAGTGTACCTACTACAGAAGCTCGACTCAAGGTTTTAATAGCACTAATGAAGACTCGACTATCTCTAAGCGTGGGTCAGTTCAACATGAGGCTATGCAGGCAGAGTCTATGTGTCTCAGGCCACAGCATCACCTAATCAAACTAATTTACAAACCAATTCAGTTCAACAAGGTGTACATGAGTTCATGGAGACTGTTGAGGGTCAGACTTTAGGCCTGATGTGTGTTAAACAGAACGACAGATAGAAAGGGAAAACAAAGATGGCCTTTGTACTCAGAGTCAAAAGATCTACAGTGGGGGTGAGGAGAGAAAGATAAATAATAATAAAGAGAGAGATGCTTGCCAGGTCTGAGTAGCATCCAGTGGGGTACTACTGGAAGAGTTCCTTACCCTCCAGTGCACATTGGGAAATTTAGTAATATTATTCTTCTTTAAGGCTGAGTGGAGAGGAAACAAAAATGGAGGTTAGACTGGAGCAGAGTGGACCGTACACAGCGAGTAAAGCTGCCCAGGGCTCAAAGAGGAAAGGTCAAAGGTCAAAGGCAGGCGCTGTAGGGTGTTACTGAAGCGCTGCTGATACTGCGGTAATGAACTCTATGACTCAAGCTGCTCTGCACAATGGCTCCAGCGTCCAGATACAACAAAGCAAAAACTGACGTCTGCGTGGTCAGATCAAATTTTAACAGAGAAACCAATGACAAGGTGTCAAGCCTCCCGGAAGTGCATTGTTATAAGCCAGGAAGTACAGTAAGTTAAGCTCAAGCAGGCATGGTGGAAACCAACCACAAAGCTATTGTGAATCTCAAGAAATCGTCTTCCCAGTCATATTTCATAATAATAATAATGATAATAGAAATGCACATTTTGCATAAAGAGGATTATACCATTAGGATCTCCAGCATCTTAACCTTTTCATGACAAGTAACCACAACGCATACTTGTCTTCTTTTTAATTTTCTAAAGCAGTATGTGAAGCACTTTTTTGTTCATTTTACAGTAATGAAAATGAAGGAAACATTCTAAATGGCCGTTAAAATACAACCCAAAAACTGTATTTTGCAATTCTTCTTATGTTTTTGTGTTTCTTTTGATTTCAAGTTGAAATATGACCGGGACATTTCTAGACCTTTTTGGTGAGATTCAACATTATATTTGGCTACAGCAATAAATCTGAATGAGAAATGTCATTCACCCCATGCAAATGCGTACAGTCAGTGAAGCAAGTGAACCAAACATGCTTAGAAGAGAAAACCATCTCAACATGCTTCATGCAGCAAGTTAAACACACGTGAAACGCAGGAAGTCATGTGATATCAGAACGTCCCATCAGAGCAAAATAAGATGGAAGAAGAGTGAGAGAATGCAGAAAACCAGCATGATGCGAATGGTCCCCAAAAATCAGTGACATTATATATATTATACAATGACATGGACAAATGAACACATGAGCAAATCATAATGTCACAAACCATGTCCAAAACGCCAGTGTTATAAACATGACAACTTGATTTAATCGGCATAAAATGGGCAGATATGGTGTTATAGACTTACAGAGACTAATAATGGTGGATTTGGCTAATTAATAATGTTCTAAAAATGACAAAAATCACCTAGCATGTTCATTATTATTTAGAATTTGTTTTTGTTGTTGTATTTTACCTATTAATTTCCATTTTAAAGTTTTCGTAATTTTGTTCCGTTTTTGTCATTTTAATTAGTTATTGATTTAGTTTTAGTTGTTTTGTTGTCTATATAGTTTTTGTTATTTTTTTTTACCGCTTTAGTTATTTTAGACTATCAAGTTAAACTAAATGAAAATGAGAAATGTTGCTTTGAAAACTACCTGAAATAAAATAAGTTTATGTTTATTTTATTTGAAGTAATGACAGTGTGTGTGTGTTTTGTTTTCTGTAATGGAAAAATTCACTTCAACCCATTTTGGAAGAGTGATAAATGTTTGTCACTGACCTGTGTGGAATTTATATGGCAGTTTATTTGCAGACTTCTTTCTGCTATTTAAACTGCAGAGGGCGCCACAGCACGCTGATTCAACCAATAGTAGTTGCTTTTCTCAGAGAGGAACCTGACACAGAAGTTTAAACCAACACAGGCCACACATACAATCGAAATGTGCAGAGAAACAGAGATAATTCTAAACCCTGGTGTGTTTGGATGTTTGTGACATCAAATTTCCTCTTACATTTATGTTAAATGATGAATTTATGACACTCGATGCAAAAGAAATCTGTGATGACATCATATGACCCTGCCCAAAACCCCTTCATGCAGCAGTTTAGTTGGAAAAGAAATAAAAAATGAACACGCCCAGTACATCACAACCATTCGCCGACCCACAGGGAAATAAAACCAGGAATGTGAAGTGTGAAGGGGTGCACACACACACACACACACACAGAATGAAAGAGAGCAGCTTTATCCAGCGACCTTTAAAAGAGAGAGAGTCTAAGCTTTAGAAGTGGAGCTCCTCGTTGAAGTAACGCGAGCTGCGTTTGGCTGTGCGCGCAGTAAAGGGGGCAGTCTTCAGCACTGCGTCCAGACGAAACACACACATAACAAGACAAACAACACAGGGTTTAACTGCCAGAGCAACAAGCACAATGTTAGCACTTTCTACACAACAGCACACTCTTGTATAATCACATCGTACTAATAGCTATTATATAAAGCTGAAACTATTTCAATATGGATTATAATACATGTCTAAAATACTAATGCAGCTTTCAAGAGGGTTGCACATTAGAAAAAATACTTTTATAAGACATAATATCATTCTCTTCTTAAATATTTGGCTTATTATAGAGATTATGTTTTTTTCACAGTTAAAATTGAAATGAATTGAATTATTAAATAATGTGGTTTTGGAATATGAAAAGAGAGCTTTTATTCAAATGTGTTAGTATTTACATGAACATAATTATATGGATCTTTATCCGCATTCATACATATACTCACATAAATCAATATATACTGTAACAAATCTCAACTGCGTAATTGTTTATATTGTCACAATATGTTGCAATATTATCGCCCAGCTTTAATATGTTACTATAAGGCATAAAGTTAACATAATGTTTTTATGTAAAGCAGATCTGTGTATTCTGAAAAGCGCTATGAAAATTTGACTTGACAAGTGGACCTAAGGAAAAAAGAAATTATAAAAAAAAGTACAATATAACCCCTTTAAAGAGATAGTTCACCAAAAATGATCATCGTTTACTCACCCTCATGTCGTTCTAAACCCTTAAGACTTTCATTCACCTTCAGAACACAGATGAAGATCTTTTTGATGAAATCTGAGATCTTTCTGTCCCTCCATTGACAGCAATGAAACTGACACTCTGACACTTCAAAAAGTTCATAAAGAGATCGTAAAAACTAATCCATACAAACCGAGCAGTTTAGTCCAAATTTTTTGAAAAGACACAATCGCTTTACATAAAGAACAGATTGAATTTAGGCTTTTATTCACATATAAACATTAGCCAGCTAATATAAACCCAAGCTCAACCAAAAGTGAACAAACCTCTTGCTGAAGCTCAAATGTGCTGCATATCACGAGAATGAACCACATTGGTTCTCGCAAGTCAAGCGAACATGCTTGAGCTTCCGTTTACCACAACTGAAGTTGATGAATGTTTATATGTGAGCAAACACTTAAATTCAATCTGTTCATCATATCAAGCAATCGAGCCTCTTCTGAAAATTTGGACCAAACCTCTCGATTCAAATGGTTTTGTTTTACAATCTCCTTTTTGAGGGATCAAAATGGTAGCTGTATAGACTTCCAAGGGAGGGACAGAAATCGCATTTGTGTTTCAAAGATCTTACGGGTTTGGAACAGCATGAGGGTGAGTTATCAATGACAAAAGTTTCATTTGTGGGTGAACTAACCCTTTAAGACTGTACCAAACACACACTGTTTAGAAGAGGCACTCCAGCTCAGAGCTGTAAGCAGTAACAGCACACATTCAGCCTGTAATGACACTGGTCAGTAAAATGTTATTGATCAGTAAAGCTTTCCACAAGTCACAGACTAGAGCTGGTTAGTGGCTCAAACTAACATGTTACAAAAGTTCTAATGTTTTAAAGCCCACTGCATGCAGAACAGTTATGGGACGCCCCCAAAAGCAGAACACTGTGTGTTACCTGTGATGATGTCCTCAATGGCTCCGTCTTTACCCTCATACACATGTCTGCTGTCCTTCACCTGCTTCTTCCTCAGCTCCGCAATCAAATCCTGCTGCTGCCGCTTATTCTTATGAGAGGGAGACTGAACACACATACACACACACAATTAATGCTGAATGACTGTCATTAATCTACCAACATTTCCACTGGGTTTGCATGTTTTATGACTTTCCATAGACATAATGGGTTTTAAACTGTATTCGAATATTAACCTTAAACCTACCCATCACAGAAAACCTTTTTACATTCTCAAAAAACATCATTTAGTATGATTAATAAGCTGTTGACCTCATGGGGACCAAAACATTTACCCACAAGGACAAAGACTGCGGGGCATTTTGTCTCTGTGTGTGGATCAGGTAATACCTACGATACACACACACACAGAAGTTTGTTTTGCTATCTTAGTGAGGTCATTCCATAGGCGTAATGGTTTTTATACTGTACAAACTGTACATTCTGTCCCCCTACACTACCCCTACCCCTAAACCTACATCACAGAAAACATTCTGCATTTTTACATTTTTAATAAAACATTATTTAGTATGTTTTTAAAGCTATTTGAAATATGAGGACGAATGAAATGTCCTCATAAAACATGTTCTTGAGATTATACAAATTTGTGTCCTCATAAATCCTGAAAACAAGCACACACACACACACACACACACACACACTAAATAAACACATTCCATAGACTTCACAAATGAGGACATCCCCAAAATAGGTTTTGTCATATGTAGCTCACTTGTTGGTATAAATTTGTCCCCAAAATATAGCTACTCACACACACTTGTTGTCAATGATGGGTGAATAAGAAAATGTACTGGACTAAAATTTCTTACTGGCCATGAAAATGTGAAAATGTTTTCTCACATGATTCAGATTACTGGGGAGACTATCATGAATGATCTTGCGTTTAGGCTGCTAATAAAGTTACTGGCCAAGTGTTTTATTTATAATTATATAGACTAAAAATGAACCCACAGGAAAATAAAATAAAATAAAATAAAATATTTTATAATATAATATATAATATATATATTATATATGACTGATAAAAGATTCATTAAACATCATTTCAAATGATGACTTCCCTGGATTTGGATTTAGGGTTCATATTTAGCTCACTTCTGGGGCCAGTTTTGCCCCCAGATAATAGTTCCACTTCCCCGACACATGCGTACACACACTCTTTTTTTTTTTTTAATTTGTACCTTCTGATCCTCTAGTTCCATCATAGCTTCTTGCTCAATCAGCTTCTCCATCATCATCTGCTCGTGTCTTTTCCTCTGTTCATTATCCTCCTCTGCTTGCTGATAAAGAGAAAACATCAATCAGGCATTTGGAAGTTATGCAACGTGAGCGATGAATGCAGGTACTGGAGATGATTAGATGAGGCGAGACAGGTGGGTTTGTGATTGGTCGGTTTACCCTGTATGCTCTCACAAAGCGCACAAACACTGGGAAAAACACCGATGGTGGTGTTGTTTTGGAATTTTCTCCAAAGAATTTCACCACTTCATCAAAGGCATCCTGAGAGATTTAGATATGAAACGACATAAGAGAAATAAACAACAACAAGAGAAAATATTTCTATTATTCAGAGTCACATGAAGTTATTGAATCTTCAAATGTTACATTCTTCAGCCATTTTGCAGCTTAGTTTCAATAAATGCTCTATTTGGACTGGGGAGAAAGTGTGGAATTCTGAAAGTTATAGTATAATTTCATTATAAAATCAAACTGCTTAATTTCAAAAGATAAAGAAAATTATGATTCCTCATGATGTGACGTCTTTAAATGAGAGTCAGGTTTGATGAGCTGTGTTTTGGGTCATGCATGTTCACCTGAGCGATCTTGGCATCATCCTGAAGTTTTTTGAGTTTATTCTCATTTTGCTGTATGAAGTCTTTGAGCAGTGTGTTGTGACCGTGCATGCTGTACTCTCTCCTGGTCAAATCCATCCCTCTCTGCAGCTCCTTCACGTCTAATAAGACATTGTCTAGAGAGACTGAGGATACAGAGAGAGAATTCATTTACTTGAGATCGTTTAGACAAAACATGTCCTGTCAAAACTTGATGAGTGAGGAAATACGATCTGCCCTCTTTATCGTAAACATGCGACAGTTTCATACCTGCTGCAGCTTTCTCGACATAGTTCAGCTCGTTGTAGAAGAGCGACACCTGCTGGTATTTTTCCTTCACTACATTTGCAATATAGTGCAGAAGAGTGACCTTGCGGTCTGTTGATTTAGTATCTAATAACTGGAAAAAGAAAACATGCAAACCCTCAGAAAATTTGAACCCTCAAGTGTATGATTTAAATCACAGATGAAGAAAATATTTTGTTTTTCTATACTTTTTATACTTGATTTTTTATCATAAAAAACAACAGTCTAACAGAATTAAAGATAAAGGTCAAAATATGTGATAGTTGTTTCAATGTCATTTCAAAACATGCACGCTTAAATAACAGGTGACTTGAAGTTTGAGTAAAAAAAAAAAAAAAACCCTGAGCATGTAAAATGTACCAGGTCTAAGCTCTGCAGTTTGAAGCCGTATACCGCTCCTCTTTTACTGCTGTTCATGTAGTTCCCCAGAGCCAAGATGATCTGAGAGAGAAATACGCTTTCAGTAAAGACACGCACAGTCAGGAGAAAAAATAATCAAAACAGAAGTGAAACTCTTACTTCCAGAATCTTCTTGAGTTTTTGTGAGGACTTGATAGAGACAGATGCTGCAATGACGGCATGAAGTTGCTGTTAAGAAAAGGGTCCAAAATTATATTTTTGGTCAACAAAACTAGTTACTTTTCATGCTACGTTAAAAAAAATAAAGAGTTAACAGCTTTTTTGGAGAGCTTTGAAATAAGATTGACTTTTTCTAGGAACTAGTAAAGTAACAAAATATCTCAGTTTCTTTTTCAAATAAGTAAGGTAAGGTACTTTGTTTTCTCATGTATTGACTGACAGCTCTCCTGTCCCCATGTTCAGAGAAATCAGGAGTAAGTGCAGAGGTGCGAACATAATGGTTATTGAAATTCTAGATAAATGTGAGCATGCATTTACTCATCTCACCTGCACAAAAACAGATTCAGTATTCCTCAAAATGAATAAAAACAGTCAAATGCAAACTCAGAATATTACAGAAACCTGCAGTAATTAAATATGTTAAATAACACAAATTTACTTTATGTAATTAATCTCACTTTATTATGTTTTTGCTGCTGACCTTTGATAATCCAATTCAACCATACTAATAAGCAAAACAATGACTTTAGATAATTGACTTTGTGTTTCAATTTTTAGTTTTATTGCTGAACTAAGAGAGTTGAACTTTCTTCTCCTGCATCATATTCTTCTGTGAACTAGAATGGCTGTCCAGCTGAATGGTTTGCTTTGTCCTCTACTGAACAGGCTTGGAATTACATTTTCTTTTAGCGTAAGGCTTATTCACTTTTGGTGTGAAAGGGAACTTTCACAAAAGTAGCGTGAAAGTAACATAACATATTACATAAAAAGTAACTAAGTAACACAATATTGTAACATTTTTACAAGTAACTTTCCCCAACACTGGTTAACAACATTAGTTAACATTAACTAATAATAAAAATACTTCTAAAGCATTCATTAATATAAGTTAATGTCAATTTCAACTAATACATTATTAAAATGAACGTTAACAACAATGAATAAATACTGTATTGCCTAACATTATCTAATGGGACCTTATTGTTAAGTGTTTCTAAAAATTACAAAACATCTAAAGTGATATCATTTGCACTAATATAACAGTATGTCACAAGTAAATAATTTTTTGAGAACTTCTTTTTAGATTTTATTCACTGTAGTGTTGACTGCACTCATTGCAAAAATTTACTGCAAAAAATGTCAATCTCATATAAAATATCTATAAACTAAAACAGCTCACATAATACTGTAGTTTGACCTTTTTTACATTTCTAAAAAACTTGAGCAAGCCCTATTTTGCACTGTTCATGGAAAAAATCGTGCAAAGAAGGCATATGAAAGAATTCAAGAGACCGTGAGAAGGAAAGAAAAGGGTATGTGAGAATTTGGAGGAGATCCACGGGCATGTCTAGATTAGTTATCTAAATTTGCTAGGGTGATTTGAAATGAATACTGGAAAATCCTGCTTTATTCTTGACCAAATGTGCTGTCAGTGTGGTAAAGCAGCTCGGGGGTTGTGTTATTTACCGGTGTGAGCATCTGAACGCTCTCTGTGAAATTCCCCAGGAATGCCATGATGGTCATCTTCTGCATGAGACGCTCTATCTTGCTGAACTGGATCATGAAGCGATCCTCATCTGTCAGGTTCTCCAGAGGCTTGCGTTCCTTCTCGTACTGCCGCAGAACTTTCAGCTCCGCTTCCGTTGGAATGAACCTCATCAAACACTCCACGAAATCCACGGGCAACGTCCGCAGATCAAACCTGACACGCACACATATCAAAGCATTATCCTCATCAGTCTGATTACCACCTCCAGAAACTGCAATTGTCCACCATACAATTTTATGGTTAACCGTGATAAAGAATGTAGAAATATTCTAAACCATTTCTAGAGCACTAATCAAGAGATGATCATTTCTAGTGTATGTCGGCTGTGAATTACATTTGAATGGCTCTGCAGATCTCCTCGGATGTCTTGCCCACTTTTCTGAGGGTGATGGCCAGGTTTTTAGCCCTGTTGGAGTCCAGCAGCAATATTTTATTTGGTCCTTTCTGAGAGGTCTTCTGTTTGCTGGAGGTGATGTCAATGGCTGGACCCTGTGCTTTCGTCTTAAACATCTCCTCAAACTCATCCAAAGTGGAATTCAGATCCTGAACAGAAAAAACACAGTCACCATTGGCCATTAAATCCACTGATCTGATACTATACAGTGATAACAGGCAGTTTGAAACCTTAAAGCAGATCAACATGCAACTAAAGAATAAGCCAGACATTCAGTATATAGAGAAAAACAAATTATTATTTCTCCTCACATCATAAAAATGGACAGTCTAATAATGTGTGTACTAATTCACATCTGTAGTAATCCATTATATGTATTGTACTTGAAGCCTTTATTGTATAAACTACAGATCAAAAGTTTGGGGCTTGGCTAGATTTTCTTGATGTTTTTGAAACAAGTCTCTTACGTTCACGACGGCTGCATTTATTTGATTAAAAATTCAGTAAAAACAAGAATATTGTGAAACATTTTTATAATTCAAAACGACTGCTTTTTTATTTAAATACATTTTAAAATGTAATTTATTCCTGTGATCAAAGCTGAATTTTCAGTCTTCAGTGTCACATGATCCTTCAAAAATCATTCTAATATTCTAATAATATACCTCAATGACCCCAAACTCTTGAATGGTAGAGTCTATAAATGCATTATTTAATGCATCAGAGTACACATGGTAATGCATCATTTTCATAATTGTAACCTCAGGTGCAATACATTAAAAAAAATAACCAATTCAGAGTGACTCTTGTAAAGAATATTATACATTACAACATATAACACAAAACTGGGTGTTGATCATGATAATGCACTATACTCTAAGTTAAGTATAATGCATTAATTATGAAATTAATGCACTATTAAGCCTTCATAACATATGTACATTACAGAAAGCATTACCCTCCAGATTATACTGTTATATTAATTTTCAGTTATCAGTTATTATATTATTATATTGCAGGATAAGAATTTATTGCTTAGCTAATGTGCTTTTTTGTACTGAAACAAAGTACAGTGCCCAGTTTCAATTTTTTTTCCCCATATGTTTTCATAACTGCGTCTGTCTCACCTCAAGTATTCTTTCGTCATCGATCTCGTTGAACACAGTGCCGTTGATCTGATTGGGTTTCAGCGCCACCCAATTAAACACCGGCATACGAAACTTAGTCTTGATGGGTTTCTTAATCTTCACAGCTACACGACATGACAGAAAGAACACATCAGCATAATACAAATTACACAAACACAAAACATGCAGTCTGATCTACTGAGTGATGTGGAGCTATTTTGTGAACAGCAGGCACAGATAGGACGGCTTTCTCTGAACGTGTCCAGTGCACATACATCAGTGTTCGTGAGGGGGAAATGCGTGAACATGTATCTAGGCTAAAAGAGCTCTCGTCTCTCATAGAGTTGACATAAAAAGTCTACACACCCCTATTAAAAGTGCAGCTTTTTGTGATGTAGAAATGCATCAAAGTAACATTTTGTCAGATGTAAGTTGGTGCTGATAAACCCTGAATGTAAAGATGTAAAAACAAGATGAAAACTTATCAAGGATACTAACAAGTGACTTACAGTAACAGAAAACTTACAGTAAAGGAGCTGCAGGAAGTATTGCTGCATGTGACAACAATATCCTGTATTCTTCTTATATCTGGACTATAGTGGCCAGACAGAAGCCATTACTCACAACAACACCAAAAGAGGTTTGATTAAATTTAGATAAAACTACATGGCAAAATGTTTTATGGTCTGATCAAATCAAATTAATTTTTAGGCCATCATTTCTAAAGGTAATTTTGGCACGAACATAAAACTGCCCATGAGCCAAACAACACCATACCCATGGAGAAGCATATGAGTGCAAGCATCATTATATTTCAGCTCAGACTGGCCCAGTAAAGATAGAAGGAACCATGGATAGTGCCAAATACCAGTCCATTTTGGCACAAAACCTGCAGACCACTATTGAAAATCTGAAGATGAAGAGGACTTTCATCTTTCAGCACGATAATAACCTCAAACACAAATCTAAGTCAACAAAGGAAAGGCATCAGAAGAAGAAGGTGGTTTTGAAATGGCCCAATCAGAGCCCAGGCCTCAATCCAACAGAATAAATTTGAGGAATGACTTGTAGAGGGCTGTAGATCCCCCGCAATTATGATCAATCTTTTGCAAGGAAGAGTTGGGGGGGGGGGGTTGACAAATCAAGATGTGCAAGATTTTTTTTTTACCTTAAAAGGGATAGTTCACCCAAAAATGAAAATTCTGACTTGAGGGTAAATTATGACAGCATTTCCATTTTTAGGTGAACTATCCCTTTAAATGTTTCTATTTATTTGTTGTATGAATTTTGTTGGTTTCAATATTACATTAAATGGGAAAAATAATCTGACGGGATTTTACTTACATTAATTTATACATGATAAGTCACATATATTTATGCAGCACTTAACACAATGCAGATTATTTATTTTACATTTACCAGACACTTTTATCCAAAGCACCTTACAAGTGAAGCAATTAGGGAACCTTAGTCATGGTATCGAAGGTGGAGAGAGTGCTGTTTATTCACAATCCTCACTTTCAATTCCTGCCAGCGTGGGAATCAAACCAACAACCTTCAGGTTAAAAGCCCAACTCCCTCACCATTAGGCCACGACTACCCCGTGGAACTTTCAGAATAACAGAATTAAGGAGGTAAACTTCTTCAAACATAAATTCTGCTGTTAAACGGCTCTAAAAAAGATAATAGTGTCATTATCAAGGCAGTTCAGTGTTGATTGAGTGTCGATGTTACAAAATTCATCAATTATGAAACAAAGTCGATTCTACTATAAAGCAGCTCTACAAAAGACAATAGTGTCATCATCTAACTCAGTTTTGAAAAACGTTTCAATCATACACCAAACATCTCAAATAATGGATTTCATACATCTAAAGGCTTATTTTAATAAGGGTGTGTAGACTTTTCATACCCACTGTAGCCTTATGAATATCATCATGTTGGAAGTATATGCTGATCCTAAATCACAGATGAGCCCATTTTCCGATACTGAGACTACAGAATCACAGGAAAGATAAATCACAAATGAGATCCCAAATGTCCAGCAGCTTCTCAGATGTTTCTCCTGAGAAAAATACACCAGCTGTTTCTCCTCTAGAGTTTCAAAACTCTCAAACTGTGCTCAGATTTGTCAAGATACCAAATCCCTCTAAGAGAATGATCTGAGCTGTTCATTTATTAGCTCTGTACTCTCATGTCTATACAGATTTTTGAAATGTGACTGAAAACTGCATCTCTGAGCAATAACACTGTCCTGTGTGTTTAGGAAATGAGACAGATGCTCATGGCTGTTTTTGGTTTACACTAAAAGGATGTGACTCAAACAGCATCTTAGTGTGAGAATGAGTCAAGTGTTGGGTTTCCTTCATTTATACAGGTTCATACTTCATAAAAACTTCCAAAATGATCTAGACTGCATCTGACTCAGACCTAGCAAACATAGATTACAACATGCTTGATTAAGGCTGAGTAAGATCCAACAATATTAATCTCTGATCAAAGGTGACAAAGAAGAAGTGAATGGACTGTCCAGTCCAGATGAGGGTTATGGGTAATAGGATGGTGTGATTTTAGGCCATTCAGTAAAGTGTGCTCAGAGAAAACAGATAAAGTCTCAGTGTGTGTAAAACATTCCAGAATTTAGGCAACTATCGTCTTATCCGACGATCAGTCGCCTGTAACGGCACGGAACACTGTTTCAACATGCAAACACAACACAATCAAACACTCACACAGAGGGCATGGTATTTTTAGTCTTACTGCCTAATGATGTACATACATTCATTTAATTCTGATAAAAATGGCTAATAAAAGTTAAGTTAGTTTGAAAAAAGCTTGTGGAGGGTTTTGTGTGTGTGTGTGTGCAAATGTCAGTTGCTTGACATACACAGATATCTAGGCATTTGTGAGTATGGCTTAAAATCAGAAATGTATTCATAGTATTGTATAAAAACAAATGTAAATGATGTCCATACTTAAAGGTTTGGGATTTTTTGTTGTTGTTGTTTTACTGTGCTGTAACAATATTCAGTCCTCAAGGGGGTGATAGAATCACATTTACACAGGAGGTGTTTTTAATCAATTAACTAACTATAACAATTTAACTGACTAGCTAAATCAGCAAGATTCTCTCTTGTTCTGCCATAACAGTAGAAAAAATAATAGAAAATAATAGAAGAAATGTGACATATTGTTTTTCACCAGATTCCTTGAGTAACTTAATTTGAAAATTAATCACTGTAGATTCACTTATTTAGAAAATAAAAAAGAAGAAGAAGAAGAAGAAGAAAAGTGGCTATATTCGTTACAAGAACCAACTCAAAATGGTTAAAAAGTCAACAGAACTAAAATAATAAATAATTATTATAAATATATATATATATTTTTTATATAATAATAAAAAATATTAAACTTAATAAGAAAAATATTGTAATAATACAATTGAATATTTAATAAAACAATATTAATAAAATTATAGTACAACTATGCATTTAGTGTACAAATATATAATACAAACATTCATTCTTTTTCAAACATTAAACCATTAATCCAAACATTAAGATTTTATTTTGGCAGAAAATCGCAGGGAGTCATTAAACTTTTATAATTGGTTCTCGTTACAAACTGGTGAAATGTGCGGCACTGACACACACTGTTTTCAAATGCACATTATAAGAGACTAAGACATAGATCGAGTTTGTGTGGAGCAGCATTTACTGTGAACTGAGCTGCTGAAAACACCGGATCATGTAGATGACCAAGTAATTTAAGTATGAAATAGATGAAATCGCAGCCTTTGTGATGTAATAATTGCACTATTATACCATATCACGATTTTGACTTTCTTTTGATATATATCGTGCAGCGCTACACAGCACAGACATGACTGTAGAAGAACAATGCTGAGAACGAAATATGTATTTGTGTTGCGAAATGAGTTGTGTTATAGGTGAAATTGCGCTTCGACTGCTAGAGCGACTGTGTTTACTAGAGTTCTACATTTCTTAATGGCAAATAGATCTGGAGTTGATGTGAATTGTACTTTTGTTTTCCATGAGGTTGCGGTTCATGGCTTGAGCTCTGGAAACAGGGATTTTGTCCACTGTGGAGAGTAGAAATAAGAGCTTATATCTCATGGAACATGTGGTCTCATAGACTGGCATTAGAGTCCTGTTATTTGCTGAACTCTGTAAGCGAGGTCTAAAGAATGTTCCTCTCTGGTTTTTAAACGGTAAGGGAAAAGTTCTGCAACACAGTGTCCAATTTCATTCCCAGTTTCAAGAGGAACAACCAGCAACGCGGCTTCAGGGTTGTTGTCAGATCAAGATTGCAGAGGAACTGAGTGTGTTGTCTTACAGACTAAAATACCATGACCACACGCACAAAAGACTAAGCACACACAACACGACACAGCAAACCTACAGTACAGTTTGATGGGTCCCTCTATGGCAGCACAACAGGTAGAGCAGAAATAAGCAGAGAGAAAGAGGTGGTTACGAGCAGACAAAACACAACCTCTGATTCCAAAGATTTGATTGGCATTTTTCAATAGAGTGTATTTCCAGGGAAATTCCTAAAGACCTGCATTGTTTTACAAGGAATGATAAAGATCAGAGAGAGGTTACACACCAACAAACTGTGGATTAAAGCAAACCTGAGAGACTTTTTACTAATAAAAAAACAAAACAAAAACAAGGTAAAACAAGGTAATAAAGGATTACTCAATTGTCAATAAGGAAGATTTACTAAAAAATTGCTGAAAATGTAAAAATAAAATGCTATAGTTTTGTGACACTAATGATGACGAAAATTCAGCCTTGCCATCACATCACATTTTAAAACATATTCAAATTAAAAATAGTTGTTTTAAATGAATATATTTTACAATATTAATTTTTAATTTAACTATTTTTGTTAATCAAATAAAAGCAGCATAAAAGACTTCATTCAAAAATATTTAAAAAATCTTTCCAACCCTAAACTTTTGAATGGTAGTGTAAATCTTGAGAATGTGCATATAGTATATTTAAACATTGAGGAATCATATTAACCAAAGGTCTTTTATGACCATATGTCCACTGTTTCAGACTCACATTATAATAATGAATACTTACTGAAATTCTTAATAAATTACATAGTGAAAAACAGGGCTTGACATGGACTCTTTTGCTGGCCACAATTTTGACATCGATTGTATGGGGAAAAACTGCCATATAGATATTTTTAATATTATCTCATAATTTGGCAGCAGGTATATTAGGCTGTCACTTTAAGACCTGATGCACAGATCCATTATACTGCTGTGTTTTCTTTCTCAGCTGTTTACGTTCACTTAAAACATAACTGACTGTGTTTACGTGGCCAGGGCATTGTGAAATTGTTTTGTGCGTATTTAACTGTTTAAGCACAATAAAAAGAACTCAATTTAATACAGAGACGGCTTTATGTGCCCGCACTTTGGATGTGAGCACAAAATCTGTGGGAATGAGTAAAATTATACGCAATACGAGCAATCCCATTCCAAAATGTCAGAGAGATGAGAGAGAGAAAGTGCAGCTGGTATTGTGTATCTTTTCTGTGGAAATGAGTATTGGAAGAATTTCAGATATTTCAGTATCTATATGTATACATTGCACTTAGTTCATTATTTCAGAAAAGACTACAACTGAAAAAAAATGTATATACTTACATATTAAATTCAACCCGCTAAAGTGGCTAGTAGGAGTAAGCGCAATACACGCCACTGCTGCAATACACCCATTTTGGTGAAAAATACTACCACTCCATGTCAACTAAGGTCAATGTACTAAAATTGAAAGACACTGATCTGATGTATAATCAGAGAGCTGATATAATGACTCAAGACTTCAGCAGAATAGAACTGATTCACTTGAGCGTGCTCAGACATTAAACCTGTTACAGGAAACTATAGAAAACAGCTTGAGCTGTGATGATTGTTATCATTCTCAGAGACAGTGTGACAGTGGCTCCAGAGACCCGCAGCCATTCTGAACTGATGCATGAACTTTAAACACAAACTAATGCTTACTTCAGAATACTTAAGAGCTTTTGGGCATATCTGGGTCTAAATCACAAAGTTTTTTGTTCATGTGACGTCTCTCTGCTGTACTGTACACTGTAAACCCCGGATAAATTCCTTTAACTCAAAAAATTTGTGGCAACTGACTGCCTCTGTTTTTGTAAGTTTGCAAACTTAATTACAATCATTGCTAGTTTTTTTGAATAACTGTAAATTACAAGTAAACGGTTTAAATCAAAATATATATTTAGTGTTTTGTTCATCTTAATTTAATGCAACTCAAAGTGTTTAAGTAAAATGTAAACACGAATAATTTGGCAAAACTCAAAAAAAAAAATGAGGCAATCAGTTGCCTCAAAATTTTCAAGTTAATAAATTTTAAGCAGATTTTTATATTGTACTACTCACAATTTAATTGTTCTTAACATGTTTGAAATGTTTGTGTACACTCATAGATTTAACTTAAAATTATCATATAATCCCAATGTGAACACTTTTATTGGTGTAAAATTAGCTAGCTAATTCAAAAAATGCTAACTTGCTAATTTGTTAATAAATAGAAATCCCAGCCCAGTTTTGGTTAAACTTAAGTTCGTCTAAATTTAAAAAAAAAAATAAGTTCATAAAACTCAAAACAATGATACAGTTCAGTTTACTTAAAAAAAACGCCACTAGAGGGCATATGTTTGAGTTCCCTGAACTCTAAACTTTAATGAAGTTGTAAACACTCAAAAAAATATTTAGTGTTAACTTAAATCTCTGATAGAATTTGAATGAATTCAAAAATAATAGTAAATAACACTAAACACTAAGTCAATAATAAATAACACTTTTTTGGCACATTTTGAGTAAAATGTACTGTCCATTATAAGTTAGAAACTGTTTGGGTTTACAGTGTATCATACTTTGTGTGATACTAGCTGTACATAACTGTTATGGTTTTGTCTTTAGTGTTGAGCAGGTTCCGTTACCTGCCAGTCCTGAGTTCATGATGACGGTGGGCGATCCACAGCCTGGAAGTGGAGGGGCCATGGGGGGTGGTGGAGGAGGCATAGGGGCAGATATATCCACAGCAGGGCCTGGAAGAGGAGGAGCAGGAGGAGGAGGAGGTGGGGGAGCTGGTGCTGGAGCAGCAGATGGTCCGTTCGGTACTTAAAAAGATAAGAGGAAGAAGGAGAAATTGTTTCATTTTCCTAATGAGAAATCTAATTTCTTTGATTTTGAAATATGGACATTTCAAAGAAAAGGCTTTCCCTGCTGAAAATTCCAGGATAAACTGGAACTGCACTGCACCTGTTTCTTGTTTAGTTCATTGGTTTGTGTTAGTGGATATTGACCCTGTTTTCTGTTAGTATTTGTTCTGTTATTGTTGCATTTACCTGGTTGTACTGTTCGTTTGTTTTGGGTATTTGAGAATCCTGACTATATTATTTTTGAGTGTGTGAATAAATCGAGACTTCTGCAGTTAGATCTCTTTGACACTGACTCTGCTGGCTGGAAATGTCAAATCTAGAGCGCCAAACATAGTGATACAAGTAGTAGTTCAGAAATAGAGGGTGGCCACTCACTTGACGCCGGCATAGGAGGAGGGGGAGGGGGTGGCGGAGGTTCAGGCATGGGCATACCATGTGCCGCCCCGTTAGTCACACCTTTGTGACTGACCACACCCTCACCGGACAGCCCAACTACACCCTCTGACCCTGTTAGATGCCCGTTCCCCTGTGGAGGGGACGTCAGAATGGCTATGTCCCCATCCCCTTTCTTCTGGATCTTAATGGTTCCCTGTTTTTCCAGCTCATGGATTTTCTTCTCCAGGTTGCACTGTCTCTGAATTGCCTCGTCCTTCTCCTTCACCATCCGCCGTAAGGTGTGAACCTGAGTGTTGGCGTCTTTATACACCTCCTATGATCACAAAGCAGGAATCAAAGTTAACAAATGTAATGTAGAAAGCATTTTTTTATACTTTAAAGTAGGGTTTCCCAAACAGGGTTTGGTGGGTTGATGAAAAGCTAATTAATCAAATGTAACATTAAAATAAATATATGGGGCTACACAATTAATCACAATAACATTGAAATGATAATCTAGCTTAGAGTGATTATCAAATCAACGGCTGCGATTTAAGTATGTATTAGTTTGTTGCACTGTGTGTTTCAGGGTAAAATGTGATGTGATACTGTATGCTGATAACTTCTTTTTATAACATTATCGCATATTACAATTGTACAATTAATATATTGTACAATTGTTACAATAATACAATTAATATATTGTACAATTATTACAATAAAACAATTAATATATTGAATAATTATTACAATAGTACAATTGTAACAATATTTCTGTTATCCATTTTGTATAATTAGCATTAAAAAATAATACTAACTGTTCAAATTGAATTATATGGCAAAATAATCACAATTTCATTTTTTGGCAGTCTTGCTGTCTGATCAGGCTGATAAAAAATTATTTTAAAATAAAAAGAATTAGAATAAAACAGAAAATAAAAAAAAAGAAAATATTTAATCTGTTTTCTTGCATATCATGTGACCATTAGCCGACAAAGAAACTGTGAATGTGAATGTGTTGTTAATTTTTTTAAAAATATTAACTCAAAATATCAGAGGTACTTGATGTAAATATTTTATATCTAAGGGGTTTGGCTGACCAAAGGTTTAAAGCATATGCTATTGATTTTTTTTTCCTTGACACTAAAATAATAAAAACAGAGGATTTAATGGATTTCAAGTCAACATGAAAAAAAACTTCTTTTTGAATGGATGATTAAATAGATAAAAATTTAGCATTTAGCATTAGAATAAAGCATTTCACTAGAATAAAGCCAGACCTGAATATGAATTTGCACATATATGAAAGGTAATGCTTTAGTTGCACTTTATTTTAAATGATGTGCACTTACAGAGTACCTACACAAGAAAGTAAAGAGTAATAAAAGGTAATTACATGTGATAAGGTTAGTTAGGCTAAGTTAGTAAGGTTAGTTATTACCCAGTTATTACACTGAAATTATATAGAATATGTACATAGTATGTACATGTGGAAAAGGACTGTAAAATAAAGTGCTACCATTTCTTCTCATTTCATCTCATCTTGTCATAACCTTTGTTACATTTACTAAATTACTGTTATGCAAATTGCAACTCAGAAACTCAAGAGGAAGTGATGAAAGGATTCATCTTTTACCCGAATAGATTCCAGTTCTTTATTTCTTTGCATGAGTTGTTTCTCCAGCTCAACGATTTTCGCCATCGCCTCATTCTCTGTGTCCTGTAACTTCTCTGTCAGCTACAAAAAAACACAAACAAGAATCAACAAGTATTAAGACTCCAGCTACAGAACATAGAGTTATTAAAATAACAAATAAACCATGCTTACAAGACATTTGAGTTTTCCAAATTGCTCAGACATGAACATTGTGCTTTAAACAGAAAACTAAATTCTTAATGAACTCAGGCAGTGTTGAATAAATATTTAACTTAAGAGTCACAGTAATTATCACTTTAGTATTCATACACCTGACTTGGACCTTAAAAGATTCTCGCTGCTTTCATTTCATAATATAGTTTGGTAAGAATGTAGCACTGCAAGGATTTCAAATAAAAATTATAATCACAAAAAATGATGACTTTAGTATTCATGAATGCTTGATAACTCTATTAAGAATGTTTGCACTTATGCAGTGCACTAAAAAAATCAATGCCGCTCTAATGAGGAAATTACCCCAGGAAGTTATCCTTTGACCAGATGGGCCAACTGTCAAAAATGATCAAAGGTCAAGCTACATGTATGATTGGGTCACACTTGCTAAAAAACTTAATCAAGTTAAACTGCTAATTCATTGTGTCAGAGATCTGGTTATCCACATATGAATGCGTACATATCATAATGAAAATTTCATAATATTAACTGAGACTACAGCGCAAATATTGGCAATTTTTGAAAACAAGACAAGGGTCTTATTGTGCTGCAGAGTAAAACTGAAACCTTAATGGCAAGCACTTAAATGATTGTTTTTCAGGATTTTATAAGACATTGCTGAAGACTGTTGTAAGGTAAAAACATTACTAACATGAGACATGTTCTCCTCTAGTTCCTCCACTCTCTCCAGCGCCGCATTCTTGGTCTCTGCGTCCTCCAACAGAGCCCCAACATCAAACACGTTATCCAGGTATGCTTGAATCTGCACATGCAGTTTATCGCTCTCGGTGTGCTTCAGTTTCTACTCAGAGAGACACAGTGAGAGAGGGAGAGAGGGATCCTTTTGCAGCTCACTCAACAGTTAGACTGATACTGAAAACATTAGCATCAAAAGAAGCATTTCAGAAGGTTTACTTACGTCCAGATATTCGTCCAAGCCCAGCTTTGTGAAGTCGTACTGTAAGTGCACTCTAAAATTCATGTCTTCCACAGAATGAACCACAATGTTAATGAACTGCATACAGGCAACCTGCAAGACAACATACCCCGAACAAAATTTAAACCCACTAAAACTGAATAACTGAAAATGAATTACTAATGAAGAAACCTCTGAAAGAGATATGCAAAATATCTTTATTATTGCTGCAATATGTTGTACTGCAATGCATTGCTATATAAAAAGGCTAAAAAAAATCGATACATTAAAGACCATCTATCATTCACAAAATTCTTCATTTCCCTTAACTTTCACATGTGTGTTTATTTAGTATGTTGGCTTTTTACATGCTTATTACACATATAGGAAATCTCAACAAGTTGAATGCCATAAAGGTGTTGTTGTTACACATACTACATGTAGTTACTGTATTAATAACTGTAAATTATGCATAATTACATTCAATTAACCCTAAATCAAACCCTAACCCTATAGTAAGTCAATACTTAAATACTTAAATGTATAAATACACTGTAACACGGACACCTTAAAATTGTAACGGGTGTAGTCCAGGGAAGAAGCGCTCAACAAAAGGAAGTCCAGAACAGAACTCAGGGTTTAAATACAAATGAACAAGACTAATCTATTTACGTGCGCAGGTAAAAAGGCTGTGATAATATGACGCCATGTTCTTATAATGCAGATTAATGAAGCTCTTATAGGATGTGAGACATTTCTGCAATAATCTCTTTGTTTTTAAAATTATATTTCACAGCTGAATACTGTCCATCAACAGCAGTGTTGTGTATCTTAGAAGATTAATAACCATGATTGCAAATGCATATGAGTATATTTGGATGTTGTTCTAACACATACCATGAAGTCGATGTTATTGTCTTCATTCTTGAAATGCTCCATGAGTTTCTCAAACCGCTGATCTTCTGAACACACCTGCAAAGCAATAAAGAAAGAACTCAGGCAGTAAAATAATGTCCAGAGAAACCGAAAATGAGATTTTGATGCCAGCAAAATAAGATCATAGATATTTCAAAAACACCTTTATCCAGTACTTCAAATTATTTCACAAATCATCCCCTTAGGAAATCATTTTAGCTTGATCTCTCCTCCCCAGAAACAAGAGATATGACTAAATTCAGAAGGTGTGGGGATCCTCCCACTAAACGAATCAATAAAAATGTGTTTAGCAGGTGTCTGTCAGTCTAAAATGCCACTAAAACTCAGCTAGGTACAATTATGTGTCTTGTGTCTTTTAAACTATGATTGGGTGACTTCTGGAAAACAGATTACAGCTTTTAATCTGTAAACAGTGTTTCTATAATTCTATTATCTGAAGCAGTGTTTTTGTGACAGAAGTATTAGTTCCAGTGTTTCTGTACCTCTTTGAAGTGATCAAAGGCAGAGAGAATGATCTCATGACCTCCTCGAACCAGACACACGGCGGCCAGCAGCTCCAGCACCAGAGCTTTAGTCCTGCGCCAGCAGAGAGCAGTATCACACGTATTAGAACCTTGGCATTTCTATCTCTTAAGCCTTGTTCAGACTGTCAGTCCAAATCCGATTTTTGTGCATATCCGATTGGAATCGTACTTAGTAAGTGCGAATGGCAAAAAAATCACACCAAATGCTATTTTTACAAATCCGTTTCAAGTATAAATGAATGAATAATGAATAAAAATGAATCAAGGTTTCCACAAAAATATTAAGCAGCACAACATTTTCAACATTGATAATAAATGTTTCTTGAGCAGGAAATCAGCATATTAGAATGATATCTATAGGATCATGTGACCCTGAAGGCTGGAGTAATGATGCTGAAAATAGAGCTTTACAATCACAAGAATAAAGCACAATTTTAAATATATATTCAATAGTAAACAGTTCTTTTAAATTGTAACGATATTACAAAACATTACTGTATTTTGGATCAAATAAACGCAGCCTTGGTGAGCATTTAAGACTTCTTTATCTAAATTAAAAATCCCCAAACTTTTGAACGGTATAGTGTAAAAAAAACAAAATTCAACAAAAGAATCATTTCTCTTATTTATGTCATCTACTCTGATGGAGTAAAGAAGCCCTCCACATGCACACACAGATTAAGGAGTCTGTTGTTATAGCTGCCAGTATTTATGACTCTGAAAGAGGAGTCACAACCCACATGAATTAAAGCAGTGGATTCTGGGAAAGTGCTCTTTCTTTCACAGACACACACACACACACGCACATTTGCTCCGACTCAATGGGTTACCTGGGATTCTTATTGTTCAGACTTAGTGCAATTTCATTCACAGCATGAGGGTGAGACATGACCATGTTGAATCCATACTGAGAGAGACAGAAAGAGGACTAATTAATAAACATAGCAGGAACTTCAAGATTTATTATCTGAACATAAAACATGATAAACACCAAACAGCTTTTCATTAATATGTGTGTGTCTGTGTGTGTGTACGGGTTGTCTGTATATGTGAGGCCTGAAATGTCTTCACGAAATAAAGTGAAACCTGTTGGGTTTCACTGTATGTGATTTTGTTTTTCGTTAAATCTAATAATGTGTTTTTGTGTTTGTGTTACAGATATAGCAAATATCATTTACTTAATATAAAAATCAATCCCATCAGGATTTCAGGACTTTTTTTTGGCAATCAAAATGACTGATTTTGCAACGTGATCTCATGAGAATAAGTGTGTATTTTTACATAAAGTGTGGTTCTGCTACACATACATTTACTTACGTTTTCATACACACAAAAACGTATAATATCGACGAATTTATAGCACTAAAAATGACCTAAAAATACCTAAAATTACTTACGTATTAACAGCAATAAAACGTGAATTATTTACATTTCCAAGTGTGAATGTGTATCGTGGCATTAATTGTGGTACTAAATAGCAGCATTAATGTTTATTAATTAATATTGCATTTATTAAAAATAAATCTACTTAATATGAAATAACATTTCTGTTCTTAACCTGTGCTGCAAACTCGTTTAAAGGGATTACACAATGTTAAACAAGACTACATTTTAAAAACTGAACGTTTGAACGTTTCTGCAATTGTTTAACCACTTTGTAATATTAGTTTGTTTGCTGTGAGACACAAAAGATGTTTTCTCCTATACAATAAGATATACCAAAACACAACATAAATTCACAAATCACATTAATTGTATTTGTTCACTGTACTCCAGATCTTTAGAATCCATATGTTTATAAGGAACAGATCCAAATTCAGCCCTTTATCCATCAATCTTCATCTTCACTCTCAGTCAAAGCGCGCTCATTATGATTCAAATTTGAAAGTTGTGCCCTCGAGAAGTGTCACGACATGGTTTATGGCACTGGTATAGAACGCTCATTGGTTCTCACCTGCTTCATCACCAATCGTGACATGCCGTGTTTCAGTGATTGACATTTGAAATGAGTGCGCGCCTTCACAGAGAGAAGCCGGATTCATATTTTAATGGATTTAGAAGTTAAACTCTGCTCTGTACTCTATTAAAAAAAACTATTAACATAAGCGAGGACTGCGACTTTTTGACATTTTCACACTAAATAAATTATTATTTGCTTGTTATTCTTTCATTTATAAGTAGTTTTAAGAAATGGTTATGTGTAGGTGTAGGGGATTAGCGGCTCAAAATATCGTTTTAATGCTATATTGTTACTAAAATTGTCATTTTTCTACATATTTCGGTCCATTATGTTTTATTCTTTTAATATTCGGTATAAAATAGGTATGTTTAGATTTGGGGTGGAGTTTAGGGACCTTACATTTATCTATAAAATGTCAAAAGGAAAATTATAAATATATCTTTATGACATGAAAGATTCATAAATATTTTCTGCATTTCCGCTGTAAAAAAATAATAATGCTACGTTAAAAAATGCTGCCAATACGTCCACATTGTATATTTTAGCACCTATCTAAACGTACAAAAATGTATGTTTTGTGTACCTACGTAGGCTGGATTTTGTGGCAACAATTTCCATAAATTTGTGGAAAATTTGCATTTTTTTATCCCATATCGATCACATTTTGTGTCAAACGGCTAATTAGGCAGGATCACACACACACAAAAAATGTAACATTTGGTTGATTTCACATTGTGGAATCATGAAAAACTGGAGGGACTGGAAAACCTCTAGGAGAGGTCCCCACAAATATAGACTCAAAGGTGTGTGTGTGTTTTACCTGGTAGTTCATGATGGCTCGTAGGCACATGATGCACACATGAACATCGTCTTTCTTACATACTAATCTGGAATTCTTCAATGTCTTCCGGCTGGATAACGTATTAGACCTGGGAGCAAAACAACAAGTGAAGTTTAGTATCCAATGAAATCAATAGTTTATCCAACATATGGAAATTCTGTCATCATTTTGTCACACTCATGTTGTTCCAAACTCATTTGACTCTCATAGGTAGATGTTTAGCAGAATGTTCGAGCTATCCACATTCACTTTCATTGCACTGAAAAGAGCAGCTTGAACATTCAATGAAACATCTTCTTATGTTTTCTACGGAAGAAATAAAGTTCAGGTACAGGTTTGGTACAACTTGAGGATGATGTTATAATTACAATTATTACAAAATTGTCAAAACTGAATATTCAGTAGCCATTACATCAGTCTTCAGTGTCATTATTATCAATTATGAAACAAACTTAATATTTGTGTCGAAAACATGACAGATAGGAAGTTGAAAAGGACAGCATTTATTTGAACTAGAAATTTCTGTCAGTTTTGATCAATTTAATGCAAGCTTTCTAGATAAAGTATTCATTTAAAAAAAAAAAAAGAAAGAAAGAATGGTATTGCAGCTATTTTATAACTATTCATACTTTTTTATCAGATTATCTAGCATCATGCTGTATCCTACTCTAGAGTCACATGACCCAATCAAAAATCAATCCTAAAGATCCGGACCAGAGCACGTATTCTCATACTGAAACAGTCAAGAAAACACTTGCGATTTGTGGGAGCGTCTCTAAATGATAATAGTGCTGTGTTTAGGTCTGTCAGCAGCATCTGTGTGATTGAGGTCTGCTGTGTGTGATGTGTGAGGAGTTGCATTGTCTTAGAGCAGTTAAAGCGCTCTGTGCACACATATCACCTCCACAACACAACAGCAGTGTCATTGACATGCATGCCAGCCATCAGGCCCAAGCCAAAGGCTTTTATGTGTGAGAACAGAGACGCACAGCAACAGATGCACACAAAGAACACGCACACAAACAGGTATAAAATTTAAGCACTTAATATATATGTTAGTAAAATGTATACATTTTACGAACAATTACTGATAGACATTCAAATACTCAAAAATCATACAAACAGAGAAATCTAAATAGGCACACAAATACACAGACAAACAGACTAGAGGAGGTTTACACACACAAACTAACACAATGGGCACACAGTTCTTTTTCAGGACTGTCACAAGACGAGCTGGGCGTGATTTTCTGAAAACACACACACACACGCACACACACAAACGCATAATGCAATATGTCAGCAGCAGTGCCCGGGGCATTGGTTTGTGTTCAACGCTGAGAACTCATTCAGTAACACTGAACAGACTCATGTCTGCACTAGCGGTGTGTGATATGTATTGTCTACGATAATATCATAACTGTTGTTTTAATAATGAAAAAGTTTCATTTTTGATTGAAATTCTGCCTTGATTGTGCCTTTTTATAGCGTGATGTAGTCTATTAGAATGCAGTAAGAAAGAGCCCAAAATTCAATAATTTTTCTGTTATATTTTTATATGATCTCGATAAGTAAGCTCATTCTTCATGAATATCAGCACAATGTAATAAACAAGAAGTTAATATTGTGAGTCAGATATTAGAAACAATATTGTTGTCAGGGTTATGTCTGTCATTCTGTTCTCCGGTTCAGTCATTTGTCACATGTTCTTTATTTTATGCTTCCGCTCCTTCTTAGTTGTCATGGTCACCTTGATTAGTTCATTGTCATTCACCTGTGCCCCGTTCATTACTCCTCATGTGTTCCTGTGTATTTAAACCCTCTGTTTCTGTTCAGTCCTTGTCTGTCGTTAATGTTGTTTATAAGGTATTGTGGATTTCCCTATGATGTTCCTGATTCTACATTAAACTGTGTTAATCTGTTAATCTGTGTTAGACAGACACCCATGACAAATGTCAATACTGAACTGGTGTGCGCCAGTGGCGTTTTGTTTCAGTTGTATCGCTTCATTACCATTCACAAATCCTCTGGCCTCATGGGATAGTAAGTGCAAATGCACACTTCAGTATTTGGACACAGTACTCTTTTGACACAGTGAGTGACTTGAGTAAGTTTCATATTTAAAGTATCATTTCATTAAAAACAAAAATGTTTGGATGCAGCTTCTGTGTCATTTCTGATTTTGCTGATATTGTTTTCATTTGATTGGTAGAAGCTTATAATGTCGTATCATTCTATTTAAAAATATTCTACTGATTAAATCAAAGTATTTGGCATAAAAGATACATTAAATTAAAAAAAATTGTCCTTAAAATTATTTCCTAGAGCATTTTTACCTTTATAAGGCTGCAAATATCACTCCTTAAGGAATAAGTTAATTTCAGTCACTGCTGTGAACTAACCACGGCACAGCATACGAAGAATATGAAAAGCTTTGGGAGTGAGCTGTCCACGACAGGCATAAACCAGTCAAGGTACCGACATAAGAACACACTTAGAATCAAAATTGCGCAATTATAACTATCAACATAATCCCAGAGAATAATTTTTTGTCAATATCACACAGCCCTGCACTGAATCACAGGTGAACACAGCTGAGTCACTTTTGATGTGGTCTGTCTTTCAACTTTGACTTGAGTGAGAGTGTGAATGTGTTAACAAGGTGATTGCCTCCTAAAACTACTTTCCTCTGAGCTCTTTAATCCAGAACATCACAAGGACTTAGAACAGGGATGCGAAAACTCGGTCCTGGAGGGCCACTGTCCTGCAGAGTTTAGCTGCGTGTAATCCTGAACACCTTGATTCGCTGGTTCAGGTGTGTTTGATTAGGGTTGGAGATGAACTCTGTAGGACAGTGGCCCTCAAGGAGCGAGTTTGCCCATGCCTGATCTGGAAGCTCTTGCAGAGAGTACTGAAAAGCACATGTGTGTAATGTCTTTGTCATATATCCGGATGTATGACTGTGCTCATCCATCCGTATATTCCTGACTCGTATCTCTGTCAGGTGATTTCACAAGCACACACGCTTAAACACGTTCTTTGTAAAGTTGATGCTCCAAGCTATGTGTTTTATTATAAGAGAACAGCGCTTCTATTAAACGACTGATCAGGATAATGAAACTTAAGCTCTGTGACATGCTGTTGATAACAACAGAAAATCAATTTGTCTCGTCTGTCAGTTTATAAAAACAAAACAAAAATTGAATGTACAGAACATATTCTTATTTACTTAAAGAGCTTCATTTACTCAACCTCATGGTCCAAAAGTTCATGTATAATAAATTCTATGTTGGATCAAATCAAATATTTCTTTCTAAAGCAACTTTTTGTAATGTCTATTTGACGCTTTACACAATAATGACTTACATTATCTTTTGAGGTTAATTTCTCTGCCAAAACTGATGTGCGATTAAATTGTGATTTACTTAGATTCATTAATTACTACATCATATAATTAGATTAAAAATTTTAATCTCTTTATGCTATGTGTTAAATAATATTGTTTTAATCAGTTACAGTAACTTAATTTAAATGATTCTTTAGCTACAAAAATGAAATATTATTTCCAAACATTTATGCTGTCCCTCCGTGCAAGAAAATTGCAAGATAGCAATTTCTGCTAATAATTCCAGATATGTTCATATTTAATATTTCCTACAAAATTACATAGTTACCTGTGTCGGCGGTGTGCAATAGACACACAGCCCTCTTAACAATATAATATATCACTTATCCTGCGTGAATTAACTATAAACATTACAGTTCATGTCTACAGTAACAATTAATTCACAGACCTGACACAAATCTTTTCTGAACAAGTCATGACTTTTCACTTTACAGCTTTATCTAGGTGTAAGATTTAGTCTCGGAGGTTAGTCTCTATGCCTAAATGGTGCAACAGATGTTAACTATATGCAGGACTTGAAATGCATTTTATGTCCAGCCTAGTCTTAGTACTGTCCAGCTGGTGCAACCGACCCTTGGGGTTTAAAACCAGAACCCTGATGTTGATATAACATGTGAAGTATAAAGTATTATATAAAATGTGTTATTTGAGCTTGTAAGCATAAATTTGCTATTTGGAAATGAATATTCAGTAAATCATATCGATTTAACCATATCTATCAAATCAGATTCTCTAGAGCTGTTGTATTGTTGAAACTGAAGTTGTAATTATAACTGTATTCATTGTTTCCTAATTAAAGAATATTGTGACATTGACACAGTTTATTACTGTAAAGCTGCTTTGAGGTAATGTATAAAGTGCAATGTAAAAAATGTGGATTGACTTGACTCTAAGTTGTCCAAATCATCCTTTTAGTGGTATAGATGGATAAATGTCTGGTGATGTGCTGTAGATGTTTTCCTCTCGGTAGAGTTTGCGTCATGTAAACAGCACTCATATCCCTATTCTGGTAAAGGAGTTGAAAGACTGGATGTAAATTTACAAAGACAAGGTTAGTGAAAAGTGTTATCACACTCAGCACCCGCTGTGTAATGAGTGATCTTGTAGCGATACTTTCCAAACAGTGTGTATTTAATGCATATCCTGGTGGAGTATCTTGCCACAAAGACTTTCACTGGAAGTGCATCACTACAAATGAGTTTTCTTTTATTATTATAAATTGAGGGATGAAACTCATATCTGTCAGTTGATTTCAAAATCACACATGCTTAAACACGTTCTTCTTGAAGTTGCAAAAGCTGTTCCAAGCTACGTGTTTTACACATAGAACAGAGCTTATATTAAATGACTAGTCATTTAAGGACTGAATATTTTTTTGTTATATGTCTCATATTTTGACATTAACATCTACATAATATCCTATTACACCTTAAGCATGGACTTCCTCTTGTAAACATCCAAAAGTTGTATAATGTATACAACAGATATCGTTGATAAAACCTTCACTTGGGTAACATTTTCTATGAATACTGTACTTAATGCATTATAAGGGTATTCACAAAGCATTATAATGAATGCATAATATCTTATCAAATATATCCTTATCTCATGAATCATCATAACAACAGTTATAATACTTACCTATTTGTGGTTATAATGTTTAAGAGTATAATGATGATGTTATATCCAGTTAAGTTACAATGGTTTAAGATTCCCATAGTTTTTTAATGTCAAGTCTTGAATCTTGACATTAAGATCTACATAATATCCAACTACATCTTAAGAGTGGACTTGAAGACAGGCTTCTTGAAGACATCCAAAAGGCTTTATAAGTGTTATGGTGTATTTATAAGTAGGCTAGTCTTTGTTTGCTCTACATAAAGTATACTTTTAAACAGCCATAAGCTATCTTGAATGGGTTATATGACACATAAGCTTTGAATATGTTTTATTGTAATATCAACAAAATCATATTGCAATGTTTTAGATACCAGTGAGCTTCAACTTGCTCGCACTGGAAATTAACATTAGCCTCACTGGACACTCACTCTTATGATGTAGAAAGATGTGCAGTTTTTAAATATACTTTACTTACAGATCAAGATATGAGCCTTATAATACATTATAACAATTGGAATATAATCTGTTAAAACGTAAGTAGATATACAGTTACATGGTGCAATAAATCTTAAAATTTATAACCACAAATAGTGTTATGTATTATAACTGTTGTTACAATTATTCATGATAGGATACAACATACTCTATTATTTTTTATGGCATTATGCATACATTATAATGCCTTAATAATACCCTGGGAATGGATTAAAATACAGGCTTCATAGAAGGTTTTACGCTTAAGTGATATTCTAAACATCTTAGGTATCACACTCAACAGTCTAGTGCTATACTATTTTTTCATGTCTACAGAATTCTATAAAAATCTAGAACTTTTGAGCTAAACCTAAACAGTAAATGCAGCAGACGTACCCTTGTTTCTGTGAGCACTTTGGACATTGTTGATGAGTCTGTGTTCTTCAGGGGGCAATGGAAATTTGAGAATTATGTTTTTCATAAATTAAATACAGAACACGATTTAACCCTACAAAATACTAGAAGCAGAAGGAAAATGGGGAACAAAATGACTACATGTGGGCAAAACCTCTGAACTATGGAACACAAATTCACACCACTGGCTGCAGAGTTTACAGTGGTGAGAGATGATGAAGTGAATTCATAAATCCATTGAGAGCAGCAATCTGAATAACTCAGCTCAGAATAACAGGTGAAATCAGAGATTATGCCTTACAGAAGACATGAGGGCAAGTTACATCTGTGGCCGCAGGTACACAGCTAGTACTTAGCAACTGAACTCATTCAGCTAATCTAACTGCCATAATACAGCACATGAAAAAAAGTGAAGGGGAGAGGAAAGGAGACTCTGTCAGAAGGACAAAAAGAACGTGCCTTGTGTTGCAGATGGGAACACACAACAGCAAACTGCAGACAGAGTGACAACTGCATTAATTACACAGATTAATTTCACAAAACCTGTGACACAGTTCATCATTCCAGCAAGAAGAACAGAGAAATTATATACACCTAAAGAAATGAATAACATATACTGTATGAACAGAACATTTTATTCTTCATAAAGGCCCGTTCACACAAAGAATGATAACTATAACAATAACTATAAAAGGATAACTGTATTGGCATCTACACCAAAAGGCAATAATGTTCTGTTTATTATAAGTTATATACAGCTATGTTGTCTGCCACTCTTTATAGTCAAGTGGATTCTGATTGCCTTTCTATGTCTTTATCATTTATCAGTTGAAAAAAAAAATTCTGAAAGTGATTTCAACAAATTTATTGTTTATCAGAGGTATTATTCCCTTGTCCTCATGTCAAGGTGACCAGGCCATTGAGGCCACTGTTCATTTAAATTATAGTTAGATTTAAAGGGATCATGAACTACATTTTTTAATATAATGTTCTCTGAGCTCCACTTATAATATAAGCAAAATTTTTACATCAAAAAACATCCTAGTTTAGGCTATTTTCTGTCCTGTTTTTGACCATCTCTTTGAAGGAGTCTGTGTTCTACCCAGAGTTTCTTTACGTCATGCCTACCAAGCTAGAGACTGTTAACGCCATGCCTGCCAAGCCTGGGTTTCTTTACGTCATGCCTGCCAAGCCAGAGACTGTACATGTCATGCTGGCCAAGCCTAAGTCTCTTCACATCAGGCCTGCCAAGTCAGAGACTGTTTACGTCAAGCCTGCTTAAATAGCTTCACAAGGTGGCCGCCACACCCGAGTCATCAGACAAGACGGCTGCCATGCCAGAGTCATCAGACAAGATGGCCGCGACAACGAAGTTATCAACTAAGATTGCTGGCACGCCAGAACATTTACACGGCACGGCCGCCAAGCCAGAGTCTCCAGCCGTCATGGCCACCACGCCAAAGTCAGCTCCGGAGAATGCTGTGCTGACGATTATGGCCACGGCCATTTTATACGTGTGGACTGCACACACATCGGCTCCAGGCATCCAGTGACTGCTCCAGCCGGGCACCCACTCCAAAGCCCCCTCCAGCCCATGAGCCTACTCTATTTCACCACCTCATAGCTCCTACCAAAAACATTTTTTGGGGGGCTGGTGCTATAGGCATCCTAATAAGGCCACGGAGGACATGCCCCTCTAGCCCCTTGAGTTACCTTTACCTCCATGATCCCCTGAGCTGCCAACACCATCCTGGCCCCCTGAAATGTTGGCACTGCCCTGGCCCCCAGTACTGCCGATGTTGCCCTGGAGGTGTCTTAGCCTGCCAGCACCGCCCATGCTCCATGGCCCAGGTCCACTCTATGCTCAAGTCCTTGTGTATTTAAGACCCCATTTTTGCCATATGTCTTCATCTGGTGTTATGTGTAATCTGCTGTTAGGTGAGTTTGTCAACTCCAGGTTCAAGTTGATTTCATGTTTCAAGTTTAGTTCAAGTCAAGTATGCTTATTTTGTATCTGTTCACATTGGGATTGTAAATAAATTTCAATTGGGTTCTTCAGCTTGCCTTCAATGGACTCTGCGTTACAGATAGGATCATAAAGAAGGCAATTCCAAGACTTTTTTTCCATAACTTGGCACCCTCAAAAGAGTCTCTACTATTTTGTTGCTGGAGTAATCCTGTGTTTGCGTCTATGTCATATTTACTAGATGACATGCACAAATCAGTGGCCTGGACAAAAGAGGCAATGGTGTAGAAGTAGGCGTTAATCTTCTTCTGCAGATCCGGCCTTTCATTGCACTATGACATCATACTGAGACAAAATCCGAAACGAGTCATTTTGGGAGCTTGGTTTCAATAAAAGGGTTTTTTGGTCTAACGAGGAAGTTTTGAGTTCTGAAATTTACAGGATATTTATAGTACAAAGACCTCTTTTATGTCAAAAGATCAAGGAAAATGTTATTTCTCAATTCATGACCTCTTTAAAACTAAAACCAAAAAAAAAAAGAAATTCTACTTAAAACAATTATTCTATTCACTATTCTAATTATTTCTATTCAGTTAGTTGCCAAGGAAACATTTCTCATTCTCATTTAGTTTAACTTGATGTACTAAAATAACTAAAACTAAAATTGAAATAAAATAATAATAAAAACCTTAGTTATAGATATCATCCTTGTGAATGGGCCTTAAGTGCACAACCCAAATGTAATGACATTAGAAACCGATAATGCTGTCATATTTGGCCAGTAAAATATATATACATATATATATATATATATATATATATATATATATATATATATATATAAAATTGTACCCTTATTTAAAAACTTGCTCTTCTAGGGTGAAACTTTGGTGTTAGCTTTGCTTTGTTTTATTAATTGCTGAAGACACATGCATCTACACATGTAAGCAGAAACTCCACTGAAAGGTTGCAAGCTTTTGACATGTGACCCAGAAAAAAAAAACAACAACAACAACACAGCAGAATTCCAGAATTAGAATCGGGAATTCTCTAGCTACTGCATAAGGGTTAGACCTTAATCCAATTCAAATGACAGGGAGCTTAGCATATTGAACCCATTCAAACAGATCCCCTCAGGCTCAGTGTAAATAATTCGGTCCCATCATCAGGCTAGTAAATAACAGACAGGGAAGTTCCTATATTAATTCTCATATGATGCTGATGTGTCAGTTATCCCATTGCTCATCAGAATAAAAATATCTAAACCAGAGCTGTGAGTCAGCGCCCAGACAGACAGACACATGTCGATTGTGTTCTACTCTTGGTTCTGTCATGGTGCACAGTTTCCTAAGCCATTTAAAGTCTTACAGTCCTCATGACTATACAAAAGAGCCTTTCAGAAATCACATGAAGTCTGTACACACTCTGCAGTTGGACACAACATATCAGTTTAGAAATATTAGATTAGGGTCTTGTATGATTCATTTGCTATGATTATGCTGTTATAACAACAAACAATATTCGTGTTCATGCATGTTCACACCTTAACGTTGAATGCCTGCTGGTTCTGGAGAAGTTGTTGCCTGTGACAACTGATGAGATACTGTTTCCACCATGGAGATCTTCAATCGATCGACTCCAGGGTTTAGATTTATCCACAGAATTATCTGTGCTGTTCTCAGAACTGTCACCATCATACCTGTAAAACACACAAAAAGAGAATATTATAGAATCTCTATTTATGTATTTGTAGCTTTGGGACTTTTGCTTATATCAGCACTGCAAAAATTCTAATCCTATTTTTTTTTATACATAACACTCTAAATTTACTTAAGAAAGAGTATAAGATGCATTAATACTTAGTTTCAGAAAATATACTATAAACATCCAATTTATATAATAAAATAATTTTAATTTAAAGATATTAATGATGTAACGTGAGAAAAAAATCTACTTTAATATCAGTGAACATAATGTGTTGTGAGTACATATGTACATACATTTTTAGCATGAAAACATTCTGAAAATATATGTATTTAATGCTAACAAAATATAAAATAAAATAAAAATATTATAATGAATAAAAAAATAAATCCGATTCATTCAAATAAAGAAAATGAGATCGTATATCATGTTTGGCCAGTTGCACTACCATTCAAAAGTTTAGGGTTAGTAATTATCATTCTTTTGGAAGAAATTAATACCTTACCTTATTTCATTAAGGATGCATTAAAATGTTCAAAATTGACAGTAAATATTTTTACATTGTTACAAAAATAAAATCTATAATTGCTTTGAACATTCCACTCATCAAATAATGAATCATAAGTGTATCATGGTTTCAACAAAAATATAAAGCGGCAAACTGTTTTCAGCATTGATAACACAAAAGTTTTTTGAGCACCAAATCAGCATAGAATGAATGAATTTCTGAATGATCATGTGACATTGAAGACTGGAGTAATAATTTAAAGTTATTTTAAAATGGCAGGGTGGGTTAGCGGTTTTATATGTAAATATATACAAATATAAAATCATAATATTGCTGTTTTTACTGTATTTTTTATCATATTACTGCAGCCTTGATGAGCATAAGGGAAACATAAAACATGTTGTAAAATTGCTATTTGTTGTAAATGGGATCTTGTGACTTGATCTGATCTCAGTGAACAGGCTGCACACACTCTCTAATACACACACACACAGGTCCACTCAGAGCAACAGTAAGGCATGTAGTCAGAGCAGCACACAGACACAGCAGCGGACTGAGTGAAAGGAGCCATTGTGCTCATTGTGTTCATGTTCGGTACAATCACGGGTGACTTACGTGACAGCATACTGTGCAAACGAAAGATACTCCACCAACACATCCAAACCCTTATTCTCCTCATTCAGAAACTCCCGCACCCACCTAAATAGAGGGAGAGAGGGAGAGGGGCAGAGAGAGAGAGAGAGAGAGAGAGAGAGAGGGAGAAATTTTTTTTATATTATTATATTATATTATATTAATATTCTTTTTCATAGCGGTGGACAATCCAGGAGACTCTATAGAGCAGTGTGTTTCAGTGTTCAGAAACTGCACTTACATACAGAGACAGACGTCATGAAATATGTATCATGGAACGGCGTCTCAGTAGCTTAAAAAAACAGCTTCAACTTCAAGAGATTGAAAGAAAAGGTTTCATGTAGATGGATTTCTCCCTCAGAGCAACAGCAATGAGAGATACTTCAAAGACATTGCAGAGACATCCCAGAATACCACACATACACATTGACAAAGACCGCAAGAATCCCAGAAATGATCAAAAGCTGGTTTTCACCTTTTCTTAGCAGAGACAAGTAGGCCAGAACCTGAAAACCTCTCAGTTGTGATAATAGAATTCTGAAAGAAAAATGAGTTATGTCTTTATTTCTTTTCATTTTCGAAATAAACAGTTTGACTCGAACAGTATGTGTTAACGTAGTTCAGTTATTGGAGCAGTATAAGGGAACTATGGAATTTGAAACTAGCTCATATGATCATATTGCTAAAGTGCCCCTTTCATGCAGTGTGTTATATGGCTGTTCGTGAATGTAAAAGGTCTGCCAATTTTCAAAGATCAAAGTCTATGATAAATGTAATTATTGCTAATTGGTTGTTTTTTTCCCAAAAGAAAGAACTGATTCTGAACTGACTGAAACGAATCATAACTCGTCAGTAATTCCAATCTTATACTTGCTGGATGAACCTACATATGTTTGTAACACATTTGCATAATCCCATTTGCATATGGTCGTCATTGGCTACCCACAAATAAAGTCTACTTTGATCCGCCTTCAAACATTGTAGCTGTAGATCATTATCTAGTCTCATGCATGCTACATTTAACCAAGGCTGCAAAACAGTCTCTCTGCCACAAATATGGTAGAACCATTACTTCTACCACTGCAGATTGCTTTATTAATAATCTTCCTGATCAGTTTCATCGCTTCGCAAACCAGACAACTTAGAAGAACTCGATGTTGCAACATAAACTATTGACGCTCTATTTTCCAGCACTCTAGACTCTGTTGCTCCTTTACGCTTAAAAAATATTAAGGATATTAGTCCAACGCCATGGTATAACGAGCACACTCGGGCCCTTAAGAGAGCAGCAAGAAAAATGGAGTGCAGCTGGAAAAAATCAAAACTAGAAGTTTTTCGTATTTCATGGAGAGAGAAAATGATAGAGTACAGAAAGGCCTTAAAAACTGCTACATTATTTTTCAAATCTTTCAGAAGAAAATAAACACAACCTTAAGTATTTACTTGATACAGTGGCTAAATTAACGAGAAATACACCTCAACTTCTGATGTTTCCAAACAGCACAGCAGTAATGACTTCATGAACTTCTTTACTTGCAAGATTGACAATATTACAGAGAAAATTATAGCCATGCAATAGTCTACTAAGCGAAAGAGAAAGAGATGAGAAAGAGATGCTTCAAGAGGTCATAGATCCTCTTCTTAAGATCAATAATTCATCTTTATCACTAGGTTACATACTTGAAAACTTTTAAGCTGGCTATTATCAAACCTCTTAAAAAACCACAACTTGATCCTAGAGAATTAGTCAATTACAGGCCGATCTCTTTCCAGCTCAACCTATAGTGTGAGTTTGGGGCGTGGCTACTGAAGCAGGCGGAGCCAGATGGTGTTTAGCTGGTGTGGAACCATAGCTGACGTGATATATGGAAAAAGACATTCGGTTACAAGTGCAAAATTCTGCATTTAGACCTTCAAAGATTAAACAGGATTAAACATTGAGATGCAACTCTCTACACTGGAGGCTTCAATACCATATAGCAGAGGTTTTGAACTCTGTGCTGCTGAAAAATCCAGCATAATTCAGCATGAAGTTCATGCTGGTATAGTGCTGGTTAGTGCTTGTAAAGTGCTGGTCTAGCTGCTGGACCAGCATAGTCAAGCTGTTCTTAAGAGAATCAGAATCCGGTTCACCAGCATGGTTTTGCAGGGTTGAGTGTGAATAGGCCAGTTGTTTGTATGCTTGCATATTAATCGTGTAAAGAAAAGCAATATGAATTAAGACATGATTTATTGTAATATATAATAATAACTTTGTAATTTCTTTTGCTCCCTCTTTTGAGAGAAGAACTGAATGCTTGAATTGAATTGTTTTTACTATTATTAATCACTGTCAACTGCAGTTTTGAATAACAAAGAAAAAATCAAACTGGTAAAATGATTCAAAGGATCAAAGGATTCGTCTCCTGTTTCAAAGGATCTGTACCTTAATCAGTTAAAATCAGTAAATAAAAAGAGCTTGTGTACATTCCAAAAGGTGAAAGGAAAAAAAAGAAATTAGAGATATGAAAACAAAGAAGAATGCTGAATAAAACCAGTTATAAGCAGTTTGACCGGGGTTATGAGAAGAACTCTTTCATTTGTATAGTTATTGATGAAATAACGAATGTAACAGCTTAATAATGAAAGTTCAAAATTGTTGTTGAAAGTTGTTGTTTTTAAAGACTTTCATGCTCATTTAGGAACTCGCATAAGCTGTCATTCAATGATTCCAAGAAGTGCACATAATAAAAGTTCATTTCAGTCAGAAGAATGAAATTGTATACAATATGACATGCACTTTCAATAACTGCTGAAAGAATTAATTTAATAAAGGTAAAGGGCCAAGTGCCCAACTACAGAGAACACTAATCACCATAATGGTAATATCAAATAGACTTCAACAACTTTTGTACATGTAACACATACAAGAAATAAAGCCAAACTTGTTTGTAATAAGTTAACATGGTAATGCTGTTTTTAAAGTTAAGTATCCTCTGGTGAGATATTGATTTTATTTACAGTTGTTTCATCTAAGGGTGTGTGGCTCTAAGTCATTGCATTTGTAGTGTTTCTGCTCATCTCTTCTCTTTTTCAGTTCTTGTTGTTCCTTTTATCTTCAGTGATTCTGCTTGTTAACTGCAGGTTTTGTTTTTCCTTAATAAATAATTTACTAAATTAATTGGAAATTTGTCCTGGCCTTTTATTTAACTATGAGCACACAATAAGAAATATAATATATAACACATCTGGTTTTTTGTTGTGGTCTTGCTGGGATGATGCCAGCACTCAAAAGTCAACATATACTGGTTCACCAGCACACCCGCTTCCCACGCTGGCCAACCAGCAAACCAGCAACCAGTATCCAATGCTGGTCCCAGCACGCAAAACATATCTTACGCTGGTGAAACTCTAGCGACTACATCTTGTGGTACTATTGTTTTTTTTTTTTTGTTAGTCGAACTCTGTGAGCAGATAATACTGCCTTACTCTCATCTAGATTAACTAGATCATTTATGTAATCTAGTTTAGTACCATATGGTAGCTAAATCTCTGTCCAGTATGTCTGCTCTGGTTTCTGTGAGTATGTTTGTCTGGTCTGGACTGCCCTTGAAATAAATGAAACTATAATAACAGTCATTTAGGGGATGACAAGGAAAGAGCGTGTGTTGTTTGATACTGGAATATCACATCTTCCCATTTTCCTGTTGTGACATTTTCCTGACCTCCCTGAGGTTCTGTCAGCCTTTCCACTTCCTGTAAATTCTAGTTCCCAGCATGCAACTGGGTGTGAGATTTTCAGTTCTCACAAAATCTCAGAATTTCTGTGTGGAAAGTAGTTACATATTAATCATACTTTCCTTCAGTTAAAAAAACAGTATAACTGCTAATATTAATTGTGAACATTGTCTTAATATGCTGAAAAAGAAAATTAAGTCAGATGCTGTTTATGCTGTTATTTACCACATTTTGAAAAGTCTGTATCCCCTGACATTTACACTCCTGACAATTCTAACCAAGGTCTTCAGGATTACTAAAAAATTATATGTTGTGTCATGAATTACTGCGGTGTCATAAATTACACATTAATTATCTGCATGATTAGGGATGGAGCTAAACTCTGCAGGACAGTGGAGCTCTATGGCTAGAGTTGCTCACCCCGAGGTTGAAGACGAGACTGTTTAGCAGTGAAAAAATACAAGAAATTTAGTTGTCTCAATTTTAGGAAAATTTAGAATTTTCTTTATGATATACTTAAGTCCAGATGATATAAAATCTCTTTCCTGTTTAGGGGTTCATTTCTACATTTTCAAATGTTAAACCATGAAACTTTTTTTGACAGAATACCTCAGAGAAACATTAAAGCTTCTCTTTTTGTTGATAAGTGCTTCCTTTTGAAACTGGGGGAAAGATGACTGGTGCATGCTGTGCCCCCAAATGCACATAAAAGTGACCCAAACTTGCATTTACTGTGAACCGAGCCGCTCTCAGACACTGAAAACTCGCATGTAAGAACACAGTGCCATGCTTCGCTCTAAAACACGGAGTAAACACATTTATTTAGGTCAATCGCAGCCTTTGCAATTTGATGATCGCACTAAGCCTTATTGCAACTCTGGTTTTATTTTGATTAATCGAGCAGGCCTATTTTATTATATCATGTTTCTATTCTTGAGCTTACATTAATTTGGTTATGTTCCTAGTCAAACAGCGTGCAAACATACTTCACGTTGTATTCCTGCAGTATGCCGATTTTCGTTATGCATAGAATACCTGGATGATCTACTACAGTGGTTCTCAAAACTATTATGTCTCTCACATCATTCATTCATTCACAGCCTCTTCTAATGAGCTGATGATCTGTATCAGGTTTGTCATATGAGGGAGACCATATCCAAAATGTGTAGTGATGGGATTCCTCCAGGATAGCTTTGAGAAGCATTGATCTACTACCCAGGACTTCAACCATACTCCTGGGGATTATTTGAGTTACTGTTGCCTTTCTATCAGCTTTATCCAGACTGGCCATTCTCCTCTGACCTCTGGAATCAATAGAAACCCTATAGATGGTTGTGCATGAAAATCCCAACAGATCAGCAGTTCCTGGAATACTCAAATTCCAGCCCGTCTGGCACCAAAAACCATGCCACATTCAAAGTCACTTAAATCAAATAAATTCTTTCTTCTCCATTCAGATGCTCAGTTTGACCTTCAAGGGCCCTATGGATCTGACGCTCATGGAGCAGGTGCACTTAGGGCGTGTCCGAATCCTCTTTTGCTAGTTTAACGAGGGAAAAAAATAGTCGGCACGCCGGTGCATGGTCCAAAAGGGTTGTGCCTAGTCTCTAAATGAGTCATGGGTGTGTTTTGGGTGTAATGTGCAATAAACCAATCAAAGTCTCATCTCCCATTCCCTTTAAAAACCAGTTACGCTTGCACCATGGCTGATTCGCTATTTAAATGGCGGAATTTGCAAGCGCGAAAGACTGAATGCTTCTCCAGAGTGGAATCCTTTTATTTTTAATATTTAAAAATGTCTGTGTACTTCTGCGCGTCCCTAGGTGTGTAACATGCAGAGTGTCTTTGGGCATATGTTAGTAACGCGCCCTTTAAATGATTTTTTTTTTTTTTTTTTTTTAAATGTGTCATTGACTTAGACAAGATTTTTGTTGGTCAACGGCGCAGTCGTTTTCAGTTGCCTCAAAATAGCAATGTGCTAACAATGTGCCTGAACACACTTTGTTTCAGACCAGCACGCCCCTGGCCGAATAGATGGGCACGAGTGCATTTGCTATTTAAACAATGTGGCACTGGATAGGAAAATGACTGCGTCTCACTGAAACTAGCAAAAAACACTTGAGTCGTGATGACTCATGCCTGCCGTCGAATTGCGCCGGGTGTATGATAGGACCCCAACAGATCTTCTTGAAAACAGATGTGTCCAACATGAAGCGGACAATTGATGTATTACACCAAAGCACCACGAGAGAGCAGATGGCTTTGTATGCTTTCGAATTGCTCTCACGGTATTTTGATGTCATACAGCGATCGGTCTGCACCGTGCTGCTTCAAGTCGAATACACTTCATGTGTACATGCCTAAATCTAGTTGCTGCCCTGTGATTGGCTGATTGGATATTTAAGTCAACAAACAGTTGAAAAGGTGTACATATTAATGTATGCAGTGTAGTATTCGGTAAGCATTACTCAAGTATTACATTCTGAACATTTTCAGAGTACTTGTAAGAATAGTCCTGATTAGGTTGTGTAGAGATTTCCACAAAACCTATCAGTTGGCAATCTTGCAAAATTCCCCCGGGCAGAAATATGACAAGTTCAATCAGGAATATTTGGCTGGTGCATGTGCTGCTTCAGACAAAAGACCACTATTTCAGCTCCAATTCATCTTACATGAGGTCTTTGCCACAGTTTTCCTTCAGGAGTGTGATTGTGTTACTCAGAACAGGGATCACAGCTCCAGTGTGGACAGTATTTAATGAACACACATGCACACAGATCAACTCACCCGATGTGATTGGTCCGTAATGAGATTTCCAGCTCCCGCAGGACCTGCGTCGACTCCTGCACTCTCCTCCTGAACTTCTGCAGAAGACAGAGCAAAAAAAGAGAGAAGTCTTTATTGGAGCCTTCTATTAGGCTTAACAACAACAAGAACGAAATCTCGAAAGCCTCAGATATTCCAAGATGCTCGATGTATTTATTGAATGGTGGAAATTTGTCTGGAAAAGAGAGGTTAAAAAAAAGATAGATTGACAATGTCAGCAACAACATGTCATTTCAGAGGCGATGCAAATTTAAAACAAATTAAAAACGGATTTAAGTTTCATGATTTAGCCTAATGGTATGCAACAAATGGGTGTGTGGTATCAAGACAGAGTTTAATGGCACGGTAATATATCCCAGAATTGGTATATAATTTTGCTTAATCAAAACAATATTTTGTTTTCATCACCTGCTAAATACATACTTGAAATACAGAGTATAAGAATGTGAATTAGATGTCTTATTACATGTCTCTCTCCCTTCTACCTGTTGCTGTCTCCATCCCTCCCTCTTTTTCACTGTCATTCCCTCTCTAACACCCTTTGATGCAATCATTTCAGTGTCTGACATCAGTAAATCAGATTGATTATTAATGCCTGGCCTGCCACTCATCAGCATGGCTGCCGTCTAATAAGCGTTTCAGAACTCCAGCAGCAGTTTTGAGTTAAGATTTGGCAGCGTATCTCGTTCAGCTGGTAAAAGCAGTGTGTCCCTCTCATTGGACGGCATTTTCACATGCATTTCACCTGACACGTGATTGGATTGGCCACAAAGCCGCTGTAACCATGGCTACAGAGAACAAAAGTGGGCCCACAGTTTGGACTCAACCCTATTATGAAACTAAGTGGAGAAAACAACCAAATTACCATTACCTTATAATGATTTGTGATTTACTGTGCTTTCAATCTTTTCATTTTTTATGGTGTCAAGTTTTGAGTTGGGTGAATGTCTGTTAATTTAATAATCACTTTTATTTATGTAAGAGTGTATATAAAGTATATGAGCTAGAAAGTTAATGAGGTCATAGCTCAAATAATTGGTTTTGGGATAATGTGATGAAATGTTTGAGTTCATATTTTAAGACTAACTTGCATTACCTCTGAAATGTCATCTGTTTTATTTTTTTAACCTTTCCTCTCCTAAAAACTGTTATAGAGACACATTTTCATCATCCAATCAATTCCTTGTGGATAAAATAAAGTCCTGTCCTACATTTTTTCTCACCAAATATCCTGTTTCATGTTTCACAGGGGAATATGTCGGATTACAGAAATAAAACAGGTGACACAGTGAAGTCAACCATCACAAACTATCAAAAATCCACTTGTAAAATGATAAAACTCAGCCACTACATTACTATACTATGATTTGGTACACATTAATTCTAATCTTAATTAATATTTAGAATAAATATTATGCGAATTAGGACAGAGAGTGACAAAGTCAAAGAGACAGACGCATAAAAACAACAGAAACGGTGAGTATAGAGAAAGAGAGGGGAGTGTGTGCTCTGTTGTTCCCAGCGTGGGTGTGTTTGGCACATGTGGAGTGAAGTGTGTTTTCAGTGTGTGTGTGTAGAGCTCACACTCCCACCTCGACTTTAAGCATTCCCAGCTGCAGCGCGAGAGAGAGGGAAAGAGAATGAGAAAAAGAAAGCAGTTCTCCAGAGAGGTCATCCTGGATTGGAATCAATGGCACAGACATTCTTCAGGACCCTCTGGAATGACCCTCTTCCTGCAGCAATCCGATTGGCTGAGAGCCGTGTGTGGAATGTACCGTATGTAAAGCTCTCGGCGCACACAAAGTAACAATTGTTCAAGTCTGCAGAAAAGAACCATGGCCAGAATGTACAGCCATAATTCTCTCTGCCTCTTTTCGACTTCATTGTGTTCATCATCTACCTTCACTGGGACTTTCGATCCATTTCCCTCTGTCTATTACTTCTTATGTGTGTCTCAAGCCTTTCGTCCTCCTTTTCTCTTTCACCACATGTCCCATCCCAATATTTTTTTTCTCGTTCTGTACTTTCTCTGAGCTCAGGGACATGATGTCAGCCGCGGCGTGTAACGCCCATGAGATCAGCTCAAGAATATCTTCAGAGTCCAGACCGCATGAAAGAAATAAACAATAATATCTGACTTTTAATATTTAATCGTGTCGATTCGATTCGATTCATTTCCAGCCTCTTATCCCTGGTCATTCTCATCGCCTCGTCTCATAGTTTTCATTTATTTATTTTTTTTAAACTTAGGGTTAAAGTTTTTATAGTTTTATAGACTTTTTATAAGGGGTAATATCATTATTATAATATCATAATATCAATTTTTAAACAAGGTTTTAAAGTTTTTACAGCAATTATCCAATCTCAAAGATGGCTCATTTAGATGTAGTGGGATTTGTGACATCACACAGGAAAATACATCTGCATCTAACTGCCTCTACAGCAAAGACATCAGTTTTTTTTCCATATGTAAACGCTCTCTTTGCATTGCACTATAGGCCCCGCCCACTGCCGCTCAGTCACTTAACAGCTGACAACTGTCTACAGTAATAGAACCCCTTATAATTACTGACGCTGTTTAAACTGGATACAGTATACAGACACCCGTTCAATTTCCGACGTGCTTGAGCTATTCCTGACAACAAGACAAATGGAAGAGTAAAGGAACATCTGCTTTGACATGTCCAATCTAAACAGAAGGACCCCATCATCAGGAACAAGTGGATGTTTTATTTTTAATGGCGTCCCAGATTGCGTCTGAGAATTACATGTTTGTTCTGAGCATTTGACTGCAGACTGTTTTGTAAACAAGTGTAATGGAGAGTTTGTAAGAAACTTTTGTTGAAAGATGAAACAGGAGCTCTTAGTGCAACCAAGCCCTTAAGTTAAGAAAACCCTAAGTTACAAGAATAAGTTCTAAGATCTTAGAACTTAAGGTCCTCTAAGGTCATAATTAAGTATTTCCCCTTAATTGATTAATTATAAGCAGTGATCGAAGAGGCCCGGCAGGCAGGCAGCAATACCGGCACTTCTGTATTTTAATCTGTGGTGTTCCCTTACTTTTCTTGTGCACTGCACTTCTCATGTGTTGCCAGTAATCTGGCTGCCCCTGGAACGTGATTTCAACTGATTTTAATTTTAGGATGTTCTATGTCAGAGGCCATTTAATAATCTCCATAAGTCAAATATTGTAATACATCTGTTTTAGTGGTAGTAAACTTAAAACTTCTTTAAAAGTTAGTTACTCATTGTTCTGTTTATTGTGAAAGATTCTGTAACTATAGCATCCGCTTCTTGATTGCCGTGTTTTGCCAAAAAAACTCCCTTGACTTTTTTGTCCTCTCAGGAATACTTTTAAGTCAAACCACTTGATTTAAATGGCTCAGACAGAAAGATCTTTTGCGCTCATTTCTTATGCTACGATTCTTCAGAAGGATATGCAAAGCGGAAGGTGCTACACACAGCTAAGCAATGCACAAGATACAGATGATCTCAGTTTCTGACGGCAAGGTTACTGACCTTCTAATGTATATATTTCATTCAAGTGTGAAAAGTCGAAAGTCGTACTTTAAAAGAAGCAGATTTAAATTATGAGGATTTCTAATGAAGAAATAATCACTGGATACAGCCAAAATATGAAATTCAAGTATTTGTATTTGTATTTGTAGTAATCCATCAGAATGTTCTATTTGGTCTAGAAATGAACAAACACAGTACGGTTGGTCACTTTTCAGTACATGTTGGTGAGACAGACTTCTTGACTAAGTGGGCAGTTCTTGGCCAGAATAACCTGCAATCTTGACCAGTCTTTAAGACACAACTCAGAAGTCTGGCTATGTTAGTCTAGGTTGTGACTACTACATTTTACTCTAATCTTTAGTTGGTCTGAGGTTTAGGTGTATCGTCTTTGCTCCTTACTTCGTTACTATCATGGGGCCACATCTCTAAACGATGGATAAGTGTTGTTGACATGCAGTGTGGGCCATCATGAGTTCATATATCTGTCTGACATCAGAAAGTTGTAAAAATTCAGAACAGCTCGCTTTCAAAAAAAGAGGAAGGTCTGAGTTCTGATTTCTCATGATATGACACTTTTAAAGCTAGACACTTTCCCTGCACCAGAAATCAGCTGTTAAGCAAGGTGTAACATTTGATTCCTATCACAGGAATCAAATTTGTCCAAGCAAGAAGTACGTTTTACCCCAGCAGGAAGTAGAATGCCTGCTGTTCCTCTCCATACTATTATACAGGGCAGCACAGTAGCCAAGATAACTTATCAGGAGCTATGTTGTGTCTGAGGTCATTACATTGAGGGAATAAAACCAGAACTCACCTTTCTGGTCACGGCCGGGTCGAGATAACTCTGTAACTTGTGGATGTATGTGTGAGGAGGATTCTTCACCTGGAATCGTTCCTGGAAAAGAGAGATAAAGAGATGTGTTCATGTTTTTACTGATTTTATTGTTAGTTGTGTGCAAGTACTGTAGTTGTATGAGGAACATGCAGTGTTTATCCAATTTGTGGGGCTTTTTAAGTCACAGAAACTAATACATGTGAATTACTTTCAATCTTCACTCCACCAAAATGTTGTCCAGAATTGCTTAAAGGGTTAGTTCACCCAAAAATGAATATTTTAGCAATATTACTATTTACCTGCGTCCTCGTGAGTTTTACACTACCATCCAGTCACATAAGTTGACATGCAAGTATAAACAAAGTTGACTGAACAATTTTGTGTTAATAATGTTGATAATTTATTAAGGGATAGTTCACTCAAAAATAAAAAAATATGTCATAAATTTACTCACCCAAACTTTTTCAAAATCATAAGATAAGAAAAATCATACCATCTTTTGTTAAGATATTTTAATATAGCCTGAGAGATTTTGGTCCCTCCCTAGAAAGTCCATTTCATCAAAACATTAAAGCTTCAAAAAGTTCATAAAGTCATTGTATAAGTAATCCATCTGACTCCAGTGGTTTAATCTAAATGCTAATTTTGCGATGAACAAAAAGGCTGAAGAAAGTATTTACTTATAAACACTTATTTTCCATTGACTGTGGGTTGACAGATTACAGATCGTTTTTGCACAAACACAAGCAACAATACTCTAAATTCTCCAAAGAAAAATTAGGGTAACACTTTACAATAAGGTTCATTTGTTAGCATTAGTTAATAAAAAGACAGCAGATCATAGTTTGTTCATGTTAGTTCACAGTGCATTAACTAATGTTAACTAATGAACCTTATTGTAAAGTGTTATCGAAATGAGTCATCTTTCAGACTAAACTACTATCAACTGGCCAATAGTGTGATATTAACATGTCTGTCCGTGTGTCCATAATCATGTCAGATGTGTTAAACTCAACATAAGTTTAACAAAAGTTCAAAATGTTAGTTAACGATACATGTTTTCTCCACAGATCACATCTGGTCATTACAACTCTCACATTTACAACTGTCACTTTAGATATTCTACTAACTGTAAGTTAATTGACATACAGTTATAAATCAATGGGAGTTGACATGTGGTTACGAAGTAACTTATAGTTAGTAAAATGTTTTTATGTATAATTCTTACTCATTCTAATAATTTTGTAATATTCTAAATCAAATGAGTGTACAATTCTCTCACTCATTTGGAAGTTGTCCTTGGCAACAGCCAATCAACAGCTGCACATAACAGGAAAGAGGAAGAGACCTAGTTCTGCTCAAAACAACACAAGGCCCCTGCACACACACACACACACAACACACCAGCCACAGATATCACATTGACATTTAATATGTGGCCAGTGTTTGTGTGTGTGTGTGTGTGCGCTTGTTTTCCTGATTTATGAGGACACAAATTTGTATAATGACATGGGTATTACACTGGTATTATGACATAAACATGTTTTATGAGGACATTTCATGCGTCCTCATATTTCAAATCGCATTAAAAACATACTAAACAATGTTTTATTAAAAATGTAAAAATGCAGAGTGTTTTCTGTGATGGGTAAGTCTAGGAGAAGAGTCAGTGTAGGAGGAGAGAATGAACAGTTTGTACAGTATAAAATCCACTACGACCATGGAATGTCCTCACCAAGACAGCAAAACAAACCTGTGTGTGTGTTCAGGTATACCCTTGGTTATGGAGACAAAATATCCCCACAAAGATGGCTTAAAAAAAAAATCCTTGTCCTTTTTTGGTCCCCTTTTTCTTTTTTTTTTTGAAAATGTGAAATGTACTGTCACTGTTATTGGTAGTAGTAGTAAATTGTTTAACATGGCAGCTCGTGATCTTAACAAGGTGGAGTCTATTGATATAAAAGTCACATGATGGCCCGTAGAGTTCACTATCATTGTAAATATCACTGGTTGAATGGAATGAAGAGTATTAACGATGAGTATAAAAACAAAAACAAAAAAAAAACCAACATCCGGACCAATTGTGTTGTCTTCATGAGGACAAGATAAAGACCATATGTTATGTCTGCAAACAATGACTCACTGTAGCCCAGATTGCCTACACTTGTCTCACTGAAATGCATGGTCAAATCTAAAAAACATGACTGGGACCAGTGGAATTCCATGAAACTATTTCCATGGTAAACAACATCACCAGAGTGTGGCACCATGTTAAGTGCATCCATACATGAAAATTGTTATCATATACGCATGTTGTTCTAAACCTGTATAACTTCATTTTTTCTTCTGTGTGCAAAAGAAGATATTTTGAAAAAATTGTCTGTTATTTTGTACCACATTGACTTTCATTAGACTGACTGGAGGAATGGAGGAGGTAAGAGAAAGAAAGCATGTACTACATTGACACCATTGTATGTGAACTGAGCTGGACGATTACATCACTGTTTTCTCCAGTGCTAATATAAAGATAAATTAACTAAATTAATAACTATTGATATTTACAATGGAATGAATCAATAAAGCTGGATAATTTTCTTTAAGAGCTGCTGTGTAGCCAAACATTATTTGCCAATTATTACTGTAAAGCTGCTTTGACACAATTTGCATTGTAGACAGCGCTATAGAAATAAAGGTGACTTGACTTGACTATTACCTGGTCACAAATGAGTTCCCATTTCTTCTCGTTGTCATACTGCCGTAGTAATCTTGCTTTGTCTGGGGGCAAGTTCATGGAGTTCTGTATAAAGACACAAAGAGGGACTAAAGTTAGTTGAAGTCCTGTAACTTCCACTGTTATCAGACAAACAAGAGTGTTTATATTTTTACTGAAGAATAAAAAAATACAAAAAAAAAAAATGTGATTAAGACATGATTTATAGCAATACATATCTCCCAGACACAACACTTAGAAAGTGAAGAGCGCTTTTCATGCAGTGCAGTTGGGCAGCAGTTAAAGAATATGTGTTTATCTGACCCCTTGCAAATAAATTTACCCTATTCATAACAAACTCACTTCCATGGCTTGTGTGTCTGTATTAGAAAAAAAAAAAAAGACAGTGTGAAATGCGCTGGTTCAGCAGAAGAGGAGACACATGGGGCTATATGTCTGCGCCAGCATCTTCTTCGTCTACAGACAGCGAGAGCTACTCAACTTAAGAAATAATGCCAAACTGGAATCCATTTGGTTAATGTGACATGGAGGAAAAGAAAATATATGAAGAAACTTCAGTGGACAAGTGGTGGAGGTTCTCACTGAGGACATTATTGCAACAATGATAATAACAGTATGTCACAGATGTGTACATATGGAAGAGAAACGGATGGCAGAGGCTGTTTCAGCTGCGGCTAGATTATATAACTACAACACTGTAGTAGTTATATGTATTATATGTAGCAAGTTTTTACATTTATTTTTTTTTATTTTAACATATACAGTATAGTTATTGAGTGTAAATTTTAAATGTCGAAAAACTTTCATGGATATGTGGATCATTCTAATTTGGAAATTAGAATGATTAAGATTTCAGTGATAACGTATAACGTTTTCAAGACATACCTCTCATCAGAGAGATTGTTAAGAAATGACATACGCTTCTGAAGCCACAAGTCACAGTGATTGAATGTCATTTTGTTTTGTTAATATCATATCATGTTTATTTATCAAATTCCTGGTGAAGAACCACACAACCCATAATCCTGAACAGATATAAACCAATCAGATTGTTACCACAAATAAATGAGATTCATAGTTACAAAGCTCAACAGCGGTCGCCCAATCCCATGACTGCTTATATATTTGTATATGTTTGAATGATTTCCAATAAACTTTAAATGCCGCTTAAATACATTTAGTCAATTGTGTATAAAATGTATTAAATGTAATAGTAGCATTTTTGATACTGACCACATAATTGAGATGAGTAGTTCTCTCAAAGTTAAATTTGCCATGAAATGAAAGTTCACTCTATTTTTTCACATCAATTTTCTAAAGGCATGTTATTGATATTATAGTGAATAACACATGCAGGACTTCTTCAACCATTTAGTCAGCTTAAACCTGCCTCTGCAAGCTCAGGTTCATCTGCCTCCATTTTTGAGTGCAACACCCACGTCTCAAAAATCCGATCAACAACCAATTGATAGAGCCAAATCCCTGTTCTACACTTTCTCTTTTGGGGTAATTCAGAATTGCTAATCTTGGATATACAGTGCAGCACAAGATTGATTGAAAAGAATTGTTGCTACTTTTTATTTGATGTGAAAGTGGTAAAAAAAAAAAAAAACTTGGCTCTGGTTGGTGTTGGTTGATGGTTTATTACTGTTTTCTGAAGTTTTTGGGGTTTTTATTTTTGTCTTTTTCAATAGCTTATAACTTGGTGCTGGACTGCATTTCCATGGTCTGTGTGGAGATGTTTATTCCCAAACATAAAGTCCATCTGCACATGTGTGTGCTCAAACTCCAAACATGTGCTGAGATCAGACCTCCACCTCTTACACAAGCGCTGTCCTTTACATCTGCCCTACTTTCACACATCTGCTGCATGGAACTCCCCCAAAACACTGCAGTCACCGGAGCCCCATCCGTACCCCACCCTTCAGAGCGCTCTGTACACCACCCGCCCAAACACAAACAGATGATTCCCTCTCCAACTGTGTGCTGATGGGAAAACAAATCCCGAGTGTTAAATTGCATCTTAATTTGGACAAACCAATGGTACAGGAGGCATACTATTTATCTGTGAGTATAGTCGTGGGCTGTTCTTGTTGTTTTCCTCTGTAGATTTCCAGAGCAGTGCTATGCACACAGGGAGCCACTTTAAAGTGGACGGCTATGTTGTGTTTTCCAGCCTCATCGCAGCAGCTGTTGGCCAGAGGGAAACCCAGCACTTAAAATGTGATCTATAGACACAAAAGCAATCCATCATAATGATTTCAAACTTTTTTCTCAACAGTACTTCTTTAACTCTTCTGCCGCCATTGATGGAATTTTTCATCATTTATGATATATCGCATTGCGCCATTGATGGAATTTTCCAGAAATCCATGTTTTCGCTTGTTTTCACTGAAGATACTTTTTTTGAATGGATGTCAAGGCTTAACTACATTGCACAACCGCTTTTGTGAGGAAATAGCTTATCATTTAATGAATCGACAGCTCACCGGCTAATCTTCAACGTGTTTGCTCGTACACTTTCATTTTGGATTGATTGATTTTTAGAGTTTACACCAAAAAAAAAAAATGCTGTTTTATAAGCAGAGTCATGAACAACTGCGCGACAGGTGTGATTCAGTTTACGGCACTTCTCATTCATTTCTATGGGATCCGCAAAAGGTGGTAGATGTTCGCAGAATTCTGAATGACGTCAAGGCTGTAATGTGATTGGTTGCCAAAGCACACGTGATCCAAGTTAGCCGTTATGCTCTCTCCAGTGGTAGATCCGTGAAAGAGTACAGAATCTCCGGATCAAAACACAGGCGGAAAACAAGCAGAAACAAGCGGCAGACTCACAGAAGTATTGCTTTTACGCATGTAAAATAACACGATCATCGAACACTAAACAACATATAAATCAAAACTGCCTAAAGTTACCAAATGAAATGTCGACCCAGAACGAGGTACAGGACTGCGAAGCTTTGGTTGTGTTGATGGACTTGATCTACTGCATCTGTTCATGCGATTTCTCAGCTTTTTGTTAAAAATGTTGCTTTTTTATGAAACACCAACATTCAAGTGTTGATAAAAAAAAATAATGCATGAAGCTAGAATATTTTTTTTCTGTTCTTTCTTTTGATATATTGCATGTTCATATATTCAATAAACAAAATATTCTAGTGGCCATGAATGCTCATGCTGGGACCATCAATTGTTGGCATTTAAAAAAAAAAAACACTGGTGGCGAAAGAGTTAATATGAAGACATTCTAGTGCATTTTCGTTTTAAAATGAAAACAATCCTCGTCTACACTGGCGTTTCCACAGTGTTTCAGAAAGGATCTCCGTCTATACTACACAACTGAAAATGCATGTCACATGACATGCACACTGTTCATAAACAGTTACCTCTTGCGCATGAGAGTTGTTGCACTATTAAAAAAATGCAGAGTTTAACCGTACAATGACTGCGAAAAATGACAACACAGCCAGCACAGATTGCAGGTCAGTCTCCATGTTGTTGTTTAGACGGTCGTCAAGGATACGCAGACTGAACATTAGCAGCCATGCCATCGTTTTCAAAAGTCTCTGTTTTGGTGCATTTATACTGAAACGCAACCCCAGCGTTTTCAAAACTAAAACGGGATCTGCAGTGTTTTCGAGGTTCGAAAACTTATGTTGACTGCCTTCTGTACTAGTTATACTAAATAAACATTAGAAACTGATTGCACAAGTCTTCATAGCTTGAAATGGAAGATTAAATCCATGTTGAGAATAATAGAATTTAGTATGTCTGCAGTTTTTTCTGCAAAGAAAAAAAATAAAAATACAACAATGTAAATTAAATGGAATTTATAGAGTAATAAATATTGTGTAATATTAGTAATCATTCTAGAGTATATTAACTGGAATTTATAAAACTTGATATTTATTACTTCATTTACTCAGAAAGAGTTTGATTTTTTTTTTTTTACTGCTAGATGATTACTTACTTAACTTTAATTTTCCCTTTAAGTTTGCTTTGCTAAAAGGTTTTCTGATAATACAGTGGAAACTGTTGCCAAGGGAGATTTGGTAGTTTAAAAACATACTTTTAAGATTTGCAGTACACTCAATACGATTAAGTGCACTTATTTCTCACAAGGGGATATATGCAATGTTACTTAAACTGAAATAAAGAGGTTGACACTGCCATAAAAGAGATTATATCTGTATTTTTACTCCATTCAGAAACAAACACTGTCATTCAATATTTAAACTGAAGAGATCTTGCACTTATCTCAATCTGAACTGCAAAACAAACTTTCTGGTTCTGTGCTTGTGGACAGACATGACGACGAAGGCTGTGTAATATGATATTGCCATGACAACCGAGAAACCTAAATCTAATCTGCAAGACCAGATGTCTGACAAATGAAATAAGGATCTACAGACCAATATTTGATGGGCAAAGCCATATGCTGAATAAATACATGTGTGCTCAGAGCTGATCAGTCATGCCAGTTCATGCCAAGTTCAAGTTTTTTGGTACAAAACAACCAACCCAACCCACACAGGAGAAACACCTTGATCTATCTTTAATGTTTTAGAGACACACAATGTACGATTCTCGAAGATTCTTGGTGAAATAACATATCCAGACAGGCTAGATTATTTGTTATATGTGATATGGTTAATTATATTTCCAAATGTAGAAGCCTCTAAGGTCTACAGATGGATAATTAGACAAGTAGAGCCAGGCAGAGATAGTCTCAGACAGACCGCCCACAGACCGCTCACTGACCGTCTGATGCATATTACACACTAAAACAAGAGCTGGGCTCAAACTTTTCTGTGAAACTATAACTATTTGTAATGTTTGAATGGATAGAAATCCTGATTACAAAGTCTAAACAGATTTTGTACTTTTATTATCGTTGTCTGTACAATCGTTTGGATTAACTGGTGCACCATTACTAGTAGAATCAGAACTGTTGCTGAATGGTCTATCATCTGAGTATCATTGATTTTGAAATGATCTGCTCTGACATAACATGACATAAAATTAAGGTTGGTTATTTTATATGACAGTCTTAAACAGAATAAGTTGTGGACCAGACTTTAAGGGCCTGTTCACACCTGGTCACTTCATGAGTTTTTACTGATCGGATAGCTATCCAATTTATCAAAACAATTGCATTTACACTTGGTCCCATAAATGTGTCTCCGCAAAATCCGATCTTCAATTCTATATCCTATATTCTATAATAAATATGAGCTGAATTTTATTGATCATCAGCAAATTTCAAAATGAAAGACCGCAATAGGAGAGAGTGGAGCAACAGCACTGCTCATTTAGCTTCTTTTTAATGATGATGATTGTGTATTGAGCATCTGTGACTTTCACTTTCATTTGCGGCGGTTTGCTCTTGGGATTGCTGAGGAGATACTCAGCTGCAGCGATGCATGATACAGTAGCGCTGTCATATCTGGCTATAACATGACATAAATCCTGTAACACACTCTCACGTGTTCATTTTTTAGCATTTTTGGGAGGAGCAAAATTTACATATGTGGTTTCAACAACCAGATGCATCATGTTTCTTCTGGAATGTGTCCCAGACCACCTCCTGAAAGTGGTTTGAGAAATTTACATCCACCTCAAATGTGTTTTGGAGTGCATTTACACCTGAGAAAACGCATGAAGTGATCAGATGTAAACAGCCTTGCTTTACCACCAAAGAATATGGCTCTAAGATGGAAAATCCACTCATTTGAGAAAGAAGTTTCCAGGAATGACTGCTTGGTTAGGACCGTGACGTCTTCTTCTAGTAATGGTCAGTTTGACCCTGGCAGCGGAGTTCAGGCAGTACTTTGATCACCTGTGTTTGAATGGCTCCTCTGGGTCGATCTTAAACATCCTGACCGCTTGAAAATCCAAATAAGCACCTACACATCCACCCCGCCCTGACCCAAACACCACTAAACACAGCTCTCTCAAAACTACCAGAGCATGAGCACGAATAACAGAGGGTGATATCATCATCATGGTTCTCATCATGGTGTGTAAGACTTGCTCTAAAAAAAGTTCATTTAAAATAATGATGCCATGCAACTCATTTTGTGTCATTTTGCTATGCAGTTTGTACCATGTTAGATGTCTGTGCAGGTATCAGTGGGCAGGACTGCCATAAAGAAATGCAAAAAGTCCCAAATACACTGTAAAAAAACCTCACGGTCACATCTATTATTTCCAAACTCATCAAAATAATTTAACCAATTTCAACTTCATGTTTTGTTATATGAGATCCAACTTTTCTTTAAGTCAATTTCAATTAACTGGGAAAAAAATGAACTGAAATGACTTTTACAGCCAAATGATCATATCTTTTGGTTTGTACCCATCAGGTTCCAAATAAAGAGAGAAGATATGAGATGGAATACCTGTCATATTCTAGGATTTGACTTGCTAGAATGAACCATGTGTGATTTTTCCTAAAGAAAGGGGACTGACTCTCTAGCTTGTCATTATATGAGTCATAATAGGATAGACAAAAAGGATAAATAAGCCTTATAACACATTATGAAGTTTTCTAACTAAGAATTACAGCTATTCTTAGTCCCAGTTTAGACCAGATCACATATAACTACGTCAGAATGCACACTCATTATTGGCCGGCTTTGCGTTGAGGTGCTCTCGTGAACTGCCTCGGTCAATACTGAGCCGGCGTTCGGACGTAAATATGGAAGCACTGAACTGCATAGGAGAAAAAAATTTAATAAAGCCATATAGGACAAAAAGGATTCTCGTCGCTTCTCCACTATAGTCACTTTGACTGTTTTAACAATGTCTTTACTACTTCTCTAGACCAAATAATATCAAAAATATCTTAATGTTCTGAAGATGAACGAATGTTACGAGGGTGAGAACTTAATGACAAAAATTTAATTTTTGGGTAAACTAAGCCTTTAAAAGGCATTTCAGAGTTATAAAAGAGTGTGTGTGTGTGTGTGAATGTCTGAAGCTTATCAGGTCTTGTTACATCTACACAGTAATTTAAATTTTCCTTTCTTGAATCAGATTCACAGTGGATTTGTCAACCATAAACTAGATTTTGCTCATCAGATCATCACAAAGGGGAAGAGAGCAGTTCTCTCAGACAGACTCAAATATCTCTGCTGTTTCCTCTCAGTAAGGCATGTGATCACTCCTTCTCATATTTTCCTGTGTCTGGTGGCGTCCATACCGTCTCTTCCACTGAACCAAAGACCCAGTGAGTTTGGGTTGCAAAAGTGACAGAAACAATGTTTCTGACAGTAAGAAATATCACCACATTTATAAGACCTCATGCAGAGGACAAACTAGTTGGAGATGTTTCTGACATTAAAACTGAAAAAACTTTTAGTTTTATGGGAATTGTTGGCAAATCTAAAATAAAATGAACAATTAAAGACTAAATGGGACAATTAAAAGTTATTTTTAAAAAATATTCCTTTTTAATCAGCTGTTTTTGGAATAAATTGGTCAGTGCATCAAGAATGTGTCACAGAAAGTTGCCGTCTGGTACGAAAAAGCTTCAGCTCTTTACAGGCTTAAATAAACGATATCCCTACTTACAGATTAATGGCTCACAGCAAAGAGCTGCTCATTCCTGCATAAACACTTAATTGTATTTCATTGATGTTTGTGAATGTTTCAGTCAACTGCAAAGACACAAACCAGTTGACAATTGTTACTGTATGTATCAGTAACATCGGTAGGAAGAGCGAACTCAGAATCTGTCAGAAGGGAAGTCAGCGATTGCAAACAGCTGTCAAATCTCACAGGAAATTCTCTCTTTCTCTGTATTCTCCCTCTTTGTCTTTCTGTCTGCCCCCCACAAAACAGCTCCTCACAGATTTAACCAGGTGGCGAGTGTCATCCCCTAATTAGCGCAACATGTTTCCGTAATCCGGATGATTCTGCGGGTCTATGCAGGTGTCCTCCGTCTGCTAGTGGATTAGTAGTGTAATCTCAGACCCCCACTGTCTACCCCACTGAACCCCAAACACAGACAATGGAAATCTAGCTTACTACTGAATACTGCATGCTATTTTATACAAGTATTATTTGCAAACATGACCTCATGATCACATTGCATGTGAGAGGTGAACAATTACATCTTGAAAATGGAAATTTTGCGTTTTCATAAAGCCTACGGTATCATATTTGATGCACAACAGACTCTAAGGAATCTAAATTATCAACATGAAAAACTTAATCAAATATAATTGCTTAGTTTGAGAATAAAATCAAGGTATTTTTTCCTCCTCCAGTATGAGCTGCATATCATCACTACTCTATAAGCCAAAAAAGCCTGATGTATCAAATATGATCTATCTATCTATTACCATTTCAGTCGTATCTGACTTGACTTTTCCGGAGTAAGTTCCAGGTATTTCCACAACACTCCCCATTACATGGCTTGGGACTCACACACACAAGGACAATTTAGCATCCCTAATTCACCTATACTGTATGTTTTTGGATTGTGGGGTAAACTGGAACACCCAGAGGAAACCCACACAGACACGCAGGGAGAACATGCAAACTTTACACCGAAATAACTGACACAGCCAGGACTCAAACGGGGATTTTTTTTTTACTGCGAGGCAACAGGGCTTCCCACTGAAATAAAAAAACATATGGAAACTTATTCCATACCCATTCCATTCCTGACTATTTTTTCATATATCATTCTTTACAGGTTTAATATAATTTTGAGAAAAAATTAAATTAAAATTCTGTCATCATTTAGACCCTCATATCCTTCCAAACTTGAATGACAAAAAACCGGAACACAAAGTAATACACTTTGTTTGGACAAAAATATTCTCACAATATCTTCTTTTTTGTTCCACACTAGAAAGAAATTCATTAGTTTTTGTAATGACGTGATGGTAGAGAGTAAAAGAAGACAGAATTTTCATTTTTGGGTGAACTATTCCTCAATAATGAGTCAGAAAAGAAATAGTGGGAGTAATTCAGTAATATGCTACAGCGAATTAAAAGGTGATAAAGCCAAAACTTTGACTGGTTAGTATGTAGAAATAATTAAAAAAATCACATAAACTTATCGGTCCTTATTAATGTCCATTTTGAGAATCTTGTGCTCAGTGCCTACGACCCTAAGAAGATTACAGACGATTCATTTTAAAACAGTGGCCGATCTGTGATGGGTTATCAGAGTGTAATCCTTTAAATACTGTACAGTTAAGCTGATTTATTCTCTTTTCCACCCAAAACTAAACAGGACTGTGGTAGTGACCAGCCCATTTGTTTCTCTCTCTCTTATTCTCTTTCCAGATTACATATTGTTACCACACGTCACATTTGATTCTGATTGGTCATTCTGTAGTCAAACTCTGTAATAAACTTTTGTTGCTTTCTTACAAACCTGTGCTAATTTCATGTCTTTTATATCAGTAACATCCCAATAGTTCACATAAAAATGACCTTCAAATCAGTATTTCATTTCCATTTATTTATATAACAAGTAGTTATGATTAATACGTGGAGAAAGTTTTTGGTTACAGAACCCAAGTGCAGAACAGCAATAAAGTTTTTAAAAAGAGTCATGAAACCCTAAAACACTTTTTTTTTTTAAATGTTAATTGACATGTACTCGTTGAACATCAATGAAAATGATGATAGCACTCATTGTGTTTATTATTAAGGGAAAAGTGGTTATTACTTTCTTCTTTTTTTCCAGTTTTCGGAGTGTATGCGTTTATTTCGGAGTGGTGATTGGCTGCCGTGGCTGGAGAGTAAACGCCTTCTTCATCAGTTTCTGAGCTTTATTCTCTGCATTATTCATGAGAATCAATTCTCTTTTAATCCAATCACTGAGCTGCATTATGCATGATGTCGTATTACAGCGGAGAATACAAATGTCACATTCGGACTGATGCCTGTGTTTGGACTTCTTGGCTGTCCACTGATCTCTGCCTTTTGGGTTATCCCCGTGTATGTCACCAGATTGGACTGCTCTTTTGGTTTTGACCCATTGCCTGGATTAACGTTTATGTCTCTAATGCTTCCTTCTAATAAACATCCACAAATGGATTCTAACACCGCCTCAGCCTTGTCGTTACATGTTTCTGCCTGGATTGACACCATTGTATGTGAACTGAACTGTGCTGGACGACTATAGATAAATGAACTTAATTAATAACTAATGATTTTTACAACGCAGTGAATCAATACTGTACTTACTTAAGCTGGACAATGACACTATTTTCTTCTAGAGTGGCTGTACAGCCAAAATTATTTTCCTGTTATCATTGTGAAGCTGCTTTGACACAATCTGTATTGTAAAAAGCACTATATAAATAAAGGTGACTTGACTTGATACACAGACAGAAGAGAGTGATGTAGACCATTATTTTTCTGTGTTAAACTGATGTACATCATTTGTTCAGAGTTTGTAGTGCTCATAAATGTAGTGAACATTTTTTTACCTTTTAAATGTTCTTTTTTATTTTCATATAGACCAATAGCTCTGCAAAAATATAATGTTGATTTGTTGAGATTTCTCATAATAATCAAAACGAATTTGATTTGTTCAGAGTCGTCTCTAACGATAAGATTTTTGAGTGTTTGTTGTCTTTAGGGGTGTACTTTTAAAATACATCAAGGTTCCCCCATCCCTGTTGTCTGTCTTTTTAATGTCTTAGTGTCTCTTTAATATTCATTTGTCTGTATAATGAGTTTGTTGTAGGTCTGTGTTTTGTTGGTCTTCCCACCATCTACACTCCCACTTTTCCACAGCTTTACATGGCCATACTTGAGTCTTTTTTCAAACCTGAGGTGTGACCAAATAGAGCTAAAACAGAGGGCTTTCATGACACTTTAAGAAAAATGTAAAAAGTACAACAAAACAGGGCTTCAAGGAAAAAGTCAAGACTATAACCAACTACAGCTGAAAAAAAAAAGATTCAACAGCAACAAAACCAACAAAAGACAGAGCAGGTGGGGCAAATGAACTTATATAAGACAACAAGGGGGCGTGGAAAAGACATGAGACAGGCGAGCACATGGCACAAACAAACATAAAAGGAGCCATGTGCTCACACACAAAGCAATGTGCTGAAAAATAAAAACACAACACAACAAACTGACAAATGCACATGGCAAGGGGCTCAACAAGCCATGCATGTGCCCACACACCAAAAAGGACATGGAACATGTTTGGAATCAGACTGTCAGTAACCAGACAGTTGATGGTATAGCCAATGACATCCATCCACTATGGTACTATGGAAGTCAATGGCTACCCTGAACTGTTCAGCAGAGGAAAGAAATTCATGCAGGTTTAGAACAACTTGAGGGTGAGTAATTGATGACAGCATTTTCATTTTCCATTATGTATTAGCCCTTGTGCTAATTGTGACAATGTTTGGGTTGTTTCTCACTGTAAGAGCACAACAAAACTACAGGAATTCAACAGTTCAGCATGCTGGCTTCCTCAAGTCAACACAATAATCACATGTCAACTATGTTTCAGCTGGCCAACCGAAAACATGAAAACACTTCTTTGTGTTTCCTGAAACAAACATCAGTCATGACAGTCAACTGGCCCTGCAGTTTGTGTGTATTGAAGAGGGTATAACAAAATCCTCCACCTTTATTCTTTAAAACACACACTGCCTAAGGCTCTTCACCGACTGGGATGTTTTCAATGCTGTTACATGCTGTCCATATCTCATTGCTCTGAAACCGGCCTATAGAGTTGAGATCCACACACAGGGCTGACTCTGACAGAGCAAAACACGCTGCTAATGACACATCACAGCCGACTGAACTATTACACATGCAGGAAGCTACATCTCAGACATACAGGACGAGAGATACTGAGTGACAGATCAAGATGGAGAGAGAGAAACAGACGAAATAATGGCAAACAGAAAAACGTATCGTAGCTGATATACCACATAACAATTACAATTTACTATATGGTAAACAACTTTCTATATAGGATTTAAATTGTTAACAAAATATAGTAAAATGTAAAAGTATACTATTATTCACTGTTGCGAATAAAGTACAAAAATTTGGGGGTCGATAAGCTTTTTTTATGTTTTTTTTTTTTTAAATGTCTCATACTCACCCAGGTTTATACTCACTCACCTATTTTATTATATTATAAATGTATAAATGTAATTTATTTCTGTGATGCATCCTTCAGAAATCATTCTAATATTTTGATTTGCTACTCAAGAAAGAGTTGTATATTAATATAGTATTGGTGTGTTTAGTGTATGTTTATGCTGGACTCTTGAGTTTCATTTGTCACATGTGCTCTTTGTTTGGTTTTCTCCCGCCACTCGTCTTGTCATCATTAGTTCATTGTCATCAGGTGTTTGTCATTAACTAGTCTTGTTTTCTCCCTTGTTCATTTTGTATTTAATCCCTCAGTTCCCGTTTAGTCTTTGTCCTTCGATCTTGTTGATTTGTGTTGTGTAGTATTTCTCCTGGTCTCATTAAAATGTATATGTTGCGGACTTCCTTTGTTGAGCGCTCCTTTCCTGGACTACACCCGTAACAAGTATTTTATTGTTATTATTATTAAATATTATATAGTACTTTATAGAAAGTCTTTATTTTAACTTCTGATCAATGTTACATCCTTGCAGCAAAACAAAACACTAATTTCTGTCAAATAAAATAAATAAACTTTTGAATGTTGGTGTAGATTTAAAAATGCTGTATTGTTAAAGGATTAGTTCAATTCTGAATTAAAATTTTCAGATAATTTACTCACCCCCATGTCATCCAAGATGTTCATGTCTTTCTTTCTTCAGTCGAAAAGAAATTTTCTGTTTTCTCTGTATAGTTTACTTCAGTGGGGTTCAATGGGTGGAAGGTCTAAATTGCAATTTCTGTGTAGGATCAAAGGGCTACACACGATCCCAGACGAGGATAAGGGTAAATTTCTTATCTAGTGAAACAAATGGTCATTTTCGAAAAATAAAAGATATACTTTTAAACCACAAATACTCGTTTTGCACTAGCTCTCTTCTTTTTCTTCTTCTTTTACAATTCTGGCAGTGTAGATGCTGCTGAGTATATTACTGCCCTCCACAGGTCAAAGTTTGAACTAAAGTTTGAGCTAGTGCAAGACGAGCATTAAACATTAAAACGTATATAATTTTTCAGAAAATGATCAATAGTTTCGCTAGATAAGACCCTTATTCCTCGTATGGGATCATGTAGAACACTTTAATCCTGCACTGAAACTGCAATTTGGACTTTCCACCCGTTGAACCCCACTGAAGTCCACTATATGGAGAAAATCCCTGGAATGTTTTCCTCAAAAACCATCATTTCTTTTCGACTGAAGACAGAAAGACATGAACATCTTGGATGACATGGGGTGAGAAAATTATTTGGAAATTTTAATTCAGAAGTGAACTAATCCTTTAATTGTTGTTCATGATACCTACTGCATTAACTAACATTGGAGAAACACTTGGACTCGGGAAAACAGGTCTTTTGGGTTGGGTCCAAAAAGCTAAGTGTCTAAGCATCAATGAAGATTAAGTACAAACAATCAAGACAGCAAGTTCACCTACATGCATTACAGTGAGTCCATCACCTGAACTCCCTTTCTGGGTCACAACATTGGGCGGAAAAGGCCATGGGCTATACTCACTTGAGCAAGACCACAAGAATAAGTGAAATGACTCTCTGCAGATGAAGACCAAAAAAATGGTAAAATCTTATTCCAGCATCTTCTTCCAGTGAGAGGTGCATCAACTAGTCTCAGCCTTATGAGCATGGACTGTTCACGGACAGCCTGATCAATATTGTGGACCGAAATGGCAAAAGCTGGCTTAAATGACTAGGTCCACATGGACTGACTGACTTTTTGGTCCACAACCCATTTTTCAGGCTCAAAATTCTTGTTAATATTTGCAAAAGGGCTGCATTAAAAAGCAAAATAAAAATAAAATCTCAATTTGGCTTGAAAATTATCACTTTGCAAAGCCTACAATTTAATTAAATACATAACTGTGCTGCGTGTTTCAAAGTGAGCTGGTTTCAAAGTCAGTAATTTCATGGGAAATCTATATTACGAGGTGATTTTGTATGAATTCGTATGATTTCAGTTGTACCAAACCTAAGATTATTAGAAAAAAATAAGCATGAAAGTCCACCCCTAAACATACCCATCACTGGGGTGTAAGCAAATCTTACGAGATTGCAGAATAAGGCATTAATATGTGCTTAAGTACTAATAAATAGCCAATAAGCAGGCTAATAAGCAACCAGTTAAAAGTGATAATTGTTCCCATAAGTGTCGGGCTGCACAATTTATCACACAATATGAAAAATAACATTGAACTTTAACGTGATTATCGTTTAAACATGATTTTAGTGTGATTATGAAATCGCAAAAGCTTAGCGGTTATTTTTTTATGCGCAGCTTGTCAATGAAGTATGGCTCCAAATGCTAATCCATCTGAAAGCACTGCGAGTTTGAGGCGCTTATAATGAACTTTTGAAAAAGCAACGCGCATCAAACATCTTTCCAGACATGAAAAGCATTTATTAACATCTTGTCCAACAAAAGACAACATTTAATAACATGTTTTTACTCCAAACTCACTTCATAACGACAGTTGAGCATCCTTCTGTGAGATGATGTGATTTCTTACACAGATTAAGGCAGTTGTGTGTTAATTAGTCATGTTTAGTTTTAAACTTCTATTTATTCAGCTACAGCGATATGACGTTACCTTCTGCTGCAGGGCATATTTTGAGTTAATGCGTAAGACCGCCCTCTGGCTTTCAGATGGAGAAGCATTTACTACTGATCACAGAGCCGTACAACTCTGACAAGCTGCACATTAAATAATCACAGCTTTTGCCAATTTGCGCGTGATTTAATTGCGATAAATCGTGCAGCCCTACTTAAAGGTAATTTTTTTCGCCACTAGGGGTCACTAAACTCTTCAAAACAATAACATAGGCGTAGTTTGATGACGCAGTGAATCAACAGGGAACTTGTCGGATCTAATAATGTTTATGGGGAAATAATGTTTATGGATGAGTGAATGCATGTTTTTAACATGACTGTAAAATGAAGCAGGGCGTGGCCGAGAATCAGGGACGCGATTACTAATGAGAGACAGATATCAGTGACACACGCGAGTCCCGCAGGATATAAAGAAACGAGGACATTTCATTCTACCGAACTACTCAGAAGTGCTGAAACACTACTCTTACAGGTCAGTTTATTTGACGAATTAAAACTGTGAGGTAACGCAGCGCTGTTTCACTTGGTCAAACGTTTCACTATCATACTAAACTGCATTTGAGTGTGTTGAAAGTTATTCTGTGTTTTAGTTCCCTTTCAGTCGGTCACTTTTGATGTACGTCGGAACTGAACTGACGAATTGGGATATCGCATGAGAGCCCCATCACCTTCGAGTGTAAACTAAATGAGCCAATGCATATTGGCGTGCGAGCTTTGCGTGACGCGACCCTCCCACGCGAGCGGGTATAAATGCAGAAGCGGGAGCGCTCACAGTTTGTCTTACACTTCGGAGCGTGCTGTGTTTGTTCCTGCAATTCACCTGAGAGAGTGAAGACTAGGAGAACCTTTCTTCAGGGAAATCCTAGAAGTAAGCTAGATCAACATTAGATTATCACACTGATGATATTCTAACATTTCGTCATGTTGAGCTATATAACATTGATTAGTCTTATGTAGCCTACATTTGTATCCTCATTTTATCTCTCCTTTTGTCCCAACGTTTGCTTGCCATGGTCCATAATGTTTCGCAGCTGTCCGTGTCTGTTGCCATGGTTCCTGTGCAGTACAAGCGGAAACCAGGGATAATGCAGATATTACATCATTGACAGGCGCAAGTGACGAGAGAGAGACAGGCACTATTTAAAATTGTGATTTTCTCTGAATTTACAAATTCTTGGAAATATTTAGCAAGTGGTTTTTGGATATTTTAATATAAAATGTTTTACATATTGTGCTTTTAATTGTTCCCTTTATTTATTTTTTGTCATATTTATTCATGTCAGCTTTGGGTCATTAGCATCCTTTAAAGAGTACATATGTATATTCTCCTTCATTCTTAAACAAAATAAGTTAAATTAAATTAAAGTTATATTTAATAATTTCAGATTTAATCACCCCTAAATGTCATACAGGCTATAAAAGCAACTACAGTGGGTTGCTTTAAATGTCATTCAGTCTCTTCCTGGGAGGTTCTTGACCAGAATTACCTGCAATGTGGGCAATATCCAAATAATAAAAAGAAACAGAGACTTGAACTTAAATAAACCCTGTTTCTTCTTGTTCAATTGTGACTTGTTAGCACAAGGACACCACATTTCTGGATACTGAAACAGAACAAAACAAAACCCTCCCTAAGATCAAATGACAGGAACTTGCATTTGTCAGGCTGTGTCTATACAATCCAGTTATTCAACGGTCGTATTCTCAAGGGATGGGAATCACCAGAGGCCCCATGGTACGATATCACCACGATTCTTAAGCCAGGATACAATATTATTGCAATTTTAAACATTTTGTGATATGCTGAGTATTGTATTGCAGCTCACTGCGCACATCCGAGAGAGAAGGGGATGTAGAAATGTACTGATTGTGAAACTACAGTCTGAAAGAAAGGTTTCAAATTATTATTACCATTTCCTGCAAAATAATGCACAATACTCACAAGCCAAAATTCAGGCCCTTAAAAGATCGATCCTCACCGTCCGTGTATCGAGACAATATCCCCGAGCAATATATCAAGGTACTATACTGTAGTGATTTTTCCTAGTATTCTCTCTTTTCTTCAGCTCTCTCTTTGAGTAATTAAGTACTCTGATGCTTTTGTACAGTCGGAATAACATCTGGATTCACAAACACAATGCTTGGCCAAAGAAAACACCCACACACACTTCCACACCATCTGTGCACGGAGCTCAGGCCACGCTGGAGTTTCTCGCAGCTGTCCCCTTGGCCGCTGCCGTGATCCTGAGAGCTCCCATGATGCACTGCATGACAATGATGAGGGCAGAGAGCCCAGCATCCAGTCTGAGCAGTCACTGTTCTGATGAAGACGCCAGACCGGCCTGTGACATCATCTTTTTGCGCTCAATACAGCCACACAGTCTGATGCTGTGGAGTCTGTGACACAATGCATGAGACAAACGAACCGATCAACAATACGCGACACTCTGAGTTAATCAGTACACAGATACCCGTCACATCTACTGATCATACCAGTCTTTCGAGGCTATAAAACGGCTGTAAAACAAAGTGAATTGGACACTACGCTTTTACGAGGGTCTTTTGAGTTCCCGCTTGCTATCAGAGTGTGTTTTTATCAGAAGGTGACTGTTAGAAATCACAAGATCCACTTTCATTGATCCACCAAAACAAGAATCTGTCTGTCTGTAGGCTGATTCTGTGAAGTTAAATATTTTTGACTAGATGTTGCCGTTTGTAGGTTACCATTTTTTTAATGTGGCAGGTGTACAAATATTTTTTTTCCTCAGGCATATGCCGTGTCAGGGCCGTAATAGTTCACTTAATAGACTTAATGGACAAGAGATAAATGTTGATGTCTACCTGTAGGACAAAAGTCTACTAAATGAATCAAAGCGTCAACTAAATCATAAGTCATCACTTGAGCTTATGATTTAGCTTGAGAAACAAACTGAAGTTTGTAGTAAACTTGCTTGGTAGTTCACTTGCAGTGAAACAAAAGTCACAATAAAAGAGCTGAAAGACTTGTAGAAGCAAGCTAAAATGGAATGCTTTCTTTAGCAACTTTGTGTTTATCTTCCATTGGCTCATGTAAAACACTATTGGTTATGTTTAGTGGAGGTTTTAGTGAAGGTTTTAGCGTAGGGTGGTACGCTACATGATAACCTTTTAGCACCACTCAACAAACATTTCATTCCCGAACTGCTGTGACACATACCACATTCACATTCATGTCCATCTGTCATCTGTTAAAAACCGAATGCACTTTTAATGTGACTTAATGGACATTTCACTTTGAAAGTATAATGAAACATGCAAGAAGCAGCGTAATATCGTTTTGGAGAAATGTTGCCACAGGCACATTTTTCCAGTGTGTAAAATCAGCACCCCCAAAACAGCCATGCTTTAACTGATCATGTAGCACTAATGTCAGACTCCAGTCAGATCCCTGGCCTTCTTCTCTCCCCTCCAGCTAGAGTTTATATTCTTCCCTGCTACGGCTAATTAGCTCAGACAACAGCCTGCCACAAAGACCTCAAAGACCCTAAACGACCCTGTGGGACCATGGATGGATGGATGGATAGACAGACAGAAGAGAGGAGTGGAAGGTACTGTAGGCTCGTGCCAGGCTCTGCTCTGAGATTGAATAAAGAGTGTGTGTGTGTGTGTGTGTGTCTGGCTGCTGCACAGAATCACAGCTGTTTTCAAGCATCTGCTGAAGGGTGAGCAGCTATTGTTCATTTAGATTCATTAAGAGTCAGACGGACCACAATACTGATCACATGCACAACGAAGACAAACATGACTTTGCTTTTACAGCAGATAACACTACAAACATATTGATATTTATACCTTTCAGACATGCAAAAAGATGTATATATATATATATAGTGTTCATGTAGGTCAGTTTATATTAAAAAAAATACACATTACCGTTCAAAAGTTTGGGGTCGGTAAGATTTTTTAAATGTTTTTGAAAGAAGTCTCTTGTGTTTTCATTGATACAATGAAAAATATTATAATTTTGTTTTCTATTTTAATATATTTTAAAATGTAATTTATTCCTGTGATGGCAAAGCTGAATTTTTAGCATCCTAACTCCAGTCTTCAGTGTCACATGATCCTTCAGAAATCATCCTAATATGCTGATTTGCTGCTCTAGAAACATTTATTCTTATTCATTTATTCTCTGCTTTTTTGTGAAAAACATTTTTCATTGTGGAAACATTGTCAGAATTATTTCATGAACAGAAAGTTCAAAAGTGCAGAATTTTTTTGAAATAAATATTTTGTAAGATTGTGAATGTCTTATCAATTTAAAGCTGCAGTTCGTAAGTTTTGCCTCTTTGTCGCCATCTCTGTTTGAAACCTGCAATTGCTATGTGTGGACCTTCACTGTATCGTAATTACAGGTGCAATGCATATCCACAGTCTTGCATGCATGTCCAAAAAAAAAAGTATCATGTCATCCACTTTTGACACTTTTAGATCATTTTTAACCAAAAAAAAAAAAAGATTTAATGTGTCATTGCTGAATAAAAATATTAATTTCTTAAAAAAATTAAACAGTACTATATTTTATCAAGTATCCTAAAATGACTCAAAGTATTAATGACAATCTTTCTAAGGGTCAGATGAGGTAGATTGTTAATTAAGCTGCTAAGAAATGAACAGTTTTGCTTTTTGCTGTTTAAATTAAATGCTGCGTCATGTTTTGACTCCCAGTATACGTCTTGTTTTCTGTTGCCTGTATAAATATGAATGGTTAAATTCACACTAGGAAGAAAAGATCAAATGCAATTTACACTCAATACTACAGTAACGCATCACTATCTGTGTGTTCAGTAAGCAGAAAATTTTCCAACTTTAATCTTAAGTTACAGGCAACAAACCTAAGACTGAAATAATCTTCCAAAACACTGTAAATGGAGTCTGTACACTTAATTGATAGGACTTACAGATTTAACAAACTCTAATCAGAATATCAGTACAGTTCTGCTTTGCAAACACTGTAAATGTTGTTGTCAGAAGCACAACAGGCCCCATTAAAAGACAGATATAACACTATTATGACATAGTTATGAGCTCACTGTGATGTAACGCTAACGTCGCTGATTACATCTACTGTTTTCTACATATTGTCTGGCACCAGTGGTCACTCTTGACATTCTACGTACATAAGTTCCCTGTCTCCATTGTTGCTTACCAGCATGTTTGACAAATAATGGCCTTACTCTTCCAATGAACAATTGACATTTTAAAAAAATACAGTAGACACATTTCATACACAATGAAGAATGTTAGTTGTCACAGAATCTATACGATTAAAAGTCAAATGTCCAATATAATGTTTATGAATTCTGACCTCTAAACTAAAATTACAACGGTTTGATGTTTTTGTATGTTACCTTCATTACAGTTTACAAGTGCAAAAACTACTAAATAGCAATAGCATATACATGATTACACTGATATGTTGCGGAAAATGGCAAAGTGGAAAGTTTGATAGCTTTTTTTTTATTCAAGACTTCAAGCTACTGTATGTGCTTATAAGTACATCCTTCCTCTATTCAAGCAAACAAAGAGATATATCTTACTTTCTTTATAACTCAGTGAACACAACTTAAACTGTTCATTAGGATCATTCTCTCTATTTTTAACCAGAGCTAAATTCTCAGAGGGGATTCTATGAAGCCTGTATAGGGGGGAAATCCCCCCTCTTTACAGGAAAAAACAGCCTCAGTGTTTAATTCACAGCATCTGGCTAACAAAAGCACGCTGACTGATCCTTTAATACCGGGCTCAAGACTCGGCTCACTCTGTGTGGCCCGCACACCGCTCGAAAGAACGGCCTTCCCTTCTCTTCAGATGATTAAACATCAAGACATTCAAACTGAGAGATCAAATGAGGCTCCTTTTCGCATCAATCACAATCACAGCTGAATGCGGCAACTGTGGTAACCATGATACGAAAATCAGTTCAACATGCACTCTAGAAAAGAACACAATCACAAACTAGATCTCTTTTAATGCCTCAATTGTTTCTCCTAGACAATAATGAGATTAATTTGAGAGCAAATGGAGAAAAAGACCTCACATGAGTTTCTCAAGAGCTCTCAAAACTGTGCTCAGAAGTAAGAGCAAACTCTAATAATATGAGTGCAAACGTTTCTCATCAAATAGTTTCAAGAGCAAATTTTATAAGCTATACTGTCTAAATGAATTCTGAAGCACTAACCTTTTAGAAAAAAATCCATTTGTCATTGTTTAATTCCTTTACTGAAGTCCGGTGAGTCCACTCGGTTTGAGGTACGGCTCACGTGAACTCTGGTATATGAGAGTAAGTACAGGCCCGTTCACACATAGGATGATACATACAACTGTAAATATTGATTTTAATCATCTATTACCCGAATAACATTAATCTATTTTTAATCAAAATAATTTAATAACCTGTTCTAATACTATGAGAATAGCAGTCACACCACAAATTTAACTACAACAAGACAGAAAATAAAGTGCCTTCAGGAAAGCATTCTTTCCATCTCTTGCAAAACATCCAGACAAATGCAAGAGTCATTATGTGCATGTAATGATCCCACTAGTACTCACAATGGTGATGACGCCGGCGTTCCACAGTTCTGACCTAAAAGTATAATATATGCAATTGAACCAGGTGTAAAAATAGCAAGGAAATTAAACACTGCTTCGAAGCTTTACGAATCTTTTGTTTCGAATCAGTGGTTTTGAGCACCAAAGTCATGCGATTACAGTAAACAAGGCTTTGTTGTATCATAAATGATTCGAAATTTCAATAGTTCACGTGAGTTTGGCAGTTTGATACGTGATCCGAACTACTGATTCGAAGCAAAAGATTCGTAACTCTTCGAAGCTTCATGAAGCAGTGTGCTGAAATCAACCATCACTAGATATTGTAGAAAAGTCGTTATTTTGGGGTTTTTTTGGCGCACAAAAAGTATTCTCGTCGCTTTGTAATATTAAGGTTGAACCACTGTACTGACATGAACTGTTTTAAATATGTTTTTAGTATAATTCTGGACATTGAAAGTGTTCATTACCTTGCTGGCAATAGAGAATCACTGAGCCGGGTGTAGAACGACATGAGGGTGAGCAATAAATGACATAATTTTCATTTTTGGGTGATTTAACCCGTTAATATGAAATATAACTGAGAACTCTACTAGGTTTTCTTTTCCTGGGAAAGCAAAAGATTCTCTTGGTGATCAAGAGAACCAAGTCTATGTTAGTCTAGCAAAAGGTTCTCAAACTTTTTTTGTAGAATCCCTTACACATAAAATATTTAGCCTACTTAAAGTACCCCTGGAAAGTTTGACATCACCTTGAACTGGAAGTTGCAACCAACTTTACTTCAGTATGGTGACGTATTCTTAGAGTGGAACATAATGTTAAATGAGAATAATAGAGGGCTTGTTTTTTTGAAAATAAACTTACGTGGATGAATTGTTAGCCACAAGACTAATGTGCACTAACAAAGTAAATAGGATCAATTTTGATTTCAACATTTCAATAATTTATTATGGTTCTCTGACGTCAGTAAATGGTCACATGATATGCAAGTAAACATATAAATCTTTTTAAAAACATGTTTTATTTTGATTTGTTTTAATTTAAAATTATTTATACTGTGTATAGGGCTGCACAACTGACAAAAAAATGAAATATCAATTATGCTCTCGTATATTGTTTGTAATATATTTTAAATGGTATTATTTTATTTTTTTATTTAACTCTATAAAAAGAATAATAACAGAAATATATTACTGTTGTAAATTATAAAATAATAGTAAATACTATATAGGACTAATATCTAGACTTAAATTCTTCACTTTCACGTAACATTTCAAGCTTTTATTTTGGTGAAATACTGAAATTCTGTAAACTTCACTGATTTAATTATTTTGATTTCATTAGCCCAGGGGTTTGCGAACCATGATCTGACTAATAGTATTATTAAGCAGGCATTTGATTTGAATGGTTAACCCTGTAATATTCACACACAACACACAAAAAACAGGCTCAAATAACACTCAAGGCATTATAAAGAAGAAAAAATACATTAACCCACTGATTAAAACAAGGCCTCTTGATGTAGTGATCTGTGAAAATTCATAATAAATTCCCATTCGTTCAACCAGAATCCTTTAAGGGAGAGAAGTTATTACCACAGTATTTTCATTGAGGGATTCATGGAAAAACGACTGCATTTTTACAGATATAAGTCACCTTCCAGCAGCCCAATGAGAAACGTTACACAGTAAGCCAACACGTGACTCATATTAGGGGGCTTGGTGGTCTAGATTTTTCCAGCTGATAGGAAATCTAATGTCTAGCTTTACAACTGTGTATTTAGGGACACATTGCATAAAGTGTGAGTAAGATGAGGTAGACAAACACCACAATTCACTTATAAACAGAGCCATCTGTGCATGGGTTGAGTCAAGCTCATGAGGTGAAAATTTCGTTTTAATCTTGAATTTTGCCTCCTTTAAAGCAAAAAATGACTCGGTTCTATCAAGGTCAGTCTTGTGTTTTGGAACAATCCTGTTCTTTCTTGGATTAATTACTCATGGCAAACCTGGCTGTCTTTTTACAAGCAATAAACTTGCCTTGTGAGACACATTCCTCTTTAAAGCCATAGTGAAACCCATCATCGTTCTTTACCGTGCAGAAATGGTGAACAGCCGCGTGTGACTGCTATGGAAACCTCAATAATGCACGGCTTTGCATTTGAGTCTGGGAGCCGTTACTTAATCGACTGGCTTTTGCATTTAAACAGAGACATACACCATCTAGCTGGATCTACCCCAGCCTGAAGCAAGCTTAATTATTGCCGAACTATTCCCAAAGAAAAAATACCTTTGGATAAAGTTTGAAATTCCAACAAGCAACTTAATATCTGTTAATAAATCAATGTAACTGGAACTTAGATTATTTGAGTGGATAAAAAGTGAATTTTACTGTTTAAATATTTTCTCACATCCCAGTGTACTACTGTAAACCATAGGTTTATTCCCTCTGAAAAGTGTGATTATCAAAACATGTTTGCTTGAACATTCAAACCATTCCAACATGTTTGATACCTGTTTATCCCAATCAGTAACACTAGGCCCCTTTAAATGAGAAGGGAGTCAGTTTGTTCCACTAGACCTGTGAATGATTTACTTAAAGTTGCCTCTGCAAATGATAAACTGGCATAAGAAAAACATTTTGACATCAAAAACATCACACACACACACACACACACACACGAGACACAACTTTCAGAACAAAATCAAAGGCAAACAGCAAACAGCCTCCATTTCATGACCAAGGTTGCATATTGCATTTTCGTGGCATAGGATTTCAGAACAGTATTGCTGCATGAACCATGCCACGAGAAGACATTAGTTAGACACTTCCTTCACTCTATTACAAAAGGCTTTAACCCTGCTACTGGAGACCCAGTGTCCTGCAGAGTTGATCTTAAACAGACCTGAACCAGCAAATCAAGGTCTGGCAGTCATGGTCAATTAAAAATCAAAGACAGATATGTTGAAGCAGGTTGGAAATAGACTTTGCAGGACAGTGGGGCTGTGTCCGAAATCAACCCTACACCTTTAAAAAGCTACTATTTGAGATTACAGCCATTTGTAGTGGTGTCCAAAACCATAGTGGACGTTATCGAGTGCAGTCATTCAATTCTACAATGCACCGCAATAATGAGTGTACAACTGATGTATGCTCAACGGCTAGAGAATACCCATAATGCACCGTGAGAGTCGCACACCGAATGAATTTCTGCATCTGGCCAGAAGATGGCGTCTACATCTGAATCATCCATCCATTTATCCATTTTCCAAACCACTGATCCAGCATATTATCATAAAATTATTAAATTGTTTAATTAAGGTTTATACGTGGTTTCCATGACAGAGGCAACTATTTTCATTTCTACTGGAGCTGCCGTTTCAAATAATTATTAAACACATGCAAAAGAGGCAGTCCTTCTGGCCCACTCAGTGTCTGAAGTCACTCACTCGCTTTCACTCCATCAAGTGAACTATAGTAGTAGACTGATGTAGAGAGGAGTGAATGGGGGTAAAGGGGGAGATTTCGGACACAGCCTGGGTTTCCGGGAGCAAGGATAAAAACTTCTGCTGTCAAAAGCTGTCACAGGGGAGGTACCCTATCAAATAGTGCACCTTTGTACCTAAAGAGTGCATATTAGTACCTCAAAGGTACATAATGGTACCAAAAGGACATATTAGAACATTTGAAAGGGTACCGTCCCAGTGACAGCTTCTGTACCATTTTTTTTCTGAGAGTGTGTAGTATATGAGTAATGATACAAGTATTGAAAGTGGCACACTTTGGTCTCCTGTAACACATTTTCTTTTAATAAACAGCAATTATAAAATAACTTTCATTCATTAATTGTAAAAAATATCAGTAACTATAAATATATATATATATATATATATATATAAAAAAACATCCATAATTTAAAAATAAATAATTAGGCTACATTTGTAACCATGTAACTACCATTTCAATTATCGTGATCTTTGACTTATTTTTAATTTTAACGTTTTGTATATTCAATTCTGATGTTTATTTAATGTCTATTTCTAGCACGCAATTTTGGATTAAAATATGTATTTTATTCAGAATTAGACACAATTTTAAAAAAGTGCAAACCCTAAATGAACATAAAATTAATGAGTTTACCTTATGAATTGGACAATTACCATTTTCTACAAACCTTCAGCCAAGATCAAAATATGACCTAAAAGAAGGAACTAACCACTGGAAAAAAAAAAAAAAAAAAAGTGCCAACACCACAAAACATTCTGACCCAGTTGGACCCAAAACATCTTTCCATCACCATAAAGCAAACTAAGAACACAGCAAACAGCTACTTATGAAGCCTGAGAGCTTGTAAGAACCATCATAAAAGCAGTTTAAGAAATATAACCTGTACTGCCCAAACTAGCATGCACTTACATGCACTTCATATTTGTTACAGACCACAGAAATTACATATTTCAGCATTAAAAGATTGCAAAACACTCATATTTTCCCTCTTGGCTTATTGCATGGCTAAGACATATAAATGTTTAATTGTATTCTAGGTGTCAGTCTGTGTACTCTATCTATACACAGCAACTGCACAAATAGTTGTAATTCAGAGTTGTATTATTGTAATTGGTCAACTTGAACCCAGTGGAGATAACAGTACCTGACTTGTGATCAGACTTTAAAGATCAGACCCTCTTCTTCTATATTCTAATCATCATATTTTCCTCTCAGAATGACCTGTGGATGAAAGCAGCGCTCAAGCAGAAGTCGATCGTTAAAAGATCTTTCTCACTCAGGAAGGCAAGCACTGGAAGGGTCTGTGGGTTACCACGGACCAGGGCTTTAATAGCAGTAAATACCACTCAAAGCTGCGATTACAGTGCTAAAGTGTTCCTAATGCCTCAGCCAAGAAAAAAGACATCATCCCTGCAACCAGCCCGCAACCAGTCTCTGACAGGACAGTTTTCCCAGGGAGACGTGTGCTCTATTGCTGAGAGATTCACTACATGAGGGCTTTTCAAACGGCTGTTTTACAATCAGTTAAAAACATGAAATGACCTTTTAACTCTCCATAAGTTCAAGTGAACTCTGCAGGTTGATTGTCGTGGCAACTAGACAATGTATAGGTTTTATATGTTTTGTTTTACTTCAGAAATTTTACCTACATTCTTATAAAAAGAGGCCACAAATCAATAACACAAAAATACTCGGTATGAAAAATTTTATCGACAAAAAGATCCATAAGTAAATAGCTATGTTGGAGAAAGAAATGAACTTCTAGGAACTTCTAACAGTTAAAGCCATACATGAGAGTATGTGGAAAAAGATAGATTGGACAGATCCGACTTTGCATATAAAGCTGTGCATTAATATAGTTTATATTTATAGTTTATGGTTTAAATTATGCAACAATATAAACAATCAAGTTGAAATTTGCTATACATATCACTTTAAATGAGTGTATTGTATGGATGTGTGACATGTTGGATAAACTTATAGTAGTTGTAGGGTAGAGTTATTAATTTGTTATGAGGTGGATTAACAAGAAAAAATAAACCTGTAAAGTTTTGTTATAAACTTATAACAATTTGATGTAGTGACAGGCCTAATTACTATTTAGTGATGTGTATCACTGCCATATGGGCATAAATGCGTATAAATTAAAATTAAAATGTTGATCATATCGCCCACCCCAATTAAGGAGTTAATTAGTTGAAATATCATATTGTGTTTATTTTGCAATAATGACCATCTGTCTGTACATTACCTCTAACTTTAATATATGTAACTTAATTTTAACTTTTACTCTAACTTTGTATTGTACTAGTTACACACACACACACAGTTATTACTCATAAGGGACGGATCATGATAGCTAGTCAAAACAGTGGCATTCACTCTGTGTAATCTGTGTCAAGACCATGAGAGGCAGGTGATCTTAAAGCCCAAAGATTAGGAGTAAGAGCTTCCAATCTGCCCTAACCAAGCAGTGACGTCAGTCACGACAGACCAGGATTCATCTGCCTGTGACTCGAAGCAATTACCACAACAAGAACACTGTGACTACTATTAGACGACCACAAAGAAAGACAGCAAGTTACCGACTCAGAGAGAGAGGGTGGCGGCCAAACGAATAGAGGCTAAGAGAGAGTTTTCTCCTTGAGGATACTGAATGGAAACTACTCGTTTTGGTCTCCTCAATTGGTAAAATAACCACAGCCTGAGGCGCTGTGAAAGAAAGAGACCAAACCAACTCCATTTTCTTTGAAATTGACCGAACTCCCCCATTCTGCCACTAGCTGCTTTCCTTGAAGAAACCTGCGGCTCTGTGAATAGTGAGTGTGAGAGTGCGTTAATTGAAAGGGTTTGCCTAGTGTTTAGTGAAGCATTAGCTCTGACCTACATTTATATGTCCCCATAAAACCAGGCCTATAGCAGACGGCCACAGCTCTACGCACAGCACACTTCAGGTAGCTGAATACTGATCTAATACATTCCTTGCATTCTTCAGTCTGTAGATTCCAACGTCATGACATCATTTCCTGTGCCATGTTTAAGTCAGCATTAAGCTAAAATAACTGGGTGAGTAGGGAATGCTTGGAAACAACTGTTCTAGACAAAGAGTTTAAACACATGGTTACATGAAGGGATAATCTGTCTTGACAATGGCCGTTTGATAGTCAATATTAAATATCAAGCTAATTTGCATTAGACATATGGATATTTGATTCTCTGGAAAGCAGTGGTGGGAGTGTGTGACAAGCAAACTTTCCCAAGACAGAAGAAAGACATCTAGACCTCTCAGGACAAATTATCTTTAAAAAAAGATTTTACTCAGGGTCCCTCAGCAGCACTTTCAGCCCCAAAGACATAAACAAAATGACATTAAACTGAAATAATAATAAACACGATAGCTTTTGCTCTACCATCATCCCACACTGTAAGGGATAACAGATGAGAACATTTAAAAGTTTAAGGCAACCAGTTGGAGGAGATTTTTGAGTTTGCTCAACTTGTTGTTTTACAGCAAGTTGAGAAAACAGAACTTTTTGAGTTGCAGCTGCATAAGTTTCCTCAACTCTTGATCACTAAACATCTTTCAAAGTAACCCAGACACACCTGAATTTCAAACAAAAAAATACCACAGCTTCTTGGGAATTGAATCAGTGTAGTGCCACGGTCGTCCTTGAAGTGCCAGTAAATAATATATGATAACTAAGTTCAAGTGCTGTATTATCTGATAGCATCACTCTACCAAGGAACTGTCCATGGCCAATTACTGTATATGACTGATACATTCAAACCTATCTTATTCACAAAACAACTGCAAATAAATAAAAGAACAACTACCACAAAGTTAGAACATATAGAATAGAATTACAGCAAACAGTATCTGTCAAACACTTTGATTGTAAATAAATAAACAACTACTACCAAGTTAATACAGAAGAGAAGCAAAAGTAAAACGGCAAAGTAAGCATCCCTTATGTCTACAAAACAGATCCATATCCATAAATGAAAGAACAACAACTACCAAGTTTAGAATAGAATAGCATAAAATAGAATAACAGCGAACAGTACAATGGCAAAGTAAACATCTCTATATGTTTACAAAACAGATCCATACTTTTTACTGTAAATTAACACTAGAACAACTACTATCAAGTTAATAGAATAGAATCGCAGCAGAAGTAAAATGACAAAGTAAGCATCTCATGTCTACAGAAGAGAATAGAATCTCAGTAACAGTCAAACGGAAAATGGATCCAAATAGATTTTAAGTAGATAAATAAGAGAACTACTAACAAGTTGAATAGAATAGAATAGAATAGAAGCAAAGGTAAAATTACAAAGTATTGATCTCTCAAAGCCTGTCTTCAAAACGGATCCATATGCACTTGAAAGTAGATAAAGAACAACTAAGTTTAGAATAGAAACTTTTTTTTCCCGGCTGATAATCGTTAAGATCATTACAAACCAGAACGAGCGCAAATCTCTCCTCCAGCTCCGCTTGCTCGGGCATGGGCAGTTTGAGGGGCATGTGGTGTCCTCGGGGGTCAGTGTGTTGGTTCATACTCCCTGCGTTCCCCATCTCTCCTCCAGTACAATCACACTCTTATTCAGCGGGTTTCTCCTGTGTGTGTCCAGTATCCGTTTTCACTCTGTCCGACTTTATCTGAGCTTGAACACTTCATGGAGGTCAGCAGCGGGATCTGTGAGCAGCTGCATTATAACTTCACACAGGCAACAACAACGCAAATAACGTGTCCTATTCGCATATTGCACAATGTCCGCACCACTCCCAGTGAGATATTGTGTTCTTCATGATTCAGTCTCTAAAACGCACTTCAACGGACAACTACAGGCGCAGTCGCTTCAACTCCGCCCCGCTGGCGGATTTACCAATCCTACTAAGACTAAGGCTCTGCTCATGAATAAAACATGACGTCCGTTTGGTAGGCGTGGCTGGTTGACTGAAAGGCAGATACGTTGCTGGTCCCAAAAAAAACTTTCCTTTGGATTAATAATTTATTTTCTCTTTAAGACATATACACAAATAAAATGAATATATTTTCAATAAAACATTTTGCTCACTTTTACTTTATTTTTTCCCTGCAAACAATAACAAACAAGATTAAAAATAATTTTATGTAAATAGTTAAACTTCTTTTATTTCATAAGAGCATATTCTTTTGTTACTTTTAACTTTGACTCCTTGTTTTTACATTTTGAACTATTGGAAATATTGTTTTTGTTATGAGTAGTTCCTGCTGTCAGAGATCTCGACCGCCAAAAATATTTTTTGTTGAGTCAAAGGTAATTTTATAAACAAAACAAAACAAATCAAATGCAGTTGTGACTTTATTTCTCATGGCTATGTCTATATATCTCGCAATTGACCCTTTGCAAACAGTTTGATTGACAGGCAATCTGACCAATCATATCCCCGAATCTGCCATTTTGTCCGACAAAGCAGTCAGGGGAGTTGGTAGATTAACGTTGGTGAACTTGAACTTGAAAAATTGCGTGTAATCACGTCTTTCCGCGCTTGAAACAACATTCCTTCTGATGTTCATTCATGTTTATTTGATGCTATAAATGAACTAGTATGAAGAGATGATCGCTTCACGAGCCGCTTGAAGGAGCTAGTGATCTGTCACGACACATTAAAGAGACACTATACGCTATTTATTGTTTATACTTCTTTAAAAAATTATATTTTAAATATGAAACTGTTTCAAATCAAAAGTAACCTGCTCTGTCTCTTCTGACGACGTGTTGTCAGTGTCCGTTGAATGTATTTTTCAGTGTGTGAGAACATGATGTGTGGCGTGAGAGCGCATGGCTTGTCAGACATAGCAACAGTAACTAAAGGGGGCGGGGCTTTGCGAAGGGTCAATTGCTCCTTTATTTTACACAGTAATGCTAAATACCCAGGGATGTTGATCTTTCTCCCAGAAGAGAAAGCTTGTACATTTATGCGTACATCTGTTAAAAGTGAATTTGGTCAACACAAGCACTAGCATAGATAGATACATCGTTTGTCAGCTTACAGTCTTTACAAAGATCCTTTTATCATTACAGTCATCTCCATCTCAACAATAATGGCACTGTGTGTCATACTGTATGGATAAATGCTGGGAAATCTCCATCATCAGCCACATTCATAAATTAAATACTTTCTGCACTTTAAGACACATGAGTGTTAATGAATTCTTGTGAACTCCAACTGCAGCAGGATAGACCAGACTTCATGTAAAAGAGAACAGAGACACAGGCAGTCCACAGCTGCTGAAACCGAAGACGCCGAGAGAGACCCTCAGAGGCCCAAGTGCACTACAAGGACTTAAAAAATGCCAAAAATAAAGGAGGAAGAATAAAATCTCTGTTGTGGGACAGATGTAGCTAAATTTGTCTGTGGGCCACATGAAGGAAGCAATGTTCTTAAACTCCATATCATACAGGGACAGAACACAGAAACGACATTGTGCTGAGTGGCAGAGTCATGCCACACGTTTCAAATCACGACTCAGACTGGAGTTGAACTCATATGCTGTGTTAGTTACAGTTCCTCTCAATACTGGGTTTATACGTGCTTTGTCAATTAGGAAACTTTCAGGGGGAAAAGAAAACAAGAATTCATTTATTTTTGTTGTTCCCAATGGTGTCACCATCATACCAAAATTTACAACCAAGTTCTGAAGAACACTTTATTTTGTGATGATGTAAATGGGAAGCGGCCAAATCTCTGCCAGGGCAGCGTAACAGTAGATGGACAATGTGATATATTTTCAAGATTTTTACATCATTATCTGAGTGTTTACTAGGTGTAAATAACAAGTTTGAGAATTTTAATAAAACAAATTTATATTTCTTTTCATAAGCTAACTTTTTGTGTTAAAAGTCCAGCTATTTTTCCAAACAGAAAATGTTATTAGCGAGCACATTATAGCCTCTAAAATCTACTTTGGTTGATCAAGGCCATAATTAGATCTTTAATCCAAGACATGTGAGAAATGTTTTAACAAAGTCTCATTTAGTCTTATAAAAAGTTCACCCTAAAGTTTTACTTTGATTTTGCATAATTGATGTATGTGAAAATAGATTATCTTGAGATGAAATATAAATGGGGAAAGTAATTAGACCTTGAATTTGTAGTTGTGACACCATAGCGCCATCTAGTGAAGAGAGCGTTTCAACTTGTTTTCCACTAGACTAGGTGAAGCTAGATTTGAGACAAAGTTTAAACAACTTAATGCCACTAACTACATTTCAGGATGTCTCCAATCCTATTAAGAAATATGAAATTTCTCATTCTTATTTTAAATGTCAGGGTCTATAACTTCTGTAACCAAAAGAATAAGGGACCAAAATTTGCTTAACACAATTTTCATTCATGTTATTATATATTTTATATTTTCCTTATGTCAATCAACATCATCAAACATTCTGTATTTTTGTCTTACCCTGATTCACTACACTGTAAAACATTTATCGTCAAATTAACAGTAACTTACTGGCAACAATTATCCAGTAGTTGCTGTATTTCAGTCAACAGTAAAATTACTGTAAAACTAACTACAGTAGTGTTTAGCTTACTGTAAAACTGAATACAGCATTTTTTCCATGTCAAAGTACGGTATTACACTGTTGATTTTTAATAATACTGTATTGTATTATACAGTTATGAAATGTTATTTTAATTTATTTTATATTGCTACTGTATAACCTTTAGAATATCTAGAAAACCTGTAGAAGTGTTATTTTAACTGCTGATGGGAAATAGGAAAAAGAACAATTGAAGCTTTAACTGCACAAAAACAGTTTATTATACAGTTTAACAATTCATTAGTAAAAACTACATATAACAATAAAAAAAGACTAACAATTTATAATTCATAATTAAAATCACAGAATACTACATTAGTAATAATAATGGGATATAATGCAAAAATGAAATATGTTTTAAAAAACTAAAGAATTTATAATTAAGAATTAAAATAACAGAGACATAATGCAACAAAACTTATTTTTAAACACAACTGATTAACAATTTATAATTAAAATCAGTGAACAATTCATGCAAAAATGAATAGGTACAAACTTACAAAACACAGTAAAAGAAAGAAAGAGGGTGAGGATGAAGGCCAGGTGAGGAGGGCTGGTGTCATGAGGAAAAAGTCGCACTTCTTATAATCCTGCAAGAAATGATACGCACAAATCAATCATTGAGGCAAAACACAACCAATCATCAAAAATCACACATTACAAACACCTTTGAATGAAGGTCAAAAGCTTGTGCATAGAGCCTCGCAGCGAATGAAATCTTACTATTTTTTCAATTCAACTCAAAAGTAAACATTCATACAATGTACATTTTGATGGATAATAGCCCATGATAAATAACGCTTACGCTTATGTGTGGCATGAATGGATATTCAGTTTTTTTTGGTTTTTTTTAAACAATGTACACCAACTGAAAGAAAACCCAATAGAAGAAAACCCATGTTCTGCAGAAAACAAAACCCACACACAGATTGTATAATGTTAACATTAATCATCTATTTCAGCAAGATTTACTAAATATAACATTTCTGTCTGCCATTGTGTTTTTAACTTGAATCATGCGCAACAGATGTTTTGAACGGCAACATTTTGTAAAATCATCACTACCGTCCATAAGTTTAATCAACACGTTTTTTGTGGGGTTTTTTGGGAAAGAAATTAAAAAGTGACAGTAAAGACATTTATAATGTTGCAAGATTTATATTTCAGATAAATGCTGTTCTTTTGAACTTTCTATCCATTAAATAATCCTGAACATTTTTTTTCAAAAGTTTTCAACATTGATAATAATAAATGTTTCTTAAGCAGCAAATTATCATATTACAATGATGTCTGAACGATCATGTGACACTGAAGGCTACAGTAATGATGCTGAAAATTCAGCTTTGCCAACACATTTATTTTTAATTGTGAAAATATTTCACAATATTACTGCTTTAGCTGTATTTTGGATTAAATAAATTAAGCTTTGGTAAACAGAAGAGACTTCTTTTAAAAACATTTAAAAATCTTACCGTTCAAAATCTTTTGACCTGTAGTGTACATAGAATTAGTGAAGAGTATTTGCCTCTGGATGAACAGGGAGGAAGCTGCCTCCTCCTGGTATTCCATATTAAATGCATAAAATGATGCACAGAGGACGGCAGGGCAGAGGTGAAGTCCGGCTGGAGGTGGCTGGACTCAATGATGACCTTCCCCTCCAAGGCCAACATCCATTTCTTGGGAAACAGAATGGAATCTCCTGAAAAACATATTTATGTATCACACTTAATTGTTTACTAAATACTGATATTACAGAAAAAAGGTAAAGGAAATATAAATAAACTGTATACATGTTTGTTATCAAGAGTAAACAATAATGTATTATTACAATGTTTACAGCATTCAAATTTGGTAATGAAATCTTAAGTTTTGTTCTTGCATGTCTTTTTGTCAATAAAAGCCAAACTTAAATCTGTTCTTCATATAAAGGGATTGTATCTCTTCAGGAAACTGGTTAAATAGCTCAATTCAATGGATTCATTCTTTGATGTCTTTACACATCTTCCGTTAGTAATGAAAGAAGTCACAGGCTAGTCTAGTACAACAGCAAGACAGGTTTTGTTACCCTAGTGATTGCACAAGTCAAGTATATGAATCTTACCCAAACAGGATTATCTTTGATGTGCAGGTTCTCTGCATCCGTCTGTGTGGTAGTTTCCTGTATGAGATAGTCAGCATAAAGGGGTAAGAATCAGAGCTAAGATCTGAGTTCACACATATTGGAAAGGCAAATAATAATAATGACATTAAATGACTGGCTATTTTAAGGGATTGTCGCCTTTTTAAGAAGTACAGAAGCTTTAAGAAGTTCTGCTCTGGCTTTGCTAAACTATTCTTTTTTTCTTTCTTTGGCGAAACAATTCAATTCAATTCAATTTATTTGTATAGCGCTTTTCACGATACATATCGTTTCAAAGCAGCTTTACAGAGAACGGATGTCAGCATTACAACTTAAAGAATGCAGTTAGCAAATAATATAATTTAGTTAATTAATTTACAATCAGAGTTAGCAGTTTAACTGAAGGTAGAAGCAAAGAGCTCCTGGAAAATGAATTACATTAACAATAATTAGGATATAGAATTGGGCAATGTGCATGTTGATCCAGATGATTGCGTCTTCTGAAGTCCTCGCAGGAACTGGCGCCGTCTCTTCACAGGTGATGATCATCTGAGGTCGTCTGAAGAGGCTGGATCCAGATTGAAGCCGATGTGCTCTCTAGTCAACTCGGGGCGGTGTCCCGAGGTCAAACAGAAAAGCAAAAGGAGAATAATTAGCGTAGCTGCTGTTCATAACTTTAAGCAAAGATAGTCATAATGAGCAGTTGATCTGATATGAGATGCATTATGTGAATGCTTGGCTAAAGAGATGTGTCTTTAATCTAGATTTAAACTGGGTGAGCGAGTCTGAGCCTCTAACATTATGAGGAAGGCTATTCCAGAGATTCGGAGCCAAATGTGAAAACGCTCTCCCTCCTTTAGTGGACTTAGCTATCCTAGGTACAACCAGAAGTCCAGAGTTTTGTGATCTTAAAGAACGTGATGGATTGTAGGGCAATAGAAGATGAGTTACAGTTGTGCTCAAAATTATTCAACCCCCACTGAAATTGATTGTTTTGGCCGGTTTGACATTGATTTTGATCATTCAGTCATCCTGCTTACAATTAAATCAAAGAGGCACGTGTAGGTCAGACAAATATAACATAACATTTATAATGAAATAACCACAAATGTCTTTTCTCTGCTCACATCATTATCAGTTTTATTCAACCCCCAAGTGACATTCAATCTTAATACTTAGTACAACATCCTTTTACAGTTATAACAGCTTTTAAACGTGAAGCATAGCTTGACACAAGTGTCTTGCAGCGAGCTACGGGTATCTTCGCCCATTCATCATGGGCAAAAGCCTCCAGTTCAGTCACATTCTTAGGCTTGCGCACTGCAACTGCTTTCTTTAAGTCCCACCAGAGGTTCTCAATCGGATTTAAGTCTGGTGACTGCGATGGCCATTTCAAAATGTTCCAGCCTTTAATCTGCAACCATGCTCTAGTGGACTTGGAGGTATGCTTGGGATCATTGTCCTGTTGAAAGGTCCAACGTCTCCCAAGCCTCAGGTTTGTGACGGACTGCATCACATTGTCCTCCAATATCTCCTGGTACTGAAGAGAATTCATGGTACCTTGCACACGCTGAAGCTTCCCAGTACCTGCAGAAGCAAAACAGCCCCAAAGCATGATTGACCCCCCGCCATGCTTCACAGTAGGCAAGGTGTTCTTTTCTTCATAGGCCTTGTTCTTCCTCCTCCAAACATAGCGTTGATCCATGGGCCCAAACAGTTCTAATTTTGTTTCATCAGTCCACAGAACACTATCCCAAAACTTCTGTGGTTTGTCCACATGACTTTTGGCATACTGCAGTCGACTCTTCTTATTCTTTGGAGACAGCAAGGGGGTGCGCCTGGGAGTTCTGGCATGGAGGCCTTCATTACGCAGGGTGCGCCGTATTGTCTGAGCAGAAACTTCAGTACCTACATCTGACAAATCTTTTCTCAGTTCCTCAGCAGTCACACGGGGACTTTTCTCCACTCTACGCTTCAGGTAGCGCACAGCAGTCGAAGTCAGCATCTTCTTTCTGCCACGACCAGGTAGCGTTTCAACAGTGCCCTTTGCCTTGAATTTGCGAATGATGCTTCCTATGGTGTCTCTTGGTATGTTTAACATCTTTGCAATCTTCTTATAGCCATTGCCCTTCCTGTGAAGAGTAATCACCTCTTCTCTTGTCTTCCTGGACCATTCTCTTGACTTCACCATGTTTGTAACCACACCAGTAAATGTCTAGAAGGAGCTGAGTATCACAGTCATTTTAAAGCTGCCTAATTGGTGCTTATTAGGCTTTATTGCTGCTCCCTGACATCCACAGGTGCTTTCAATACCTGATTGAAAACACTTCAATGGACCTCTGTTCTTCAGAGTGGTAGTCTTTAAGGGGTTGAATAATTGTGTCAATGAAGAATTCACAAAAGAAACATTTACTACTGTATTACAAAACCAATTGATGTCATTTTAGTTGCATATGCTTCTTTAAGAAGTCCTTGTAGGATTTCATTCTGAATTCAATTACAAATGTACTCTAAATTCTCTAAAACCATTTACAGCATTGGGGGGTTGAATAATTTTGAACACAACTGTAAGTACACGGGAGCTAAACCATTTAGAGCCTTATAGGTCATTAGCAATACTTTATAATCGATACGGAACTTAATGGGTAACCAGTGTAGAGATGATAAAATTGGTGTTATATGATCATATTTTATTGACCTGGTAAGAACTCTAGCAGCAAAAACAGAATAAATCATGTCTAAAGTACAACTCACTTAATATTAATATAACTACTTAATACTCGTTTGTTGAACTGTTGTACACAATTCATTTACGATCACACTAAACTCTGAACTCGCAAGGTCCTGGCAGATCGCCAGTCAGGTCCTCACAGACATGTAAAAAGAAATCTCATTTACATGAAAATGAGCGCAAAATTAATTGATTAGAGGAGTCAAAATTGTAATTTAATAACAAGCAAGTTAATGTATGTAACCGAATCCTAACCTTGGGTATCCGATTTCAGGATACTGATCGATTCTCAATCCCCAACCCTAGGATATATTAAATAATGAACGCACCAGCGCTTCCACTGACTTAAAATGGTTAAATAACGAATTATTAGTTAATTCTGACTGTAAGAGGCTACATATATGATCTTGGTTTATAAAATAACATTTACTAATCATGTATTTTAAGTCATTATAACAGGAAATCCGCTTCAAGCTTATCGTAGACAGACGTTATAGAACATCAAAGCCACGGGCAATTCTTCTAAACTAACATTACACTATTACTGACATTTTCGTTTGCAAAAATAATAAAGATTATTCACTTTACTTACGAGATATGCCGAAAACTTTACAGACAGCGACGCGAGGCGAAGGCGCCTTCAAAGTTGGTCAGATAAATGAAAGAGTTCTTCACAAAATGGCACATTGTCGTTACTTTTCGCGGTCATTTCATATTACTGTATTTAAATTTACAGTAACATGTCGCAAACTACATTGAAAGAGTATAACTTACACAGTTTAACACAGTTCTTAAATATGGGAAGAAGGAGGCGGGAACCGACATTCAACATAACTTTAATATCAAAATAACCGAACAGGCCTGGTCCTCTCTCATCCTTCACTGTTGTCGCTCCCCCGGTGCACCACGCAGCTGATCATCATCACCCGCACCACCGGCCTCGCGCCGTTCCCTCACGGCTCTTGCCCGCCCTGCTTGTCACATACAGTGTATAGAGTAAAATGTTGGAGTATAAACCGTAAATTTCGAAATTGCGGTCAGCTATTCTTAACTTAGATTAAAACTATTAGCTACAATGAGCTAGAATGTCTGTATGCATGACAATATTAAGATTTATTACTCACCACGTAACGAAGATGACCAAGCACGTTTCCAGGTGGGGAGAGAAAACAGACACGATGCACTCACATGACAGAAAAACTCTTTCAAATGGCTCTCATGCGCCCAACGCTGACAGAAATGAAGAGTGTTAATGCGTGGCACCCAGTTCTGATAGCAGTTTTACCCACAAAACTGTGTGTGGTATTTTTCGTGGCCAATTTGCACTACTGTATTTAGATCAACAGTTGCTGATAATTTCCCAGACTGCATTGAAAATCTACAGTAACATACTGTCAACCATGTATACAGTATGGAACTGTTGAGAATACAATAAAATACTGTGAAAACAATAAAATCTACAGTAACATTCTGTACACAGCTTATACAGCAAAATACTGTTGAGAAAAACAATATAATGCTGTGTAAACAACAGAAATCATTTACAGTGCATTGTAAGCCTATTATACTTGTTTGTATTTTAAAAATAGAGAAAAGAATATCTGAAGAGTTCATTTGCATAAACCGATAAACGCCATGTTTAAAAAAAAAAAAAGAACTCAGTGCTGTGCGTTATTCTCCACATAATATTACATGTGTTTCTGTTTTGGACTGTTTTGTTGTCATGTCTCACGTCTGCTCTTTGTTTTGATTTTTTCCCGCCACTCGTTTGTTTCATCATCATCAGCTGTGTCTTGTTAATTACCTCGTTTCTCCCTGTGTTTGCTCTTGTATATAACCCCTGTGTTTTCCCTCATTCCTTGTTCGTTCTCGTTGGTGTATAGAAGTGTTTGGTTCTGTTTTCCCCTGCATCATCATTAAAAGACTTTATTATATTTACTCCTCATCTCTGCACTTCCCTGAGCAGCACGTCACGTAACAGAAGAATGGATGTAAACGGATTGAAAATACAGGCGGAGGACAAACTTTGGATCGGATGCTGCTGTTAATGTGGCATGAACCTGTTTGGTTTGATGTCCAGCCCCATCAGAAACACAAAAGGCCACGCAAGCCTATACCACATCGATTTCCCTCACATACCCCTCCAATGGAGCCGACCCTGTTTGCCTGCCTACACCTCCGTAGCAGTGGGCGGGGCTCTGGCAGCACTATGTTGGGAACTAAAATTATGGATACCACATTCCGATCGGTGAGGGTAGCCTTGAAGTCCGTCTCCTTACGGCTCTCTGCTGCTCCAGTTCCCCCTGAATCTGCTCCAGCAGCGCTCTCGTCACTCTCTGAATCTCCAGCGCCGCTCTCTGAATTTCCAGCGCAGCTCTCTGAATCTCCATCGAGCAGCCTGGTGGGGATTTATTTAGTCATTTAGCAGACGCTTCGGGGATGGATTTTGGGAGAGGCTTGTAAGGTCTGTGAAACCAAGCTTGAGAAAGGTGCTAGGAAGAGCATCACTCACCTATGAAGAAATTTCTACAATCCTAACAGAAGCAGAGGCCACACCGAATTCTAGACCCCTTACCTTTGTCCACAATGAGCTAGAAGAGCCGCAGCCATTAACACCTACGCACTTCTTGGTTGGTGAGCGACTTACTTCACTGCCTCCAAAACCGTTTCTGGCCGACTACGATCATCCCACTGTCAGTAAAGAGGACATGATGAAAAGGTGGAGATACAGGAACCGACTCATGATCTCTGGAATCGCTAGAGAAAGAACTATTTACTGGACCAGAAATCTGCACATTCCGGCTGCACACAAAAACCTACCGAGTTAGAGATGGGTGACATAGTTCTCATCGGAGATCCCAAAATGCCGAGACAAACTTGGAAGTTAGGAAGAATTGAAGAGCTGTTTCAAGGCAGGGATGGAAAGGTTAGATCCTGTGCTGTTCGCACATACACAAGGACTGTGTTAAAGAGACCTATTCAGCTGCTTTATGCATTAGAGATGAACAGTTGTTCATGAGGGGAGGATGTTGGGAATTTATTAGAGTGATGATAACAGATAAAGTTTAAATTGCATTTATTAGGTTGTTCACCTTTAAGAAAAGTTTACCCACAATGCATAGTGACAAGTGACAGCTCACAGAAAGATAATGAGAAGAGAAGAAGTAATTCAAAGTGTGTGCGGTGCATCAGTGTAACCCTGTTCATAAACGTCAATAAACCAATCATTTATTTTAATTCAAGTCCTCAGTGGTCGTTATTGCTTGCTAAGAAGAAAAGACGCGACACCGCTCTCTGAATCTCCTGCGCAGCTCTCTGAATCTCCAGAAGCGCTCTCTGAATGTCCAGCGCCGCTCTCTGAATGTCCAGCGCAGCTCTCTGAAACTCCATCAGCGTTCTCGTCGCTCTCTGAAACTCCATCAGCGCTCTCGTCGCTCTCTGAATCCCCAGCACCGCTCTCTGAATCTCCAGAAGCGCTCTCGTCGCTCTCTGAATCTCCAGCGCCGCTCTCGTCACTCTCTGAAACTCCATCACTCTCATCACTCTCTGAATCTCCAGCGCCGTTCTCTGAATCCCCAGCGCCGCTCTCTGAATCTACAGCGCCACTCTCTAAAGCTGCAGGGACGCACTCTGAATCTCCAGCGCTGCTCTCGTCGTTCTCTGAATCTCCATCATCACTCTCGTCGTTCTCTGAATCTCCATCATCACTCTCGCCGCTCTCTGAATCTCCAGCGCAGCTCTCTGAATCTCCAGCACCGCTCTCTGAATCTCCAAAGCCGCTCTCTGAATCTCCATCATCACTCTCGTCGTTCTCTGAATCTCCATCATCACTCTCGTCGTTCTCTGAATCTCCATCATCACTCTCGTCGTTCTCTGAATCTCCATCATCACTCTCGCCGCTCTCTGAATCTCCAGCGCAGCTCTCTGAATCTCCAGCACCGCTCTCTGAATCTCCAAAGCCGCTCTCTGAATCTCCATCATCACTCTCGTCGTTCTCTGAATCTCCATCATCACTCTCGCAGCTCTCTGAATCTCCAGCACCGCTCTCTGAATCTCCAAAGCCGCTCTCGTCACTCTCTGGATGTCCAGCAGCGCTCTCGTCGTTCTCTGAATCTCCATCATCACTCTCGTCGTTCTCTGAATCTTCATCATAACTCTCGCCGCTCTCTGAAGCTCCAGCGTCGTTCTCTGAATGTCCAGCAACGCAGCTCTCTGAATCCCCAGCGCCGCTCTCTGAAACTCCATCAGCGCTCTCGTCACTCTCTGGACGTCCAGCAGCCCTCTCGTCGTTCTCTAAATCTCCAGCAGCGCTCTCGCAGCTCTCTGAATCCCCAGTAGCGCTCTCTGAATCTCCAGCGCCGTTCTCTGAATCCCCAGTAGCGCTCTCTGAATGTCCAGCGCCGTTCTCTGAATCCCCAATAGCGCTCTCTGAATCTCCAGCGCCGCTCCCTGAATCTCCAGCGCCGCTCCCTGAATCTCCAGCGCCGCTCTCTGAATCTCCAGCGCCGCTCTCTGAATCTCCAGCGCCGCTCTCTGAATGTCCAGCGCAGCTCTCTGAATCTCCAGCGCCGCTCTGAAACTCCATCACCGCTCTCGTCGCTCTCTGAATCTTCAGCGCCGTTCTCTATATCTCCAGCGCAGCTCTCTGAATCTCCAGCGCTGCTCTCTGAAACTCCATCAGCGCTCTCGTCGCTCTCTGAATCTCCAGCGCCGCTCTCTGAAACTCCATCAGCGCTCTCGTCACTCTCTGGATGTCCAGCGCCGCTCTCGCAGCTCTCTGAATCTCCAGCGCCGCTCTCTGAATCTTCAGCACCGCTCTCTAAATCTCCAGCGCCGCTCTCTGAATCTTCAGCGCCATTCTCTATATCTCCAGCAGCGCTCTCTGAAACTCCATCAGCGCTCTCGTCGCTCTCTGAATCTCCAGCGCCACTCTCTGAATCTCCAGCGAGCAGCCTGGTGGGGATGGATTTTGAGAGAGGCTTCTAAGGTCTGCCAAAACATGCTTGAGAAAGGTGCTAGGAAGAACATCACTCAACTTTGAAGAAATTTCTACAATCCTAACAGAAGCAGAGGCCACACTGAATTCTAGACCCCTTACCTTTGTCCACAATGAGACAAAACCGTTTCAGGCCGACTATGATCATCCCACTGTCAGTAAAGAGGACATGATGAAAAGGTGGAGATACAGGAACCGACTCATGATCTCTGGAATCGCTAGAGAAAGAACTATTTACTGGACCAGAAATCTGCACATTCCGGCTGCACACAAAAACCTACCGAGTTAGAGATGGGTGACATAGTTCTCATCGGAGATCCCAACGTGCCGAGACAAACTTGGAAGTTAGGAAGAATTGAAGAGCTGTTTCAAGGCAGGGATGGAAAGGTTAGATCCTGTGCTGTTCGCACATACACAAGGACTGTGTTAAAGAGACCTATTCAGCTGCTTTATGCATTAGAGATGAACAGTTGTTCATGAGGGGAGGATGTTGGGAATTTATTAGAGTGATGATAACAGATAAAGTTTAAATTGTATTTATTAGGTTGTTCACCTTTGAGAAAAGTTTACCCATAATGCATAGTGACAAGTGACAGCTCACAGAAAGATAATGAGAAGAGAAGAAGTAATTCAAAGTGTGTGCGGTGCATCAGTGTAACCCTGTTCATAAACGTCAATAAACCACTCATTTATTTCAATTCAAGTCCTCAGTGGTCGTTATTGCTTGCTAAGAAGAAAAGACGCGACACCGCTCTCTGAATCTCCAACGGCGCTCTCTGAATGTCCAGCGCCGCTCTCTGAATGTCCAGCGCCGCTCTCTGAAACTCCATCAGCGCTCTTGTCGCTCTCTGAATGTCCAGCGCCGCTCTCTGAAACTCCATCAGCACTCTCGTCACTCTCTGAATCTCCAGCGCCGCTCTCTGAATGTCCAGCGCCGCTCTCTGAATCCCCAGCCCCACTCTCTGAATCTCCTGCGCAGCTCTCTGAAACTCCATCAGCGCTCTCGTCGCTCTCTGAATCTCCAGCGCTCTTGTCGCTCTCTGAATGTCCAGCGCCGCTCTCTGAATCTCCAGCGCCACTCTCGACACTCTCTGAATCTCCAGTGCAGCTCTCTGAATCTCCATCAGCGCTCTCGTCGCTCTCTGAATGTCCAGCGCCGCTCTCTGAATCTCCATCAGTGTTCTCGTCGCTCTCTGAAACTCCATCAGCGCTCTCGTCGCTCTCTGAAACTCCATCAGCGCTCTCGTCACTCTCTGGATGTCCAGCGCCGCTTTCTGAATGTCCAGCACCGCTCTCTAAATCTCCAGCGCCGCTCTCTGAATCTTCAGCGCCATTCTCTATATCTCCAGCAGCGCTCTCTGAAACTCCATCAGCGCTCTCGTCGCTCTCTGAATGTCCAGCGCCATTCTCTATATCTCCAGCAGCGCTCTCTGAAACTCCATCAGCGCTCTCGTCGCTCTCTGAATGTCCAGCGCCGCTCTCTGAAACTCCATCAGCGCTCTCGTCGCTCTCTGAATGTCCAGCGCCGCTCTCTGAAACTCCATATGCGCTCTCGTCACTCTCTGGATGTCCAGCGCCGCTCTCTGAATGTCCAGCGCCGCTCTCTGAATGTCCAGCGCCGCTCTCTGAATCTCCAAAAGCGCTCTCACGCTCTCTGAATCTCCAGAAGCGCTCTCGTCGCTCTCTGAATCTCCAGCGCTCTTGTCGCTCTCTGAATCTCCAGCGCCACTCTCTGAATCTCCAGCGAGCAGCCTGGTGGGGATGGATTTTGAGAGAGGCTTCTAAGGTCTGCCAAAACATGCTTGAGAAAGGTGCTAGGAAGAACATCACTCACCTTTGAAGAGATTTCTACAATCCTAACAGAAGCAGAGGCCACACCGAATTCTAGACCCCTTACCTTTGTCCACAATGAGCTAGAAGAGCCGCAGCCATTAACACCTACGCACTTCTTGGTGAGCGACTTACTTCACTGCCTCCAAAACCGTTTCTGGCCGACTACGATCATCCCACTGTCAGTAAAGAGGACATGATGAAAAGGTGGAGATACAGGAACCGACTCATGATCTCTGGAATCGCTAGAGAAATAACTATTTACTGGACCAGAAATATGCACATTCCGGCTGCACACAAAAACCTACCGAGTTAAAGATGGGTGACATAGTACTCATTGGAGATCCCAAAATGCCGAGACAAACTTGGAAGTTTCAACTCTCTGAATGTCCAGCGCCGCTCTCTGAATCTCCAGCAGAGCTCTGAATGTCCAGCGCCGCTCTCTGAATCTCCAGCGCAGCTCTCTGAATCTCCAGAAGCGTTCTCGCCGCTCTCTGAATGTCCAGCGCCACTCTCTGAATGTCCAGCGCCGCTCTCTGAATCTCCATCATCGCTCTCGTCGCTCTCTGAATGTCCAGCGCCGCTCTCTGAATCTCCAGCGCAGCTCTCTGAATCTCCAGAAGCGTTCTCGCCGCTCTCTGAATGTCCAGCGCCACTCTCTGAATGTCCAGCGCCGCTCTCTGAATCTCCATCATCGCTCTCGTCGCTCTCTGAATGTCCAGCGCCGCTCTCTAAATCTCCAGCGCCGCTCTCTGAATCTCCATCAGCGCTCTCGTCGCTCTCTGAATCTCCAGCGCAGCTCTCTGAATCTCCAGCGCAGCTCTGTGAATGTCCAGCGCCGTTCTCTGAATGTCCAGCGCCGCTCTCTGAATCTCCAGAAGCGCTCTCGCCGCTCTCTGAATCTCCAGCGCCGCTCTCTGAATCTCCAACGCAGCTCTCTGAATGTCCAGCGCCGTTCTCTGAATGTCCAGCGCAGCTCTCTGAATCTCCAGCGCAGCTCTCTGAATGTCCAGCGCCGCTCTCTGAATGTCCAGCGCCGCTCTCTGAATGTCCAGCGCCGCTCTCTGAATCTCCATCAGCGCTCTCGTCGCTCTCTGAATGTCCAGCGCCGCTCTCTGAATCTCCAGCGCAGCTCTCTGAATCTCCAGCGCAGCTCTCTGAATCTCCAGCGCAGCTCTCTGAATGTCCAGCGCCGCTCTCTGAATGTCCAGCGCCGCTCTCTGAATCTCCATCAGCGCTCTCGTCGCTCTCTGAATGTCCAGCGCCGCTCTCTGAATCTCCATCATCGCTCTCGTCGCTCTCTGAATGTCCAGCGCCGCTCTCTGAATGTCCAGCGCAGCTCTCTGAATGTCCAGCGCAGCTCTCTGAATCTTCAGCGCCCTTCTCTGAATGTCCAGCGCCGCTCTCTGAATGTCCAGCGCCGTTCTCTGAATGTCCAGCACCGTTCTCTGAATGTCCAGCGCCGCTCTCTGAATCTCCAGAAGTGCTCTCGTCGCTCTCTGAATGTCCAACGCCACTCTCTGAATGTCCAGCGCCGCTCTCTGAATCTCCATCAGCGCTCTCGTCGCTCTCTGAATGTCCAGCGCCGCTCTCTGAAACTCCATCAGCGCTCTCGTCGCTCTCTGAAACTCCATCAGCGCTCTCGTCGCTCTCTGAATGTCCATCGCCGCTCTCTGAAACTCCATCAGTGCTCTCATCGCTCTCTGAATGTCCAGCGCCGCTCTCTGAAACTCCATATGCGCTCTCGTCACTCTCTGAATCTCCAGCGCCGCTCTCTGAATGTCCAGCGCAGCTCTCTGAATGTCCAGCGCCGCTCTCTGAATCTCCAGAAGCGCTCTCGTCGCTCTCTGAATCTCCAGCGCAGCTCTCTGAATGTCCAGCGCCATTCTCTGAATCTCCAGAAGTACTCTCGTCGCTCTCTGAATGTCCAGCGCTGCTCTCGTCGCTCTCTGAATGTCCAGCGCCGCTCTCTGAATCTCCAGCGCAGCTCTCTGAATGTCCAGCGCCGCTCTCTGAATCTCCATCAGCGCTCTCGTCACTCTCTGAATCTCCAGCGCAGCTCTCTGAATCTCCAGCGCAGCTCTGTGAATGTCCAGCGCCGTTCTCTGAATGTCCAGCGCCGCTCTCTGAATCTCCAGAAGCGCTCTCGCCGCTCTCTGAATCTCCAGCGCCGCTCTCTGAATCTCCAACGCAGCTCTCTGAATGTCCAGCGCCGTTCTCTGAATGTCCAGCGCCGCTCTCTGAATCTCCAGCGCAGCTCTCTGAATCTCCAGCGCAGCTCTCAGAATGTCCAGCGCCGCTCTCTGAATGTCCAGCGCCGCTCTCTGAATCTCCATCAGCGCTCTCGTCGCTCTCTGAATCTCCATCATCGCTCTCGTCGCTCTCTGAATCTCCATCATCGCTCTCGTCGCTCTCTGAATGTCCAGCGCCGCTCTCTGAATGTCCAGCGCATCTCCATCAGCGCTCTCGTCACTCTCTGAATGTCCAGCGAAGCTCTCTGGATGTCCAGCGCCCTTCTCTGAATGTCCAGCGCAGCTCTCTGAATCTCCAGCGCCCTTCTCTGAATGTCCAGCGCCGCTCTCTGAATGTCCAGCGCCGTTCTCTGAATGTCCAGCACCGTTCTCTGAATGTCCAGCGCCGCTCTCTGAATCTCCAGAAGTGCTCTCGTCGCTCTCTGAATGTCCAACGCCACTCTCTGAATGTCCAGCGCCGCTCTCTGAATCTCCATCAGCGCTCTCGTCGCTCTCTGAATGTCCAGCGCCGCTCTCTGAAACTCCATCAGTGCTCTCGTCGCTCTCTGAATGTCCAGCGCCGCTCTCTGAAACTCCATATGCGCTCTCGTCACTCTCTGAATCTCCAGCGCCGCTCTCTGAATGTCCAGCGCCGCTCTCTGAATGTCCAGCGCCGCTCTCTGAATCTCCAGAAGCGCTCTCGTCACTCTCTGAATCTCCAGCGCAGCTCTCTGAATGTCCAGCGCAGCTCTCTGAAACTCCATCAGCGCTCTCGTCACTCTCTGAATGTCCAGCGCAGCTCTCTGAATTTCCAGCGCCGCTCTCTGAAACTCCATCAGCGTTCTCGTCGCTCTCTGAATGTCCAGCGCAGCTCTCTGAATTTCCAGCGCCGCTCTCTGAAACTCCATCAGCGTTCTCGTCGCTCTCTGAATGTCCAGAAGCGCTCTCGTCGCTCTCTGAATCTCCAGCGCCGCTCTCTGAATGTCCAGCGCCGCTCTCCGAAACTCCATCAGCGCTCTCGTCACTCTCTGGATGTCCAGCGCCGCTTTCTGAATCTCCAGCGCCGCTCTCTATATCTCCAGCAGCGCTCTCTAAATCTCCATCAGCGCTCTCGTCGCTCTCTGAATGTCCAGCGCCGCTCTCTGAATCTTCAGCGCCATTCTCTATATCTCCAGCAGCGCTCTCTGAAACTCCATCAGCACTCTCGTCGTTCTCTAAATCTCCAGAAGCGCTCTCCCTGCTCTCTAAATCTCCAGCGCCGCTCTCTGAAACTCCAGCAGCGGTCTCGTCTTTCTCTGAAACTCCATCAGCGCTCTCGTCACTCTCTGGATGTCCAGCGCCGCTTTCTGAATCTCCAGCGCCGCTCTCTAAATCTCCAGCGCCGCTCTCTGAATCTCCAGCGCCGCTCTCTGAATCTTCAGCGCCATTCTCTATATCTCCAGCAGCGCTCTCTGAAACTCCATCAGCGCTCTCGTCGTTCTCTAAATCTCCAGCGCCGCTCTCTGAATCTCCAGCGCCGCTCTCTGAAACTCCATCAGCGCTCTCGTCACTCTCTGGATGTCCAGCACCGCTTTCTGAATGTCCAGCGCCGCTCTCTGAAACTCCATCAGCGGTCTCGTCGCTCTCTGAATGTCCAGCGCCACTCTCTGAAACTCCATCAGCGCTCTCGTCGCTCTCTGAATGTCCAGCGCCGCTCTCTGAATCTCCATCAGCGCTCTCGTCGCTCTCTGAATGTCCAGCGCCGCTCTCTGAATGTCCAGCGCAGCTCTCTGAATTTCCAGCGCAGCTCTCTGAAACTCCATCAGCACTCTCGTTACTCTCTGGATGTCCAGCGCCGCTCTCTGAAACTCCATCAGCGCTCTCGTCGCTCTCTGAATGTCCAGCGCCGCTCTCTAAATCTCCAGAAGTGCTCTCGTCGCTCTCTGAATGTCCAGAGCCACTCTCTGAAACTCCATCAGTGCTCTCGTCGCTCTCTGAATGTCCAGCGCCGCTCTCTGAATCTAATTCAGCGCTCTCGTCGCTCTCTGAATGTCCAGCGCCGCTCTCTGAATGTCCAGCGCAGCTCTCTGAAACTCCATCAGCACTCTCGTTACTCTCTGGATGTCCAGCGCCGCTCTCTGAAACTCCATCAGCGCTCTCGTTGCTCTCTGAATGTCCAGCGCCGCTCTCTGAAACTCCATCAGCGCTCTCGTCGCTCTCTGAATCTCCAGCGCCGCTCTCTGAATGTCCAGCGCCGCTCTCCGAAACTCCATCAGCGCTCTCGTCGCTCTCTGAATGTCCAGCGCCGCTCTCTGAAACTCCATCAGCGCTCTCGTCACTCTCTAGATGTCCAGCGCCGCTCTCTATATCTCCAGCAGCGCTCTCTGAATGTCCAGCACCGCTCTCCGAAACTCCATCAGCGCTCTCATCGCTCTCTGAATGTCCAGCGCCGCTCTCTGAAACTCCATCAGCGCTCTCGTCACTCTCTGAATCTCCAGCGCCGCTCTCCGAATGTCCAGCGCCGCTCTCTATATCTCCAGCAGCGATCTCTGAAACTCCATCAGCGCTTTCGTCGCTCTCTGAATCTCCAGAAGCGCTCTCGTCGCTCTCTGAATGTCCAACGCCACTCTCTGAATGTCCAGCGCCGCTCTCTGAATTTCCATCAGCGCTCTCGTCGCTCTCTGAATGTCCAGCGCCGTTCTCTGAATGTCCAGCGCCGCTCTCTGAAACTCCATCAGCGCTCTCGTCGCTCTCTGAATCTCCAGCGCCGCTCTCTGAATGTCCAGCGCCGCTCTCCGAAACTCCATCAGCGCTCTCGTCGCTCTCTGAATGTCCAGCGCCGCTCTCTGAAACTCCATCAGCGCTCTCGTCACTCTCTGGATGTCCAGCGCCGCTTTCTGAATCTCCAGCGCCGCTCTCTGAATGTCCAGCGCCGCTCTCTATATTTCCAGCAGCGCTCTCTGAAACTCCATCAGCGCTCTCGTCGTTCTCTAAATCTCCATCAGCGCTCTCGTCGCTCTCTGAATGTCCAGCGCCGCTCTCTGAATGTCCAGCGCCGCTCTCTGAATCTTCAGCGCCATTCTCTATATCTCCAGCAGCGCTCTCTGAAACTCCATCAGCGCTCTCGTCGTTCTCTAAATCTCCATCAGCGCTCTCGTCGCTCTCTGAATGTCCAGCGCCGCTCTCTGAATGTCCAGCGCCGCTCTCTGAATCTTCAGCGCCATTCTCTATATCTCCAGCAGCGCTCTCTGAAACTCCATCAGCGCTCTCGTCGTTCTCTAAATCTCCAGCGCCGCTCTCTGAATCTCCAGCGCCGCTCTCTGAAACTCCAGCAGCGCTCTCTGAATCTCCAGCGCCGCTCTCTGAATCTTCAGCGCCATTCTCTATATCTCCAGCAGCGCTCTCTGAAACTCCATCAGCGCTCTCGTCGCTCTCTGAATGTCCAGCGCCGCTCTCTGAAACTCCATCAGCGCTCTCGTCGCTCTCTGAATGTCCAGCGCCGCTCTCTGAAACTCCATATGCGCTCTCGTCACTCTCTGGATGTCCAGCGCCGCTCTCTGAATGTCCAGCGCCGCTCTCTGAATCTCCAAAAGCGCTCTCACGCTCTCTGAATGTCCAGCGCCGCTCTTTGAATCTCCAGAAGCGCTCTCGTCGCTCTCTGAATCTCCAGCGCTCTTGTCGCTCTCTGAATCTCCAGCGCCACTCTCTGAATCTCCAGCGAGCAGCCTGGTGGGGATGGATTTTGAGAGAGGCTTCTAAGGTCTGCCAAAACATGCTTGAGAAAGGTGCTAGGAAGAACATCACTCACCTTTGAAGAGATTTCTACAATCCTAACAGAAGCAGAGGCCACACCGAATTCTAGACCCCTTACCTTTGTCCACAATGAGCTAGAAGAGCCGCAGCCATTAACACCTACGCACTTCTTGGTGAGCGACTTACTTCACTGCCTCCAAAACCGTTTCTGGCCGACTACGATCATCCCACTGTCAGTAAAGAGGACATGATGAAAAGGTGGAGATACAGGAACCGACTCATGATCTCTGGAATCGCTAGAGAAAGAACTATTTACTGGACCAGAAATATGCACATTCCGGCTGCACACAAAAACCTACCGAGTTAAAGATGGGTGACATAGTACTCATTGGAGATCCCAAAATGCCGAGACAAACTTGGAAGTTTCAACTCTGTGAATGTCCAGCGCCGCTCTCTGAATCTCCAGCAGAGCTCTGAATGTCCAGCGCCGCTCTCTGAATCTCCAGCGCAGCTCTCTGAATCTCCAGAAGCGTTCTCGCCGCTCTCTGAATGTCCAGCGCCACTCTCTGAATGTCCAGCGCCGCTCTCTGAATCTCCATCATCGCTCTCGTCGCTCTCTGAATGTCCAGCGCCGCTCTCTAAATCTCCAGCGCAGCTCTCTGAATGTCCAGCGCCGCTCTCTGAATCTCCATCAGCGCTCTCGTCGCTCTCTGAATCTCCAGCGCAGCTCTCTGAATCTCCAGCGCAGCTCTGTGAATGTCCAGCGCCGTTCTCTGAATGTCCAGCGCCGCTCTCTGAATCTCCAGAAGCGCTCTCGCCGCTCTCTGAATCTCCAGCGCCGCTCTCTGAATCTCCAACACAGCTCTCTGAATGTCCAGCGCCGTTCTCTGAATGTCCAGCGCCGCTCTCTGAATCTCCATCAGCGCTCTCGTCGCTCTCTGAATGTCCAGCGCCGCTCTCTGAATCTCCATCATCGCTCTCGTCGCTCTCTGAATGTCCAGCGCCGCTCTCTGAATGTCCAGCGCAGCTCTCTGAATGTCCAGCGCAGCTCTCTGAATGTCCAGCGCCGCTCTCTGAATGTCCAGCGCCGCTCTCTGAATCTCCATCAGCGCTCTCGTCGCTCTCTGAATGTCCAGCGCAGCTCTCTGGATGTCCAGCGCCCTTCTCTGAATGTCCAGCGCAGCTCTCTGAATCTCCAGCGCCCTTCTCTGAATGTCCAGCGCCGCTCTCTGAATGTCCAGCGCCGTTCTCTGAATGTCCAGCACCGTTCTCTGAATGTCCAGCGCCGCTCTCTGAATCTCCAGAAGTGCTCTCGTCGCTCTCTGAATGTCCAACGCCACTCTCTGAATGTCCAGCGCCGCTCTCTGAATCTCCATCAGCGCTCTCGTCGCTCTCTGAATGTCCAGCGCCGCTCTCTGAAACTCCATCAGCGCTCTCGTCGCTCTCTGAATGTCCAGCGCAGCTCTCTGAAACTCCATCAGTGCTCTCGTCGCTCTCTGAATGTCCAGCGCCGCTCTCTGAAACTCCATATGCGCTCTCGTCACTCTCTGAATCTCCAGCGCCGCTCTCTGAATGTCCAGCGCCGCTCTCTGAATGTCCAGCGCCGCTCTCTGAATCTCCAGAAGCGCTCTCGTCGCTCTCTGAATCTCCAGCGCAGCTCTCTGAATGTCCAGCGCCATTCTCTGAATCTCCAGAAGTACTCTCGTCGCTCTCTGAATGTCCAGCGCCGCTCTCTGAATCTCCAGAAGCGCTCTCGTCGCTCTCTGAATCTCCAGCGCAGCTCTCTGAATGTCCAGCGCCGCTCTCTGAAACTCCATATGCGCTCTCGTCACTCTCTGAATCTCCAGCGCCGCTCTCTGAATGTCCAGCGCCGCTCTCTGAATGTCCAGCGCCGCTCTCTGAATCTCCAGAAGCGCTCTCGTCGCTCTCTGAATCTCCAGCGCAGCTCTCTGAATGTCCAGCGCCATTCTCTGAATCTCCAGAAGTACTCTCGTCGCTCTCTGAATGTCCAGCGCCGCTCTCTGAATCTCCAGAAGCGCTCTCGTCGCTCTCTGAATCTCCAGCGCAGCTCTCTGAATGTCCAGCGCCGCTCTCTGAATCTCCAGCAGCGCTCCCGTCGCTCTCTGAATGTCCAGCGCCGCTCTCTGAATCTCCAGCAGCGCTCCCGTCGCTCTCTAAATCTCCAGCGCCGCTCTCTGAAACTCCATCAGTGCTCTCGTCACTCTCTGGATGTCCAGCGCCGCTCTCTGAATCTCCAGCAGCGCTCCCGTCGCTCTCTGAATGTCCAGCGCCGCTCTCTGAATCTCCAGCAGCGCTCCCGTCGCTCTCTAAATCTCCAGCGCCGCTCTCTGAAACTCCAGAAGCGCTCTCGTCGCTCTCTGAATCTCCAGCGCAGCTCTCTGAATGTCCAGCGCCGCTCTCTGAATCTCCAGCGCAGCTCTCTGAATCTCCAGAAGCGCTCTCGTCGCTCTCTGAATCTCCAGCGCAGCTCTCTGAATGTCCAGCGCCGCTCTCTGAATCTCCAGCGCAGCTCTCTGAATCTCCAGCAGCGCTCCCGTCGCTCTCTAAATCTCCAGCGCCGCTCTCTGAAACTCCATCAGTGCTCTCGTCACTCTCTGGATGTCCAGCGCCGCTCTCTGAATGTCCAGCGCCGCTCTCTGAATCTCCAGAAGCGCTCTCGTCGCTCTCTGAATGTCCAGCGCCGCTCTCTGAATCTCCAGAAGCGCTCTCGTCGCTCTCTGAATCTCCAGCGCAGCTCTCTGAATCTCCAGCAGTGCTCCTGTCGCTCTCTGAATGTCCAGCGCCGGTCTCTGAATCTCCAGCGCAGCTCTCTGAATGTCCAGCGCCGCTCTCTGAATGTCCAGAAGCGCTTTCGTCGCTCTCTGAATCTCCAGAAGCGCTCTCGTCGCTCTCTGAATGTCCAGCGCCGCTCTCTGAATGTCCAGCGCAGCTCTCTGAATTTCCAGCGCAGCTCTCTGAAACTCCATCAGCGCTCTCGTCACTCTCTGAATGTCCAGCGCAGCTCTCTGAATTTCCAGCGCCGCTCTCTGAATCTCCAGCGCCGCTCTCTGAATGTCCAGCGCCGCTCTCCGAAACTCCATCAGCGCTCTCGTCACTCTCTGGATGTCCAGCGCCGCTTTCTGAATCTCCAGCGCCGCTCTCTATATCTCCAGCAGTGCTCTCTAAATCTCCATCAGCGCTCTCGTCGCTCTCTGAATGTCCAGCGCCGCTCTCTGAATCTTCTGCGCCATTCTCTATATCTCCAGCAGCGCTCTCTGAAACTCCATCAGCGCTCTCGTCGTTCTCTAAATCTCCAGAAGCGCTCTCCCTGCTCTCTAAATCTCCAGCGCCGCTCTCTGAATCTCCAGCGCCGCTCTCTGAAACTCCAGCAGCGGTCTCGTCTTTCTCTGAAACTCCATCAGCGCTCTCGTCACTCTCTGGATGTCCAGCGCCGCTTTCTGAATCTCCAGCGCCGCTCTCTAAATCTCCAGCGCCGCTCTCTGAATCTCCAGCGCCGCTCTCTGAATCTTCAGCGCCATTCTCTATATCTCCAGCAGCGCTCTCTGAAACTCCATCAGCGCTCTCGTCGTTCTCTAAATCTCCAGCGCCGCTCTCTGAATCTCCAGCGCCGCTCTCTGAAACTCCATCAGCGCTCTCGTCACTCTCTGGATGTCCAGCGCCGCTCTCTGAATCTCCAGCAGCGCTCCCGTCGCTCTCTGAATGTCCAGCGCCGCTCTCTGAATCTCCAGCAGCGCTCCCGTCGCTCTCTAAATCTCCAGCGCCGCTCTCTGAAACTCCAGAAGCGCTCTCGTCGCTCTCTGAATCTCCAGCGCAGCTCTCTGAATGTCCAGCGCCGCTCTCTGAATCTCCAGCGCAGCTCTCTGAATCTCCAGAAGCGCTCTCGTCGCTCTCTGAATCTCCAGCGCAGCTCTCTGAATGTCCAGCGCCGCTCTCTGAATCTCCAGCAGCGCTCCCGTCGCTCTCTAAATCTCCAGCGCCGCTCTCTGAAACTCCATCAGTGCTCTCGTCACTCTCTGGATGTCCAGCGCCGCTCTCTGAATGTCCAGCGCCGCTCTCTGAATCTCCAGAAGCGCTCTCGTCGCTCTCTGAATGTCCAGCGCCGCTCTCTGAATCTCCAGAAGCGCTCTCGTCGCTCTCTGAATCTCCAGCGCAGCTCTCTGAATCTCCAGCAGTGCTCCCGTCGCTCTCTGAATGTCCAGCGCCGGTCTCTGAATCTCCAGCGCAGCTCTCTGAATGTCCAGCGCCGCTCTCTGAATGTCCAGAAGCGCTTTCGTCGCTCTCTGAATGTCCAGGGCCGTTCTCTGAATGTCCAGCGCCGCTCTCTGAATCTCCATCAGCGCTCTCGTCGCTCTCTGAATGTCCAGCGCCGCTCTCTGAATGTCCAGCGCAGCTCTCTGAATTTCCAGCGCAGCTCTCTGAAACTCCATCAGCGCTCTCGTCACTCTCTGAATGTCCAGCGCAGCTCTCTGAATTTCCAGCGCCGCTCTCTGAAACTCCATCAGCGCTCTCGTCACTCTCTGAATGTCCAGCGCAGCTCTCTGAATTTCCAGCGCCGCTCTCTGAAACTCCATCAGCGTTCTCGTCGCTCTCTGAATGTCCAGCGCAGCTCTCTGAATTTCCAGCGCCGCTCTCTGAAACTCCATCAGCGTTCTCGTCGCTCTCTGAATGTCCAGAAGCGCTCTCGTCGCTCTCTGAATCTCCAGCGCCGCTCTCTGAATGTCCAGCGCCGCTCTCCGAAACTCCATCAGCGCTCTCGTCACTCTCTGGATGTCCAGCGCCGCTTTCTGAATCTCCAGCGCCGCTCTCTATATCTCCAGCAGTGCTCTCTAAATCTCCATCAGCGCTCTCGTCGCTCTCTGAATGTCCAGCGCCGCTCTCTGAATCTTCTGCGCCATTCTCTATATCTCCAGCAGCGCTCTCTGAAACTCCATCAGCGCTCTCGTCGTTCTCTAAATCTCCAGAAGCGCTCTCCCTGCTCTCTAAATCTCCAGCGCCGCTCTCTGAATCTCCAGCGCCGCTCTCTGAAAATCCAGCAGCGGTCTCGTCTTTCTCTGAAACTCCATCAGCGCTCTCGTCACTCTCTGGATGTCCAGCGCCGCTTTCTGAATCTCCAGCGCCGCTCTCTAAATCTCCAGCGCCGCTCTCTGAATCTCCAGCGCCGCTCTCTGAATCTTCAGCGCCATTCTCTATATCTCCAGCAGCGCTCTCTGAAACTCCATCAGCGCTCTCGTCGTTCTCTAAATCTCCAGCGCCGCTCTCTGAATCTCCAGCGCCGCTCTCTGAAACTCCATCAGCGCTCTCGTCACTCTCTGGATGTCCAGCACCGCTTTCTGAATGTCCAGCGCCGCTCTCTGAAACTCCATCAGCGGTCTCGTCGCTCTCTGAATGTCCAGCGCCGCTCTCTGAAACTCCATCAGCGCTCTCGTCGCTCTCTGAAACTCCATCAGCGCTCTCGTCGCTCTCTGAATGTCCAGCGCCGCTCTCTGAAACTCCATCAGTGCTCTCGTCGCTCTCTGAATGTCCAGCGCCGCTCTCTGAAACTCCATATGCGCTCTCGTCACTCTCTGAATCTCCAGCGCCGCTCTCTGAATGTCCAGCGCCGCTCTCTGAATCTCCAGAAGCGCTCTCGTCGCTCTCTGAATCTCCAGCGCAGCTCTCTGAATGTCCAGCGCCATTCTCTGAATCTCCAGAAGTACTCTCGTCGCTCTCTGAATGTCCAGCGCCGCTCTCGTCGCTCTCTGAATGTCCAGCGCCGCTCTCTGAAACTCCATCAGTGCTCTCGTCGCTCTCTGAATGTCCAGCGCCGCTCTCTGAAAATCCATATGCGCTCTCGTCACTCTCTGAATGTCCAGCGCCGCTCTCTGAATGTCCAGCGCCGCTCTCTGAATGTCCAGCGCCGCTCTCTGAATCTCCAGAAGCGCTCTCGTCGCTCTCTGAATCTCCAGCGCAGCTCTCTGAATGTCCAGCGCCATTCTCTGAATCTCCAGAAGTACTCTCGTCGCTCTCTGAATGTCCAGCGCCGCTCTCGTCGCTCTCTGAATGTCCAGCGCCGCTCTCTGAATCTCCAGAAGCGCTCTCGTCGCTCTCTGAATCTCCAGCGCAGCTCTCTGAATGTCCAGCGCCGCTCTCTGAATCTCCAGCAGCGCTCCCGTCGCTCTCTGAATGTCCAGCGCCGCTCTCTGAATCTCCAGCAGCGCTCCCGTCGCTCTCTAAATCTCCAGAAGCGCTCTCCCTGCTCTCTAAATCTCCAGCGCCGCTCTCTGAATCTCCAGCGCCGCTCTCTGAAACTCCAGCAGCGGTCTCGTCTTTCTCTGAAACTCCATCAGCGCTCTCGTCACTCTCTGGATGTCCAGCGCCGCTCTCGTCGCTCTCTGAATGTCCAGCGCCGCTCTCTGAATCTCCAGAAGCGCTCTCGTCGCTCTCTGAATCTCCAGCAGCGCTCCCGTCGCTCTCTGAATGTCCAGCGCCGCTCTCTGAATCTCCAGCAGCGCTCCCGTCGCTCTCTAAATCTCCAGCGCCGCTCTCTGAAACTCCATCAGTGCTCTCGTCACTCTCTGAATGTCCAGCGCCGCTCTCTGAATCTCCAGAAGCGCTCTCGTCGCTCTCTGAATCTCCAGCGCAGCTCTCTGAATGTCCAGCGCCGCTCTCTGAATCTCCAGCGCAGCTCTCTGAATCTCCAGCAGCGCTCCCGTCGCTCTCTAAATCTCCAGCGCCGCTCTCTGAAACTCCATCAGTGCTCTCGTCACTCTCTGGATGTCCAGCGCCGCTCTCTGAATGTCCAGCGCCGCTCTCTGAATCTCCAGAAGCGCTCTCGTCGCTCTCTGAATGTCCAGCGCCGCTCTCTGAATCTCCAGAAGCGCTCTCGTCGCTCTCTGAATCTCCAGCGCAGCTCTCTGAATCTCCAGCGCCGTTCTCTGAATCTCCAGAAGTGCTCTCGTCGCTCTCTGAATGTCCAGCGCCGCTCTCGTCGCTCTCTGAATGTCCAGAAGCGCTCTCGTCGCTCTCTGAATCTCCAGCGCAGCTCTCTGAATGTCCAGCGCCGCTCTCTGAATGTCCAGCGCCGCTCTCTGAATCTCCAGCAGCGCTCCCGTCGCTCTCTAAATCTCCAGCGCCGCTCTCTGAAACTCCATCAGTGCTCTCGTCACTCTCTGAATGTCCAGCGCCGGTCTCTGAATCTCCAGCGCAGCTCTCTGAATGTCCAGCGCCGCTCTCTGAATGTCCAGAAGCGCTTTCGTCGCTCTCTGAATCTCCAGAAGCGCTCTCGTCGCTCTCTGAATGTCCAGGGCCGTTCTCTGAATGTCCAGCGCCGCTCTCTGAATCTCCATCAGCGCTCTCGTCGCTCTCTGAATGTCCAGCGCCGCTCTCTGAATGTCCAGCGCAGCTCTCTGAATTTCCAGCGCAGCTCTCTGAAACTCCATCAGCGCTCTCGTCACTCTCTGAATGTCCAGCGCAGCTCTCTGAATTTCCAGCGCCGCTCTCTGAAACTCCATCAGCGTTCTCGTCGCTCTCTGAATGTCCAGCGCAGCTCTCTGAATTTCCAGCGCCGCTCTCTGAAACTCCATCAGCGTTCTCGTCGCTCTCTGAATGTCCAGAAGCGCTCTCGTCGCTCTCTGAATCTCCAGCGCCGCTCTCTGAATGTCCAGCGCCGCTCTCCGAAACTCCATCAGCGCTCTCGTCACTCTCTGGATGTCCAGCGCCGCTTTCTGAATCTCCAGCGCCGCTCTCTATATCTCCAGCAGCGCTCTCTAAATCTCCATCAGCGCTCTCGTCGCTCTCTGAATGTCCAGCGCCGCTCTCTGAATCTTCTGCGCCATTCTCTATATCTCCAGCAGCGCTCTCTGAAACTCCATCAGCGCTCTCGTCGTTCTCTAAATCTCCAGAAGCGCTCTCCCTGCTCTCTAAATCTCCAGCGCCGCTCTCTGAATCTCCAGCGCCGCTCTCTGAAACTCCAGCAGCGGTCTCGTCTTTCTCTGAAACTCCATCAGCGCTCTCGTCACTCTCTGGATGTCCAGCGCCGCTTTCTGAATCTCCAGCGCCGCTCTCTAAATCTCCAGCGCCGCTCTCTGAATCTCCAGCGCCGCTCTCTGAATCTTCAGCGCCATTCTCTATATCTCCAGCAGCGCTCTCTGAAACTCCATCAGCGCTCTCGTCGTTCTCTAAATCTCCAGCGCCGCTCTCTGAATCTCCAGCGCCGCTCTCTGAAACTCCATCAGCGCTCTCGTCACTCTCTGGATGTCCAGCACCGCTTTCTGAATGTCCAGCGCCGCTCTCTGAAACTCCATCAGCGGTCTCGTCGCTCTCTGAATGTCCAGCGCCACTCTCTGAAACTCCATCAGCGCTCTCGTCGCTCTCTGAATGTCCAGCGCCGCTCTCTGAATCTCCATCAGCGCTCTCGTCGCTCTCTGAATGTCCAGCGCCGCTCTCTGAATGTCCAGCGCCGCTCTCTGAATGTCCAGCGCAGCTCTCTGAATTTCCAGCGCAGCTCTCTGAAACTCCATCAGCGCTCTCGTCGCTCTCTGAATGTCCAGCGCCACTCTCTAAATCTCCAGAAGTGCTCTCGTCGCTCTCTGAATGTCCAGCGCCGCTCTCTAAATCTCCAGCGCAGCTCTCTGAATGTCCAGCGCCGCTCTCTGAATCTCCATCAGCGCTCTCGTCGCTCTCTGAATCTCCAGCGCAGCTCTCTGAATCTCCAGCGCAGCTCTGTGAATGTCCAGCGCCGTTCTCTGAATGTCCAGCGCCGCTCTCTGAATCTCCAGAAGCGCTCTCGCCGCTCTCTGAATCTCCAGCGCCGCTCTCTGAATCTCCAGCGCCGCTCTCTGAATCTCCAACGCAGCTCTCTGAATGTCCAGCGCCGTTCTCTGAAACTCCATCAGCGCTCTCGTCACTCTCTGGATGTCCAGCACCGCTTTCTGAATGTCCAGCGCCGCTCTCTGAAACTCCATCAGCGGTCTCGTCGCTCTCTGAATGTCCAGCGCCACTCTCTGAAACTCCATCAGCGCTCTCGTCGCTCTCTGAATGTCCAGCGCCGCTCTCTGAATCTCCATCAGCGCTCTCGTCGCTCTCTGAATGTCCAGCGCCGCTCTCTGAATGTCCAGCGCCGCTCTCTGAATGTCCAGCGCAGCTCTCTGAATTTCCAGCGCAGCTCTCTGAAACTCCATCAGCGCTCTCGTCGCTCTCTGAATGTCCAGCGCCACTCTCTAAATCTCCAGAAGTGCTCTCGTCGCTCTCTGAATGTCCAGCGCCGCTCTCTAAATCTCCAGCGCAGCTCTCTGAATGTCCAGCGCCGCTCTCTGAATCTCCATCAGCGCTCTCGTCGCTCTCTGAATCTCCAGCGCAGCTCTCTGAATCTCCAGCGCAGCTCTGTGAATGTCCAGCGCCGCTCTCTGAATCTCCAGAAGCGCTCTCGCCGCTCTCTGAATCTCCAGCGCCGCTCTCTGAATCTCCAGCGCCGCTCTCTGAATCTCCAACGCAGCTCTCTGAATGTCCAGCGCCGCTCTCTGAATCTCCAGCGCAGCTCTCTGAATCTCCAGCGCAGCTCTCTGAATGTCCAGCGCCGCTCTCTGAATGTCCAGCGCCGCTCTCTGAATCTCCATCAGCGCTCTCGTCGCTCTCTGAATGTCCAGCGCCGCTCTCTGAATCTCCATCATCGCTCTCGTCGCTCTCTGAATGTCCAGCGCCGCTCTCTGAATGTCCAGCGCAGCTCTCTGAATGTCCAGCGCAGCTCTCTGAATGTCCAGCGCCGCTCTCTGAATCTCCATCAGCGCTCTCGTCGCTCTCTGAATGTCCAGCGCAGCTCTCTGGATGTCCAGCGCCCTTCTCTGAATCTCCAGCGCAGCTCTCTGAATCTCCAGCGCCCTTCTCTGAATGTCCAGCGCCGCTCTCTGAATGTCCAGCGCCGTTCTCTGAATGTCCAGCACCGTTCTCTGAATGTCCAGCGCCGCTCTCTGAATCTCCAGAAGTGCTCTCGTCGCTCTCTGAATGTCCAACGCCACTCTCTGAATGTCCAGCGCCGCTCTCTGAATCTCCATCAGCGCTCTCGTCGCTCTCTGAATGTCCAGCGCCGCTCTCTGAAACTCCATCAGCGCTCTCGTCGCTCTCTGAAACTCCATCAGCGCTCTCGTCGCTCTCTGAATGTCCAGCGCCGCTCTCTGAAACTCCATCAGTGCTCTCGTCGCTCTCTGAATGTCCAGCGCCGCTCTCTGAAAATCCATATGCGCTCTCGTCACTCTCTGAATGTCCAGCGCCGCTCTCTGAATGTCCAGCGCCGCTCTCTGAATGTCCAGCGCCGCTCTCTGAATCTCCAGAAGCGCTCTCGTCGCTCTCTGAATCTCCAGCGCAGCTCTCTGAATGTCCAGCGCCATTCTCTGAATCTCCAGAAGTACTCTCGTCGCTCTCTGAATGTCCAGCGCCGCTCTCGTCGCTCTCTGAATGTCCAGCGCCGCTCTCTGAATCTCCAGAAGCGCTCTCGTCGCTCTCTGAATCTCCAGCGCAGCTCTCTGAATGTCCAGCGCCGCTCTCTGAATCTCCAGCAGCGCTCCCGTCGCTCTCTAAATCTCCAGCGCCGCTCTCTGAAACTCCATCAGTGCTCTCGTCACTCTCTGGATGTCCAGCGCCGCTCTCTGAATCTCCAGCAGCGCTCCCGTCGCTCTCTGAATGTCCAGCGCCGCTCTCTGAATCTCCAGCAGCGCTCCCGTCGCTCTCTAAATCTCCAGCGCCGCTCTCTGAAACTCCATCAGTGCTCTCGTCACTCTCTGAATGTCCAGCGCCGCTCTCTGAATCTCCAGAAGCGCTCTCGTCGCTCTCTGAATCTCCAGCGCAGCTCTCTGAATGTCCAGCGCCGCTCTCTGAATCTCCAGCGCAGCTCTCTGAATCTCCAGCAGCGCTCCCGTCGCTCTCTAAATCTCCAGCGCCGCTCTCTGAAACTCCATCAGTGCTCTCGTCACTCTCTGGATGTCCAGCGCCGCTCTCTGAATGTCCAGCGCCGCTCTCTGAATCTCCAGAAGCGCTCTCGTCGCTCTCTGAATGTCCAGCGCCGCTCTCTGAATCTCCAGAAGCGCTCTCGTCGCTCTCTGAATCTCCAGCGCAGCTCTCTGAATCTCCAGCAGTGCTCCCGTCGCTCTCTGAATGTCCAGCGCCGGTCTCTGAATCTCCAGCGCAGCTCTCTGAATGTCCAGCGCCGCTCTCTGAATGTCCAGAAGCGCTTTCGTCGCTCTCTGAATCTCCAGAAGCGCTCTCGTCGCTCTCTGAATGTCCAGGGCCGTTCTCTGAATGTCCAGCGCCGCTCTCTGAATCTCCATCAGCGCTCTCGTCGCTCTCTGAATGTCCAGCGCCGCTCTCTGAATGTCCAGCGCAGCTCTCTGAATTTCCAGCGCAGCTCTCTGAAACTCCATCAGCGCTCTCGTCACTCTCTGAATGTCCAGCGCAGCTCTCTGAATTTCCAGCGCCGCTCTCTGAAACTCCATCAGCGTTCTCGTCGCTCTCTGAATGTCCAGCGCAGCTCTCTGAATTTCCAGCGCCGCTCTCTGAAACTCCATCAGCGTTCTCGTCGCTCTCTGAATGTCCAGAAGCGCTCTCGTCGCTCTCTGAATCTCCAGCGCCGCTCTCTGAATGTCCAGCGCCGCTCTCTGAAACTCCATCAGTGCTCTCGCCACTCTCTGAATCTCCAGCGCCGCTCTCTGAAACTCCATCAGTGCTCTCGTCGCTCTCTGAATGTCCAGCGCCGCTCTCTGAAACTCCATATGCGCTCTCGTCACTCTCTGGATGTCCAGCGCCGCTCTCTGAATGTCCAGCGCCGCTCTCTGAATGTCCAGCGCCGCTCTCTGAATCTCCAGAAGCGCTCTCGTCGCTCTCTGAATGTCCAGCGCCGCTCTCTGAATCTCCAGAAGCGCTCTCGTCGCCCTCTGAATGTCCAGCGCCGCTCTCTGAATCTCCAGCGCAGCTCTCTGAATGTCCAGCGCCGTTCTCTGAATGTCCAGCGCCGCTCTCTGAATCTCCAGCAGCGCTCTCGTCGCTCTCTGAATGTCCAGCGCCGCTCTCTGAAACTTCATCAGCGTTCTCGTCGCTCTCTGAATGTCCAGCGCCGTTCTCTGAAACTCCATCAGCGCTCTCGTCGCTCTCTGAATGTCCAGCGCCGCTCTCTGAATGTCCAGCGCCGCTCTCTGAATCTCCAGAAGCGCTTTCGTCACTCTCTTAATATCCAGAAGCGCTCTCGTCGCTCTCTGAATGTCCAACGTCACTCTCTGGATGTCCAGCACCGCTTTCTGAATGTCCAGCGCCGCTCTCTGAATCTCCAGCGCAGCTCTCTGAATGTCCAGCGCCGTTCTCTGAATGTCCAGCGCCGCTCTCTGAATCTCCAGCAGCGCTCTCGTCGCTCTCTGAATGTCCAGCGCCGCTCTCTGAAACTTCATCAGCGTTCTCGTCGCTCTCTGAATGTCCAGCGCCGTTCTCTGAAACTCCATCAGCGCTCTCGTCGCTCTCTGGATGTCCAGCACCGCTTTCTGAATGTCCAGCGCCGCTCTCTGAAACTCCATCAGCGCTCTCGTCGCTCTCTGTATGTCCAGTGCCGCTCTCTGAATGTCCAGCGCCGCTCTCTGAAACTCCATCAGTGCTCTCGTCGCTCTCTGAATGTCCAGCGCCGCTCTCTGAAACTCCATATGCGCTCTTGTCACTCTCTGGATGTCCAGCGCCGCTCTCTGAATGTCCAGCGCCGCTCTCTGAATGTCCAGCGCCGCTCTCTGAATCTAAAGAAGCGCTCTCGTCGCTCTCTGAATGTCCAGCGCCGCTCTCTGAATCTCCAGAAGCGCTCTCGTCGCTCTCTGAATCTCCAGCGCAGCTCTCTGAATCTCCAGCGCCGTTCTCTGAATCTCCAGAAGTGCTCTCGTCGCTCTCTGAATGTCCAGCGCCGCTCTCGTCGCTCTCTGAATGTCCAGCGCCGCTCTCTGAAACTCCATATGCGCTCTTGTCACTCTCTGGATGTCCAGCGCCGCTCTCTGAATGTCCAGCGCCGCTCTCTGAATGTCCAGCGCCGCTCTCTGAATCTAAAGAAGCGCTCTCGTCGCTCTCTGAATGTCCAGCGCCGCTCTCTGAATCTCCAGAAGCGCTCTCGTTGCTCTCTGAATCTCCAGCGCCGTTCTCTGAATCTCCAGAAGTGCTCTCGTCGCTCTCTGAATGTCCAGTGCCGCTCTCTGAAACTCCATCAGCGCTCTCGTCGCTCTCTGAATGTCCAGCGCCGCTCTCTGAAACTCCATATGCGCTCTCGCCGCTCTCTGGATGTCCAGCGCCGCTCTCTGGATGTCCAGCGCCGCTCTCTGAATCTCCAGCGCCGCTCTCTGAATGTCCAGCGCCGCTCTCTAAATCTCCAGCGCCGCTCTCTAAATCTCCAGCGCCATTCTCTATATCTCCAGCAGCGCCCTCTGAAACTCCATCAGCGCTCTCGTCGCTCTCTGAATGTCCAGCGCCGCTCTCTGAATGTCCAGCGCCGTTCTCTGAATCTCCAGAAGCGCTCTCGTCGCTCTCTGAATGTCCAGCGCCGCTCTCTGAATTTCCAGCGGCGCTTTCTGAATGTCCAGCGCCGCTCTCTGAATCTCCAGAAGCGCTCTCGTCGCTCTCTGAATCTCCAGCGCCGTTCTCTGAATCTCCAGAAGTGCTCTCGTCGCTCTCTGAATGTCCAGCGCCGCTCTCGTCGCTCTCTGAATGTCCAGAAGCGCTCTCGTCGCTCTCTGAATCTCCAGCGCAGCTCTCTGAATGTCCAGCGCCGCTCTCTGAATGTCCAGCGCCGCTCTCTGAATCTCCAGCAGCGCTCCCGTCGCTCTCTAAATCTCCAGCGCCGCTCTCTGAAACTCCATCAGTGCTCTCGTCACTCTCTGGATGTCCAGCGCTGCTTTCTGAAGCTCCAGCGCTGCTCTCTGAATGTCCAGCGCCGCTCTCTGAATCTCCAGAAGCGCTCTCGTCGCTCTCTGAATGTCCAGCGCCGCTCTCTGAATCTCCAGAAGCGCTCTCGTCGCTCTCTGAATCTCCAGCAGCGCTCCCGTCGCTCTCTGAATGTCCAGCGCCGCTCTCTGAATGTCCAGCGCAGCTCTCTGAATGTCCAGCGCAGCTCTCTGAATGTCCAGCGCCGCTCTCTGAATGTCCAGCGCCGCTCTTTGAATGTCCAGAATGTCCAGCGCCGCTCTCTGAATCTCCAGCGCCGCTCTCTGAATCTCCAGCAGCGCTCTCGTCGCTCTCTGAATGTCCAGCGCAGCTCTCTGAATGTCCAGCGCCGCTCTCTGAATCTTCAGCGCCATTCTCTATATCTCCAGCAGCGCTCTCTGAACTCCATCAGCACTCTCGTCGTTCTCTAAATCTCCAGAAGCGCTCTCGCTGCTCTCTAAATCTCCAGCGCCGCTCTCTGAATCTCCAGCGCCGCTCTCTGAAACTCCATCAGCGCTCTCGTCGCTCTCTGAAACTCCATCAGCGCTCTCGTCGCTCTCTTAATGTCCAGCGCCGCTCTCTGAAACTCCATCAGCGCTCTCGTCGCTCTCTGAATGTCCAGTGCCGCTCTCTGAAACTCCATCAGCGCTCTCGTCGCTCTCTGAATGTCCAGTGCCGCTCTCTGAAACTCCATCAGCGCTCTCGTCGCTCTCTGAATGTCCAGCGCCGCTCTCTGAAACTCCATCAGCGCTCTCGTCGCTCTCTGAATGTCCAGTGCCGCTCTCTGAAACTCCATCAGCGCTCTCGTCGCTCTCTGAATGTCCAGCGCCGCTCTCTGAATGTCCAGCGCCGCTCTCTGAATGTCCAGCGCCGCTCTTTGAATGTCCAGAATGTCCAGCGCCGCTCTCTGAATCTCCAGCGCCGCTCTCTGAATCTCCAGCAGCGCTCTCGTCGCTCTCTGAATGTCCAGCGCAGCTCTCTGAATGTCCAGCGCCGCTCTCTGAATCTTCAGCGCCATTCTCTATATCTCCAGCAGCGCTCTCTGAACTCCATCAGCACTCTCGTCGTTCTCTAAATCTCCAGAAGCGCTCTCGCTGCTCTCTAAATCTCCAGCGCCGCTCTCTGAATCTCCAGCGCCGCTCTCTGAAACTCCATCAGCGCTCTCGTCGCTCTCTGAAACTCCATCAGCGCTCTCGTCGCTCTCTTAATGTCCAGCGCCGCTCTCTGAAACTCCATCAGCGCTCTCGTCGCTCTCTGAATGTCCAGTGCCGCTCTCTGAAACTCCATCAGCGCTCTCGTCGCTCTCTGAATGTCCAGTGCCGCTCTCTGAAACTCCATCAGCGCTCTCGTCGCTCTCTGAATGTCCAGCGCCGCTCTCTGAAACTCCATCAGCGCTCTCGTCGCTCTCTGAATGTCCAGTGCCGCTCTCTGAAACTCCATCAGCGCTCTCGTCGCTCTCTGAATGTCCAGCGCCGCTCTCTGAAACTCCATATGCGCTCTCGCCGCTCTCTGGATGTCCAGCGCCGCTCTCTGAATCTCCAGCGCCGCTCTCTGAATGTCCAGCGCCGCTCTCTAAATCTCCAGCGCCGCTCTCTAAATCTCCAGCGCCATTCTCTATATCTCCAGCAGCGCCCTCTGAAACTCCATCAGCGCTCTCGTCGCTCTCTGAATGTCCAGCGCCGCTCTCTGAATGTCCAGCGCCGTTCTCTGAATCTCCAGAAGCGCTCTCGTCGCTCTCTGAATGTCCAGCGCCGCTCTCTGAATTTCCAGCGCCGCTCTCTGAATGTCCAGCGGCGCTTTCTGAATGTCCAGCGCCGCTCTCTGAAACTCCATCAGTGCTCTCGTCGCTCTCTGAATGTCCAGCGCCGCTCTCTGAAACTCCATCAGTGCTCTCGCCACTCTCTGAATGTCCAGCGCCGCTCTCTGAATCTCCAGAAGCGCTCTCGTCGCTCTCTGAATCTCCAGCGCAGCTCTCTGAATGTCCAGCGCCGTTCTCTGAATGTCCAGCGCCGCTCTCTGAATCTCCAGAAGCGCTCTCGTCGCCCTCTGAATGTCCAGCGCCGCTCTCTGAATCTCCAGCGCAGCTCTCTGAATGTCCAGCGCCGTTCTCTGAATCTCCAGAAGCGCTCTCGTCGCTCTCTGAATGTCCAGCGCCGCTCTCTGAATTTCCAGCGCCGCTCTCTGAATGTCCAGCGGCGCTTTCTGAATGTCCAGCGCCGCTCTCTGAAACTCCATCAGTGCTCTCGTCGCTCTCTGAATGTCCAGCGCCGCTCTCTGAAACTCCATCAGTGCTCTCGCCACTCTCTGAATGTCCAGCGCCGCTCTCTGAATCTCCAGAAGCGCTCTCGTCGCTCTCTGAATCTCCAGCGCAGCTCTCTGAATGTCCAGCGCCGTTCTCTGAATGTCCAGCGCCGCTCTCTGAATCTCCAGAAGCGCTCTCGTCGCCCTCTGAATGTCCAGCGCCGCTCTCTGAATCTCCAGCGCAGCTCTCTGAATGTCCAGCGCCGTTCTCTGAATGTCCAGCGCCGCTCTCTGAATCTCCAGCAGCGCTCTCGTCGCTCTCTGAATGTCCAGCGCCGCTCTCTGAAACTTCATCAGCGTTCTCGTCGCTCTCTGAATGTCCAGCGCCGTTCTCTGAAACTCCATCAGCGCTCTCGTCGCTCTCTGAATGTCCAGCGCCGCTCTCTGAATCTCCAGCGCCGCTCTCTGAAACTCCATCAGCGCTCTCGTCGCTCTCGTTATGTCCAGCGCCGCTCTCTGAATGTCCAGCGCCGCTCTCTGAATCTCCAGAAGCGCTTTCGTCACTCTCTGAATATCCAGAAGCGCTCTCGTCGCTCTCTGAATGTCCAACGTCACTCTCTGGATGTCCAGCACCGCTTTCTGAATGTCCAGCGCCGCTCTCTGAATCTCCAGCGCAGCTCTCTGAATGTCCAGCGCCGTTCTCTGAATGTCCAGCGCCGCTCTCTGAATCTCCAGCAGCGCTCTCGTCGCTCTCTGAATGTCCAGCGCCGCTCTCTGAAACTTCATCAGCGTTCTCGTCGCTCTCTGAATGTCCAGCGCCGTTCTCTGAAACTCCATCAGCGCTCTCGTCGCTCTCTGAATGTCCAGCGCCGCTCTCTGAATCTCCAGCGCCGCTCTCTGAAACTCCATCAGCGCTCTCGTCGCTCTCGTTATGTCCAGCGCCGCTCTCTGAATGTCCAGCGCCGCTCTCTGAATCTCCAGAAGCGCTTTCGTCACTCTCTGAATATCCAGAAGCGCTCTCGTCGCTCTCTGAATGTCCAACGTCACTCTCTGGATGTCCAGCACCGCTTTCTGAATGTCCAGCGCCGCTCTCTGAAACTCCATCAGCGCTCTCGTCGCTCTCTGTATGTCCAGTGCCGCTCTCTGAATGTCCAGCGCCGCTCTCTGAAACTCCATATGCGCTCTTGTCACTCTCTGGATGTCCAGCGCCGCTCTCTGAATGTCCAGCGCCGCTCTCTGAATGTCCAGCGCCGCTCTCTGAATCTAAAGAAGCGCTCTCGTCGCTCTCTGAATGTCCAGCGCCGCTCTCTGAAACTCCATATGCGCTCTTGTCACTCTCTGGATGTCCAGCGCCGCTCTCTGAATGTCCAGCGCCGCTCTCTGAATCTAAAGAAGCGCTCTCGTCGCTCTCTGAATGTCCAGCGCCGCTCTCTGAATCTCCAGAAGCGCTCTCGTCGCTCTCTGAATCTCCAGCGCAGCTCTCTGAATCTCCAGCGCCGTTCTCTGAATCTCCAGAAGTGCTCTCGTCGCTCTCTGAATGTCCAGCGCCGCTCTCGTCGCTCTCTGAATGTCCAGAAGCGCTCTCGTCGCTCTCTGAATCTCCAGCGCAGCTCTCTGAATGTCCAGCGCCGCTCTCTGAATGTCCAGCGCCGCTCTCTGAATCTCCAGCAGCGCTCCCGTCGCTCTCTAAATCTCCAGCGCCGCTCTCTGAAACTCCATCAGTGCTCTCGTCACTCTCTGGATGTCCAGCGCTGCTTTCTGAAGCTCCAGCGCTGCTCTCTGAATGTCCAGCGCCGCTCTCTGAATCTCCAGAAGCGCTCTCGTCGCTCTCTGAATGTCCAGCGCCGCTCTCTGAATCTCCAGAAGCGCTCTCGTCGCTCTCTGAATCTCCAGCAGCGCTCCCGTCGCTCTCTGAATGTCCAGCGCCGCTCTCTGAATGTCCAGCGCCGCTCTCTGAATGTCCAGAATGTCCAGCGCCGCTCTCTGAATCTCCAGCGCCGCTCTCTGAATCTCCAGCAGCGCTCTCGTCGCTCTCTGAATGTCCAGCGCAGCTCTCTGAATGTCCAGCGCCGCTCTCTGAATCTTCAGCGCCATTCTCTATATCTCCAGCAGCGCTCTCTGAACTCCATCAGCGCTCTCGTCGTTCTCTAAATCTCCAGAAGCGCTCTCGCTGCTCTCTAAATCTCCAGCGCCGCTCTCTGAATCTCCAGCGCCGCTCTCTGAAACTCCATCAGCGCTCTCGTCGCTCTCTGAAACTCCATCAGCGCTCTCGTCGCTCTCTTAATGTCCAGCGCCGCTCTCTGAAACTCCATCAGCGCTCTCGTCGCTCTCTGAATGTCCAGTGCCGCTCTCTGAAACTCCATCAGCGCTCTCGTCGCTCTATGAATGTCCAGCGCCGCTCTCTGAAACTCCATCAGCGCTCTCGTCACTCTCTGGATGTCCAGCGCCGCTTTCTGAATGTCCTGCGCCGCTCTCTAAATCTCCAGCGCCGCTCTCTGAATCTCCAGCGCCGCTCTCTGAAACTCCATCAGCGCTCTCGTCGCTCTCTGAATGTCCAGCGCCGCTCTCTGAAACTCCATCAGCGCTCTCTGAATGTCCAGTGCCGCTCTCTGAAACTCCATCAGCGCTCTCGTCGCTCTCTGAATGTCCAGCAGCGCTCTCTGAAACTCCATCAGCGCTCTCGTCGCTCTCTGAATGTCCAGCGCCGTTCTCTGAATCTCCAGAAGCGCTCTCGTCGCTCTCTGAATGTCCAGTGCCGCTCTCTGAATCTCCATCAGCGCTCTCGTCGCTCTCTGAATGTCCAGCGCCGCTCTCTGAATTTCCATCAGCGCTCTCGTCGCTCTCTGAAACTCCATCAGCGCTCTCGTCGCTCTCTGAAACTCCATCAGCGCTCTCGTCACTCTCTGGATGTCCAGCACCGCTCTCTAAATCTCCAGCGCCGCTCTCTGAATCTTCAGCGCCATTCTCTATATCTCCAGCAGCGCTCTCTGAAACTCCATCAGCGCTCTCGTCGCTCTCTGAATGTCCAGCGCCGCTCTCTGAATCTCCAGCGCCATTCTCTATATCTCCAGCAGCGCTCTCTGAAACTCCATCAGCGCTCTCGTCGCTCTCTGAATCTCCAGCGCTCTTGTCGCTCTCTGAATCTCCAGCGCCACTCTCTGAATCTCCAGCGAGCAGCCTGGTGGGGATGGATTTTGAGAGAGGCTTCTAAGGTCTGCCAAAACATGCTTGAGAAAGGTGCTAGGAAGAACATCACTCACCTTTGAAGAAATTTCTACAATCCTAACAGAAGCAGAGGCCACACCGAATTCTAGACCCCTTACCTTTGTCCACAATGAGCTAGAAGAGCCGCAGCCATTAACACCTACGCACTTCTTGGTGAGCGACTTACTTCACTGCCTCCAAAACCGTTTCTGGCCGACTACGATCATCTCACTGTCAGTAAAGAGGACATGATGAAAAGGTGGAGATACAGGAACCGACTCATGATCTCTGGAATCGCTAGAGAAAGAACTATTTACTGGACCAGAAATATGCACATTCCGGCTGCACACAAAAACCTACCGAGTTAAAGATGGGTGACATAGTACTCATCGGAGATCCCAAAATGCCGAGACAAACTTGGAAGTTTCAACTCTCTGAATGTCCAGCGCCGCTCTCTGAATCTCCAGCAGAGCTCTGAATGTCCAGCGCCGCTCTCTGAATCTCCAGCGCAGCTCTCTGAAACTCCATCAGCGCTCTCTGAATGTCCAGCGCCGCTCTCTGAAACTCCATCAGCACTCTCGTCGCTCTCTGAATGTCCAGCGCCGCTCTCTGAAACTCCATCAGCGCTCTCGTCGTTCTCTGAAACTCCATCAGCGCTCTCTGAATGTCCAGCGCCGCTCTCTGAATGTCCAGCGCCGCTCTCTGAAACTCCATCAGCGCTCTCGTCACTCTCTGAATGTCCAGCGCCGCTCTCTGAAACTCCATCAGCGCTCTCGTCGCTCTCTGAAACTCCATCAGCGCTCTCGTCACTCTCTGAATGTCCAGCGCCGCTCTCTGAATGTCCAGCGCCGCTCTCTGAATTTCCAGCGCCGCTCTCTGAAACTCCATCAGCGCTCTCGTCACTCTCTGAATGTCCAGCGCCGCTCTCTGAATGTCCAGCGCCGCTCTCTGAAACTCCATCAGCAATCTCGTCGCTCTCTGAAACTCCATCAGCGCTCTCGTCACTCTCTGAATGTCCAGCGCCGCTCTCTGAAACTCCATCAGTGCTCTCGTCGCTCTCTGAATCCCCAGCGCCGCTCTCTGAATCTCCAGAAGTGCTCTCGTCGCTCTCTGAATGTCCAGCGCCGCTCTCTGAAACTCCATCAGCGCTCTCGTCGCTCTCTGAATGTCCAGCGCCGCTCTCTGAATCTTCAGCGCCATTCTCTATATCTCCAGCAGCGCTCTCTGAAACTCCATCAGCGCTCTCGTCGCTCTCTGAATCTCCAGCGTCGCTCTCTGAATCTCCAGCGCCGCTCTCTGAATCTCCAGCGCAGCTCTCTGAATGTCCAGCGCAGCTCTCTGAATGTCCAGCGCCGTTCTCTGAATGTCCAGCGCCGCTCTCTGAATCTCCAGCAGCGCTCTCGTCGCTCTCTGAATGTCCAGCGCCGCTCTCTGAAACTCCATCAGCGTTCTCGTCGCTCTCTGAATCTCCAGCGCAGCTCTCTGAATGTCCAGCGCCGCTCTCTGAAACTCCATATGCGCTCTCGTCACTCTCTGGATGTCCAGCGCCGCTCTTTGAATGTCCAGAATGTCCAGCGCCGCTCTCTGAATCTCCAGCGCCGCTCTCTGAATCTCCAGCAGCGCTCTCGTCGCTCTCTGAATGTCCAGCGCAGCTCTCTGAATGTCCAGCGCCGCTCTCTGAATCTTCAGCGCCATTCTCTATATCTCCAGCAGCGCTCTCTGAACTCCATCAGCACTCTCGTCGTTCTCTAAATCTCCAGAAGCGCTCTCGCTGCTCTCTAAATCTCCAGCGCCGCTCTCTGAATCTCCAGCGCCGCTCTCTGAAACTCCATCAGCGTTCTCGTCGCTCTCTGAAACTCCATCAGCGCTCTCGTCGCTCTCTTAATGTCCAGCGCCGCTCTCTGAAACTCCATCAGCGCTCTCGTCGCTCTCTGAATGTCCAGTGCCGCTCTCTGAAACTCCATCAGCGCTCTCGTCGCTCTCTGAATGTCCAGTGCCGCTCTCTGAAACTCCATCAGCGCTCTCGTCGCTCTCTGAATGTCCAGCGCCGCTCTCTGAAACTCCATCAGCGCTCTCGTCGCTCTCTGAATGTCCAGTGCCGCTCTCTGAAACTCCATCAGCGCTCTCGTCGCTCTCTGAATGTCCAGCGCCGCTCTCTGAAACTCCATATGCGCTCTCGCCGCTCTCTGGATGTCCAGCGCCGCTCTCTGAATCTCCAGCGCCGCTCTCTGAATGTCCAGCGCCGCTCTCTAAATCTCCAGCGCCGCTCTCTAAATCTCCAGCGCCATTCTCTATATCTCCAGCAGCGCCCTCTGAAACTCCATCAGCGCTCTCGTCGCTCTCTGAATGTCCAGTGCCGCTCTCTGAATGTCCAGCGCCGTTCTCTGAATCTCCAGAAGCGCTCTCGTCGCTCTCTGAATGTCCAGCGCCGCTCTCTGAATTTCCAGCGCCGCTCTCTGAATGTCCAGCGGCGCTTTCTGAATGTCCAGCGCCGCTCTCTGAAACTCCATCAGTGCTCTCGTCGCTCTCTGAATGTCCAGCGCCGCTCTCTGAAACTCCATCAGTGCTCTCGCCACTCTCTGAATGTCCAGCGCCGCTCTCTGAATCTCCAGAAGCGCTCTCGTCGCTCTCTGAATCTCCAGCGCAGCTCTCTGAATGTCCAGCGCCGCTCTCTGAATCTCCAGAAGCGCTCTCGTCGCCCTCTGAATGTCCAGCGCCGCTCTCTGAATCTCCAGCGCAGCTCTCTGAATGTCCAGCGCCGTTCTCTGAATGTCCAGCGCCGCTCTCTGAATCTCCAGCAGCGCTCTCGTCGCTCTCTGAATGTCCAGCGCCGCTCTCTGAAACTTCATCAGCGTTCTCGTCGCTCTCTGAATGTCCAGCGCCGTTCTCTGAAACTCCATCAGCGCTCTCGTCGCTCTCTGAATGTCCAGCGCCGCTCTCTGAATCTCCAGCGCCGCTCTCTGAAACTCCATCAGCGCTCTCGTCGCTCTCGTTATGTCCAGCGCCGCTCTCTGAATGTCCAGCGCCGCTCTCTGAATCTCCAGAAGCGCTTTCGTCACTCTCTGAATATCCAGAAGCGCTCTCGTCGCTCTCTGAATGTCCAACGTCACTCTCTGGATGTCCAGCACCGCTTTCTGAATGTCCAGCGCCGCTCTCTGAATCTCCAGCGCAGCTCTCTGAATGTCCAGCGCCGTTCTCTGAATGTCCAGCGCCGCTCTCTGAATCTCCAGCAGCGCTCTCGTCGCTCTCTGAATGTTAAGCGCCGCTCTCTGAAACTTCATCAGCGTTCTCGTCGCTCTCTGAATGTCCAGCGCCGCTCTCTGAATCTCCAGCGCCGCTCTCTGAAACTCCATCAGCGCTCTCGTCGCTCTCGTTATGTCCAGCGCCGCTCTCTGAATGTCCAGCGCCGCTCTCTGAATGTCCAGCGCCGCTCTCTGAATCTCCAGAAGCGCTTTCGTCACTCTCTGAATATCCAGAAGCGCTCTCGTCGCTCTCTGAATGTCCAACGTCACTCTCTGGATGTCCAGCACCGCTTTCTGAATGTCCAGCGCCGCTCTCTGAAACTCCATCAGCGCTCTCGTCGCTCTCTGTATGTCCAGTGCCGCTCTCTGAATGTCCAGCGCCGCTCTCTGAAACTCCATATGCGCTCTTGTCACTCTCTGGATGTCCAGCGCCGCTCTCTGAATGTCCAGCGCCGCTCTCTGAATGTCCAGCGCCGCTCTCTGAATCTAAAGAAGCGCTCTCGTCGCTCTCTGAATGTCCAGCGCCGCTCTCTGAAACTCCATATGCGCTCTTGTCACTCTCTGGATGTCCAGCGCCGCTCTCTGAATGTCCAGCGCCGCTCTCTGAATGTCCAGCGCCGCTCTCTGAATCTAAAGAAGCGCTCTCGTCGCTCTCTGAATGTCCAGCGCCGCTCTCTGAATCTCCAGAAGCGCTCTCGTCGCTCTCTGAATCTCCAGCGCAGCTCTCTGAATCTCCAGCGCCGTTCTCTGAATCTCCAGAAGTGCTCTCGTCGCTCTCTGAATGTCCAGCGCCGCTCTCGTCGCTCTCTGAATGTCCAGAAGCGCTCTCGTCGCTCTCTGAATCTCCAGCGCAGCTCTCTGAATGTCCAGCGCCGCTCTCTGAATGTCCAGCGCCGCTCTCTGAATCTCCAGCAGCGCTCCCGTCGCTCTCTAAATCTCCAGCGCCGCTCTCTGAAACTCCATCAGTGCTCTCGTCACTCTCTGGATGTCCAGCGCTGCTTTCTGAAGCTCCAGCGCTGCTCTCTGAATGTCCAGCGCCGCTCTCTGAATCTCCAGAAGCGCTCTCGTCGCTCTCTGAATGTCCAGCGCCGCTCTCTGAATCTCCAGAAGCGCTCTCGTCGCTCTCTGAATCTCCAGCAGCGCTCCCGTCGCTCTCTGAATGTCCAGCGCCGCTCTCTGAATGTCCAGCGCCGCTCTCTGAATGTCCAGCGCCGCTCTCTGAATGTCCAGAATGTCCAGCGCCGCTCTCTGAATCTCCAGCGCCGCTCTCTGAATCTCCAGCAGCGCTCTCGTCGCTCTCTGAATGTCCAGCGCAGCTCTCTGAATGTCCAGCGCCGCTCTCTGAATCTTCAGCGCCATTCTCTATATCTCCAGCAGCGCTCTCTGAACTCCATCAGCGCTCTCGTCGTTCTCTAAATCTCCAGAAGCGCTCTCGCTGCTCTCTAAATCTCCAGCGCCGCTCTCTGAATCTCCAGCGCCGCTCTCTGAAACTCCATCAGCGCTCTCGTCGCTCTCTGAAACTCCATCAGCGCTCTCGTCGCTCTCTTAATGTCCAGCGCCGCTCTCTGAAACTCCATCAGCGCTCTCGTCGCTCTCTGAATGTCCAGTGCCGCTCTCTGAAACTCCATCAGCGCTCTCGTCGCTCTATGAATGTCCAGCGCCGCTCTCTGAAACTCCATCAGCGCTCTCGTCACTCTCTGGATGTCCAGCGCCGCTTTCTGAATGTCCTGCGCCGCTCTCTAAATCTCCAGCGCCGCTCTCTGAATCTCCAGCGCCGCTCTCTGAAACTCCATCAGCGCTCTCGTCGCTCTCTGAATGTCCAGCGCCGCTCTCTGAAACTCCATCAGCGCTCTCTGAATGTCCAGTGCCGCTCTCTGAAACTCCATCAGCGCTCTCGTCGCTCTCTGAATGTCCAGCAGCGCTCTCTGAAACTCCATCAGCGCTCTCGTCGCTCTCTGAATGTCCAGCGCCGTTCTCTGAATCTCCAGAAGCGCTCTCGTCGCTCTCTGAATGTCCAGTGCCGCTCTCTGAATCTCCATCAGCGCTCCCGTCGCTCTCTGAATGTCCAGCGCCGCTCTCTGAAACTCCATCAGCGCTCTCGTCGCTCTCTGAAACTCCATCAGCGCTCTCGTCACTCTCTGAATGTCCAGCGCCGCTCTCTGAAACTCCATCAGCGCTCTCGTCGCTCTCTGAATGTCCAGCGCCGCTCTCTGAAACTCCATCAGCGCTCTCGTCGTTCTCTGAAACTCCATCAGCGCTCTCGTCACTCTCTGAATGTCCAGCGCCGCTCTCTGAATGTCCAGCGCCGCTCTCTGAAACTCCATCAGCGCTCTCGGCGCTCTCTGAATGTCCAGCGCCGCTCTCTGAAACTCCATCAGCGCTCTCGTCGCTCTCTGAAACTCCATCAGCGCTCTCGTCGCTCTCTTAATGTCCAGCGCCGCTCTCTGAAACTCCATCAGCGCTCTCGTCGCTCTCTGAATGTCCAGTGCCGCTCTCTGAAACTCCATCAGCGCTCTCGTCGCTCTCTGAATGTCCAGTGCCGCTCTCTGAAACTCCATCAGCGCTCTCGTCGCTCTCTGAATGTCCAGCGCCGCTCTCTGAAACTCCATCAGCGCTCTCGTCGCTCTCTGAATGTCCAGTGCCGCTCTCTGAAACTCCATCAGCGCTCTCGTCGCTCTCTGAATGTCCAGCGCCGCTCTCTGAAACTCCATATGCGCTCTCGCCGCTCTCTGGATGTCCAGCGCCGCTCTCTAAATCTCCAGCGCCATTCTCTATATCTCCAGCAGCGCCCTCTGAAACTCCATCAGCGCTCTCGTCGCTCTCTGAATGTCCAGCGCCGCTCTCTGAATGTCCAGCGCCGTTCTCTGAATCTCCAGAAGCGCTCTCGTCGCTCTCTGAATGTCCAGCGCCGCTCTCTGAATTTCCAGCGCCGCTCTCTGAATGTCCAGCGGCGCTTTCTGAATGTCCAGCGCCGCTCTCTGAAACTCCATCAGTGCTCTCGTCGCTCTCTGAATGTCCAGCGCCGCTCTCTGAAACTCCATCAGTGCTCTCGCCACTCTCTGAATGTCCAGCGCCGCTCTCTGAATCTCCAGAAGCGCTCTCGTCGCTCTCTGAATCTCCAGCGCAGCTCTCTGAATGTCCAGCGCCGTTCTCTGAATGTCCAGCGCCGCTCTCTGAATCTCCAGAAGCGCTCTCGTCGCCCTCTGAATGTCCAGCGCCGCTCTCTGAATCTCCAGCGCAGCTCTCTGAATGTCCAGCGCCGTTCTCTGAATGTCCAGCGCCGCTCTCTGAATCTCCAGCAGCGCTCTCGTCGCTCTCTGAATGTCCAGCGCCGCTCTCTGAAACTTCATCAGCGTTCTCGTCGCTCTCTGAATATCCAGCGCCGTTCTCTGAAACTCCATCAGCGCTCTCGTCGCTCTCTGAATGTCCAGTGCCGCTCTCTGAATCTCCAGCGCCGCTCTCTGAAACTCCATCAGCGCTCTCGTCGCTCTCGTTATGTCCAGCGCCGCTCTCTGAATGTCCAGCGCCGCTCTCTGAATCTCCAGAAGCGCTTTCGTCACTCTCTGAATATCCAGAAGCGCTCTCGTCGCTCTCTGAATGTCCAACGTCACTCTCTGGATGTCCAGCACCGCTTTCTGAATGTCCAGCGCCGCTCTCTGAATCTCCAGCGCAGCTCTCTGAATGTCCAGCGCCGCTCTCTGAATCTCCAGCAGCGCTCTCGTCGCTCTCTGAATGTCCAGCGCCGCTCTCTGAAACTTCATCAGCGTTCTCGTCGCTCTCTGAATGTCCAGCGCCGTTCTCTGAAACTCCATCAGCGCTCTCGTCGCTCTCTGAATGTCCAGCGCCGCTCTCTGAATCTCCAGCGCCGCTCTCTGAAACTCCATCAGCGCTCTCGTCGCTCTCGTTATGTCCAGCGCCGCTCTCTGAATGTCCAGCGCCGCTCTCTGAATCTCCAGAAGCGCTTTCGTCACTCTCTGAATATCCAGAAGCGCTCTCGTCGCTCTCTGAATGTCCAACGTCACTCTCTGGATGTCCAGCACCGCTTTCTGAATGTCCAGCGCCGCTCTCTGAAACTCCATCAGCGCTCTCGTCGCTCTCTGTATGTCCAGTGCCGCTCTCTGAATGTCCAGCGCCGCTCTCTGAAACTCCATATGCGCTCTTGTCACTCTCTGGATGTCCAGCGCCGCTCTCTGAATGTCCAGCGCCGCTCTCTGAATGTCCAGCGCCGCTCTCTGAATCTAAAGAAGCGCTCTCGTCGCTCTCTGAATGTCCAGCGCCGCTCTCTGAAACTCCATATGCGCTCTTGTCACTCTCTGGATGTCCAGCGCCGCTCTCTGAATGTCCAGCGCCGCTCTCTGAATGTCCAGCGCCGCTCTCTGAATCTAAAGAAGCGCTCTCGTCGCTCTCTGAATGTCCAGCGCCGCTCTCTGAATCTCCAGAAGCGCTCTCGTCGCTCTCTGAATCTCCAGCGCAGCTCTCTGAATCTCCAGCGCCGTTCTCTGAATCTCCAGAAGTGCTCTCGTCGCTCTCTGAATGTCCAGCGCCGCTCTCGTCGCTCTCTGAATGTCCAGAAGCGCTCTCGTCGCTCTCTGAATCTCCAGCGCAGCTCTCTGAATGTCCAGCGCCGCTCTCTGAATGTCCAGCGCCGCTCTCTGAATCTCCAGCAGCGCTCCCGTCGCTCTCTAAATCTCCAGCGCCGCTCTCTGAAACTCCATCAGTGCTCTCGTCACTCTCTGGATGTCCAGCGCTGCTTTCTGAAGCTCCAGCGCTGCTCTCTGAATGTCCAGCGCCGCTCTCTGAATCTCCAGAAGCGCTCTCGTCGCTCTCTGAATGTCCAGCGCCGCTCTCTGAATCTCCAGAAGCGCTCTCGTCGCTCTCTGAATCTCCAGCAGCGCTCCCGTCGCTCTCTGAATGTCCAGCGCCGCTCTCTGAATGTCCAGCGCCGCTCTCTGAATGTCCAGCGCCGCTCTCTGAATGTCCAGAATGTCCAGCGCCGCTCTCTGAATCTCCAGCGCCGCTCTCTGAATCTCCAGCAGCGCTCTCGTCGCTCTCTGAATGTCCAGCGCAGCTCTCTGAATGTCCAGCGCCGCTCTCTGAATCTTCAGCGCCATTCTCTATATCTCCAGCAGCGCTCTCTGAACTCCATCAGCGCTCTCGTCGTTCTCTAAATCTCCAGAAGCGCTCTCGCTGCTCTCTAAATCTCCAGCGCCGCTCTCTGAATCTCCAGCGCCGCTCTCTGAAACTCCATCAGCGCTCTCGTCGCTCTCTGAAACTCCATCAGCGCTCTCGTCGCTCTCTTAATGTCCAGCGCCGCTCTCTGAAACTCCATCAGCGCTCTCGTCGCTCTCTGAATGTCCAGTGCCGCTCTCTGAAACTCCATCAGCGCTCTCGTCGCTCTATGAATGTCCAGCGCCGCTCTCTGAAACTCCATCAGCGCTCTCGTCACTCTCTGGATGTCCAGCGCCGCTTTCTGAATGTCCTGCGCCGCTCTCTAAATCTCCAGCGCCGCTCTCTGAATCTCCAGCGCCGCTCTCTGAAACTCCATCAGCGCTCTCGTCGCTCTCTGAATGTCCAGCGCCGCTCTCTGAAACTCCATCAGCGCTCTCTGAATGTCCAGTGCCGCTCTCTGAAACTCCATCAGCGCTCTCGTCGCTCTCTGAATGTCCAGCAGCGCTCTCTGAAACTCCATCAGCGCTCTCTGAATGTCCAGTGCCGCTCTCTGAAACTCCATCAGCGCTCTCGTCGCTCTCTGAATGTCCAGCAGCGCTCTCTGAAACTCCATCAGCGCTCTCGTCGCTCTCTGAATGTCCAGCGCCGTTCTCTGAATCTCCAGAAGCGCTCTCGTCGCTCTCTGAATGTCCAGTGCCGCTCTCTGAATCTCCATCAGCGCTCTCGTCGCTCTCTGAATGTCCAGCGCCGCTCTCTGAATTTCCATCAGCGCTCTCGTCGCTCTCTGAAACTCCATCAGCGCTCTCGTCGCTCTCTGAAACTCCATCAGCGCTCTCGTCACTCTCTGGATGTCCAGCACCGCTCTCTAAATCTCCAGCGCCGCTCTCTGAATCTTCAGCGCCATTCTCTATATCTCCAGCAGCGCTCTCTGAAACTCCATCAGCGCTCTCGTCGCTCTCTGAATGTCCAGCGCCGCTCTCTGAATCTCCAGCGCCATTCTCTATATCTCCAGCAGCGCTCTCTGAAACTCCATCAGCGCTCTCGTCGCTCTCTGAATCTCCAGCGCTCTTGTCGCTCTCTGAATCTCCAGCGCCACTCTCTGAATCTCCAGCGAGCAGCCTGGTGGGGATGGATTTTGAGAGAGGCTTCTAAGGTCTGCCAAAACATGCTTGAGAAAGGTGCTAGGAAGAACATCACTCACCTTTGAAGAAATTTCTACAATCCTAACAGAAGCAGAGGCCACACCGAATTCTAGACCCCTTACCTTTGTCCACAATGAGCTAGAAGAGCCGCAGCCATTAACACCTACGCACTTCTTGGTGAGCGACTTACTTCACTGCCTCCAAAACCGTTTCTGGCCGACTACGATCATCTCACTGTCAGTAAAGAGGACATGATGAAAAGGTGGAGATACAGGAACCGACTCATGATCTCTGGAATCGCTAGAGAAAGAACTATTTACTGGACCAGAAATATGCACATTCCGGCTGCACACAAAAACCTACCGAGTTAAAGATGGGTGACATAGTACTCATCGGAGATCCCAAAATGCCGAGACAAACTTGGAAGTTTCAACTCTCTGAATGTCCAGCGCCGCTCTCTGAATCTCCAGCAGAGCTCTGAATGTCCAGCGCCGCTCTCTGAATCTCCAGCGCAGCTCTCTGAAACTCCATCAGCGCTCTCTGAATGTCCAGCGCCGCTCTCTGAAACTCCATCAGCACTCTCGTCGCTCTCTGAATGTCCAGCGCCGCTCTCTGAAACTCCATCAGCGCTCTCGTCGTTCTCTGAAACTCCATCAGCGCTCTCTGAATGTCCAGCGCCGCTCTCTGAATGTCCAGCGCCGCTCTCTGAAACTCCATCAGCGCTCTCGTCACTCTCTGAATGTCCAGCGCCGCTCTCTGAAACTCCATCAGCGCTCTCGTCGCTCTCTGAAACTCCATCAGCGCTCTCGTCACTCTCTGAATGTCCAGCGCCGCTCTCTGAATGTCCAGCGCCGCTCTCTGAAACTCCATCAGCAATCTCGTCGCTCTCTGAAACTCCATCAGCGCTCTCGTCACTCTCTGAATGTCCAGCGCCGCTCTCTGAAACTCCATCAGTGCTCTCGTCGCTCTCTGAATCCCCAGCGCCGCTCTCTGAATCTCCAGAAGTGCTCTCGTCGCTCTCTGAATGTCCAGCGCCGCTCTCTGAAACTCCATCAGCGCTCTCGTCGCTCTCTGAATGTCCAGCGCCGCTCTCTGAATCTTCAGCGCCATTCTCTATATCTCCAGCAGCGCTCTCTGAAACTCCATCAGCGCTCTCGTCGCTCTCTGAATCTCCAGCGTCGCTCTCTGAATCTCCAGCGCCGCTCTCTGAATCTCCAGCGCAGCTCTCTGAATGTCCAGCGCAGCTCTCTGAATGTCCAGCGCCGTTCTCTGAATGTCCAGCGCCGCTCTCTGAATCTCCAGCAGCGCTCTCGTCGCTCTCTGAATGTCCAGCGCCGCTCTCTGAAACTCCATCAGCGTTCTCGTCGCTCTCTGAATGTCCAGTGCCGTTCTCTGAAACTCCATCAGCGCTCTCGTCGCTCTCTGAATGTCCAGCGCTGCTCACTGAATCTCCAGCGCCGCTCTCTGAAACTCCATCAGCGCTCTCGTCGCTCTCTGTATGTCCAGCGCCGCTCTCTGAATGTCCAGCGCCGCTCTCTGAATCTCCAGAAGCGCTTTCGTCACTCTCTGAATATCCAGAAGCGCTCTCGTCGCTCTCTGAATGTCCAACGCCACTCTCTGAATGTCCAGCGCCACTCTCTGAATGTCCATCAGCGCTCTCGGCGCTCTCTGAATGTCCAGCGCCGCTCTCTGAAACTCCATCAGCGTTCTCGTCGCTCTCTCAATGTCCAACGCCGCTCTCTGAAACTCCATCAGCACTCTCGTCACTCTCTGGATGTCCAGCACCGCTTTCTGAATGTCCAGCGCCGCTCTCTGAAACTCCATCAGCGCTCTCGTCGCTCTCTGAATGTCCAGCGCCGCTCTCTGAAACTCCATCAGTGCTCTCGTCGCTCTCTGAATGTCCAGCGCCGCTCTCTGAAACTCCATCAGTGCTCTCGCCACTCTCTGAATCTCCAGCGCCGCTCTCTGAAACTCCATCAGTGCTCTCGTCGCTCTCTGAATGTCCAGCGCCGCTCTCTGAAACTCCATATGCGCTCTCGTCACTCTCTGGATGTCCAGCGCCGCTCTCTGAATGTCCAGCGCCGCTCTCTGAATCTCCAGAAGCGCTCTCGTCGCTCTCTGAATGTCCAGCGCCGCTCTCTGAATCTCCAGCGCAGCTCTCTGAATGTCCAGCGCCGCTCTCTGAAACTCCATATGCGCTCTCGTCACTCTCTGGATGTCCAGCGCCGCTCTCTGAATGTCCAGCGCCGTTCTCTGAATCTCCAGAAGTGCTCTCGTCGCTCTCTGAATGTCCAGCGCCGCTCTCGTCGCTCTCTGAATGTCCAGCGCCGCTCTCTGAATGTCCAGAAGCGCTCTCGTTGCTCTCTGAATCTCCAGCGCAGCTCTTTGAATGTCCAGCGCCGCTCTCTGAATCTCCAGCAGCGCTCCCGTCGCTCTCTGAATGTCCAGCGCCGCTCTCTGAAACTCCATCAGCGCTCTCATCGCTCTCTGAAACTCCATCAGCGCTCTCGTCACTCTCTGAATGTCCAGCGCCGCTCTCTGAAACTCCATCAGCGCTCTCGTCGCTCTCTGAATGTCCAGCGCCGCTCTCTGAAACTCCATCAGCGCTCTCGTCGTTCTCTGAAACTCCATCAGCGCTCTCGTCACTCTCTGAATGTCCAGCGCCGCTCTCTGAATGTCCAGCGCCGCTCTCTGAAACTCCATCAGCGCTCTCGTCACTCTCTGAATGTCCAGCGCCGCTCTCTGAAACTCCATCAGCGCTCTCGTCGCTCTCTGAAACTCCATCAGCGCTCTCGTCACTCTCTGAATGTCCAGCGCCGCTCTCTGAAACTCCATCAGCGCTCTCGTCGCTCTCTGAATGTCCAGCGCCGCTCTCTGAAACTCCATCAGCGCTCTCGTCGTTCTCTGAAACTCCATCAGCGCTCTCGTCACTCTCTGAATGTCCAGCGCCGCTCTCTGAATGTCCAGCGCCGCTCTCTGAAACTCCATCAGCGCTCTCGTAACTCTCTGAATGTCCAGCGCCGCTCTCTGAAACTCCATCAGCGCTCTCGTCGCTCTCTGAAACTCCATCAGCGCTCTCGTCACTCTCTGAATGTCCAGCGCCGCTCTCTGAAACTCCATCAGCGCTCTCGTCGCTCTCTGAATGTCCAGCGCCGCTCTCTAAAACTCCATCAGCGCTCTCGTCGTTCTCTGAAACTCCATCAGCGCTCTCGTCACTCTCTGAATGTCCAGCGCCACTCTCTGAAACTCCATCAGCGCTCTCGGCGCTCTCTGAATGTCCAGCGCCGCTCTCTGAAACTCCATCAGCGTTCTCGTCGCTCTCTCAATGTCCAACGCCGCTCTCTGAAACTCCATCAGCACTCTCGTCACTCTCTGGATGTCCAGCACCGCTTTCTGAATGTCCAGCGCCGCTCTCTGAAACTCCATCAGCGCTCTCGTCGCTCTCTGAATGTCCAGCGCCGCTCTCTGAAACTCCATCAGTGCTCTCGTCGCTCTCTGAATGTCCAGCGCCGCTCTCTGAAACTCCATCAGTGCTCTCGCCACTCTCTGAATCTCCAGCACCGCTCTCTGAAACTCCATCAGAGCTCTCGTCGCTCTCTGAATGTCCAGCGCCGCTCTCTGAAACTCCATATGCGCTCTCGTCACTCTCTGGATGTCCAGCGCCGCTCTCTGAATCTCCAGCGCAGCTCTCTGAATGTCCAGCGCCGTTCTCTGAATCTCCAGAAGTGCTCTCGTCGCTCTCTGAATGTCCAGCGCCGCTCTCGTCGCTCTCTGAATGTCCAGCGCCGCTCTCTGAAACTCCATCAGCGCTCTCGTCACTCTCTGAATGTCCAGCGCCGCTCTCTGAAACTCCATCAGCGCTCTCGTCGCTCTCTGAAACTCCATCAGCGCTCTCGTCACTCTCTGAATGTCCAGCGCCGCTCTCTGAAACTCCATCAGCGCTCTCGGCGCTCTCTGGATGTCCAGCACCGCTCTCTGAAACTCCATCAGCGCTCTCGTCACTCTCTGGATGTCCAGCACCGCTTTCTGAATGTCCAGCGCCGCTCTCTGAAACTCCATCAGCGCTCTCGTCGCTCTCTGAATGTCCAGCGCCGCTCTCTGAATGTCCAGCGCCACTCTCTGAAACTCCATCAGCGCTCTCGTCGCTCTCTGAATGTCCAGCGCCGCTCTCTGAAACTCCATCAGCGCTCTCGTCACTCTCTGAATGTCCAGCGCCGCTCTCTGAAACTCCATCAGCGCTCTCGTCGCTCTCTGAAACTCCATCAGCGCTCTCGTCACTCTCTGAATGTCCAGCGCCGCTCTCTGAATGTCCAGCGCCACTCTCTGAAACTCCATCAGCACTCTCGGCGCTCTCTGAATGTCCAGCGCCGCTCTCTGAAACTCCATCAGCGTTCTCGTCGCTCTCTCAATGTCCAACGCCGCTCTCTGAAACTCCATCAGCACTCTCGTCACTCTCTGGATGTCCAGCACCGCATTCTGAATGTCCAGCGCCGCTCTCTGAAACTCCATCAGCGCTCTCGTCGCTTTCTGAATGTCCAGCGCCGCTCTCTGAAACTCCATCAGTGCTCTCGTCGCTCTCTGAATGTCCAGCGCCGCTCTCTGAAACTCCATCAGTGCTCTCGCCACTCTCTGAATCTCCAGCGCCGCTCTCTGAAACTCCATCAGTGCTCTCGTCGCTCTCTGAATGTCCAGCGCCGCTCTCTGAAACTCCATATGCGCTCTCGTCACTCTCTGGATGTCCAGTGCCGCTCTCTGAATCTCCAGCGCAGCTCTCTGAATGTCCAGCGCCGTTCTCTGAATCTCCAGAAGTGCTCTCGTCGCTCTCTGAATGTCCAGCGCCGCTCTCGTCGCTCTCTGAATGTCCAGCGCCGCTCTCTGAAACTCCATCAGCGCTCTCGTCACTCTCTGAATGTCCAGCGCCGCTCTCTGAAACTCCATCAGCGCTCTCGTCGCTCTCTGAAACTCCATCAGCGCTCTCGTCACTCTCTGAATGTCCAGCGCCGCTCTCTGAAACTCCATCAGCGCTCTCGTCGCTCTCTGAATGTCCAGCGCCGCTCTCTGAAACTCCATCAGCGCTCTCGTCGTTCTCTGAAACTCCATCAGCGCTCTCGTCACTCTCTGAATGTCCAGCGCCGCTCTCTGAATGTCCAGCGCCACTCTCTGAAACTCCATCAGCGCTCTCAGCGCTCTCTGAATGTCCAGCGCCGCTCTCTGAAACTCCAGAAGCGCTCTCGTTGCTCTCTGAATCTCCAGCGCAGCTCTTTGAATGTCCAGCGCCGCTCTCTGAATCTCCAGCAGCGCTCCCGTCGCTCTCTGAATGTCCAGCGCCGCTCTCTGAAACTCAATCAGCGCTCTCGTCGCTCTCTGAATGTCCAGCGCCGCTCTCTGAATGTCCAGCGCCACTCTCTGAAACTCCATCAGCGCTCTCGTCGCTCTCTCAATGTCCAACGCCGCTCTCTGAAACTCCATCAGCACTCTCGTCACTCTCTGGATGTCCAGCACCGCTTTCTGAATGTCCAGCGCCGCTCTCTGAAACTCCATCAGCGCTCTCGTCGCTCTCTGAATGTCCAGCGCCGCTCTCTGAAACTCCATATGCGCTCTCGTCACTCTCTGGATGTCCAGTGCCGCTCTCTGAATCTCCAGCGCAGCTCTCTGAATGTCCAGCGCCGTTCTCTGAATCTCCAGAAGTGCTCTCGTCGCTCTCTGAATGTCCAGCGCCGCTCTCGTCGCTCTCTGAATGTCCAGCGCCGCTCTCTGAAACTCCATCAGCGCTCTCGTCACTCTCTGAATGTCCAGCGCCGCTCTCTGAAACTCCATCAGCGCTCTCGTCACTCTCTGAATGTCCAGCGCCGCTCTCTGAAACTCCATCAGCGCTCTCGTCGCTCTCTGAAACTCCATCAGCGCTCTCGTCACTCTCTGAATGTCCAGCGCCGCTCTCTGAATGTCCAGCGCCACTCTCTGAAACTCCATCAGCACTCTCGGCGCTCTCTGAATGTCCAGCGCCGCTCTCTGAAACTCCATCAGCGTTCTCGTCGCTCTCTCAATGTCCAACGCCGCTCTCTGAAACTCCATCAGCACTCTCGTCACTCTCTGGATGTCCAGCACCGCTTTCTGAATGTCCAGCGCCGCTCTCTGAAACTCCATCAGCGCTCTCGTCGCTTTCTGAATGTCCAGCGCCGCTCTCTGAAACTCCATCAGTGCTCTCGTCGCTCTCTGAATGTCCAGCGCCGCTCTCTGAAACTCCATATGCGCTCTCGTCACTCTCTGGATGTCCAGTGCCGCTCTCTGAATCTCCAGCGCAGCTCTCTGAATGTCCAGCGCCGTTCTCTGAATCTCCAGAAGTGCTCTCGTCGCTCTCTGAATGTCCAGCGCCGCTCTCGTCGCTCTCTGAATGTCCAGCGCCGCTCTCTGAAACTCCATCAGCGCTCTCGTCACTCTCTGAATGTCCAGCGCCGCTCTCTGAAACTCCATCAGCGCTCTCGTCGCTCTCTGAAACTCCATCAGCGCTCTCGTCACTCTCTGAATGTCCAGCGCCGCTCTCTGAATGTCCAGCGCCACTCTCTGAAACTCCATCAGCACTCTCGGCGCTCTCTGAATGTCCAGCGCCGCTCTCTGAAACTCCATCAGCGTTCTCGTCGCTCTCTCAATGTCCAACGCCGCTCTCTGAAACTCCATCAGCACTCTCGTCACTCTCTGGATGTCCAGCACCGCTTTCTGAATGTCCAGCGCCGCTCTCTGAAACTCCATCAGCGCTCTCGTCGCTTTCTGAATGTCCAGCGCCGCTCTCTGAAACTCCATCAGTGCTCTCGTCGCTCTCTGAATGTCCAGCGCCGCTCTCTGAAACTCCATCAGTGCTCTCGCCACTCTCTGAATCTCCAGCGCCGCTCTCTGAAACTCCATCAGTGCTCTCGTCGCTCTCTGAATGTCCAGCGCCGCTCTCTGAAACTCCATATGCGCTCTCGTCACTCTCTGGATGTCCAGTGCCGCTCTCTGAATCTCCAGCGCAGCTCTCTGAATGTCCAGCGCCGTTCTCTGAATCTCCAGAAGTGCTCTCGTCGCTCTCTGAATGTCCAGCGCCGCTCTCGTCGCTCTCTGAATGTCCAGCGCCGCTCTCTGAAACTCCATCAGCGCTCTCGTCACTCTCTGAATGTCCAGCGCCGCTCTCTGAAACTCCATCAGCGCTCTCGTCGCTCTCTGAAACTCCATCAGCGCTCTCGTCACTCTCTGAATGTCCAGCGCCGCTCTCTGAAACTCCATCAGCGCTCTCGTCGCTCTCTGAATGTCCAGCGCCGCTCTCTGAAACTCCATCAGCGCTCTCGTCGTTCTCTGAAACTCCATCAGCGCTCTCGTCACTCTCTGAATGTCCAGCGCCGCTCTCTGAATGTCCAGCGCCACTCTCTGAAACTCCATCAGCGCTCTCAGCGCTCTCTGAATGTCCAGCGCCGCTCTCTGAAACTCCAGAAGCGCTCTCGTTGCTCTCTGAATCTCCAGCGCAGCTCTTTGAATGTCCAGCGCCGCTCTCTGAATCTCCAGCAGCGCTCCCGTCGCTCTCTGAATGTCCAGCGCCGCTCTCTGAAACTCCATCAGCGCTCTCGTCGCTCTCTGAATGTCCAGCGCCGCTCTCTGAATGTCCAGCGCCACTCTCTGAAACTCCATCAGCGCTCTCGTCGCTCTCTCAATGTCCAACGCCGCTCTCTGAAACTCCATCAGCACTCTCGTCACTCTCTGGATGTCCAGCACCGCTTTCTGAATGTCCAGCGCCGCTCTCTGAAACTCCATCAGCGCTCTCGTCGCTCTCTGAATGTCCAGCGCCGCTCTCTGAAACTCCATATGCGCTCTCGTCACTCTCTGGATGTCCAGTGCCGCTCTCTGAATCTCCAGCGCAGCTCTCTGAATGTCCAGCGCCGTTCTCTGAATCTCCAGAAGTGCTCTCGTCGCTCTCTGAATGTCCAGCGCCGCTCTCGTCGCTCTCTGAATGTCCAGCGCCGCTCTCTGAAACTCCATCAGCGCTCTCGTCACTCTCTGAATGTCCAGCGCCGCTCTCTGAAACTCCATCAGCGCTCTCGTCACTCTCTGAATGTCCAGCGCCGCTCTCTGAAACTCCATCAGCGCTCTCGTCGCTCTCTGAAACTCCATCAGCGCTCTCGTCACTCTCTGAATGTCCAGCGCCGCTCTCTGAATGTCCAGCGCCACTCTCTGAAACTCCATCAGCACTCTCGGCGCTCTCTGAATGTCCAGCGCCGCTCTCTGAAACTCCATCAGCGTTCTCGTCGCTCTCTCAATGTCCAACGCCGCTCTCTGAAACTCCATCAGCACTCTCGTCACTCTCTGGATGTCCAGCACCGCTTTCTGAATGTCCAGCGCCGCTCTCTGAAACTCCATCAGCGCTCTCGTCGCTTTCTGAATGTCCAGCGCCGCTCTCTGAAACTCCATCAGTGCTCTCGTCGCTCTCTGAATGTCCAGCGCCGCTCTCTGAAACTCCATCAGTGCTCTCGCCACTCTCTGAATCTCCAGCGCCGCTCTCTGAAACTCCATCAGTGCTCTCGTCACTCTCTGAATGTCCAGCGCCGCTCTCTGAAACTCCATATGCGCTCTCGTCACTCTCTGGATGTCCAGCGCCGCTCTCTGAATCTCCAGCGCAGCTCTCTGAATGTCCAGCGCCGTTCTCTGAATCTCCAGAAGTGCTCTCGTCGCTCTCTGAATGTCCAGCGCCGCTCTCGTCGCTCTCTGAATGTCCAGCGCCGCTCTCTGAAACTCCATCAGCGCTCTCGTCACTCTCTGAATGTCCAGCGCCGCTCTCTGAAACTCCATCAGCGCTCTCGTCGCTCTCTGAAACTCCATCAGCGCTCTCGTCACTCTCTGAATGTCCAGCGCCGCTCTCTGAAACTCCATCAGCGCTCTCGGCGCTCTCTGGATGTCCAGCACCGCTCTCTGAAACTCCATCAGCGCTCTCGTCACTCTCTGGATGTCCAGCACCGCTTTCTGAATGTCCAGCGCCGCTCTCTGAAACTCCATCAGCGCTCTCGTCGCTCTCTGAATGTCCAGCGCCGCTCTCTGAATGTCCAGCGCCGCTCTCTGAATGTCCAGCGCCACTCTCTGAAACTCCATCAGCGCTCTCGGCGCTCTCTGAATGTCCAGCGCCGCTCTCTGAAACTCCATCAGCGTTCTCGTCGCTCTCTCAATGTCCAACGCCGCTCTCTGAAACTCCATCAGCACTCTCGTCACTCTCTGGATGTCCAGCACCGCTTTCTGAATGTCCAGCGCCGCTCTCTGAAACTCCATCAGCGCTCTCGTCGCTTTCTGAATGTCCAGCGCCGCTCTCTGAAACTCCATCAGTGCTCTCGTCGCTCTCTGAATGTCCAGCGCCGCTCTCTGAAACTCCATATGCGCTCTCGTCACTCTCTGAATGTCCAGTGCCGCTCTCTGAATCTCCAGCGCAGCTCTCTGAATGTCCAGCGCCGTTCTCTGAATCTCCAGAAGTGCTCTCGTCGCTCTCTGAATGTCCAGCGCCGCTCTCGTCGCTCTCTGAATGTCCAGCGCCGCTCTCTGAAACTCCATCAGCGCTCTCGTCACTCTCTGAATGTCCAGCGCCGCTCTCTGAAACTCCATCAGCGCTCTCGTCGCTCTCTGAAACTCCATCAGCGCTCTCGTCACTCTCTGAATGTCCAGCGCCGCTCTCTGAATGTCCAGCGCCACTCTCTGAAACTCCATCAGCACTCTCGGCGCTCTCTGAATGTCCAGCGCCGCTCTCTGAAACTCCATCAGCGTTCTCGTCGCTCTCTCAATGTCCAACGCCGCTCTCTGAAACTCCATCAGCACTCTCGTCACTCTCTGGATGTCCAGCACCGCTTTCTGAATGTCCAGCGCCGCTCTCTGAAACTCCATCAGCGCTCTCGTCGCTTTCTGAATGTCCAGCGCCGCTCTCTGAAACTCCATCAGTGCTCTCGTCGCTCTCTGAATGTCCAGCGCCGCTCTCTGAAACTCCATCAGTGCTCTCGCCACTCTCTGAATCTCCAGCGCCGCTCTCTGAAACTCCATCAGTGCTCTCGTCGCTCTCTGAATGTCCAGCGCCGCTCTCTGAAACTCCATATGCGCTCTCGTCACTCTCTGGATGTCCAGTGCCGCTCTCTGAATCTCCAGCGCAGCTCTCTGAATGTCCAGCGCCGTTCTCTGAATCTCCAGAAGTGCTCTCGTCGCTCTCTGAATGTCCAGCGCCGCTCTCGTCGCTCTCTGAATGTCCAGCGCCGCTCTCTGAAACTCCATCAGCGCTCTCGTCACTCTCTGAATGTCCAGCGCCGCTCTCTGAAACTCCATCAGCGCTCTCGTCGCTCTCTGAAACTCCATCAGCGCTCTCGTCACTCTCTGAATGTCCAGCGCCGCTCTCTGAAACTCCATCAGCGCTCTCGTCGCTCTCTGAATGTCCAGCGCCGCTCTCTGAAACTCCATCAGCGCTCTCGTCGTTCTCTGAAACTCCATCAGCGCTCTCGTCACTCTCTGAATGTCCAGCGCCGCTCTCTGAATGTCCAGCGCCACTCTCTGAAACTCCATCAGCGCTCTCAGCGCTCTCTGAATGTCCAGCGCCGCTCTCTGAAACTCCAGAAGCGCTCTCGTTGCTCTCTGAATCTCCAGCGCAGCTCTTTGAATGTCCAGCGCCGCTCTCTGAATCTCCAGCAGCGCTCCCGTCGCTCTCTGAATGTCCAGCGCCGCTCTCTGAAACTCCATCAGCGCTCTCGTCGCTCTCTGAATGTCCAGCGCCGCTCTCTGAATGTCCAGCGCCACTCTCTGAAACTCCATCAGCGCTCTCGTCGCTCTCTCAATGTCCAACGCCGCTCTCTGAAACTCCATCAGCACTCTCGTCACTCTCTGGATGTCCAGCACCGCTTTCTGAATGTCCAGCGCCGCTCTCTGAAACTCCATCAGCGCTCTCGTCGCTCTCTGAATGTCCAGCGCCGCTCTCTGAAACTCCATATGCGCTCTCGTCACTCTCTGGATGTCCAGTGCCGCTCTCTGAATCTCCAGCGCAGCTCTCTGAATGTCCAGCGCCGTTCTCTGAATCTCCAGAAGTGCTCTCGTCGCTCTCTGAATGTCCAGCGCCGCTCTCGTCGCTCTCTGAATGTCCAGCGCCGCTCTCTGAAACTCCATCAGCGCTCTCGTCACTCTCTGAATGTCCAGCGCCGCTCTCTGAAACTCCATCAGCGCTCTCGTCACTCTCTGAATGTCCAGCGCCGCTCTCTGAAACTCCATCAGCGCTCTCGTCGCTCTCTGAAACTCCATCAGCGCTCTCGTCACTCTCTGAATGTCCAGCGCCGCTCTCTGAATGTCCAGCGCCACTCTCTGAAACTCCATCAGCACTCTCGGCGCTCTCTGAATGTCCAGCGCCGCTCTCTGAAACTCCATCAGCGTTCTCGTCGCTCTCTCAATGTCCAACGCCGCTCTCTGAAACTCCATCAGCACTCTCGTCACTCTCTGGATGTCCAGCACCGCTTTCTGAATGTCCAGCGCCGCTCTCTGAAACTCCATCAGCGCTCTCGTCGCTTTCTGAATGTCCAGCGCCGCTCTCTGAAACTCCATCAGTGCTCTCGTCGCTCTCTGAATGTCCAGCGCCGCTCTCTGAAACTCCATATGCGCTCTCGTCACTCTCTGGATGTCCAGTGCCGCTCTCTGAATCTCCAGCGCAGCTCTCTGAATGTCCAGCGCCGTTCTCTGAATCTCCAGAAGTGCTCTCGTCGCTCTCTGAATGTCCAGCGCCGCTCTCGTCGCTCTCTGAATGTCCAGCGCCGCTCTCTGAAACTCCATCAGCGCTCTCGTCACTCTCTGAATGTCCAGCGCCGCTCTCTGAAACTCCATCAGCGCTCTCGTCGCTCTCTGAAACTCCATCAGCGCTCTCGTCACTCTCTGAATGTCCAGCGCCGCTCTCTGAATGTCCAGCGCCACTCTCTGAAACTCCATCAGCACTCTCGGCGCTCTCTGAATGTCCAGCGCCGCTCTCTGAAACTCCATCAGCGTTCTCGTCGCTCTCTCAATGTCCAACGCCGCTCTCTGAAACTCCATCAGCACTCTCGTCACTCTCTGGATGTCCAGCACCGCTTTCTGAATGTCCAGCGCCGCTCTCTGAAACTCCATCAGCGCTCTCGTCGCTTTCTGAATGTCCAGCGCCGCTCTCTGAAACTCCATCAGTGCTCTCGTCGCTCTCTGAATGTCCAGCGCCGCTCTCTGAAACTCCATCAGTGCTCTCGCCACTCTCTGAATCTCCAGCGCCGCTCTCTGAAACTCCATCAGTGCTCTCGTCGCTCTCTGAATGTCCAGCGCCGCTCTCTGAAACTCCATATGCGCTCTCGTCACTCTCTGGATGTCCAGTGCCGCTCTCTGAATCTCCAGCGCAGCTCTCTGAATGTCCAGCGCCGTTCTCTGAATCTCCAGAAGTGCTCTCGTCGCTCTCTGAATGTCCAGCGCCGCTCTCGTCGCTCTCTGAATGTCCAGCGCCGCTCTCTGAAACTCCATCAGCGCTCTCGTCACTCTCTGAATGTCCAGCGCCGCTCTCTGAAACTCCATCAGCGCTCTCGTCGCTCTCTGAAACTCCATCAGCGCTCTCGTCACTCTCTGAATGTCCAGCGCCGCTCTCTGAAACTCCATCAGCGCTCTCGTCGCTCTCTGAATGTCCAGCGCCGCTCTCTGAAACTCCATCAGCGCTCTCGTCGTTCTCTGAAACTCCATCAGCGCTCTCGTCACTCTCTGAATGTCCAGCGCCGCTCTCTGAATGTCCAGCGCCACTCTCTGAAACTCCATCAGCGCTCTCAGCGCTCTCTGAATGTCCAGCGCCGCTCTCTGAAACTCCAGAAGCGCTCTCGTTGCTCTCTGAATCTCCAGCGCAGCTCTTTGAATGTCCAGCGCCGCTCTCTGAATCTCCATCAGCGCTCTCGTCGCTCTCTGAATGTCCAGCGCCGCTCTCTGAATGTCCAGCGCCACTCTCTGAAACTCCATCAGCGCTCTCGTCGCTCTCTCAATGTCCAACGCCGCTCTCTGAAACTCCATCAGCACTCTCGTCACTCTCTGGATGTCCAGCACCGCTTTCTGAATGTCCAGCGCCGCTCTCTGAAACTCCATCAGCGCTCTCGTCGCTCTCTGAATGTCCAGCGCCGCTCTCTGAAACTCCATATGCGCTCTCGTCACTCTCTGGATGTCCAGTGCCGCTCTCTGAATCTCCAGCGCAGCTCTCTGAATGTCCAGCGCCGTTCTCTGAATCTCCAGAAGTGCTCTCGTCGCTCTCTGAATGTCCAGCGCCGCTCTCGTCGCTCTCTGAATGTCCAGCGCCGCTCTCTGAAACTCCATCAGCGCTCTCGTCACTCTCTGAATGTCCAGCGCCGCTCTCTGAAACTCCATCAGCGCTCTCGTCACTCTCTGAATGTCCAGCGCCGCTCTCTGAAACTCCATCAGCGCTCTCGTCGCTCTCTGAAACTCCATCAGCGCTCTCGTCACTCTCTGAATGTCCAGCGCCGCTCTCTGAATGTCCAGCGCCACTCTCTGAAACTCCATCAGCACTCTCGGCGCTCTCTGAATGTCCAGCGCCGCTCTCTGAAACTCCATCAGCGTTCTCGTCGCTCTCTCAATGTCCAACGCCGCTCTCTGAAACTCCATCAGCACTCTCGTCACTCTCTGGATGTCCAGCACCGCTTTCTGAATGTCCAGCGCCGCTCTCTGAAACTCCATCAGCGCTCTCGTCGCTTTCTGAATGTCCAGCGCCGCTCTCTGAAACTCCATCAGTGCTCTCGTCGCTCTCTGAATGTCCAGCGCCGCTCTCTGAAACTCCATCAGTGCTCTCGCCACTCTCTGAATCTCCAGCGCCGCTCTCTGAAACTCCATCAGTGCTCTCGTCGCTCTCTGAATGTCCAGCGCCGCTCTCTGAAACTCCATATGCGCTCTCGTCACTCTCTGGATGTCCAGCGCCGCTCTCTGAATCTCCAGCGCAGCTCTCTGAATGTCCAGCGCCGTTCTCTGAATCTCCAGAAGTGCTCTCGTCGCTCTCTGAATGTCCAGCGCCGCTCTCGTCGCTCTCTGAATGTCCAGCGCCGCTCTCTGAAACTCCATCAGCGCTCTCGTCACTCTCTGAATGTCCAGCGCCGCTCTCTGAAACTCCATCAGCGCTCTCGTCGCTCTCTGAAACTCCATCAGCGCTCTCGTCACTCTCTGAATGTCCAGCGCCGCTCTCTGAAACTCCATCAGCGCTCTCGGCGCTCTCTGGATGTCCAGCACCGCTCTCTGAAACTCCATCAGCGCTCTCGTCACTCTCTGGATGTCCAGCACCGCTTTCTGAATGTCCAGCGCCGCTCTCTGAAACTCCATCAGCGCTCTCGTCGCTCTCTGAATGTCCAGCGCCGCTCTCTGAATGTCCAGCGCCGCTCTCTGAATGTCCAGCGCCACTCTGTGAAACTCCATCAGCGCTCTCGGCGCTCTCTGAATGTCCAGCGCCGCTCTCTGAAACTCCATCAGCGTTCTCGTCGCTCTCTCAATGTCCAACGCCGCTCTCTGAAACTCCATCAGCACTCTCGTCACTCTCTGGATGTCCAGCACCGCTTTCTGAATGTCCAGCGCCGCTCTCTGAAACTCCATCAGCGCTCTCGTCGCTTTCTGAATGTCCAGCGCCGCTCTCTGAAACTCCATCAGTGCTCTCGTCGCTCTCTGAATGTCCAGCGCCGCTCTCTGAAACTCCATATGCGCTCTCGTCACTCTCTGAATGTCCAGTGCCGCTCTCTGAATCTCCAGCGCAGCTCTCTGAATGTCCAGCGCCGTTCTCTGAATCTCCAGAAGTGCTCTCGTCGCTCTCTGAATGTCCAGCGCCGCTCTCGTCGCTCTCTGAATGTCCAGCGCCGCTCTCTGAAACTCCATCAGCGCTCTCGTCACTCTCTGAATGTCCAGCGCCGCTCTCTGAAACTCCATCAGCGCTCTCGTCGCTCTCTGAAACTCCATCAGCGCTCTCGTCACTCTCTGAATGTCCAGCGCCGCTCTCTGAATGTCCAGCGCCACTCTCTGAAACTCCATCAGCACTCTCGGCGCTCTCTGAATGTCCAGCGCCGCTCTCTGAAACTCCATCAGCGTTCTCGTCGCTCTCTCAATGTCCAACGCCGCTCTCTGAAACTCCATCAGCACTCTCGTCACTCTCTGGATGTCCAGCACCGCTTTCTGAATGTCCAGCGCCGCTCTCTGAAACTCCATCAGCGCTCTCGTCGCTTTCTGAATGTCCAGCGCCGCTCTCTGAAACTCCATCAGTGCTCTCGTCGCTCTCTGAATGTCCAGCGCCGCTCTCTGAAACTCCATCAGTGCTCTCGCCACTCTCTGAATCTCCAGCGCCGCTCTCTGAAACTCCATCAGTGCTCTCGTCGCTCTCTGAATGTCCAGCGCCGCTCTCTGAAACTCCATATGCGCTCTCGTCACTCTCTGGATGTCCAGTGCCGCTCTCTGAATCTCCAGCGCAGCTCTCTGAATGTCCAGCGCCGTTCTCTGAATCTCCAGAAGTGCTCTCGTCGCTCTCTGAATGTCCAGCGCCGCTCTCGTCGCTCTCTGAATGTCCAGCGCCGCTCTCTGAAACTCCATCAGCGCTCTCGTCACTCTCTGAATGTCCAGCGCCGCTCTCTGAAACTCCATCAGCGCTCTCGTCGCTCTCTGAAACTCCATCAGCGCTCTCGTCACTCTCTGAATGTCCAGCGCCGCTCTCTGAAACTCCATCAGCGCTCTCGTCGCTCTCTGAATGTCCAGCGCCGCTCTCTGAAACTCCATCAGCGCTCTCGTCGTTCTCTGAAACTCCATCAGCGCTCTCGTCACTCTCTGAATGTCCAGCGCCGCTCTCTGAATGTCCAGCGCCACTCTCTGAAACTCCATCAGCGCTCTCGGCGCTCTCTGAATGTCCAGCGCCGCTCTCTGAAACTCCAGAAGCGCTCTCGTTGCTCTCTGAATCTCCAGCGCAGCTCTTTGAATGTCCAGCGCCGCTCTCTGAATCTCCAGCAGCGCTCCCGTCGCTCTCTGAATGTCCAGCGCCGCTCTCTGAAACTCCATCAGCGCTCTCGTCGCTCTCTGAATGTCCAGCGCCACTCTCTGAAACTCCATCAGCGCTCTCGGCGCTCTCTGAATGTCCAGCGCCGCTCTCTGAAACTCCATCAGCGTTCTCGTCGCTCTCTCAATGTCCAACGCCGCTCTCTGAAACTCCATCAGCACTCTCGTCACTCTCTGGATGTCCAGCACCGCTTTCTGAATGTCCAGCGCCGCTCTCTGAAACTCCATCAGCGCTCTCGTCGCTCTCTGAATGTCCAGCGCCGCTCTCTGAAACTCCATATGCGCTCTCGTCACTCTCTGGATGTCCAGTGCCGCTCTCTGAATCTCCAGCGCAGCTCTCTGAATGTCCAGCGCCGTTCTCTGAATCTCCAGAAGTGCTCTCGTCGCTCTCTGAATGTCCAGCGCCGCTCTCGTCGCTCTCTGAATGTCCAGCGCCGCTCTCTGAAACTCCATCAGCGCTCTCGTCACTCTCTGAATGTCCAGCGCCGCTCTCTGAAACTCCATCAGCGCTCTCGTCACTCTCTGAATGTCCAGCGCCGCTCTCTGAAACTCCATCAGCGCTCTCGTCGCTCTCTGAAACTCCATCAGCGCTCTCGTCACTCTCTGAATGTCCAGCGCCGCTCTCTGAATGTCCAGCGCCACTCTCTGAAACTCCATCAGCACTCTCGGCGCTCTCTGAATGTCCAGCGCCGCTCTCTGAAACTCCATCAGCGTTCTCGTCGCTCTCTCAATGTCCAACGCCGCTCTCTGAAACTCCATCAGCACTCTCGTCACTCTCTGGATGTCCAGCACCGCTTTCTGAATGTCCAGCGCCGCTCTCTGAAACTCCATCAGCGCTCTCGTCGCTTTCTGAATGTCCAGCGCCGCTCTCTGAAACTCCATCAGTGCTCTCGTCGCTCTCTGAATGTCCAGCGCCGCTCTCTGAAACTCCATCAGTGCTCTCGCCACTCTCTGAATCTCCAGCGCCGCTCTCTGAAACTCCATCAGTGCTCTCGTCGCTCTCTGAATGTCCAGCGCCGCTCTCTGAAACTCCATATGCGCTCTCGTCACTCTCTGGATGTCCAGTGCCGCTCTCTGAATCTCCAGCGCAGCTCTCTGAATGTCCAGCGCCGTTCTCTGAATCTCCAGAAGTGCTCTCGTCGCTCTCTGAATGTCCAGCGCCGCTCTCGTCGCTCTCTGAATGTCCAGCGCCGCTCTCTGAAACTCCATCAGCGCTCTCGTCACTCTCTGAATGTCCAGCGCCGCTCTCTGAAACTCCATCAGCGCTCTCGTCGCTCTCTGAAACTCCATCAGCGCTCTCGTCACTCTCTGAATGTCCAGCGCCGCTCTCTGAAACTCCATCAGCGCTCTCGTCGCTCTCTGAATGTCCAGCGCCGCTCTCTGAAACTCCATCAGCGCTCTCGTCGTTCTCTGAAACTCCATCAGCGCTCTCGTCACTCTCTGAATGTCCAGCGCCGCTCTCTGAATGTCCAGCGCCACTCTCTGAAACTCCATCAGCGCTCTCGTCGGTCTCTGAATGTCCAGCGCCGCTCTCTGAAACTCCATCAGCGCTCTCGTCGTTCTCTGAAACTCCATCAGCGCTCTCGTCACTCTCTGAATGTCCAGCGCCGCTCTCTGAATGTCCAGCGCCACTCTCTGAAACTCCATCAGCGCTCTCGGCGCTCTCTGAATGTCCAGCGCCGCTCTCTGAAACTCCATCAGCGTTCTCGTCGCTCTCTCAATGTCCAACGCCGCTCTCTGAAACTCCATCAGCACTCTCGTCACTCTCTGGATGTCCAGCACCGCTTTCTGAATGTCCAGCGCCGCTCTCTGAAACTCCATCAGCGCTCTCGTCGCTCTCTGAATGTCCAGCGCCGCTCTCTGAAACTCCATCAGTGCTCTCGTCGCTCTCTGAATGTCCAGCGCCGCTCTCTGAAACTCCATCAGTGCTCTCGCCACTCTCTGAATCTCCAGCGCCGCTCTCTGAAACTCCATCAGTGCTCTCGTCGCTCTCTGAATGTCCAGCGCCGCTCTCTGAAACTCCATATGCGCTCTCGTCACTCTCTGGATGTCCAGCGCCGCTCTCTGAATCTCCAGCGCAGCTCTCTGAATGTCCAGCGCCGTTCTCTGAATCTCCAGAAGTGCTCTCGTCGCTCTCTGAATGTCCAGCGCGGCTCTCGTCGCTCTCTGAATGTCCAGCGCCGCTCTCTGAATGTCCAGAAGCGCTCTCGTTGCTCTCTGAATCTCCAGCGCAGCTCTTTGAATGTCCAGCGCCGCTCTCTGAATGTCCAGCGCCGCTCTCTGAATCTCCAGCAGCGCTCTCGTCGCTCTCTGAATGTCCAGCGCCGCTCTCTGAAACTCCATCAGCGCTCTCGTCGATCTCTGAATGTCCAGTGCCGCTCTCTGAAACTCCATCAGCGCTCTCGTCGCTCTCTGAATGTCCAGCAGCGCTCTCTGAAACTCCATCAGCGCTCTCGTCGCTCTCTGAATGTCCAGCGCCGTTCTCTGAATCTCCAGAAGCGCTCTCGTCGCTCTCTGAATGTCCAGCGCCGCTCTCTGAAACTCCATCAGCGCTCTCGTCGTTCTCTGAAACTCCATCAGCGCTCTCGTCACTCTCTGAATGTCCAGCGCCGCTCTCTGAAACTCCATCAGCGCTCTCGTCACTCTCTGAATGTCCAGCGCCGCTCTCTGAAACTCCATCAGCGCTCTCGTCGCTCTCTGAAACTCCATCAGCGCTCTCGTCACTCTCTGAATGTCCAGCGCCGCTCTCTGAAACTCCATCAGCGCTCTCGTCGCTCTCTGAATGTCCAGCGCCGCTCTCTGAAACTCCATCAGCGCTCTCGTCGTTCTCTGAAACTCCATCAGCGCTCTCGTCACTCTCTGAATGTCCAGCGCCGCTCTCTGAATGTCCAGCGCCACTCTCTGAAACTCCATCAGCGCTCTCGTCGCTCTCTGAAACTCCATCAGCGCTCTCGTCACTCTCTGAATGTCCAGCGCCGCTCTCTGAATGTCCAGCGCCACTCTCTGAAACTCCATCAGCGCTCTCGGCGCTCTCTGAATGTCCAGCGCCGCTCTCTGAAACTCCATCAGCGTTCTCGTCGCTCTCTCAATGTCCAACGCCGCTCTCTGAAACTCCATCAGCACTCTCGTCACTCTCTGGATGTCCAGCACCGCTTTCTGAATGTCCAGCGCCGCTCTCTGAAACTCCATCAGCGCTCTCGTCGCTCTCTGAATGTCCAGCGCCGCTCTCTGAAACTCCATCAGTGCTCTCGTCGCTCTCTGAATGTCCAGCGCCGCTCTCTGAAACTCCATCAGTGCTCTCGCCGCTCTCTGAATCTCCAGCGCCGCTCTCTGAAACTCCATCAGTGCTCTCGTCGCTCTCTGAATGTCCAGCGCCGCTCTCTGAAACTCCATATGCGCTCTCGTCACTCTCTGGATGTCCAGCGCCGCTCTCTGAATGTCCAGCGCCGCTCTCTGAATGTCCAGCGCCGCTCTCTGAATGTCCAGCGCCGCTCTCTGAATCTCCAGAAGCGCTCTCGTCGCTCTCTGAATGTCCAGCGCCGCTCTCTGAATCTCCAGCGCCGTTCTCTGAATCTCCAGAAGTGCTCTCGTCGCTCTCTGAATGTCCAGCGCCGCTCTCGTCGCTCTCTGAATGTCCAGCGCCGCTCTCTGAATGTCCAGAAGCGCTCTCGTTGCTCTCTGAATCTCCAGCGCAGCTCTTTGAATGTCCAGCGCCGCTCTCTGAATGTCCAGCGCCGCTCTCTGAATCTCCAGCAGCGCTCCCGTCGCTCTCTAAATCTCCAGCGCCGCTCTCTGAAACTCCATCAGTGCTCTCGTCACTCTCTGGATGTCCAGCGCCGCTTTCTGAAGCTCCAGTGCTGCTCTCTGAATGTCCAGCGCCGCTCTCTGAATCTCCAGAAGCGCTCTCGTCGCTCTCTGAATCTCCAGCGCAGCTGTCTGAATCTCCAGCAGCGCTCCCGTCACTCTCTGAATGTCCAGCGCCGCTCTCTGAATGTCCAGCGCAGCTCTCTGAATGTCCAGCGCAGCTCTCTGAATGTCCAGCGCCGCTCTCTGAATGTCCAGAATGTCCAGCGCCGCTCTCTGAATGTCCAGCGCCGCTCTCTGAATCTCCAGCAGCGCTCTCGTCGCTCTCTGAATGTCCAGAATGTCCAGCGCAGCTCTCTGAATGTCCAGCGCCGCTCTCTGAATCTTCAGCGCCATTCTCTATATCTCCAGCAGCGCTCTCTGAAACTCCATCAGCGCTCTCGTCGATCTCTAAATCTCCAGAAGCGCTCTCGCTGCTCTCTAAATCTCCAGCGCCGCTCTCTGAATCTCCATCAGCGCTCTCGTCACTCTCTGAATGTCCAGCGCCGCTCTCTGAAACTCCATCAGCGCTCTCGTCGCTCTCTGAAACTCCATCAGCGCTCTCGTCACTCTCTGAATGTCCAGCGCCGCTCTCTGAAACTCCATCAGCGCTCTCGTCGCTCTCTGAATGTCCAGCGCCGCTCTCTGAAACTCCATCAGCGCTCTCGTCGTTCTCTGAAACTCCATCAGCGCTCTCGTCACTCTCTGAATGTCCAGCGCCGCTCTCTGAATGTCCAGCGCCACTCTCTGAAACTCCATCAGCGCTCTCGTCGGTCTCTGAATGTCCAGCGCCGCTCTCTGAAACTCCATCAGCGCTCTCGTCGTTCTCTGAAACTCCATCAGCGCTCTCGTCACTCTCTGAATGTCCAGCGCCGCTCTCTGAATGTCCAGCGCCACTCTCTGAAACTCCATCAGCGCTCTCGGCGCTCTCTGAATGTCCAGCGCCGCTCTCTGAAACTCCATCAGCGTTCTCGTCGCTCTCTCAATGTCCAACGCCGCTCTCTGAAACTCCATCAGCACTCTCGTCACTCTCTGGATGTCCAGCACCGCTTTCTGAATGTCCAGCGCCGCTCTCTGAAACTCCATCAGCGCTCTCGTCGCTCTCTGAATGTCCAGCGCCGCTCTCTGAAACTCCATCAGTGCTCTCGTCGCTCTCTGAATGTCCAGCGCCGCTCTCTGAAACTCCATCAGTGCTCTCGCCACTCTCTGAATCTCCAGCGCCGCTCTCTGAAACTCCATCAGTGCTCTCGTCGCTCTCTGAATGTCCAGCGCCGCTCTCTGAAACTCCATATGCGCTCTCGTCACTCTCTGGATGTCCAGCGCCGCTCTCTGAATCTCCAGCGCAGCTCTCTGAATGTCCAGCGCCGTTCTCTGAATCTCCAGAAGTGCTCTCGTCGCTCTCTGAATGTCCAGCGCGGCTCTCGTCGCTCTCTGAATGTCCAGCGCCGCTCTCTGAATCTCCAGCGCCGCTCTCTGAAACTCCATCAGTGCTCTCGTCACTCTCTGGATGTCCAGCGCCGCTTTCTGAAGCTCCAGTGCTGCTCTCTGAATGTCCAGCGCCGCTCTCTGAATCTCCAGAAGCGCTCTCGTCGCTCTCTGAATCTCCAGCGCAGCTGTCTGAATCTCCAGCAGCGCTCCCGTCACTCTCTGAATGTCCAGCGCCGCTCTCTGAATGTCCAGCGCAGCTCTCTGAATGTCCAGCGCAGCTCTCTGAATGTCCAGCGCCGCTCTCTGAATGTCCAGAATGTCCAGCGCCGCTCTCTGAATCTCCAGCAGCGCTCTCGTCGCTCTCTGAATGTCCAGAATGTCCAGCGCAGCTCTCTGAATGTCCAGCGCCGCTCTCTGAATCTTCAGCGCCATTCTCTATATCTCCAGCAGCGCTCTCTGAAACTCCATCAGCGCTCTCGTCGATCTCTAAATCTCCAGAAGCGCTCTCGCTGCTCTCTAAATCTCCAGCGCCGCTCTCTGAATCTCCATCAGCGCTCTCGTCACTCTCTGAATGTCCAGCGCCGCTCTCTGAAACTCCATCAGCGCTCTCGTCGCTCTCTGAAACTCCATCAGCGCTCTCGTCACTCTCTGAATGTCCAGCGCCGCTCTCTGAAACTCCATCAGCGCTCTCGTCGCTCTCTGAATGTCCAGCGCCGCTCTCTGAAACTCCATCAGCGCTCTCGTCGCTCTCTGAAACTCCATCAGCGCTCTCGTCACTCTCTGAATGTCCAGCGCCGCTCTCTGAATGTCCAGCGCCACTCTCTGAAACTCCATCAGCGCTCTCGTCGGTCTCTGAATGTCCAGCGCCGCTCTCTGAAACTCCATCAGCGCTCTCGTCGTTCTCTGAAACTCCATCAGCGCTCTCGCCACTCTCTGAATGTCCAGCGCCGCTCTCTGAATGTCCAGCGCCACTCTCTGAAACTCCATCAGCGCTCTCGGCGCTCTCTGAATGTCCAGCGCCGCTCTCTGAAACTCCATCAGCGTTCTCGTCGCTCTCTCAATGTCCAACGCCGCTCTCTGAAACTCCATCAGCACTCTCGTCACTCTCTGGATGTCCAGCACCGCTTTCTGAATGTCCAGCGCCGCTCTCTGAAACTCCATCAGCGCTCTCGTCGCTCTCTGAATGTCCAGCGCCGCTCTCTGAAACTCCATCAGTGCTCTCGTCGCTCTCTGAATGTCCAGCGCCGCTCTCTGAAACTCCATCAGTGCTCTCGCCACTCTCTGAATCTCCAGCGCCGCTCTCTGAAACTCCATCAGTGCTCTCGTCGCTCTCTGAATGTCCAGCGCCGCTCTCTGAAACTCCATATGCGCTCTCGTCACTCTCTGGATGTCCAGCGCCGCTCTCTGAATCTCCAGCGCAGCTCTCTGAATGTCCAGCGCCGTTCTCTGAATCTCCAGAAGTGCTCTCGTCGCTCTCTGAATGTCCAGCGCGGCTCTCGTCGCTCTCTGAATGTCCAGCGCCGCTCTCTGAATGTCCAGAAGCGCTCTCGTTGCTCTCTGAATCTCCAGCGCAGCTCTTTGAATGTCCAGCGCCGCTCTCTGAATGTCCAGCGCCGCTCTCTGAATCTCCAGCAGCGCTCTCGTCGCTCTCTGAATGTCCAGCGCCGCTCTCTGAAACTCCATCAGCGCTCTCGTCGATCTCTGAATGTCCAGTGCCGCTCTCTGAAACTCCATCAGCGCTCTCGTCGCTCTCTGAATGTCCAGCGCCGTTCTCTGAATCTCCAGAAGCGCTCTCGTCGCTCTCTGAATGTCCAGCGCCGCTCTCTGAAACTCCATCAGCGCTCTCGTCGTTCTCTGAAACTCCATCAGCGCTCTCGTCACTCTCTGAATGTCCAGCGCCGCTCTCTGAAACTCCATCAGCGCTCTCGTCACTCTCTGAATGTCCAGCGCCGCTCTCTGAAACTCCATCAGCGCTCTCGACGCTCTCTGAAACTCCATCAGCGCTCTCGTCACTCTCTGAATGTCCAGCGCCGCTCTCTGAAACTCCATCAGCGCTCTCGTCGCTCTCTGAATGTCCAGCGCCGCTCTCTGAAACTCCATCAGCGCTCTCGTCGTTCTCTGAAACTCCATCAGCGCTCTCGTCACTCTCTGAATGTCCAGCGCCGCTCTCTGAATGTCCAGCGCCACTCTCTGAAACTCCATCAGCGCTCTCGTCGCTCTCTGAAACTCCATCAGCGCTCTCGTCACTCTCTGAATGTCCAGCGCCGCTCTCTGAATGTCCAGCGCCACTCTCTGAAACTCCATCAGCGCTCTCGGCGCTCTCTGAATGTCCAGCGCCGCTCTCTGAAACTCCATCAGCGTTCTCGTCGCTCTCTCAATGTCCAACGCCGCTCTCTGAAACTCCATCAGCACTCTCGTCACTCTCTGGATGTCCAGCACCGCTTTCTGAATGTCCAGCGCCGCTCTCTGAAACTCCATCAGCGCTCTCGTCGCTCTCTGAATGTCCAGCGCCGCTCTCTGAAACTCCATCAGTGCTCTCGTCGCTCTCTGAATATCCAGCGCCGCTCTCTGAAACTCCATCAGTGCTCTCGCCGCTCTCTGAATCTCCAGCGCCGCTCTCTGAAACTCCATCAGTGCTCTCGTCGCTCTCTGAATGTCCAGCGCCGCTCTCTGAAACTCCATATGCGCTCTCGTCACTCTCTGGATGTCCAGCGCCGCTCTCTGAATGTCCAGCGCCGCTCTCTGAATGTCCAGCGCCGCTCTCTGAATGTCCAGCGCCGCTCTCTGAATCTCCAGAAGCGCTCTCGTCGCTCTCTGAATGTCCAGCGCCGCTCTCTGAATCTCCAGCGCCGTTCTCTGAATCTCCAGAAGTGCTCTCGTCGCTCTCTGAATGTCCAGCGCCGCTCTCGTCGCTCTCTGAATGTCCAGCGCCGCTCTCTGAATGTCCAGAAGCGCTCTCGTTGCTCTCTGAATCTCCAGCGCAGCTCTTTGAATGTCCAGCGCCGCTCTCTGAATGTCCAGCGCCGCTCTCTGAATCTCCAGCAGCGCTCCCGTCGCTCTCTAAATCTCCAGCGCCGCTCTCTGAATCTCCAGCAGCGCTCTCGTCGCTCTCTGAATGTCCAGCGCAGCTCTCTGAATGTCCAGCGCCGCTCTCTGAATCTTCAGCGCCATTCTCTATATCTCCAGCAGCGCTCTCTGAAACTCCATCAGCGCTCTCGTCGATCTCTAAATCTCCAGAAGCGCTCTCTGAATCTCCAGCGCCGCTCTCTGAAACTCCATCAGCGCTCTCGTCGCTCTCTGAAACTCCATCAGCGCTCTCGTCGCTCTCTGAATGTCCAGCGCCGCTCTCTGAATGTCCAGTGCCGCTCTCTGAAACTCCATATGCGCTCTCGTCACTCTCTGGATGTCCAGCGCCGCTCTCTGAATGTCCAGCGCCGCTCTCTGAATGTCCAGCGCCGCTCTCTGAATGTCCAGCGCCGCTCTCTGAATCTCCAGCGCCGTTCTCTGAATCTCCAGAAGTGCTCTCGTCGCTCTCTGAATGTCCAGCGCCGCTCTCGTCGCTCTCTGAATGTCCAGCGCCGCTCTCTGAATGTCCAGAAGCGCTCTCGTTGCTCTCTGAATCTCCAGCGCAACTCTTTGAATGTCCAGCGCCGCTCTCTGAATGTCCAGCGCCGCTCTCTGAATCTCCAGCAGCGCTCCCGTCGCTCTCTAAATCTCCAGCGCCGCTCTCTGAAACTCCATCAGTGCTCTCGTCACTCTCTGGATGTCCAGCGCCGCTTTCTGAAGCTCCAGTGCTGCTCTCTGAATGTCCAGCGCCGCTCTCTGAATCTCCAGAAGCGCTCTCGTCGCTCTCTGAATCTCCAGCGCAGCTGTCTGAATCTCCAGCAGCGCTCCCGTCACTCTCTGAATGTCCAGCGCCGCTCTCTGAATGTCCAGCGCAGCTCTCTGAATGTCCAGCGCCGCTCTCTGAATGTCCAGAATGTCCAGCGCCGCTCTCTGAATCTCCAGCAGCGCTCTCGTCGCTCTCTGAATGTCCAGCGCAGCTCTCTGAATGTCCAGCGCCGCTCTCTGAATCTTCAGCGCCATTCTCTATATCTCCAGCAGCGCTCTCTGAAACTCCATCAGCGCTCTCGTCGATCTCTAAATCTCCAGAAGCGCTCTCGCTGCTCTCTAAATCTCCAGCGCCGCTCTCTGAATCTCCAGCGCCGCTCTCTGAAACTCCATCAGCGCTCTCGTCGCTCTCTGAAACTCCATCAGCGCTCTCGTCGCTCTCTGAATGTCCAGCGCCGCTCTCTGAAACTCCATCAGCGCTCTCGTCGCTCTCTGAAACTCCATCAGCGCTCTCGTCACTCTCTGAATGTCCAGCGCCGCTCTCTGAAACTCCATCAGCGCTCTCGTCGCTCTCTGAATGTCCAGCGCCGCTCTCTGAAACTCCATCAGCGCTCTCGTCGTTCTCTGAAACTCCATCAGCACTCTCGTCACTCTCTGAATGTCCAGCGCCGCTCTCTGAATGTCCAGCGCCACTCTCTGAAACTCCATCAGCGCTCTCGTCGGTCTCTGAATGTCCAGCGCCGCTCTCTGAAACTCCATCAGCGCTCTCGTCGTTCTCTGAAACTCCATCAGCGCTCTCGTCACTCTCTGAATGTCCAGCGCCGCTCTCTGAATGTCCAGCGCCACTCTCTGAAACTCCATCAGCGCTCTCGGCGCTCTCTGAATGTCCAGCGCCGCTCTCTGAAACTCCATCAGCGTTCTCGTCGCTCTCTCAATGTCCAACGCCGCTCTCTGAAACTCCATCAGCACTCTCGTCACTCTCTGGATGTCCAGCACCGCTTTCTGAATGTCCAGCGCCGCTCTCTGAAACTCCATCAGCGCTCTCGTCGCTCTCTGAATGTCCAGCGCCGCTCTCTGAAACTCCATCAGTGCTCTCGTCGCTCTCTGAATGTCCAGCGCCGCTCTCTGAAACTCCATCAGTGCTCTCGCCACTCTCTGAATCTCCAGCGCCGCTCTCTGAAACTCCATCAGTGCTCTCGTCGCTCTCTGAATGTCCAGCGCCGCTCTCTGAAACTCCATATGCGCTCTCGTCACTCTCTGGATGTCCAGCGCCGCTCTCTGAATCTCCAGCGCAGCTCTCTGAATGTCCAGCGCCGTTCTCTGAATCTCCAGAAGTGCTCTCGTCGCTCTCTGAATGTCCAGCGCGGCTCTCGTCGCTCTCTGAATGTCCAGCGCCGCTCTCTGAATCTCCAGCGCCGCTCTCTGAAACTCCATCAGTGCTCTCGTCACTCTCTGGATGTCCAGCGCCGCTTTCTGAAGCTCCAGTGCTGCTCTCTGAATGTCCAGCGCCGCTCTCTGAATCTCCAGAAGCGCTCTCGTCGCTCTCTGAATCTCCAGCGCAGCTGTCTGAATCTCCAGCAGCGCTCCTGTCACTCTCTGAATGTCCAGCGCCGCTCTCTGAATGTCCAGCGCAGCTCTCTGAATGTCCAGCGCAGCTCTCTGAATGTCCAGCGCCGCTCTCTGAATGTCCAGAATGTCCAGCGCCGCTCTCTGAATCTCCAGCAGCGCTCTCGTCGCTCTCTGAATGTCCAGAATGTCCAGCGCAGCTCTCTGAATGTCCAGCGCCGCTCTCTGAATCTTCAGCGCCATTCTCTATATCTCCAGCAGCGCTCTCTGAAACTCCATCAGCGCTCTCGTCGATCTCTAAATCTCCAGAAGCGCTCTCGCTGCTCTCTAAATCTCCAGCGCCGCTCTCTGAATCTCCATCAGCGCTCTCGTCACTCTCTGAATGTCCAGCGCCGCTCTCTGAAACTCCATCAGCGCTCTCGTCGCTCTCTGAAACTCCATCAGCGCTCTCGTCACTCTCTGAATGTCCAGCGCCGCTCTCTGAAACTCCATCAGCGCTCTCGTCGCTCTCTGAATGTCCAGCGCCGCTCTCTGAAACTCCATCAGCGCTCTCGTCGCTCTCTGAAACTCCATCAGCGCTCTCGTCACTCTCTGAATGTCCAGCGCCGCTCTCTGAATGTCCAGCGCCACTCTCTGAAACTCCATCAGCGCTCTCGTCGGTCTCTGAATGTCCAGCGCCGCTCTCTGAAACTCCATCAGCGCTCTCGTCGTTCTCTGAAACTCCATCAGCGCTCTCGCCACTCTCTGAATGTCCAGCGCCGCTCTCTGAATGTCCAGCGCCACTCTCTGAAACTCCATCAGCGCTCTCGGCGCTCTCTGAATGTCCAGCGCCGCTCTCTGAAACTCCATCAGCGTTCTCGTCGCTCTCTCAATGTCCAACGCCGCTCTCTGAAACTCCATCAGCACTCTCGTCACTCTCTGGATGTCCAGCACCGCTTTCTGAATGTCCAGCGCCGCTCTCTGAAACTCCATCAGCGCTCTCGTCGCTCTCTGAATGTCCAGCGCCGCTCTCTGAAACTCCATCAGTGCTCTCGTCGCTCTCTGAATGTCCAGCGCCGCTCTCTGAAACTCCATCAGTGCTCTCGCCACTCTCTGAATCTCCAGCGCCGCTCTCTGAAACTCCATCAGTGCTCTCGTCGCTCTCTGAATGTCCAGCGCCGCTCTCTGAAACTCCATATGCGCTCTCGTCACTCTCTGGATGTCCAGCGCCGCTCTCTGAATCTCCAGCGCAGCTCTCTGAATGTCCAGCGCCGTTCTCTGAATCTCCAGAAGTGCTCTCGTCGCTCTCTGAATGTCCAGCGCGGCTCTCGTCGCTCTCTGAATGTCCAGCGCCGCTCTCTGAATGTCCAGAAGCGCTCTCGTTGCTCTCTGAATCTCCAGCGCAGCTCTTTGAATGTCCAGCGCCGCTCTCTGAATGTCCAGCGCCGCTCTCTGAATCTCCAGCAGCGCTCTCGTCGCTCTCTGAATGTCCAGCGCCGCTCTCTGAAACTCCATCAGCGCTCTCGTCGATCTCTGAATGTCCAGTGCCGCTCTCTGAAACTCCATCAGCGCTCTCGTCGCTCTCTGAATGTCCAGCGCCGTTCTCTGAATCTCCAGAAGCGCTCTCGTCGCTCTCTGAATGTCCAGCGCCGCTCTCTGAAACTCCATCAGCGCTCTCGTCGTTCTCTGAAACTCCATCAGCGCTCTCGTCACTCTCTGAATGTCCAGCGCCGCTCTCTGAAACTCCATCAGCGCTCTCGTCACTCTCTGAATGTCCAGCGCCGCTCTCTGAAACTCCATCAGCGCTCTCGACGCTCTCTGAAACTCCATCAGCGCTCTCGTCACTCTCTGAATGTCCAGCGCCGCTCTCTGAAACTCCATCAGCGCTCTCGTCGCTCTCTGAATGTCCAGCGCCGCTCTCTGAAACTCCATCAGCGCTCTCGTCGTTCTCTGAAACTCCATCAGCGCTCTCGTCACTCTCTGAATGTCCAGCGCCGCTCTCTGAATGTCCAGCGCCACTCTCTGAAACTCCATCAGCGCTCTCGTCGCTCTCTGAAACTCCATCAGCGCTCTCGTCACTCTCTGAATGTCCAGCGCCGCTCTCTGAATGTCCAGCGCCACTCTCTGAAACTCCATCAGCGCTCTCGGCGCTCTCTGAATGTCCAGCGCCGCTCTCTGAAACTCCATCAGCGTTCTCGTCGCTCTCTCAATGTCCAACGCCGCTCTCTGAAACTCCATCAGCACTCTCGTCACTCTCTGGATGTCCAGCACCGCTTTCTGAATGTCCAGCGCCGCTCTCTGAAACTCCATCAGCGCTCTCGTCGCTCTCTGAATGTCCAGCGCCGCTCTCTGAAACTCCATCAGTGCTCTCGTCGCTCTCTGAATATCCAGCGCCGCTCTCTGAAACTCCATCAGTGCTCTCGCCGCTCTCTGAATCTCCAGCGCCGCTCTCTGAAACTCCATCAGTGCTCTCGTCGCTCTCTGAATGTCCAGCGCCGCTCTCTGAAACTCCATATGCGCTCTCGTCACTCTCTGGATGTCCAGCGCCGCTCTCTGAATGTCCAGCGCCGCTCTCTGAATGTCCAGCGCCGCTCTCTGAATGTCCAGCGCCGCTCTCTGAATCTCCAGAAGCGCTCTCGTCGCTCTCTGAATGTCCAGCGCCGCTCTCTGAATCTCCAGCGCCGTTCTCTGAATCTCCAGAAGTGCTCTCGTCGCTCTCTGAATGTCCAGCGCCGCTCTCGTCGCTCTCTGAATGTCCAGCGCCGCTCTCTGAATGTCCAGAAGCGCTCTCGTTGCTCTCTGAATCTCCAGCGCAGCTCTTTGAATGTCCAGCGCCGCTCTCTGAATGTCCAGCGCCGCTCTCTGAATCTCCAGCAGCGCTCCCGTCGCTCTCTAAATCTCCAGCGCCGCTCTCTGAAACTCCATCAGTGCTCTCGTCACTCTCTTGATGTCCAGCGCCGCTTTCTGAAGCTCCAGTGCTGCTCTCTGAATGTCCAGCGCCGCTCTCTGAATCTCCAGAAGCGCTCTCGTCGCTCTCTGAATCTCCAGCGCAGCTGTCTGAATCTCCAGCAGCGCTCCCGTCACTCTCTGAATGTCCAGCGCCGCTCTCTGAATGTCCAGCGCAGCTCTCTGAATGTCCAGCGCAGCTCTCTGAATGTCCAGCGCCGCTCTCTGAATGTCCAGAGCCGCTCTCTGAATGTCCAGAATGTCCAGCGCCGCTCTCTGAATGTCCAGCGCCGCTCTCTGAATCTCCAGCAGCGCTCTCGTCGCTCTCTGAATGTCCAGCGCAGCTCTCTGAATGTCCAGCGCCGCTCTCTGAATCTTCAGCGCCATTCTCTATATCTCCAGCAGCGCTCTCTGAAACTCCATCAGCGCTCTCGTCGATCTCTAAATCTCCAGAAGCGCTCTCGCTGCTCTCTAAATCTCCAGCGCCGCTCTCTGAATCTCCAGCGCCGCTCTCTGAAACTCCATCAGCGCTCTCGTCGCTCTCTGAAACTCCATCAGCGCTCTCGTCGCTCTCTGAATGTCCAGCGCCGCTCTCTGAAACTCCATATGCGCTCTCGTCACTCTCTGGATGTCCAGCGCCGCTCTCTGAATGTCCAGCGCCGCTCTCTGAATGTCCAGCGCCGCTCTCTGAATCTCCAGAAGCGCTCTCGTCGCTCTCTGAATGTCCAGCGCCGCTCTCTGAATCTCCAGCGCCGTTCTCTGAATCTCCAGAAGTGCTCTCGTCGCTCTCTGAATGTCCAGCGCCGCTCTCGTCGCTCTCTGAATGTCCAGCGCCGCTCTCTGAATGTCCAGAAGCGCTCTCGTTGCTCTCTGAATCTCCAGCGCAGCTCTTTGAATGTCCAGCGCCGCTCTCTGAATGTCCAGCGCCGCTCTCTGAATCTCCAGCAGCGCTCCCGTCGCTCTCTAAATCTCCAGCGCCGCTCTCTGAAACTCCATCAGTGCTCTCGTCACTCTCTGGATGTCCAGCGCCGCTTTCTGAAGCTCCAGTGCTGCTCTCTGAATGTCCAGCGCCGCTCTCTGAATCTCCAGAAGCGCTCTCGTCGCTCTCTGAATCTCCAGCGCAGCTGTCTGAATCTCCAGCAGCGCTCCCGTCACTCTCTGAATGTCCAGCGCCGCTCTCTGAATGTCCAGCGCAGCTCTCTGAATGTCCAGCGCAGCTCTCTGAATGTCCAGCGCCGCTCTCTGAATGTCCAGAATGTCCAGCGCCGCTCTCTGAATCTCCAGCAGCGCTCTCGTCGCTCTCTGAATGTCCAGCGCAGCTCTCTGAATGTCCAGCGCCGCTCTCTGAATCTTCAGCGCCATTCTCTATATCTCCAGCAGCGCTCTCTGAAACTCCATCAGCGCTCTCGTCGATCTCTAAATCTCCAGAAGCGCTCTCGCTGCTCTCTAAATCTCCAGCGCCGCTCTCTGAATCTCCAGCGCCGCTCTCTGAAACTCCATCAGCGCTCTCGTCGCTCTCTGAAACTCCATCAGCGCTCTCGTCGCTCTCTGAATGTCCAGCGCCGCTCTCTGAAACTCCATCAGCACTCTCGTCGCTCTCTGAATGTCCAGTGCCGCTCTCTGAAACTCCATCAGCGCTCTCGTCGCTCTCTGAATGTCCTGCGCTGCTCTCTAAATCTCCAGCGCCGCTCTCTGAATCTCCAGCGCCGCTCTCTGAATCTCCATCAGCGCTCTCGTCGCTCTCTGAATGTCCAGCGCCGCTCTCTGAAACTCCATCAGCGCTCTCGTCGCTCTCTGAATGTCCAGTGCCGCTCTCTGAAACTCCATCAGCGCTCTCGTCGCTCTCTGAATGTCCAGCAGCGCTCTCTGAAACTCCATCAGCGCTCTCGTCGCTCTCTGAATGTCCAGCGCCGTTCTCTGAATCTCCAGAAGCGCTCTCGTCGCTCTCTGAATGTCCAGTGCCGCTCTCTGAATCTCCATCAGCGCTCTCGTCGCTCTCTGAATGTCCAGCGCCGCTCTCTGAATTTCCATCAGCGCTCTCGTCGCTCTCTGAAACTCCATCAGCGCTCTCGTCACTCTCTGGATGTCCAGCACCGCTCTCTAAATCTCCAGCGCCGCTCTCTGAATCTTCAGCGCCATTCTCTATATCTCCAGCAGCGCTCTCTGAAACTCCATCAGCGCTCTCGTCGCTCTCTGAATGTCCAGCGCCGCTCTCTGAATCTCCAGCGCCATTCTCTATATCTCCAGCAGCGCTCTCTGAAACTCCATCAGCGCTCTCGTCGCTCTCTGAATCTCCAGCGCTCTTGTCGCTCTCTGAATCTCCAGCGCCCTTGTCGCTCTCTGAATCTCCAGCGCCACTCTCTGAATCTCCAGCGAGCAGCCTGGTGGGGATGGATTTTGAGAGAGGCTTCTAAGGTCTGCCAAAACATGCTTGAGAAAGGTGCTAGGAAGAACATCACTCACCTTTGAAGAAATTTCTACAATCCTAACAGAAGCAGAGGCCACACCGAATTCTAGACCCCTTACCTTTGTCCACAATGAGCTAGAAGAGCCGCAGCCATTAACACCTACGCACTTCTTGGTGAGCGACTTACTTCACTGCCTCCAAAACCGTTTCTGGCCGACTACGATCATCCCACTGTCAGTAAAGAGGACATGATGAAAAGGTGGAGATACAGGAACCGACTCATGATCTCTGGAATCGCTAGAGAAAGAACTATTTACTGGACCAGAAATATGCACATTCCGGCTGCACACAAAAACCTACCGAGTTAAAGATCGGTGACATAGTACTCATCGGAGATCCCAAAATGCCGAGACAAACTTGGAAGTTTCAACTCTCTGAATGTCCAGCGCCGCTCTCTGAATCTCCAGCGCAGCTCTCTGAAACTCCATCAGCGCTCTCTGAAACTCCATCAGCGCTCTCTGAATGTCAAGCGCCGCTCTCTGAAACTCCATCAGCGGTCTCGTCGCTCTCTGAATGTCCAGCGCCGCTCTCTGAAACTCCATCAGCGCTCTCGTCGTTCTCTGAAACTCCATCAGCGCTCTCGTCGCTCTCTGAATGTCCAGCGCCGCTCTCTGAAACTCCATCAACGCTCTCGTCACTCTCTGAATGTCCAGCGCCGCTCTCTGAAACTCCATCAGCGCTCTCTGAAACTCCATCAGCGCTCTCGTCACTCTCTGAATGTCCAGCGCCGCTCTCTGAAACTCCATCAGCGCTCTCTGAAACTCCATCAGCGCTCTCGTCACTCTCTGAATGTCCAGCGCCGCTCTCTGAATGTCCAGCGCCGCTCTCTGAAACTCCATCAGCGCTCTCGTCACTCTCTGAAACTCCATCAGCGCTCTCGTCACTCTCTGAATGTCCAGCGCCGCTCTCTGAAACTCCATCAGTGCTCTCGTCGCTCTCTGAATCCCCAGCGCCGCTCTCTGAATCTCCAGAAGTGCTCTCGTCGCTCTCTGAATGTCCAGCGCCGCTCTCTGAATCTCCATCAGCGCTCTCGTCGCTCTCTGAATGTCCAGCGCCGCTCTCTGAAACTCCATCAGCGCTCTCGTCGCTCTCTGAAACTCCATCAGCGCTCTCGTCACTCTCTGAAACTCCATCAGCGCTCTCGTCACTCTCTGAATGTCCAGCGTCGCTCTCTGAAATTCCAGAAGTGCTCTCGTCGCTCTCTGAATGTCCAGCGCCGCTCTCTGAAACTCCATCAGCGCTCTCGTCGCTCTCTGAAACTCCATCAGCGCTCTCGTCACTCTCTGGATGTCCAGCAGCCCTTTCGTCTTTCTCTACATCTCCAGCGCCGCTCTCTGAATTAACAAAAATTAACAAATGGAGCCAATAAGCGTCAGGTAAGAGTAAGATGTATGTCTAGATTTTATTTCTCACTTATGAAAGATAATTATAAACAGCCACTTTTATAAAATTGTGTGAAATATTCTCTTTAAATAAGATTTAATTATATCAATAAATAATTAATCTAAACACATTTGTTATACGTGATGCTCGCCAACACGGCAAGTGACCTTGTGTAACGTCCATGTCTAGAAAACATACACTCCTTCCTATGTATATAACATACTTATTTTATTTCTGTCTGACATAAATAACCACAGCAACAAAAGGACAACAAATCAACAATAAAGGATAGTGCCGTCCGCCTCGCGTTTTCAGAACTGAAAAACGTTCAGTGTGATCGGGGTCTAAATCAGCACATGAAAACACAGATGTTGGATAAGAATTGAAACTCAAACATCGTTTAGAAAACTATTCCTGTCCGGATAGTGATATCGTGTCATAGCTCAGTTTCTGAAGTTATCATTAGCTGTTCAAGATTTTTATAAGTACATCGGTATTTATCTTAGGGTAATTAAAATATAATAAAACACAATTTTCAAACTAATTATATAATACTATGTTGTCAGTGGCCAACAAATAAACCGGTTTGATTAACTGCCAGGGTTGGGGAGTAACGAAATGTAACTTACGTATTTAAAATACAAAATGTGAGTAACTGTATTTCATTACAGTTACATTTTAAATGGGTGGTAATCAGATTACAGTTACATCTGAAAAGTGTTTTAGATTACCAAAGTGATTACTTTGAATTTTAATGCCATTTAAACATTAATGTTAACTGTGACGGTCAATTAATGTAAACCACAACTAGTCATTCTCCGACTCTGACAGTCTGAAAAACTGTTTCATTTCTCTTCACATGTTTCATATGAATAAGCCATTTCACATAACAGACGTTTACATGTACTCCACAAGACAAAATGACTGGATTTATAAAAATTGCCCAATGTAAACAATGTATATATCCTTGAATCTTTACTATCCTGTCAATACTGGATGATCCATGACCGTTCATGTTTTGTGATAGTTGTTTGTGAGTCACTTTATAATTGTAAAAAAGGTAATTGTGACTTTACCTCACAATTTGACTTTTTTTCCTCACAATTGCCATTTTGCATCTGAGAATTCAGACTTTTTCTCAGAATTGGGAGATTTAAACTCATAATTACAAGTTATAAAATCAGAATTGAGATAACTTGTAATACTGAATTTTCTTGCAATTGTGAATTAATATCAACTTCATTGCTTGCAATTCTGACTCAATATTGCCCGTTTATATCTCATAATCCTGACTTTTCTCAATATTGTGAGTTTATATCTTATTATTCTGACTTCATAACTCGCAATTGCAACTTTATATGACGCAATTCTGAGAAAAAAAGTCAGAAATGTGACAAAAACTTGAAATTTAATTTTTTTTGTGTTACATACTTATTAGCATTCTAAAGTATTTTGTAATCCGTAGTGAAATACATTTTAAAAGTAACCTACCCAGCCCTGTTAACTGCTTCAGGTGTGTTTGATTAGGGTTGGAGCTAAACTCTGAAGGACAGTAGGTCTCCAAAGGTTTAAAGAACTGATCAAGGATGTAAAACAGACACTGACACACACACACACACACACACACACAGAGAGAGTAAGAAAGAGGGAGGCTGAGGGAATGGGGGATGGTAAGTACAGTGAGACAGACATTCAGAAGATTTAACAACATTTTAAACAAAAATTAAAATCTAAACATGACAAAAAGTAGTCTAAATAATTAACAAAATATACATGCTAATAGAGTATGGGAAAAACACTCATTATAATACAAAATATTGTATTTTAAAGCGTTTCACAATTGTATCTAACCTTGTTTAAAAACAACCCTATTGTGCCATCTTTTGGTTACTAGATATTTAAATTCTCTTTTTTAAACAGTTAGTTAATCTGCTTATTATTGATTAAAAAAAGAAACGTTTGAATGTATTATTCAATGTTAGTATTATTGTATATAGAAATAAACAGTCTAGTGCTCATTCTGTGATCATTCAAATATGACAATTCAATGTTCCTCGAATTATTGCAACCAAAGAGCATTATCTGCCTAATTTTAAATTACATATTCTTATTGAAATTAAAAAAATGCATTAAAATATTTTTATTTAAAATATTTGTCTTATATATTGAAATAAAAGGGAGAAAATTTAAGTTATTTGAAAATATGAGACAAGTTATTTTCTTTTTTCTGTCCTTTCTTTAAACCTTCAACATGGCAACACTCTTCGAGATATACTATAATCGTTTGCAATTTAGCATCTTCAGTATTTGACTTAAGGTTTTTTCATATATTTTTCTAAACCATTAAAAGTGTCACTGACGCGCACACACACACACACACACACAGAGGCACTGGAGATTTCAGAACCAATTGGAGACTGACCAGTTAGTTGAGTCATTATTATTCAATAACATTTTAAACAATAAGAATAAAGTCTACACTGTGACAGAAATTAATCTTTGCCATTGTCTTAATACATACATTCAAATATAATACTAACTAAAAGCGATCATATCATAGCAAAGTTATCATTAGCAGCTCAAAGTGTTATATATTCAGCTGAATTTATCTTATTATATTGTTAAACTAATTATATAAAACTAAATAGTCAGTGAAATACAAATGAACTGGTTCTTTGCCTTCATTTATTTATACAAATTTATAGAATGGAAGGGCTAAGAGATTTCCTATCCTATAATGCAGACAAAAGGAGACAGCAATGAAAGGGTTAAATCTGCAAGACCCTGAGAGAGAGAGAGAGAGAGAGAGAGAGATATTCAGAAGAAATATTTTAAAGAAAACAAATATTGATCTGAAATATAGTACATTCATGTTAAATTCATCCAGGTTCCATTGAATTTATCTTAAGGTATTTTACGTTATTTTTAACCATATTATTAAACTAATTATATAGAACCATATAGTCAGTGCACTAAAACTGAACTGGTTCTATGCCTTTATTTTTATGAGATTTCCTATCCTATAATGCAGACAAAGGGACACAGCAATGAAAGGATTAAAGCTGCAAGACTAAAACAGAGAGAGAGAAAACACACACACACACAGAGAGAGTAAGAAAGAGTGAGACTTAGGGAATGGGGGATGGTAAGTACAGTGAGACAGAGATTCAGAAGACTTAACAACATTTTAAACAAAAACAAATCTAAACGTGACAAAAAGTAGTCCTTGATAATAACTAAATATACATGCCAATAGAGTATGGGGAAAACACTGATTATAATACAAATGATTGTACTTAAAAGCTGTTCAGAATTTTATCTAACCTTGTTTAAAAATAACCCTATAGTGCCATCTTTTGGTTGTTACTAAATATTAGATTTCTTGTCCTCAAACAAATCATTAATCGGCTTATTTTTAAGTTAAAAATACTACATTGATTTAAAAAAACATTTAAATTTCTTATTCAATGTTAGTATTATTGTATATAGAAACAAGAAGCTAAAGTTCATAGAACAAACTTTGATGTTGGCTTGGGAGAGCCTTGAAGTGCAACCAGGGGGAAATTGCATACACACTCATTATGCATTCAGAAGATGAAAGCGTCTAAGTTATTGCCGCTTTAAGAGGGATTGCCCTTTTAATTGAGAGCTTTGGGCTCGTCAACTGTCTGAATGTGTGTGCGTGCAATGTATGATGAGAGCACGAATGTAATATAAATGATAATGATCCAAATACGATTTATTTGCATTTACAGTTTATATTTTTGTTTTATTTTTTTAAATCCCTGCATGTATAAAGATGTAGTTATTTGTATAATTGGGCGCGATCATTATTAGGAGACGCTGCGCGTCTCTTTGTGTGACAGAAAATCTTCCACACTGTAAATGAAGCTCTTTAATATGTTCTTGTGATCGAATCTTGTCTAATCGCCTGAATGTTTTAATGAATAAGGTTTAAAAACACTTATAAACGAGGAGCTTTCATGAGGTCGTGATCATTCGCTTTCAGAGAAATGACGTGCGGCTCTTTGTTTAATCCGTTAGGAAATGAAGTTTGCACAGATGCCACACATCGTCAACACATTAACACAGTCATACACATAAACATTCAAACAAAAATGAAAAGAACATCAAAAAAAAAATGATAAAAGAGGCTGATAGACGTGAGAATGAACGAGCTTCGGAAAGCGATCGTTCTCAGATGCGGCGCGTCTGTAATTGTCACAGAAAACCTTCCAAACTCTAAATGAAGCTCTTTAATACATTCTTGTGATTAAATCTTGTGTAATCGCTGGAATGTTTTAATTCATAAGGTTAAAAAACACATATACATGACGAAGTGGCCTGAATTGTAAAACGAAAGCGAGCGCTCTCTCCGTCTATAACATGAGAGTGGCTCTTTCTGTTGTAACAGTTTTCTGTGACTAATAAGTGTACCAGTAGTTTCTCCAGTAAATTTACTGATATTAATCACCTGGGCCTTAGGGGGCGCTCTATTTGAGGGAGGAGTTTGCCTATTTAAGGAAGCCAAGAAGGAGAAAGGGCAGGAAGTGATTCTCGAACTGCACAGAGAGGCTTGCCTCATGATGGTTGTGGTCTTTTTTTTCCCTGGTTGAGGAACCTTAAGAGTTCCAAGCTCAACTAGGGTTTTTGTGTTTGGAATGCCTGTGGAGTACTTGGGGCGAACATCTGAGACGATTAGAACCAGGAGTTGAATTTCACTTAACTACTCTACTGTTACCTGTTACAAGTCAACGTTGTACTGCAATCCTGGGCAAGGCTCTCTGAGGATTGAACTGTTGTGTGATTCATCTTGTCATTTAAGTATTGTTTTCTATAGACATTTGAAACAAAGACTGATGGGCTTAATTGATGAAGAATCAGGAACTGTGCTTTATGTAATGGACTGTGTCTTACCCTCTGGTTCCTACTGTGTTCAAGAAAGAGATTGTTGTCAAGTGGAATAATGCATGCTTGGTGTAACTATGTTAAATACAATTGACTCATAAGCAAGATTGGTCTGGTTGGTCCCTTATTTTATGTAGCACACGAGCAAAAAGTAGCGGGATAGATGTTACACTGTCAATACTTGCGATCAGTAAATTAATCTTTTTCGTGTGTTTCTTTGATCCAAGAAATCAGATATTTTGGTTTGAATTTGGATATTTTGAATAATCAAGCTCTGAATTTTTAACTACTCCTCTTAGGGGATTCATGCAATCGCCACCAAACTTTCTGAACATGATGACAACATACTGAAGATGCTAAATTGCGAACGATTATAGTTAGGGGTGTGACGAGATCTCGTACCACGAGATCTCACGAGACTAAATCGTGACGAGATTTCTCGTCGAGGTGAAAAGTTGTCTCGTCGTGCTATCAGTGTGAGGGTGAAATTATTATTGAAGATACCCCCGCCACTTTCAAATCCTTTGGGTGGAAACATTTTGGTTTTCCAGTAGAAATAATAAATGGCGAAAGAATAACACACAAGACACAAACAATATGTAAACATTGTTAGAAAACTATGCCATACACCTCAGTCAAGGTTGTACAGACTCTTAGGGGCCGTTCACATATCGTGCGCATTTTCATTCGCGCAAAATGAAAGCGACGCGGCGCGGTCGTTTTTTCCTGGCGCGGCTAGATGAAAACATCTCAACTTTTCAGAATGCCGCAAGCGCACCGCAGGTCATGTGACAAGAACCAACCGATCATCTTCGACCTTTCCGTAACAAAACATGGAAATCTCAGCCGAACAGCTGATCATAGCTGTACAGGGGGGTTGTTATATCTCATCTCCATAAATATATCTAGTAGTAAAGCTAAAGCAAGGGCTAAAAATCAATTTATCCCTTGCTGAAACTTCCTCATGGTCGTGGAGAGCACAGTTCATGGTTGCATAGCAACGACAGACGCTACAGAAGCGCGAGCTCCCGAACGCTTGCGGCCGCGCTTTACACGCTCTTTTAGACGCGATATGTGAACGGCTCCTAAAGAGGCAGAAAGCATCGCTATTACTGCTGACGGTTGGACTTCTCGGTGTACGCAGAGCTATATAACAGTTACAGACACACAATCAATAGTGACTGGGAAATGATCAACTTTGTACTGCAGTTAAAGTGACACTTAAAGTGTTATTTGAATTTTTTATTTATATGATTATTTTATTTATACTGTTTAATTTATGTTCAATCTGTAGAAAGAAGTTCAGTGAGATTTCTCATGTGAAATTATACAGGGCAGAAAACAATTAGTTGATTTTGTGGCAAAACATTTAATAATTCATTAAAATAGAAGTAAAATGACATGCATTACAAGTTGATTTCAAAATGCACCAACATTTTTGCATTTTATGATTTTCAGTTGAATTAAAGACTATTTTCCCTTCATACGTTTCATTATTGAGGATTTCTTAAAAATACTATAAAAATCTCGTCTCGTGATCCCAATCTCGTGTCTCGTCTCGTCTCGTGGGATAGGGGTCTCGTCACACCCCTAATTATAGTACATCTCAAATGGTGTTGCCATGGCGAAGGTTTAAGTTAAGAACAAAAAGGAAAATAGGAAGTTGTTCACGAATAATTGAAATATACACACCTAATTTCTATATTTAATAGTACAAATATCATAAACACATTTTAACTTATTTTTTTAATTTCAAGAAGTATGTGTAAATTAAAATGAGGCTGATAAGTACTCTTTGGTTAAAATAATTGAAACGATAATCAAATGAGCATATAATGAGCACTAGAGGGCAGCATATACCTATTTTTAAACAGGGTTGAGAAGACAGTTTTAACAATAAAGTCTCTCATTGTTTCTCTCATTGTATTTAATAAGATTATATATTTGGTAATGAACCTTGATGAATTTAATATGAATGTACAATTTTCAGATTAATATATTTGTTTTCTTTAAAATGTTGTATTTTGAGATGACACTCAATGAAAATTCATGACACTAAACAATATTCTGAATATTTTTCCCATACACTATTAGCATGTATATTGAGTTATCAAAGATTACTTTTTGTCAGTTTTAGATTTTAATTTTTGTTTAAAATGTTGTTAAATCTTCTGAATCTCTGTCTCACTGTACTTACCATCCCAGTTGGTAAGTATTGCAAGAAAATTCAGTATTACAAGTTATCTCCCAATTCTGATTTTATAACTTGCAATTATGAGTTTAAATCTCCGGATTCTGAGAAAAAGTCTGAATTCTCAGATGCAAAATCGCAATTGTGAGGAAAAAAGTCAAATTGTGAGGTAAAGTCACAATTACCTTTTTTACAATTATAAAGTGACTCACAAACAACTATCACAAAACATGAACGGTCATGGATCATCCAGTATTGACAGGATAGTAAAGATTCAAGGATATATACATTGTTTACATTGGGCAATTTTTATAAATCCAGTCATTTTGTCTTGTGGAGTACATGTAAACGTCTGTTATGTGAAATGGCTTATTCATATGAAACATGTGAAGAGAAATGAAACAGTTTTTCAGACTGTCAGAGTCGGAGAATGACTAGTTGTGGTTTACATTAATTGCCTGTGAAAAGCAGACTGATTTGATTTCTGTCTAAATCAGCACATGAAAACACAGATGTTGGATGATAAGAATTGAAACTCAAACATCGTTTAGAAAACTAGTCCTGTCCGGATAGTGATATCGTGTCATAGCTCAGTTTTAAACGAGTGTGAAGTTATCATTAGCAGTTCAAAATTTTTATAAGTACATCAGTATTTATCTTCGGTTAATTAAAATATAAAAAAACACAATTATCAAACTTTGTATATAATACTATGTTGTCAGTGGCCAACAAATAAACTGGTCTGATTAACTGCCAGGGTTGGGGAGTGACGAAATGTAACTTAGTTACGTTTTTAAAATACAAAATGTGAGTAACTGTATTTCATTACAGTTACATTTTAAATGGGTGGTAATCAGATTACAGTTACATCTGAAAAGTGTTTTAGATTACCAAAGTGATTACTTTGAATTTTAATGCCATTTAAACATTAATGAAAACTCTGATGGGCAATTAATGTAAACAGCAACTATTGATTCCCCGACACTGACAGTCTGAAAAACTGTTTCATTTTTATTCAGAAGTTTCATATGAATAAGCCATTTCACATTATCCTTCACAAGACAAAATGACTGGATTTATAAAAATTGCCCAATTTAAAAATTGCTCACTTCCTGTTGAGGCAGCATACGACTTACAGTTGTCAGGCCCGATGAGGTCTTCAAGTGTACCGAGTTTCATACTAATACATGCAAGCGTGTTTGATATATGGACCAAGTTGTCTGACCCCATTCAAGGGGGCGCTGTCGAGCCCCCCTGCCACGCCCGGGTCCCAGCCTCTGTCACGTCCTAATGGCCGCAGGTTCCAATGCGTGTGCAAAGTTTCAAGAGTTTTTGAGCATGTTAACGACCCCAAAAGTCCCCATAACCTTAAAAAAATAATAAATAATAATAACAATAATCCTAAGGAAACACAATAGGGCCTTCGCCCTTTGGGCTTGGGCCCTAATAAACGGAGGAAATCCAATAGGGCCCTAAAAAGTAATGCAGTGAAATATTATCCTAATGTAAATCAGCTGTTCTCTATGTATATATAGAATATATATACATACATATACATATATACTATACATACATATATACTATATATGAATATATAGTAAAGTGTAATTTATTCCTGTGATCAAAGCTGAATTTATCATCATCAGTGTCACCTTCAGAAATCATTCTGAGATGATGAATTGATGCAGAACACACATTTATGATTATCAAATAATATTTGATCACAGGAATAAATTACACTTTACTATATATTTACATACAAAACAGCTGTTTTAATTTGTAATGATATTTTGCAATATTACTGCTTTAACTGTATTTCTGATTAAATAAATGCAGTCTTGGTGAGCAGAAGATCCTAAACATTAAAAAGGTTGTCAGTTAGCACTGCATTATTCATATACTTTATTGTCAATAAATAGACTACCTTGAGATGGCTTGAAAAACACACACAATATTGTCGCAATGAAAGTTTGTCGTCGTGTTTCATCAGTCATAGCGATTCTTTTTCAGCAGCTGCTGCTCCGGCCTTCGAAACGTGACAGGGTATTACTTCTACGAATCCGTTTTGGACTTTCTGTGACAGAGCGCCCTCCGGCTTCGAGGATGAATTAGAGTGTTGCCCGAGAGTAGCGCTCCATAGTGTTCAGATCACCTTATTTTTAGATATGAATAAAATGACAGGTCATGCATTGATTATTTTTTGTCTTTGAATTTAAATCTAGATGTATTCTCTTTGGTTTCTACGTAAACACACTTGCCCGTGACCCCAAGAGGCGCGCTCTCGTCTGATGTTAGAGGTTGCTGTCTTTAGCGTCGTTTAATGTGGCCGCCTCCCGCGCATGTAGCCTCGGTTCGAATCCCGTTCGGGGCGCGTCGACTAGGACCGGTGAGACCCGCTAAAAGTGCGGGGGACGAAAGTACGTTTTGTTAAAAGTGCGGGGGACACGTCCTGTATATCATTTTTAATAATCTACACAGAAGTCCATCATTGCAAAAAATATTTAATTCGCTCTTGACTGATGAAGCTGTTAAACTGCACTAAATAAAATTCGCAACATGCAACTAAGTTAAGTGAGAATAATTCAAAATCGCTTACCTTTGTTCTCCCGCTTACTTTCAAATGTCAGACGATGTTCCATTTAGCACTAAATAGTGTGTGGCATCACAAACAAGAGATAAAACATGAAGTAAGCAAGCATCTGGATGTCAGACTATTTAAAATTTGCCCATAATCAAAACGTATAAACCTAACGAGACCAAATTACACAGCCTGGACGCTTTAACAATCACTGTAACATAACATTTTCAAGAAAATTATGCTTTTTAAATATGAAACTGGTTCATACGTTGTCAGTGTCCTCTTTGCTCCAGGATGTATTTTTCACCGCGTGCGAGCGCAAGGGTTGTCGGACATCGCAACAGTAACTAAAGGGGGCGGGGCTTTTGCGCGCCAGAAAATTCGTAATATTCCGGTTCCGGTTTTCGTTCGACTGTTTTTTGTTGTTGTTGTTGTTGCACTGCTTATCGTTTGCAAGATTTAAGTTTAAATGTAAGCAAGACTTTATTTTTGCCTACATTAGCAGAGATTTTATTTCAAAAACAAAAAAAACGCCGTCAGTCTTAATCTGCACGTGCGTGCACTCACACCTTTTCAACACCTTGGCCTGCAGGAGGTGTGTGAGTTGCCTCGTTTTTGTTGCCTTAACGTTGAAGTCTTTGTTGAGCCATGTTAACACATTACATAGTCGCAATGCAGATTTCCGTGTTAGGTGAACATTTTGATATACCAGTTTTTTGGACTGTACTACTCAAACAAGAGGGATGCAGTAGTGACGTCAACACACCTGCCATCCCAAATGAAACCTCACAGGAGCTTGAGGATTTCCCGATTCAACATCCTGTTCCTCAGGTAAGATGTAATGTTGATTGTCTTCCATGATAATGTTACATGTGAACTAGTCTTATTGTGTATTTACATCCACCGGAAGGAACTACATTGAGTGAAAATCTTACCAGACGTGCAGCTGCGTTTACCGTTAATGTCCGGGAAAAATGCCACCTGTCCCAGGTATTCCACTGCATGTCATTATGTTAATATTTTTAAATGTATTTTAAAATCTGTCATCATTATTTTCTAGACCTGTATGACTGTCTTTCATCTGCAGAACACAAAATAAGATATTTTACTTTTGCTTCCATAGAATAGAAAAAATACAATGGAAGTCAATGGGAACTCAAACCCAACAGCATCTAGTTTGCTTACCAACATTCTTTAAAATATCATCTTTTTGTGTCTTAGAAGTTATACAGGTTTGGGACCACATGAGGGTGAAACCAAAAATGAGATTTTTCTTATTTAGTGTTGACTATCACTTTAACACCCCTCTTCCAATGCATCAAAATGAATACAAGGTTAATGTTTAATAATAAATGTACATGAATACATTTTTTAAAAGGTGCAATCTCAGGTGTGACCAATCACAGAAAATACATCAGTTATATCACAAAAATTCACAAACTCGTGTATGTATGAGTGTATGGAATGCATGCTATTAAAGGGTTAGTTCACCTAAAATTGAAAATAAGTCCATGATTTACTCTCCCTCAACTCATGCTGGATGTATATGACATTCTTCTTTCAGACGAACACAATCAGAGTTATATTAAATAATGGCAGTGAATGTTGCTCTGTTTTCAAAGTCCGTAAATTGCATACCCAACACAACACAACCCAGCTGCCTCTTTTCATTTACATTTAAAAATATATATTTAACACACATAATATGTGGTTCAGACGATAAGTGTGCATATATATGATTATCACTGTAATAAAATTAAATATGACATGCAGTCTCTTTTTGTTTAAAGTCAGTTTATGTATGATCAATATAGCTATTAGTTTATTACGTCACTCCACCACGTGACAGCAGCAAGCAGGCTCCTGGCTGGTTAACGCGACGCAAACACGTTCAAAAGAAACGCGAATTCGCTTCAAACGTTAATGCACAAAAAGCGCCAAATAAAATCACTCGCTCAAGATGCTCAATTCGAGTCTTTCGCGCCAATTAGGCAAAATCACGTCCATCGCGCCGCAGGACCTCCTGTGGAGAACACGTCTTTACATTGACTTTAACATGGAAAGCACTCGCTCTTTGTGTTCGGTGTGAACGCAGAATTAGGCTACAATTGTTTATCATCTCTCAATATTTACAGGGGATAATGATCACATAATTGAGCTTTACTTATTTCATTTTTTTTTTACTTAATCTATAATGTAATCTTGACAACAATAAACACCATATAGTTTTGTGACATTGAGTTTTTTTAATTTTTTTTTATTAGGTTTCAGAGGAATGTTAACAGTGTCGTCTCTGGAGTCCAGCAGTATCAAACTTTTCTTCTGAATACATTGAGGGACAGAATCAAGAGGATCTTCGAAAGACATTCAGACAGTGTGGAGCAGCTCCAAGAGGAGGCACTGGCAACATTTGATCATTTTCAGGATCCTTTCTCTATTATGGCCACCACATACATGCAGGACAGCATCATCCAGGAGCTTTTTAACCCAGTTAAACCAGAGGAGACGGTGATGTCTCAAAGGGTTTGCAGAGTAAAGAAAGGACAATCAAGGGTTCTTGCGATCAGAAACAAAAAGTTTTTACTATATTCCAGAATTTTGGATATGATCACCACAGAGCTGCCACAAAGATGATTTTTTGTATGATATTACTGATGGGAGCCTTTTCAAATCCCACCCACTGCTTTCAGTAAAACCTTCTGCTTTGCAATTGATTTTATATACTGATGAAATAGAGATATGCAATCCCCTGAGGTCACACGCATCCGTAAATAAATTACTGATGCTTTATTATACTTTAGGAAATATAGACCCCAAGTTTAGGTCAATCAGACTCCTTGCTATAGCAAAAGCTAATGATATTGACGACTGTGGTGTGGATGTTGTGTTGCAAAAAATCAATGAAGACTTACAGCTGCTTTATAATGGTGTCCAAATCCAAACCCAGAATGGTGAAATGGATTTATTTGGTGGTGTAGTTTCAGTATGTGGTGACACACTTGCACAACACAAGCTTGCTGGTTTCAAGGAAGGAGTTGGTTTTGCCTACAGTAAGTGTAGGCATTGCGAATGTACCTTTGAAGAAATGCAAAGGAATTTTGACGAAAAAAGTTTCACCAAAAGGACGCTGGAAAAACAGTGCCTTGAAATAGAAAGGGCAAGCACCGAATTCTTGAAATCAGCTCTCAAAACAACCTATGGAGTTAACAGAAGAAGCAAGTTGCTTGATTTTCCAGCCTTTGACCTTATTGAGCAAACTCCACAGGATATAATGCACATCATTCTTGAGGGTGTTGCACCCACGGAAATTAAATGCATTTTAAAATACCTTGATCTTTCTGGACAAATGGAGTTGGACATGTTCGATTCAGCCATGCAGAGTTTTCCTTATTCATCAATAGACATTCGTGATGTGTCAGTACTTTGGCATCTAATGATAACAAACTTACACAGACCTCTGGTCAAATGCTAATATAGTTGAAGATCATTCCTTTTCTGTTAAACGGTATTGAAAAAAGTGAATATGTTCAGTTTGTTTTGGACTTAGAGATAGTTCAGATACTTTTTATATTTTTTACTGAAATATATATATATATATATATATATATATATATATATATATATATATATATTTTTTTTTTTTTTTTTTTTTTTTTTTTTACTGGGTTGTAAATGTGTTGATGTTGACCAGTATTTGAAATAAATAATGCTAACAATTCTTGAGTGTTATTGAGCATTTTTTACTGGGCAACCTTAAAACAAGTTTTTAAAGCTAAAAAAAGTCTTAAAAGATACAAAGCTGGCCTCAAACGATGTCTCTGACATTAATTTAGCTTGATTTGCAGGTAAAATAACTATCTTTAAAATTTAATAACTAAGTAAGAAAAAAAAGATTAATAATCTTAAAACAATCTGAATAATCTTAGACAAACTGATCTTACATAGTATTTTATTCTCAAAATAAGATCAATAAGATTTTACGGCTAGATATAAGATTGCAAATCTTAGCTAGATCAGGAGTTTTTGCAGCGCTCTCTGAATTTCCCTGAATCATCTCCAGAGCTCCCTGAATCTTCAGCGCTCCCTGAATCATCTCCAGCGCTCCCTGAATCATCTCCAACGCTCCCTGAATCTCCAGCGCTCCCTGAATCATCTCCAGCGCTCCCTGAATCATCTCCAGCGCTCCCTGAATCTCCAGCGCTCCCTGAATCATCTCCAGCGCTCCCTGAATCTCCAGTGCTCCCTGAATCATCTCCAGAGCTCCCTGAATCTCCAGCGCTCCCAGCGCTCCCTGAATCATCTCCAGAGCTCTCTGAATCTCCCTGAATCTCCAGAGCTCTGAATCTCCAGAGCTCTCTGAATCTCCAGCGCTCCCTGAATCATCTCCAGAGCTCCCTGAATCTCCAGCGCTCCCTGAATCATCTCCAGAGCTCTCTGAATCTCCCTGAATCTCCAGAGCTCTGAATCTCCTGCGCTCCCAGCGCTCTCTGAATCATCTCCAGAGCTGCCGCCGCCTGAGCCAGGCTATGGGGTGAATCTCCTCATTAAAGGGGGTGGGGGGGGGGTCCAGATGGGGTATGGGGACAGGGACCACGACGCCCTCAACTCCGCCCTGGCCGCCTGAGAGCCCGGCCATGCCTTGGTCACCACACTTGGCTCCGCCCTTGACTCCGCCTTGGACTTCACCCTGGCCACCGGAGATCCCGGATACACCCTGGAGGTCACCTGACCTGCCTGCTCCAGTCCACAACCTCCAGGGTGTCCGCCCTGCCTCCCTGTTGGTAATCTCTTAGGCCGCCCCTTCCGGGAGGGGACGGTAATGTTACTGTTTTGGACTAATTTGTTGTCATGTCTCACATGTGCTTTTTGTTTTGTTTTTTTCCCGCTACTCATTTGTTTCATCATCATCAGCTGTGTCTTGTTAATTACCTCGTTTCTCCCTGTGTTTGCTAACCCATGTGTTTTCCCTCAGTCCTTGTTCCTTCTCGTTTGTGTATAGATGTGTTTTTGGTTCTGTTTTCCCTAGTTTTTCCTCTTCTCTGCGCTTCCCTGGGCAGCACGTCACGCAACACATATAGCACATTCTGAACCAGGGCCGGTTCTAGATATTTGGAGGCTCAAGGCAAAATTTATGTCGGAGGCCCCCACTCCACACCCCTACTAATAAAAAACACTGAAAACAAATATTATTTCTTACCTTTTTATTTAACATCTGTTATTAAAAATTGTTTATTTTATTTTTATATGTCCATATTGACTAAGTTAATCTCTTATTTGTCTGTTGGGGATGCTATCATGTTTTTTGTTTTGTTTTTTCAGTAATTTATTTACAGTAGCCAAACACACTATGCAGGGCTACAGTAAAATGAAAGAAAAGGAAAACTGCTTCAGTAAATAAACATCATTCCTAAATCATTTTTTGGACAGGATTTCCCCCTCCAATTCATTTATTGCAGTGGCATAATATACCTCAAATATATACTATACACTCTTCAAAATAAAGGTTCCAAAAGGGAGTTTTTACAGTGATGCCATAAAAAACCACTTTTGGTTCTCCATTGAATCTTTTAGTGAACCGTTCTTAATGGAACCTATTTTTTTTCTTAGTGTGAAGAACATTCTAAAACAATCTAAATCAACTTTTTTCCACAGTAAAGAAGCTGTTATGGAAAGGTTCCATGGATTTTAAATGTTTTTCATGTAACCACTGATTCCAATAAAGAACCTTTATTTTTAAGAGTGTATCAGCCTACACAAATCAACTGCTAGTGAAAGAGACAAACTGCAGAAACTCTTAATTACTTCATAAAATGTTATGCTTATTTTTCATTAAATATAACAACAATATTTATGTTTTGAAAACTGAAATTAAGTATTATGTTAGAGCAGTACTGTAAACAGCAGAATTTAAAAGATACAGAGGTACTTTTTTGAAACATTAAAAAATACTCTAGTTCTGAAATGTTCCAGCTCTTTGACTTGGAATGCAAACTTTGCTCTTACTTCAGTATCTTGCTAGTTGGCTCCCGACACGATGTCATTCATTGTGCACAAATTCAAAGAGTCTTAACGGTCTGGACGTGTCAACGGCACTCGCACTCTTTTTCATTTTTTTTTCATTTTTCATCATTTAGCAGACGCTTTTATCCAAAGCGACTTACAAGGGGAGCAATTAGGGGTTAGGTGTCTTGCTCAAGGGCACTTTAGTCATAGTATCGAAGGTGGAGAGAGTGCTGTTTATTCACAATCCCCACTTTCAATTCCTGCCGGCGTGGGAATCGAACCGGCAACTTTCAGATTACAAGCCCGACTCCCTCACCACTAGGCCACGACTCTTTTAAACTCTTTTAAACTCATAAACCGATAAATGCTCTATCCAGAGATGACGTGATTGACAGAACACGTTTATTTTTAGAATACATTAGAATCAATCCAAAAGAGATGATGACACCTCGCACACCTACATTACAAACTGCACTTCTTTGCGAGCCTGCATTTTCGTACCTTTTTTTTCATATATTCAGAAGGTGACACACTTTGTTACGGTGACAATTTCATTGCAGGTGAGAGTCACTGTCATTTCATCTACAGATGCATCTCAATAAATTAGAATGTCGTGGAAAAGTTCATTTATTTCAGTAATTCAACTCAAATTGTGAAACTTTTTTAATTAATTCAATGCACACAGACTGAAGTAGTTTAAGTCTTTGTTAAATGTGAGCCAAAATCACCACAATTAAAAGAACCAAACAAATCTCAACAAATTAGAATATGGTGACATACCAATCAACTAATCAACTCAAAACACCTGCAAAGGTTTCCTGAGCCTTCAAAATGGTCTCTCAGTTTGGTTCACTAGGCTACACAAAATTATGGGGAAGTCTGCTGAACTGACAGTTGTCCAGAAGAAAATCATTGACACCCTTCACAAGGAGGGTAAGCCACAGACATTCATTGCCAAAGAAGCTGGCTGTTCACAGAATGTTGTATCCACACATGTTTACAGAAAGTTGAGTCGTAGGAAAAAGTGTGGGAGAAAAAGATGCACAACCAACCGAGAGAACCACAGCCATATGAGGATTGTCAAAGCAAAAAGGATTCAAGAATTTGGGTGAACTTCACAAGGAATAGACTGAGGCTGGGGTCAAGGCATCAAGAGCCACCACACACAGACGTGTCAAGGAATTTGGCTACAGTTGTCGTATTCCTCTTGTTAAGCCACTCCTGAACCACAGACGACGTCAGAGGCGTCTTACCTGGGCTAAGGAGAAGAAGAACTGGACTGTAACCCAGTGGTCCAAAGTCCTCTTTTCAGATGAGAGCAAGTTTTGTATTTCATTTGGAAACCAATGTCCTAGAGTCTGGAGGAAGGGTGGAGAAGCTCATAGTCCAAGTTTCTTGAAGTCCAGTGTTACGTTTCCACAGTCTGTGATGATTTGGGGTGCAATGTCATCTGCTGGTGTTGGTCCATGGTGTTTTTTGAAAACCAAAGTCACTGCACCCGTTCACTAATAAATTTTGGAGCACTTCATGCTTCCTTCTGCTGACCAGCTTTTTGAAGATGCTGATTTCATTTTCCAGCAGGATTTGGCACCAGCGCACACTGTCAAAAGAACCAAAAGTTGGTTAAATGACCATGGTGTTGGTGTGCTTGACTGGCCAGCAAACTCACCAGACTTGAACCCCATAGAGAATCTATGGAGTATTGTCAAGAGGAAAATGAGAAACAAGAGACCAAAAAATGCAGATGACATAAGCCCACTGTCAAAGAAACCTGGGCTTCCATACCACCTCAGCAGTGCCACAAACTGATCCCCTCCATGCCACCCCGAAGTGAGGCAGTAATTAAAGCAAAAGGAGTCCCTACCAAGTATTGAGTGTATATATACAGTAGATGAACATACTTTCCAGAAGGCCAACAATTCACTAAAAAATGTTTTTTTTTTTTTTTTTTTTATTGGTCTTATGAAGTATTATGATTTGTTGAGATAGTGAATTGGTGGGTTTTTGTTAAATGTGAGGCAAAATCATCACTTAAAAGAACCAAAGACTTAAACTACTTCAGTCTGTGTGCATTGAATTTATTCAATACATACGTTTCACAATTTGAGTTGAAATACTGAAATAAATTAACTTTTCCACGACATTCTAATTTATTGAGATGCACCTATAGAAAAAGAGCCTAGTATTTTCTACCCTATGTTACGGTAATGGAGCCCCCTCCCCCATAACCGAGGCCCTAAGCAATTACATTCTCTGCCTATAGGCAGCGCCGGCCCTGTTCTGAACCCTACATCTGTTTTATCAGAAAAAACAGTTTTGTCCACTGTCAAGGCTTCGCTAGTTCACTTTTAGTTCACGGTTACAGCAGAAACCGACAAGCACCCTTGTTGTTTGGGTACAGAAACCTATAGGTCCGTTTTAGCGAATCGGCGCGCAGTACTTGACAAGGTGACAAGGCAGCTAGTCGCTTCAGAAACACACGCTAGCTGAGGGGAGTTTCGTCAAAGCTGACTAAAAATCATCGAGGATTTATAATTTGGACTCTTGCAAGTCCTTATAAACCATACACGTCTTACATGCTGAACCCTTGTTTATTCTTTTCCGTTTGTGTGCATGTCTGTTTGAGTGTGTTTTAAATACAATTACTTGATTTGGTTTAACTCAGAAACGTGAAATGTGGAGCTATCTGCTTTTGCTAAAAAAAAACACACGCACACATACACTTCTAATATATATAAAAAAGTATATTACAAAAAAGTAACTTACGAAATTAATAAAAACAACCCAACTGAAGTTTGGATGATTTTACTTGGAATCCACAGTAAAAAGCATAACAACAACAAAAAACATGATTTGTGAGAATTAATAAAAACAGAGTTATCTGTTTTTGCAAATGAACTCTTCTGTAAATATAGAAAAGTTGCCATGGCTACTTTGACAAGTGTATGGTGTTGGAGTAGCAGAGGTTAATTTGTCAGTTGTCACACAACGAGCGAGAAAGGTTGACATGGAGCATGCTAAATCTTGAACTTCCTGGGATAAACAAAAAAAAACAAAAAAAGTCACAAAACAAAGTCTGAATACAACAGAGCTCACTTTTCAGAGATGGCGAGAAATGAATTTGAAATGTTGTAAAAGCGACACGGAGATACCATTTTATTAGGTAAGGTATTTTATTGAACAGATAAATTGCCGCATGAGTTAACTGTAAATCATTATCTGTTGTGAAGGGTCATTTCATTACGGTTGCTGTAGTGCTGTGCTGGAATTATCAAGGAAGTACCGTGTCTATTATTTGATAAAGCTACAGTAACGTCTTCAGGAAGATCATTTCCATCTACACTGGTTATGCCTCTTCAGTCTAGTAATACATGTTTTATGAGCAGTAGGACAATCATATTCATCCGCAGTCAAGCAGAACCAAAGAACAGGCAATTCTCCCTCAAACTGCATGCAGTTTTGTTTTTTTTAACGCTAGAGGGCCAAACGTTACATAATATACCTTTAATAATTTTCAATGACTAGATAAGCTGTTTTTTGAGTGAGCAGAAATGTACATTTTGTTTGTGATCAAAGTTTATTCTTTAAAAGTGAATAACTACATTTGTAGTGTTCTTATTACAATGCAATCTGCACTTTATCAAACGCATATATATGTAAACACATTAAAGAAATATAATCTACAGACATTCCTAATAAAATAAACATACATTTAAAATGTGTCTCCAAATATCTGTTATCGAGTTCTGCTATTGTGACAGTTGGTGAAAAAGAGGAAAATGTTTCCAAACGAAAACAAACAACCTTACATGAGTTTACAGTGCTTAAAGCTGTCCTAACTGACAGGAAGTGCAGGAAATTCAAACAGTCTCGAGCGACCACACAAACACACATGTGACTTTATGTTGGTTTTGCTGACGAAGAAAACAAAAAAACCTATTTGTAGAGTAAATTATGACAATGAAGAACAAGCAACCAATGGAATGTGATTATCATCAAAGCCATGTGATAAACAAATCTGATATCTGACTTTGGCTGTTGCATAAATACAAAAAGAACAAATTGGAAGTGCAATAAAGGAAATGCATCAAAAGGTGATCCGAGGTCTTATCCTCATCATCATTGTCATAATCTGGAAGTCCAAAAGACAGTGAGAATAAAAGCACCAAGTGACAGAAAAAAAACACATGGGAAAACAGGTTGTCTTCTATTCTTCTTCTTCCTCCTCCTCCTCCTCCTCCTCCTCCTCTCCTCCCATCACCTCTACGATGAGTTCGGCGGTGCAGATGGCCTCCCCGACGCTGTTCATGGCCTTGCAGGTGTACTTTGCGTCATCATCACCGTTGACCTCAGAAATGACCAGACTGCAGTTTCCATCTTCATCATAATCGATCTGAAAATGGCGCGTCTCTTTTATTGGCTGGTCATCCTTATACCACACCACCTCTGGGTCAGGATAACCTGTTTGTACACAATAAAAATAAAAATATTAAATAAAATATATGAATATGAAACAAAATATATCACTTGAAACAAAATGCACAAATACTAAAAGATCCTAATTATTACCTTATTACTACTGTGAGAAGAATGAGGTCAAAAGGTTTTTCTTAAGCAAGGATGCATTAAATTGATCAAAAGTGACAGTAAAGTAATAATAATAATATCAGTCACGCCACAAATCATGTACTCACGCAGTGAAAAATACATTGCGTAGTAATGAGGACACTGATAACGTGTCGACAGACGGAGCAGGTTACTTTTGATTTGAAACAAAGTTTCAAATTTGAGAAGTTTAAACAATAAATAGCGTCTAGTGTCTCTTTAATGTGTCGTCAACCGATCATCTCTTCATACTAGTTCATTTATAGCATCAAACATGAATGAACATCAGAAGGAACGTTATTTCAAGCGTGGAAAGACGTGAGTACACACAATTTTTCAAGTTCAAGTTCACCAACGTTAATCTACTAACTCCCCTGACTGCTTTGTAGGACAAAATGGCAGATTCGGGGTTATGATTGGTCAGATCGCCTGTCAATCAAACTCCCAGCGAAGGGTCAATTAACACTTTCAGATGCCCAGAAGGGCACTAAAACATATTTAAAACAGTTCATGTGAGTACAGTGGTTCATCCTTAAAATTATAAAGCAACGAGAATACTTTTTGTGTGCCAAAAAACCAAAATAACGATTTTTCAGCAATGTCTAGTGATGGCCAATTTCAAAACACTGCTTCATGCAAAAAATCTTTTTTTTTCCGAATGACAGAACAAATGACAATTAATGACAGAATTTTTATTTTTGGGTGAACTAACCCTTTAAGTTTCATAAGTAAATGCTATTCATAACATTTATGGAACAGGAAAAGTGGTTGTGGGTTGTTGGTAAACATGTTAATGCTGTATTAAATCATATTTAAAACTGTAATTTTATTTTACACCACATTTAATCAATGCACCACATTTTACCCATAGATTGTTTCAGCAGTATGTAACCATATTATTTTACCTTCAATTTTGCAGTCGAATCTAGCAGCGCTGCCCTCCACCACCTCGACGTCTTTAATAACAGTGCTGAACGTGGGTTTCATTAGAGTCTTCACCTCCAATTCAGCAGAAAATTGTTTATCCTCTGCTATGACAGATAAGCAGGACAAAGATTTTGGACATGTATAATAATGTTAAAGACTTTAAATGAACATTTACTAACTCATTTATTCAGTAATAAAGACAGTTTTGAAAAAAGAAAGATTTTTATACGAGTAGTGCAGTACATCACTTTTCAGACAACACATACTGTATGATAACACATTTTGCTTTTTTTTCCTCATCAAAGACAGCCTAACTTTTGAAACTTTTGAGTGTAAAAAACAAAACAAAACAAAAAAATGAATAGTCATTTTAAAAAAATACACATTTTCAATACGCACACTTCATCACAAGTGCTGACTGTGTTAAAGAAAACAACTCTGTAACTCCAGCTCTTAAACTGTGGTTAGAAGCATAGTTTCTTGTTAAATGATACGTGGACTTAAATAGGTCATGCTTTTGGGCACAATAAGCAAGCTTTATTTTTTGCTTAAGCAATAAAGATTCAGTACATTCTATATATACACAGTAAAAACCCCAGAGTTAAATCAACTCTGCTCAGATAACATTTGGTCCCTCTCTAAATAGTGTTAAAGTAACACTGAAGCAGAGTTAAAGTTAATGAGATAATTAAGCAATTAATTAAGTGATGATTGAACATTAATGATGAACACCTGCTGTTAACAAGCAGAATCACTGAAGAAAAGAGAAACACAAGAACAACAACTGACTTCAGCCACAGTCTTAGATGAAATCAACTGAAGATAAAAGACATTCAATCTCTAAAGATCTGATTAAAACATGTGATTCACTTATTACTGGCCAGACTGGCTTTATTTCTGTCAGACATCTACAGAAGCTCTTATGAGAACCAAAAAAGGTTTAGATGTTGGGGTTTTATTGGTCAAAAAATAATGCCACCATCATGGTGGTCAGGGTTTGTTTTAGTTGGGATCTTTACCCTTTTACATCTTTAAAACAACTTATGTTTGCGCATCTGCAATAGTGTTTCATAACAAACACTTGTACAGTGCTGAATCAGAAGACTGAAGGAACAGATTAGCTTGAATGCTTTGCTTGCAGTTTGTTTCAAGTGAACATTATAAAAAGGTCTTTTTCTCTTCGGTGTTCAGTTATTGCAGAAATGAAAAAAGATACATAACACAAATGCCACCATAATGCTTCAATGCTAAAAAAAAAAAAAAGAGCCACTATGAACACTCAGTCTTATATATGAGCATATAACATACAATCCTCAACAGTGGTGACAATAATTATTTATACTGCAATGCATGATGGGAGTTTTGTCCTATGGTGATATCCAGCATAAATTGCAGCGTGAAGCGTTTTTTTATCACCATTGTTGAGATTCATATGCTGATTCTTGATGTCTGTGTGTGTCGAAGTGATGCAGTAGTTAAAAAAATGAAATGTGTGGTATGGTTTTAAAATGGTTCAATATTTGTTTGCTGTAACACTTTCTACTCATATTGTGGTTTCACAGGCAAAACCAAAATGTATAAATAAATGTGTAATTAATAGCTTTGGATGCAACTTCACAATGATTAAACCATCATATAAAAGCAGCTAATATCTGCACTTGGTAAAATAGTGATCTCACTACTTCACAACAAGTCATGCATCATTACAGAGAGAAATCTAACACAATAAAAGAAGGGTCAAGAGCCCAACTAAAGCAAACTCTGATCTCCATGATGGTGGTGTCATTTTTTATTTTATATTATTTTTCTTGACCAATAAAACATCTAAACCTGTAGGCATGTGAAAATAAAGTCAGTCCTGTCAGTAATGAGTGAATCTGGTAATGCTGTTTGTGGAGTTGAATAATCAGATCTTCAGAGATTGAAGGTCTTTTATCTTCAGTTGATTTCATCCAAGGCTGTGGCTGAAGTCAGTTGTAGTTCTTGTGTTTCTCTTTTCTTCAGTGATTCTGCTTGTTAACAGCAGGTGTTCATCATTAATGTTCAATCATCACTTAATTAATTACTTAATTACCTCATTAACTTTAACTTTGCTTCAGTGTTACTTTAACACTATTTAGAGAGGGACCAAATGTTATCTGAGCAGAGTTGATTTAACTTCGGGGTTTTTACTGTGTATCTTTCATTCTATTTAAATATTTATATACATTTTAATATTTTAGCATGTTATTCAATCAATGCCATTTTTGAAGGGTGCGCATGTGTGTAAATTGAGCAAGAGAATTTGGAGCATATAATGTATAAGGGAACCCATGAGGAATCAAACATCAAATAAATCAAAATGACATGGAACAAAAACAGTGAAGTAGTCATTAGGTGTCATGTTCATTACAGTAGAATTGATTAATCAGCAGAAGTTATTACTTCTCCACCTGTCCATAATTTCATGAATAACAGTCCTATATTGTTGAACCAATGTGGTTCAAATGAAAGAAATGCATGTTACTACAGTTTCGGGAAACATTTTAAGCTGATTGGTTAGTTAACCATACATCACACTATGGTAGTTAATCAACAAGTTACATCATTGTACAGGAAACACACACCTGTTTAGTTCCTGTCTCAATGAAGCACCTCCTCCTGAAAAGCACAATGTGCTCTAACTGGGCAGCTGGACCAGTGTGTTGTGATTGGTCAACCGCTTTGAGCATGTTTTGGAAATATCACGGCCGTTACTATAACCGGATTAGATTCAGAGAGGAAAAACAGCGTCTCCTTCACATGGCGACAACACACTACTAATGCAACCAGACCCTGCCCCTTTAATTTGCCTTGGGTGGGAATTATTTAAATAAGGAATATTGTGACGTGTTTGTTCCCAGAAGAAAACTCAGGAGTTCCGAAACAGTGTGCACTGATATACAGAATAACTCCTGCTGGAGTGACTTTGCGAACTGTTTTCATGCTCAAACAGCAACATTACACACTAAAGAATGTAAGATGTGAAAACGTCTCAGGTTACGCATGTAACCATGGTTCCTTGAGAAGGGAATGAGACGCTGTGTCATAGTTTTGATGCAATGGGAACGCCTCTGCGTGAATATGTCGTGAAGCATGTGTAAAATCAGTCCAATGACGTGACAGAACGTCATAGGTGGGTGACGTCATTGACCAGGAAACTATAAAGCATACCCAGACCAGATAGTGTTAGCTTCTGGAAAGGCTAAAGTAATACGATCACAGGTACGCAGGGAGTATGGCTACGCAACGCAGCGTCTCGTTCCCTTCTCAGGGAACCATGGTTATATGCGTAACCTGAGATGTTCCCTTTCAAGGGAACTCGCGCTGCGTCATAGTTTTGACGAAATGGGAATGTTAATATCCACTCCGCAATGCTAACAAGTGCCTGTCTGTGTTAAACCATTTTGTGCACACTTCGAAGAAAGTAGACCCCAAGTCTAGGTTATAAAACCATACAAATGTATTGGGGGAAGACCACCTCGCAGCATCACATACATCCTGGAGGGAGAATCCTGACAATAATGCTTTTGAAGCAGCCATACTCCTAGTTGAATGGGCTCGGACCACCAAAGGTGAGGAATGGCCGGCCGACTTGAAGGCGAGAGATAGCTTCTACAATCCAATTGCTCATTCTCTGCTTAGATGCAGGGCACCCTTTCCTCTGTGATCCAAAACAGACAAACAGTTGATCAGATTTCCCCCAGAGGGAAGCTCTGTGGACATATGCATCTAGAGCCCTAACAGGACAAAGCAGATGAAGTTTTTCCTGGTCTGGAGTGCTGAAAGGGGGAGGACAGAAGGCCTGTAGTGTGACAGTTTCAGGCACAATAGTGGGAACTTTAGTAATATACCCTGGTGGAGAAAAGCTTTGACCATTCCTGGAGCAAAGTCTACACAAGATGGAGAAACCGATAGGGCTTGCAGGTCTCCAATTCTCTTAAGAGAAGTAATAGCAAGGAGGATAAGAACTTTCAGAGTAAGAATTTTTTCAGCTACTTCCTCGATGGGCTCAAAGGGAGCCAAGGACAGGCCTTCCAATACAATAGCCAGATCCCATGATGGTACTCTTGAATGAACTGCAGGCCTCAGCCTCAAAGTGCCACGAAAGAAACAAGCTACTAAAGGGTCTCTGCCAACCGACATACCACCCACAGGAGTGTGGTAGGTCGAAAAAGCCGCCACATACACCTTTAAGGTGGAAGGAGATAACCCTGCAGAAAAACGTTCCTGCAAAAACTCCAACACTGTACAAACTGGGCAATTAACTGGATCTTGTTGCTGATTCTTGCAATAGAAACAGAAACGTTTCCATTTTAGAGTGTAGAGTTTCCTCGTAGAAGGGGCTCTGGATTGAAGGATGGTCTCTACAACCTCGGTTGAGAGACCTGCATTTCTGAACTGGGCCTCCTCAGAGGCCAAGCCCACAATTTCCACAGCTCTGGGTGTGGATGGAAGATTGACCCCATCGCCTGAGATAGAAGGTCCACCCTGACAGAAATTTCCAGAGGATGATCGTTGAGGAGCGCTATCAGGTCCAAAAACCACACTCGGCCCGGCCAGAACGGGGCTATCAGCAACAGACTGACCCCGTCCCAGCGAACCCACTCTGGAACCGCTGGGAGCAGAGCGATAGGGGGAAGGGCGTACAGACGCAGCCTCGGCCACGTCTGCACAATAGCGTTCAACTCCAGAGCGGCTGGATGTGTTAGAGAAAACCATAGCGGACAGTGAGTTGACTCCTGGGACGCACAGAGATCCATTTCCGCCTGACTAAACTGCTCCCAAAGAGACTTCACCACATCTGGAGGAAGCCTCCATTCCCCAGGCTTGGGCCCTTGCCTCAACAGCACATCTGACCCCTGATTCATTGACCCTGGGATGTACATAGCCTCAAAGATAACAGCTTTCTCTGGGCCTACAGGAGGATATGATGTGCCAGTTTGCAAAGCAGGCGAGATCTCAATCCCCCTTGATGATTTATATATGCCACCACTGCTGTGTTGTCCGAGCGGACTAAAACATGGTGCCCTCTGAGGTCTGGAAGGAAGTGCCTTAGTGCTAGAAACACCGCCTTCATCTCTAGTCCGTTTATGTGCCAGTAGAGATGATGGTCCTTCCACAGACCTCGTACTGAGCGTCCTTCCAGGATTGCTCTCCAACCCGTGAGAGAGGCATCTGTCATTAGAACTAAGCGACGACAAGAAGCCCCTAACAATGGACCTTGGAACAGGAACCAGCGATTCTTCCACATGTCCAAGGCACGAAGGCATCACTGCGTGACCTTGATCATGCGAAATGGGTTCCCCTTCGGGAAAAACCCTCAGGTCCTGAGCCATCACTGCAAAGGTCTCATGTACAGCAGGCCAAAAGGTATCACGTTGGACGCTGCTGCCATGAGCCCTAACAATCTCTGAAACTGTTTCACAGTGATGGCCTGGCCTAGCTTTACCTTGTTTACCGCTACAAGTATTGACTCGATACAAGCAGGGGAAAGAACTGTCTTCATCAACACTGAGTCCCATACTACTCCTAAAAAAGTGCCCTTCTGAGCTGGAATGAGCACACTTTTCTTGGAATTGAGCCTTAACCCCAGTTTCTTGATGTGGCTGAGAACGACATCTCGATGTCGAACCACGATCTGTTCGGACTGAGCTAAAATGAGCCAGTCGTCTATGTAGTTCAATACGCGAATGCCCTGGAGTCACAACGGAGCCAGAGCTGCATCCACACATTTTGTTAACGTTGACAATGCTAGGCAAAATGGAAGAACCCGATACTGGTACACTTCGCCCCCGAAAGCGAACCTCAGGAACTTCCTGTGTTGAGGAAGAATGGAAATGTGGAAGTAAGCGTCCTTTAAATCTATCGTGACAAACCAGTCCTCGGACCTGATCTGAGACACGATTTGCTTGACTGTCAGCATCTTGAACTAATTTGCTCACTGAACGATTTAGCAGACGTAGATCTAAAATCGAACGTAACCCCCCATCCTTCTTCGGAACTATGAAATAACGGCTGTAAAACCCTGATTTTCTGTCTGAAAGAGGAACATGTTCTATGGCCTCCTTCTCCAGCAGAGCTTTCACTTCTTGTTCCATTACCAGAGCCTGCTCGGGACCCACTACAGTGAATAGGACCCCATTGAAACCAGGTGACGCCCATGGCGTCAGGACTTCTTCGCCGTAGCCTTCTTCCAGATGAGAACGGTCCTCAGATCCGCTCTACCCGAAGTCGGCTTAGGCTGAGACTATCGGCCCGTTCCCCAGTTATTTTGAGGAGGAGCCCAGGTGGCAACACTCTGCTTTTGTTGCGTTCTGTAAGAGGAGCTTGTACTTGTACTTGTACTTTTTGCTGCCCCCGCCCAGCAGCAGCAGGGACATGAGAAGTTTTTAATGGAAGAAACTTTGAATAAACTGCAGCTTGCTTCCTTGACTCTTGAAACATTCCAACAACTGTTGTTACAGCGTCACCGAAGAGGCCAGTGGGGGAAACGGGGGCATCAAGGAGAAAACTTTTCTCACATTCCTTGATGCCTGACAAATTAAGCCACAAATGCCTCTCCGTGGCTGTCTCCTTGGTGGCCCGGAGAGACAAATCTGTGGCTCAACACAGTTCTTTGATCGTGTCAGCCTGACCTGCCACAGAATAAGATTTGCCCATCAACGCTGATGTAGTGCGAACTGTTTTTGTGGGTAGCGCCTGGGCTGTAAGAGACGACGCTGTTCCAGGAGAGACATAACTAGCCAGCTTCTCTTCCACCTTTGGCATCGTCCCATAACCATTAGTCTTGCCTACTAATATATTAGAGTAATTAGATGTAGTCAGTGAATATACTCTATATGAGACCGGTTTATTCCATGACTTCGACACCTCAGTGTGAACATCACGGAAAAATAAGCCCCGGCGCAGAGACTGTGCACGAGAAGGGAGAAATCTTTCGTCTAGCAGGCTTCTCTGCCGCACTTCATGTGTCTCGGCTGGCCATTTAATCTTTAACTTGGACACAACACGAGTTATAACCTCCATAAGCTCCTCATATGCTGGCGTGTGGGGTGGCAAATCCTCCACATCACCAGGGATCCATGCTCACCACATCCAATTCCTCAGAACCAGACAGGTGAAGCACGGGACAGAAGAAACCGCAGCGCGGGCTTCCAAATCCCGAGAGAAAGTACTGGATCTAGTGGGTGAGATAGGGCAGGACCCGTCTCTAACCCCTCCACGAAATCCATCTGCGATCCTCACCATTGCAGCCGTTGCTGTGCCTCAGCAGCAGCGGGACCAGAACCGCGAAGAACACTTGCAAGATCACTTCCCTTTAAAGTATCTGGCAGGAGCGGAGCGTCTTCAGGGAAAGACTCTCGTAGTGCTCGCAACCAGCCCCCTCGAGGACTGCCCGAGCATGCTCCGCTCCCAAACAAACAACGCACAAATCGCGTGTATCCCCATCCGAAATATAGCGAGGACAGGGAGGAACACAAGGTTTGAATTGTTTGCTCGCCTTAATAGTGCTTGATGCAACAAAGACAACAACAATAAAAAGGACTGACAGTCACACAGATCACATACTGAAGACACAGAAGCTAACACTATCTGGGCTTGGTATGCTTTATAGTTTCCTGGTCAATGACGTCACCTGCCTATGACGTTCTGTCACGCCATTGGACTGATTTTACATGTGCTCCACGACGCATTCATGCAGAGGCGTTCCCATTGCATCAAAACTATGACGCACCGCAAGTTCCCTTGAGAGGGAAAGCATAATATGGCCTCTTTGAAACAATTCACTGGCTGAGTCACTATTAGTCATTTAGTTAAGGGTAGGTCAGACAGAAAAGTTCTACCTTCACTGGGGGAACCCTTTTTGGCATGAACGCCTGCCATCAACGCCATGTTAGACAGTCGACCAATAGCTCGTACCGCGTGCCCTGTTTTCTGGAGAAGAGAGTGCAATCAGTTATCTTTTTTTTTTTTTGCACAAAGACATCAGTAACAGAACTATATGATAACAAACACACTGCGAGAAGATCTTGAGCTCATTGTAATCAGACTTTCAATAACACCAAAAAACCAACATTTTAACATTTTATCTCACATTATGATCATTATAGACCCCAACCTGCCACTTTCTTCTCAGAATATACTTCTTCATCCTCTCTTTAGAAAGCTTCTTGGCCTCCATGATGGTGGTGTCCTGTTTCAGCCATGGGTGCTGAAAACACTGATCGCAGGTTAGACGGGCTCTGCAGACAAAACAATACAGACACTGATCTGCTGAGAGAAAAAGCTATGAGAAGAAATAAATTGTGAAAAAGAAAATGTGTAGTCTCTGACAAAGAACTGAATGTCAGAGAGCACTGATGCATCGTGCAAGACAGAGGAAATGATGTAAATCAGACATTTAAAATGACTCACCATATAAGGCAACAAATATACTTTAAAGTATTTTCTGAATAAGAATTTGGCGTTGTGGAAGTGAAGCAGAGATTTCCACTCACTTCATGTCTTTCTTCAGCAGGTTACTGATAAAGTCTTTGGCCTCGTCTGAGATCTCATCAAATGCCTCGTCTTCAAAGTCCCACGTCGCTGAGGTCACATTAGACAGCGTCTCATTATCATTGTCCCCCATGAAGGGAGACAAACCACTGACGCTAAAGACAACAAGAAACAATGAAATAAAATAAGTAGAGCTATAAAAATTGTCACACAAATGTGACAGGAAAAAAAAACTTAAGTTGCTTTAGTCCAGTTAGGGTTCATCCTGAAATATTACTAACAATATCAAAGTCATTTGTACCATGACCTGAAGGTGGACATTTTTACAATTATACTAAAAGGCCTTTTACTTGATGCTTGATGCCCAAACACTGGGGAACTGAGGAGATCACAGAGAAACACAAGATAATCTACGTATCCGTTAAGATACTGTAACACTCTTATCACACATAATATATATAAAAATCAGATAGCTTATAAAACAAACAACAACAATAACAAAAACACTATAAAGACTACACTGTTATGATGGATTCTTAACAGAAGTACACTTTTGAAAGGTGCACTTTGTAATAATGTCAAATAAAAAATGTTTTAATTTTTTTTTAAAAAGTACATTTTAAATCATTAGGTTTTAATAATCTTTTGTCATCATTAAAGAAGTACACTTATTTTGATGTGTTGACTAACATACTAAAACATGTACTTGATTATAATTTAGTGTGCACAGAAAATGGGGAAAAAATCCATAGGTCATAATGGAGGTGAAAAGAATAAAACTACTGTCTTCTGTAGAGCTGCTTTACAGCAAAATGTGAAATTGTCTCATATTTGATGAAGTTTGCATCATTGATTATTATTTTCCTGTTTATAACTATGAAGCTGCTTTGAAACAATCTGTATTGTATAAAGCGGTATATAAACAAGTGTGACTTGACTTGTGTACTCACAGGATGTAGCAGATAACTCCTATACTCCACATGTCTGTAGCGTAACTGATGGCCTCATAATTAATCACCTCTGGAGCCACAAACTCTGGGGTGCCAAAAAGGACTTTAAGAGATCCAGCATTCTCTACAGCAATACATAAAACAATTCATGATTCAGCTTTAAAACAATATGTGATATTTTAAATAAGCAAATGACTTAAATTGCTTCTCAGTTGAAATTATAAGTGAATAGCATCGGAAAATGTCATTTATATACAGACTGTGCATTATCATCAGTAAGTCTTAAATAAATGAAAGTATACTAAATATAATATTTTTCTTATAGTAATTAATTATAATAATCTTAAAAAACAAAATAAAAAAAACGTTGCAATTACCCAGTCTGCGTGCCAGTCCAAAGTCAATTAGTTTGATTTTGCTGCCGGTCTTATTGACACACATGATGTTCTCAGGTTTGAGGTCCAGGTGGACGATGCCTTTCTTATGGATGAAATTTACTCCATCCACAATCTGGAGCATGTATTTGATCACCTCTCTCTCTGTCAGCTCAAAGTCCTCATCTATTATCCGCTCAAACAGTTCCCCTCCAGAGATCCTAAGGAACAAAGTTCAGCCAATACACGAGACACTTTCAAATTAAAGTTTCAAACCCTGTAAGAGTTGATCCATGAACTCTCCTTCATCAAGACACTTTCTGTTAAAACAATTATTATATATATATATATATATATATATATATATATATATATATATATATATATATATATATATATATATATATAATATAGGGTATACTTGCAAAAATGATAAAACTGCTTTTCAAATCATTAATACTTGGGGTAATGTTCTGTTGTGAGTTGATTACAGGCTCGGTATATTAATTTTTGAGTCAAATAACTGAGCCATTGTAAGGAGAAATATAAAACAGTCCCATTTCCATTCTCTCATCTGAGAACTACAATTATAAATTTGACCCCCGGTTTCACAGACAAGGTTTAAGCCTAGTCCCAGACTAAAACGCATGTTTGAGCTGTTTTTACTGAAAGCAACTTCCACTGACATATCTTAAAATATGTCAGTGCAACTGTTTTGTTTCAAGATGCACACCAGTAATGTTTTTTTTGTTTCTAAGGCACGTTTATAAAAGCTACTTAAATGTCTTAATCTAAGGCCTAATCCTGTCTTAATCAAAGCTCTGTCTGTGAAACCAGGCTTAAAACCCATAAAACACATATCTACTTACATTTCCAGCACCATTACGATGTCTGTCTTTGCCTCAAAAGCATCGACACACTGCACAAGCTTTGGGTGATGCAAGTCATTCATGATTGCAATTTCCTGTCTGACGTTTTCTTTTTCTTTGGCAGAATATGCTTTTATGAATTTCCCCGCCCAAACCTTTTTAGTGGACTTTTCTATCAGTTTGAAAACAGTCCCGAATTTCCCTCTGAAAACAAAAATAAAGGACAAAAAATAAATAAATAAAAGACTGATCAAAACAAAATGCAGCTTTTCTTTTAATTTTTTGTTATTAATGTTGTTGCAGGTTCCTTTATTCTACGATAATATCAAATTATTTACTCCATTTTCTTGATCTGCTGTCATACTCACGAGCCCATTCGTTCTTCCACATCATACAAGTCCTTCACTTTTACATCTGTCTTGATCGTCACATCTCTGTAGTCTGGTACCTTCTCTGTTTCTGTTGTGAAAAGACAGGAAATATTCAGGAAATATTCCTTTTATTCTGGATTGTCAATAGTCATGTTTCAATATGTAACACTTTTTTTTTTAAACTTAAAATGAATCTTTGAAAACCCTCAGTAGATATTCTTTTTGAAAACCTTCCTTTACATTTTTTTCTCAGACACTTTGGCACAGTCTGAAACTGTAAGCTCAATTGTCCTAACTGTTTGCTAGAACATCAGAACTCTATAGCATGTTTGCAAAATGTAGTTACTCACCCAAAACATTTAATTCATGCTTCAAAACCTAGGTTTGTCAAGCCGAAAGTTCTGGTGTCTCTTGTGAAGCTTTTTAGATACAGTAGGTAAACATTTACTAAGAAAAGTCAATACTGTAGTACACAAAAAGAAAACGTACATTTGGATTGACACTCACCCAAAACATATGCAGTACATTTTTGTAGAAATGTTTTATATATAAACTAAAAAAGTCAATCATGTCTTCCCCTAACACCACCACCACACATTCTTATATATCTTCTTGTTGCTCTTCCATGGCAAGCAGCTATGAATTTTCAGTTCACGTGTAACACATTTCTACAAAAATAAATGTACTGTATTACTACAAATGTAACAGCTGCTGCTATTTAGTGTTGTGACATTTCTACATGTTAAAAAATAGTAGTGATTTGTGCTGGGCAAACTCCATATTCAGAGCCTATAGAAAATCATCCTACTCCTTTGAAATAGTTGCTTTATTTGTTGTACAGCCTGAAATCAAATCCCATTCCAAAAAAACTTTTTGCCTTACAACAAAAAAAGGCAAGGGTTCTGAAAATTAATTGAAAAAATTGAAAAAATAGAATGACAGGAAACGTCATCAGTCCTATGATTTAAAGAGGAGGTTGATTATGATTTCACTTTTTGTGTGTAATGTTGCTGTTAAAGCATAAACAACATCTGCAAAATAATGACGATAAAAGTTCAACGCAAAAGGAGATATTTTCTTTTAAAGAATTCTCTTTTTTTTAAGGACTTTAACAAAGGGCTGGTAGGGACTACAACAAGCATCTTCCTGGATTAGTGACATCGTTAACCCTAACATTTACATAAATCCTGCCTCCAAGAGTATGCAACAAAGAGGGCGGGGCCATGTTGGGCTGCTTTAGAGAAGAGGAAGAGTTGTTGTCATGCCGTCATTTTACGCCAGACTGCTTCACAAACGAGGGTCAATTCCACTCTGGATTTGCACAAATGATTAACATGGCAGCACATGCTAGTCGATGAGTTGAATCAACTACATAAATTTATCCAATAACTGTTCAGAAACATCCAGATGCATTCTAAAAGTTGTAACTACTTCCCGACTCTCTCCATCAGTGTCGAATCCGGTTTGAACAATGTAAGGCCGAACACAGTTACTGACAATCATCATTTTGGCTACGTGAGATTCTCCAGATTTGTTGTTGTTGATCCTCTTCTGGAAAGGGGGCCGGGAGCAGCAGCAACTCTTTTACATTTAAAGGGGCACACACAAAGATGGCGTGTTTTTGCTCACACCCAAATAGGGTCAAATTTGACGAGCTATAATAAATTATCTGTGGGGGATTTTGAGCTGACACTTATGAGACATATGTCACATCTTGTTTTATAGTATTATAGTAATACTCTGTAGAGCCACCTTTCGCTTTAATTACAGCCATTAATCTTTTTAGATATGTCTGTACTAGTTTTGCACACCTAGATTGGAGAATTATTGCCCATTATTCCTTGCAGATTTGCTGAAGTTCAGTCAAATTCAGTGGTGAGTGGCAATAGAATGCTCTCTTCAAGTCCATCCAAAGATTTTCAATCGGATTTAAGTCAGGGCTCTGACTTGGCCACTCAAGGACATTCACCTTTCTATCCTTAAGCCATTGCAGTGCTGTTTGGCTGTATGTTTAGGATCATTGTCGTGTTGGAAGGTGAATGACCTGCCCATCTTCTGCTGTCTAGCAGAGAGATGCAGGTTTTCCTCAAGAATTGTACTTGACAGCATCCATTTTCCCTTCAATCCTGACCAATCGCCAAGTCCCCGCTGAAGAGAAAACCCCCAACAACATAATGCTGCCACTACCATGCTTCATAGTAGGTATGGTGTGTGTTTTGGGTGGTGTGATGTGTTTGATTTTCGTCAAACGTAGCGCTTGGAGTTGAGTCCAAAAAGGTCAATTTTGGTCTCATCAGACCATAGCGCCTTTTGCCAGATGGCATCAGAGTCTTCCCGGTGTGCTTTTTCAGGAAAGTCTTCTTTCTTGCCACCCTGACATACAGGCCAGCTTTTTGTAAAGCTTGTGAGATAGTTGTCACGTGCACAGATTGACCAGTCCCAGCCATAAAGCCTGGTAAGTCCTTCAAAGTTGACTTTGGCCTCTTGGTAGTTTCTCTGATCAGTGTCCTCCTGGCTCCGTCATCCAGTTTGGACGGACGGCCTAATCTAGGCAATGTGTTGGTGGTGCCATATGATTTCCACTTCTTAATGATTCCATGAACAGTACTCAGAAAGATAGCTAAAGCCTTGGTAATGTTTTTGTAGCCTTCTCCTAACTTGTGCCTTCCTGCAACTTTATCCTGGAGGCCTTTTGAAAGCATTTTCCCATTCATGGTGAATTCTTTGCAGTGCCATGTACACAGTGAAATCTTCAATAAACACCTGTTTTTATTCTGAAGTAAACAAAACCATTACAATTGATCTCAGGTGGGGCAGTTAGCCTGGTGTTTGATCTGGAAGTTGATTTTTGTCAGGTTTTTAATGGTAGACTAAAAGGGGCTTATCACTTTACCAAACCAGGTATTTCAGAAATTAATTTTTAATAATCCACCAGAATGTTTTAAAATGTTATTTTCACTTTGATGATGAGGATTATAATGTGTACATACAGCTCAAAAAAAGTTACACTTAATTCATTTTATTTCTGAGGGTGCAATGTGACAAAAGGTAAAGATTTTCACAGGGTATGATGACTTTCTAGACACTGTATATGCTCTTAAATTTGATTGGTTGATTATTAAGATTGTGATTACTATTTTAAGACAATGCCAGGCTATTTGACAATTTTACAGACATTACAAACATTCCACGTCAGATTAACATGCATGTCTGACAGAATTTGATAACTAAATGCATCATTTTGCTTGTGATGATTTTGGTTGAGATTGACATTTAAATGTTTAATGTATGTTGAATCAGCAATTTTTATGAAATATTTCACAGAAAATGAACTATTTATGATGACATAAGACTTCTGAAAGTAATGTAATTTTTTAAAGGTTGTAATGTTTTTAATTATAGAATTTTATTTCGTCTCTTTGTCAATGACCGTGTTAAACTGTCAAACAAAATAAACTGACTCAACTGCTAGAAAGGTGTCATTTATGTTTTAAAAGGTTTTCCCTAAACTTTGAAATGGTCAGAAATTTGTTGCAATATTGATTCAACATTGCTCATGTCAACAGCAATGATGTAGAATCAATCATAATGTAACAATGATTCAATGGCTTTACCATTGATTTTTTGTTGAAATTTCACATTAATTGCTGGTGCAAAAGTGATATTAAACCAACATCACTTTGTAATGTGAATTCATTGCAATTAGCGTTGAAGCATCAACAGTGACTCAACATTGGTTCAATGATTACATGCTATCTGGGGAGTTTGCCAATTTCATTGAGAATCCACCAATCAGTTTCCATCAAAAAGCCATGTGCATTTAGTTATTGTGCAAATTGTAGACAATTAAATCAATAAGAAATTTGAATCTGACAAGACACTAATTCTTCAGTGATCTGAATTTATTCTTTTGAGAAAAAAAATTCTCATTTGAGAATTAAGCCAAAACGCTTAGGTCTGCCAAAACTGTAATAATTCAATGGTGCTTTACCTGATATCATCAGAAAATATCAGCACATGCAGTTTAAGAAGTATATTAAATATATATAAAATTCAACAAACATTACACATACCATCATCTGAGGGCTCAACTTCATCTTCCTTATTTCCTGTAAAATCAATAGACTGTTTTTACAACACATTTTGAACTGAAATAACTAAATTAAACAATCAATGCTTTATTCCTAATACAATACTATTGATGTCCAATAGGTGGCGCTCACCCTCTTCAGCCTCCGCTCCCACCTGCACCGGCTCACACTCAGCACTAGGCTCCCCAACACCATAAATATTTACAGCTCTCACTCGAAACTTGTACTGTCTGTCTGGAATTAGGTTCTGTACGTTATAAGAGGTGCTGTTACAGGACGCCAGATCTGTCCACTTCATATCCACAGAGTTCCACATCTCCAGGTTGTAGGAATGGACAGCACAGCCCCCATCGTATGTCGGCCCATACCAGGACAGTGTGAGGCTGGACTTACGGATGTCTGAGGCTGCTGGGACGCGGGCAGGAGGGTCAGGCTTATCTGCAAAGAAACAGATCCAAATTAAGGCTGAAGAGACATTGACATTGAGGTCAGATTAAAGTACAAGTGCACTACTTAATTGGCAAGATGACAGCCAGCATTTCAGCCTAGTCATTTTAGTCTTTACAGTAGGGCTGTCAAGTGATTAAAAATTTTAATCTAATTAATTTCATTACGTGCCATTTAATTATTCTAATTAATCGCAAATCACACATAAAATTTGGCTAAGAAATTACCCCCACAAGATCATTTAAAGTCATTATTGTTTTAAACAAAAAATGCATCAAATAGACATTACAAAAAGTATCTTTAAAAATAAGTATTTTATTTGATTCATCAAAAAATGTATTAAACTTTTGGGCTACAATGGCCATGTTTTTTTTTCTTTCTTTTTTTTTTGGGGTGGGGGGGGGTTCAGAAGCTGCATCTGAATTGATACATTTACAAACCAAAACAGTTTGAACTAATATTCTTCAAAATATCTTCTTTTATATTCCACAAAAGAAAGAAAGTCATTCAGGTTTGAAACAACATGAGGATGAGTAAATGTAAATAAAAAGAATTTAATTTTAGTCAAAATATCCCCCAAATATGAAATTATACTCTAAATAGGGAACTAAAACTGCCAGTAGGTGGCGGTAAAAGTCTAAATGAGTAAAGCCCTGGGTATACTTAGTTTTTTTACAGGTATTTTAGTGTATGCACAGTCGAACGCACAGCCTTGCAAACTATAACTCGTTACGGCATTCGACGCATACGCAGTTTCAAGGAATCAAGTTACAACCCATGTAAACATCTTTGTATTCTTTCATGCTCAAGATGTACAAATGAGGGTACTTTCTAACCTCTTCGCACAATCTCTCGTCTATGTAGTCTTCCACTGTCGCTGTAGCTTGCATGCGTTCCATTCTGTTCTGGTCTATGCAGTTTTTCTTTGACTACCTTGTGAATCGACGCCCCCAGGGCACGGTTGCTACCTTGTGGACTAATTACTAATTACTGCAAAAAATAAAATGCGCATGTGCGACCGGCACGTACAAAACGGCGATGTGCGTACGTACTCTTCTGATGACTAAATTTGCGTCACACGCACTGTATGCTGACCCTCGTATAAGCGGAAAAAGTGAACTACTTTGGGCTTGTGTCTTTGAGTCGGTCATTTATTCTATTCGTTCAAATGGCTGATTCATTCAGGAATTAAGTAAATACGTGTGTTTGACTTGCAGACCTAATGGTGTATGACATCAAAGTACCGCAAGAGTGTTTAGAGAGCAGACACAGTCTATGACTTCAGAAGGGGGAAGTAGAATTTCCGACAGCATAGTCGACAGTCAACAGTTTTACTAGCTACTGTCATCGTCGATATGGGGTGGGACTATCTATAGTCAGTGCAGTGCACTGTAGGCTGTCGCTGTTTACAGCAAATGCTATGGAGGATATGCTATAATTTTACAGAACTTTCTGCATAATGGTCCGTGTCCATGTGTCACACCCATACAGTTGTGTTTATCCTTAGTTTAATTGACTTTCAGTTTGTTTTCATCAGTCACGTGTTCCTTTGTTTGAGTTTCCCGCCACTCATCTGTTTCCATGGACACTAACCATTCATCTCAGTTGCTCAACATTTAGTTCGTCATCACTGTGTATTTAAGTTCTTCCCCGTTCATTCTAAGCCTAATATCATACTTTTACTCCACTACATAAAACAGCAGCACAGTGATCCTTGTTATTTTGAACTGAAGAAATCGGCACCCTCTCTGAAACAGAGCAATGTCAGATTCATGAACGAGCTTTATCCTTTCAATGAAACTATTTAATCAGACAAGAACGTGTCCTGTGTGAATGGATCCTTATTTTAGTTAGCATTCTACAGGGTTCCTGCACAGTTTCCATTTTAAAATTCCATTCTTTTCCAGACTCAAATTTCAAAACCTCTCTGTAGCTTTTTTTCATAAAAAAGCATGTAAAATAATTGGTTATGCAGAATTATTTTTTGCTTTATATTTGGTATATAGTACAGTCATCTGTAAATATTTTTTATTTTCTCCAGGTGTTTTTTCAAAGTTTTTCTGTAAGTAATAACATGGATTAACATGATGAGTAGAAGCCTAAAATGCCTTATTACCTGCATTTTTTCCATACTCTGTTTTCAGTTTTTCATATGGTCAGATGTTCAAATGTTCACTCTTACCGACTATAGTGAGGTTGAGGGCGGCCTGTCTCAAGCCGTAGCTGTTCTTGATCTCGATTGTGTAGCAGCCGCAGTGCTCCTGCTGTCCTTCTTTGATGGTCAGCTGACTGCTGCTGTCTGTGCTTAATACTGAGATACCCTGACCTTCCTGAATCTGAGAAAGCAGAGGATGTGGATGACCAACATGAACACGGATGCTCGTTTCAGGTGTAGGCTACTTCAAGTGTTCAGTTCAAACTATTTCAAATGGAAAGTCAACTAACTGAAATAAATGGGAGTAACAAAAAAGATTTTGTGTGTGTGTGTTTGTGCCATCTGTACAGAGGGGTATGCCAGTGCTCGCAATGTTTGGTCATTGAGGCTGTTTTGGAAAAGCGGTGAGCTGCCTACCTAGAAAGCATTTTTGGGCATCATAGCAACTGCCAATCCAAAGGCCATAATAAACAGCAAAAACAACTTAATGTTTAAAGCATTTAAAAGGGACTGGTGAGTGAATTCATGTGCCATCTATTAAGTTAAAGAATAAAACATTTAGGAGTCTCTCTCTTGGGTTTCTACATGTTAAAAGGTGAAATGATTCTTACTGGTTTGCGGAACTTGAGCCAGGTGCAGCTGATGGGCAGCGCTCCAGTGAACTTACACAGCAGACTGACCTCCTGGCCTGCCAAGATCTTCATATCATCAGGAAACTGCTGGATCTGAGGAGGAGCACCTGACACACACAATCACATTATACACAGAATCTAGGCTCCACTGATCTTTGAACATCTATTTGCTTACACAGCGGATAGAAATGTATTGAAAATCCACTGCAGACTGTATGGAACACTAAAGCATAGCAATGCGATTTGTTGTGATTTGTTGTGATGATCATACTCCCAGTAGACCACCTGTCTTTCTCATGAATTACCAAATCACATGTGCAGCAATACATAATACATAAAATACATTAAATACATAATCTTTTTTTTTACATTACTTATATACACAAATATTTTTGGGAAACTAACATTTAAATGCTTAACTGACTGTTCCAGGATAAAACTTAATAGCATCTGTAATTTGTAGCTAGTATTTTTGTTACTGAACTTAAATAACCATGTTTATTACTAGAGCTGTACAATCTAAATCATAATTTTGAGGTGGGAGTAGCTATGTCTCCATCTATCTATTTTTACATGCATTTTGGCGTATTCTATTAAAAAACTCTGTATGGAAATGTCAAGACGCACAAATTCTAAAAAGGTGAATATTTTTTTTATCCGATAAGACATGCATAAGCTACGATGGAAACACATTAGCTGAATAAATCCCTCAATGTGCAACAAAGCTCACGTGACTTTGGCTCAAAAATGGATGTGATTGGATAACTTGGATAACCAGTGGATCAGTTTCATTGCAGTTACATTTACATTCATCGCATGCTCACAAAAGCTCTTTCTGAACCTTTTGCTAATTTTATCCATAGAAAGTGTAATGTAGATGGCTATTGTTAAATGAAATCATTGTAAAGAGTTTCCAATATTTCTTAATAGCCATTACATGTATTTTCATTATTTTTATTAAAAATCTATATTTTTGTTTACCATGTGAAGAAGAAAAATGAATAATAAAAAAAGGCTTAATGGGTGGAATAATGAGAAAAGTATACTACATGTCACCATCAAACAGTCTTAATTTTGGACTATGTGTACAAAATCTGTTGCAAGTCACAAAACAGCTCACGTTATATCCTATTTAACCCAAAATGTATCTTTAAATCATGCAGATGATAACTGATTTAATCCTACCTTGTTTAGACAGCGTTTTAGGTGGGGGTTTCTTTATTTTGGCCTCACCTGAAGTGAATGACACAAGAAATAAACACAGATCAGATATTACATACTTTCAGATTGCACAGAGAAAATGGGCAAAACATACAATTTCAGTTCAGAGGGCTGATCATCAGACCAATACATTAGAATTTACCAGCGTAACTTAAACAATTTCCTACAAACTGTAGCTGTGCTAGTTTCATGTCTCTCGTATCATTTCATGTTCTCTTTTTTCTCGCACAATAAACATTTCAAAATCAAATTCAATTGCAAGTCATTTGATATACCTTCAGGTTTCAAGTCACACACACACAAATGCTGGGTTTCCATGTTTTATGGGGACATTACATAGACATAATACACTAACCCTACCCCTAAACCCATCACAGAAAACTTTCTGCTATTTTAGATTTTCAAAAAAGATCATTCTGTATTATTTATAAGCTTGTTTCCTCATGAAAGGTGAAAATTTACTGCTATTACTATACTTGTGGGGACATTTGGTCCACGTAACATAGGGAATACCAGGAACACACACACACAACCATTAACATCGATCACCAGATCTACTCACAGAACCCAGTGTATTTGAGAGAACATGCGCTCTCACGTTAACAAAATGGTAAAAGGGAGGGCAGAATGAGAGGAAAGGAGAGATGTTTTTCTCTGGATGTACTAGGAGAGATCAGCTGCTAAGGTTCTTTGCTCTTTGCCTTTTTTGGTCATACTAAAAATATCCTCAACAAGAATCCAGGAAATAGCTATTGCCACTATTTATTTTACATCTGATCTCTGTCATGAAACAATGTGATGGCAAAGCCAATAAACACAAGCCTAGAGCTGCAGCGATGGCAATGAAGCTATTCTGATCTGAAGCAATGTCAAACTTCTGTCGGTTGTAAGACATTCCAATCTCATCCCTCTCTGAGAGGCCATTCTCTCATTCCACTCTCTTTTTCTCTGTAGATGTGGAAATGAAAACATCCTCTTTCCAACACAAAACTATTTCTGTTTCTGGCTCAAATTGGGCTTGAGCCTTCACCTGAATCCCTAAAACTTCGACAAAACACATCAAGCTGATCTTATAAACAGATTATGATGAAGCTGATCAGATCTTCAAAACTTTACTTTCATTATAAATCAATAGTAGTAGCAACATATAAATATATATATATTTTTTTATGTAAAGTGTAGATTTAGGTACTTATCAGTGGAATGTCTGTTGGGAAACCATCAAAATAAAGTGTCAGCAGATATTAAGAAGACAGTGTACTAATGCTTTAAAGACTGCTAATTGATATGCAGTTGCAAAGTTACTTATAGTTGGAAGAATGTCTCAAGTGGACTAGGGAAATAAAAAGAGTTACCAAACTAAAAAATGTAGACATTAATGACAATAAGGCTTCAAGAACTGGAAGTACTATCTGGTTGTACTGTTGTTCTCCTGGGGGTTGATTGTTCAGCCAACAAATCAACAAAATACTTTCCAAGAAATTCCAGTGGACAAAAAAAAAAAAAAGTCTCACTGTAAATGTGCAAAAGAAGAAGTTCTTCCATATTCTGCATGCCTGAGCTTAAGATTATTTTAAGTTACCATAAGCTTAAGTTGCACATGGTAGCAGGTGGTAATCATGAGCTCAAATGGAGGTTTTTCTATAGATTCTGCATTCTGACAGAGTTTAATTTACTGTCAGACCGACTCTGTGACACAGCTGCCCGTCTTAGTATTAAAGCAGGTTCTTACTTGCCCGACACTGGAACGTTTCCAAAATTATGACATTGGCTGTTAAATCAAAATGTTGGGAACATATGCTCAATGCCCCAACAAACAGCAAACATATAGATCCAAAAAAAGAAAAGAAAAAAGTTTTTGGTTGTTTGTTAACTGTTATTGAATCTGTGGTAATAACGCGCACAACCAGGAGGAATGCAGAAAGGGAGGCTTTAATGACTGATATCCAGCAGAAACAGAAACGTAAACACATCTAAATACAAACGAGAACGGACGAGGACTGAGGGAGAACACAGGGAATATATACAAGTGGCAAACAAAGGTAATTGACAAGATACAGCTGATGATGATGGACTAATGAGGATAACCAAAGCAACTAAGGAGCAGTGGGAACATTTACATTTACATTTATTCATTTGGCAAACACTTTTGTCCAAAGTGGGGATTGAACCCGGGTCTCTGGTGGTTGGTTATTCACTGAACTAACTCCCCACACATAAATCAAAACAAAGAACACATGTGACAAATGACGTAACAGGCAAACATATGAGCCTGACATTAACAGTGTGAACCAGCCTTTATTTGAGCTTGCCTTGGTAAGAAAGCATATTCTCTGAACATAAAAGTAAATCACAGGTTTATTGGACAAATCCGGAACAAGTGCGTAAATACAAAGGCAGAGAGAATGCTTTAGGATAGCCATGAAACATCACACAGACACACACAGGACATCCCACTTCCATAATGTTTAGTCTACGTAGTGTGGGTCCACAGGATCAAACGTATCTATCTGTTTAAAGGCCTGACAAACTGAAGACACTTAGAAAACAGATAATCTCTGCCCTCCACTGCTTCAACAAATCACCCAATATAACACCACTTCACACTGTCAACCACTGCAGAAAATAACCAGACAGACAAAGAGACAGACCCAGAAAACAGGAAACAGATCACTGTTGCCGTTTTTAAAATTGCTTCATCATAAATTGTCTAAAAAAGCAAGTGAATCAATGTAATCACTGAAACTTCTGGATGGTGACGTACTGTATGGAGACATCATCAAAATTAGAACTTGTATTTTAATGTATAAAATAAGACAGAGTAGAAAGTATGAAAGGAGGAGAGTTTAATGCCCAGAACCCAATTTCTTCACAGTGAAGTAAATGAAGTGTCAGTTCTTACCATCCTGCTATACTTACTACTAACATGCTAAGGTCTGCCGCAACACAGATATTGTCTTTTACAGTGAATGCAATTAACTGAACTTTACAGTGCTTTTTATCACTTAGTTAAGTACATATTTATGTTATTTCATAATTTTGTTGTCAATTGTCTTTGGAATAAGGTTAACCGTCAGGTGTCAGCGGAGGCAACAATCACTTGCATTTTTTCCTGATAATGCCGAAAAGAACTTGAAATACTCTGTCATTTTTTTGTCATACATAATTCAAAAATGTACTACAACAAAAATAAATAAGATATATTCACACGGTAATCGTCCACATCAAGCCACGCGAACCTGTAAACGCCCTCATCACCTCGATACACTAACATCAAGCTTCATCATTCCTCTGCTTATCATCGAGTTTGGAAGACTAAGGAATAAGCCTTAATTTTACCTCAGAAGAAGAAGAACACGATTGATCCAGCTGAGGTAGGTAATTTATTGTCACTTACATTAGTTAACATATTATTGTTTCATAAACTTGTACACATTTTACTAGTTGAACTATTGCCAGACTAAAATGTGTGAAATTGATGGATACATGTTCAGTAACTTTTCAAAGCTGAATAAATATTAATGTATGACATGACACTGTTTTTATCCACTATAATATAAAACACAGTATAATATAGTGTACAGTGTTTACACTGTAACATGATGAACATTAGAATGTTTGGACCAGTGTTTACTGTGAAATACCATGTTCGTGAATATCTGCTCAAACATAGATGTTTATTGTTCGCTGTTCGTTTGAGTCACTTACAATGTGCATTTGAAAAGCAAAACACACCAAACATTATGTTTTTAATCCAAACTCACTTCCTATAGAAGTGGCTTCTTATCACAGAATGAGGCACACAGTATATTATTTTTAATTATTCTATATATAATTCATGTTGTGTCGATTAGCATTGCATCATAAATATACTTTATTCGAGATGGCTTGGAGAACACAGATAAACCATAAAAGTTGCTTGCTTATTGTTTTCATTTTTAAAAAGTCAAAGCATTTCTATATTTCTTTTATTTAGCTGCAGCAATAGCGGTCTTATGGATTTCCTGGAAAATCATAAGTCATATTACCTCTGTGAGGTATATTTGAACTTTCTGCATGAGGGCACCCTCCGGCTTCCAGTAAGAATGAAACATACATTACATGTGTTTATAGTGCGCTATAATGGTCACACTACTCTATTTTGGGTAAAAAATATAAAAACTGCTAAAGTAAACATATTATAATCCATATATTTTCTCATGTAGTGTACTGAAGTGTTCCTTTCTAATGATTTATAGTTATAGGCCGCCGCCTGCACCCATATCTAGGCAGGTGGAGCTGGGGGAGGTGGAGGGATTCAGAAGAACTTTAAATAGTGTGCAGGCCTACCTCACAGCAAACAATGACAAACAATTGTTCTCTATTTTTTCAGAATGACTGAATTTGATGCATGCCAAAGTATTTGTACAAGCTTGTACCATATTCTATGGTAGTACATACAGGGTGAGACAGGGTGTTACATGGCAAAGTTTAATTTTTAGTATGTAGTTAACATTTATTATTTAAGTTAAGGGTTCATCGCTAATGCTTTTCTTAACAAGCACAACTAATAACATAGAGATACAAATATAAGCCCTTAGGACAGAGGAACGTAACATGCATGACGTAAATTGCAGTGGTTGTTTCTGAACTGGTCATGAAAGCACTGGGTCCTTTAGGACACCAATTGGGTTCAATTTCCACCAGCGATTCAGAGGTGCTTTGGAGGTTAGAATTTTCCATCATCCAAGACACCACCGCTTATTTTTATAGCTTCAAGATTTTTAATCACAGATTTTCCATGACTGCAAACAACTCAATGACTCAATGTAACCCCTATAAAGGAGGACCTGCTTAAACATTCACTTGCTCTAAAATCAATCTCAATAATTTACTGTCAGCCTCGTTGAAGTTCACGTGAAGACAAGAGGAAATATTCAACATTAAAACATTTGCATCTGTTCAGTGCTGCCACAAATGCCATGCTGCCTTTGTGGAATCTGGTTCCGTAGGTCCATGCACAAAAACTGCATGTCCATTATATAAACATTCTCATGAATTCTCAAATAAGCCAAAACATGCTTAGTATTGTTTAAACAGATGGTTTCTGGAAAACTATAAATTTCACCGATTGGCAGTTGACTTGTGTATTCTCTTTTCATGAGCAAAAAAATATCCATATCCAGATAACTTGGACACATTTCTTCATTTTCAATATAGTTTCCCAATAAATTAGTAAAATCAATTGCACCTCTGAAACAAAGCATCAAACTTGACTCAGTGACTAATAATTAACTCTGTGACATTAGAGTTCATGTTAAAGCTGGGAAATCAGGGCTCATAGCTGGGTTCCAAATCTAGCGAGCTTCGCATTGTCTACTGTCTACACAAGCAGCTATTTTATAAGGCAGCATAATACCACAAATGAAATGTGATAAGTAACTGATTTGAAACACTAGACAGAAGGTGCATTAACACCAACTCAAGTGTGCCAGCCAAACATGCTCACAAATTATTCTGATAGACTTTTGACTTTATATTACACAAAACCCTAAAGGCCCTTTCACATGGCTTGCAGGTGAAATCACAGATAATATCACGGAAGAGTGATTTCCTTTTTTTTTTCTCAGCAGAATTTTCCTGTAACCTTTGAGAGAACCTTTTTAAATATCTCACTATGTCACACAAAAGTCTCGCTTCTCCTTTCTTTTAAGAACAGAGAAAGACATATGGGACATTTCTCTTAAAGAGATGAGTGCACACATCAACAGTTTCAGCCATTTCTAAACATACAGCATATAGTAAAAACATAACAGTCTGCTAAAAGAGTAGGAGAAAAGTAGACCCACTAATATACAAAAGCTTCACAAAACATTCTGAAGAATGTTAGGCATGATAAAAACATTGATGTTAGAAAACTCATACAACACTCCTCGTGGTCCGGAGAGTGAGAGAGTCTTGACTGAGCCCATACATGGAAATCCAAATGGGTTTTGCCAAGCAGTCATGCAGTAAGAGTCATGATCTCTCTCGCTCTACTGTTAGAAATCTTCTTATATTCTTTCTTTTTATCTCTAAAACACGCTTTTGTCCACCTCTCATTCTAACTCTTGCTCATTGAGCTGTTTAACATTAAACATCATTCAAAGTCAGCTCTTCAGTAGCCTTGTCAAACAACTCATCTGATGAAGAGTGTGAGAAGTGAACAACTATTTCAACAGTGAACATGGACCTCCTCTAGGATTTGTCACGTAATATGCTCCGATACTAGTTCCTCTATACTATCCCATACTATACTACATCTTCTGGATTATGACAAGCTAAAGATCATATGGCAACAATGGAAAATAGTGCAAGGACTAAATCTTTAACAATAATGTTCCAGCTTAAAAGCATTATTTTACAATTTTTTCCAGCTACAGTGTGAACTGACTTCTCTACATACACGTATGAACTAGGCTACATGCAGATGGACGTCTTTGTATGTTTGTATTTTTAATCTGATTTCAAGCAAGATATATTTACAGCAAAAAGTAGCAACCTACTAAATAATCTCTAACAATTGAACAACTTTGCAGAAAATTGCACAATTCACTCCATTTAACCTTATCAGAAATCAAATGGAGTACTTCCTGTTAGCCTTTAGATCAGTTACCTTTCTTTCTTTCTTTCTTTCTTTCTTTCTTTCTCTCTTTCTTTCTTTCTTTCTCTTTCTTTTTTTCATCCTGTCTTTCTTTCTGTCATTCTTTCTTTCTTTCTCTCTCTCTTTCTTTCTTTCTTTCTGTGTCTTTCTTTCTTTCTTTCTCTTTCTTTTTTTCATCCTGTCTTTCTTTCTTTCTCTCTTTCTTTCTTTCTTTCTCTTTCTTTTTTTCATCCTGTCTTTCTTTCTTTCTTTCTTTCTTTCTTTCTTTCTTTCTGTCATTCTTTCTTTCTTTCTCTCTCTCTTTCTTTCTTTCTTTCTTTCTGTGTCTTTCTTTCTTTCTTTTTCACTTCTAGTTGGAACAAAGTAATTTAATAAGTAATTATTCTTAGTGATATATCCCGAGTGATATTGTCTATAAAAGCAACAAGCAACCTACGAGAGAGTGTGTATATGTGTGTGTGTGTGTGTGTGTGTGTGTGTGTGTAGGTGTGTGTGTGAGTGTGTGTGTGTGTGTGTGTGTGTGTGTGTGTGTGTGTGTGAGTGTGTGTGTGTGTGTGCGTGTGTGTGTGTGTGTGTGAGTGTGTGTATAGACTGCAGTGGGAAAGGTTCACATCTCCCACGCCACTCCATATTGGGATATAAAAAGGAAGTACATATTTTGGAAACTCACTCTCTGTGGTCGGGGTAGAGGGCTTCCTGCTCCGCTTATCAGCTGGTGTGGAGACACTGGGATCTGAAAACAGACAGACAGAAAGAATACAGAAAGAAATACGAAATTAGAATGACCCTCATGAAATCAGCATTTTATGCCTCCTCTTCAACCTTTGCACACTAAAAAAAAGTTCCCAAAATATCTAAGCTAATTAATCATTTGGTGAGTATTGCCATTCTATTATTGCCACTTATTGCCAAAACCAAGACAAAGGTCAAAGAGGTTAAAAAGTGGAATTTAGCAGTAAAAATAGCAGAAGCTATATTAGATGTTTATGCAAGTAAATGATAACATTAAAGTACTTAAATAATACTAACATGCCACCATTAAAAATAACATTTTTTCCAGGTGAAGTTGTTTTGTCGCTTTAAGCAGGAAAGATATGTCTAGAGTCAGCTGTAATTACATGTTCTGTAAAATAAGAGAAAGAGAAAGATGGCTGTAGGGACATGTTCTGTAAAGCAGGACAGAAATATCTAGATACAACTGTAGGGACATGACCAGTAAAGCAGGATTGCGAAATCTGGACATGCCTTAAGGAACACATCCTTTAAAGTGGTGCAGAGAGATCCATGAACAGCTGTAAAGACTATAATGTCGTGGAAACCAGAACAGAGAGAAAGAGACAGTTGTAGGGACATGTTTTTTTAGTTGGGATAGAGTGATCTAGAAACGACTGCACAGATATATCCTGCAAAGCATTACACAGAGATCTAGAGATAGATGTCAGGATCTACAGTGGATGAAAGGGAAATTATATATTACATTTGACATGTCCCTGTTAAGCAGAACAGAAACAGAGATCATTGTTAGAATATGTTATCCTAGGCAAATTAATCTAGAGATGGTTGTGAGAAGATGTCCTGTAAAACTTGGCAGAGAGATCTAGCAACGGCTTTATTGACATGTCTAGTTAAGTAGGGTAAATACATCCAAAGACGGCTAAACACATCCTCTAAAATGGAAAAGAGAGATCCATAAATGGCTGTAAAGTCATGTCCTGGAAACCAGAACAAAGAGAAAGAGACATGTCCTTTAATCAGGATAGAGGGATCTAGAGATGACTGTGGGGACATGACCTGTAAAGTCAAACAGAGATCCAGTGATGATTGCCAATATATGTTATGCAGGTCAAAGCGATTTAGAGACAGCTGTAAAGATCCTACAAAGTGAAACAAGGAGATCTTAGGACATGCAAGGGATGCAATGCAGCTTGATCTGGTCAGTAATTACCGGAAGCTGCAGAACTCAGGCAGAGACTCTAGGGAGAAAGACATACTGCCCAGCCCAAAACAGACAGATTCAAACCATAAAATACTCTCAAAGAACCTAGTGTTTTGACATAGTTCTCTAGTAGAGAGGGAAATAATTGTTTGTGTTGTACAATAAAAAAAGAAATTAAAAAAATCAATAAACATGGAAAATAACTACACTCTTGACACATACAGTTACAGTATGCCTCATCTCATCTCTCAGAGAGACTATTGAGTTTCACAGAGTAGATACAGGAAAAGCATGTTGCAAACTCATTTATTGTAATGGCGTGTAATAGACTTAATATACTCACCGTCCACTAGGACCATACAGGAACATTCTACCTTTCCCTCGCTGGTCTCTGCCCTGCAAACATATTGTCCTTCATCCTCAGGTAGAGCTTTATCAATGGACAGAGAGCACTGACCACCTGCTCACACACACATACACACATTAAACAGTTACACTCTTCTTTTGCAGGAGGGTTAATCTATACTGACAGTATCTGCTGCATGCTGTCAATTACCATAGAAATCATTTGGACTTGTCCCTTGATCATAAAAACAGTTGCGGTCTTATAATGGACGTCCATGGGGCAAATGTGCAATGACCGATGCAATTTGATACTTCTAAACATGCATTTACCTGGACTATTCCTGCATACCACAGATGCATATTCAATCAGATATATTTGAGTCAGATGAAGTCTTTGTGAAACATACATAAACATATACCCTCTTAATAGAAATTAGCACGCAATTAAGGATACTGGTGGCCAAGCCGCAGAGATACATCCCTCACTGCACACATTCACAATACTTTTCACTGAAGAAATCTCCACTGATAGCCCTAACGCATCGTGAATCATCTTGAATTAACCCTCATCCAGTCACATTCCTGCCGGCTGATACCAGAGTGTCATGTGACCACAGTTTAATGACAATTATGTAACAGTCACTTCCAATCCTGTTGTTTGATTGGATAAGTGAGCAACCACCATGGTTCTCAGCAGAACACAAAGTTGGTCCAGCATTGGCTTCATTTGGCACTATTTTCGTTAGTCGACCAAAAGCCTGTCTGTAATGTCAGGTATTCAATATTAATTTTTTGTTTAGAAGAACCGTTGTATAAAATGTATAATGTCACGCTGTGATTGCCTCCGGTCTACTGAGGCTCGAAACATGTGCACATGCTTATAATGTAATAGAGCCCCTGATTGCAACAAATTAGTCCTCTTACTTGGGTAATTTTAAATTGTAAATGCAACACTGACCCTCGTTAGAGATAACGATGAATTTGGATGGTTTGATGAGTTTTCCACCAAGCGTCCATGTCACTTTAGCGGGAGACTCAGATGAAAGTTGGCACTGTAGATGCAAACGTTCCCCATCCAACACCGTCACGTCACTCAGTTTCTGTGTAAAAAGGGGCTCTTTTTTCCCAACTGCCTTTGTTTTCTCTTTTACTCCTCCATCCACACAATTCACGTCATTTTCCTTTTCTCTGGTGTCTTTATCACCTTGGCTTTCTCCATTCCTGTCCTGGCTTGGCTGTTTCTTCTTGTTGCCTAACACTGATCTGAAGTCGACAGCTTCATTTTTGTTGGGTTGTGTTTTCACTAAGGATCCAGGACCAGCTTTTGGGCCTTGAGTTCCTTTCTTTCCCAGCACTGCTCTGAAGTCCACCTGTTGTGGAGAGTTGACTTTGCGTTCCTCTTCTGTCTGCGTCTTGGGCTTGATCTGCCGTTGGAGGTTTCCCCTGAAGTCCATCTGCTCGGCCGTAATCTCCTTCAGGTCTTCCTCAGAGACGCTCTTAGTGTTGACCTTGCGGCCGAGCACAGTTCGGAAGTCGACTTGTTCAGCCTCCTGTTGTCGGATTTGGTCTTCCCGATGCTCCTTTGTCTCTACACGCCGTTTGAGAAGCCCACGGGTGGCACACCCCTCCTCTTCTTCCTGATCTGTCCGAATGTTGTGTTCCCAGAGTGGCTCAGAGTGCGATGGTGCAGGACTGGGAGTCTCTGGATGTCCTCCCCTGCCTGGTGCAGTCCTCTCCACCCCTCGGCTGCCACAGGAAGAGTGGAGAAAAAAACAGAGAGATGTTTAAAGCCCCAGCTAGCTCAGCCCACACTGGAGTGCAGCTTAATCAAGGGGAGAGTTAGTTCAACACGACAGAGTTGCATCACAGATGACTTCAGAGGCCTTATAGGGAAATGAGACCAAAATGAGGCCCCTAGACTAACCCACACTCCTCTTTAGACAACAGCACAGTTGAGTGAGGAAGCATAAACAGTTCATTTGATTATATAGAGATATTATGTAGATTTAGTGCAGGGGTTAAGGGCCAAGGGCTGCAAATATAGCTCTGGGGCAGAGGAGAGCAAGAATAGAAGGAGAACGTACTTCTTATGAGAATCGTCACCAGACAACATGGGGTCCTCGCTGATGTGCAGAGCGGCCACTGACCTGCACTCTCCTACTTTATTCCTGAGAGCAACAGAAGATTTATGAAACTGAAGTTCAGTTATTGTAAACTGCAGAATTGAAAAAGTAAATGAGGAACTAAAAAACAACCTTTCCTAATATGACAGAACTGTTGCCACGCATGTACTTAAATGTGTGGATCTCATGAAAACATATTTCCTCAAAAAATAAATATAAATGAATAAATAAAATGAATTACAACAAATACTACCATGATATATTAATAGTTATTAATAGTTACATTATTTCAGTATTTTTTGTTACAAACAATATTTTATGGTCATTAGAATTTGAAGAGGAAATTGAATTACCTTATAAAAATGATGACACAATGCAAAAGAAGTTTAATTTTCTTTTTTTGATTTTGGGTAGTGTCATTTTCACATTTTTTCATATGAAACTATTTAGGAGTGAGTCAACATTACCAAATATTTAACCATAAATATAGTGAATGTAAACTATAAAGAATAGTTTAGCATTTTTTTTTTTTTTTTTTTTATAAATCAAGTGTAAAAACTCTTACTTGAGATGAATCTCATAGTTTCCAGCATGGTGTGTCTTCACTTTCCTGATGAGCAGTGAGACAACATCTTCCTTCTGTAGGATCTCAAAGTCACCACCTCCAGATATTACCTGCCCATCCTTCATCCAGAAGAATTCTGGGAAGGGGTCGCCAGCGATGGCACAAGAGAGCAGAGCGTGTTGACCCAGGGAGGCGGTAGAGGACTTGGTTTTAGTGATGAACCAGGGCTGAACTCCATCTTGAGGCTCTGTGAGCAACAAACCAAAATCCATTGGAGATGAACATCCATATTTAACTATTATATTACTATTAAAGGTTCTGGCAGTATCTATTTGAGATCATACTATTTTGTTATGCAGTTTGTATGATGTGTACCTTGTACGGTCAGAGAGGCTTCAGTCCGAGAGTCTCCGGCTTCATTCCACACCTCACAGGTGTATGTGCCTGTGTCCTCAGGAAACACTTCCTGTATGAAGAGAGTATACTGACAGCCCTTCTTCTCAAAGTGGAAATCCTCTGACTCTTGGATCTCTTTACCATTATGCAGCCAGACCACCTCAGGGGCAGGATTTCCTACATACAAAACACATCACATTTGCAAATGATTAAACAAATTTGGCTTAGAGACAATGAATGGTGGGACAAAACAAAGAATAATGAACAACAGAGCACATCAGAGCGTCAAAGAGAGTACTATGTCATATTACTATGTCATGAGTCATAGTCCTAATGAAAAACAAAAAAATATGGTTTCATTTTTTTCATATGACTTCAGGGAGTTCATATGTTGCTGAGGTCACATGTTCATGCAAATACGCAGTCAGGAGACTCCTAAGATGCTGTCCGTTACACAGGAAGTGCTCACTATTATATAATCACCAGAGTAAATCATCTGCACAAACACACAAGCACACAGACACTATAGACAAATGTTAAATGATGCCTCTTAAGGGAGTACAAAGGAAATTCCATTCATTACAGCTAAACGCAGCAAAACAATCTAGTGCAAAATATGGTGTAGATTTTGGAAATTTTGGCACAATTCAGATTATACAAGCTTCTGTAAATATAAACAGAACAAGACTATAAACCAACATGATATGCATCAATGAATCGCTCAGGACAACATTCTGTTTTTAAATATGGAGCTAGTATATAATACACTCTAAAAAGTATTTCAAGGAACTTATCACAAGTTAAATAAATGCATTTTGCAAACGTTATTTTGATTACGTTACGTTCTGTTGATATAATATTGCATTGCATTACATCAGCTTAATATTGTATGTTATACATTTTAAAATTCTAAAAAGAGTATTAGTATTTAATGCTGTTATGTTTGAAATTTAAAAGAGCTTCTCTTATGTTAAAGTTTTTGTGATTATCATTATGATGCAGAATAGTACTCATGCTTAGGATGTGGGTGGCAACATGAAAATATCCTCTACAATTCTGATGAAAACAAAGAAACAAACAAAAAAGAGCCAACACAAATTAAGATATTTTTGATGAAATCCGATGGTTCAGTGAGGCCTCTATTGCCAGCAAGATAATGAACACTTTCAGACGCCCAGAAGGTACTAACTTCATGAGTACAACTTTAATATTATAAAGCGACGAGAATACTTTTTGTGCACCAAAAAAACAAAACTACTCACAATATCTAGTGACAGCAGATTTTAAAACACTGCTTCGAAGCTTTACAAATCTTTTGTTTCAAATCAGTGGTTCAGAACGCCAAAGTCCCGTGATTTCAGTAAACGAAGCTTCCTTACATCGCATGTGTTTTGCAGTTTCAATAGTTCATGTGATTTTGGCAATTAGATACGCAAACGAATCACTGATTCGAAACAAAAGATTCATAAAGCCTCAAAGCAGTGATTTGAAATCGTCCATCACTAGATACTGTTGAAAAGTCGTTATTTTGTTTTAATGTTAAGGTTGAACCATTGTACTCACATGAACTGTTTTAAATATGTTTTTAGTAACACTCTAGGCATCTGAAAGTGTTAATTATCTTGCTGGCAATAGAGACTCACTGAGCCATCGGATTTCATCAAAAATATTTTAATTTGTGTTCCGAAGATGAACAAAGGTCTTATGGGTGTGGAATGACATGAGGGTGAGTAATTAATGACAATTTTCATTTTTGCGTGAACTAGCCCTTTAACAATTTTAATCACAAATCACTGGCCAGGAAATCAGCAAGAATTGCACAAATACTGTACATACAGGGAGTGCAGAATTATTAGGCTGTATTAGTATCTATAAGTTGTATTTTTGAGGATTCATTTTATTATTGAACAACAACCATGTTCTCAATGAACACAAAAAACTCATTAATATCAAAGCTGAATATTTTTGGAAGTTTTAGCTATTTTAGGGGGATATCTGTGTGTGCAGGTGACTATTACTGTGCATAATTATTAGGCACCTTAACAAAAAACAAATTTATACCCATTTCAATTATTTATTTTTACCAGTGAAACCAATATAACATCTCAACATTCACAAATATACATTTCTGACATTCAAAAACCAAACAAAAACAAATCAGTGACCAATATAGCCACCTTTCTTTGCAAGGACACTCAAAAGCCTGCCATCCATGGATTCTGTCAGTGTTTTGATCTGTTCACCATCAACATTGCGTGCAGCAGCAACCATAGCCTCCCAGACACTGTTCAGAGAGGTGTACTGTTTTCCCTCCTTGTAAATCACACATTTGATGATGGACCACAGGTTCTCAATGGGGTTCAGATCAGGTGAACAAGGAGGCCATATCATTAGATTTTCTTCTTTTATACCCTTTCTTGCCAGCCACGCTGTGGAGTACTTGGACGCGTGTGATGGAGCATTGTCCTGCATGAAAATCATGTTTTTTTTGAAGGATGTAGACTTCTTCCTGTACCACTGCTTGAAGAAGGTGTCTTCCAGAAACTGGCAGTAGGACTGGGAGTTGAGCTTGACTCCATCCTCAACCCGAAAAGGCCCCACAAGCTCATCTTTGATGATACCAGCCCAAACCAGTACTCCACCTCCACCTTGCTGGCGTCTGAGTCAGACTGGAGCTCTCTGCCCTTTACCAATCCAGCCACGGGCCCATCCATCTGGCCCATCAAGACTCACTCTCATTTCATCAGTCCATAAAACCTTAGAAAAATCAGTCTTGAGATATATCTTGGCCCAGTCTTGACGTTTCAGCTTGTGTGTCTTGTTCAGTGGTGGTCGACTTTCTGCCTTTCTTACCTTGGCCATGTCTCTGAGTATTGCACACCTTGTGCTTTTGGGCACTCCAGTGATGTTGCAGCTCTGAAATATGGCCAAACTGGTGGCAAGTGGCATCTTGGCAGCTGCACGCTTGACTTTTCTCAGTTCACGGGCAGTTATTTTGCGCCTTGGTTTTTCCACACGCTTCTTGCGACCCTGTTGACTATTTTGAATGAAACGCTTGATTGTTCGATGATCACGCTTCAGAAGCTTGGCTATTTTAAGACTTCTGCATCCCTCTGCAATATATCTCACTATTTTTGACTTTTCTGAGCCTGTCAAGTCCTTCTTTTGACCCATTTTGCCAAAGGAAAGGAAGTTACCTAATAATTATGCACACCTGATATAGGGTGTTGATGTCATTAGACCACACCCCTTCTCATTACAGAGATGCACATCACCTAATATGCTTAATTGGTAGTAGGCTTTCCAGCCTATACAGCTTGGAGTAAGACAACATGTATAACGAGGATGATGTGGTCAAAATACTCATTTGCCTAATAATTCTGCACTCCCTGTAAAGTAACTAAAGAAACTAAACTAAAGTAACAACCTTCCTCTTTGTTTTATTTAAATGTTTGAGCTGTGTGGGTAAACTTGCAGACAGTGTTTTACCTGAAGAAGAGTCAGTGTTGTTCCACTCGATGTTGATTGCTTCAAACAATTCATGAGTAGATGAAAAATGTCTCCCAGTTAGTTTGAGTTCAATGTGAGACCAAATAACTGTTCAAATCTAGACTTTGACCAGGCCAAAACATGAGCCTGATGGACATGTTCTCAAGCCAGTTCTTGGTTCTCTGTGCAATTTGGGCAGGAACATTTTCTAGTTGAAAAATAGCATCTGATCATTCCTCTTTAGATAACATTTAATTTGCGGGAAGCAAGCCATTCTGCAATATTCCCCTGTACTCCAGAGCATTAAATGGCTTTTCACAGTGAAGTAGCTCACAAATACCAGCAGCTAAAAAGGCTCCCCACACAATGACACCTATTCCTCCATGGTTCATTGTGGTAGAGATGCATTCATTATTATATTTGCATTAGTTTAATTTTTGCTAATTTCCTGACCATTAGTGTTCACTGACCATTAGCCATGTAATATCAGTGACAAGTAATATCGGTAACACTTTATTTCACAGTGTCATTGTTACACATGTTCCATGTAGTTACTGCAGTAATAACTAGAAATTAAGCATAATTGCATGCAACTAACCCTAAAACAAACCCTCACCCTAACCCTAAACCTATAGTAAGTACATGCAGTTAATTATTATTACTCAGTAATTAAATGTATAATTACACTGCAATACAGACACCTTAAAATAAAGTGTAAACATAATATCTTACTTGTTAATTACATGTTCATACTAAAGTTACATTCAGCATGTGTTATAACTAGCTGTTCATTTGAACTGAAATAGATTAGAATAATTGTTTTCAGGACCTCCATTCAATTATGTTGAAATTAGTTGGTTCAACTTAATCAATTTAAAGTAACCAACTTAAGAAATTATGTTTATGCTACAAATTAAGTTCCTTTGACACAGTGTATTTTTTATTTTTGAACGTAATTTCTTTAGAAGTTAAATTCAAAAAGGTTGGTGCTAATGATTGATTGATTGATTGATTGATTTGGTAAGCCAAAACATTTGTTATTAGAGGGTGGCAGGGGATAAAAACTGAAATCAGCTCTGAAAATCTACTGAATCCACAGAATCTATCTACTTGAAAACATACAATAAACAGTGAAAAACTATAATTTAACACAGGAAATTACAAACAGAACTACTGAGTTATGAAATGTAATATCCTGTGCATTATTTATTTAATTAATAGCTGATTCAATTTAAGTATGTAATATAAATGCCTGCCACACTGTAATATAAAATGTCTTTCATAAAAGTAAAAAAATACTCTGATTCCACCAGATAAATTTTAATGAAAAGGGTCATTTCTGACAATGATATGCACATTATAAAAACACTTTAAAAAAAAAGATCCAGGTCAAAATCTTATATTTATACTCAATTCATACCTGTCACCTCCACGGTCATGGTCACCTGACTGCCGTCCATGACTCGAAGATCCTGCAGACCTTTGAGGAACACCGGGGCAGACAGTCTCCTCACATCAGTCACAGGATGAGCAACAGACCTCTTAACACTTGGCTTAGCTGGAGAACAATATACAGATTACATGAATGATGCTAAATTTACCTCGATAACATACAGACAAACACTATATGGAAAAGAGTTGATTTCCCTATTGTCCTTCACGTAAGAAAGAAAATCATACAATACAGGGTTTGAACAAGATAAAGGTGACTACATGATTGCAGATTTTTTTTTTCTTTTTCATAAACTGGGTTCGTAAACCCTTCATAAACTGTAATACAAAGACAAATGTGAAGTATTCTGCAATTAATAAATTGGGTGTTTTTAAGAGACAACCATTCTTCTTATTCAGGTTTCCTATTCCACACTAACAGTGTCCTGCACTGCTCCTCAGTACTGCACCAGAATCAGTCACACATTATTATTCTACAAGAAAAAAGTTGGGTGACATCCTGTGTCAAACATGTTAGAACTATTAGATGATGCATCTGATAGTTAATGGATTTTGCAGACCCGTAGAAGCCTGTGGAGATGCTGTATAATAAGGTCAATCGGGAATACAGCTGTTTTATACATACAGTCATGGTCAGAATTATTGGCACCCTTGGTAAATATGATCAAAGATGACTGAAAATATATCTGCAAAATATATCTCTATATTCTGACTAGGAACATAAGATTATCCAGCCATAACTTCTTGTTTCACATGAGAATAAATATGAGGAAATGCAAAGGCCAATTTCCCTTAATCATCCATCACAATAGTAAAACCAAATAATATAGTTCTAATATGTGCAGAAAAATATAGTTGAGCTTCACAAAATTGTAGAAAGTGGCTGTAAGATAATAGCTAATGCATTGAAAATTCCCATTTCCACCATCAGGGCAATAATTAAGAAGTTCCAATCAACTAAAATATAAAAATATATATAAACTATGACATATGGTCTCAATGACAAATGTGAAACAGTTAGTTCATGCATTCATGACCTCAAGGCTAGATCACTGTAACGCTCTACTGGGTGGTTGCCCTGCTCGCTTGATAAACAAACTACAGCTGGACCAAAACACAAGCTGCTAGAGTCCTTACTAGAACCAGGAAGTATGACCATATTAGTCCGGTTCTGTGAAAAATGCATTTGCTCCCTATTAAATATCGTATAGATTTTAAAATCTAAATACTTTCAAAGCACTAAATGGTTTAGCTCCCCAGTACCTGAGTGAGCTCTTAATGCATTATAGTCTATTACGATCTCAGAATTCTGGCCAGTTGTTAATACCTAAAATACCAAAATCAACCACAGGCGGTAGGATCCTTTTCCTATTTGGCACATGTCAAGTCAAGTCAAGTCACCTTTATTTATATAACGCTTTTTACAATGCAAATTGTGGCAAAGCAGCTTTACATTAATAATTGGCAAATACTTTTTGACTGCACAGCAGCTCCCAAAGAAAATAGTGTCATTGTCCAGCTTATTCTATATATTATTGATTCATTTCGTTGCAAAGATCAATAGTTATTAGTCTAGTTAATTTATGTATATCAGAACTGGAGAAAACAGTGACGTAATCGTCCGGCTCAGCTCAGTTCGCAAACAACGGCGCCAATGCAGGCATACTAAAAACACTGCTGAATATCAAGCAAGTGTCCCCAACTTAAGCAAGCCAAAGGCAACAGCGGCAAGGAACCAAAACTCCAACAAATGGAGAAAAAACCTTGGGAGAAACCAGGCTTAGTCGGGGGACCAGTTCTCCTCTGGGCAACAGTGAACACTTGTCCGATACTAGAGTTACAGGTCATTAAACCGATTTGGAATCGCAACAGTCAAAATATTTTATCCAGTTCCATCTAGTTTAAGATCTTTTTAATCACACCGGTATGGGACGGTTTGTTGGGATATGTGCCACTGGCTGATGAGTCGGTAAGGCCTTCACAAAGGATGAGCTAGTTCACACAGTCTCCGCCGACACTCCAGGGCCACGCTGCTGCCGCACACAGGCACAGGTTCCCCATCTGACCCAGACACGGCCCGGATCCAGTAAATCACGTTAATTGGTAAACCTCGGGATAAGCAGAGAGACAAAAATTAGCGTAGACGCCATTCTTCTTCTGATGTAACGAGTACATCCGGTTATAGGAAGTGTTCCCGGTTCCGGCTGTTCTCTACGCAGCCTAACAATCCTTTAACGGATATGAAGACAAAAGTTGATAATGCGTCATGTGTATGCCAGGTTAAATAGATGCGTTTTTAGTCTAGATTTAAACTGACAGAGTGTGTCTGCTTCCCGAACAATGCTAGGAAGATTGTTCCAGAGTTTAGGTGCCAAATAGGAAAAGGATCTACCGCCTGCGGTTGATTTTGATATTCTAGGTATTAACCACTGGCCAGAATTCTGAGATCGTAATAGACGTGAAGGACTATAATGCATTAAGAGCTCACTCAGGTACTGGGGAGCTAAGCCATTTAGTGCTTTGTAAGTAATTAGCAAGATTTTAAAATCTATACAATGTTTAATAGGGAGCCAGTGCAGTTTTGACAGAACCAGGCTAATATGGTCATACTTCCTGGTTCTAGTAAGGACTATAGCAGCTGCGTTTTGGACCAGCTGTAATTTGTTTATCACGCAAGCAGGGCAACCACCCAGTAGAGCGTTACAGTAATCTAGTCTTGAGGTCATAAACGCATGAACTAGCTGTTCCGCATTTGTCATTGAGACCATACGTCGTAATTTAGATAAATTTTTAAGATGGAAGAATGCGGTTTTACATATGCTAGAAATGTGGCTTTCAAATGAAAGATTGGTATCAAAGAGCACACCCAGGTTCCTAACCGACGAAGACGACTTAACAGAGCAGCCATCAAGTGTTAGACAGTATTCTAGGTTATTATGTGCAGAAGTTTTTGGTCCAATAATTAGAATCTGTTTTTTTCTGAATTTAGTAGTAGGAAATTAATAGTCATCCAAATATTTATATCAGCTACGCATTCTGTTAATTCTGAGAATTGGTAGGTTTCGTCAGGGCGCAAGGAAATATAGAGCTGCGTAACAGTGAAAACTAATGCCATGCTTCCTAATGACATCTCCCAAGGGTAGCATGTACAGAGTGAAAAGCAACGGTCCTAGTGCTGAGCCTTGTGGTACTCCATATTTAACTTGTGATCGAAATGACATCTCTTCGTTTACTACTACGGTCAGATAAGTATGATTTGAACCATGCCAATGCAGTTCCACTAATGCCAACATAATTTTTTAGTCTATTCAAAAGAATCTTGTGGTCGATAGTGTCAAAAGCAGCACTGAGGTCTAGTAAGACTAATAGAGAGATACAACCACGATCTGATGATAAGAGCAAATCATTTATAACTCTAATGAGAGCAGTCTCAGTACTATGGTAAAGTCTAAATCCTGACTGGAAATCCTCACAGATACCATTTCTTTCCAAGTAGGAACACAGTTGCGATGTTATTGCCTTTTCTAGTATTTTTGACAGAAAATGTAGATTGGAGATCGGTCTGTAACTGACTAATTCTCTAGGATCAAGTTGTGGTTTTTTAATAAGAGGTTTGATAATAGGCAGCTTAAAAGTTTTTGGTACGTAACCTAGTGATAACGATGAATTAATGATCTTAAGAAGAGGATCTATAACCTCTGGAAGCATCTCTTTCAATAGCTTAGTCGGTATAGGGTCTAACATACATGTTGTTGATTTCGATGATTTAAAGTTTAAACAATTCTTCCTCTCCCAGAGCAGCAAATGAATGGAATTTTTCCTCAGGGATACTACAATGCACTGTTCATAAAGTCATTACTGCTGTGCTATTTGGAAACATCAGAAGTTGAGGCTGTATTTCTCGTTAACTTAGCCACTGTATCAAGTAAATACTTAGGTTTCTGTTTATTTTCTTCTAAATGATTTGAAAAATAAGCAGAACTAGCGTTTTTTAAGGCCTTTCTGTACTCAATCATTTTCTCTCTCCATGAAATACGAAAAACTTCTAGTTTTGATTTCTTCCAGCTGCGCTCCATTTTTCTTGCTACTCTCTTAAGGGCCCGAGTGTACTCGTTATGCTATGGCATTGGACTAATATCCTTAATCTTTTTTAAACGCAAAGGAGCGACAGAGTCTAGAGTGCTGGAAAAGAGAACGTCAATAGTTTCTGTGGGTCCTGACACGTGTTGTCTAACTCCAATAGAGTTTAGAGTATTTGTAAATGTCAATACCAGTGTGTCTTTTTCATTATCTACATGGATATTAAAATCACCAACAATAAGGACTTTATCCACAGCCAGTACTAACTCTGATAGAAAATCAGCAAATTCGTTGATAAAGTCTGCATGGTGCCCTGGTGGCCTGTATACAGTAGTCAGCACAAATGTCAAATGGGATTTGTCACTTACATTATATAGCGTAACATAAAGCACCATCACTTTGAAAGAATTATATTTGAAAGACTTTTGAGTAATACTGAAGATATTACTATAGATTACAGCAACAGAACACAGCGTTTTCATATTTTTATCACTTCCACTATACACTTGAATTAATTTGTCTTGTGCACAAAAGTGACTGATTATAGCAGCAGGCTAGGGTGCTTAAATGTTATGCTCTGTGTCGTCCGTCCGTGTCGTCCTCTTCTATTGTAGAAGAGTTGTTTAGTAAATGTTAAAGTTATTTAAAAGTCAGTAGTACGTTGTGTTCTGTTTATTGTGGGAGAGTTTGTAACTATAGCAATACTTCTCTACTTCTCTAACTATAGCTGCTTCTCTATTGCCGTGCTTTGCCAGAAAATATCGCGAAATTCTTAGTATAAACACTTAGTGGTGACAGTTAAGACGTTTTTTGCAACACTCTTAAAGAAATCCCTTGCCTCATGAATTTTTTCCGCTCAGGTATACCCTTACTTCATGCAACCGGGCCCTGATCCATATGAGGTTAGCTCCATCAATTGCCACTTTTAAATCATACTTAAAAACATTTTTATTCTCAAGCTTTTGAATGGTCTTTCTTATATGCTGAAATGGTGTATGCTTTTATTGTCTTTTTTATATGGTGTTATGTGTTTTTCTCCCAGTTTTTTCAGCTTTTTATGGTCTCTCTTGTAAAGCACTTTGACCCCTGCTGCCGTTCTGTGAACGTCTTTCTCATTCGGGAGACACGTTTCTGTGCGTGTGAGAGTGTGTGGAAGCCCACAATTTCTGAAGTCTAAAGAGAATTGTATTTAAATGTTTCAGGTATGGTGCTGTTTAACAAGTTATTCTGTTTAATGATGCTTTTTAGCTAAACTTGGGCTGTGCCATGAACACTGAAAACCCTCAATTTACTTCCAAAGACTTGCAATATGACCTGATGAAAGGATTTCATTTCATTTCATTTAATTTTTTTTTTAACCAAAAAAAAAAAAAAAGACCATAAAAGGCTGATTTGCAGATGCTAAAATTCATTTGGATAGACCTGTGGAGTTCTGGTCAATAGAACTTTGAGTGGCCTGTACAGAAATCTGAAATATATTGAAAATGTTGAGAATATTTGGTGGAGTTTGAAGAAAGCAGTGGAAATATGAAAACCACAGATTATCAGTGATCTGGAAGCTTTTTTTTTTATTGGAGGTTATAAAGAATAAAAGATTCAAAATTTGACCTTTGGGGGTAGAATAATTTTGTACATTTTTTTTTTTTTCGTTTTTCATCAACTTTACGTTCTCATTAATAAACTTTCTATGATAGTTTACTGATGCCTTTATTTAAAGGTGCAATATGTAAAATTTTTGCAATAAATTATCCAAAAACCACTAGGCCAGTGTTATATATTTTGTTGAGTACTTACAATATCCCAAATGTTTCCAACTATTTGTAAATCCTGAGAAAATTGCGATTTTAACCAAGGCTCCGGCACGTGTGCGGGAATTGCCTGTCAATGACGTCATGTCCACGTTAATCTTGGTTTCCGCTTTTACTGCCGTAGAAACCATGACAACATAGTCTCATGGACAAATGCGGAAATGGTAGTTGTAGCGTCTTTCAAGCATCTAGCTTGTTTTGCGCAGTCGTTATGGAACACAATTACACAATCTTCACTGTTTGTCGCTGCTTCTGTCAACAAAGACGAGTCCCAGAAACGTAAACGTTAATGAAATGACCAAGAAAATTTTGGGACAAGAAGAGAAATAAAACGAGGATCAACATTGGTGTCGCATTTCCTACATGTCTTGTTCTTGTCTATGCATATGATGTGAAAAATGAAAAACTTTTACTATGATTGTTTTGAACACATAAAATTGTGCAGCGTTATCACACCAATGAATTGGACACATCTATGACAACCAATTTAGTGTTAAACCTTGCTTTACTTGCAGCTAATTCATTATAATGAAATAGTATCATGTCATCAAGCGCAAAATTTATAAAACTACTCCTTTCTCTCATCCATGAACATGATGTATGATTCCAATCTGACTGATTTAAATCAGCAGTGGAGTTGAAGATGACAGTTCCCATAATTCAAGCTACGCCGTTGTCGTTGTTGTATTGATTGTACGCCCTCTAGCGGCCAAAAGATTTACAAATTGCACCTTTAATTGTTTTCATAAAATTTTGCTCTCTGCAGCAAAATATCTTGCTGGTCACACCGGGGTTGAAAATTTTTGATTGTTTCAACTGTAGCTCTAAATATAAAGATCGATATACTGTATCTTACATCCAACTTTATCAGCACACATACTCACGAAACGCTATATACAAAGCAAATGCCTGATTTTTTTTTTTCATTTTGTTGTAAAATATAACCATTTTATTGGCCAGTTGGATATATAATATATCCGCATACATACAGTACTACATAGTAAATACAGTAATACTACATAGCAAATAGCAACTTTGTGATGCTTGTATGATCGCAAAATTTAAACTATATTAACACTCAGGTCTAATTTGCTAAATGCTTATAAGTCATGAAGATATTATAAACTTTAACATCATGACTTTCTTTAAAACTGCTTTGAGTGTATATTGTAAAAAACACAATACAAATATAACTGACTTGACTAAATAGTATGTACATGAGGACTGTAAAAATAAAAGTGCTTACAGGAATTTATTTCATTCACTGTTAGGTATACAGTCATATAAAATAATCACAAAAGCTCCAGTCTGTCTATAGAATGCATACTGAATATGCAAGTACAGTATGAAATATTTAATAAATGATTGTCTGGAAACAGCAAAAATGTAATAGAAGAGATTGCAGAGGGTAATTTCTCTTCAAGTTGTCCTCTGAGACTCGGATCATATTCAGCCACTGCAGCATGTGTGTGTCTATGTGTGTGTGTGTGGGAAAAGAATGGTATTTTACATTTTTAACCCACTTGAACATGGAACCTCCGCCATCAGACAGCCTCACAGACTGCAAGAGAGCAGATGTTTCTCTAATCCCAAGGAACTTAAAATAACTGTTCAAAAAACATCCACAATATTCATTTACCAACACAGCACATAGCAAACTCCTCCTACAGTTTATTGAGAAAATTTAAAACTCACAAGAGTGTTTAAGTTTTTGTGACTCAAACGCCTTCAGAATTGACTAGCAGAGTGGGGGCCAAGAAGTGTCATTTGACAGAATTATATGAAAACCCAAATTCAGTTCATTTTAAACTCACACACAGTGAAAAGTATTAGACCTTTCACACGAAAAGATTAGGAAATTGTACTTGAGAACAAAAGGGGGATACATATTTTAAACGTTTTGTGAATTGTATCAATTGCTGCTTAGTCTCGGTTCTAATGATATCAAATAAAATATAACTTAACTCTTTCCCCACCATTGACAGAACTTTCCATCATTTATGAAACCTCGCTCCCCCACCATTGATGAAATTTTCCGGCTTTCCGTGTTTTCACTGTTATATGCTAGGGGTGCTATTACACATCTTCTGAAAGAGTAGAGAATCTCCGCATTAAAACACAGGGGGAAAAAAAGAAGCAGAAATAAGCGATAAAAGCAATGCTTATGCACATTGTAGTCTTTTGGTCAAAATAATGTTTTTTTATGAAACTTGCCCACATTCAAGTGTTTATGAAAAAGGAATACATGAAGTTAGAATAAAAGGTTTTTTTTGTTTAACAGCAGAGAGGCTGTTCTTTCTTTTGATATACGCATGTTCATACAACAAAATATTCTGGGGGCCACGAAAATTTTGTGAAAATGATCAAAAATGCTGGCAGTACCTTTATAAAAAAAAAAAAAAAAGCAGGAGGGGAAAGTGTAAAAAAATAAATAAATAAAGTGGTCCCAAGTATACAGTATCTAGACACTTAGGGCCCTATCATACGCCTTGCGCAATGCAGTTATCAATTTCAATTTCAGAGCATTATCTGACCAATCCTATTTATTGTTTATGTGAACTCTCGAATAATTCTACACGTTCAACAATCTCAATTTCCAGCCCCTGGATGCTTACTGGTATGAGGCCTTCCTACGGAAGCCAATCACCAATTCCTTTGTCTTAGTAGCATTGATGTGAAGTGATTAAATTCACACCAATCAACAAAGTCCTTGATCACTTTCTTATACTCCAGGTCATTCCCATTACATTCCACATTACTTCTTTGTAACAATTCAGACTGGTTTTCACTCTGCTTTCGCTATATTATGCAATGAGCCATCAGTGTGACTTCAGCATTCAATACATTTGCACACTAAACATAAAAACCTACATGTTACTTTTAATCTTGATGCATTCAAAATCTACTGGCAAATGTGTGTGTCTTACCTTTTACTAGCACACAAGCTGTACACACAGCTCTGCCATGATCATTCACTGCAACACATGAATACACGCCTGCATCCTCCAGAACGGCTGCCTGAACTTTCAGCTGAGCCTTACTATTCTCAAATACAGTGTGGGAATGTGGAATGGGTTTATCTGAAAAGACAGACAGAAAAAAGAAAGAGACTGTATCAGTAATTGATCATCATTTTAAGTGCTGAGAACCTTTTAATGCAACACATTCCACTGAGAAAGGAGTCGAAATGATTCTATGATTGGAGTGATCATAATAAGAAAATAGCGTGGTGCAGTGATAACAGTGATGGTATTTTTGTAGGCCAACCCACAAGTGTTGTCCCTCAACATAAACCATAAATGGGATTTTTCTATTGTTTTTTAGATGAAAAAAAGCTTGTGTGTAACGGTCATGTTCTTTTTTTGTTTCATTTTCACTGTTCTGATTGCCTTAAACCAGGTTTACACAGTATGATTTTGGCCATGATTTGGCTGTTGGAGACAAATTTTGTGCATCCTAAAAGATTCCTCGGATCCTAGACCAAAGTCTGAAGTGTTTGATCATTAGTTTGACATGTTCACCAACAGCCAATTAATGACTATTGAGATCAAATTCTATCTCAGATGAAATTCTGCCAATGTCAGAAGATTTGATGCACGGTCCTGTAGTGTGACTTCTGCTACGACAAACATCAAATCAAAAACCAATAGAAGCGCTGAACCTGAGGAAGCAATGAGTGAGACAACAACAAACCACCACTTGCTCCACACTCATCTTCGTTTTTTTTCCAGATTTATTTTCATGAGAAGCCATGATCAAAATTAATGCTATAGATTGCTTTTGTTTGCAAGCCACCATTTCTATTCCATATGTAAATGCAACTCACGTCACTAAAGTCCAGACAAGTCTTCTTGTGTGCATCATTATTGTGACGAATCTTGACTGCAGTAAAGTCTAACATTAATCGCAACTGAGGTCCCACAGTGTGACATGACTTACAGCGGGGATCATGTTCATACACTCTATTATAACTATTATACTATTATAAATTATTATATTATATTATCGTACAGTGTGCACCCGCTTTAGTTCTCATCCTAGTTTGTTACTATGGTTTCTGAGTGTTCACACCTGTTACTTGTTTTTTTTTTTTTTGTTTTTTATTGTCATTCGTTGCCTATAAGCCCTTAGTTTTCAAAGTTCTGTGTTTGTTGTTGGCAGTGTTTAATGTGTTGCTGCTTGTTTATTCTGTGTGCTCATTAAAATATGTTGATCATTCTTCATCTCGTTCTTTTGTGGATTACACAAAAGAACTACACAGCGTGTTCGTGACATTATGATTCTTACAACTTTTATGAATTTTGAAGCCTAAATACAATTGCCAGAGGTAAAAAGATATATACGTAGGCTATAAACAAACTATAACACAACTTATAGTTGCATGACTTAAGCATCACAACCATTAAGCTTTCGAAAAGTCTTTCAGACTTTATTTAAAAAAAAAAATCCTGAAAGTTTGATTTAGAATTGTTAGCAAAAGTCCAATTATAAACTACGATGCTATAAAGCGGACTAGTGAGTAGATGAGTTTTCATGTTAGGTGTGATGACGTTTAATGTCCCCGACAAACTCTGTATGTAGTGCTATTTTGCCACAAGTAAAAGCTTTTAAAAAAAAAATCACAAGGGGATATTACTGATGTATTTTATGTCACTGAATAAACTATGAAAATATCTTGAGTTTGTTTTCACCATAGACAAATTACATAAAAACCCATAAAAAAAAACAAAAAAACAAACAAACAATGACTTAGGGTGCTAAAATGCTAAAACATTTTTTTCTTCGTGTTTTGGTCTACAAAAACATGTCATCCCTGTAGCACTTTATACAGCGTTTAGCCTCACTCTCTGGTGGCACTGGAGGGACTGCTGTGTGACTGTACCTGTCAAATGGGAAATGTACAGAAAAGCATATGACCATACTACTCATACTTTGTCTCTTTATTTGCAATATAATTAACATTGTTAAATGTTTTTGCTTGTAATTGGCTTTGTTGCTAAATGTCCCAGAGACCACCAAGATTCAATGAGCATTCCTCTCTAAATAATGAGGAATATTCTTTTTCCCTTCTTTCTTTTCGTACAAACCCCTACTTTTTCCAGGGATTGTAAAATCAGCCTGTACAGATGCAGCTTTATCTCTCTCTCTCTCTCTCTCTCAGATGTCTGACTTACCATGTCCATCTGTGTGTAATATTTCAGGGTGAGTGATGCATGTTTTGCCTTTATATGGTTGTAAGGTCTCATATTTTCTCAAAGGTTCCTACTGCGGCTCACAGTTTCTTGGGGAAACCCAGAGTCAAACTCAAGAGACTTTCAGCTAGTCTGTATTAAGAACACCACCATCAGTCTTACAGTCTGATTCTTGTTCAAAGACAACACAGAGAATCTACAGTTTTTATGCAATTAAAACTGTTACACCAAAAGGCCCTTTAGCAATGATCGAAGAGTCACTATACAAAAACAGATATACAACATAGAAACACACAGAAACTTGAATGTGAATTTTATAGAATTGAAAGGAACCTTTTGGAACTAGCCTTTTCCTGTGCATGCTAAAATTCACATCATTATTATTAGTATTTGCTAAGGCAAGCATCAATAGTACTATTGCTTAAATGGACTGTTACCATAAACCCCAACCAAATCACTTTATCACTTTAATAATGCACTACCACTGACTAAGACTGAACTACCAGCCAAAGCAGAACAATAATGTCATTCTACCTCATAAAGTATATTTTATTACATCACTTATGTGTATTAATGTATATATTATTTTTGCTTAGTAATAGTACTAGCATGCAATGTGCAACAAAATGAAAATAAAGATGACTTTAATAATAAAAGACAATTCAAAAACAGGTGAACAGCTGAAAAAAATCCCACAGACATTGAATGAGGAACTCGAGTCACATCTAGAGACCAACAACAGAGACGTGCTAAGCAACATGCTAAAAATCACTCCAAAATCCTTAGCAACTGTGTAGCCATGCTCTAGTAACAACCCAGAACACAGACCTAGCAACGACCCTGCAATGTCCTAACAACCATTCCACCACTTTAGGAACCACATAGCAACACCATGCCAACCATCTAGAAAACACTAGGATTAATGGGGTGAGGTTTTTCACTGATATTTGTGACCCTGGACCACAAAACCAGTCATAAGGGTCAATTTTTTTAAATTGAGATTTAAATATCATCTGAAAGCTCAATAAATGAGCTTTCTACTGATGTATGGTTACATGTCGTTAGGATAGAACAATATTTGGATGAGATACAAGTATTTGAAAATCTGGAATCTGAGGGTGCAAATAAAATCTAAATAATGAGAAAATTGCCTTTAAAATCGTGTAACATCTGAAGGCATTTTTAGCCATTTTTTTTCTCAGTGATATACAGAAAAGTAAAGACTCATAACTCCAAAACTATAGCAAGGAGAGTCAAAAGGTAGGCATCGTTTGGTAAAACACTTTTTAATTTTTTTTAAAACTATATAAATTACATTACAATTGTCCATTCGCTGATAAATTCAGACAAATATAGAATTTTATGATTTTACAAGCTTCTTATTTGACATGCAATAATTCAGGAAGGAAATACAATAGGAGGAACATTCTTTTTTGATGAAGTTCTCCTACATGTGAGCTGCATATCTGCCTCAAATTTTGTGATGATAGCATAAAGTAATCAAAAGTTACAGCATTTGGAACCAAGGTAGCTTTTTTGTTTAGCCCCTGACGCTCCCTAATGGACATTTTTGAAATCGCTCTTCCATGAGGAACATCTCGTGTTCGATGGAAAGGATTATGTTGATTTTGGACACAATTTAGTCACGAGAATCTGCTTTTAAATAATGATGTGCCATTCATGTTGCATGAAGTTATTAGTAAAAATGCCACTTTAAATCTACATATTTGTTTTTAGTTAAATTATGAAAACATTTTGTCTATTTATCAGCAAATATCTAACCACTACTTAAGACTTAATCGAATTGACAACATGCATTGTAAAGTTCAGACTCTAAGCTTTTAAATGACACCAATTTTGTGTTTATCCAGGCAGAAGTTTTGAAAAATATGATTATTAATTTTTTCATTGCTAGGTGGCGCCGGCGGGCGGTATACTCCGGTTTATGTGTATTACTCGTGCACTATGTAGTTTTTTCATCCGCTAGAGGTCGCCTATCCAAAACAAAGGCATAGCTTGATGATGCCAAGTTTAAGCGAGGATTCTTGGGACATGTGGTCTTCACCTCACAACTGGTGGAAAAGAATCGGGATGGGACTCGGGCAGAAATCATTTTCATGTATGTGATTAATAACATTACTGTATGAAGTAGGAAGTAAGTATGAAGCAGAGTAGGGCCGAGTGTTGTGGAGCTGAACATTTTTCGTTTCGGACTAAATGAACCCCCTAGTTTTGCCCAAGAAAATTGGTGGGGGGGGGGGGTACCAGGCTAAGGCCATGTTGGCCATGCCCCTTAGGCCTCCTGAACTGCCTGCACCTCCATGGTCCCTTGGACAGCCAGCACCACCCTGGAGGCATCTTAGCCTGCCAGGTCCTCCCAAGCTCCACGGCCAAGGTCCCCCCACGCCCTATGACCCACCATCCCTCCTCCATAGTCGCATCCGCATCATCACCTTCCTTGGACTTGGACTTCCATGTAGGATTCCATGTAGGAAAATAAGTGGTTGGACATTGGATAACAAGTTGCATCTCCGAAAGACGAAAGACATGTTTTAGCAAAATATCTTGCATCATTCCATGTGGCATCCTTCATGCAATTTTCATGAAGTTATGAGTAAAAACACCACGTGAAATCTACATATTTGTGTGCTGTTTTTGTTGTAAACTCAATTTGTGCAGACTCATTAGAGGGTGAAAATAACGCAACAGGAGCATGTTGGAAGCATGATCTTAAATCTCTGATATTGTATGCAAAAATAATGACTTGGTTTCAATTTCTATTGGCTCTTAAAGAGAGAGATGTAAATGGGAGTCCTTAGCAAGGCATATTACTTACAAAAATAAATTTTTGATATGTTTATGGTAGGAAATTTCTTAAATATCTTCATGGAACATGATCTTTACTTAATAGCCTAATGATTTTTGGCATAAAAGAAAAATCTTAATTAATTTTGACCCATACAATGTATTGTTGGCTATTGCTACAAATATACCCGTGTGACTTATGACTGGTTTTGTGGTCCAGGGTCACATTTTCTTGTAACAGTTAAACAGAAGCATTGTGCTTGAGATATAACAGTAAAGACATATTCCACAACGTTTCCGTTTGTCATCTATATAAGGTGTTTCCCTGCCTCTGAGAAGCTGGGATAGGCTCCAGCATAGGACAAGCAGTTTGGAGAAAGGATGGATGGATTGACAGAACTTTTAGGATTGTTTTCAGATGCTGGGTTAAATGTTATTGTCATGTTGTTTTGAAGGTGGTAGGTTTGGTAGCATTGTTCAGGCTCTTTGACATGAAAATGTCAATATAATTTCAGTTGAACAAAATTGCAGCAGTACTACTTTTACATGCAATTGTTGCTATGAAACACAGCTATAAGACTTAAGATGTGGTTGCACTCACAATTTCACGTGGACAGCAGTTATAGACTAAAAAAAATGCAGCCTATTTTTGAAGGAGAGAGAGCAGAGTTACACAGACACACACACTAACATTCATATCCCTTCTGTCTCAGACATGAGCAGAGACAGATATGTATCTCTTCATGGCAAGGCATAGTAGGTCAAGAACATATAGTCATCTTCAGAAAAAAAAAACTAGTCAACTAATCATGTTTTTTTCTATTTTCTTTCTTTCAGTTCTTCCTATTTTTTGGTATTTGAAAACAGCACTAAAACAGCAACACTATCGCCCTCTACTGGTTACAAAGAAGCTGCTTAAACTCTTCCCCTTCATTTTTTTGTTTGAGTTATTTTAATAATAAATTTCTCAGGCAATTATTTTTATTTATTTATTTTCAGTTAATTTAATTTTAAGGGAAAAAAAGTTTTTTATGGCTTTAGTTTTAGTTAACTATATTAACCCTGGTTTTATGTGATATTTAGGGGCGGATACATTTACATGTATTCATTTAGCAGATGCTTTTATCTAAAATGACTTGCAAATGAGAATTACTGGATCAATGATAATTGGATGTGTCACTCAAACAGCGTGTCATCTTACCATTGTGCAGCCAGGAGAGCTCAGGCAGCGGTCTGCCCCCTACTGAGCATTGCAGGATGAAGTCCTGTCCCTCTGACACTGAACAATCTTTCAGAGTAGAGCTGAACACCGGGGGTTTAGCCTCCATCCTCACACCTACAACACACATATACACATAAATATATAAATAACATATATAACACGTATACATATAAACAAACACACAAATATAACTGGCCATTTGAAACCACATAGCATCTGAAAGCAACTGGTTTAAACAATAGATGGCACTGTTAGTAATATTATTATTACTAAAAATAATAATAATATTTATAAATGATTGTTGACAAATAACATGTCAATAAACTTTTCCATCAAGATTTTCAATTAGGTTCAAATATAAAATAATATAATACCCATTCCACTATACAGTACCTTTTGTCTTTAATTAATACTTTTGATCACACTTTATTTTGCAGTGTCCTTGTTATGTTACATGTAGTTACTTTAGTAATTACTATAAATTGTACATAATTACATGTAACTAACCCCAAACCACATAGTACGTACATGTAGTTAATTACTCAGTACTTATCTTGTATAATTAAACTGTAACATGCTCATTATTTCACAGTGTCCCTAATACACATCTTACATGTAGTTACTATAGTAAAAAAAAGTAAATTATGCATAGCTACAAGCAACTAACTCTAAACCAAACCGTAATTCTTATCATTTTATTTATTTGTATAATTGCTCTGTAACAAGGGCACCTTAAAATAAAGTATAGCATACTTTTATGCAGAAAGGACGCATTGACCCCCCAGTTTTACAGACAAGGCTTAAACTAGTCCCAGACTCAAATGCATGTTTGAGCTGTTTACTGAGTTAACTGAAAGTAACTTGCACCGACATATCTTAAAATATGTCGGAGCCATTGTGTTGTCTCAAGATGCACACCAGTAATGTTTTTTTTCTAGGGTACATTCATAAAAGCTGCTTAAATACCCTGATTGAACTAAGGCCTAATCCTGGCTTAAACTAAGCAGTAACTGTTTTCAACATTAAATAAAAAGAAATGTTCCTTGTGCACTAAATCAGCATATTGGAATGATTTCTGAAGAATCATGTTAATGTATAATCCAATCCAATGAATTAATGAGCTCATAAAAGATAAAGAGTGTATTGCTTAATAAATTGTTGTTTTTGTTATTATACCAGTTAACTCGGACTGAGGCGTTCTTTGTTTACATTAGTTCAAAGATACTGTTAAAGCAAAAGAATGTAATTAACTTTATTAACTAAAGTCTAATACTCAATGTTACGTCCCATGATGTTTGGAGACTGGTATTTTGTATATTACTCTCTCTCTTTTTCTTTGTTTTTACTTTCATTTCAGCAGGGTGATGCAGGCACCTGAGTGGACATCTTACATCTTTTGTAAATCGTCGTGACGCGTGGTGACGACAACGCACGGCTTCACCAATGAGGGCATTCTAATTGACGATAAAAGAGCGCACCTGTGCAGGAAGCGGGAGGCACACATTGTTTGTTTGGCGTTGACTCACGTGCTTGTTGTCTGTACCATCCCTGTTTCATTTCTTATTAGTTGAATTTGTGTTCTTTGACATTCGTGTTAATTGAGACTCGTTTTTTCTCTCTCTGGTGTTTTTCGCCGTTTCTGTTATCTAGTAGATAAAACGACATTACTAAACGGGGAAAGAGATAAAGAACAGGTAAGATATCACGTGATATACATGTGCTACACCGAGTTATCAATTATGTCTAGAACACTAGTTTAGTGAATCACGTCACGTCTTGTATTTTTGGTTTTAGTTAGCGTAGAGCGTTTAGGGCGTCTTTGACGCTGAAGACTTTTCTTTTTGTTGAATGTTGGTGGTTGAGTTAGATTAGAAGTTTTTGTTTTTTGCTTAGTAAGATTGGTTATATTTTGTTTCTTTCTTTGATTTGGCACGGTCTCGTTCTTTTCTCTTTTCCCTGTTATTTTTTTCTTTAATTATTTTTTTTTGCTTGGTTAATAAATGTCTGTAAATATATTTTGGAATTAATTATTCGTTCACCGTAATAAACAAACACGTTGTGACTCATTTGTGCGTATTTGTTTTTTCCAGTACATGTTCGGTATTTTAATGTTGCACCCTTACCCTAGACAACTTTAAAAAGGGTTTGTAACACTCAAGCTTCAATTTGACCTGTTTTACTCAAATAATCTCATGGTGACAGTAATTTCTTAATTTGTGTCAGAAGTTATGAAGATGAAAAATGTCGATACCTTTATTATGACATATGAGCCTCAGCAACATCCATTGAGGAAAAAAAACCTCCTGTTTGGTCTTCGTGAAAGCACTTGACTAAACAATGTCCCTCAGGGCTTTTAGTTCAAAAGCGTGCACATTTAGAGAAATATTGATTGATTCTCATGTGTTTACTTCAAATTTCTATAGAGAGGAGTAATATTTTTGAGGCAAAATGAGGCAATGTGAGACTGCAACAAGGTCAATTTCAAATGTTATATATTTTTCTATAAAGATTTTTCATTCAATTTAATTTCTAATAACGTCACAAAATAATTAAGCCCTTAATATTATTATTTTTTTTTTAATGACAATAATTAATTCTGACTTAAGGACAACTGCCAAGTGTCTGCTTTCAAATAAGACCACACTTATAGTATATAGTGCCAAGGCTTCATAAATGTATTTATTTTAGTTTCGGTGTGCCATTTCTTGGGATTTTTTAAAAAGTGTGTGGGGGTGGGGGTGGTGGAGGATGCAGGCTAACTGGTTAAATGGCAATCCATAAAATATAGATGTAGAAAATGAGTATTCAGTTCTTACGCTTGACTGTCAGACGCCACTGGATTTCAGTCTTTCCTTTTTTGTTGGTAGCGGTGCAGCCATACTGTCCTGTGTCAGATATGTGAGCGTTCTCCAGACACAGGATGTGCAGACTGCCCTCCTGTCGTGTGCTGACGCCTGATCTCTGTCTGAGAGGAGCTCCATCTTTCACCCAGCTCACTGTTGGCTCTGGAGACCCAGACACTGAGAGAGCACAGAATGAGATCACTCATTTAACATCTACATAACTTGCTTGCTAAACAAGGCAGCGCTTGCTTGCCACGTTCTTTATTCCACTCCACTCATGTTATTATAAAACTGTTCGTGCATATATTTGTGGATTCGAGTGTGTCGCCATGCTTTTTCAAATGTACATTATAAGCGACTCAAACTCGCAGTGCATTCAAAATGCATTTTGTGTTTACTTGTGTCATCTTTGACTAATATTTAAATTTGTTTGCAGATCTGAAACAAACAAAAAGTGTAACAAACATGCAAAAAAATAAAAAATCAGGAAGGGGACAAACACTTTTTCACACCACTGTGTGTATATTTATATATCCATTTATAAATGAATAATTATAATAAATTAATAATTTTTTTATGTTAAAAAAAAAAGTGTCAAACAGATAAATGATCCCCTCCCACCACACACCCCATAACACTGTTGCAAAGACTTTAGTGTTTTAACTGATCTCTGGTCGTTCACACTACCTGGAGTCATTGCAAACACACAGTTACAGACTGAAACACTGTAAGCCTGCCCAGTTCTGAGAAGAAGCCACTTCAACATCATGCACAAACCAGGTAAGACTGTCTATATTGTGTAAAATTAATATATTTAATGTCAACTATATTTTTCTCAGATAATGTTTCCTCTTTTTCACAGGATCCTACACCCAAGACTGGGTCAACTCATCTTCTGAGATTATAAACAGTGAAAGACGTTCAGAAGGTTGATGCAGTCTTGTAATATCCATCGTTTTACCCATCCAATTAAATATTTATTAAATATGCTAAACATATTTCATGCCTTTCAGGTATCCTACTAAATATAGTGAGGCTATGAGGAAGAGTTTTAGAAACTATTTTACCTAATAAAGACAAACAATCAATCATTGGTTAACCAATCAAATCACTCACCTGTAAGGGTTTTGGGATGGATATATTTTAAATACAACAAATCATTCACCTTTTGAGTTTTAGGGGGGGTATATTTTAAATATAACCAATGAAGTCACTTTTCTGTAAGGGTTTTGCTGTAATTAATCCTTAATGGGATTAATGCCATGGCAAAAAATGGCTATAACATGGTAGAATTCCTCAGCAATATACTTCCGGATTTGTATCATTAAGGAAGTATCCGAACTAGTGGAATTTGATATATGCCATCAGGAGTACTTGTGGATACTTCCAGAAATAAGTGTTGTATACAGGAGTTTACTAGTCCAGATACACCTCTTTTCACGCAGTGTCACATACGTAACCGAGACGTTCACTAGACTCACCTTGGCATCTGAAAGTGACCTTTTCACTCTGCATGACCTCTTGACTCTGAGGCTGATAGTCAAAACTAGGCAGAGTTTCTAGGACATCCATGTTACTCTCTCTGGTTTGTTGACGGCCGTCTCTGCTGGACTTCACCTGTGATGGTTCAGGCATCTGTCCTGAAGCTCTGAACGTCTCAGAAACTCTTTTCGTGCCATGTGACTCATTCTTTACAATGTTTTGACTTCTTAAATTGACAAAGTTTGATGGACTGTCACTAGCTGGTGATCTTCCCTCTGTGGATTTGCTGATGGGTTGTGAGGATAGGGATGATGCTATTTTTGGTGTGTCACTTCTGGTCATGAGGGGACTACTGGCAACAGTGGTAGTGGACAGTGGTGTGTGTGTTTCCATAGTTACAATTCGGATAGGTGTGCTAGAAGTTTTCTGTTCAATATCAAAGCCGTTGGTGCTGTGCTTGACCACAGATGGTTTAGGAAGATCCTGAGATCGTTTGGGAATGCTAAGGAAAGAAAAAGTGAAAGTGAAAAGTGAAAAAGAAAAGTCAAGTGAGCAGTCATTGCTGACTGTAAAGGTGCACTAAAGTAGGGCTGTACCCAACTATAGATTTTCTTTGCATAGTCATTCTTTAAGCCATTAGTCAGGGTAGAAATACTAAACCATAATAATGAGCATTTAAAATATAAATGAACTGCTCAATCACACACATAAACTTGCAACAGCGGCACTGGGAAACACTGCAAACACACGTTAACTTTTCTGAAATCAGAACGCAACCAAAATAAGTAACGAGTTTGTCCATGTTGTCGGGCAGAAGTGAGCTCCATGCCTTGCTCACAATGAATCTGGCCTTTGAGAAGATGTGCTCTGATGGCAAGGATGTGAAATTTAAGTTAAACATGATGTGCAGTAAGCGAGCTACTAATTTCGTATGAACACTTGGATATGCGCCTAATATTAATGCACATTTATCTAGGTTATCTTAACACTAGAGCAAGCGGCCATGTAAAGTGGCTAACATTAGGCTGTACTGATACTTACATGTTTTAAACGATAAATCATGCTGCACTCATGCCATGTCATAATTATTGTAAATAATGCTCCGTATGCTTTCGAATTGCTTTCGCGATACTTTGATATCATTCACTGACAGGTGAATGCACAGGTTCAAGTCGAACACACCTTAACTGTGGTTAAGTGGTCAGCTGGTACAAAGACCATGTGGTACATGTTATAGCTCTCCGAAAATTATGAGTTTACACATTTTAATTAATTTTAATAAGTTCTACAAGCAAGTGAAGGATTTTTACAGTTCCAATTGTTACAGTAATTACGACATTGTATGAACGCCCGTTCACGTTTGAGGTTGCGTGTCTCCTTTTTGTGTTCTTTCTTTACCCTCTCGAAATGTCCCCACACTTTGGTTTTTCTGATCAACATAATACCGTATGGACCAGCCACAAACAATCTGTCACTGTGTAAGTTCACCAATTCCTGTGAAGTTTTTATTTTTTTCTGCAACTCCCGACTACTTTTAATCGACTAATAGGGGGCAGCCCTACACTAGAGCAAGGGTTTTCAAACTGGACCAGAACCAGAGGTCTGCAAGGGAATATTAGGGGATCAATGTAGCATCGCACAAAAGATGTGCAAAAAATCTTGATGCCATTATACAAATACTGCATTGAGATCTGAAATTAAAAAGACACTCCATCTTTGAAATGTAGTATTTTGTTCTAAATTTATAAAAGTCAAAAATAAAGTCAGAGATCTTTACTTACATGGTTGTCTCAGTTTCTCCATCTGCAACAGAGCAAGAGAATAAACCATAAGTATTTCAGACTTTAAACAGTGAGCTATTTAGCTGGATAATATTAAGACATTACTGAAACCCATACTGCTATAGTTACTGCCCAGTTCTGTTACCAAAGACTGGGCCACCAGTCTAATTGATGGCACTCTTTTCTCGCAATTGTGAGATGTAATATTCATACAATGTGAAATTCTTTTCAACATATGAAAAATAAAGTAGCAATTTCAAGATACAGAGGGGAGATGATACACTGCCGATTCTGCAGGTTTGCCCACTTACAAAGCATATAGAAGTTTGTAATTTTTATCATAGCTACTCTTCAACTGTGAGTGACGGAATCTAAAACAAAAATCCAGAAAATCACATTGTATTATTTTTAAGTATTTAATTTGCATTTATTGCATGACATAAGTATTTGATACATCAGAAAAGCAGAACTTAATATTTGGTACAGAAACCTTTGTTTGCAGTTACAGAGATCATACATTTCCTGTAGTTCTTGACCAGGTTTGCACACATTGCAGCAGGGATTTTGGCCCACTCCTCCATACAGACCTTCTCCAGATCCTTCAGGTTTCGGGGGTGTCGCTGGGCAATACGGACTTTCAGCTCCCTCCAAATATTTTCTATTGGGTTCAAGTCTGGAGACTGGCTGGGCCACTCCAGGACCTTGAGATGCTTCGGAGCCATTCCTTAGTTGCCCTGGCTGTGTGTTTCGGGTCGTCGTCATGTTGGAAGACCCAGCCACCACCCATCTTCAATGCTCTTACTGAGGGAAGGAGGTTGTTGGCCAAGATCTCGTGATACGTGGCCCCATCCATCCTCCCCTCAATACGGTGCAGTCGTCCTGTCCCCTTTGCAGAAAAGCATCCCCAAAGAATGATGTTTCCACCTCCATGCTTCACGGTTGGGATGGTGTTCTTGGGGTTGTACTCATCCTTCTTCTTCCTCCAAACACGGCGAGTGGAGCTTAGACCAAAAAACTAAAAACTGGTTTAGACCAACTCTATTTTTGTCTCATCAGACCACATGACGTTCTCCCATTCCTCCTCTGGATCATCCAGATGGTCATTGGCAAACTTCAGACGGGCCTGGACATGCGCTGGCTTGAGCAGGGGGACCTTGCGTGGGCTGCAGGATTTTAATATATGATGGAGTAGTGTGTTACTAATGGTTTTCTTTGAGACTGTGGTCCCAGCTCTCTTCAGGTCATTGACCAGGTCCTGTAGTTCTGGGCTGATCCCTCAGCTTCCTCATGATCACTGATGCCCCATGATGTGAGATCTTGCATGGTGCTCCAGACTGAGGGAGATTGACCGTCACCTTGAACTTCTTCCATTTTCTAATAATAACAGTTGTTGCCTTCTCACCAAGCTGCTTGCCTATTGTCCTGTAGATCATCCCAGGCTTGTGCAGGTCTACAATTTGATCCCTGATGTCCTTACACAGCTCTCTGGTCTTGGCCATTGTGGAGAGGTTGGAGTCTGTTTGATTGAGTGTGTGGACAGGTGTCTTTTATAAAGGTAACAAGTTCAAACAGGTGCAGTTAATACAGGTCATGAGTGGAGAACAGGAGGGCTTCTTAAAGAAAAACTAACAGGTCTGTGAGAGCCGGAATTCTCATTGCTTTATAGGTGATCAAATACTTATGTCATGCAATAAAATGCAAATTAATTACTTAAAAATCATACAATGTGATTTTTGTTTTAGATTCTGTCACTCAGAGTTGAAGAGTACCTATGATAAAAATTACAGACTGTATAAAGCTTCAATAATGACAATGAATTCTTCATTTACAAAATACTTTGCCAAAGTATGTATTTTCAAATTATGCCAGCTGGCACTTTTACACTAATAAAATTGTGATAGATGGTGGTAGTCAGAGGCCAAGACTGGCCTGGTCTAGAATCAATTCGTAATCTGTTTCTCCATCAATCCCTCTTTCTCTGTTACCTTGTACAATGAGTTCAGCAGTTGCAGAGGCTTTCCCTGCACTGTTGGACACCAGACAGGTGTACACACCAGCGTCCTCTGAGCACACATGGCGAATCTCTAGGAAATGCATTCCTGATCTCTCAAACATGTTATAGTGATCTGATGGTTGGATCTTCTCTTCTCCCTGACAGAGGAAACACAGGGAATGAATGTTCCCACGATGCCTCTACTTGACCCAACCTGTGATTTCAAATATTGCTAAATCATGTCTCACCTTATACCACTGCACCAGCGGCTGGGGTCGCCCTGTGATCTTGGCAGAGAATTTGCCACTCTGTCCAACTTTGAGATAGAGGCGAGAAGGTTTAGTCACAAACTTTGGGGGGCTTTCACCCCAGATACTAGGTCTATTCTCTGCAGCAGGAACACCCATAGATCCACTGGTGACAAAAGAGAGAAAATATATATTCACAAGACTAAACCCAGGAACATAAATTTATTGCTCAAACATGCTGATTCTTTTAAAATTAGCCCAATGTCCTCAGGTGGCTGGCAGCAATTTTAATTAAGAATGCAAATTTGACAGAAATTTCATAGCTTATCAATTTTTGTCAGATGGGTTTTCATTACCAACCAGCTCCAAGGTGAAGATTTAAGCAACAAAAAAATTAGACTACAAGACTTCTGAATCATTTTCTTTACATGATGATAATAGAAAAAATACAGTAACAGTAAACAATGTATAACTAACTATCAAAAAGATATGGCATGTTGTGTATTTCATATTAAGGCATAACATTTCCTTGTGTAGTGCTTTTCGGATGGTATGTATCTCACCCCGCTCTGTTGGAGGAAGGAAGACTGTATTTTTTCCCAGCATTTCCTGTGTGGGATGGAAAAGGTTATTCATGAAGCTCCAAATACAATGTATACACATCCATTAACACAGAATTCATGAGAAATTTAAAAAGCACATATTTCCCCTCTCCTCTTTTTCTTTCTCTCCTTCCTTCATAAACATGCTACAGCTGCTATTATCTGCTGCTAGTTGTAAAATACTTGAATGGCTCCATATGTTTGTGTTTTTGTGAAGTATGCTGGGGGAAGTTTATTAAGCATTTATTAGTCTATAAATCAGTACAGATGTAGAGCTGCATCTCTGACTGTGAATACTTTTACTGCAGGTAAAAAGCGTAAAATGAGAAATGCAGTATACACTGTGGCTTTTAAGTATATGCACTGCACTGTCGGGTAAAGAACAAAGTAAACTGTGATGTATTAGAATGCAGTATACACTTTAGTGTTTATTCTATGCTGTAATATTTAGTGTTTCTGCTGAAGTATGTAGTGTGGTTTAATCTGTGTTTCCTCTACTATATTATTCACAGCAATAGAAAAAGCGACGTTTGTTCAAATATGTATGTAAAATGTTAAAGGAACAGTTCACCCAAAAGACTTAATAACATTCTTTGGTGGAACTTTGGAAATATTACAGAATGTCCAAACTTCTCTTTGTCATATAATGTGAGAAGGTGATCTGAACACTCAAGCTCCAAGAACCTAACCTAATTCAATGAACTTAAAATTCAACATAGATTCTCTAAAAACCTTAAAAATCTTTTTCTTAATCTACAGTGTAGATTACCCCATTATCCCAACAATGATCACTGACCCTGATCTTTCTAGAGAACAAGGACTCATAATGAGTCTCAAGACCATCAAGATAATTATTTACCTTCCACAACGATCTCCACGGTAACCTGGCAGCTCCCAGCATCATTGACAGCTTCACAGGTGTAACGTCCTCCATCGTCATCCTGGGCTTCCTGGACCACCAGACTGAAGGTTCCGCGAGCACTTTGTTCCATAGAATAATGATCTCCTGCTATCAGCAGCTTCCCATTCCTAAACCAGCAGACCTGGGGCTCTGGAAAACCACGTACCTGTCAGAGATCACATATACACTTGAAGCTAAGAGATAAACATTACAAAAAATGAAAAATTAGTCAAACATACATAAAGAGAATAATGTCTTTCTCTGTTGTCTCTGCACACAACCACATAAGTACAGTAATTAGATCAGCAGTAATTAGTCAACATGATTGTCCAAGAAAATGAATGTGTTAGACAGATATAATCCCCTCCTGTCACTAGCATTCTTGATTCTGACCAAAGGAACCTGCTGCGTGTGTGAAACAAGCCAACTGTGTTCCATAATTAAAAGGTTCAGTGAGACAAATATGAACGGCATTCGGAACATGCTTGAAATCCAGTGAACAGAAACAGGAACAGCCTTCATTATTAGTTACTCAGTAACTGATTATCAGCGTTGCTCTGCTAATAGACCAGGAGGGAAAGAGCTCTGCTACTAATTTCCTGACTTATTTCCTGAGAATGCAGCATGTGTGTGGTATGGGAAGAACAAGAGGAACTTCTTACCAGTACCTCTCTTTCAGTCATTAGTCTTTCTTGATTATAATGATGTATAATTATACCAGAAATTCACAATAACACTAGCAAAAAAGTGCAAAAAAAACAATCAACAATCCTACTAGCTTGGTACATTTATCATGGTACCACAATCCTGCAACTGGACAGTCAAAGTCTTTGCATTTAGCTCCGTAACATGGCTGCCCTACAAGGCAATGACTTGCATACAAAGGTATCATGCGAAAGGGCAGCATGATGTCGGATCTACAGCAAAATATTCGGTTATTACTGAGTGGATATTTACGAAGGCCCAAAAGGGACATGGTGAAGGAAAAGACTATGAGATGGAGGAAAAATTATTTGTCAGTGCTTTTGCTTTCTCTCACAAATGTTTTGTGTTCCTCCGAGAAACACTGTTTCTCAGGGGAACGTGAAAGCATTGACTTATTATTTTTCCTTCCATCTAATTTTTTTCCCCACCACCATGTCCCATTAGAGGCTCCATAGATATTTATTTACTACAGCACTTATTCCTTGCAAGAAAAGAAATCAAAAACATACATTAACGCACAAACTGACCACCAACTGCAACTTTCAGCTTCCAATTTTATTTTTTCATCCCTACTATTATGGAAATGAATGCACAGGATAATGGGATATCATAGGCAGCGGAGGATACATCTACGCTGCCTTCAAAATCAATCAGATGAAGGTATCTCAGTAGGCAGGATGAAACACAATCATTAAATTTGAATGGGGCTTCCTACATCCATATGCTGCATGCAGAGTGAGCATTTTTAGCATTTTTAGATTTTGAATGCAGCCCAAGAGACCTCGGTTAGCTGGTTCAGGTGCGTAAACTTTGGCACCTCTTTAAAGATCATGGCACTACAATGGTAATACTGGTTTTGGCCATGCCACAGTAATACTAAAAATATTTTCCTTTGATTACTTTGGAATACTGTTTTAATACCATAATAAACAATTATGACAATCATATGGTTCTATGGTATATATCAAAGTACTATGGTACCCATTTCAGAAGAAATGTTTGCCCACGTGAAACTTGTAACACAATGTTAGGGTAGTTGCCAGGTTGTTAAAGTTACTAAGGTGTTCTGAGTATTTTTTTACTATAAAAAAGCAGCAAACTATCCTTCCAGATAAACAAATTGACATCATGACTGAATAACTTTTTTAAATTTTAAACTAAACTTAGCAAACACCACTAAACATGCATTATTTTCATTCATCCTGAGAAATCTTTTGTAGCATTGAAATGTCTATCAGTTACAGAGGAGCACAATGAAAGGAGAGCCTGATCTATAATAGAACAAACACAAGTGCTTGAGTCATTATGATGGGAGCGGTACTACTGCGGTTCTTGTGAAGAGCTCAGAGTCTGTGCTGTTCACATCATTGATCTCTTTCTACTTGTTTTCTCCAGGTTCTATCAACCATTCCAAATCTGTGTGCTGACCATGTCTAATAAGGACAACGTACGGATAATCTCCCCTGATTCAGCCTGTCTTTTACCAATGTTGGTATGTCTCATTTCCGCAGATCTCAGTGAGATTGTTTAACATTGTACATTGGAAAAGGTCCAGAGTAAAATCATGAAACACAATCTTCCACTCTGTCTGCAAGCCAGCAGTGCCACACATTCACTTCACATGAAACAAAAACCAGAGGAAACTGCTAACTACTACAAGCTGCAACAGATTTCAGATCGAATATACAAAAATTATACAGCTTGATGGCTAGTAGACAATTGATTGATTCCAGATGCCTTTCTAAAATTCCAAGGCTAAAATGAAAGCAAAAACTTTACCATACAGCAAGGGTTTTTAGGAGCATGTCAAGACTAGCCTCTCTTCCCTTCAATCAAACGGACCTCACGGTGACAGGTCCACTTCACTGCAGATTTGCCCAAAAATAGCAATATTAGTTGAGAATTCTCTATTAAATCACAGCAGTGCTGGTATTTCCTCTATGTCGGCTGCTGTTTTTCGTGTGTACACCCTCTCAGTTTGAAGTCTTTACTCTGAGACTTGTGGTCAAGAGTTCTACCTCAAAAATCCAGCAGGACTCACATCCGATGCTGAGGGGAGGAAAAACACAGGGTTGTTTGCACAAAACATCTGGGGTTTTTTTTTTCCATGTTTTCTCTCACACAAATCATACTGACAGCACAAGTAGGGCACAAGTCTTAAGCAAGGCCAGACAAAGAGAGAGAGGAGACTATTGTATTCACAGTTGTTACGTCCCAGGACGCATTGTTCCCTTTCATGGGAACTCGAGCTGCGTCGAGACGCGGTGGGAATGCCTCTGCGTGATTACGTCGTGAAGCACATGTGAAATCGGTCCAATAGCGTGACAGAACGTCATAGGCGGGTGACGTCACTGACCAGAAAATTATAAAGCATACCCAGAAACAAAGAACGCCAGCTTCTGTATCTTCAGCAAGCGCTGTGTTGTCTGTCAGTCATATACACAGCGATCTCTTTGTTCTGAGGAAAAGAGTTTTAAAGCATCATTTCACATCATGAAGATATATATATATTATATAGTATGGCGAGCAAGCAGCATTTCTCTCCGTGTGTGCGTCCCTGCCCCCGTTTCATTATGGGTGGGGACACACACAAGATGTGTGTTGTTTGTTTGGAAGTGCAACATAACCAGTCACCTCTCGAGGGAGCTGACTGTGTGCATTGTGAGAAGTTGATGTTAAAGACTCTCCGCTCCCACTGGGCACTCTTTGAGGAGGGCACTTCAGCTTGAGTTCCTTGCGGATCAGGTCCCGCTGTTGTTGAGGCACAGCGGCGGCTTCATTCGTAGGGATCGCAGGTGGATCTGTCAGAGGGGATTGAGATGGGCCCAGCCCTTTCTCTTCCATCACCTGGCAGACCCAGTGCCTCATCTCAGGGGTTGGAAGCACACGCTGCGGTTTCTTCCCCCCAGAGTGAGGCACAGCTGCGATTAACCAGCTCTGAGGAGTTGGATATCGTTATTGTCGATGCTGGAGATATGGATTCGCCAGCCCATTCTCCAGTATACAAGGAGCTGTTAGAGGTTGTGACTCATGCAGTTGAATAGCTTAATATAGAGTGGAAACCATCAGAGAAGCCGGAGGTTCAACAGAAAAGTAAGCTGGATGAAAGATTTCTCCCTTCTCGTTCACAACCTCTACCACACTGAGGTGTTGAGGGCGTGGAAAAGACCGGTGCAATATCGTGTGTTCAGCTCCCAGACATCGAACTTTTCCAATATTACGGAGCTGAAACAACATGGCTATGAGGTGTTGGCTAAGGTTGAAGAGATGCTCGCGAGCTATCTCTCGCCTGATTCGGCTTTGTCCCTGAAATCCACGAGATTACCCACCAAGCCACTAAGAACAACATCAGCGCTGGTGGGTAAAGCTTATTCGGCAGCGGGTCAGGCTGCTGCGTGCCTCCATACAATGTCTATACTTCAGGCATATCAGGCTGACCTGCTGGGGGATATTGATAATAGTGGGGAAGCAAGCTTTGATGTAATTCAAGAACTGCGCAAAGACTGCTAAAACAATCGGCCGGTCTATGGTGGCCACGGAGAGACATTTATGGTTGAATTTGTCCGATATTAAAGATAATATTCCCAGGGCCTCTTCGACAACTCAGTTACATCTGTCGTTGAGGGGTTCCAGGAGACAAAAAAGCAAGCGGCGGCGTTTCAGAGATTTCTTCCCTGCCGCTCTCATCCCCCACAGACTGCTGGGCAGGAGCAGTCTCGACCGACTACCAGCTCCTCGTACAGGGCACACCAGAAGCAGAGTATTGCCACTCGCACCTCACTGCAGAAAACCTGGGGGCAAGGGCGGCACTCGCAGTCTCAGTCGAAGCCTTTGAGGGATAAGACAGACCTGAGGGCTGTCATTATCGCCAAGAAGGCTTTGAAGAAGTCCTAATGCCTTTCGTGTTGGACTTCTGAGGGCAGCCCCTCCAGAGGGAAACAGGAAGCATCTCAGTCCTTTTCTCTTCGATGCCCTCAGGGGGCAATTCTGCTAACCTCGTTATCCCGAGGGGTTCGGGCGCAGTGGTTCTCAGCGATCCTCCGAAAAAGGATGGTGGGTTGCGTCCTATTCTAGATCTGCATTTGTTAAATCGAACAGTTCAAAAACTAAAGTTCAAGATGCTAACACTGAAACAGATTGTGTCACAGAAAGATTTGAAGGACACTTGCTTCCATGTATCCATTCATCCTCAACACAGGAAATTCCTGAGGTTTGCTTTCAGGGGTGAAGCATACCAATATGAACCCGTTCTTCCGTTGTGTGCTTCTTCCAGTTCAGAGAACCACTTTCCTAGGCACAGTGTGGGATTCAACTACGATGCAGGCACGTCTGTCTCCTGTTCGCATAACATCGATTCTCTCAGCTGTAAATATGATAAAACTAGGCCAGTCTGTCACTGTAAAACAGTTCCAGAGACTGTTAGATCTGATGGCAGCTGCGTCCAACGTAATCCCGTTTGGCCTTCGTACATGAGGCCTTTACAGTGGTGGCTCAAGACCAGGGGGTTTTCCCTGAGGGGAAATCCTTTTTGCATGATCAAGGTCACGCAACGATGCCTTCGTGCTTCAGTCATGTGGAAGAAAACCTGGTTCCTTTCTCAAGGACCTGTGTTAGGAGTTCCTTGTCGTCACGTAACGCTAACGACAGATGCATCTTCCAAAGGCTGGGGGGCGATCGTGAGTGGTTCTTTTCTGGCACAAAAATCGGCTGTTATGATGGCAGTGTTTCGAGCTCTCAAGTACTTCCTCCCAGACCTAAGAGGCCATCATGTGTTGGTTTGTACAGACAACACGTCAGTGGTCTCTTACATCAGCCATCAGGGGGGTTTGAGGTTGCGTCACCTAAACAAGCTGGCCCATCAGGTCCTTCTATGGGCTCAGGGAAAACTGCTCTCACTGAGGGCAGTCTACATCCCTGGGTGTCAGAATCAGGCGGCAGACTTCCTGTCGAGACAGGGGCTGAGGCCCGGGGAGTGGAGACTTCACCCCGAGGTGGCGGAGCTCCTGTGGAAAAATTTTGGTCGAGCGGAAGTAGACCTATTTGCATCCCTAGAGACATCTCATTGTCCTCTATGGTTTTCTCTGGCTCATCCAGCTTCTCTGGGGTTGGATACTATGGTACAGACATGGCCGAGGCTGCATCTGTACGCGTTTCCCCCGATCGCTCTGCTCCCGGGAGTTCTGGAGAGGGTGCGCCAAGAACGGGTTCATCTTTTGTTAGTGGCCCCTTTCTGGCAAACCAGAATTTGGTTCTCCGACCTTGTGTCACTTCTTTGCGGTTCTCCGACGGAGATACCGATCAGACAAGACCTTCTTTCTCAGGCAGGAGGCACAATATTTCACCCTCGCCCGGAGTTGTGGAAACTGTGGGCCTGGGCCCCTGAGGTGGCTCAGTTCATAGATTCCGGTCTCTCAACCGAGGTTGTAGAGACTATTCTCCATTCCAGAGCTCCCTCTATGAGGAAATCATACTAGTAGAAATCACACTACTTTAAAGGTCGATGTAGCATTTATATCTGCTTACCATTCCCCCATGGGTGGGTTATCTTTGGGTAGGAGTCCTATGGTCATAAGATTTCTTTGTGGAACCCTGAGGCTAAGGCCTTTACAGCGTAATAGGGTACCAGCATGGGATTTGGCAATTGTATTAGAAGGTCTAACTATGGCTCCCTTCAAACCATTAAAGGAGGTTCCAGAAAAATTTTTCTTTTTTCTTCTTGCAATTTCATCTCTTCAAAGAATTGGATATCTGCAGGTCCTGTCAGTTGGCCCGTCCTGTCTTGAATTTGCACCAGGCATGGTGAAAGCATTCCTTCATTCCAGACTGGGTTATGTTCCTAAAGTCCCTACTCATGTGGTGAGACCTATTATGCAGCAGGCTTTTTGGCCTCCACCTTTTACCTCATTAGATCAGGTAAAACGAAATCTGCTTAGCCCTGTCTGGCCGTTAGATGCTTATGTCCACAGAGCTGCCATGTGGCACAAGTCAGAACAATTGTTTGTCTGTTTCGGTTCACTCAGGAGAGGGTATCCCGCATCTAAGCAGAGGATGAGCAAGTGGGTAGTTGAGGATATCTCTCTTGCCTACGAGTCTTCCGGACATGAGTCGCCAGTATTCGAAGTATTGCTGTTTTTCTTTTTCTTTTTGTTTTAGGTAATTTAGAATAACATTTTATTTAGAATTTTTTTATTATTTTGGCCTTGCTCCCTCCTGGGTTCTCCATGGTCTCTCTCATGTTTTGTTACCTTTTCCCTTAACCCCTAGACCTAAAAAGGGGAGATCGTAACACAGTGTATTGCGCGATAAAGAGAATCAGTCACTCAAGGATAAATTGATACATTTTTGTACATCGTAAACCACTCTAGGACAAATTAATACATTTTTGTACATCCCCATCAACTATTCTGGGGTCCATTTCACATAACTATATTACTACCTATTACTCTATTACTACTATGGATCAACAACAAGAAATTAACTAACTACTCATGACTGTTTCCCAAAGCCATAGTAACTTCGCACATCTGTTGTTTGAACCTTGTTGGTTAAACTTTATTAATTATGTCACACAGGTGGAGTAAAAACTTGTATTAAAGATTATTGGTGTAAATAATGAACATGGCATGAGACTACTTTGCCATTTTTGTTGCCTGTTGTTTTGCTTTATGTTTGATTCCATCAATGGTTCCCTCTTTACGTCATACTCTATGGTTTCCCCAGTGTCCCACATGCTAACTTTTCAAGAACAGTGCTTCTCTTTTCGATTTGAAATACATGGATTGCACTGCATGTTAGCTTGCTAGCTTTTTTGCCCCAAAGGCGAGGTGTGTGTTTCCCATACAAGTAATTGTAAGGAATTACTTTTACTACAATTATATGACTGTTGTTTGAACCGCATTGGTTTAACTGTAAACTTTTTTAATGACATCACATAAGCAGTAGACTGATATCGTCTGCAAATGAATCAATTTAAGATTGATTTAATGTCAGAGTGCTATAGCTAAATTCCACGGACAACAGAAACACTGTTCGGGAAACACCAAATTGTTGAACTATGACGGTAAAGAACTTGTGATCATTGTTGGATAATGCTGCTTTAGGGAAACACACCCCTGGGTGGTTGGCAGAGCATTACTAAGTTTTTGATTAACTCAATCTCATGGGAAAACATAACTTTTGCAAGGTGATTTCATATGAATTTTTATGATATGAATCATAACTATCACTGTGACATTAGCAGATCATAGAAAAACACAAGTAGTTATGAATTGCCATGGAAATATTTTGAGTTGATAAGAGTGTTTTGGGTGATTGTTTACTGGTGGAAGTCTCCAAGATATTCTAGTCTCTAGATGCCTCTGGGAAACTTTAGAAAGGTATCAGCAAACCTCTCCTCAATAAACTGCATGATTTGAGTTATTTTATGACAACACTGCAGGAAGTTACATGCTGAAGTTTATTATTTAGAGTAAGGGGTTTGTTCAAATCTTTACGCCCAAGCATTACAAGTTTGCTGTAATTATAGCTAAGTAATAGTGATGCTTGCCTTTGCCTTTACTAATACACCCTTGGTACATATCAGTAGATGTACATTGGCTAGTCAAATTACAGGAATACTCTTTATTTTGGCTTGAGTGTAAATGCTTTTCAGGGGCACTGTATGTGTACATGCAAGAACAGCAGCAGCAGCAACAACAACAGCAAAACCACACACCCAGCTTGTTCTAATATATCAATATTGTTTTTTAATGCCACAAGATCACTAGCAATCAAAATCCACTCATCTTTTAATGAGCCCTTTAAACTGCTGCCCAGAACTCATTCAAGGGAACATCAGACTCCTCAGACATGCTCAGAGGCATCTCACAAGATTTTTCATTTAGAAGCCAAACTGAGACACAATGTAGACCTGGGAATTCAGCTGGGAAGTTTTTTTATACATTTATTTATTTTGAATGCTATTTGTATGTGATATAATGTATTTTTCAATTATGGCAAGTTCTTGCTTCTAATGTACACATGATGATAGCCCCTCAACTGAAACAATGTTGATGAATTCTAGAGTCTGTTGATTTCATAAATAAAAGTGCAGACTGATGTTACATGCAGATGCAGAGTCTATGCTGATCTGGAATCAGTATTGGGGCTGTTCCACCTGGCTCTAATTATGGGGCCTCAGACAAATATTCACTAATGACCTGCTGTTACGGATATACAGCCAAAACTTTACATAGCACATACTTACATAGCTACTAACCACATTCTATAAAAGACTTACTATATGCCCAGTTTAGTGTATTCTGAGCTATCTATTCAGTAATGTACACATGCCACACACACTGATAAACAATCCTCTCAGACTTTATGAATGAGGTGTAATATGACTATTATGAGTATAAACTAGATTTGCGTTTACCAAAACTTTTGCTGGCTTGTACCTGTCTTTGAAAATTTTAGGTAATCTAAGCCCATTGGGAAAATTTTCCTGTGGAGACATTTCTGCAAAATAACATTATGCCGCTTGTTGCTTGTTTCGTGACATTTTCAAAATGAAATGTCCAGTGACTGGCACTAAAAGCACATTCACTTTTAACCCAAAACAGATCAACATGAATCAACGTTTTATTTAGTTGGTTGATGTACACATCGCAGTAGCTTTAAATAAAATGCATTATATAATTATACAATAATATGTGAATCAAGTCCAACAATGTGAACAGCTCAGAGTACAATCAGTTGTAATTACGTAAATATGCACAATAGTTCCAACTTGACATAAATGCAACGTAAGTAAAGGAGATTTTCTCATTTTAATCTACAAATAATAATAATAATAATAAAAATAATAATATTAGTAATGTTTCAATGGAGTCTGTAAATACAGTGCATCTGGAAAGTATTCACAGCGCTTCACTTTTTCCACATTTTGTTATGTCACCACCTTTCCATCGCCACTACAAAACAGATTAAATTAATTATTTTCCACAAAATTCTACAAACAATACCCCATAATGACAATGTGAAAAAATCTTTGCAAATTTACTAAAAATTAAAAAAAAAAAAAATCGCATGTACATCAGTATTGACAGCCTTTGCTCAATACTTTATTGAAGCACCAATTTGGCACCAATTACAGCCTCAACTCTTTTTGAGTATGATGCCACAAGCTTGGCACAACTATTTTTGGGCAGTTTCTCCCATTCGTCTTCTTTGCAGGACCTCTCAAGCTCCATCAGGTTGGATGGGGAGCGTCGGTGCAGAGCCATTTTGAGCACAGATCTCTGCAGAGATGTTCAAGTCTGGGCTCTGGCTGGGCCACTCAAGGACATTCAGAGTTGTCCCCTAGCCACTCCTTTGTAATCTTGGCTGTGTGCTTAGGGTCGTTGTCCTGTTGGAAGATGAACCTTTGTCCCAGTCTGAGGTCCAGAGCGCTCTGGAGCAGTTTTCATCAAGGATGTCTCTGTACATTGCTGCATTCATCTTTCCCTCGATCCTGACTAGTCTCCCAGTTCCTGCCACTGCAAATATCCCCACATCATGATGCTGCCACCACCACGCTTCACTGTAGAGATGGTATTGGACAGGTGATCAGCGGTGCCTGGTTTCCTCCAGACATGACGCTTGCTATTCAGGCCAAAGTGTTCAATCTTTGTTTCATCAGACCAGAGAATCTTGTTTCTCATGTTCTGAGAGTCCTCCAGGCGGACTCTCATGTGCCTTTTACTGAGGAGTGGCTTCCGTCTGGCCGCTCTACCAAACAGGCCTGAGGTTGTTCTTCTGGAAAGTTCTCCTGCTCCACAGAGAAATGCTAGAGCTCTGTCAGAGTGACCATCACGTGCTTGGTCTCGTCCCTGACTAAGGCCCGCTTTAGGAAGAGTCCTGGTGGTTCCAAACTTCCATTTACGTATGATGGAGGCCTCTGTGCTAATTGGGACTTTCAATGTTGCAGAAATTTTTCTGTAGCCTCCCCCAGATCTGTGCAAAGGCTGTGAATACTTATGTACATGTGATTTTTTTTATTTATTTATTTATTTTTTTAATAAATTTGTAAAGATTTCACACAAACTTCTTTCATGTTGTCATTATGGAATACTGTTTGTAGAATTTTGAGGTAAATAAAGAATTTAATCCCTTTTGGAATAAGGCTGTAACATAACAAAATGTGGGAAAATTGAAGCACTGTGAATACTTTCCGGATGCGCTGTATGTACAGGTTTCTTATTGAGGAGCACAAAGCTATTTAGTGAATCTGTTTTTCCGTCTACAATATTGATATTATATAACTTTCAAGGTAAATCATTATAATACAAGCCCTTTAATAATAATAGTGTTAACTGATAGTAAAAACAAAGACATTTCTGGTTTGGTGGGGTTTAGTAGCACTTGAGCGTGACTGATGAGGTTTTAGGGCACGCACAACAAAAAAAGGAAACACTGCGTTAAACGGTTTAAGTTGAATTAATTGTGAGGAAAGAAGCAGAAATGAGATGGATTTTAATACAGTGCTCCCTTTCAAGCTCTGTAAATAACTCTCATAGCTCAAACGGACAGCACACCGGCCCTCAGGTCATGAAGGTTTATACAGTAAACTGATACACACTGCTCACATTCCACTGGGTAGTGGGCCGAAACATCAGGCTGTTGTTTGACAGTGAACTTAACCTCATGTTTCTCCCCCTCTCTCTCTCTCTCTTTCCTGTTATCACTTTTTCCTGGCTTCACCTTCGCTGTTAAAACCTGGCGAGGTCACGCACCTGAAATACTGTGGCACAATCAGCCTAGAGGCTCCCAGAGCACTCAAACACTCTGATATTATTAACACATGCTCAGCTCTTCTCTGTTAAACAACTCATTCTGCTCCACTATATTTTTATACAGTGTCCTTTTCGGATATTACTGTTTCATTAAAAAAAAACCTGTTTACTATTGATGTAAAACACTTGACTCAATAATTTTTATATGAGTGCATTATCAGGTATACTTTATGTTTGATTTCTATAATTTATTTCTTCCGCTAAACACAAAAGAAGATATTTTGAAGAATGTCGTAACCAAACAGTTGATGGGTCCCATTGACTTCCAAAGTATTTTTTTTTCATACTATACAAGTCAATGGGGTCCCATCTACTGTTTGGTTTCTATTGAGTCAGTCAATACGAGTTATGTCATTGACTTACGTATTTGGGGTCTCAATTCATTCAGGAAACGGGGGTTACATTAGTAACCTAGACGTTACCCATAACATTACCCATTCTTAAAAAACTTCTTTTGTGTTCAGCAGAAGACAGAAATTCATGCAGGTTTGGAACAACTTGAGGATGAGTAAATGATGAACTGCATTAAAATGTCTTTATTAAACTAGCATTATAATTTTTAAATGGGTGAGTTGGAGTGGACAGTAAAGAAAAGTGGGTAACGTGGCAGCATACATGGCAACTCCTTCAATACTGTTTAAAATGCATCCTAGGACGCACCTAATGATGTTCATTTTCACGCATTTCTTTGATTAAGTTGTTGCACACTGACAGTTGCCTACTTTCCTTCTTTACACTAGCAAACGGGAACAGAGAAAACCAAGTGAAATGAAACTAAAACAGAACACACACATTACATTTGATGAACACATTATAATTTAGGCTTATTTTTAAAATGTAAACATTGATCAATTACCATTACAATTATCTGACCTAAATTCTCATGAGAAAAACCTCAATGTATTTGCGCTTTTACAGTTTTAAAATTAAATACAGAATGATCCTCACAATTAAAGTTACAAAAGTTATTCAGTTTTTATTAACATTAATGGCTTATTAGGCTGCTGTCACTTTGAGAGCGAATGCAGAGATCCAGTATGTAACGGTGGTCGCCGAACAATGTAAAAAGTTTGAACAAAAAAATAAAAAAAACAGTTTATCAGGCGAGGATCGAACCCGGATCTCCTGCGCGGTAACGCGGAGCACTAACCGCTAGACCACAGAGGTTACGTGTTCACACCGTCAGCAAAAGCAATAGATCGACTCTCAGGCCCAAAACCTCGAGAAAAAAAAACAATCATTAATGTTCGGGCGCCAGACAGGGTTATACCTGCCAAAGATTTATATCCTCGTCCCGGATAGCTGTAAAAACCACCCGTTACGTACAAAAAGAAGGTCACTAACAAAACAAAACTGCGTGAGAAATTATATGCCACTTTCTTTTATAGTAACAACTTTTTTCGTTAAGGAACATAATCCACTTCACAAAATATTAGGCAAGAAACAAATCAATAAACAATAATAAAAAATTGATCAATAAACTCTATAAACAAGAGACAAATCAAAACTTTAAATCACCATCATAAACATATAGTCAAATTCAAAAGGGAAAGGAAAATAAAAATAAAAACAAGACAAAACTGTGGTGTGTGTGTGCGTGTGTGTGTGTGTGTGTGTGTGTGTGTTTGTTGAGGGTGCAGGGAGATCGCAACACTGACCACAATTAGTAGCACGGGTGGTTAGGAGCGACTAGGGAACCTTGGCAGCGTCAGTCCGTCTTGCGCCTATCTTTTCCCTGCTCCACCACGCCACCGGCCCAGGACTACTGTGCGAAGCTCCATTCAAACCAGAGTAAACCATTCACAGGTCAGAGGACACACCAGCTATCGAGAGGCTAATAAAGCAGCACTGCAAACAGTACCACCTCCTCTCCACGATGCCGAGAACACACTTATCTCTCCTGTTAATCCACCTGCCGTGACTGCCTCCACCGGGTGTTAAAATGTAACCACCATTTTGTCCGTTGACCTGCCCCTATATACCCACACTTCCGTTGTCAATTTTCCTCTCCTCCAACCCAGCCAGAGTATAGTTTGGGAGGAGGAGATCGAAAATGAAAGTTTTTAAAGGGGCAGTTACAAAAATGTCCGTATTGCTACACTCTCCCCCCCTGGCTGAAACAACCCATGGTTGTTGAGGGAAAAGAATCAAAACCCCAAGAACTCCTCCTCATCTGAGGTTTCTTGAAAGAGGTTTTTAAGTCTCCTCTTCGCCTGGTCCTCCAACTCCTCAGCTGTTGGAAAACACCTTTTAAGATTGCACACATGTGCAGTGCGCACATCTTCTCCAGTGGCCTCCAATGCTATGCGGTAATTCACAGGTCCCAGGTGTTTCAGAATCCGGTAGGGCCCCTTCCATTTTCGTGCAAGTTTTGCACTGACATGGTGAAGGGCACTGGATTGAGGGAAAGTCCTTAGCCACACACGATCCTTTTCTTTAAAGGAGGCATCACGTCGGTTCTTATTGTAGCTTCGCAGTTGTCTTTTCTGTGCCTTTTGGCAGCACTCTTTTGCTTTAGCTTGAAGTTCGACTAAATGACTGACCACATCATAGGGAGGCGAGTCAGGAGAGATGTTTTTTCCAAGCAAAAGTTTGTCCATTGGCCCTTGCAATTTCCTCCCCAGGTGGAGCTCCGCTGGGGTCATGCCAATGGACTCCTGGACAGCAGAATTGACTGCAAATCGTAGTTCAGGTAAGTACTGATCCCATTTCTTGTGGTTATCTTCGACAAAAGCAGCCATCATGTACTTTAGAGTACGATTTACCCTTTCGGTCATGTTAGTTTGTGGGTGGTAAGCAGACGTAAGTTTCTGTGTGACACCCCATTTACCACAGATCTCCTTGAAGACAGCAGAAAGGAACTGAGAACCTCTATCGGACAGGATAAAGTCAGGAACCCCCCACCGAGTCAGAATCTCTTTCCTGAAAATTGCTGCAACAGTCTCTGCACGGGCATTCCGCATAGGAAACAGCTCTACCCAGCGGGTAAAATAGTCCACAAAGACAAGAAGGAACTCGTTCTGATGGGTACTGCGGGGCATTGGCCCCATGATGTCTACCCCTAGCATTTCATTGGGATGTGAGGTACTGACTTGTTGTATTTTTCCCCCAAGTTTACGACTTTCTCCTTTGAGCGTTTGGCAGTTAACACATCGTTTAACATGATTCTTCACATCCGACCACATCCCAGGCCAAAATGCAACGTTATGCAGCCTCTGGTAAGTCTTGTAAATACCCATATGACCACTCAAAGGATTTGAATGGTAATGGTGGAGGACGGCTGGAATCAGACTGCTGGGAATGTACACCCGATAATGGCATTGGCCACTGTTTAGCCGAGTGGTGTGGTACAATTTATCTTCAACTACCTTGTACTGATTCTTCAGCTGTTCATCTCCTGCCAGGGTTTGGAATATTTTTACAATTTCAGGGTCCTTGTGCTGCTCCTCCCAGATGGCAGCTGCAGAGATTGGAAGATCGGACTCTTCAGTTTGCCTGATATATAAGCTACACCCTGGCTTGGTGTGGATCCGAGACAGAGCATCTGGTGCTACATTCAGCCTTCCTTTACGATATTCAATAACAAAATCAAACTTCTGCAATCGAAGAACCCATCTAATGAGTCGACTGGTGGTTTTAGTAGAGCTCATTACCCATTGCAGGGCTGAGTGATCAGTCACCACCGTGAATAGTTTAGGCTCTAGGTAATGTTGCCACCTTTCCAGAGCCCATATAACGGCAAGGCATTCTTTCTCTGTCGCAGAGTAGTTGGTTTCGGCTTTGCTCAGGGATCTACTGGCGTAGGCAATCACTTGCTCTGAGCCCTGGTCCTTCCGCTGGGCCAACACCGCACCTAGTCCGGTGTCACTGGCATCAGTGTATACAATAAATGGAAGTTCAAGGTTGGGATGACCAAGAATGGGAGGTGAGGTAAGGCAGGCTTTTAGCTGTTCGAAAGCTTGTTGACATTGGGGTGACCAATGGAATGCACAACCCTTTTTTTTCAAGGCATTGATGGGCTCAGCGATCCTCGAGAAATTTGGGACGAACCGGTGGTACCATCCGGCGAGTCCAAGGAAGCGCTGAACTTCTTTGATGTTACGTGGTACTGGGTATGTACGGATGGATTCAACCTTACTCATGTCTGTGGAAATACCATGAATATTCACCACATGTCCCAGGAATGTTAGTTCTTGAAGACAAAACTTGCTCTTTTTCAGGTTGACAGTCAAGCCTGCTGTCTGCAATCGATGGAGAACAGTTTGGAGATCAAGGAAATGCTGGTCCATGGATGGTGAGGAGACTATAATGTCATCAATGTAGACAAAGCATATATTACCTCGTAATTCCCCTAACACGGTCTCCATCAGTCGTTGAAACGTCGCAGGGGCATTTTTTAACCCAAAAGGCATGACTGTAAACTGATACAACCCTGATGGAGTGATAAAGGCAGTGATGGGTTTGCTATCTGGACCCATTGTCACCTGCCAGTAGCCACTGTTGAGGTCAATGGTAGAGAAGATTGCTGCACCAGAGAGGGATTCAAGAATCTCTGTAATGTTTGGGAGGGGGTATGCATCACTCTCTGTTATGGCGTTGACCTTACGGTAATCTACACAAAATCTCATTTTACCATCTTTTTTTGGAACTAGGACAACTGGGGATGCCCATGCGGAGTGAGATGGTTCCACAATACCTGCCTTTAACATTTCCTCCAACTGCTCTCTCACAACAGCTTGTTTCGAAGGACTCATGCGATAGGGTCGCTGTTTGATGGGCACTGGATGAGTGATATAGAGGTGATGTTGGAGAACATCAGTTTGTCCAGGTTGGAGGGTACACACCTGAGAGTTGGACTCCAAGATTTTCCGGAGTTGTTGTTTCCCGTCGGGTGGTAAGTGAGCACCATTCACGGCCAGGTCCAGTAATGCTTGTTCGTCCAGGCTATCAAGTGGTCGGGATAGCAATGGGTGTTGGGGTGGAGGAATGGAACTGAGTAGAGAAAGGCTTTGATTAGCAGTCTTCAGATGTTGTCTCTTTTTTAGATGTGGTGGTTTCACCACGGGTACACTTGCCTGGCCTGGTTGAAAAGGATAGTGTTCATCAGGAACACACTTGAAGGAATACTTTCTGTCAGTCACATCAATCTGCAGTCCGCTGACGAAAATGAAATCTAATCCCAGGATCACTGCATAAGCAAGGGCTGTGTAGGAAAGGACAGCCACCTGTACTGGGAAAGTCTTATTTTGCAGTATTATCGGCAGATTTATCCAGCCTAATGGAACTTCTGCCTCACCATTAGCTAAATACAGAGGACCAAGGGTCCAAGGGTGAAGGACGCCATGTGGGTTGAGTTCTGTCCAAAGGCTCTCATGGATAAGGGTGTAACTTGCGCCTGTATCCACAATGGCCTTCCCACTCCAGGGGCCAATACGGATGGGTACTACTAATTGTGGCGGAACAGCTGTTGGCTGTTCTGAAGTACTGGAACCAGCGGGGGTGCTTTCCAAGGTTGCAGATACAGTATTGCTGGAAGGAGTAGCTGGCTGGCGAGGCGGACCCGCAGACTTCATAGGTTGGAAGAAACGCTTGTTACTGGTAGGACGCTGCTGAACAGATGACTGATTGGAAGCAGTCATAAAGTGAGGACAATTTCCAGGTGAATGGGAACCTTTACACCGCCAGCACTGTACTTGAGGCTTCTCCACAGGTTGGCTAGAGACTGGCCTTTGTGGCATTGTAGGTGATGGTTTAAAATCCTTGCGTCCCTCATATTGTATTTGTTGCACATAATCCCTCTCCAGCTGATGACCCAGCTTCACCAGCTCCTCAACAGTGTTTACCCTGCTGCGTAACTGGCTGGCGAGATAGGGCTTGATATTTTTAAGGATCATTTTTACCATGTCACTTTCTGTTAGAGAAGGTTTCCACCTTTTACAGAGGGCTCGATATGAGAATGCAAAATCCCTGATGGATTCCTTCTCTCCCTGGGTTCTCGTTCTGATCCGATCAGCCAGCTCATCTTCATAATCCTCGGATAGGAAGGCAGAAAGAAAAGCGGATTCAAACTCACCCCATGTTGTTACAGAGGATCTGGCGACCTCCCACCAGTCACGGGCAGTTCCATAGAATACAGTTCGGAAGGTGGCCAGCAGGTCTGCATCACCCAAGGGATTAACTGCTAGAAAATCTTGACAGCGTGTCACATATAGTAAAGGGTCTGGGTCGTCTGAGGGCCTCCCAAAGGTAGGAAATGTGATCTTAAGATGGTCACTTCGTACCACTGTAGTAATGGGAGGAGCTGCAGGGGCAGTCATTGAAGATGGTAGCGAAGAGAGGGAGGTAGTCTCAGGTGGTGTTGGTGTACTCTCCTTAAGAAGATCCACTAATTTCTTTTCTTGCATTTTGCTTTGGTTCACCATTTCAGTTTGGAATTTTTTAAAGTCTATGCCAAGACTAGCAGTTTGGACGTTGCACTGATGCATTTCTGTCGTAAGCTGGTCATGGCTTTTTTGAAAGTTCTGTTGCATGGCTTTGAGATCCTGTTGAAGTTCCAGCTGAAGCTGATCCACCATGAAGCGCACCTCAGAGACAAGGGTAGATTCAACTTTTTGAAGTTCACCTGTAATCATGAGTTTAGTGGCTTTGGTTAGTTGATCAGACTCATCCTCATCCTGTTTTTTGTTTGAAGCAACTAGTGTGAGAACTTGCTGCTGGTTGTCCTTCATTTTTGTAGCAAGGTTAGTAATCTGGTCACAGTGCTGAGAGGAAGTTGCTTTCAGCTCCTGGGTAAGTTCAGAGACCGCTTTCTCCTGTTTCTTTATAAACTCCATCAGTGTATCCCAATTACTTTGAACTTGTGAAGTAAGATGTTGTATCTCTCTACCAGGAGTTGGAAGTACCTCGGGTAAATCCTGCTGTACCACAGAAGAGGAAGTAGAGAGTTCAGGTGATGTGCATAGCTGCATCGGACCTGGTCCCTGGTCCCAGGTAAGTGGTTGTACTGGAGTGCTACCAGCCAATGCTGACGCAAACTGCACTTGGGCTCCTGGATAGATGGTACTGGGAGGTGTTTGAGGGTATGGGACATGGGAGACATGAGGCGAAGGGGGTCCAGGTCGAGGATGTGATGCGATTGGCCAAATTGGGGTTGCAACATCTGGAAATTCAATATCCACACATGTGGACAGAGGAGAAGGTGTCGTGGTCATGTTTCAATAATGTCTCTGAAGTCAATGAAGTGTGTACAATTGTTATGTAAAATGTAATGCGTGTCAGTAGCAAATGGAGAAAACCAAACAGGAAATAAATAGAATAACCAAATACAATGTGATATCTGTGTTCTCTAAACCACAGCACCAATTTACAATTTCCCCATAGTTAAATGCAAAAAGGTTACCACATACACAAAACTTTTTTACAAACAAAAACAATTGACCCCTTTTTTTTTTTCACACAAAGTTCAGGGCAAATTTCTTTTTTTTTTTTTTTCTTTAAAGTCCAGGTCCCTGTTCGGGCGCCACTTCTGTAACGGTGGTCGCCGAACAATGTAAAAAGTTTGAACAAAAAAATAAAAAAAACAGTTTATCAGGCGAGGATCGAACCCGGATCTCCTGCGCGGTAACGCGGAGCACTAACCGCTAGACCACAGAGGTTACGTGTTCACACCGTCAGCAAAAGCAATAGATCGACTCTCAGGCCCAAAACCTCGAGAAAAAAAAACAATCATTAATGTTCGGGCGCCAGACAGGGTTATACCTGCCAAAGATTTATATCCTCGTCCCGGATAGCTGTAAAAACCACCCGTTACGTACAAAAAGAAGGTCACTAACAAAACAAAACTGCGTGAGAAATTATATGCCACTTTCTTTAATAGTAACAACTTTTTTCGTTAAGGAACATAATCCACTTCACAAAATATTAGGCAAGAAACAAATCAATAAACAATAATAAAAAATTGATCAATAAACTCTATAAACAAGAGACAAATCAAAACTTTAAATCACCATCATAAACATATAGTCAAATTCAAAAGGGAAAGGAAAATAAAAATAAAAACAAGACAAAACTGTGGTGTGTGTGTGCGTGTGTGTGTTTGTTGAGGGTGCAGGGAGATCGCAACACTGACCACAATTAGTAGCACGGGTGGTTAGGAGCGACTAGGGAACCTTGGCAGCGTCAGTCCGTCTTGCGCCTATCTTTTCCCTGCTCCACCACGCCACCGGCCCAGGACTACTGTGCGAAGCTCCATTCAAACCAGAGTAAACCATTCACAGGTCAGAGGACACACCAGCTATCGAGAGGCTAATAAAGCAGCACTGCAAACAGTACCACCTCCTCTCCACGATGCCGAGAACACACTTATCTCTCCTGTTAATCCACCTGCCGTGACTGCCTCCACCGGGTGTTAAAATGTAACCACCATTTTGTCCGTTGACCTGCCCCTATATACCCACACTTCCGTTGTCAATTTTCCTCTCCTCCAACCCAGCCAGAGTATAGTTTGGGAGGAGGAGATCGAAAATGAAAGTTTTTAAAGGGGCAGTTACAAAAATGTCCGTATTGCTACAAGTATACTTACACATGCGTTTCTTTCCCAACTGTTTATGTTCACTTTAGACATAAAGAGAGTTAACGTGAATACTCACTAAGACGGGCATTTTGACACAATTTTGTGTGTATTTGACTCAATTTGGTACTCGAGAGCTGTATGAGAGGCGACTTTATGTGTGCTCTTTGGATGTGACTGCAGAACTTGCGTGAATAATGCACAGTACCGGCCATCCCGTGCTGAAATTCCACCCATGCGAAAAAGTTTTCTCCCCCAAATATATATTATAGTCATTTTTTTCTAATATTACATTTATTCGTGTAAGCCATGTAACATGGGTTCGTTCATTCAGAAGTATTTGTGCGCAGAAAGTGAAATTGATGTACCTTGACGAAATTAGAGATGTAGCTTGACGAAGTGAAGCGACTCAATTGACGCTGGTATCATGATAGCATGGCGAATGTTGTACAACTGGATTACATTCATACAACATACACACAATCATATATTAAACATACTTTACAGTCCTAAAGTAATTACTTATTCAAAATAAGTACCTACTCAAGAGAGTATGCAATTTTGTATGCTGCCAGGATCTCTCTCTCTCACTCTTTCGATATTACATAAAATTTGTGGACGTTAGGGAATATGCACGATATTCCCGTGAGAGTTGGGATTTATCTGTGTATGTAGAGAGAGATCATTATTACTATTGCTCATACAGGATAGTGATAAACAAATAACTTTAAATATTTAAGTTTAACAAGTAATTCTTCTCATACGTTAACCCTAAAGACATGAATGATCCTCACATCATGTACGATTTTCAGGATATATGCGCTGTTTTCAGTCCCTCTAGAAAAACGCACATTTTTTTTGTGATTGTTGCGGGCAAAAATCCTTGACACAGGATTTTTTTGGAAAAAATGCGATGGAATATGCAGGATATTTTTGCAATTTTATGCGATGAAATTGCGGGAACTTGCAAAAACTGCGGTTTGATGCAAAAGAGGAAAAAAAGGTGATTCCCAACACCCTGTTCTCACTAGACTACTACCTTCATGTCAAGAGTCATTTCTTATGACTTCCTGTGATGAGCAAGCTACTAAATCACAGAATAATTCAGTTCTCATTCTGTTTTATTTCAGACCTTCATTAACACATGAATCAAACTTACAAAACATTGAGTCAAACAAGTTATGTAGCTTTACAAAAGGAATATTTAACAACTTCTGTAAAAATGAATAAATAAAATATAAAAAAATAAAATGTGTGCTTCCCGTTTTACAGAGGTAGCTATACAAAACACACATCTTCTGTTAAATCAAGTGCTTCCAATGCACAAAGTGCAATCTCTTACTGCAACGTCAATTATTTTACACACTACTAATATACAGCGTCGTCTGTGCTCCGACACGCAGCTGCACAGAGTGCAAAATAATTTGCCCCCACTGTCATGTAACACACCGGGAAACTACTTCGCGCGGTGTTTTGCACTTATTTTTGTTGGCAAATGAGAATGATTTGCGTGCTTCATCATGGTTTCACTTATGTGAAGTAAACGCAACATTTTTCAATTTTCTGCTAAGATATATGAGACTTTTTTGCAACGAAAATATAGGGATTATGAAATCATGCTAACCCTGCATATTTTGCTTGCTGAAAAAATGTGACCCCCGCATAAATATGCAGACTTTGGCTGATTATGCATGAAATCAAGCGATCGCATAATCGCGTTTTTCTGGAGGGACTGTGTTTTAAGCAATCACATCTACGATTAATGCATGCTGGATTATAAATATGTGAAATCCAAGATCCAGAACATTTCTAAAGACAAGTATATCATAGGCACTTGAGGGTGTGCTCTTTTGACTCTTTTGTCAGCACCTTGGCAACTAAAGTAGCAAAATCAACAAAATCAAACCAGTTTCTTTATAACAGTCGCCACTCCTAAAGACTTCCAGCATAATGACTGATATTGTTTGTCTTCAGAAGTTGCTTCTATACAAAAAAGGTGGAAAAAATGCAGACACTTCAATTTTCCAAAACTAAAATAAGTCTAACTCATGATATACTGATGCCACTGTAGCGCTTTCCAGCCATTAGAAAAGAGATATGTGCTTCTGTGTCCCTGTGAGAGAGGTGTCTGACAGTTTTATTGTGGATTCTCTTTCGTGATTAGATTCCTGCTGAACTGGATCGTGTTGAGGTCCTATGAAGCCTTTTAGAGTATGTCTTCCCTTACACTCCAGTAGTTATGCTTTGTCCCTGTGTCTGTCTGTGTGTGTGTGTGTGTGTGTGTGTGTGTGTGTATGGTCAGTGATCTGAAACAATATTGTGGGCAACACAATCTGTTTATTGCTGATGCATATTGTAAAATATGCGGCACTTGCCAAAAGCACATTCTACATTTTTTATCTTGATTACTGTGGTATAGTCGATTTCAGATAAACCCACCCCTAAAATACACACAAGTGGTTGATCCCTTTCCATGCCACTCAAACAGTCATTTCCTGTCTAATTGGGTGGTTCTCTGACAGAATAAACTGCAGTCTAAAAGTCTGACTCGGTGAGAATAGTTCACTGTGTTAGATCACAGTGTAACATGTTCTTTGACACTCTTGTCTCATGAAAACCAGAGAAACTTCTCTGCACATGGTGCCCCTGAACTTTTACACAATAAATCTAGCAAATAGAGGTGCATGCATGTCTGTTTAAATCTATTTTATTATACGTCAAGGTTTACGCAGTAAATTGGCTTACTCCTTGAACCAAGAGTTCCCAAAGTACATCCCAAAAACACTTATAACATAGTGTAATCCATAGTGTGAAGCGTATTTAAATTGTCCAAACCTAATTTTCAAACATGAATCACTGCCCTTGTGTGCTGTATTGAATGTGCACTTTAAAAAAAAAACTGCACTTACAGGTATAATATTATATAATTATATGCAATTACAAATATATTTAAAAACATCACATATAAGCGTCAACAGAAGAGACAAATTTTAGTTTACCATAAATGTGTGTTAGTATATCTGACAGAACACTTTAACCATATTATAAAGACAATACAAGTCATTATGAAATTTTTCACAAGTGTGCTTTTACACTAATAGTTCTGATTGGATGTTATCTAAACAAGTTTTTTTTTTCTTTTTTTCCCTAAAAAACAACAGTGAAACCTCCACCATGCTTAACTTTTGATGCTTGACTTCACCTCTCAGTGCCCTGAAAGAAAACAGCAGTACAACAGGAAACAAGGAGTCACAAGACAAAGGTATTTTAATCCCTGTTTTCGCTCTTTCAGCTGTCTCAGAGAACGACTAGTACAGACCACAACGTACTGAGAACTCACAACTTCAGTCAACCTTTTAATATGACAAATATTTCCTTCATCTCTCAAAGGGGTTAGATGTAAGAATTTTCATGTATTAATCTTTTTTTTGCCAAGCTTGTAATGAAACTTAAAAAAATGAGACTTTCCCCATCTTCCTAGGTTGTCTATGAAAGCCTGCAGACTGATTCTTATGTGAAGGACTCGGGACGTTTTTCCCAGGAAAACAAGGATGTGACGTTAACGATTGCTTCCGAGAGCCTCTCTTCCGTTCTATGACACATGAAACAAATGCATATAAAATGTTTAGGATAATGCCGAAAGAGACATTCTGTACTGTAATGTCAATGTGTTGTGCAAAGAACAGGAATTAATTCACACTATAGTCAAAAATCTACGTATTTTTTAGTCTCAAATATACCCAAATTATCATTAATTGACCCTTCGCAAAGACGCGCCCCCTTTAGTTACTGTTGCTTTGTCCGACAACCCATGCGCTCTCACGCCACACATCATGTTTTCACGCAGTGAAAAATACATCCTGGAGCAAAGAGGACACTGACAACACATGAAACAGTTTCATATTTAAAATATTGTAATTTATTAAAGAAGTTGAATCATTAAATAGCGTCTAGTGTGTGTTTAATGTGTGGTGACAGATCGCTGTAGCTCCTCGTGAACCGATCATCTCTTCATACTAGTTCATTTATAGCATCAAATACACATGAATGAACATCAGAAGGAATGTTGTTTCAGACGTGAGGACACACAATTTTTCAAGTTCCAGTTCACCAACATTAATCTACTAACTCCCCTGACTGCTTTGTTGGACAAAATGGCGGATTCGGGGTTATGATTGGTCAGGTCGCCGCGAAGGGTCAATAAACAGTGAATTGCAGAGCTTGTGCAAACATATCCACATCGCTATGATAGTCACACGCTGGTTGCTAGGTAAGAAGAGAGAGGGTTCAATTACAGCAAACGGTTTATTGAACAATATATCTGGAAACAAAACACTCTTGACTAATTAACATAAACAGAACAACCGGGTAAATGACAATAACAGACAACTCAACTGAACTAAACACAGGGCTTAAATACACAGGGAACTGAGGAGCTAACTAGATATAGACAAGACACACCTGAACAGAATACTAATGCCATCGGTGACCATGGAAACAGACAGGGGACAGAACTAATAAACAGAACAAGAAAACCAACCTAGAAACATGCATGAGCAGAACTCAAACCATGGCAATGATCAGATACTGTTTTAAGTGCTGCTTTAACTACATTTCAACTACATCTCTCTCATCAGCATGGGTGGCTTTGGGATGTCCGTTAACGGTATATCGCTGCAAAGGATTTCCTTTTTCCTTGCCCTTCCTTCTTTTTACTAAGCAAAGAACGAAAATTAACTTTGTCGAGAGTATATCAGGGCCTTGAATCACAATCAGTCTCTTGTACGTTACATGAGCACAAGTGTGAACACAAGCAACAAGTTGAGGACTGCAGTAACGGCCACCTGAGTCACTAATAACAAGTGTTTCTGAATCCCACATATTTACAAATAACTATTTTGTTGTTAGGTGCTAAAAGTTTAATTTCATCTAAACAATCAGAACTCAAAAAAAACAAAAGTATGATATGAACCCTTTAAGATGCTGCTAGTTTACTTCAGTCAACAGCTGAAAGCAAATTTAGAGAGTTCAGTGTATGAAAATGCATGTTAAAAAAATAAAGCTGGATCCTGTGTGTTGTTTTCAGGTGTTGTTCTCAGCCTAGGAATGTTAGCTGAGAGCAAAAACAGACACGGTCGGTGTTCAGAATGCAAAAATGGATGTAAATTTAGCTAGTGCTAATACATGAAGATAGAGGAGATCCTGTCAGACTTTCCACAGACAGCCATAGCAAACTCACTCCAATCCAGCAGCTGTACCTGTGCTCAGGGCTTTCCTGTGTCTGCTAGAACACTTTACGCTTGAGGAGAAATTCTGAATTATACTTGCATAAAACATGTGTGCCATATGGAAGCACTGCAGGTAGCACAAAGTTTGACTCAGACTGAGGACTGTGTGACCTGAAATGGAATGTCTGTTATTTTGCGTGTCAATAAATTACACTAAATTACAAAGACAATTCAATACTTATATATTCTGTTTGGCTTGCTTAGAGTTTTAATGCTGTCACACAAAACCGGTATCAAAGAACTAGCGGCAAAGTGGTGTCCCCTTATGTTGCAACTGGGACAAAAAGTTGAGCTTGAACACACTGCAAAAACCGGCTAATGGCCAGTTAGCAAGTATGTTGGAGATAAATCTTCATAAAAGCAGGAGGCAGTAGTCTGAATATGTCATTCAAAAAGAGCCAGGACCTCTGAATCTGAAATTTATTATTATTAGGTCAAGTATTCAAATCAGAAACATGACACAGACGCAGCCTAAACAAACTAAAATAATTATATTGTGAACAATAAACCCAATAACTGCATCAGAATTCATTTTTTTACATCATTATTCACTGCAGACATGCTTTCCTCTCACCAATCTCTATAAAGATTACAAATAGTCCTTTATTATATGATATCAGTAATTCCACAACAAGTAGTCACAACTTGTCAACTCATTTGTCTAGAATTCCGAGTGTCTGACTCATTCATCTTCCCACTGTCATTCGTGCACTTAGAAGTCGTAATTATGAAATATTTGACTACAGCTGAAGAGAACACTGTCACTTTTGTTTTTAACTCATGCAATGGTGTAAAACACATTGCAAAAAATAGGGCTACAGACACTCAATGACGCTGGCCAGCGGGTGCATTGCTTCACAGTTATTAGAGTATTTTTAGTGGTTCCCTGGTGGTTGCTAACAAGCTAAAATCAAAAGACCCTCCAGTTTCTCTGATATTCTGGTCTCTTGAAGTGACTCTGGGCCTCCCTTCTGTGTAAGTCTGTGAGATGTTTTCAAACAATATTTCATCTTACAATAAAAAAATCATAAGCATGAACTGTTTGAAACGTATAAAAGCACAATTCAGGGCTGTTTACCGTTACCACTTTGCCTATCTGTGCTCGTGGCGCATATGACAGAAATATTTGTGGAAAATAGAATAAAACGAATCGAAGCAGAGAGAGAAGAGAGAACTCTTTAGAAGAGAGGAGCTTTTTATTTTCACCGCCAAGTCACTCAAGTGGTGACCGGTGACTGAGTGGGAAGTGAAAATTAACAACCAAAATGGCGGTGGAGAGGAGTGATTAAAAACACTTTAAACAGACACGGTAAAGTCCTCACAATTCACCATATTACATAGTTTAATCCTGACTTTTATTTTTTATTAGAGACCTACAGTCTCTGTGTGTCTTGGCTGCACTCGAAGTCAGATGCTTTGGCTGCAGACGGGACTATTTTGGGACTTAATAGCAAGTTATTCAATATTTATTTAACAATTTAATTTAAAAACTGAACTTCTAAAAATAACTGCTGAGTTGCCTTTTTTTGCACTTTTTGCAATGCACATAAACATGTACACACTTTTTACTTTTGCTTGTATTTTTTTTGTTTGGATTCTTTTGTATTTCAAATTGTGATGAAAACACTTCAATTCAAAAAAGTCCATTCAGGAACAAATTTATAGTACAGTATGCAATATACGAGTATGAGGATGTGCAACGTCCAATCGCTGACACTGACAGCACAATTATACAAACAAGAATATAACTCCGAGGATTAATCGGTAACCTTGGGTTAAGTATGGGCAGTGTGAAATGCAAAACAAGACAACCTAGGATTCCATTTACCCAGTGTTTAGAATGACCCAGAGTTAACTTGACAAGTGTGAAAAGCCCTCTCGCTGCATGATTTGAGATATAATTCTTGTCTGTAGCACAAAAAGTGCTTGAATTCTGAAGTTTACTCTCTGAGACACTCTTAAAATGTCATTCTCTCTGGACTCAGACAGCACACACACAGCTTTAACAGACACATATATTATTTGCCTGCTGTGTCAGTCTGAGACCGCAAGGAAGTGTCCAAATGCACTGTCCTCAACACACTCTCAGAACATAATAAAACGCAGATGTTTGCCTGATAAGAATCTTCAAAAGAAAAACTCATATAACCTTACATAACATTTTATATTTCTTTGCTATCAGCTTAGGACAAGGCTTGACATTTCAAAAGAAGGGTCACATATTTCTGTAAATTCTTAGAAAAACAGGGCCATCCATTCACAACTGCCAGATACCTATACATGCAGCAGACAGCAAGGCAGCACATTAAGTTTTGGAATAGAGCTAGGGTCTAAAACAGATTATTGTTGGGAGTCTTGAATGAAATTCATTGGCAGACGCAGTGTCTGCTTCATTACACTACTGGGGATCAGTTGAGGGTCTGGATGAGGATGGTTATAAAGAATCTCTCTCACCTTCCCTTCAAGGCGTGCGGTACCCCCTTGGCAGACGCGGGTATTACGTGGCGGGAGGGTGAAAACAGGGGGCTCTTTGCTGGGGGAGCCTCGTCCCAGAGTCATAGTCGTCTTGGAGACGTGAGATCCTGTAACAAACTGAACGTCACCCATCATTCTGAAAACACAAGAACAACAGAAGAGTTTAGAATTCCATGTGAAGTTCATTTAGATTAGCTTTGAGCTATTGCAAACATGTAAAAATCAAAAATCTGGCCGTTGAATTTTTTTAACAGGCACAGAAATGCAATATATTTTCAATGAAAAGACCATGAATGCATTTAAATACATTTTTTTTTTTACATCATTCACATATATTACCTCACCAGCCACTTTTTAAGGTTTAACTGCTTGTTATCATTAATATTTAATCAGCCAATCACATGGAAGAAACTCAATGCATTTAGACATGTAGAGATGGTCAAGACGATCTGCCATATGGAGAAGAAAAGTGATTTAAGTGACTTTGGATGTGGAATGGTTGTTGGTGCCAGACGGGCTTGGTCTGAGTATTTCACAAAATTCACTGCTGATCTACTGGGATTTTCACATACAACCATCTCTTGGGTTTACAGAGAATGATCTAGAAAAGAAAATATCCAGTGAACAGCAGTTCTGTGGGTGAAAATTCAGAGGAGAATGACCAGACTGGTTCAAGCTGATTGAAAGGCAACAGTAAGTTCACAACACATGAAGCTTTGAAGCAGATGGGCTGCAGCAGGAGAAGACACACCGGTGACACTCCTGTCAGCGAAGACCAGGAAACTAGGGCAACAAATTGAACAATAGAAGACTGTGAAAACATTGCCTGGCCTAATGAGTATTGATTTTTGCTGGACATTCAGATGGTAGGGTCAGAATTTGGCATAAACAACATGAATGTGTTAATGGTTGTCATCTTCTGATGCTTCCAGTAGGTTAACACGCCATGTCACAAAGCTCAAATCATCTCAAACTGGATTCTTGAACATGACACTGAGTTCACTAAACTAAAATGGCCTCCAAAGTCACCAGATCTCAATCAATAGAGCACCTTTGAGATGTGCTGGAATGGGAGATTCATATCATGAATGTGCAGCCGACAAATCTGCAGCAACTGGGTGATGCCATCATCAAAACGGACCAAAATCTCTGAGGAATGTTTCTAGCACCTTATTGAATCGATGTTGTGAAGATTGGAGGCAGTTCAATGCAAAAGGGGATCCAGCCCAGTACTAGCAAGGTGTACCTATTAAAGTGGCCAATGAGCGTATATAATCAGGTTCAATAGATTTTTAAGCATCTCTTTAAAAAAAAAAAAAGATTATGCTCCCTCCAATGAGTTTCAGGATTTTCATATGACCTATACTAAATTCTTCATGTTCACACACAGAATTTAGCACCATATATGTCCATGTTTTTGAGTTAATGCACTAACAGGGTATATATGGGTTTTTACCTGTGCATGTATTCATAATCACAACATTTTCTCTTTTCAACAAAAAATGCAATACTTTCCCATTCATTTTAATTATATGTAAGGTATTGATAGGTGGATGGGATAAGTGTTTGAGAAACCCATTTGAAAAGTTTTTGCAACTCATTCTTAATCAGCCACTTACAAATATTTATCTTGAAGCTTTTATAAAATAATATTACCAAGCACAATCCAGTATTCAAGCTTAAATATGAACTTCACTTCATTATCCAAGATGACCTTCTAGTTAAAACAGTAAGAGACACTTTAAATGCTGTTCATAAATCTGCATCTACCCTAAAAAGGTTAAAAACTTCTTCACAAGTGAGAATTAACGCTGATTTATGAGCATAGAGCAAAAAGTCAGAGCCAAAAAAATAAATATTTTCTGAAACAAGTAACATTTGACCTTTGAGATAGTGTGTAACCATTATGGTATCCTAAATTCAGTTGACAGGCAATACCATGACACATGTACTTGCATATTTTACGCACACATGCACACACAAATACAGGCCAAACAGCAAGTGAAAACACAGCCATTTCCTCTTTCTTCCTCGGGCAGACCACCTTCCCGGCTGAACACAGCAGAGTGGTCTGTGCACTCCAGACTTACACAGAGGATGTTTTTCAACTTGATTCATTTGCGTAATCAATGTGACTTGAGAGACCAAATTAAGTGACCAAATGAGTGACTAGCATCTGAGTTCTGAAAGCTACTTTTATACCAACCAAAACAAATTGAACACTCTGAATCAGTCACAACGCATAAGTTATTATTTCACCTGGATCTGCCAAGAGAATGCTTTATATCTCCAACTAAAGGGTTCAAATGTGACAGAGTGCAGCATGCATGCAAGGTATGCAGCCTCACCGGATTGGTAAATACAGCTGGATGTTTGACGGACCTTCTTTTTCCTCTCTCTGTCCAGATTTGTTGCCATTATGCTTGTTTGCAGACTCAAGACGTGCTTTAACATGGTTGTTTCGAGTAATGGCTTTTTTTGTACCACTCTTACAAACAATACTGAATTCTTGCACCTTTTCTCAACTACTGTACACAAAAGTATTTCAAAGTAATTTGTGAGAGGTTTTCCTTTACATTAACCAAAATCTCCTTATAGCTCAGACACTGTCCAACATTCCCTAATTCCAGTGATGGACAGTTACAAAGCCTTTTTACTGTACGGTTTTACTGTACGGTTACTGTACCGTACATTTTTCATTTTGAAATCGACCGAAACGAACCCACCCCTCTCTTCATTGCTCCGCCTCCAAAATTCACACTCCAATCCTAACCACCCTGCAGTCTCCAACCCTGGCCCGATCGCTGCTGGCAGGTGAGGAGAGTGCACTAACAATGATGCTAAACATCGCATTCTCTTGCATTCTCTAACTTCCAAACAGTGTTTTTGAAAAATGGCTTTGTGACGAGCAGGGTGTGGCGAGAGCCGTGAGGGAGCGGCGCGAGGCCGGTGGCGCAAGTAATGATGAGCGTCAGCTGCGCACTGCACCGGTCTCGTGTCTCTCACGGTGGAGCTCTTGAAGCATAAAAGAGGAGCGACGACCGTGGAGGGGAGAGAGGACCAGGCCTGGATTTATGTTGTGTTTTATTATGTTTGTGTGGGCGGCAGTCGCCGCGAGGAACTCCCGCCATTTTACTTTCGTTTTGTTGTTTATTTATTTGATTAACATCTGTTTAACGTTCACAAGTTCCCGCCTCCTTCTTCCGATATTTACAGACTTACCCCACCTTTAATTGTTTTGAGTAGGGCAAAATTAAACAACTTAGTTGAATGAAATTCAATTTTATGAGTATTTAGAACTTTCTTTATGTTTTAGGTTCACGAAACTGACACATTTTAAGTAATCTCAATTGTTTCATTGTTTTGAGTTTTATGGACTTGTTTCTTTTAATTTAGACAAACTTAAATGTACCTGAAACTGGGCTTGGATTTCTATTTCCCAGCATGCTTTGCCATGACACTCGAAAGAGAGACTAAATGCTAAAATTACGTGTTATCCAATGTTTTTTTTTTTTTTTTTTGCAAGATTAATGTTAAGTGGGAGATTTAGTAGTGTTTAATGCCTTGCTATGCTAATTTAAAAGAGTTTCTGTTATGTTGGGTTTTTTGGCGGGGTTACCATAATGGTGACGAGTTAGTTAGTTTGAGAACAGGTATTTGATAAATGTTCTATATTGCCGTACTCTTTCAGCAATTACTATTGCATGATAATATCATATTATCATGTATATGAATGTTTTTAGTACCTAAACAGGGAGCTACTGCAATAGTGTGGAAGTGGTTTGGTTACAAGAGGTCAGACCTCCAAAAATTAAGCACAATATTTTGCAAAATATGCAAGAAACGGTTACCGATAAGGGTGGAAATACAACAAACTTGATTCACCACTCGGCCGATTTTCCTCATGACCATCTCGTATAGGAGAGCGACCGGTCAGTGTCACATCTTTCCGATTCTGAGCTGATCCATTTTACCACCAGCACAGGCAATAACGTCAGCCGTAAACTCGTCTCAGTCGCTCCGGTTTAATAGTGCTTGTATTGAGCATAACTTTAGTCATTGCCGCGGGTTTCGCGCTCACATCAAAAGCGCGCGCTCGACCACTGATCTATATTAGTGGAGCACACAAGCCGCTTCTCAGTCTCAAACAACTTCTGAGTCACTAAAATGAGTGGCTTACTGCGCTAAAACGTTCAAATACATACAGAATTATGTCAAAATGTCTTGGCGAGTATCCAGTTAAACACAGTCAGTTTTGGAACGTTAAACATTTGAGAAAGAGAACGCATGTTTTAAGTGCATAAACTCTTAAAGTGACAGTAGTTCAATATTCCTGCTACTGTCTGTCATGTTCATCAAAGAACAAAAGACAAAGAAAATCACTGAATACGTTTTATAACTTTAATGGTAAGCATTAATCTGTATTTAATTTTTACAATGAAGACTACAAAAAATAAAGTAATAAAAAGGTAAAATAATACTGGATGTGTTATTTTACATTTGATTCCTTTAATTACTGTAGTATGTCATACCTGAATAATTATGTATTTAATTAGGTATTTTGTCAGCAATGAGTTGCTCATTGGAAACCCTTCGTTGTGTTTGCATTAATAAATGCTGCTGCCTGTCAGCTGCAATCACCAATAAAACATTTTTCAATATATTTTTCTCTATATCGTCATAAATATTCTTGAAATATCGTGATATAATTTTGATTCTATATCGCCCACCCCTACAATGAACAAACCAAACTATCTCTGCACTAGAGGTAAGTAACCAGGAAACACCACCAGTTAAAAAGTAAACGTAAGTGGCCTTTTATTGTATTAATATTATATAATCTGCACATGCTTTTGAGATTTGTAGTGCACTACTAGTGCATATTCAATACATTTTGGCATGTTTCTTTTTTTACAAGGTAGGCCTATGTTTCTCGGTGAGTTTGTTGTGCTCAGAATGACTTGAAAGTCTGTTACTATGTGATCCTCAGATGTTTAGTGCCTGGTTTTTCTCTGTAACATTCGCAAAAAGTGTATGATGTCTAGTGTTCTCAAATCTGTTTATATTATATATGTAGTTGCCTTTTATTTACATTTATGTTAGTACATTTAGCTGCTGTTCATGATCCTAAATGGTTACCCACTGCATACTAGCTGGTAGCTACCTACCAGTTATCTCAAAAGACATCATGCTATCATGGATAGTGCATCTTCATATTGTGAAATTCTCATTATGCAAACAACACTGAAAATTATAGCACCGTATATGGTGAGGTGCATTTGTACATGACTGTAAACATGCCATTCTTTAGAAATAATGGTGTATTATCAGCACAGCTGCAGTCAGGCGTTTGTTTTTGTTTCTGGGTGTCTGTTAAAGCACTGATAACATGAACAGAGCCAAGGCTTTAAAATTGGTTTACCACTACACAGTACATATTCTAGTGACTCTATTGAGTGTGTGTGTTAAGTAGATGCTGTTTGAAATGGCTCCTAGTCAATAATGACCTGATTCAATAAACACACATTAATGATATTATCAGCAGTCTGTGAGGCCAGGACTTTCAGGACCAGGATAGTGTTTCACACAACTTTATGATTGCAGATATAAATACTGACAATATAGTAACGAGGGCTGGGTAGGTTACTTTTAAAATGTATTTTGTAATCTGTAGTGAAATACATGCTTTAAAAAGTAATTTGTAATTATTTCGTTACATTACTCAAGTTTAGTAACTTAATCTAAATACTTTAGAATACTTTAGAATACTAATAAGTGTGGAACAAACACAAAAAAGGTCATTTCAAGTTTTTATCTCTTATTCTGGCTTTTTCCCTCAGAATTGTGTGATATAAAGTTGCAATTGCGAGTTATAAAGTCAGAATTATGAGATATAAACTCGCAATATTGAGAAAAGTCAAAATTATGATAAAATTACAATATTGAGTAAAAGTCAAAATTATAAGATATAAACTGACAATATTGAGAAAAGTCAGAATTATGAGATATAAACTCACAATATTGAGAAAAGTCCAAATTATGAGATATAAACTCACATACTAAATTCACAATTGCAAGAAAAAAAGTCAGTATTGCAAGTTTATATCTCCCAAATCTGACTTTATAACTTGCAATTGTGAGTTTAAATCTTGCAATTCTGAGAAAAAGAAGTCAGAGTTGTAAAATGCAAACTCACAATTGTGAGGGACCTTTTTTACAATTATAAAATGACTCACAAACAACTATCACAAAACATAAAAACAGTCGTGGATCATCCAGGTCATGACAGGACAGTTAAGATAAGTTGACAGTGGGCATTTTTTTTTATAAATTCAGTCATTTTGTCTTGTTCAGGACTACTAAATAAAAAATTAAAAAAAAAAAATGTATGATCCCTTGTAAAAGTATTAAAATGTTGATGAAACAGACTGTCAGAGTCAGAGAATCACCAATTGCTGTTTAAATGACATTAAAATTCAAAGTAATCACTTTGGTAATCTAAAATACTTTTCAGATGTAACTGTAATCTGATTACCACCCATTTAAATGTAACTGTAATGAAATACAGTTACTCAAATTTTGTATTTTAAATAAGTAATTAAGTTAATTGTATTTCATACTCCCCAACCCTGATAGCAACTGTTATGTTGTCTACCTACTGGTGATATATTTACAGAAGTTAATCTCCTGGTTACCCTGAAACCCTATTGTAATTGTTAGGATTTTCAAAGATCAGCATTTTGCCCTAAAAGTGATCGGGTAGACCAAACTGTTATGTCATAGAAACTTGAAACTTTGAGGGATGGTAGTACCTGTCTACAACGTCACTGAGGCTCACCCCAATTGGCCTAATGGTGGTGCTACAGAGTTCAAAAGTACGAAATTGCTCATAACTCCTAAACGGTTAGTCACAAACTCAAGATTCTTATATAGATATAATCCATGTCTCATTTTCATGTATATTGGATTATTTGATAAAACTACTTTTCCGATCAAGTCCTAGGTTTTTCACCAGATCGGAACAAAGCAGGGCACAAAGATTCTCTGTAGTCTGATTGTAAATAATTATCCAAAAAAGGTCATAATTTTGATTCCCGCCCTCAACGGGATGCCAACTTTTGCCCACTTTTATTAAAATGGCTATCACTCTTGAACGGAATGGGATAATTTCACTAAACTTGGTAAACCTATGAATAGGCTCAGTCTGTAGTTGCATGAAAAAGGATGTGGTGACTGACCACTTGGTGGCGCTATAAATGAAAAAAAAATAACACGAATGGCCATCTATCTTTCCTGTTAAAAATACTAGGAAAGGCAATATCATCAAAACTATAATCCTTTTTTTAGAAAGAAGTGGTATCTGCAAGGATTTCCAGTCAGGATTTAGACCGTACCATAGTACAGAGACTGCTCTCATTAGAGTTATAAATGATTTGCTGTTATCATCAGATCGTGGCTGTGTCTCTCTATTAATGTTACTAGACCTCAGTGCTGATTTTGACACTATTGACCACAATATTCTTTTGAATAGACTCGAAAATTATGTTGGCATTAGTGGAATTGCATTGCCATGGTTCAAGTACTTAACTGAACATTATCAGTTTGTAGTAGTAAACGAAGAGATGTCATTTCGATCACAAGTTCAATATGCAGTACCGCAAGGCTCAATACTAGGAACGTTGCTTTTCACTCTGTACATGCTACCCTTGGGAGATGTCATTAGGAAACATGGCGTTAGTTTTCACAGTTACACTGATTATCCTGAGCTCTACATTTCTTCATGCCTTGACGAAACTTACCAATTGTCAAAATTAACAAAATGCATAGCTGATTGGATGAATAGTAATTTCCTACCACTAAATTCTGAAAAAAGCAGAGACTATAATTATTGGAAAAAAAACTCTGCATGTAATAACCTAGAATACTGTCTAACTTCTACTGATCTGTTAAGTCTTTGTCATCAGTTAGGAGCCTGGATGTGCTCTTTGATACCAATCTTTCATTTGAAAGCCAAATTTTTAGCATATGTAAAACCGCATTCTTCCATCTTAAAAATATATCTAAACTACGACATATGCTCTCAATGACAAATGCGGAACAGTTAGTTCATGTGTTCATAACCTCATAGGTAGATTATTGTAATGCTCTACTGGGTGGTTGCCCTGCACTCTTAATAAAACTACAGCTGGTCCAAAATGAAGCAGCTAGAGTTCTTACTACAACCTGGAAGTATGATCATATTATTATTATCAAAATCAACCACAGATGATAGAACCTTTTCCTATTTAACACCTAAATTTTTGGAACAGACTTCTTAACATTGTTCAGGAAGCAGACACGCTGTGTCAGTTTAAATCTAGACTTAAAATGCGTCGCTTTAACCTGGCATACACATCACATTATCAATTTATATTTTCACATTCATTAAAGGATTGTTAGGCTGCATAAATTAGGTCAGCCGGAACCAGGAACACTTCCTATAACACCTGATGTACTTGTTACATCATAAGAAGAATGGCGTCTACGCTAATATTAGTCTCTCTGTTTATCCGGAGGTTTACCGTAGTCAGCTAGATCCAGGCCCAATGCAGATCAGAAGGAGGACCTGCGACATGACCACAACGCATCCTCAAGTTTCCGCAGAGATTGTGTCAACTATACCCTCTGAAGGCCTCATAGACTTGACAGCCAGTGGCACAGATCCCCAACAAAACAGTTTACATACCGGTGTGATGAATCCGATATTCAACCAGATGGAACTGGATTAAAAAATTTTACTGTTTTGATCCCAATCTTATTATGACCTGCAATGCTGCCTGATTCATAATCATGCACTGTTTGTTGATGGCCAGAGGAGAACTGGCTCCCTGACTGAGCCTGGTCTCTCCCAAGGTTTTTTTCCAAGGTTTTTTGTCACCTGATGAGTTTGGGTTCCTTGCCTCTTGCTTGCTTAGTTGGGGACACTTTATTTTTTTTGATCTGCCTGCATTGACACCATTTTAAATAAAATGAATCAATACTGAACTTACTTAAGCTGGACAATGAGACCATTTTCTTCTTGAGCTGCTTTACAGTCAAAATTATGTTCCCTCTATCACTTTAAAGCTGCTTTGGCACAATCTGCATTGTAAAAAGAGCTGTGTAAATAAAGGTGACTTGACTTGACTATAGCTATGCAACAGTCAGTCTGATTGACTTGAAAACTGGCATGTGATATCTTGGTCCAAGGTGCTGTGATTGTCTATGAGGACATTTGTGTATCTCGAAAAACATGGCCACTGTTGATCAATGAAGTTTGAAACTCGTTCAAGGTTAATGGAGGCTGATTGGTATTAAAATCGCTGTCGGCCACTGGGGGAGGCGCTAGCATTTTCAGGTGATTTTTCGATTTTTCACACATGCACACAAATATTCCTTATCATATTACCATATGATAGAACTCTTCATTCTGAACAGCTTTGCCTCAAGGACCACTGCTGTCAATTGAATCATTTGTTAAATATTGGAGATTATTTCACAATTATTATATCGCAAACTAGTCCTAGGTTTTTTCTCAACCTTGATAAAACCACTCCAGTACAATTCTCTGGACTCTCTAGGTCAATAGTAATAATTATGAAATGGATGAAACTGGCCTTTTCCTGTCTGATTTATGTAAAACTTCATGAAAGTAGCTGAGCACATGTGACACATGACTCTAAAAAAATCATGCGAACTTCTATGGAGATTGGGCAACAGATGGCACTATAACAGTTAAAAACCTTCCCTTACTGGTCAGACTTGGTTGCCTCTTGTGAAAAAGAAGTACACTCTAGCATACATTTAAAAGAGTACTTGTATACTTAAAACCAAATATACTTAAATGCGATAGTTCACTTAAAAATAAAAATTCTGTCATAATTTAATCGCCCTCAAGTAGTTCTAAATTCATACAGGTTTCTTTGTTCTGCTGAACACAAAGGAAGTTATTTGGAAGAATGTCAGTAACCCAACAGACACTGCCTCCCATTTACAACCATATAGGAAAAATAAATACTATGTAAGTCAATGGGGGCGAGATCTGCTTGTTCCTGACATTGTTCCAAACAACTTGCAAGTATGTAAATGTAATATCGACACTAGAGACTAAATTATAATCAAGTTATTTCCAGGTGCTGTTGAAGTACACTGCAAATTCATTTTCAATACAATTAAGCACACTTTTTTTCCCACAAGGGCCAGCCAGGCCCTAGTTTGCAGTTGTATTGTGACATCAATCCAAAAAATTCACACAACAGTTTTCTAAAATGTGGTCTCTGACATGTATAGTGCATCCGGAAAGTATTCACATTGCTTCACTTTTTCCACATTTTTTTACGCAACCTTATTCCAAAAGGGATTGAATGCATTATTTTCTTCAAAATTCTACAAACGATACCCCATAATGACAATGTGGAAGAAATCTTTGCAACTTTCAAGCTCAAACTCCATCAGGTTGGATGGGGAATGTCGGTGCAGAGCCATTTTGAGCACAGATCTCTGCAGAGATGTTCAAGTCTGGGCTTTGACAGAGTTGTCCCATAGCCACTCCTTTGTTATCTTGGCTGTGTGCTTAGGGTCGTTGTCCTGTTGGAAGATGAACCTTCGTCCCAGTCTGAGTTCCAGAGAGCAGGTTTTCATCATATCATCAAGGATATCTCTGTACTGCATTCATCTTTCCCTCGATCCTGACTAGTCTCCCAGTTCCTGCCACTGCAAATATCCCCACATCATGATGCTGCCACCACCACGCTTCACTGTAGAGATGGTATTGGACAGGTGATCAGCGGTGCCTGGTTTCCTCCAGACATGACGCTTGCTATTCAGGCCAAAGTGTTCAAGCTTTGTTTCATCAGACCAGAGAATCTTGTTTCTAATGGTCTGAGAGTCCTCCAGGTGCCTTTTGGCAAACTCCTGGTGGACTGTGCAAACATCCATCGGGCCACTCTATCATACAGGCCTAATTGGTGGAGCTAATTACCACTCCACTGTTAATTTTCATTTTTTTATATCACAAACATCTGTGCAGAAGACACAGTGTAAAATACACAGTACTACGGAAAAACTGTAATGGAACAGTAAAATTAGCTCAAACCAACATTGAACTGTTGTTTAGCTCACTTTAAAAAAAAATGCTGGATGAGCATAACAGTGCAATAATAAATTACCAAAACAAAAAACATGACATTAAATTATTACCAAATGAAAAAAAATCATTGCCTTCTCTTTAAAAAAAAAACACGTTTATAATAACCTTGAGACGTGCAATTCTCTGAAAGGAAAAAGGTGTTGGTTCACTTGGTTGAATATACTTGATCATCAAATGGATCTACACTGGATCTCCAATGCTGCATTCACCTTCAGAAAAACTAGCTTTAGAAGAGTGGCAGGTTTCAAGCACACACGATGACGGCAGGTTAATTTGTAAATTACAAATTAACAAATTGATGGAGTTGGTGGCTTAGGTCGTCAAAGTTTAATTCAGTTTAATTTGGGATAATTGGGATGTACATGACAGTTAAGGTGGTGATTAAATTAGAATGCTGCATTTATTATTTGGAGATAGATACAAAGAGATGTGTTACAGACCTTTAGATTTTTGTTTCATGTGTGCATGGAACACTTTATCGTGTTTCCTTGACACATGGCTTTTTAGATTCTACTACAGTCCTTTTGTTGTCGTACTCCCCTCTCGACACTCGCTTTCTCCTGCTCCATCTTTATCTTTTAAGATACATTTGTATTTTTGTTCACTTTGTTCAATGTACTATTTAGGAAAATCCATCTTTCTTGCAGTTGCATTATGAGCAGTTAACATGAGTTGTGCACGAGATTGAGCGGTAGCACAGCGCTCTCAAAAAATTCGCTCCTCGCTCTGGGAAAAATCACAGCGCTCCGCTTCTCGCTTCCCCAGATCTGTGCCTTGATACAATCCTGTCTTGGAGGTCTACAGACAATTCCATGGACTTCATGGCTTGGTTTGTGCTCTGACATGCTCTGTGGGACCTCATATAGACAGGTGTGAGTTTTTCCAAATCTTGTCCAATCAACTGAATTTACCACAGGTGGACTCCAATCAAGTTGTAGAAACATCAAGGATGATCAGTGGAAACAGGATGAACCTGAGCTCAATTCTGAGTGTCACGGCAAAGGATGTAAATACTTATGTACATGTGATCTTTTTTTTTTTCATCATGGGGTATTGTTTGTAGAATTCTGAGGAAAAATAATGAATTAAATCTATTTTGGAATAAGGCTGTAACATAACAAAATGTGGAAAAAGTGAAGCGCTGTGAATACTTTCCGGATGCACTGTACTCTAGGCTGATCAATTCCCTCCAAAGCTTGTCAAATCTATTCTAAATGTATTTTCAGTGAGGTTGTCCATGCACCTCCCAGAGCTGTGTTCAAGGTAAACTATTCGCACACAGGTGTCTACTCATCCGCACCACAGGTTAAAGACCTGAACAGAGTGAGATCACTGTGAAAGAATGAGAGAACACACATACCAGTCTTCTGCTGCTCTCTGTAACACATTGTTCTTGGATGCCACATACAGACAGTCAGATGTGTCTCTGGGTCATTAATTGTTAACTCAAAATGAAAGAAATTCAATTAACATTAGAACTGTAAGCATGATTATAATCAGATTAGCATATCACTCTAAAATAAAATGTCAGGAAGACGGCTTCATGTGAAATTAAGCTCAAATCAATCCCAACATAATGAAAAAATGCCTATCAATGCATTAAAAAACGTCTTGTATCATACAGAATCCATTTTGAAAACAAAATATTTCAGTGGCTTGTAAAACTACTGTACTTTTAGTAGCAACAACTGTAAAAAAAAAAATTACTAAAATATTTTGCATTAAATTATCCATGACACTCATGACAAATTTGTAACTATTTTATCCCACAAATAGTCAATTGTTTAGTGTCCTTGGGATCTTCAGTTTTGGCAATCAAACAGATGACATCATCTTTATCTCTTGGGTACTTTACAATAAAGAGGGAGTTCATGGGTGACATGATGACAGCAAGGTCTTCTGGTCCTTTGGCAGTAAAACAAGGCTAAATCATCACTCCTCCATGTTTGACAGTAGGTTTGAGGTGCTTGTGGAAAAACACTGAGTATAATAACTACTTCAGTCTGCTCTGATGACATTGTTCTACAAATGTTGTGGCTTGTTAAAATTTAGCTTTGCAAGTGCAAACCAGCGCAGCCAGAGAACAGGCTTTATCCTAGATACCTGTCCCATCCATAAAGTCTTCTTTGGATTGTTCTGTCAAAACTTCAACTTTTGAATGGTAGTGTATGTTAGATGTTAAAGTGTTGGTCAATTTAAAAAAAAATAAAAAAAATAAATAAATATTTTGAACCAAGTCTCCTATGATTACCAAAGCTGCAATTACATAATATTGTGAAATATTATTACAATTAAAAATGTTACATTTATCACAAAGTCACAATGATAATTAAAATAGTCATTTATTCCTGTGACGGCAAAGCTGAATTTTCAGCATCATTACTCCAGTCTTCAGTAGCTGTTTCCATGTAACTTTGCGAATTTAACTTATGCGCAAAATTGGAATAACGCATAAAACATTTGCGAATAAAGCCGCGTTTCCATCCCATGCATTCAAGAGAACAAAATTGTCACTTCCTGGGAAATTGGCGCCAAATATCTGTAATAAAAATGGAAGTTGCTGCGGTCAGGGAAGACACTGTAGCTCGACTTTCCTACATCACAAACTTGCGTATCGTAGCAGCAGCAGCAGTATCGTAGCAGACGAAACAATAAACGCTGTCATCTTGCGTTCGGATGCTGGTGTTTGGGAATGATGTGAGACGCTTCTGGGAGGGAATTAAAGCAAATCATTCTGATGAGACTTTGGCTCAGGCATTTAAGAACCACAAGCCTCATTTATAAAATGTTGCGTAGAAAACCACATTTCTCAAATGTGTATAGGTGTGATTCAGAAAACAAACCTGCGCACAAAAACCGTGCATACAGTTGTGAAATTACAAATGATCTTGAAATTGACTCCAGCTGAATCTCTGCCTTTTAAACACTGCCTAATTAATGTCCAGTCAGACAGTAAAAAGAGAGCCAGTCAGACTCCAAAACCTTTACCTGAGAACGGTAAGAAGGTCTTAGATTTCCAAATACCTGCCTTACTCACAAACTGCAATTCCTGTTCATCAATAAGATGAGAACCAGACCCGTTATAAATTTAAGTACACTCAATTTAAATAAATTAATTGAAAAGTGTACTGTCCGACTAGTTTGAAGATGTTTTCTGTCACGATGATGACAGTAGCTCACACAAAAGTAGTATCTCTTCCGTGCTCCGGCACAGTTAGCACTCACACTGCATGTGCACCGCGCCACAGCCCAACTGAAAATTTGCACGTTTCATTTTGAAAATACTTTGTTAGTGCCGTGCTGAGTCAGACAATTGTATTTACACTGCAATAAATAGTAGGCCTATCTATTTCCACTAAAAATAGCCTATAAACATCCTAAAAGATAAGTACCTTATCAGCAAAACTGCATAAATTTGATTTGAGTTATTTAAAAAATTTAAATACTAGTTGGCTAGCTGGAATGAATAAATGAATCAACTCTATTCTAAAAACTTTATCTGAGAAGTATTTTATACAATTTTGTTTTTGGATATTTTGATATATTTATTCTAAAGCATAAGGATACTGGATGATTTTTATCAATGTAATGTGTATGGTACAAATGGCCTTTATAGTCTGTATCTAAAATTTTCCAGTGTCTTATGGCTTTGACGGTGTTAACATGGTGTCACATGGATGGAAACATGCATGGAAATGATATGCAGATGAGGTTATGCATAGTAAAACTTGGTGTTGTAAGCTCCATATATGGTGATTTCGGGGAGGAGACAGTGTGGAGACGCACGTACACGCAATCTTCCGCTGACTGGGTATTGATGCGCAGATTCTGGCATATGCATGGTTTGATGAATCTGAAAACTTTTGTGTGCCAAGCACGCATATTCTAGCTTTAGTGCGTATGAACACTTTTAGGATGAAACAGAAAGGTTAATGAATGAGGCCCATGATCCTGACAGGAATTTTCTTCAGTGTTCTGTTTGTAAATCATCCGGAAGTATGCAGAAAATAAATATCGATGGGTTTCAAATTATTTCGAAATTCTCCTCAGATTAATGCCGACAACAACAACTGCCTTGTTGATGTATCCAAATTTGTGTTGTTCTGATTCAGGACAGGGAGGCTAGGGAGCAGAAAGAATAAGGCACAATCATGGTATCAGCAGTTTGTCTTCCTTTGCTTATGGATAAATAATAACACAACAGATTTTGCTGTTATCTGTGACTATAGAGTTTTATAAATATAGAATCTGGTAAAGACGATTGTTGTTTATGCTGTGTTAAGAAAAAAAAGATGCTGCATTATCGTTTCACATGACTTTACCTCTAGAGACAACAAACAGTTGAAGATGAGGGTTCAACAAGCCCTGTATGGTGTGTGGTTCTGCCTCAGGTAAAACAATGTATTCAAGCTAAAAAAAAATGCTCTCTCCTGTCAGAAAACACACACTGGTGATGAGGCGTCTTGTTAAACGTAATTCCAGCCAGCTGCACAAACACTTTGTATAGATTTGTCTACACATAACAAGAGTGTTCATTGTTTCACTCACAGGACTAACACAGATAAGACATAAAAGAGCCTGTCAATGTCCTCTGATCACACCAGCTCTAAAACACGATATAGCCAGCAAGCGAGAGCACCTAACCTACATATGACCATTTAAAGCATTGAATCTAACACATCTGGAGGGTGGAGACCGGGGGAGGGAGGGGAAGCTATTAAAAAACTGATTATCATAGTTCAGGAAAAATAAAAACATGTTAATCAGCATGGAAAGTAACACCCTCTAATACATTTCAACCTTCATACAAAAGTCTATTTATTAACCTCACACAACCCAGGTTTCATTCATTCTCATGGGCATTGTTTGTACATCATGCATTCACTGGGACTCTTTTCCTGTTCTGGGAATTTAACCACAGCATTTGGATCAAAGAGATCAGACCGGAATAAACGTAACATTTATGTTGATTAAGAGTAATTATATGCTTGATAATGTGGAATAACTGGAAATTTTCCCTCATGAAACACTCTTACAGTATACTGAAGGTTTGTAGACATCCTCATATTTCATGTGTTCATCAAAATAAATATTGTTGTGTACTCAAAAGGCATGAGTCATACATGTCTAATTGTCATTGCATGAAATATTAAATATCAAAGCAAGTGTGTGTGCTGTAGAAGATTTTCTTTATCATATTTGGTCAAGGTCTTTTAATCAGCTGCTGATTTTTAGTAGATGTTTTAGTACTCCTCACTGAGCGAACTCCCCACTCACACCCTTTACTTTACTTACAATTTTTTTTTTTAACAGTGTGACCAAAGATGTAGAGATTCACATTCACTATGGTCACTATGGTCCACTAACATTGAAAGTGTGTTCATTTTAATCAGTAACTATCATGTAATGACATTTGACATTTTTTAAATGTAACTTGTGGTGTGTTCACATTTGTAGTTCGGTTCACTTGGTTCATTTGGTCTGGGCCAAAAAAAAAAAAAAAAAAAAAGTTCAGCATTGTTAACACCGAACCTAACGATACCAAACCTAAGGGCATTGGGATACGTTCACAACCTGATTGGCTTTAATGGGTTTAATGACATATTTTGTGTTGGAACTTACCAAACACCCAAAACAAAGCTGTGTGCCTAGCCTACACATGATGGTATTTTAAACTCGTTAAGAGCTTATAAAATGTGTAAAGGAGTAAAAACAGCGGCAAGAGTCCCTCCGTCACACACTCATGAAGAGCCCCTGCGAGGACACGTGGTTTAGATGCCTGTACTAAACTGTAATGGACAACAATGCTACTATGACAAGAAAAAAAACAGGTATGCTTGAGCATTCTGTCCTTTCTAGGGTCGCATCTTGTGACATCATGTCCTGTTTTGCGTCAATTTAGATGTCTTTGGTCCGTGTTGTGTTCATATTTCAGTCGAACCACACTAGAGTTCGTTTGGAAGCGGACCGAGACCCAGGGATCTCAGTCTGCTTGTTTGGTGCATACTAGGGTTCGGATGGTAGCGTTCACACTTAATCAAATGAACCGTACTAACGGTAACGCATTAACTAGCAGTGTTGGGGGTAACATTACTTTTAAATTTACAAGAAAATATCTTTGAGTTACTTTTTCAAATAAGTAATGCAAGTTACTTTATTTTCCCATCTATTGACAGCTCTCGTGTCCCCATGTTGAGAAATCGGGAGTAAGTCCAGAGGCGTTGTGTGCGCTGGGTGAACATGATGGTTATTGTAGTTCATGACTAATTGTGAGCATGCATTTAATTATCTCGCACAAAAACTGATTCAGTATTCCAAAAAATAATAAAAACAGGGAAATGCAAACGCAGAATATTATGAAAACCTACAATAATTAAATATGGTAAACAACACAGATATACTTTGTGTATTTAATCAAGCTTATTCATTGCCAAAAATAGAACATTGTTATTAAAACCAAACAAGCCCAGTCCAGCCCAGATGAGTATAATATAAAGTCCATAAAAAGTAACTAACGCAATTAGTTACTTTTCTAGGGAGTAACGCAATATTGGATTACTTATAAAAGTAACTTCCCTCAGCTGCTTTTGGGGACACAGTTAAACTATACAGTTATTTTAAAACACATAATATAACAAAACATATAATGCAAATTTTACATAGAAGTGTTCCACAGTATAACGATGTACATTTCACCTTGTATTACAGAAGAACTTATCTAAAACAAAGAACTATTTGCTAAACTTGATTAGAGAAAGTCCTCACTCTCCGTTCAAAAAAATGCATCACATGTACCATTTGAACGAATAGCTGGGACTGTGAGATTAACATTTCTTACAGATTAAATCAAACTGCTCAAACATCTTCACATATTAACCAGACGACATAAAGAGTCAGAGCAAACTCACCCAGAGAGGCGAGTTGAACTCTGAAGAGATTAGTGTCCGTCTGCAGCACGTCTGTCATTCACAGGAGTTCAGCAGGACACAGTGGCGAGAGCGCGTCCAGACCTGCTGTCCTGACTCTGCTCTTAAAGTGTTTTCCCTACCGGCACCGAACTTGCTGGCATGGATCCTAACATCACAGACTGGGAGTTCCTCATTGGTCGCAGGGTTATAGGAGTTGAAGGGGGAGGATTGAACACTGCTCAGACTAAAAATGAAATGTGTGCCTGACTGATTTTGTTTTTTCTTTAAAGCCAGAGGATTGCAAATACAGTACAAGCTTTTCATTGGTTATGTAATATTTTTACATTAGGATTCTTTTGGGTATGTGTATATAGTATAAAAGAATTGGTATTATACTCTCTCTCAGTCTAGCTATCTATCTATCTCTACAGTATATATTTATACTTGTTAATATATTACCAAAAAATTTGGGGTCAGAAAGACTTTTTATTATTGGAAGAAATTAATACTTTTATTCAGCATGGATCCAATTAATTCATCAAAAGTGATAGTAAGGACTTTTACATTAAAATTTCTATTTCAAATAAATGTTCTTTTGAACTTTCTATTGATCAAAGAATCATCATGAAAATGCATCACGGTTTCCATAAAAATATTAAGCAGCACAAATGTTTTCAACATTAATAATAATATTAAATGTTTCTTGAGCAGCAACTCAGGATATTCCTGAATGATATCAGAATGATTTCTGCAGGATTATGTGAAACTGAAGACTGGAGTAATGATGCTGAAAATTCAGCTTTGCCATTAAAGGAATATATTTTATACATTTTGTTTTAATATATATTACAATAGAAAAAAATATTTTACAATATTACTGATTTTAATGTATTTTGATCCAATAAATGCATAAATGGAGTATTTTTTGGAGTTTTTTTTTTTTTTTTTTAAATTGAGGTGTCATTAGACCCTATCCTTGAAAAATGTGTGAAATCCAGAGAAAATTCATCTAAGCTGTCAACAGTACGTCGGCACGTTCTCAGACAAAGTGAAAGCATGGCTGCTGGACACATGACCACATATACAAGGGTATTGCACATTGTTCCAGTGCAGTGGTGAAGCAGAAACAGCTCATAAAGATGAATGCATGGCAAGTATTTAACAACCCCCTATATGCAAACCAGCTGCCCACTACACAAATCCAACATCTGGCTCTGCACCAGCGACACTGATTGGCTACCAGACTTTCAACAAAGTATAAACCAAGTCCTGCTGCATTTGAAAAGACTTTGAAAGAAATGTTATTTTGCAAAATATATGTTCTTGGATCTGATGTAGCAGTAGAGAAAGTGCCTGACTATAGTTTGTCTGCAACATGTGGAATGGCCATCTTGTGTATGTTTGGGTTTGTGTGTGGATTTTGACTTAGATTCTGAATACAGAAAACACCTGCTGAAGTCTCTTGTGTCAGTGAAAAAAGCATGAGGGCTTTTTAACATCAACAAAATAGTCCTTCCTGTCAATGCACAACTAGTGCAAAAAACAGAAGTGACTGTGTGTCATTGAAAATAACACTCTGACCAACATCTTCACAAAAAAATCAGTATACAAATTGATCAAATCTATGTTGGATTGAAGGATCAGTCGGCCATTCATAATGAATAAATGGCAATTAAAGGATTAGTTCATTCAAAAATTATTAGATTAGATTATTAGATGTACATCATGTACATCTGCAAGCACAATGTGGAGACATTCACAAACCTACTGATGTTCTACAGTTAAACAATGGACAGCTTGAGAATCTTTACTGAAACTGTTGCGCCATCTAGAGGATCTGTAGAAATATTGGTATTCAAAGAAGGAGCACCGTAATGAAGAACCTAAAATGCCTCAAAAAAGTAGTAGATTTCACCAAATGTATCCTCCTTTTAAAGCTTGTAGTATATGTTACTTGCTTGTAGTATATCTTAGTTGGGCGTTTATTGTAAACATCAAATGTGTGGCTCTTATCTGTTCATTTGTTCCAGTAAGAGGAGGTTCCCGGTGCATCGGCTGCACTTCGAGGGACTCAAAGCGCCACAGGAAACAAAAAGTAAACACTCTCTGGAAGCACTGCCCTGAACCCTAGACAAAACATCTGCCTGAAAGAGAGAGAAAGAGATGACTGATAGAGGATTACACAGGACAGTACACACACACACACACACACACACACACACACAAAACTTTCATGACTGTTTCTCAACATACATAAATACACTTATAAAAAGTGTCAAATTAAAAGTTGTCTACTACTTTGAAAATAATTTTGACACTTTGAAGAAGTACATTTATTTTGATGTGTTGACTAACATACTAATGCACATGTAAATTATGTAAGCAATACTTGACAATGGGCCATTGAATTATTACAAAATGTATTATAATGCACCTCAAATGTCAATTATGCTTATGCTATGTTCACCACACATTAAAATATTGTTCAGATGTTGCATTTCAAGATATTTGTCCTTAAAATGCTTTGAGATTAACCCTCTACCGAGTGCATTATGATACACCTAAAGAAAAAATATATTTGACACTTTTTCTTTACTTAGAATGGCTTAACTTCAAGTAGTGTAAAAAAAAAAAACTTAAACTGTACTTTATATGTTGCCATACAGTAACAACATGCAATGGTAAAAATAATTTAGAATGCGTGTAAGTTTGCTTATAGCTAATATTTTTCCTCAGAAAAGTTTGTGTTGATTCAGTTGGTGCCATTATAAACTTTAACACAGTACTTATAAACGACACCTTATACATACTTTCTAACAACTTGTGCTGTTATTTATTCCATTCTTTTTTGCTGGATTATGCTTCATATTCTTTCATATGTAATTTCCTTACATTTTTCATGAATATTATTGAAATTGCAAATTTATACAGTTCAAGACAAATATAATACGGTTCATCATGTATCATAAAACATTGACATAAACCAAAAACATGAAAATGCAACATTATGCAATCTTATGAGAGGAAGACTATGAACATGAGCCTTGAAACTTCCCCTTTTTTCTGTTTTTTTTTTTCAGAGGTGAGGCACAGGTACACTGCACATTTGGTGCGTTTCACCCTAACAAAACCCTTACAGCCAGGAATCTTGCACCTGCCTTTTTGAGACACCATGGTAGGCCAGTGGTTGGTTGGTCTAGTCCAGTACTGGCTGTGATGGCAGTGGGCACAGTGGTGTATAAAGTACTTGAAAGCCATACTTAAGTAAAAGTATAGATATCTTACCAGAAAATGACTTTGGTTGAAGTTAACGTCACTGTTTAGAATATTACTTGAGTAAAAGTAGGGGATATGTTTTGTACTTAAGTATGAAAAGTATTTTTTTGTTGTTAAACATACTTAAGTATTGAAAGTAAAAGTACAAGTAAATGCAAAATACAAAAGGAGCAGAAAATATCATTTTTTTCTATACACAGTTTGAGCAGCAAGATTGTTTTAACTCTATTTCTTACATTTTGTTTGCTTTGAATTTTAAAAATGGCAAAAAGTTTATTGTAAGTTTTAAATACAAAAAATACTAATACATTAATTCTACCTTGATCATTCATGTTAATTCTTAGGGCATTATAATTAATGTAAGAGGCAACTTTAAAAGGTTAAAGTATAAATGTTGAAATTAACAATGAACAACACTTGTATTAACCTTTAATGTTACAAATGGTATTGTAAAGTGTTTCCATTTCATATAAATCCAAACAATCATGCTTAAATGCATCTTTGCACACAAAGGCATATTATAAGTATATTTTCACTCGTTATTGACTTCTATTTTCGAACACTTGATGATTATCTAATCAAAATATGTGTTAAAGTGCGGATAAAAAAAGAATTCATTTCTGATTTGTTATGTTTGTGTCGGCTGCAGGATTAGGATACAATTTAAATATGCAACTTCGCTGGATAATGAATGCATAAAATCGAACAAATGGATATAAACTAATGCAAATAGAGGGTATCGTGACATTAAACAGTTGGTGTTTTTGTCACAGTGTTTTAACCGCTTGAGGTAATATTACTAATAATGTTAGCATCCTCTCAGCCTCGACGGCAAACACACTGCTGTTCTCCACTAATGCAGCATCTAGTCACAAAACGAATTACTTTAGTGACATGAAAAACATTTACTGTAGTGTACTGTATAGCATACCGCTTTGTTGTCTATGTTATAAATCTGTTTTTGAAGTGTCCCAGAGTTCTGTGCAGCGCGCAGCCTCACGTCACGTGTCAAAACAAACTCTACGAGGCATCAGTGATAGTTTTTATTTGGCCTCTAGAGGTCGCTCTCGTACCACACTCTTCTCAACTTCTCCAGCAACGGACACAGCCCAGAAAATGAAATCAACCACGATTGTGCAAGCACTTGTTTGCTTGCAGTCTGTGTTCTTCCGACTTTATTTTGTAGTAAGTAACGAAAATGTAATATAAATACTCTAGTAAGTACAGATTTTCCCAAAAAATACTCAGGTACTGTAACAAAGTATTATTACTTCGTTACATTAAACCTCTGAGTGGGCAGGCAGGTTTCCGATGTTTTTTCCCCCATCCAGAGCTGATGCAGTGCTCTGTGAGGGCCTAACTTAATGCTTCAGCCCTCCCATGTTTTCTTTGCAAAGACAGTGAGGAAAGGCCATTTTAAATTCAAGCAGACTGAGTTGTGCATTTTGTGTGTGCCCCGTATCCATCATTACACTATTGCAGAGTTCCCGCTTGGCAACACAGATATTTGATAGATTTCCCAAAAACTTTTTTGACTGGTGAATATGTCATCATAACTTACCTGAGGTGATGTTTCCGATTATTTATTTATTATTTTTGAGGATGTGACATGGGCTGCTCCTTGTTGACTGACGTTTTAGGAGCTGTTTACAAGACATTGTTTTCAACTCAAAATGGAAAACTTCTTTTGCGTTTTGGTGGCCTGAAAATGCAAACTTTTGAAAACAGGTTTCAAAGTGCACGTATTTTGAAAACGATACAGTTGTCATCTCCGTATAAACTTAAAAATGCACATTCGTATTACGTGTTTAGTCCATACAGTTAGTCTATCCACCTTTTTTCAACGTGTTTTCTATAAATGTGTGAGACATCCGAATTATTAGCTGAATAAACGAAAAGAATATCAAAGTGCAGCAAAAAAAACCAAAAAAAAAACCGTTCGATTAGGCCGGCGCGTCTGGAGCAAGGGCTCTGTAAGAAATGCTAATGCAGGCGTGTAGTCATTCTTTACAAAGTAATGCTGCATTCACGCCACCGCATATTTACCGTAATCTTGAGATGACAACATGACTTTGAATTGGAAGCTGTTCAAGTCCTCCTCTGACTGGAAATTATGCGTTTCTACGGCACCACTATGAATTATCCTTTTTCACAAGAATCGGAAATCCCGTGACAAGGGATAAAGTTAGTTCTGCTTGTTCTGCTCTACAAAGAAGTTATTTTCTACTTGTTTGTAGCTTATACTCGGACTGTTGCTCAAATTCACTGACGGACAGTTTTATTTCACCAGCTGTCATACAGTAGGCTACAGGTACTAGTAGTTGTACAGAAGCCCTGCCACTCACGCCACACATGTTCTCGTGCTGTAAAAAATACATTCAAATCGACGTTAATTTACGAACTCCTTTGAGGACAAAACAGCAGATTCGGCATTATGATTGGTTAGATCGGCTGTCAATCAAACTTCCAGCGAAGGGTCAGTTCCCGTGCTCGTATCACCATACGGCAAACATAATTTATATATTTAATTCATGAAGAAAACTACGTCAGAGCAGCGCTGAAAACAGGTTTCTGATATTATTATTGTAATAGAATATATAATATTCCCCCTGTGGAACAAAACATTTTTTTATGAATCTTTAGCTCTTTGCACACAACAAAAGTTCATTGTGACCATGTCAAATCAAGAAGAAGCGCAAAATATCAAGGTTTACAATGCACTGAACATGACTTGAACTGTGTATGTGAGTATGAAGTATTGCATCACTGATCATTATCTTCCTGTTTAACACTATAAAGCATTTTTGAATCAGTCTGTATTGTATAAAGCACAGTGTTGGGAAGGTTACTTTGGAAATGTAATAGGTTACAGATTACAAGTTACCCTATTTAAAATGTAATAAATAGTGTAACTATTCCAATTTCTTCATTAAAGTAATGTAACTGATTACTGTCACGATCTGGTTCAGATGAAAAGGTTAACACAGGTTTCCATAAGCAAAAGGTACTTTAATAAACAAACTCAAAAAATACAAATGAGAGAAGGCAAGGTAACAGCGTGTCAACACACAAACAATACCAGACAACAACTGAATGCAAAGGAGGAACTCAAATACACATGGTGATTGAACTCAAATGATGAACAGGTGATGACTCGTTAATCAGAAACCATAGTAACAAACGAGGAGTGTGACACTGGAACGAAGGAAAACAGGTAGTATAGAAACAAATGAAAACAAAAAAAAAACAAAACAGGCAGTTTGTGACAATTACATTTGACCACTTTTCTAAATTTCTAGAGGAATCATTTTCAAACATTTAAACCAGGCAGGGTTCAACTCACAGTAGTGCTCACTCACTTAAATTAAGATTACAATCATTTCATTTGAAAGCACAGCCACCACAAAATCAGACTTTAACACCTCTTTCTACTTTCTGGATAGATTTCTGGAAGACATAATTTTTAAATTTCCAGCACTGGAATGAATTTCTATCAGCTCTCAGACAGGCTGTAGCCTAAAGCTTTCAGCGGCAATGTGGACTGACGTAAATGGCAGACGTGGTGCACTGCAAAATCAAATGAGAGAAGCGATCAAAAGCATCAGGATAGCGTCACTTTACTGAACGGTCTTTAAATGGCAGGAGGTGTCGTGTGCATCAAAAACTGGCAAAACAACAAAATAATATTATTCAACATATCCTAGCTTTTTACAGAAAATATTCAGAGCTAACTCCCTTTGTAATCGTTAACATTTTCATAAGTTACTGTAATTTCATTTACAGTTTACATTTATTTTGTAACTAGGTCCTCCCCAAAGGTAAAGAGCTATATAAATAAAGATGACTTGTCTTGACTTTTAAAAACAAGGCAAACGTGGCTGTGATGACTTGATGATTCTTTCCAGTCTTGCGGTCTCTCGTGTTCTTGCTGGAACGTGGACAGGCTCTGGGGCCTCATTTATAACCGTTGCGTACGCACAAAACGTGCCCTGAAAGAGGCGTACGCTACTTCTGACGCAAACGATGGGATTTATAAAAACAAACTTGACGGGAAAATGTGCGCACTTTCACGCAAACTCTGACCCATCCGTACAAACACTTTTACTAGACTGAGAAAAGTAATGAAGTAAACGGAAGGATTTTCAACTCTGTGTTCGTTTTGATATACACATTTACATTAATATTCCACATTTATTAATGTCGATAAGCCCTAAAATGACATAAAGTCATTACGCAGAAGACAAACAAAAAAGATTTGGATTTAGATAGTGGATGTGCTGCTTTTGATCACTTTTCCTGTGACTGTTTTAATGACAGCGAGAGTGATAGGAGCACAATGATTCCTCATTTCATGATCAGTGATGAACACTTACTGCGATATAGTGAAAGACACTGCTGGATCTGATGGCCGCTTTGAACAGGTTCAATGATAATATCTTACTAGTCTTACACGATATCTTACACGACTACTATGGGTAGACGTGGCCTAATGGTGAGGGAGTCGGGCTTGTAACATGAAGGTTGCCAGTTTGATTCCCATGCTGGCAGGAATTGAAGGTGGGGATTGTGAATAAACAGCACTCTCGCCACCTTCGATACCATGACTAAAGTGCCCTTGAGCAAGACACATAACCCTAAGTGCTCCCCGGGCTGCCCACTGCTGTGTGTAGAGCACAAATTTCAAGTATGGGTCACGACTTTCACTTCCTTTACTGTACGGCTGCAGTGTTGATGTCTGTACAGGCATCTTCAAACAATTATGAATAATATCATGTATTTGAAGAAAACGGTAAGATTTATACGTTTCCTTTTTAAAATACTTTGTCAGAGAATTGTATTTACACTGCAATAAATAAGTAGGCCTATATCTGTATGCACTAAAATAGCCTAAACATCCTAAAAGATGTTCACCTTATCAGCAAAACTGCATAAACTCGATTTCATTCGAATTGTTTAAAACAATTAAAATATTATTTGGACAGTCGAAATGAATGAATCAACTCTGTTCTAAAAACTTTATCTGAGAAGTACAATTTTGTTGTTATGGATATTTTGATATATTTATTATAAAACAGCAAGGATATTAGATGATTTTTAGTAATATGTTTGGAACAAATGGCATTTATAGTCCGTATGTAATATTTCCCAATGTCTTGTACTTTTGACGGCGTTAAAAATGGTGTCACGTGGATGGAAACATGCATGGAAATGATATGCAGATGAGGTTATGCAGAGTAAAACTAGGCGTTGTAAGCTCCATATATGGTGATTTCGGGAGGAGACGAGGTGGAGATGCACGTACGGACAATCTTCCGCCGATTGGGATTTATAAAGGGATTTTTGCGCAGGTTCTGGTGTCTGGTGTATTTTTTGTATTTTCAGATTTATGTCGTACGTTCACTTTTAGTAAGGTTTATACGTAAAGTTTTATAAATGAGGCCCCTGATCTCTGGTGTGGCGGCTCTGAGTTTCCTGTAGGGTTGGGGTTGGACTTCAGGCTTCAGTCAAGTCTCGAGTTCAAGTCCTCCAGCGAGGACAGCAAGTCATCCATTTCCTATCCAATACAAAGATTAAATGAACAACCTCGTGAATGTTTTCAGAACTGATTTACAAGTGAATTGAATTCTGTTTACATCACTGATTCTGTTATTTTCCTGTTTATTACCGTAAAGCCACTTTGAAACAATCTGTACAGTATAAAGTGCTAAATAAATGAAGGTCACTTGACTATAACAAGAACATTACAATGAACACAACTTTGGCAATCTACAAACAATCCAGGATTGAAGACAAATAATAATAATCCTACTCTGTCTGTTACACTTCCTCACACCTGACATCACTGATCGAGTCAATCCCCTGAACTTCTCCAATCTACATCATTTCTAATCCATTCATGGAGTAACATCTGCTCTATCGTAGGCCGTTCAGTTGGATCCCGGGTTAGGCACTGGCTAATCAGATCACTGCATTCTGTACACATTTTAATAAGGAGAGAGCTGGTTAGTCATGACCATGTGACTTGGCATCTGTGAAAACAGCACCTAAAGCATGATTAATAGAACGTAAAATGTTCCTTATCTTTACTTTAAAAGTGAAGTATGTAGTTTCGGCGACACCAGTGGCACCGAATTACAAAGTAAAGCATTTTTTTGTAACGTCCGTTTCACGCATCGTGTCTTTTACACCTCAAACATCACAAACGCAGCTCTTACTGGTTCTTGTGAAGGCACGTTTCATATTAGGAATACTTTCAGTTGTGTTGCATTTGTCTTCATGAAAATGTCTGTGTCTTTCTGAACGGGTGCATGATGAAGCTGTATGATACTGAAGTATGCTTTGCAGTTCACGTTGACGTGTTCATGACCCATTTAATATTTGCAGGTATAAATGCAGTTTTGGCTTTCACTGCTGTAACTAAAGCTGATTTTTTCCCCCATGACTCCGCCTGCTACTGAAGACACGCCCCTAAACTCTCGCTATACATTGAGCTAGATAAAAAAAATCTTACAAACTTCACCTTTAACGGTTTCTGTGCTTTAAGTGTCCGTTTATTAATGCTATTAATATTATTCACTCACCTTTAGATAAGTTGGTGTTCTCAAATATAAGTTTGGCTTGTGTGATTTCCGTTCTACGGAAAAAAGGAGAGCATGCGTTCATCATCTCGTAAAAAAAGCTCAACAATGTGCAAATGTCTTGCTCACAGGAGTCCTGGATTACTGCCCACCTGAAGTCTTCACAGAACCTCGATTCCACGCCATCCCAGCAAACATCTGGTCTCTAGGAGTGTTGTTACTCCTAGAGACCAGATGTTTGCTGGGATGGCGTGGAATCGAGGTTCTGTGAAGACTTCAGGTGGGCAGTAATCCAGGACTCCTGTGAGCAAGACATTTGCACATTGTTGAGCTTTTTTCAAAATCGGTAAGTCACCACATTCAGGTTTCCACACTCTCAAAACACTCACCACGGTATACGTTGCTCTCGTAGCCACCGCTACTGAAGAGCTGACCGCAGCCAAAGTCTATCAGCTTGAGCTCTAATGTGTTCTTCTTCAACAGGAAGTTCTGCGCATGAACGTCATTGTGAAAAACACTGTGCTCAATGCAGTGTTGTACTGCCAGCACAGCCTGCCGCATGATGACCCGTGCTGTTGATTCGTCCAGTCGAGGATGACGCATGATGAAGTCCAGCAAGCTCTCGCAGGGTTCAGGGTACTCCATAATCAGAGTGAAGTTTCGAGGATGTTCAAACCAGTCGTAGAGTTGTATGATGTAGGGGCTTGTGGGTTCTCGCCTCATCATTAGCAGCAGCGCCACTTCTTTTAACCAGAGTTTCGGGATGCCCAGGCTAGAGAAAAGAAAAGAAAAAATCATTTTTAAATGTACTGTCTTTGATCTTTGTAGATGCTCAACAGAGCCTTTTCAGCTCAAAGTTATTTGGTGCTTCTAGGCTTATTTGTCAATTATATTTACACCTAATGATTCCTACAGGAGTATAAACTACAGTAATCTGCACTTCAACAACTAAATACACATTCAGGTTTTGGCCAACTTACAATATCAATATAACGGTCCTTGTCAGTCTTGCGTATCCGTTTGATGGCAACCTGAAAAAAAAAAATCAATACAGTAAAAGTATTCAAGCAGCTGATCTTGCACCAAGTATTAATCCATCTGTTTTATGTTTTAAATATGTTTTGACGAATGCAAAAGCAAAATGTTTGTACAATTCGGTAAATTTTACCTTTTTGCCATCAAATTTGCGTGTTCCCTCGTACACCTTGCCATATCCTCCAGATCCAATCATCTCTCCCATGTTATAGAGAGACTCAAACGACTCTGAAAACAAACAGAAAATTTTGAGGTTGCTGGAAAATTGTTTTATTTTAAAAATATCAGTGCTGGTATAAAATAAAATTAATATTCTCTGAAAATAAACCTTAATGATATTTTTTTTGAGAAATAATGACTGACGATTTACTGTTATACGTCTTGAGGGCGGAGTGATCTGGCACAGGTGACGGCTCAGGATCAGGAGCAGGTTCAGGATCAGGAGCAGGTTCAGGATCAGGAGCAGGTTCAGGATCAGGCTCTGGATCAGGAGCAGGTTCAGGATCAGGAGCAGGTTCAGGTTCAGGATCAGGAGCAGGTTCAGGTTCAGGATCAGGCTCTGACTCCAGGGCCCGGTTTTTCAAAAGGTTTAATCCGGATAAAATTGATCCGGATTTAGTAATCCTTTTTTTGCGATCCGTGATCACGTAATCCAGCGTACTTTTGGAGCCAGTTTTTTAAAGCAACATCGGATTGGATCAATCTGATCCGGATAGGAACTTTTCAGGATCACCAAATCTGGATAACCAGTGCTGGATAACCAGTGCTCAAACAGGATAGGAAATCACAATGTAGAACTATAGATATGTAAAGAGCAACAAGTAGAATAGCCAGTGTGCGGTCAATATAAGTTTATTTTATTTGAAATGAAAACACACACATTTAAAAAAAACTAAAAACAAGAAAAACCCCACCCCATCCTCTTCCAGCAGTACATTGTACATTGAGGAGTTAGACACCATTTCTGATTTGGATTTGTTTCGGATTTCAAAAATCAGTGATTGCCATTCATTGCCATGCATCACTAATAAATATTCTAAAAACAAAAATATTTTCGATTGTGATGAATATATATATCAATTAGTGACAAAATAAAATGTATTGTTTTTGCTCAATTTTGACAGCTGTTTGGGGGATTATTTTATGAGGCCAAACTCTTTCTACTTTGCTGTAGGCCTACACTGAAAGGCTGAATACGTTAAAGCCTGACGGATGAACAAATACAATTAAAACCTTATGAATAAATAGGATATCTTGTAAGATACTGCATGATCCAAATATAGTATTATTTGATACATTTTTAAAGTTTTCATTACATTTTGGCCATGAAATCCACGCTGAATCCACCCTTCTGATGGGATCAGTTTAATCCAGATTTTTTGGATCAAAGTGATCCAAATCCTACAAAAAAGTTCTGAAAAACCCAAACTAAAGGTTTGATCCGGATCAAAACCAAGATTCGATTACGTGATCTAATCCGATTATGTAATCCGTTTTTTCCTTTGAAAAACACATTTTCAAGATTTGATCCAATCCGTTATCCAAAATCCTAGTGGATTACTTTTGAAAAACCGGGCCCAGATGTGCTGGAGGAACAAAAGGCTCCACAACATCCACAGCACTCCTGTGGGAACAGCAGCAGAAAGGACTCTTCATAGCCTTCCACAGCCTCCGGAAGAAAGAACCGATTCCTTTCCTCTTCCGATATTCTGTAGGCTTTTCTGAAATGAAGGAAAAATAATAGAAAACACAATCATTAGAAACATCTCTGACCTCAAATTAAGCAATGATGTAACGACATAACTTACATTTACTGCTCAATTCTTATCTGTAATGTTACAAATCCAAAGTAATGGAAACATTTCCTATCTATCCGCCTGACTTCTGCTTAATGCCTGCATAAATGTCCCAAAATCTTATTTCACAATATTAATAGTCATTGTACTTCACAATTATAACAATATTTTTTTTATTTTATCTGATCTTTTATTAAAAAGAGAAAACATTTCCAGGCTTCATCTGGCCAACATGTGGCTCAGTTCTGGTAATATCAAAGATCATATGGGCCATCTCTTAAAATATATTTATATTAAATATAACATATTTAAATAAACATTGATATGTATTAAACACTTTTGTCTTATTAATGACATAAACGACTTTCCATTTTGACAGTTTTGTGACAATAAGTCACAAAATAGAGTTCTTCAGGAGATTGTATGCTGTCTGAGAAGCGGGAGTTTCGGGTGTGTGTCAGACAGGGTAAGAACCATTGATCTGGACACTTGACACGACCCAGCCTCATCTCAGTCTCACCTGTTGAGCTCTTGTTCACAGGAGACGCCTCCACGGCACCCTGAGCAGTTCGGCCAGTTGAAGTCTGTGTCGGCTCGACAGGAACTTGACCCGGCAGCGGAGGGCACATCCACTCTTCGGACCTGGACAAACAGGAGTTCCCGCATCTGCCCTGTTGGTTTGGGTTGTCCGAACCATCACCACTCCACCTCCAACAGACGCTGTACGTGCCTCTGCTGCTCAGACTCAACGGCTCTCTGCAGATCCTCCTCTCTACATTGTCCTCAGAGAGAGCCAAAGATGGTGTGGACATGACGCCCGGTGAAGAATCTGGAATATTTCAAACATCAAAAACAATATCAGTAATCAATGCGAGTGTTCACATCAAAAGATTATTATTTCAACTTTCTTTTTTCAATGACCAATCATCTATTAACTGAGCCATAACTCCTTTAATAAAAGCTCATTCTGACCTCTGCGAGACCATGAAGCAAGTCTTTTAATTTGAGTGGACGGACGTCCATCATCCGGGCTCTGCTGGCTGCCGCTCTGCCGCTTCCTCCTCCAGCGATCCTGACCTGTGGACACAAAAACAGACTCAGAGGGCAGAGGTCGCTCCTGGCTCAGTGTCTGGGTCGGGTCTGGCAGCGGATCCTGATCCTCATCAGAACCGCGTCTCCAAACCGTCTGAGTGGAAGCAGCTCTCCTGGATCTGGAGGCTGGAGTATTTCAGACATCACATAGTTAGTCAACTTCTAATAACAATCAATAATCAATGTCAGTGTCAGTTACAAATCGGTAGTCTAGTTATTCAAATTGACAAGTTTATTTTGTATGCAAGGAATCAAATACATTCAATTCAATCACATTTATTTCTGGAGCGCTTTTCGCAACACATATCGTTTCAGAGCTGCTTTACAGAAAATGCATGTCAACATTACAATTTAGAGTGATCTGTTTTCAGAGGCGACTGTGACCAAATTATGTCATTTCAGAAATGTACAGATACAAATCAGGCTGTTCTCTAACAATGTGTTCATTTAGGCAATGCATTAATTTAAGGCAGAACCAATGAACACATTGAAGTAATGAATACATGTTAACAATGATTTGGAGTGATCAGAGTTTACATGGGATCACCTAGCTGGAAAAACTTGTTCCTTTGAAGTTTCTTCACATTAATTTAGTCAATGATTGTAGAACATAAAGAAATGAAAAGCTGAAGCCCTCACCTCCTCTTTCAGCTCCATGAGCCATCGACATCCTGCTGCAAACTGCAATAAAAACAATATAATATACAATACAACAAAGAAAACAATGCAACTCTCCTCAGAAAAAAAATTAAGAAAAAAAAATTAAATGACACTCCAAAGTCCTTCTAAAATAAGAAAAAGAACAATAAAATACTGTCCTCAGAAATAATAATAAAACTCTGTGTAAAGGATATGTCCTCCGATGTCCTTCTAGAATAAAAGTCTCTCTTCTCTGAAATCCTAGAATAGCTTCAAAATCAGCTCAGAAAATGCAAAAGTCTCTGAATTCGCCTCGTCTCAACCAGCAGAGAGCGATCGCTTCAGTGTGTTTATATATGTACACATATTCATAACACGCGTCGCTATAGCAACTGAATTTGAATCACTCATTCGCGTGCACCACCTGAAGTCGCGTGCGTGAGCGCCACATCGAATCTGAACACATTTATTGAATAGTTATGAAATTAATTTTGATGTTTTCTTTAATACATGTTAGATTTATTCTTTCATACAGGCCTAATCATATCGAGTATGAAAACTGTATGCCAAATTATCATAAAAAAGCGCAGCGCAGTTTCATGCTCAACAATAAAATACAGTATAGCTACTGTACTGTATCTGTCAACAATCCGGCTGGTGTTCATTTCTGTTTATTTCGTGCTGTAACTAGAAAAAGTGGAAGAGACGATCGGTTCATGTGCACGCGCACGCAAAGAGCGCCAAAACAGATTCAGAGATATCAATACAATGAATAGTTTTAACAATTATGTGTATCAACATAAAAAAAAATAATTCGAAACCACTTACCTGTATTACAGATGCATATTTATACATGAGGATCTTTGAGACGCTATCACGGTTCATGATGACTAAGGGAATGTCTGTCAATTCCCCAACTGCTGAAAAACGTCTAAACTGTGTCAATTAAATTGACTTTTAACATAAAAAAAAGCTTGTAGTACAATGAAATTTCTCATACTGACTAAATACAAATGTTTTTGCCTATCATATGTACAGTACACAAATATCTTTAGAAATAATTACTGTTCAACGTTTTTTTCAGATTACTGTAATGCACCAAAGGTTTTTTCCTGCTCCATAGGTGGTAGGCCTAGTATGTTTCTATTTACAAGATTTACTACAGGTGAAATTGTGCTAATACTTCCCTTACTGTATGTACAGTACATAAATATTTTTTAGAAAAATCCTCACAGTAATTCTCCAAAAGGTTTTTTTCCAGTTCCAAAGCTTGTAGTATCTTTGTAGTTCTAGTTGTGTTATTATCAACCCCTTTTACTGATTGTGTTATCAAGTAGCCGACCTTTTACTGTACTTTTGTTCTTCTATTGATGTGATCAAATTAATGTTCCAATAAAATAAATGTGTGTGTTTTCACCATTTGATCAAATTATATCTTTACAGGACTACTGTACAGAAAAAATATTCAAGTACTTGAACACATTAAAATGTATTTTCTCATTATGTGTTTATTTATTACATAGTGAAACTATTTAAAATACATATTAATATTTTATTAAATAATTGATCCTTGCCATGTTTACCACTGTAACGATCGTCTGTTGTATTGCCCGCTTTTAACACTAGAGGGCACTTCACCATGGACTCGACACCATTCACTCACTCACTTATTCACTCATACACCAAGGCAGACTACATTTCCCAGAATCCCTGTACCTTGGCGCTGATTACGGCGCCAGCTGCCACCCATCAGCACAGACTATTTAAGAGACTTTTAGACTCAGAGACAACGTGAAGTCTTGTTTCCTGATCGGTGCACTTCTGAGTGTTATTCCCTGTGTTTGCCTTTCTGTTTCTGACCCATTGGATATATCGTTTACGCCCCATTGCTGCCTGCCTTTTTGACCTGTTTGTCTGGACTCTGGATTATACAATCATTATCTGCCTGCTCTGATCTCTGCCTGTTCTGTGACTACGATTTTGCCTTTCCTAATACCTGTTTGCCATTGTTTTGACTATTGCCTGTTTAACCACGTGTCTTATTAAAGCTGCATTTGGATCCCATCCCGCTGTCTCCTTGTTACAACCACAAGTTAATACACATTCAACACAAATTAAATTCAGTCATGCACATGATTTTGTGAGGAAAAGAGAACAGACATTATCTGTTCCATTATGATCACTTAAGGGTTTTACGGTTCTAATCCTAACCCATTTGGTAGGGGTTACAAGGACCACACACTCACTGTAAATAACTGTTGGTTTACCTTAAACATTAAAATTTGGGGTTAATAAAAATGAAGAGGTTTAATCAACACAAACTGAAAGTATGTTATTTGAACAACATTAATTATCTAATGATTTATCTGCTGCTACATATAAATATGTGGGTTATTTGGCATGGGAACCGTAGGGGAATTAAAGACCAAGTGCTGCTATTGAGGAAGCTGAAAAAAAGTCATCCTTCACATCCTGGGTTAAGATGGTCTGATACTCCAGGGAAGCTCCTTGGTGACACGTTCATGATAAAAGAGAGGCCTAAAGAAAGTGGAACACTTTGTTCATTACAGTACTCAATACACAGTGAAGATGACCTTGATGATGCCTCATGGAAGAGTGCTGATATGAAAAACCATTGTTACAAGAGATTGACACTGACAGCACAAACATCAACACGACTGCTCGATGTAGTGCTGTTGTTCAGAAAACTGCTGGATCTACAGATAATGTTAGTGAAATTCCAGAAGTAGTAGTCAGTGAAGAGAGTGACATGCATACTGCTTTGATTCAATTGAGTGAGATGGTGACAGATTTTGCTAAGAAAAGGACGGATGGTGAACATGAGTCGCTAACAGTTAAAGATGATTTTAGTTCGGTTATGGCAACAGAAAATTTTGAAAAGGACAATCAAACACAGGGAAAGTCAAACTAGCTTTGAAAAGTTTGTTCTGTTCCAAAACCCTTTAAGATTTCACTCAACAAAAAGAAATGGAGAATAAAACCAAGAACTGGTTCAGTGAAAATAAGAAAACCATGGGCACACGTCATTTATGAGATTGTAGACACCTGTGATGCTAATTAGTGGACACACCTTGAATTAACATGTCCCTTTGGTCACATTATTTACAGTCTTTTCTAGGGGTACCATCAATTTTTTCTAGGCCTGTTCCATGAGTTCATTTTTTTAAATAATTCCGTTGAAGCATGGTTAAAAAAAATGTCTGACTTTCATTGGTTAACATTCATAGAATTTTTATTTATTATTACTTTTGTCAGATTAAAGTTTTTTCTGTGACTATTGTGAGTTTTTCTTTCATTGACCGAAGGGTACCTACAATTTTGTTCACGTGTGTAACAAGCAGCAGCTGCGTTGCATCTTCAGATTTTCGCTGAGGAGCCGAGCCGAATAGGCGGCAGCATCACCAGGGTACAGCGACTGTGGCGACGGGACGTACGTCTCCGTACCCTCCGCTAAGTGTTCTGTACAGGTCCTTTATGTGTACTGGTGGACAACTGGCACTCTACTGGGACATTCTGTGCCTAAGTTTAGGGTCCGATCATCAGAATCGTGATGGAAGAAGATATGCCTCTGACTATCAGTCCATGTGTGGAAAATGACCAGTTTTGTCTAGTTTTCTTAACCAATCAGAACCTTTGCATCCTTACACTGTAAATGATTTCTGTTGTTTACACAGTATTTTATTGTATTCTCAACAGTTCCATACATGTACACGGTTGACAGTATGTTACTGTAGATTTTCAATGCATTCTGGGAAATTATCAGGAACTGTTGATCTAAATACAGAAGTGCAAATTGGCCACGAAAAATACCACACAAAGTTTTGTGGGTAAAATGCTATCAGAACTGGGTGCCACGCATTAACACTCTTTATTTCTGTCAGCGTTGGGCGCATGAGAGCCATTTGAAAGAGTTTTTCTGTCATGTGAGAGCATCGTGTCTGTTTTCTCTCCCCACCTGGAAACGTGCTTGGTCATCTTCGTTACGTGGTGAGTAATAAATCTTAATATTGTCATGCATACAGACATTCTAGCTCATTGTAGCTAATAGTTTTAATCTAAGTTAAGAATAGCTGACCGCAATTTCGAAATTTACAGTTTATACTCCAACATTTTACTCTATACACTGTATGTGACAAGCAGGGCAGGCAAGAGCCGTGAGGGAACGGCGCGAGGCCGGTGGTGCGGGTGATGATGATCAGCTGCGTGGTGCACCGGGGGAGCGACAACAGTGAACGACGAGAGAGGACCAGGCCTGTTCGGTTATTTTGATATTAAAGTTATGTTGAATGTCGGTTCCCGCCTCCTTCTTCCCATATTTAAGAACTGTGTTACACTGTGTAAGTTATACTCTTTCAATGTAGTTTGCGACATGTTACTGTAAATTTAAATACAGTAATATGAAATGACCGCGAAAAATAACGACAATGTGCCATTTTGTGAAGAACTCTTTCATTTATCTGAGCAACTTTGAAGGCGCCTTCGCCTCGCGTCGCTGTCTGTAAAGTTTTCATATCTCGTAAGTAAAGTGAATAATCTTTATTATTTTTGCAAACGAAAATGTCAGTAATAGTGTAATGTTAGTTTAGAAGAATTGCCCGTGGCTTTGATGTTCTATAACGTCTGTCTACGATAAGCTTGAAGCGGATTTCCTGTTATAATGACTTAAAATACTTCATTAGTAAATGTTATTTTATAAACCAAGATCGTATATGTAGCCTCTTACGGTCAGAATTAACTAATAATTCGTTATTTAACCATTTTAAGTCAGTGGAAGCGCTGGTGCGTTCATTATTTAATATATCCTAGAGTTGGGGATTGAGAATCGATCAGTATCCTGAAATCGGATACCCAAGGTTAGGATTCGGTTACATACATTAACTTGCTTGTTATTAAATTACAATTTTGACTCCTCTAATAAATTAATTTGCGCTCATTTTCATGTAAATGAGATTTGTTTTTACATGTCTGTGAGGACCTTACTGGCGATCTGCCAGGACCTTGCGAGTTCAGAGTTTAGTGTGATCGTAAATGAATTGTGTACAACAGTTCAACAAACGAGTATTAAGTAGTTATATTAATATTAAGTGAGTTGTACTTTAGACATGATTTATTCTGTTTTTGCTGCTAGAGTTCTTACCAGGTCAATAAAATAAGATCATATAACACCAATTTTATCATCTCTACACTGGTTACCCATTAAGTTCCGTATCGATTATAAAGTATTGCTAATGACCTATAAGGCTCTAAATGGTTTAGCTCCCGTGTACTTAACCGATCTTCTATTGCCCTACAATCCGTCACGCTCTTTAAGATCACAAAACTCTGGACTTCTGGTTGTACCTAGGATAGCTAAGTCCACTAAAGGAGGGAGAGCGTTTTCACATTTGGGTCCGAAACTCTGGAATAGCCTTCCTGATAATGTTAGGGGTTCAGACTCGCTCACCCAGTTTAAATCTAGATTAAAGACACATCTCTTTAGCCAAGCATTCACATAAATGCATCTCATATCAGATCAATTGCTCATTATGACTATCTTTGCTTAAAGTTATGAACAGCAGCTACGCTAATTATTCTCCTTTTGCTTTTCTGTTTGACCTCGGGACACCCGCCCCGAGTTGACTAGAGAGCACATCAGCTTCAGTCCGGATCCAGCCTCTTCAGACGACCTCAGATGATCATCACCTGTGAAGAGACGGCGCCAATTCCTGCGAGGACTTCAGAAGACGCAATCATCTGGATCAACATGCACATTTCCCAATTTCTATATCCTAATTATTGTTAATGTAATTTATTTTCCAGGAGCTCTTTGCTTCCAACTTCAGTTAAACTGCTAACTCTGATTGTAAATTAATTACCTAAATTATGTTATTTGCTAACTGCATTCTTTAAGTTGTAATGCTGACATCCGTTCTCTGTAAAGCTGCTTTGAAACGATATGTATCGTGAAAAGCGCTATACAAATAAATTGAATTGAATTGAATTGTTTCGCCAAAGAAAGAAAAAAAGAATAGTTTAGCAAAGCCAGAGCAGAACTTCTTAAAGCTTCTGTACTTCTTAAAAAGGCGACAATCCCTTAAAATAGCCAGTCATTTAATGTCATTATTATTGTTTGCCTTTCCAATATGTGTGAACTCAGATCTTAGCTCTGATTCTTACCCCTTTATGCTGACTATCTCATACAGGAAACTACCACACAGACGGATGCAGAGAACCTGCACATCAAAGATAATCCTGTTGGGGTAAGATTCATATACTTGACTTGTGCAATCACTAGGGTAACAAAACCTGTCTTGCTGTTGTACTAGACTAGCCTGTGACTTCTTTCATTACTAACGGAAAATGTGTCAAGACATCAAAGAATGAATCCATTGAATTGAGCTATTTAACCAGTTTCCTGAAGAGATACAATCCCTTTATATGAAGAACAGATTTAAGTTTGGCTTTTATTGACAAAAAGACATGCAAGAACAAAACTTAAGATTTCATTACCAAATTTGAATGCTGTAAACATTGTAATAATACATTATTGTTTACTCTTGATAACAAATATGTATACAGTTTATTTATATTTCCTTTACCTTTTTTCTGTAATATCAGTATTTAGTAAACAATTAAGTGTGATACATAAATATGTTTTTCAGGAGATTCCATTCTGTTTCCCAAGAAATGGATGTTGGCCTTGGAGGGGAAGGTCGTCATTGAGTCCAGCCACCTCCAGCAGGACTTCACCTCTGCCCTGCCGTCCTCTGTGCATCATTTTATGCATTTAATATGGAATACCAGGAGGAGGCAGCTTCCTCCCTGTTCATCCAGAGGCAAATACTCTTCACTAATTCTATGTACACTACAGGTCAAAAGATTTTGAACGGTAAGATTTTTAAATGTTTTTGAAAGAAGTCTCTTCTGTTTACAGCTAAAGCAGTAATATTGTAAAATATTTTTACAATTAAGAATAAATGTGTTGGCAAAGCTGAATTTTCAGCATCATTACTGTAGCCTTCAGTGTCACATGATCGTTCAGACATCATTGTAATATGATAATTTGCTGCTTAAGAAACATTTATTATTATCAATGTTGAAAACTTTTGAAAAAAAATTTCAGGATTATGTAATGAATAGAAAGTTCAAAAGAACAACATTTATCTGAAATATAAATCTATTGCAACATTATAAATGTCTTTACTGTCACTTTTTAATTTCTTTCCAAAAAAAACCCCACAAAAAACATGTTGATTAAACTTTTGGACGGTAGTGATGATTTTACAAAATGTTGCTGTTCAAAACATCTGTTGCGAATGATTCAAGTTAAAAACACAATGGCAGACAGAAATGTTATATTTAGTAAATCTTGCTGAAATAGATGATTAATGTTAACATTATACAATCTGTGTGTGGGTTTTGTTTTCTGCAGAACATGGGTTTTCTTCTATTGGGTTTTCTTTCAGTTGGTGTACATTGTTTAAAAAAAAAAAAAAAAAAACTAAATATCCATTTATGCCACACATAAGCGTAAGCGTTATTTATCATGGGCTATTATCCATCAAAATGTACATTGTATGAATGTTTACTTTTGAGTTGAATTGAAAAAATAGTAAGATTTCATTCGCTGCGAGGCTCTATGCACAAGCTTTTGACCTTCATCTAAAGGTGTTTGTAATGTGTGGTTTTTGATGATTGGTTGTGTTTTGCCTCAATGATTGATTTGTGCGTATCATTTCTTGCAGGATTATAAGAAGTGCGACTTTTTCCTCATGACACCAGCCCTCCTCACCTGGCCTTCATCCTCACCCTCTTTCTTTCTTTTACTGTGTTTTGTAAGTTTGTACCTATTCATTTTTTCATGAATTGTTCACTGATTTTAATTATAAATTGTTAATCAGTTGTGTTTAAAAATAAGTTTTGTTGCATTATGTCTCTGTTATTTTAATTCTTAATTATAAATTCTTTAGTTTTTTAAAACATATTTTATTGTTGCATTATATCCCATTATTATTACTAATGTAGTATTCTGTGATTTTAATTATGAATTATAAATTGTTAGTCTTTTTTTATTGTTATATGTAGTTTTTACTAATGAATTGTTAAACTGTATAATAAACTGTTTTTGAGCAGTTAAAGCTTCAATTGTTCTTTTTCCTATTTCCCATCAGCAGTTAAAATAACACTTCTACAGGTTTTCTAGATATTCTAAAGGTTATACAGTAGCAATATAAAATAAATTAAAATAACATTTCATAACTGTATAATACAATACAGTATTATTAAAAATCAACAGTGTAATACCGTACTTTGACATGGAAAAAATGCTGTATTCAGTTTTACAGTAAGCTAAACACTACTGTAGTTAGTTTTACAGTAATTTTACTGTTGACTGAAATACAGCAACTACTGGATAATTGTTGCCAGTAAGTTACTGTTAATTTGACGATAAATGTTTTACAGTGTAGTAATGACGTAGTTAGTTAGACTATAATTGTTGTGGAAATGTGAATGTACGCAGAACGGCCAACGAACTCCTTGCGAGACTCGAAGCTGCAAAATATTCTTCAGTAAAATTTTCTTCAAATTATTTTTTTAAACTCTGACTCTGGGTCTTCATTTATCATATCGGGTCTTTTGGCTGTTTAACTGTAAAATCCCCTACAAAACGTTGCTTGAGCTTTACGAGAAGTCTCTACGTACCTGTGCTGGGATGACTGGCAGGCCGAGTCGGTGGTCCTGTCTCGCATCCTTACGAAATAGTCACCGTTGTTCTAAAGCAGTGGTTCCCAAAGCGTCACTGCACGTTTTGGATGTGATGCACCCATCTGAGGTCTTGGAGTCTTTACTGATGAGTTGAATCAGGTGTGTTTGATTAGGGAGACATTTAATCAAACACGCCTGACTGATGGGAGCCACTGGTCTAAAGGACCACAGCTCACGTAGCTCGTTCAAGTTTGCAGGCTTGAAGGCACGGTGACGTAAATCGCAGTCAAGTAATGGAAGGGACCCGTCCTTCCTTTGTTTCGGGGGAGGCGGGGGGCTCACCGTTGATGAGGATGGCAAAGAGGGAGAGGGTAGGTTCTGACTGGAGGCCTGGGGACTCATACTTACCTGGCAGGGGAGACACCATGATCAGAAAGGTGGTTCACCCAGGGCGAGGCACGGCCATTGCACTCGGGTTGTGTTGACCTCTGCGAATTCCCCAAATGTGGGAATCTCGACTGCATAATTTATGGTAGTGGGGGACTGCGTTCGCGCTCTCCCCTGGACATACTGGTTGAAAGCAGACTACGTGGTGCTAAAAGATCCTCTAGTTTTTAACAGTCGTAGCATTGCTTACGGCGCCGTCTCTGTACGCCTCTTTGTGTCGCGTGTGCTCGCATAGTTTTGTAAAGCTCTGAGTTTTCGTTTAGGGACGATAGGCTTTCGGGGTTTGTTTGGAGCAAAAACTTGGTTTTAATCTCATAAATTGTCATGTATTGATGGAGTGCTAAGCTTCATGCTAGTCCTAGAGGCACCTGCCAGGCTGCCACCTAGCTGTTATTACCAATCGTTTTTAAATGTAAAGCTCACTGAAATGTTTCTATTTTTCATGAAGGGCATTTGATACAGTTTCAAAGAACGTGAAGCGAGAAGTTTGATGAAAGAAATGAGGGATTAAATCTGTGTGAATGGAAAGTCGAAAGCCGCATGTGCTCACCTAGTTTTGTAAAGTTCTGAATTTTCCTTTAGGGATGATAGGCTTTTGGGAGCACATGACCACACCCATTTTCTAAATGACCCTGTGGTGGCTATCCAAATGTTAAAGTTTAGCTTTTTTCCCCCCTCCTTCTGATCACAAGTGATATTTTGCATGTCTCCTTTGTCTGACAACAATTTCAGGTCTTGGAATCTCGACTAACAAGATGATGATCTGAATAAGGCGTGTTATTTTTTTTCAAATAATCTCCGATATTTAATAACCGATCTGATCGACAGCAGGGGTCCTAGAGGCAAAGTACAAACCCACCGTGGCCCAGTTGGGCATCGCCTTTGCCGGCTCTGCCCCCACTGCTTCATAGCACCATCGCTTCTCGGCCTTTTGGTTAAGATCACGCGGTCTGGTCTGACGGTTGAGACAGCGATCACCTCTTGTTGGTTTCTTGGCTTGAGATCTTCATTATCCTGAGCCCTACAACCCTTGGGAGGTAAATTGGTTCTGTTGCTTTTAGGACTCTACAGTAAGGTGAGAGGTTTTACTTATTTATTTATTGTTATTTTATTGTATTAGTATTTATTGTGTTTTTTAAGTTTTAGGCTGTTGGTCCCTCCAACATGTCGGCTGCTCGTGCCGGTGTACGGAGGCACCACAGTGTCTGGTTTTTATTCAAAGAGGTTGAGGGGAAGCTCCTGGGAATGTCCCGTTTGGACTTTTCCAGGAAGTTGATCCAAAAGACCTTAAATTTTAACCCCGGAGATCTGAATTGCATTGTGACTCTGCCCCTGAACAAAGGATATGATGTTAGCTTTAGAACTGTTTCCCACTTGAATGATTTTTGGCACAGATTTGATTCAGTTAAATCCCAGTTCTCCATGTTTGCTGTTGAAAAGCTCTCTGACAACACACTTAAAACTGTGATTGTTAGAATGTTTAATGAGACAGTAACTGGGGAGGATATTTGTGTCTGGCTGGGTAGATTTTGCACAGTTCGAGGCCAGCCAGTCAAGGTTTTGGATGAAGATGGCATCTGGACATGCTCCTGGAGAATTCCCATTAAACAACGGGAGGACGCCAGGGGCTACCAGGGCCTGAAGCATCTGCCTTCTATGATTATGTTGGGTGAGAACAGAGGCTACATTCACTATATGCCCTAGCTATGCAGAAAATGTGGCAAGTTTGGTCACTTAGCTGAAGCATGTCAGGAAGTTGTATGTGGGAAATGCAGAGAAATTGGTCACAGTTTTGAAGAGTGTACCAATGGCAGGCGGTGTAACCTGTGTGGAGAATCAAATCACCTCTACAGAGATTGCCCAAAAAGCTTCGCCAACAAACTTAAAGCTAACAAAATGGCCACCCCACAATCGGCGCAAACTGAACGAATGGAGGAGGAGGCGGTCCCTGAGGTTTTGGCGGGAATTTCAAATTCCCAGTCAGCCTCAGGAATTGGGCAGGAAGGAGGAAGTGGGGCGGCCAAAGGGGCGGAGTCACAATTGGGAGGTGAAACAAAAGGAGAAAACCACTCCCAGACAAGGAAACGAAGAAAGTGAAAGAGAGGAGGAAACGGTTTCTTCCCTCCACACCGTCTCGGAGGTAAGCGTGCCATCCAGTGGGAGTGAAACGAACATTTCACTCCCTAATGTTCAAGTGCAGAAGAGAATTGTGGGATCGTCTCTGTGTGAAGCAGAAGAGAAAAAAATGAGGGTAATGCATCGGCTAGATAGTTCTTCTTTAGAAGATCTAGACTGTATATGGCCATCAGCTTAAAATGCAGAAAAGAAACTTCATTTGGGGACTCTAAGAACATCGACGCAGAAAGAGTCGCAAGAGTTTATCTCTGTGGCTGCAGAAATGTTTAGCTCTAGCCCTCCCGAACCCAACTTCCATAAACCTAATCTTAACCCATGTAGTTACCTTATATCATATAGAACTTTCTTGGTAAGTAAGTACATTGAAAGTGCACATACTGTAAAATTAAATGCAACCACAATGTGAATATATTTTATGTGTGCCCACTGTGTCAATATGAAAGTTCTAGTCCCTCCCACCCCCAGCCCGACTGTCCCCCTGCCTCCCACACTCCCCCTACCTTCACACTGTTTGTTGTCCTGCAAAATCCTCTTCCTATAGCCCCAACCACTCCCAGTTTAGTCCTCCCACCTCCTGCCACAGTCAGTGAGTCTCAACTCCCTCTCCCTCGTCCCTATCACAGGAAGGTTGAGGCAAATACTTGCAGGAAATAGTTTATTTTCTTCTTCTTTTTTTTTGTTTTTATCTGTGTGTTTATTACTACTATTTTGTTTAGTCTTAGGTTTGTGATTTGAACCCACATAGAGAATCTTATTTTAATTATTTGATATGTTTATATATATATAATACTCAATGTTTCTACCTTTGTGTATTTACCAGTATTATTTTATCTAATTATTATATTATTAGGTGGGTGGTTCTTTTTATAAATTTACATGTTTTTCTTTTCTTTTTTAATCCATAATTGCAGTACGCACACAGTGATTGAAACATTATAAAACTATGTCTGAGAGTGAAATAATACAATACAAAAATGGAAAAATAGCATTGTACAATCAAATAAAAATAAGTAAATTGGAAAAACAGTGCTTACACATATAGAAATAACATGTATTTAATGATAGAGAAATAACAGATGTTGCATTTAATGGTTAACCAAGCTGGCTTTAACCAGGAAACCACTCAAAAAAATAGTACAGTTAGAAAACAGAGTCAAGTTAGAAGAGATAATAAAGATTTCTTGTATCAAAAGGTGAAATAATGAAAAATGGCATTGTATAATAAATTAAATATACTGTACAAATTGTACTCATACATGGAAAAATAACATACATTGCATTTCATGATAAACTGGCATCTTCAAAGTATACTCAGAAGGAAATTTGGATTACAAATAAGGTAGTTATTAGCAACATTTAAATAAAATTTAGTCCTATCAGACATCACACTGGGCATAGCCAATACAAGGGGATTGCCCCTCTGTAGAGACAGTTACAAAGGTGCAGTGGTTGGAGGAAATAAAAAAAAGAAAAAAAAATATGTATATAGTTCTTTTCTTTTTCGCACTTGCAAAGACTAAACGAGAGCCATGGACACTGGAGAGTTTTATTTATGTGTATAGTTCTGTGTTTTTCTGTTCTTTTGCACTTGCAAATAATGCACCAGAGCCGTGGACATTTTAAAGTTTTATTTATGTGTTTTTATTTATGTGTATAACAGAGAACCTAACTACCTGACATTGCTATCAGAGCAGAGTTCCGAGGAAGTCAAAAACCTAAGCAAAAACGCACATTTATACTGAGAGGGCATAAAATGCTGCTCAGAAACAGTAACTACCCAGCCAACACACCCATGTGGGACTCAGGTGGGTCTGATGTGGGTTGCCTAAGTGGGGCCCAGACAGTTTTGTCCTCGGTTTCCATGTAGGCCCCACATGGGTTAGCCCAGATGAAATGAACACTGCGCAGTGTGCACACTACAGGATGTTAAATGTAACACTGAATCAGTGTTGGAGTTAATGAGATAATGAAGTGATTGAGTGATGACTGAACATTAATGATGAACACCTGCTGTTAACAAGCCGAATCAATGAAGAAAAGATGAACAACAAGAACAGAAACTACAGCTTCAGCCACAGTCTTAGATGAAATCAACTGAAGATAAAAGATATTCAATCTCTGAAGATCTGATTAATCAACTCCACAAACAGCTTTACCAGCTTCACTTATTACTGACCAGACTGACTTTATTTTCACATGTCTACAGAAGCTCTTATTGAGAATTAACAGAGGTTTAGATGTTGTTTTATTGGTCAAGAAAAATAATAAAAAATAAAAAATGACACCACCATCATGGAGATCTGTGTTTGCTTTAGTTGGGCCATACCATACTTATGTTAGATTTCTCTCTGTGACAATGCATGCATTGTTATAAAACAGTGAGGTCGCTGCCTTTCTGTGATGATGTAGTCATTGTGAGATTGCATTACAGTATCTGATCATATGTTTATTTTATATATTCTGGCTTTACAGCATGAGTAGAAACAGTTATAATAATTAATTTTAAATTGATACGGTTCATAAAAAAATTTAAACTACTGCATCATTTTGACACGAACAGACATCAAGAATCAGCATATAAATCTCAACAATGGTGATGAAAAAAAACGCTTCACACTGCAATTCATGCTGGGTGTCACCATAGGACAAAACTCCCATCATGCACTGCAGTATGATTATTGTCACCACTGTTGAGGATTGTACACAATGTTTTCATGTATAAGCCTGAGAAGTAATAGTTGCCCTTTTTTAGCACTGAACCGTTATGGTGGCGTCTGTCTTAGATTTTTTTTTATTTTTTAGTAAATAATGATCAGAACACCAAAGAGAAAGAGGTCTCTTTATGATCTTCACTTGAAATGGTTCTCAAGCAGAAAAATCAAGCTAATCTTTTTTGTTTCAATTTTAATTCAGCAATGTACTAGTGTTTGCTGTAAAACGCTATTGTAATCAGTCATACGTAAGTCATAAAAGGGTAACTATCCCAACTAAAACAAACCCTGACCACTATGATGGTGGCATAATTTTTGACCAATAAAACAACATCTAAACCTCTGTTAATTCTCAATAAGAGCTTCTGTAGACATGTGAAAATAAAGTCAGTCTGGTCAGTAATAAGTGAATCTGGTATTGCTGTTTGTGGAGTTGATTAATCAGATCTTCAGAGATTTAAGGTCTTTTATCTTCAGTTGATTTCATCTAAGACTGTGGCTGAAGTCAGTTGTAGTTCTTGTGTTTCTCTTTTCTTCAGTGATTCTGCTTGTTAACAGCAGGTGTTCATCATTAATGTTCAATCATCACTTAATTAATTGCTTAATTATCTCATTAACTTTAACTTTACTTCAGTGTTACTTTAACACTATTTAGAGAGGGACCAAATGTTATCTGAGCAGAGTTGATTTAACTCTGGGGTTTTTACTGTGTAACAGAGAGGGAGGTGGACACAGGGGAACCAGGTAAATCATTTTATCACACCAGTAAAATTAAACAAAATAGAAAAAGCACTACAGGTTATGTGGTCTTATTCTTCTAGAGTGTAGGGCACCACAGGGTGGTGAGGAGACTCCCAGTGCTGAGTTTGTAGCAGCTGTGGCATGTCTGGAGGTCCCCAGCATGAGTGCGTCCAGACCTGGCTGTCAAACATCCGGGTTGAGCGGATTGGGTGTGCTGACGTCAGGGAGTTGCTCTTCAGGGGGTCGTTTCACTGTTGCACGTCTGGGGATGCCATACAAGCAAACGTCAGCGCAGTAGAACCCAGCCGGCCTTTGTGTGAACTTGAGCTGTGAGCTTTTCCTTTGTATCTCTTTTCGCTTTTTTCCCCTTTCTTGAGTTAGTTTTGTTAGTGTGCTTTGATTGCCATGTAAAAGTTGCTTATTGGCCATCATATAATTCCTCATATGTGAGTTTTTGAAAGCTTTAAAACCCTTCTCAAAGCTGTGTTGCACTGGATGGAAGAGAAGGGATAGGGATAGAAGGGATAGGGATAGATCTGTCACGTGACCTAAATGGTGCACACTTCTTTGTTTTATTAATTATCAATATTGACATTAAAACACATTTTAGGTTTAATATTAAGAAATGTGCATTGTGCACAAGTAATACTCCAAATAAAGTTTAATTATAATTTTTGTATCAGTAAGTCTCAAGCATGTCAGCAAATATATTAATATATTTGAACTATACGAAGTATGAAATAAATGTATTTTAAATGTATTATTTTTTTATTAGAGTAGGCTAACAAGATTAAGCATGAATCAGCCGATGCACTTCAAATATTGCAGATCAAAGATATTACCATCTTGAAAGTAAACGTAGGTTTTAAATTCTTTTAAATTTAAAGGCTTTTTGTCATTGTATTTTTCCATGTACACACAGCTCACATATTCTCTTACAATGTTCTTATGCTCTAAAATTTCAAAAGCAAATAAACAATTAACATTAGAAAAAAAAAACATTCATTCATGTATAATCGCAAAGACCTACGGTGGCCGAGAGAGCTCAAAGCGCTGCAAATAAAAAAACACATGCAAATTAAAAAAAAACGTGATCATCAGTTTGACAACACATGAGCTGCAAATCCTCACAACACATGCAAACACAAAAACGCGCTGCATATACAAAATGTATTGTGCATGTGTATATACTGCATGTGTTGTGAGGATTTGCAGCACATATGTTGTTTTCTTATTTGCAGCGCCTTGAGCTCTCTCGGCCACCGTAAAAACCGGCCATTTTACAAAACGAACTTCACGTGTGTGCTTTGTGCTTTTTATGCACAAAATGGAGTCCTGCGCTCACTATTGCTTTACTCATTTAAACTCAAAAAACCTCCACAATATACGCTTTAAACAGTGAAATATTATTCATTGAATTGTATTACCCGCTCTCTCGGCCAAGAGTCGACTCATACCTGCTGACTGGAAGAACAGTACGAACAGAAAAACTCATAATTTCTCCACAGCGAACTTTGTGTAGACTGAGGAATTCCTGCTGGAGCTCCCCATAGTATTATCCATTTATATAATAAAATACATAGACTCCCCATTGGCCTCTGGCTCGTACGTCAACGGCTCCATCATATTGTGCAGGTCAACGTTCCCATAACTCTCATAACTGGAATTGAGAAAAATGGCTGTTTCTTGTGCTGCTTGGGGCTGTACAAAAAAAAAACAACCTGAAAACAGGTCTCGGGGAATAACCTTTCACAGGTGAGGCTGAACCTTTGTTTCTGGTTGTATTTGGTCATTATATAATTATGTTGATAGTAGTTGAGTCAGTCAGAAAATAGCTAGCGATGTCACTAATTAGCTCTGTAAGTTGAGACATGAGTTTACATTATTTACATTATAGTTTTTTGTGTATATTATCTTATTTTATGAACTAATTTTCCTGAAATTTAAATATGCATCTAAACAGACTTTTAAGACAAGTACTCGTTTCGGTTAGTTGACTGACATTTTGTGAATTATTGTAACGTTAGTTAGTTGGCTAGCTTACTTTTCTCACACATTGAAGGATTCCCAGAGACAAAGAGTTGAGGAGACAGTGGGAAGTAGCTATAAGAAGGAAAGTTTTTTCTGCACGCGAGTTCTCTGTTATTCAGGACAGGTCTGTCAGGAATAGTCTTCCCCAATAGGGACGGATAAATCATCGGTATTAGTATTATACATACTATATGCTTTTATTAATATATTATTGTGATATTATATTATTGTACTTATACTATTATTTAATTATACCATTCATTACTATTTTATTTGCTGCATACTGTTTATTGACAATATTATACACTTTATTATTGACTATATTGTATTATATTCTACATAAACTATTTCCTATATATATTATATACACAACAAACTATTTACTATTACTTCTCACTATATCTTTTATTTACTATTTACATTCAACTGTAGTTATACCATATATGTATTACCATAAAGGATCCATCAGTTATCTTTGTTATTGTATGTTTTGGAGAATCTATATGTAAATATCTATATCATTTTAGTGCTATAAAAGACAGAAAGCAGCCCGTGTGATTTGTGTTTGACTATTTGCTTCATTTTCACAATGGTGGTCAATTCTAAACACAAGAAAAGCTAAAATGGGTTAAAAGATAGATAATGCCTTTCCCACAATAGGAAATCCTTTTTTTCATTTAATGTGAAAATTTAAATGATCTCTTTATGGGCGTCTTCATAATTCGTATCCAAAAATAAAGCAGCCAAATACAGGACAAGTCTGAGCTTTGCCTATTCCTTATTAAAATAAACATTTTTTAAAGTCTTCTATCGAGGTTTTAAGTAACTAGAGATGGAACTTTTCGTACACCACGTACTTCATAAAACACTGAAATCGGTTGATAAATGTAAATGTTATTTTCGTTTTTATCCAGAAAAACTGCAGCTCTCCAGTTAACTTACATTTGTTTACAGTACAGTCTTGCCCTCAGCAATATGGCGGACACGTTGACATGTCGCAGCAACGTTACAAAGCGGCGAATGGGGAGTCTATGTATTTTATTATGTCTTTGGTATTATTAGGCAAAACTAATAAATCACCAACATCGCTTAACTTAACTAATAGATCACAGATCCACAAGAAAATATGGAAATGATCCATAAATATTTCAGTACTTTAAATATAAGCAATTTTAACATTTTATGAACCCCTTTTATAGGCTATTAATCGATTGCGTTAAGTATGGGATTCTTCATATATTATGTTGACAGTTCTTAATCAACATTTTAATCTGTCAATGTTCTCGGCTGACAGAGGCAATGGCACGTCTTTGAAACAATAATGCCTCAATGACTCAAGCTAAACAATGACACTGTTTTCTTCTAGAGCTGTTGTACACCTGAAACAAACTGTGTAATTTTCCTGATATCACTGTAATGCCTCTTTGAAATAAAATGTGCTATAAATAACTTGACTTGACATGACAGTACATGTATTTCTTATTATGTGTAACCCAAAGCTGGGAGAATTGTCTCTCATACTAATCTCATTCTACGGTGTATGCAAACCAAGGATATATGTAATTATAAGTTCTGCATGAAAAAAAACACGGAAGCGCTGCACTGCGTCAACTGCATGGGAGACTGACATAGAAGAAGAGAAATTGTTGAGTAAAGTCGAAATTTTTGTTTTGTTTTGGCGCACAAAGTATTCTTGTCGTTTCAAAACATTAAGTTTCAATCATTGTAGTCACATGGATTATTTTAACCATGTCTTTAGTACTTTCTGGACCTCAAAAGGTGCAATGACATTGGTGGTTCAAATACCTCTCGGATTTCATCAAAAATATCTGAATCTTTGTTCCGAAGATGAACGAAGGTCTTACGGGTTTGAAACGACATGAGCGTGAGTACTTAAAGACAGAACTGTCATTTTTGGGCGAACTAACCCTTTAAGGAAAGGCAGCAAAGTAATGAGGATTTTAGTTTGCAATCTGATGAAACTAAACAAAATATACCGTGTGGATGTATATAAAGACACTGGACAGAAGTAGATTTTTTTTTCCACAGAATATATATTTCTCAAACAGCATCAAAATCTACAGAGAAAACACACTAAACTCACCAGGGCATCACCCTCTACAGCGCCACCTAGTGGTTTAGAGCAGTAAATGCATAATTACTGGGGCCATTGAGAACTGGCAACATCTGTAGGTAAACAAAAGTCATGATTATCCAAACAATGTTTTTTATGATTATCTTAACAAAAAAGGGACCACATTCTCTAAATTCAAGCCTTCCTTTCAATGTACAGAAGCCTCTAGTGGCACGTTTTGCTCAAACTTCCATTAAATTGTAAAAATCTTGTGGTTCATACTGTGTTAAGTTTGGTCATGAAGACAATTTAGCTCTATTCGTCACAGTAACTGAATTCAGATGTGTAAAATAGTCATTTTATCTCCACAGTACTGTGATGTAAAATATTTTACAGCTTAGTTTGAGTGCATGTTACTGAATTATTATCATGCACAGCGTGACGTGAATTCAGTCAGTTTAAAGAAAGAGAATCTGTTGAGTCACTGGAAATCAAACCAAACAAACCTCCTTTTAGTTCATTTCAAGTTTATGGGATTTTTGTCAGAGGTGAAGGACATGCTTAAAATGTTTGCATCTTTATATGTGTTCTTTTAAAATCTCTGGGGGTCTGAAGAGTAAACACTGTAAGTCCCATGACTGCCCGTTTCCTGTGTTTGTACGGTTTACTCAGTGAGGAGAACGTGTGCTGTAAGAAGGTTGGACGGCGGCGATGATAAAAATGAAGACCGTAATAAGTGCACATGCGTGTTCTCCGTGATTGAGAGCACCAGTTCGTCACTCTGAACTGATCCTGCTTTTCCAAATAATCAGACTTCAAGCGCGGGCCTGAGGGAGCTCAATCTCCTTCCCATGAGTCTCTGCTCTTCAGGTTCTGTTTACAGAAAGACAAACATCTGCTTGTCTTCCTTTCGCCCTTTCTCATGCTCACTAGAGGGAGGTCATGTTATCTCTGCAATTTCTGTAAAGCTTAATGTCTAATAAACATAAATAAAAGTAACACTAGTTATTTTTTTCAGTGAATTAAACTCATGCTAATTAATACTACTATCAGCAAGTTTTGTGTGTAATTTCTCTAAATCAAGTTTGAAAACGAGTCCTCGTGGCAAATCAACATTTGTTTTATTTTCCTCATTATTTGATTTTTTTTTTTAAAAATGATGAAAGTTGAACCAACATCTGTGAGGCTGTCAGAAGTCTGGTCCTTCCTTCTTCAGGTTGTTGTAGTCTGTATTAATGGCCACAAACTAAAGAAGACGGGAAAAAGAAAACATGTGTTGTTTGTGTTATATTGAGCCATTTAATTTACTTCTTCATTACTTATTATGCCTAATTTCCATGCAAGTTTCAATCATTTAGAAAGTGTAAATCTGGTGCGCTGCCTCGGGTTTTTCTAGTGCAGCCCTACTGACCAGCGTTTAGATTTCATTTTAACTTTTGATTTTGTGCTGAAGGTGCTGTGTGCAGTCAGCCCGGCTCATGCAGCACATGAGTCTGATGACACGTCTGAACTTTCTCTACGGCTCTCTGTTGGCTCCTCATGGAGTCCTTGTTTTGCTGCAGATCAACCCATAAGGGAAATGAGATCCACAGGAAATACCAAAATACACTGTTCTACACTGATGAAGCCACTTAGTTCAGTGATTAAACATTCTTTTGAAATCATTTGTGAGTCACTTTGTGTGCTTCTCACGAGGACCGCTATTTCTGTTTGACACATCTATCAGCTTCACAGTAACCTACAATGTAACTCTGACTGAAATGTTTGCAAATAAGCAATTAGAAGGAAACGATAAAATGACTAAAGTTCTGTTTATCAGACAAAAACAACCACAGCTGAATATTTCATCACAGTACAAACTAAAACCTGAACTTTTGATGACATAAATATAAAATGAGTTCTATACTTTCATTTCCATATTAGTATGACATATAAACAATAACAGAAGATGTTTTAGGTCCTTTTCACAGACTGTGATGATGCATTCCTGCAATAATACACATGGATCATTTATGGCGGGACACTACAGGCAAAACCACTGTTTTTTCGTCCATCTGTCAATTTTGAGATTTTGTGTTTTTGGCTTTTCATTGTTTTTTTGGACTGGTGGAAAGAAAACATTCACAACACACTATTAAGTGTATATTTTATAGTACTTTATCTATTTGCGTCTATAGATTTCAATTACAGTAACTATCTAAAAAGGTTGTTTTCTCAAAATGAGTCAAAATCTGCACTGCAGCAGAACTCACATACACCAAACTTTACAGTTTTATTCATATCTATATTCTGAAGGTTTTTACAGTAGGATTTGTAAACTTTTATATACTTTAATTTTATACAAAATTTTATTACCTAAAAAAAAAGTGATGTGTTGATATGATTTTCTGATTTATGGAGTGATAAAAATAGATATCCAAAATTGCCTCTGTGAAACCTTTGATTTTAATATGGAAAAACAAATAAATAAACAAGAATTCTGAACCCGACTTCATCCAATATTCAGATTTTTGTTGTAGAAATGTATGCAAATTAGTGCATATTTAATTATACAACACCTCATTTGCATATTTAAACATGCAAAACTTGTAATGTTTGCAATTCTTACTGCAATCAATCAGCTGGGGAAGTATGCTGATATCTATTAGTTCATTTTGTTACCCTATTCACCTGAGGTGTCTCGCCTTAAAAGATGTAATGCAAATGTGTAACATTATACTTTGTGCTAGCATTAAATGAAACAATTTATATAAAAAAAAGTGAGTTTAATTGTAATTGTAATTCTGACATCCATCTTTTGACTGCTAGAATCCACCTCTATGTGTTTTAAGTCATCGAAATGCAGATTCCTTTCGCTGTTGAAGTAAATTAGGATGACTAATAATAATAATAATAATAATAATAACAATTATGTTATGATCTCCCAACACTTTCATGTTCCAAACCCTCAAACGTGGACAGGGTCTAGTCTGAACACAGGATGTACCTTGTACTGGTAGCTCGGGCTGAGCTCATTCCAGGGCTCAGGGTTGCTGCTCTTGTTCCAGCTGTCACGAGCCAAAAGATTAAGAAATATTTTAAATAAATTACTTTATTTACTTGCCATCACATTTTGTTTCTCAGCACTGTCAGATTGTGTATTTTAAAAAATTTAATATTTAATAATTAAAATTAAATATAGCTTTAATTTGAATGAATGAATAAATCATGTTTATTGAAATTATGTTTACTCTGGTGATAAAAATACCTTATTTTGTACCACACATGTATTAAATGCAATAGCCATTTTATTTATGGTGTTTTGTGGTAATAGGATCAAATGAATTATCTAAAATTTCTGAACCAATTGTCCCATGTCTGAAGAATCTGTATTTACTTTGCACTGTTCATGCTTTACCCATTAATAGAATATATTTAATATTATATATATATATATATATATATATATATATATTAAATATAATATAATATATTTAATAATTTCCTTACGTGACATGAGGTCCTCTGGCAAGACGAATCAAATAAAGGAAGGCTCCACCCATCCCCAGACAGATGAAGAAAAACTGCGGGATAAGCTGTGAAAGAGGATATGATTTATTGTTTTTTTTTTTTTTCTTGGAAAGTGTTATAAAATAAAAGGTCCGGTGTGCCGTGAGATCGGATCTTTGATTGGAATGATTTGAGTGGAAACATTGTTTTCCCTTTTTGTAACTTTTTGTAAGATTTTTTCCCCCTTAGTTCTAATGGTCTTATTTTAAAGTATCCTTTTTATTTTAAGTTTTACATTTTTAAACGTTTAAAGAGCATTCACAGTAGATGAGTGTACTGACATTGATTTGTTACTCAGTATCAGTTTTTAATTGCTTAGAAGTTATTAATGACAAAACATTGTTTATTCCAACAGTGCATGCAACACTATTGCTCTGTGTGTGTGTGTTAATTGCAGATTATTCTTGACACTTCAGGGTGTATTTTAGCATTACTTTAGCAAACTAATAAAATAATATTTTCTTATTAATGTTTTGTTATTAAATAAACAAATCTTATTTAAAAAAAAAAAAATAGAAATAGAGAAGTAGATTTTAAAATACTCACTCCGGGATGTTTCTTGATCTGATCTCGGACTTTCAGTAGCATCTTTACTGGAGAATAAGAGTAGAAGTGTGTGTGTGTGTGTGTGTGTGTCTGTGTTACAGCTGCTCAGAAAGGGCGGGAGAAATGGGAGTTTGTTTGAAGAGAGAGAGAGAGAGAGAGAGAGAGAGAGAGAGAGAGAGAGATAGAGAAGATTAAAAAAAGACCTTTATTACAAAAGAAACAAATATATTTACACTTAATGAGTCGCACATACAATAAACACAGTTTTTCCAACCTCAGAAGTAAGAAGGGTTGCAATCACACAAAAATAGTTATTAAAGTCATAATACTGAATGTGCAAAAATACTAGTACCCCGTCAAAAAAAAAAAGGATCTACTTTTTTCTTGTATGTGGGTATTTCTGGTGGTGCTCTTTCTTGGTTTTCTTCTTATCTCTCCGTCACACAGTTCAACATTTCGGTGAAGGTCTATCGACCCCTAACTGCCCATTTGAAGCAAGGTGTCCCCCAGGGACACTATTATTCATTATTTACATATTACAACTGCGTCAAATCTTGTACTGACATGGTTTTAATTTCCATCTATATGTTGTTGACATTCAAATATCTGTAGACCAGCTCTACCCACTCAAATAACCAGAATCTCTTCTTGTGTACATGAAATAAAAGATTGGTTAACCTCTAATATTTTAAAATTAAACATGGACAAAACTGAGATCATTTTTGTTTGAATCCCGTCACTCATTAGCAGTTTTCCTAATGACTATTCCTGTGAGATAGCTGGTACTCTCATTAAATCATCCAATACTGTTGAAAACCTAGTTGTTATTTTCGATTCAGCTTTTACCTTTCAGCTCCCTCACACTCCAACTCACTCATTATGCTTCTACGATGATGGGCTTCTCAGTATTGCCTTACTTCAGTGGGGTAAATCATTCAGCGTTTCTGCACCAAAATTATGAAATTTTCTCCCTCAATCACTCCGGTGTCAATAATCTCTGAATTTAAATCGCTATCCGTCTGTTCTCTGAATGTTATCAGTTGTAAGTTATTTCCTACATCTATGTTTTGTGTTTGTGTTTTCTTTTGCATTTTGTGTCCTGTTTTTCACTGTGCTTTACTCTAATTTGTCACTTTGCTATTGATTGTCATTCTTTCCAAGTGCAACTGTAATGTAAAGCATCCTTGAGCACTGGAAAGGCACTATATAAATAAAACATATTATTATTATTATTATTATTATTATTAAAGTGTAAGATCAGGAAAATTACCTGTTTAGGTAAATGGGTGGGACAGGGTCAACTAGGTGCCAACTACTAGATTTCTTGGAATGGCTGGTTATTATAGATATTTTGGCCAAAAATTTTACTTAGTTGCCACTCCTTTACTTAGTCCCAGAGTCATGTGTGTGGTCACTTGAATGTAAACATGCTTTGTTCACATTAAAGCCCTGTTATGCAGCGCTTCATTGTCCACCCCAAATTTTCCCCATACCATTAAAGCTGGAAGTAGATGTTAACAGGAGCAGGTGCTGTTATTTTGCGGGAAGAGACAGATGTGATAGCTCACTTGTTTTTTATTTTTTGTAAAAGTTATAAAAACATCAGTATAACTATTTTACTTACATAACACCATCAAAGAGTTCAAATACATTCACTAGATGAACAGGTTAGAACATCTGTCACCACACATTAAAGAGACACTAGACGCTATTTATTGTTGGGCCATATTTGACACCCCTAGTAAAATATTTATGTATGTGTCAATGGAAAGTGTATTTGCTTCTGTCTAGAAGTTTTTTTTTTATATATAAAATATGTACGTATTTTTTTAAAATACACATTAATTGTCATATTTAGGTCTCCATAGTGAATGGTGATCAATGTACAAATGAAAGAACATAAGGGATGGATCGTGCCTCGTATTTCCAAGCTACATTTGCTGAAAGAGCAGCCTGACATCAGGCTCACCATCATGATAAAGATCTGATCTTTTCAGCTGTTCCTGGAATAAATGGCCATAATGATCCTGGTTACAGGGGACAAAACACCAGACTATCCTGCCACTGAGCTTTGAGCTGAAGCAGATGTTGGAGCTGAATGAATGATGAAAGCCTGTCGATGACAGACGTCTCTCGTGTGTCACCTCACATACACAATAACTGCTGTGAAAGATCCATGACCACAGCAACACAACATACAAACACAGACCCGTGAGCCACACGCTCAACTTGAAAGGCAACCATTACCTTTGATGGGTTAAAAGCACTTTAAAATGAACATAAAAGTAAAAGTGTCATTAATGTTAGGAATTTAAGGAAAATGGTTGACTTGTGTCTAATTGTCTATTATAAATTAAAGCAGTTGTTCCCAAATTTATAAAGGACATAAAGTCAACCATTTTCCTATTACTATTAGCAGGAGAACAGTTTTCTGTGTAAATGCTTTAGGATTCACAGTTTAGGATTTACTGGGGAAGAGTTAGTTTGAACAGTTTCAACACTGAACTAAATTGAACTGAATAATGACATTATCACCTTGAAACAGTTGCTTTACTCTCTTATTTTACAAGGTTTGCATCATAATTCTTTTACTTTCCTGTTTCTTATTGTGAAGCTGCTTTGAAAAAGTTCAATTGTGTAAAGCACTATAAAAATAAAGGTGACTTTACCCCAAAATTGTTTCATCCTCTCACAATCCCACATGCAGTACAATAAATTACCTGAATTATTATTGAACTTCAAGCATTGATCAGGAATATTAGGCTCACATTTATGTAATGTCACGGGGGGAATGTACTGTAGCGAATTATCTGCCTATATATATCCACATTTTATATCTGCCTATATATATTTTCCTCCTGAAAAACACTTCAGCGCATAGTGAGAGCAGCTGCGAAGAAGGTGTCTCTCTCTCCTCCCTGCAGGACATCTACAACACCCGCCACACCCGCAAACCCGTTAACATATCTGGTGACCCATCCCACCCGTCAGGGAGGAGACTGCACAGTCTTCAGGCAAGGACAAGCAGACTAAAGGACAGCTTTATCCACCAGGCTGTCAGGATGCTGAATTCCCTCCCTACTCTGCCTCCTCTCCTCTCTTCTGATTACACACCTGACCTCTGAACCTGTGTTCTGAAAAAAGACAAGATATATGCACATTTGTGACCATGGACCACAAAACCAGTCATAAGGGTCAAACTGAGATTTATTTAAAAAAGCTTTCCATTAATATATGGTTTGTTAGGATAGGACAATAATGGGTCGAGATACAACTATTTGAAAATCTGGAATCTGAGGATGCAAAAGAATCAAAATATTGAGAAAATCACTTCAAAGTTGTTCAAATGAAGTCCTTAACAATGCAATTGGAAATGTACAAAATATCTTCATAGAACATGATCTTTATTTAATATTCTAATGATTTTTGGTATTTAATTAAAATTGATAATTTTGACACATGCAATGTACACTCAAAAAAATATTTCAGTCTAGACATAAGTTTTATGTAATTTAATAACATAGCAATTTTCCATCCATTTGGATTACATAGTTTTAACATAAACAAACTAATAAACTTAATGTGATTCATATTTGTCAGTCATATGTAAATGAAATAGGTAAGATTTATGTAATAGTTTACAGAAAAATGCCCAGGTTAATGAACACTGTTTAGTGGTCATGTGTGTGTGCACTACTGAGTTAAAGTACCATTGAAGCAGTGTCAGAGTTAATGAGATCATTAAGTGATGATTGAACATTAATGATGAACACCTGCTGTTAACAAGCAGAATCACTGAAGGACAGAGAAACACAAGAACTACAACTGACTTCAGTTACAGCCTTCGATGAAATCAACTGAAGATAAAAGACATTTAATCTCTGATCTGATTGAACAACTCCACAAACTCTACAAACTTTCCCAGCTTCACTCGCAACTAACTACACTGACTTTATTTCTGTCATACATCTACAGAAGTTCTTATGAGAACTAACAGGTCTTCATAATAATTATATTATATATAATAATTATATATAATTACCTTCTTCCTTACCTACTTCCTATTCACACTGTTTTAATCACTCGTTTCTTTTATCAAACTTCTCACTTCACCTTGTTTGAAACTGAATCAAATGCCCTTTTTTGAAAAGAATTCAGTGAGCTTTTCAAAATTATTTATTAAGAGTTACATATTCGCTCCTAAATAGGAACAGGTGCACAGGGGCTAGCTAGTGCGTTAGCTTAGCACACCATCAAAATGTGACAATTTAAGAGATTAAAACCAAGTCGAGCATTTTAGATTACTTCGGATCAAAAAATTAAAACGAAAAATATATTCTTTTATTGTATTCTCCACATTGGTAAAAGCAATGTAAAAAATTTAAGAACACAGATAAACCATATTTGTTGCAATAGTGTGTTTATTGAGTTAAAACTTCTCTATCTGCATATTATAGTAATCTCTGAAAACGAAAACCAATAAAAGAATCAGAAATCAACAATGGAAAAATTAAAGTGAATTGTCAACTAATTAAAGAGCCAGTGTTTATTTGCATTTATCACAGAAAAGCTGATTGAAAGTACATAAAACATTGTTTATTTCTATGATGTTTGAGACTTTTAAAATGAGTCTATGTGAGTGTATGTAACAAATCAATGGGAAAACTGAAAAAATTTAAAGTTAACATATATTACAGGATATAGTTTACATGCTCATTAGCATCGATTATTTTAATATTATGAAGACAAAGTGGTATTCTCTACTGAACCCTCACAGAGTCAAACATGAAGAAAACACTTCATGCTCTAAAGGTCATAAATCAATGAAGAGAAGCAAACCAGGACCCCATACATTCTTAGCAATAATTATGTTCAGGGAGATTGTAGGTTTGAGATTGTATCCAGCCCAGCTGCTTTTCTGATGTTTCGAGCAGTGTTTGCCAGATCATCTAATCCTTCTCTCAACAGGTACTGAGTAGTAGCGAAGGATATTGTCGCAGCAGCAGCACTGCCCACACCTGGAAGGAGACTCAATAAGTATTCAACAGTAGCAATAGTGGCGAGAGCAGTAGAGACTTGTAATCTGGTCAAAGCTTTTTCTCGGATGGCAGCAACAAACTTTGATTTGGCCATATCTTTCAGGTGAGGCTTGTTCACTTTTTCTGAAAGCCTTGTCAGTGATCCATCATCCAAACCAAAAGCATAGTAACACCTTGTGAGAAAAAGTACCACCATGCCTGCATCACATGCTGCTGATAGTCCCGGCAAAGGGACCACTGCGATACCAGCAGAGGCGAGAGATACGGCCCAGATCACGCCCTTAAACATCTTGATCTTCTTCTCAAGACATTCAGTGGAGCACACTGGCCAGGCTTGTAGAAGAGCAGATCTCTTGTGATCTGGAAGGTCTTCCGCTAGAGTGTTTTGAAGTGTTTCAAAATCATATTTCTCCAAATCAAAAGACGATATCAAGAAAACTTTGGGGTCCCCCACTTCTTTCAGGTGTTTTTGACAGTCCTCTTTTATTATGGAAAGAACTTTCTGCTCATCAAATCCCTTTTTCTTTTCCTCTGCTCTGATGTCATTGTCAATCTTGGAACGAACAAAGTAAAAGGATTTCTTTTGTTTTTTTATTTCTTTAGCCAGCATGATGTCATTCTGCATGAACCTCTCTGAGTTAAGGATAATGAAGAAATCATAAGTGTTAAATTTGACATCTTTAAGGTATTTTTTTGCTTTGAAATTTGGACTTCCAATTCCGGGTAGGTCCCAGATCTTCACATTTGGCATTCCAGGATGCTCGTACATGTTAGGAATCATTGTAGTTTCTGTGACTCCAGTAGGTGCTGCTCCAACATCACTTTCACTTACACCTCTAAATGCATTTACAAAGGAGGATTTCCCAGATCCTGTCCTTCCAGTCACAGCGATGTTGAGTGAGACATTTAACAGCTGGTCAAATGTTTCTTTAGCTTTTGCTTTAGCCTTTTCCAGGGTGGACTCACCTGACGCATTTACTGCCTCAACAACAGCAGGGTCTTGAGTTTCCATGTTCTAAACAACAAATTGAAACATTAATTTAATGGCTGCTCAGAATTAGAGACATAATACTTATTTTGATAATAAAATTTAGTAATGTAACTGACAAAAAAGAATTCTAATTACCTTAATTTCTTAGTTCCAGCAAGAGCGAGAGACCTATTGGTAGAGTGCTTGTTTTCAGTCACAGGAGAGGCTTGAGAAAACACTGTAAAAGTTTTAAAGACAGAATCTGAAAATGAAACCAATATGAAACAAACAAACAATAATTGTAACTTGAGTCAAAAAACAACGACACAGGGAAAAAGTACTTTTGATTTTACATTTATTTGAATATTATTGGAATGTATTCCAATTATTTGTAGCTATTATTGTATTTCATGATTTTGCATGAAATTGAAGTGTAAAATTGCTTTTCAAAATGTGACATTTGTCATTATATTATTAGGTCATATGAAAAAAAATGTTATTAAGATGCATTTTCAACGTACCTTAAACTATTTGTGAAACATGCATTGGATTTCCGGAACTGGAACTGTAAGTGTACTGTAACACTCCAAATGTAAAAATGCCTTCTTAAGTTTGTACGGGGAGTTTTTGTTGATCATTGAGGAAAAAGGAGGAGCTTCTGAGCCTCAGCCAAATAATGTAAATGAACATATTTGTAAAAGAGATCCAAGATTGGTGATGCATATGTATGTTAAATATTTAAACTACATATTTTAAATAGTTTTTAAAAACAGTTTAATACCTCCTAGATCTTTTTGCATTTTCATTTTATCTCTTAATTAGCTATGACAGTAGATATGTTAAAGTTGAACCGTATAGTGTCCAAATTAGCACTCCTGATTTTTACATGTGTTTATTATTATTATTATTATTAAATTTTGGTCTGTTTTAGTGAAATTAGTATAACACATTACATATTTTTTTTAAAAATATTCTATTTCTTTCTTCTATTATTATTATTAAAACAAGGCATGGCAGTCAGCAGCTAAAAGCAGCTGTGCACACAACTGTGGCATTTTCTTTGTCTAACCCTTTACTGTATTTCCATGTTACACAACCTGTTGGTTTAGGTTTAGAATTATTATTTTGTCTACAGTAACACCTATTGCAAACACTGCCCTTATACCTTTGAAAAGAGGGAGGTGAAAAATCATAAAACTCGCTGAACTTTCCCCACTGCGAACTTTGTGGAATGTTTTCATAACAATTGACAAACTGTGCAAAACAGCATCAATGGCCGTCTCTCTTCTTTCCACACATATTTAGCCATTGGTAACATAAGCTGTTAATTATATACCATGTTTAGTTAGTTATAAACAATAATACATCAATTAACTAATACATATTATAGCATTTTTAGAAATATCTGGTACAAACAATTCTAAATAACCTGTCAATACTCATCTGTACTCATCTCATCTGAAAATGCATCAATGTCTTAAATTCTCTAATTCACTTTTCACATTTCTCAATATTCATGTTTTTTCAGCAAATCAACCCATTAACACCAAATTACCAAATGTAAACATTAAATACAAAATACGCAAAGGTTAAACTTTCTCTACATGTTGTAGGGGATTTTACAGTTAAAGACCCAAAAGACCAGATATGATAAATGAAGACCTGGAGTCAGAGTGTAAAAAAATAACTTGAAGAAAATTTTAATAAAGAATAGTTTGCAGTTTCATCAGCAGAAGCAGCTTCAAGTCTCACAAGGAGTTCGTAGGCTCTCTCTCTCTCTCTCTCTCTCTCTCTCTCTCCTACATTCACATTTCCACAACAATTATACTCTAACAGAGTCCACTAACTACGTCATTACTAAGATTCTGATTGGTTAAGAAAACTAGACAAAACTGGTAATTTTCCACACATGGACAGATAGTCCGAATCATATCTCCTTCCATCATGATGCTGACGATCAGACCCTGAACTTAGGCACAGAATGTCCTGTTAAGTCAGGACAAGGCGTCTGCAGGTCTCAAGTCCCAGTTGTCCACCAGTACCCATAACGGACCTGTACAGAACACTTAGCGCACATACAAAGATACACATGATTCACAGCTTCTTCAAGGCTGAAGTTGATCTGAGCTCCGCACTGAACAGGAAACTTTCCCAAAACATACTGATAAGTTGTACCTTTCTCTCAGTCAGAGGTACAGACAACATACATCATTATTTTCTAGTGTTTGAAAAATGAAAAGGAAAATAAATGCTTTAACATAAGTTGAAGTTAGTCATTCCAAATAATTCAATATTTAGAAAGATAGCTTCATGATAAATCGCTCAAAATATATATATATATATATTAAAGCGGCAGTGGATTCCAGAATCCACCCCTTCAGTCCCCCCTTAAAGGCCAATGTGGAGTCCTAAACACCACATCTGGTCTAACAATAGAGGCCGCTTCAAAATCTTACATTTATGACCCATGCTCCCCTGGCAGGTTACAATTTTGATAAAATAGGCAATATGTTTTTCCCTTTAACAACTTGCTAGAACAGAATATTCTACAGAGCACATTGACATTATTGACATTCAGATCTTACACATAATTGTCTTTACATCAATCTTGGCAAATACGGATTATCATCAAATTCATTGATTACAAAACAAGTACATATTTATTCTCTGGAAGCCGGGCTAAATGAGTAAGCACTGTTACTGCATTCCTGGCATGGGCCAGACCCTCAGTCACCCCTCAGATCCTAAATACAGACATTGCCTGTAATCATAAATACCACGGTATATGGTTTTTACAAAAATATAATTTCCAATTCATTATATAATACAAGAAGATGGATTCTAAATCCACTCCTTTCCCTTAGATCATTTTTAAGATTAAAAACAAAATTGTTGTCTAACTCAAAATAAACAATGAAAAATATAAGCAATACCCATGATAATTCATCTAATTACTTTAAATCGCTACAGAAATCATCCTTCAGCTTACAGTGTACAGACAATTGTCATGTACCATCTTGATTACAGACAAAAAATCTTTTTTTTTATTTATTTATTTTTTTAAATCCTTTAAAAATAGAAATAAAACAGCCTATTCACATCCTCAATTCCAAAAAGAAAAAAATTATCTTCACTAAACCTTAATAACCTTTTTGTTAAGCTTTCTTTTCACAACAGATCAATTTACAGTCATTATAGCCCACATAAATAAAATAGAACACAAATGAAAATAAACTGTTAATGTTAAAGACATTTCATCAAAATTACATAAGCATCAAAATATAAAAATTCAATGATATCAAAAAATTGTTTGTCTTAAATTGCAAATATCTTTTTCATGATATCATTCTTAATCATACTCAATACCTAATTATTCTTAATCTTAAACTCAATTTTCACAACATTTCACAATACTCAGACCATGTCCACAGTACAGTATTCAAAATCAAATAATTAGTACTTCCTTTAAAGTTAGTTTTGTTCTCAATATCTTGTCTGTTAGAACAGCTTGGGCTAAATTACCAAAATATTAAGCCTCTGTCATTTGGCAGTGATACTCATCTCATCAGTCTTGCACTTTACCCCAAAATTATCATAAACATTAAACACAATTTTATGTATATAATCTTCCATATTACTTCATAAATTATACAAATTTGTACTATAGGCCATTATCAATTTCTTTAAATCTGTTTTGAAACTTAGTCTCATCTTTTAAAGAGCACTACCATAGTTAGTAATATTATTAACTTGATTTGACTTAATATGTTCATAAATCAATCCACTAATACTATCAGCATTTTTATTTTCATAACATTCATTTTCACTGCTTTACTTTTTTTTTTGTTATAACTACTTGTCACAGTATTTCTCTATCAAATGGTTAGTCTGCGGATTCAAAAAATATTATCATTATTGTCTCAGTCCCACTTATCTGTACTATTTTGCAGAAACCAAAATATTATTTTACTCAAATCTCAACCTATAGGTTACACAGACAGCCTTATAGCTGCTTTCTCCTTCAACCCTAATTACATAAAATGTAGTTCTCTAGACATCTACTGTCATACATCCATTTAATTAAAAAAAAAAAAATAAATAAATAAAAATAAATAAATAAATCTTAAATTTATATTCTCTCCTTTATTTGCCCACCGGCCTTCCACAAATGAGGGTGCTCTCTGGATAGTGTTTGATAGTGACTGAGCCAATGTGTCACTTTGTCTCTGCCGTCAAATCTTATAACATATACGTTTATCATTCTGATCACAAATAACTGACAGTATTTAACTTTAGACCCTCAGTTGGATTTAGACAAGGGTTTTTAACCCATGGACGGCAATCTTAAATTCCACATTACCTTTTACATAAATACTCTTAAATATACTAATCCAGAGAGTAATTCAAATCAACAACAGAAATGACAAAAGTCATAATTACCAATAGCAGACAGAGCTGGATAACCAATCCACTTAAAGCTCGTCCTGTATGTTCTGTATCGTCTTTTCATCAGATTCGATCAGAAGTATCGGCTTCTGTACAATTATTTTTGTTTCACTTAACCCACTGTAATGACAAAAACACTCATTCCAGAGGTTAATGACATACACACACAATAGTTCCCCAAAATGAACACATACAAACATACAAACAGTCAACCTCACACACACTTATTCGCATGTATATGAACCGCTCATTTTCTAGGTCTAAAAACTAATATTTAAACTTCACACTTTTCACGTAAATTATACTTAGTGTTATATAATCTGTAATCCAGTCTCAAAGCATACCTCTTCACTATAATTTGTTTTATTTAGAAAATCAGCAGAGTTCTTACAGTTCTAACATCATTGTTATGTTTTGTTTAAACTTTAGCAGGCCGATAACAGACACAGCACCATCCTTGCCTCACCCCAGCAGTCTCTCTCTCTCTCTCTCTCTCTCTCCTACTTTCAAATAATCTTTTCAACAGCCTCAAGACTGTAACTTAGACAGAATGAAATATTTAATTCATTACTGCATAGAAAACTGTTAATCATTAACCAATGTTATAATACATGTTTATTTTTCAGATAAAAAAAACCATTACCACAATCCTTATATGTTGTCCTAGGAGCCTTTTAAGGTTATCTTTAGTTTAAATGCTCACTTTACTTAACTTCCTCTTGAATCTGCAAACACGGTCTTCATCTTTAGCCACCACCATGTCTTTGCATTCCTATGCCATGTCTAATGACCTGCTAGAGTAAAACTATGATGCAGACGTATTATTTCAAAATCAACAGTCTCACAAATTCAGGGATTCACAGTAATACTGAATCCAAAACTTATACAGTTTTTGCCAATAGGGCAACCAACATTATGTTAATAAATTTTGCCCTGATCTCCCCAGAAATTACGGACAGTCACCTCATGGTCTCAGTCGGCTCTTGAAAGCTCATTCCCATCAGCTCTTTACCAATAATCTCCTCTTCCTCATGGTGTTGTACCCGGGCATAGTTTCATCAAGCTGTGGACACTTGTCACAATGCAAAACAAGCCATCCTAGGAATGCGGTTCCTGGTGAGTGGTACGGAGGAACATTTTTGGGTCAGACTTCTGTACTTCTCACAGATCCCCCCTTAATGATGCTGCTGGCCTCACAGACATCCGCTCCACTCTCATACCCATCTCACATTAACACCTCCCTTCAGGGGAGATGCCCAGTGGCGGCGGTAACCCCCTGCCTTAGGTTGTCCCCTGTCTGGCCAAAGAGGATCTTACCCGTCATTGAGAAATCACCTCATGCACACTGGTAACCACTCTTTCCCACTGCAAAATCTTTGACAGTCTTCTTCAACAGAATCAGGTGTTTTCTGGAGCTTGGGAAAGATGCTTTCAAGAGCCAGCAGAGCCATTGGACTGCCTAATAGTGTTACACAGGGAAACAGGTTCATTACAGCAGTATTTAATCACTAAAAGTCATTAGACATCTTCAAAGCAGAAACATATCAATGCTGAGATTATACTCAGTGAATTTAGTTATCACAACCGTCCATTCAGTGTAATGTTCTGCTACATCTTTAACTGGAACCATCCACCCTGTGTATGGTGGGGACTAGGATGAGACAAAAAAGTTACTGGTCATAAAATAAATTCATCAAAATAGTCACTTCTATCATTCCAGGTCTGTATTTAAAGACCTCTTTAAAGACATTTCATTTTACTTTGTCACATTTAACAACAAATTGCCCTCTTCATGGCACTCATTTCTTTAACATCTTTGATTTTCAACTGACACCCTGTGCTTTTACTATAAATATCTTATCACTTATAACACAGGCTAAGATAGCAGCATTTAGCTGAGTTTGAATAAGATAGAGAGAGAGATTCTGTGGCATTCAGGACTGGTACACTGCATTTTCATAAACTTGTAACATCAGACTTTTGTCTGATATCTTTTAACTGTGGCCCAGAATTGACATGCATTTTTGAATAAACATCATTTTTATATTTACTTTTACCCACATATCAAGGAATTTAGAAATTAGAAATTTCCCATCAGGTTCAGTCTTTTTGACACATTAACCGCAGACATATCTGTCACTTTATCACATTTGGCCATGAAATTGTATTATCCCTCAGTTACTTTTGGGATTTTTCCATCAGGGGTTAGTGGTACCCTGCCCACTTTACAAATCCATGAATAAGCACAAACAGCTAAACATTTAAACTTTTCTAGTTCTTTTGGTTGAAGGCAGTCAAGTCCAATCAGAATTAAAACCTAGGCTGACCATTCTCTTAATAAGTTCTGCAAATTTCTTATGAGTGAGTGATTTAGAGCAGAGCTGCTTACAGCATTTGCTCTCTTCTGTCTCATTACCTGTTTCAGGACTGATCAAGTTACTAAATTTGTCAGCCATATCTTAGTCACGGTTAATACTCACCTGAGAGAGATGGAGACGGCAACCTTTGAAAAACACAGCTTTGGCTTCTGCGTGATGAAACTGCAAAGTATACTCAAATCCCAAAGTCACATATACTGGTCCAATCCAATTAGGGTCACAAAAAAAATTTCTTACAATAATCTGAATCGTTCCAGATGCATCCCTGGAAAACAAACAACCCTATTATCTTATTATATTTTGTAGCTAATTAAAACTTTTTCCCTACCTATCTGAATCTCTAAGTTCGGGGTACATCTATCTGGAGTGGACGAGGCGAAGCGTCAGGCTCACGATTTTACACACAAAGTGTCGTTATACTCTGGTGGGGGTGCCTCCACACCTAACGCACAACTTAGTGCACGTCAACCCAGTGTCCACACCGGAGTTTTAACCCCAGGAGACACGCTTTTTACAGCGCAACAACATCGACCCATTGTCAGATGTCTGGGTACTCACGTCTGAGTCAAACCCCTACCGCTCACCTTTTTCTGCACCACCTCCACTCCAGACAGTCCTAGCAAAAATAATAAAATTCTTCCTACCTTGTTTGTTGTTTAGCCAGGAATGTCACCAAAGAATGATTGCCCGCGCATTCTCCACCATTAACTGTAGGGGATTTTACAGTTAAAGACCCAAAAGACCAGATATGATAAATGAAGACCCGGAGTCAGAGTGTAAAAAAATAACTTGTAGAAAATTTTAATAAAGAATAGTTTGCAGTTTCATCAGCAGAAGCAGCTTCAAGTCTCACAAGGAGTTCGTAGGCTCTCTCTCTCTCTCTCTCTCTCTCTCTCTCTCTCCTACATTCACATTTCCACAACAATTATACTCTAACAGAGTCCACTAACTACGTCATTACTAAGATTCTGATTGGTTTAGAAAACTAGACAAAACTGGTAATTTTCCACACATGGACAGATAGTCCGAATCATATCTCCTTCCATCATGATGCTGACGATCAGACCCTGAACTTAGGCACAGAATGTCCTGTTAAGTCAGGACAAGGCGTCTACAGGTCTCAAGTCCCAGTTGTCCACCAGTACCCATAACAGACCTGTACAGAACACTAAGCGCACATACAAAGATACACATGATTCACAGCTTCTTCAAGGCTGAAGTTGATCTGAGCTCCGCACTGAACAGGAAACTTTCCCAAAACATACTGATAAGTTGTACCTTTCTCTCAGTCAGAGGTACAGACAATATACATCATTATTTTCTAGTGTTTGAAAAATGAAAAGGAAAATAAATGCTTTAACATAAGTTGAAGTTAGTCATTCCAAATAATTCAATATTTAGAAAGATAGCTTCATGATAAATCGCTCAAAATATATATATATATATATATATATATATATATATATATATATATATTAAAGCGGCAGTGGATTCCAGAATCCACCCCTTCAATGTGGCCTCGCACCATTAATACTCAAAATCGAGTTTTGAGCTTGTGCATCCATGAACTATTACATTTTTAAACAAAACAAAATCGATATCGTAACATCTGCACACTCTGAAACATTATATAATTATCACATTATAACATTATATTATTAGAATACCTGAAAAGAGGGAGATGAAAACATCATAAAACTCGCTAAAGTTTCCCCACTGCGAACTTTATGTGGAATGAAGAAACCCATGAGTTCTCCCTCTAGTGTTCAAGCAGGCAAGAGTAATCAATCGCACACCTTATTGTGCCGAACTAATACAACAAATAAAGATGACAAACAAATGACATATTTACATATTATAAACACAGATATTCACAATAGCATTAATATAGAACTATCAATATTTCACAGCTTTTTGATTTTTTTAAATACACATTTCAGTCTGTCACACCATAATTACAGACTTTTACTTAACAGCACAGATACTTCAAGCTGTTGACTGCAGGGGTTAGGCCATTATAGTACTCGTGGTGTGGGAAAATGTAATCTGAAAATGTTGAAATGCTGTCTGACTAATAAAACAATAATTGAGCTCTTCGATAATGAATGTTTTGTTATACATTTTAACACTGTAGTGCGTGTAGCAGCATGATGACTCAGTGGTTAATACTGTCACATCAGTAAGCTAGATTGATATTAGGCATGGAAAAACATGGTACTCACCGTAAATCAACAAAATGAGATTTAAACAAGACTGTTGTATACAGGTTGTGTCCTGGTTAAAATTGCTTATTTCTCTGGATTTAAACATTCTTGGAATCATTTGAGATAATGTACACAAGTCAACCAAAAATATATAACATTGTTGTAGTGGCTTTTGAATATCTTAATCCAAAAATCTTACATATTGTGCCTTTAACTTACAGATATTGTTTGTAATTATACACTGTAGTGCTTGCAGCAGCATGATGACTGTCACATCAGAGCAAAGTGTTTCCATAATACAGATAATGCACATTTGACAAATTGAGGATTGATGACTCCATATTTGAATGTGTTTTGCACAATTGCATGCTGGGATGCATTCCAGTCCTTTTTAGACCTTTTTCTTAGTTCCAAATTTTTCAGTATAGGGTTTCTCATACACAAATAAGAAATGCATGTTCTGATCAGATAACATCTATCCAAATACTTTAAGACGGCTGTATACCATGGGCGTGTTTGTGAAAGTTGATGGGTGGTTTTTGACGAGTTTGACCTTGTAAAGAATGTGTTCTCTTATCTCTATTCACAATTCCCCGTGTGAAGCAATCTTGATCAACTGGTGTGGGGACAGAGGTGTGAAAGTTTCAACATGCAGAGCAGTGCAGCTTTGTACTTGTGGCAGTGTGAGTAAATGGAGGGGAATTCCACTGTATCTAAATGACCAACTACGCCACCCCGAGGGCCTATTACCGGAGATCGCCCTTCATAAAATACCTCACAGGTCCGTTAAGGCTGAATCAGATATCAGACAATGAGGTGTTCAACAATAATCTTTATTTGAGATAAAAAAAATAAAAATAAAAAAAAACACAGTCACTCGCACACAGGTTACCAAATTCAGAATTGGGGGTTAGCCACACTAATCCAAGGAAACCAGCAATCACATGTGTACACTCACACCACAGCACGCCACACCTCACTGTGATTCACTGCATTCAGGCTAAAGACCCACCACCACAGCAACGAGACACTGATCCTCTGCAGCGGACTGAAGATAAACAAAACACACTAAAACAACCACTGACAAAGTTAGTTTAAAAAACAAACATGCATCGTAGACAACCAGCCACCTAGCGGTCTCCAAGCTTTTTGCTGTCTTCTAAGTGAATTGTTTTTGCTTTATATTATGTTTCACCTATGTTCTTTTCTGATGTGTTTTTAAGTTTGATATTTATCCATATTACTTTGTTTGCTGTGATTAAAGTGTTTCTTATATTTTCTTTTTGCCTTGTTGGATGTGAGGTTGTTTTGTATGTTTGTTTGGTTTTTTTTTGGCAATACTGCTGACTAAATGGCTATTGTACGGACCGGACGCGGTCCCTTGACCAGTTTGGTAGGATTGACTGGACAACTTGCATACTGGTTGAGCTTTTGATCACAACACAAACAAACACTTAAATCATACCACTTTACAATAAGGTTCATTAGTTAAACATTAGTTAAGGTATTAACCCTTTACACCCTAAGGGTATTTTCAGAATTCTTTTTCTGAGTGACACACAAAAAAGTAAAGACTCGTAACTCCAAAACTATAGCAAGGAGAGTCAAAAGGTGGGTATCGTTTGAAAGGAAACTTTTTAAATTTTTAAAAATTTTTTTTTTAATTTGGACATTCGTATGCTGAGAAACAGCAAATAAACAGCCCCAAAAAAATTTGGAAAAAATGAAAAAAATTCATATATTTATATTTAAAAAGGAATTAAAAATGAAGAAAATATGGTTGGGAGTTCATTCTTTTTTTTGTGATGTTCCTCTATATGTGAGCTGTATCTGGCTCAAATTTTGAGGTGATCAGATGAAGTTTTCAAAAGTTACAGCATTTGGAACAAATTTAAATTTTTTAATTTTTTTTATCTTATTTTTGACATGCACTGAAATAATGACTCATAACTCCAAATCTCTTACAAGGAGAGTCAAAAGGTTGGTATCATTTGAAACATAAGTTTTTATTCTTTTAAATAAAAAAAAAAAATTAAATTCGGACAATGTCTTGCTGAGAAACCGCTGAAAAAAAAAAATTAAAGTTTTCTCATTTCATATTTCAAATATTTCATATTTGATATGCAATAACTCAGAAATGAAATGAGGTAGGAGGAAAAATTTTTGGGGATGTTCCTCTATATGAGACCTGTATCTGGATATCTAATTTGTGGTGATCCCATGAAGTATTCAAAAGTTGGAGCATTTGGAATCACTTTTTTTTTTTTTGCCCGCCAGCGGGACAGTTCGGGTTTAATTAACTAACATGAACTAATCATGAGCAATACATTTGTTACTGTATTTACTAATCTTTGTTAATGTTAGTTAATGAAAATACAGTTGTTCATTGTTTGTTCATGTTAGTTCACAGTGCGTTGACTAATGTTATCAAGATTTTAATAATGTATTAGTAAATGTTGAAATTAACATTAACAAAGATTAATAAATGCTGTAGAAGCGCAGTTCGTTATTAGTTCATGTTAACTAATGAACCTTATTGTAAAGTGTTACCTCTAAAACAATAAAATTACTAATGCTTACATTAGCTTGCACTGTAATAATAAAGTAAAAGTAAAAAGGACTGCACAAAAATGTTATAATACTCTAATATATCCTCATGTCATAATTTGATTTTCTGAGATAAACGGTTGAGATATATGTATTTTTAATAAGCATGCCTTTGGAGTTTTTCCTCTCTTCTGAGAAATCAGAGGATAAAATTTACATTGTTTGCAAATGTTTTGCATGACTGTATATTCTATAGCCTAATATCCAAACAAATCACAAAACTTTTATATGAAATTTTATGTGCCAAAGTATATTAATAAACGAATAATAATTAAAACAATCACTTTTATGAAAGATCACAAAAGTCAAAAAGATTGATTTTAATCAATGTATCAAAGTGTGTGAATAAAAAAAGAAAATAAAAAAACATTAGTAATGTTAATTGAATATGCAATATTTTACCTGAAATGAAATGAGTTGTTGATGTGTGATGATCTGTTATGGTGTATCTGTGTGTGTGTGTGTGTGTGTGTGTGTGTGTGTGTGTGTGTGTGTGTGTATGTGTGTGTGTGTGTGAACTGTGAAGAAACCGCTGAGGAGGAGCTCGCTGCATTTAAACTTGCTTTACATATAATTAAAAAAAAATATCTGTCACACAAACTTGTTTTTATATCACTATGTAGACTTTCCATAGACAACGATGTAGGGGATTTTACAGTTAAAGACCCAAAAGACCAGATATGATAAATGAAGACCTGGAGTCAGAGTTTAAAAAAAAAAAAAATAATAATTTGAAGAAAATTTTAATAAAGAATAGTTTGCAGTTTCATCAGCAGAAGCAGCTTCAAGTCTCACAAGGAGTTCGTAGGCCGCTCTCTCTCTCTCTCTCTCTCTCTCTCTCCTACATTCACATTTCCACAACAATTATACTCTAACAGAGTCCACTAACTACGTCATTACTAAGATTCTGATTGGTTAAGAACACTAGACAAAACTGGTAATTTTCCACACATGGACAGATAGTCAGAAGCATATCTTCTTCCATTATGATGCTGACGATCAGACCCTGAACTTAGGCACAGAATGTCCTTCTAGGTCAGGCCTATAGGCGCCTTCAGGTCTCCAGTCCAGATGACAACAGTCCACCAGTACCCATAACGGACCTGTACAGAACACTTAGCGCACATTCATAGATACACATGATTCACAGTTTCTTCAAGGCTAGAGTTGGTCTGAGCTCTGCTCTGAACAGGAAACTTTTCCAAAACATACTGATAAGTTGTACCTTTCTCTCAGTCAGAGGTACAGACAATATACATCATTATTTTCTAGTGTTTATAAAAAATGAAAAAGGAAAATAAATGCTTTAACATAAGTTGAAGTTAGTCATTCCAAATAATTCAATATTTAGAAAGATAGCTTTCATGATAACTCGCTCAAAATATATATATATATATATATATATATATATATATATATATATATATATATATAAGCGGCAGGGGATTCCAGAATCCACCCCTTCAACGATTTTTATACTGTATCCGGGTCGGATGGGGGACCTGCACCTCTGCCCGGCAGCAATGTGGCCCTGTGGTGTCGGCGGAGACTATGTTAACTAGCTCATCCTTTGTGAAGGCCTTACCGACTCATCAGCCAGTGGCACATATCCCAACAAACCGTCCCATACCGGCGTGATCAAAAAGATCTTAAACTAGATGGAACTGGATTAAATATTTTGACTGTTGCGATTCCAAATCGGTTTAATGACCTGTAACTCTAGTATCGGACAAGTGTTCACTGTTGGCCAGAGGAGAACTGGCCCCCCGACTAAGCCTGGTTTCTACCAAGGTTTTTTTCTCCATTTGTTGGAGTTTTGGTTCCTTGCCGCTGTTGCCTTTGGCTTGCTTAAGTTGGGGACACTTGCTTGATATTCAGCAGTGTTTTTGATATGCCTGCATTGGCGCCGTTGTATGCGAACTGAGCTGAGCCGGATGATTACGTCACTGTTTTCTCCAGTGCTGCTATACCTAAATTACCTAGACTAATACATTTACATTTACATTTAGTCATTTGGCAGATGCTTTTATCCAAAGCGACTTACAAGTGAGGAAAACAAACAAGCGATTCTTCATGAATTGGCAAATAACACAGGACGTGCTCACAATACAAGTTTCATACATTGCTCAGTACCATAAGCTAGAGTAGGAAGGGAAAAAGGGGGAAGGATAGGGTTTTTTTTTTTTTTTTTTATGAGGGGATTAAGTGTTCACGGAAGAGGTGAGTTTTCAGCTGTCTCTTGAATATTGCCAGGGAATCTGCGTTCCTGATGAAAGCAGGGAGATCATTCCACCAGCAGGGAGCAGTGAAGGAGAATGTTCTGGAGAGTGATTTTGTGCCTCTCTGTGATGGTACCACAAGTCTTCGTTCCTTTAGCGATCGCAGGCTTCTGGTGGGGACGTAGCGTTGTAGCAGTGTGTGGAGGTAGGAAGGTGCAGAGCCTGTGGTGGATCTGTAAGCAAGCATCAGCGCCTTGAACTTGATGCGAGCAGCAAGGGGTAGCCAGTGCAAAGAGATGAAGAGGGGCGTGACGTGGGCTCTCTTAGGCTCGTTGCAGACAAGACGTGCAGCAGCATTCTGGATCATTTGAAGAGGTTTGATTGCACTTGACGGCAGACCAGCCAGAAGAGCATTGCAGTAGTCAAGCCTTGAAATGACCAGGGCCTGGACAAGCAGTTGTGTTGCGTGCTCAGTCAGGAAGGGACGGATTTTCCTGATGTTGCAAAGTGCAAATCTGCACGACCGCGCCGTCTTTGAGATGTGGTCACTGAAGGTCAGTTGGTCATCGAAGATAACTCCAAGATTTCTAGCCGACTTTGATGGGGTAATGGTGGTTGTACCAAGCTGTATGTTGATGTCATGTTGAAGAGTAGGAGTGGCAGGGAAGACTAATAACTATTGATCTTTGCAACGGAATGAATCAATAATATATAGAATAAGCTGGACAATGACACCATTTTCTTTGGGAGCTGCTGTGCAGCCAAAATTATTTGCCAATTATTAATGTAAAGCTGCTTTGCCACAATTTGCATTGTAAAAAGCGTTATATAAATAAAGGTGACTTGACTTGTACTTGACTGTATGAACCGCATAGTCTATACCCTAACCCTAAACACAACACTCATTGGAAACTTTCTGCATTTTTATAGACCACGGAACGCCCTAGTATCACACCAATGAGGTGCCAGGAAGTTTATCATTGTGCTTTATCCTTTCCATTCTGCTCCTCTAACTGTACTTTACTCTTGTCAGTGGTGCATAGATTGATTTATCTCAACATAAGCGGACTGCAGTAATCATATACTTGTACACTCTAGATGTTTTAGGTTGTCTACCATAGTTATGGTGGTCACAACACAGCTACCAAAACCATTAAATTGGTTTAGAGAAGCATTGCTCAGAAGAAGCAGGTGGTTTTACAGATACTGAGACCGGATGCAGAGAATGAACTGACCACAAACATTTACCAATGTCATGAACAGGGACAGCTTCTTGTTCATTAAACTGAAGCCTGGTCAAAAAAAAGAAAAAGAAAAGTACATGTCTTTGTATCAACAATCAAGCTGTTTGATGTACTTCAATTTCTCAAATTACATCAATCAGTGTGCTTGTCTCTCTTACTGGTCTCCTACACTTCTGGGGGCCCAAAGCAAAACTTTGTGAAAGGGCTCCTGTCAGTGCATTCTTAAAACACCCAAAATTTTAATAATCATTATTATTGGCTATAGACCAATTCAGAGCAGACGTCACAGTAACTTCACTTGCAGACAAAGCAAAAAATAAAGCGAAAAATAGCAGTAGCAAGTGGAGGAAAATGTTTTGTTGTGTCTTTGGATGGAATGCAATAAATGTAATCTTCATTTTTATAAAATACTGTATTTGAAAACGCCCCTTGAAGCTGAACAGAGACGTTTTTGCAAGACACAGACTAGACTGATGGAACCGGCAATGGTTAGTCTACTATTAAAGCATGCATTTCATGTAAATAGAGTAAGTGTACATAATATTCAAAGATATGCAGTTCATAGGGAACAGTTACAGCATGAAATAATTTTTAAACCAATAACATTTTACATTTTTACATATTACATTTTACATTTTAAACATAGCATATTTTTTTTCTTGCATTTGTGTGTTTATATCTCTCAGTTTGGACTTTATAATTTGCAATTGTGAGTTTATATCACAATTCTGACAGGGGAAACGTCAGAATTGCGGGATATAAACTTGCAATTGACCCTTCGGAACGACCCGCCCCCTTTAGTTACTGTTGCTATGTCCTCAATCCATGCGCTCTCACGCCACACATCATGTTCTCATACAGTGAAAAATACATCCTGGAGCAAAGAGGACACTGACAATGTATGAAACAGGTCATATTTAAAATAAAGTAATTTATTAAAGAAGTTTAAACAATAAATAGCGTCTAGTGTGTGTTTAATGTGTGGTGACAGATCGCTGCAGCTCCTCGTGAAGCGATCATCTCTTCATACTAGTTCATTTATAGCATCAAATAAACATGAATGAACATCAGAAGGAATGTTGTTTCAAGCGCGGAAAGACGTGAGGACACACAATTATTCAAGTTCAAGTTCACCAACATTAATCTATTAATTCCCCTGACTGCTTTGACGGACAAAATGGCGGATTCTGGGTTATGATTGGTTAGATTGCCTGTCAATCAAACTGTTTGCGAAGGGTCAATTCTGAGAAAAATAGACAGCATAATGAATATATCTCAATTCTGTTTTTCCTTCTAAGAAATGTGAGAAATAAATTCGGGTTTGTGAAAGAGAAAAAGTCAGAATTGTGAGATGTAAACTGGAAATTAACTTTTTCATTCTTTTATTCTGTGACTTCCATAGTTTGCAAAACATAATTGGTCTATATATTTACCAGCTTCAGCTAATAGCCTTTGTGAAGAAAAACTATAACACTATAACCTTTCTAAATGCACGATTTACTAAAGAAATTACAGCATGATAAAGAATAATAATAAAAAATACTAGGTTGTTTACACCTAAATATGCACAAACCCAACCATTGGGTCACATATTTTGGTAACACTTTACAATAATGTTCATTAGTTAAACATTAGTTAATGTATTAACTAACATGAACTAACCATGAGCAATACATTTGTTACTGTATTTACTAATCTTCGTTAATGTTAGTTAATGAAAATACATTTGTCATTGTTTGTTCATGTTAGTTCACAGTGCGTTGACTAATGTTATCAAGATTTTAATAATGTATTAGTAAATGTTGAAATTAACATTAACAAAGATTAATAAATGCTGTATAAGTGCAGTTCATTATTAGTTCATGTTAACTAATGTAGTTAACTAATGTTAACCAATGAACCTTATTGTAAAGTGTTACCCATATTTTTAATGAAATTTTTAACCTAACGATTGTTTCAGTGAAGAAGGCTTAGGTAATCATACGAAAATATATCAATAATTCAAATTTGTCGCTAATTTTAGGCAAGTTGTTTTTAAAGTACACGAGTCAGCTTGTAATACTGAACAGGAATGTTTATTTCTTATGTACATTAAACCATGCATAAGAACATTTTGATTATTGATGTGTACCAACACAAACCATAAGTTACATTTCATCATGGGGCATTTCTATCTAAACAGTGGAGACCTGAGGCCTCATTTATAAAGTGTGTGTATGCACAGATCTGATCATAGTCTGATCTGATCTGATCACTTTTCCTTTGATGTGGAAAAGTGTTTAGCACACACACTTTTCCTTGTCAGATTACGGCAGGTTTTTGGAAATCTAAACCATTTTAAATGAAAGGATTTGGACGATGACTGGTGATCTTTTATATGTAAATGACATTAATTAGGTGACATTTACAATGAGGAGAACTGAAACCATGAGGAGAACTGAAACCATTCAGCTGCGTGCAAGTTCAAGATCATTTCAATTTATAGATTTCACAGCTGAAAGAGAGGCGTAGGCTCGTTTTCTGTGTGTACGTTCATTCTATAAATCACACGTTCGCTCATAAGTTCAAATTTAGAATGGTTTCTGCACAACATTTTAATAAATGAGGCTATTAATAAATAAATGAGTTAATTGCATACTTGCTTATGAATTTATGGCTTTGTCTAGACTAAACAAGAAATTAAAATGTTACAAAAATACATTATTGGCATACTTTTGTACATATAGCTTTGTTTTGCAGCCATAGCCATGTAGCAGCATGAGATTATCTGCCGCACTGTATGATGTCTGCCACCGAAACAGTTATTGAATAAACATAAATCATTATCGAAATATTTCCACATGACTCCACCAATGTTTAGTAGACACCACAAATATATTTGCATGTTATAAAGAAATATTCACGTTATGGTAAATTACTGCCATGTTTATTTTATATAGTGATGAACAAGGGGCCCTCTGGAGGTTCGGCAACCCTATGCAACTTGTGTATAGGGAGAATCAGCACTGCATATAATAGAACTGTGTGTGTGTGTGTGTGTGTGTGTGTTTTCTCCATGTTATCACAACAAACTAAACATACAAGGCCAGGATATATTCATTCAAAACCTTGGTTTACAAAAACAAGCTTTGGTCCATGTCAAATATGAAATGAAAATACAGGACTATGGTTATATGAATACAAAAGTATATTATAAGGCAGATTTTCCAATAATTAAAAAAATATGCACAAATATTCTTGCTCTGTTGTTACAGATGTGCTTTTTTAACGTGATATTAATTTCTTGCGACCTTTAAACGGTAAGATCCTCTCACTGTGACTCAGTATCCCTGGGAAGTAACAGACAAGATATATTAATACACAAGATATTAACAACATCCACACACAATAAAGACTGTTAATGTATATCTAGATAAAAAATAAGAACATGTTTTTAGGATGAAACTGACTGACACCCTGGTTATAGCAATTTCATCATCAGTACTAAATCATTACCTGGTTTAGAGCCACATTGACCACTGTAGAATCATTGTCTCTGTTGCAGGTGGCTTTACAGGCAAAGCCTGAGATACAGATGGAGATGATGAACTGAAGGATGGAGAGCAGCAGCAATATTACACTGATCCCCCAACCATATCCCTAAAAACACATAGTCAGATATGAAAGCAGTTCCACAAACATCCCAGCAATTGTACTTTGAATTGAGTTTCTAAAAGTTACATTACACTATTAGCAGATATCATTCTGATAATCAGGGTGTCCCAAAAAGCAGGATGTATATCAAGTTCACAGGATTAAAATTCTGTCATCATTTACTCTTCCTCTTGTCATTTGAAAACCTGCATGATTTTTTAAAAGATATTTTGAAGACTGCGTTAATGTAATCACAATGAATGATAACTGGAGCTTTCACACTTCACAAAAAAACTGGCACATACAACTAGTACAATATCCTCCAATTCTTCAGAAATGGGTGGATTGTCTTTAGTTCAGTTTCCTTAGTTTCTGTTAGTTACCTTGATTCTTCATTATTTGATCATCATTTGCATGTTCATTTGGATAAGTTTGCATTTAAGTCTGTGTATTTAAGCTGTGTTTCTTAATGTTCACATTCAGTTCTCGTCGTGTGCTTAGTGGTTCTTACGTCTCCTAGTGTTGTGGGTGTTGAGTTTTTTTTTTTTTAAATAAAGATCCACACTGCTGCGAATAGATCCTTTCTCACACTTAATTCAACCGAACATGACACCGATAGCGTTGTGTGGGGAACAAACTAGTTTATGGATGTCAAGATTTTCAATGATTAATGTAATGTCCGCGAATGTAATGTAAAATAATTAAAGTAAATTATTTTGGGTAAACTTTTAAGTACAGCAATCAATAGCTGAAAACTAACTAATGCACATTGAAACAAGATATCAGACATTTACGTAATTTATTACCTGAAATCTTTCACAGTAACTTTCAAAGTAATATTCAGAGTGACTCTGAGAATATCTGCAATTTTGATATTCCCATGTTTGGATTCTTATCTGTATGCCCATCAGAAGAATGGCCATCGCTGCAGTTATGGCACTGATCACATTCATTCCAAGAGAGGCTTTCACCTACAGAGAGAAAAACTTTTAAGTGAAAGGAATAATAATGATGAACACTTTTAAAATGTCCTAAACTCTGTTTTTAACTATCTAAAGTAATAATGAGTCAGATATCTTGACCTGTTTTTGATAAAAGGATGAACGTCTCAGTTTGTTGCTCACTGGCTGTAATTGTTCTAGCACGCCTTTCGGTCCCATTTTATATTAAGTGTCAAACTACAATGTACTAACCTAAAGCTGGTTCAGATGTGTTTAACAGCCTGCAGGGATCTTCAATCCTGCTCCTGGAGGGCCTCTATCCAGCAGAGTTTTAGTTCCAGCTAATCAATTAGAGTTTATCCAGTTGATTAGTTGGATCAGTTTACTTGATCCAGCTAATCAAGTTCTTCAGGGTTACTAGAAACTTCCAGGCGTGTGTTGGGAAAGGTTGAAGCTAAACTCAGCAGGACATTGGCCTTCCAGGACTCCCCTGTACTAACATATAAATTAATAATTTGATATAATACAATTATTATGTATACAGTATGTCTGTCTTTACATTGTACTCATATTTACAAAAATACCTGCATGTAATTACAGCTGTAGTTAAACTGTTGTCCCTCTCTTAAACCTATAACCATACCAGCAAACCTGTCCATAATCTTCCCCGTATCACATCTCAATAACAGCAAAAGTGTGATGTACAAATAAGTAATAATGTGACAAAAGAAGCGTTACCACCAACAGATGTCAGAACATTATAGGCTAGTGAATGTACACACCACACAGGGATTGAGGTTATTCTGCGCAACAACAGACAGAGATCCAGCACTGATGTACTGAAAGAGAAACAAAGGACATTTCAGACTTTATTCAGGAAATTAAAATCAGAGGCAATAAAGAAAAAACTTACAATGAAAGATCCCCAGTATGTTATTCCACTAACGATGTAAAGAGTACCGAATCTGTGGACATTTGTGGTGAGTACAATACCAAGTAGGAAGGCCATCACTCCGATCATTATCTGGACAGTCTGGACGGCAGATATAAGGCAGGAGACACAAACACAGAAGCAATGTTTTATGCACTAAAGACATCAGACCAACCCAAAATTTTATGAGTTTCTATTATTTTTAAGAGATGTAGAAGAAATGAAATGCTGAGAATATTCACAAAACCATGTGTCATTTCATGCATTACCCCCAGTGCCTTTGGTTGTACTTTGAAAAATCCCTTAAGAGCCGTGTTGTGATTCACTCCTCCAGCCTCCGGTCCATCATCACGAAGAACAGCGTTCACCTGTGGATTTACTTGGATGACAACTGTAGCTTTGTCAGTTGAGATCACCCTACTGGTTTCCATTCTAGACATTTGTGTATCACCTGCAGAAATTAAGGATTAAAATTGTGCTTTTCAAAACAACTCACATTTAATAATAACTAATATGATTTAATACATTTATTAAAACAGACTTTCTCTGCTTTACCTGTAAGTCTGCATTTATATTTAAAGTGCAGCTAAAATGTTGCCATCAATGACATAAAATGCGCAACACTTTATAATAACTTTAATGGTAAACCTTTACAATAAGGTTCAATAGTTAACATGAACTAATAATGAACTGCACTTCTACAGTCTTTATTATTCTTAGTTAATGTTAATTTCAACATTTACTAATATTCATTAAATTTGTATATGTTCATATTATTTAATGGTCCTGAACTAACAAATGAATAGTTGCATTTTTAGTTATCAATATTATTATGATTTATTGATTGTATTTCTTGTTATTAATATTAATAAATACTGTAACAAATGTTTTGCTTGCTAATGATAGTTAATGCATTAACTAACTTATGGGTTATTATTGCAAACTGTTCCCATTTTTAATTGTCTGAAACGGTTGTGAATGTGTCTTTTTGATGAAGATGTTTTTCCTCTCTTCTGAAAGATCAGAATTTAAAATTTATGTTTTGTAAAAGTTATGGTTAATAATACAAGTGTTTTGTAGTCTAATTTCCAAACAAATCTCAAAACATTTAAATGGAATTTTATGCACCAAAAAAAAAAAACAATAAATAAACAACAATCATGGTGTGAAGAATCACAAAAGTTTACGGTTAATTTGAATTGATTTATATCAATGTGTGTAAATAGTAATAATAATAATAATAATAATAAACATCAGTGTTGATTCATACTTTACCTGAAATGAACTGAGTTGTTGATGTGGATGTCTCTGGCGATGATCTCTTGTGGTGTATCTTTGTGTGTGTGAACTGTGAAGAACCGCTGAGGAGGAGCTTCCGTGTGCCTTAAATGTAGACTATAGGATTATGTTGATGTCCTTTTATATATACATATATACATTTATATATAATTTTTGTTTCTTTGTATGACGTTGAATTTAATTGTCATTATAACTCAACAAATCTTAAATATCATAAGTGTACCATGATACACTGGAGCACTAAAAATAACTGAAATAGAATACTGTTTTTTTAGTTTTAACTTTTCCTTTAAAAATATAAGCTAGGCTTATCTGATAAAATGTATGATAATGATCATTCGTAATATAATAGTGAATAATGTGCGTCAGACAACCTAGCTGAATGCCTTAATTTCACACCAAAGAGGTGAAAGGCAGTTAACCACTGTGGTTACTTCATTTCCTTTCCATTCTGCTAGCTGTTTTTTTGCTCGTAAACTGTACTGAGGATGAACAGCTTTACCTGGAACAAGCGGACCACAGCAGGCAATAACCAACAGTAACATATAAAGGACAAAAAGACACAAAAGTGCATGTTTTTGTGACAACAATAAAAATCATTTTATTTCAATTCTCTCAGTATGTCAATCACTATGATGACTCCAGGATATAATCATTCAAAATCTTACAAATAGTCTTTGTCAATGTCAAACACAAAATGAACACACAGGACAAAACATCGGGCTTTGCCTGATGCAGGAGCATAATTAGTTCACTTTTCCAATAATTATAAAATATGCACAAACATTCTTCTTCACAATGTCCCTTGAAATGAAATTAACAGATAAGACATGTTAGTACACAAAATGTTAGACTCACTATCAGCTTTATTTCTGCTAACAAGAACCACAGACCACAAACATCACCCCCCAGTTTCACAGACGAGGCTTAAGATAGCCCCAGATGAGAACGCCTGTAAAAAAACTTGTACTGATATATCTTAAAATATGTAAGTGTCTTTGTTTTGTCTCAAGATTCACACCAGTAATGTTTTTTTCTCTGTGTTTATAAAAGCTACTGAACTATCCTAATTGAAATAAGGCCTAATCCTGGTTTAATCTAAGCCGTCTGTGGAACCGGGCCTAAATTTTATAGGCTGTACTATCTTTGATAAATGATAAAGAGAAAAGCACTGCAAACTGCTTAAGTAGTCTAGAAGCAAGATAAAGACTGTAGTTTACAATGAACATCTTACTATGAAATATTATGATTGTTTTATATTTCCTTTACATTCTGCTAGCTTTAGTGGAGTGGCATCATTCTCTAAAAACTTTGACTTCAACAAAAAAAGGTCTATTCAAATTAAAATAACTGATAAAACTGACTCCAAAGCATGTAATAGCAATAACAGCATCACCATCATTGACCTAGTTTAGAGTCACATTGACCACAGTAGAGTTTCTGTTGCAGGTGGCTTTACAGGCGAAGCCTGAGATACAGATGGAGATGATGAACTGAGGAATGGTGAACACCAGCAATATTACAATGATCCGCAAAGCCTGTAAAACATTCAACATGCCCATTTATGAAAGCAGTTTCAGAAATAAAATATCTATATTGAGTGAGTCTCTAAAAAAATATATTGAAGCACGGATCAAAAAGTTAATTATGTGAGTGTGTCAACAATCAGGCTATATATTTAAGCATGTATGCTTTTCTTTTTGTTTTCCATGCAGTTACAATGAATGTTAACTGGAGCATTAATGCATCAATAAAAAACCAATTCACACCGTACAGATCAGTCCAATTCATGGTCTTTCTCACACAAAGCTATTATATCGCTGAGAATATAGTGCACAAATCATATGTACTGCTTTTATGCTACTTTTAAATATCTTGTCCTCAGTCATTATAATTGTATGTAAAAGAGTATCCAGTACAGATTTCGGTATTTTTGTTCCGTATTTGTGTTCTATGGAAGAAAAATTCATGCATGTTTGAAAATATATGAAGGAGTGTAAATGACAGACTTGTTATTGCACATTGTGTACCTGTAATGCCTCAGGATATAACCGGTCCACTAATACTATTAATTGTATGGACATCAGAAGAATGGCAAATCCTGCAGTTATGGCACTGATCACATTCATTCCAAGAGAGGCTTTCACCTACAATAAAGAATGTGTTAGTTAATAGACAGTAGAAGTTATTTAAAGGGTTAGTTCACCCAAAATGAAAATTCTGTCATTAATTCCTCTCCCTCATGTCGTTCTACACCCGTAACACCTTCGTTCATCTTCAGAACACAAATTAAGATATTTTTGATGAAATCTATTGACAGCAAGATAATGAACACTTTCAATGACCAGAAAGACACTAAAACATATTTAAAACAGGTCATGTGACTGCAGTGGTTCAACCTTAATATTATAAAGCGACAAGAATACTTTTTGTCCACAAAAAAACAAAAACAATATCTAGGGACAGCTGATTTCAAAACACTGCTTCATGAAGCTTTATGAATCTTTTGTTTCGAATCAGTGGTTCGGTTCGTATATCAAACTGCCAAACTCACACGACCTATTGAAATTTCGAATCACTTATGACGTAACGAAGCCTCGTTTACTGAAATCACGGGACTGGCGCTCCGAACCACTGATTCGAAACAAAAGATTCGTAAAGCTTCATGAATCAGTGTTTTGAAATCAGCCATCACTAGATATTGTTGAAAAGTCCTTATTTTGTTTTTTTGCCGCACAAAAAGTATTCTTGTCGCTTATAATATTAAGGTTGAACCACTGTAGTCACATGACCTGTTTTAAATATGTTTTCTTTCTGGTCATTGAAAGTGTTCATTATCTTGTTGTCAATAGAGACTCACTGAACCATCAGATTTCATCAAAAATAACTAAATTTGTGTTCTGAAGATGAACGAAGGTGTTACGGGTGTAGAACGACATGAGGGAGAGGAACTAATGACAGAATTTACATTTTTGGGTGAACTAACACTTTAAAGTGCACAACCATAACTTAAACCAGTATGAAAATACATCAGAAACAATGTGATTAAAGAAAAGTTATAATGTGCTAAAATCAGTGTGTGAAATGTACATACCACACACAGATTGTGTTTATTCTGTGCAGCAACAGACAGAGATCCAGCACTGATGTACTGAGAGAAACACAGGGCATGATAAAATTAATTCAGGAAATTAAAATTAAAAGGGAAGTAAAGCAAAACCATATTGTGAAACTTACGATGAAAGATCCCCAGTAGGTTATTCCACTAAAGACAACAATAGTACTGTGAGAATTGACGGTGAGTAGAATTCCAAGAAAGAAGATCACCACTCCAATCATTATCTGAACAGTCTAGATGGCAGATACAGGTCAGGTGTTTTATTCATGATGGCATGATATGGATGTTTCAAGATACACATAAAAATAGAAGCTATTAATGTTTAATGTACTAGAGTCAAAACTTAATCAAACACATATCTTTGCACTTGGAGGCTTATGACAAGAGATTTTCATTCATTTTAAATTACCTAGAATAAATTAAATATCAAGAATATTCTTAAAACCATATATATCATTCAAATTCATCATTAAATACATTACCCCTAATGCCTTCGGTTGGTTTTTGAAAAATACTTTAAGAGCCGCATTGTGACCTGTTCCTCTGACCTCCTGTCCATCAACAAAAATAGTGCTGTCTTGATCCGCCTGTGGATTTACTTGGATGACAACTGTAGCTTTGTCGGCTGAGATGACCTCGATGGTTTCCATTCTAAGAAAAGTTTTGGATTTCACCTGTAATTAGTGTGTACATATAATCTTATTCACGTTCATTTAGAAATATATGGACAGGAGAAATTATGGCTATTTGAAGAGGGCAAAAAGATCTGTGCTTATCATAGATTTTTTTATTCTGTTCCAGAAAAATTTGTGAAAATATTGCCTTTCAGAATAATATACATATGAATATCATTTGATTGTCTAATATAAATAGTAAATTTAAATGTATGCATTCTTTTCGACAAGGATGCCTTGGGGATTCACTTTTCTTAAAGGTCAGAGATTAAAATTTATAATGCATTTAATTTGATTTTGAAATAGGCTACATTATTATGTTTTTTGTAGACTAATGCCTGAACAAATAACAAAACATTTAAATGAAGTAAATAAAAAGATAATATTAGTCAAAACATAAGGTAACTGTATTACGATGGACCGTTTTAGACTACTGACTGTGTAACTTTGTAACTGCATGTCAACTTGTTCTACTCACACAAACACTGCGCTTAACTCTAGCCTAACAGACTACTAGTCTACTAATAATCTACTAACAAGAGAGTTAGTTGACATGTAGTTGCAAAGTTACTTATAGTGAGTGGACCAGCGAAATAGTGCAACCAAACATTAATTCAATTAATGTATGAAAAATTGTTCATAAACACAGACACAATCTAAAGAACAGATAATTGTTATTCATTTATAATTAAGTTTATAAAATATTTTATGTTATTAATATATATATATATATATATATATATATATGTATTACCTGAAATTAGATTTTTTTGATGTCTAGTAGCTCTTTTGATGAAACTTTGTGTGTGTGAACTGTTTGAAGAACAGTTAAGGAGGGGCTAAAGTCTGATGGCCTCCTTCCTCTTAAAATAAAAAGTGCTTCATGTAGATGAAAATAGACTACAAGGCAGAACAATATAATAAGTACTGTGAGTGTGAACCCAGACCGGCACTGGGAAAAATCACCCTCGGATTTGGACCACAGCAAATGTACAAAAGTGCTATGTGTTTTTTAAGTAAATGGAAAGATAAGTTGACTGTTCAGTTATGTCGGACATTTTGTAGAGCAGTTTCTGTAATGTTTTTGAATGTTGTGGTCACCAGTGTTAAAGAGCTGGTGTGTGCTGTGGGCACTACTGCACATGATAGTCATGATAGTTTAGTTGCTTAGTGAGTAATAACGATACTAATGTCAGTACTGACACCAGTCTTTTTATTCTTTTCAAGTCTAGTTTAATTAACTTAATTTGGCATTTTTGCCTTTATTATGATAGGACAGTAAGCATACAGGAAGTGAAGTAGGAGAGAGAAAGGGGGACGGGATCAGGAAAGGTCCGCGAGCTGGGACTCGAACTCAGGTGCAACAGCACTATATGTTGGCGCGCTGCCCACAAGGCTATCGGCCCTGACAACTTAATTAAATTAAAGAATATTTTTCCTCACAATTAGTTTAGGTCAGTACAATAATAATGAAACAAGATCATTTAAACAAATAAATTTAATTTAAAAAGTTGAACAAACTAATATATTCACTAAAATGCAACAGCATGTGTCTGTGTTCAAAACAAACTTATTTTAATTACATACTAAAGGCCAGATTTACTAACAGCTTGCTCCAGCGCAAACCCTCTTTTTTTGCATTAAAAACTACTGTCAGGATTTACTAAAGATACGCAGTGAAAAATTAGGTGTGCACAGAATTATTTTTGTAGCTGACCTTATTGCATGTGCATTTGAAGGAGTTTTCTTTTCAGATGTAAAATTTATGGGCAGAAAGTTTTTAAATGAATCATGCAAGATGATTTACTAAGGTTTACGCGCACCAATTTACTGGTGTTTGCGCCATTATTTAACGGCCAAAAAGAGCATGTCTTAAACCAGACACTAATTTGTGCTGCTCTTTGTAGATTGCGGTGGTCATTATGCAAATGATCCAGCTGCGTCCGTGTTCTTTAATTAGTGTGAGAGCGCAAATGAGAATGGAAAGTTCTGCGCGTGATCTACTGATGAAGTGCAGAACTTCCCACTGCCATCTGCGCTTTTTTGGAATTGTGCTCTCCCTCTAAATTTGCCCTGTTTAGTAAATCTGGCCCTCATAATATATTATTATAATTAATAGTAATTAATTATTTACAAATAATAATTAATTATTTATAAATTAAAATAAATGATTGATTTTATTGGTTGACAGCCATAGTGCAATAAAGGTCATTATTTGCTCTGTCACATTGGATACTCTGTTTATGATTTAGGCACTACATCCACATTAGACTCCTCACACACTTTACACACTACAATTTTATCAACAACCTCAATACAATGAATATGTAATTCACCATAATACAGTAAACAAAATGGGACAAAGCTCTACGGAAAGGTTCCTAGAACTGAACTGATCAAAAATCTAGCATTACTTCTGCTCAACTATGGTAGACTGTCCTAAATTCAAACCAACCAGTTTAAAGGCAGTTTATTATGACACATTTGTGGGTGCCTTATATTTCCTTTCCAGTCTGCTAGCTGTACCTTTGATGTTGTAGGTAATGAGAGTTATTTATCTATAAAACTTTAACTAAAGCAGACTTTTAACTTTACAATATCAATAAAATGCAATGTTCTTTTTACAGCATTGACTAAATTGGATTCCCTTTCACTGAGCAACACACTATATCATATTTTGATCAATATCTATACTTTTGAGGTATCAAAACCATCTACTCTGTTTACTGAGACACTGGTCAGAATCGCTGAGAACAGGTGTAGAGAGCGAAACTGAGCACAAGCCACAAACACCTACCAATGACAGGTGTGTGTGTGTGTGTGTGTGTGGGTATTCCCTACGTTATGGGGACCAAATGTCCCCACAGGTATAGTAATACTAGTAAATGTTAATCTTGTGGGGACATTTTTTGGTCCCCATGAGGAAACAAGCTGATAAATCATACAGAATTATCTTTTTTGAAAATCTAAAATAGCAGAACATTTTCTGTGATGGGTAGGTTTAGGGGTAGGGGTAGTGTAGGGGGACAGAGGTAGAGTTTGTACAGTATAAAAACCATTACACCAATGGAATGTCCCCATAAAACATGAAAACACAACTGTGTGTGTGTGTGTGTGTGTGTGTTTCTGGTAAACCCTACATTGTGGGGATGTTTTTAACAAAATATCTCTGTATTAAATACATTTATTAATACTGAGATAGTATGTTAAAAGCACACTTTAGTTCATATTCATGGTGTCTCAAAACAGCACAGTTGAGTAAGAGAAGAACTTTTAGTATGTTGTTACAATTGCACTGCAATACACATGATAATATAGTCTAAATTAGACTATATTCAAAGGGAGGAAATCTTGTCCAAAATGATTAAGGCATATGATGTTCATTTAGCGTACTGAAGTGGTTTTCCCTTTCTTTCGTTTTATTGTAGGCCTATAGAGTAGGCAAAACAGAGGGTGTATGTGTTAAGCTACTGTAAATAAATTACTGAACAAATAAAAAAAAAAACACGATAGCATCCTCAACAAACAAATAAGAGATAACCTTAGTTAAAGTTTGATTAAAATAGACATATAAAAATAAAACAAATGTGTATATAAAAATATACAAATTTTAATAACAGCTGTTAAATAAAAAGGTAAGAAATAATTTGTTTTAAGTGCTTTTTATTAGGACAGGTGTGACGTGCGGCGCCTCCAAATGTCTAGAACCACCCCTGACCTGAGTGTAAGAAAGCAAGTGAATCATAATTCGGTGACAGATTTGTTTTATTCAATGAAATGTTCAGCATTTAAACTACTACTATAAGCTTAGCTCCTTTCAGACTTAAGAAAGAAAAAACTTAGACGTATCGTAACTAAGAAACATACACAATGATCTCCTTTTGGTTGCACGGGAAAAATTAAATTTTTTGCATCACATCCTTCACTGGATACGAGTTCTAACAAATCCAGGCGTTCACAAGGGGAAAAGCAGAAAGCCACCGAAACTAGTGTAACTTTCATGATCATCAAAAACCCATGTGTTCTGCCACAGTCGTGTGTAAACCTGATCGCCGATCTCCAGTGACAGAACAACACCGTTGCTGCCATTACCATTGCTGACAGGCTTCCAGGCGTGCACAGAGCACTGCGTTACACCGTTCTTCAAGAGACTGACTGCCATTGTTGTTCCACCAGAGCTATGGGCGTAAAATCTGAAGAAATAGACTCCTTTCACTGGTGCTGTGAAAATACCTGTGAGGAACATGTCCAAATGAAAATGTCATCCTATGTGAACAGGTTTATAAACTGCATGCTGTTACAGTATTTCTCTTTACAGTACTCACCAGTGTTAGAGTCATAGCCATTTCCAAAATTACTAAAGACTTTTTTGTATTCCAGAATTTTCAGATCAGGCATGGGCCCAGTTTGTTTGCTTCCAGATGCCAGAAGTCCAGCTGAGAAAGCGACCTTTTTGGCTGTAAATAAGCGAATAGACAGATGTAAAATGTGTAATCAAATAAAATGTGTAATTGAAATGTCTATGTGAACAAAACATGCCTTATACTTGCCTTCATTCTCTTTTTGCATTGTTTCAAGCTCATTTTTTGAAACTTGTACTAAGGTTTTCAAAGCTGCACAGAATACACGTATGATAATATTACAATATGGCTGAACAATGAATTTAAAAAGATGTATAAGTTGTGACTTTGTTAAATAATTTTCCATAATGACATGTTCAATACATGTCCAGCTTACCTTCATTCTCACTCAATACTTTGGTCAGTGTTTCTTCTAATTGTTGTATCCTTTCATCCATGAAAGTATCCTTCACTTTTAGCTTCTCGAGCTCAGCCAGTATGTCTATAGTTGGTGATATTAAATCTTGTGCAGTTGAGCTCGCAGCACAGAGCAGCAGCACCAGCAGCAGTACGGCCATTGTCTCGCTTTTCAGTCAGATTACACCTGGAGTATTCACCAACACAGCTTTGAATGGCAAAAGCTATTCTTCACAAATTTATTTAAAGGTTGTGAAAGTTTTTAGACTTTTGTACTTTAGACTGATGTTTTGAAGAGTTTTGTTTGTTTTAGTGGTCCATAAGGGCAAGTCAAAAGTAGAATTTAGTACACTGAAAGTACTTTCTCAGCATATATATGCATTAGAGAATATGTGTGTGTTTGTGTGGTTCAAGTATACTCTTATCTTATGAATGTACAGTTTGTACAGCATGAAAATCATTATGTCTATGCAATGTCCCCATAAAACATGAAAACCCAACATGTGTGTGTGTGATTGTGTACACGTTTGGCTATACTGTCCTCACAAACAAACTCCAGCTGGTCCAAAGTTCTTACCAGAACCAGGAAATATAACCATATTAGCCCAGTTCTGTCAAAACTGCACTGGCTCCCTATTAAACATCGTATAGATTTTAAAATCTTGCTAATTACTTACAAAGCACTAAATGGCTTAGCTCCCCAGTAGCTGAGTGAGCTCTTAATGCATTATAGTCCTTCGCGTCTATTAAGATCTCAGAATTCTGGCCAGTTGTTAATACCTAGAATATCAAAATCAACCGCAGGCGGTAGATCCTTTTCCTATTTGGCACCTAAACTCTGGAACAATCTTCCTAGCATTGTTCAGGAAGCAGACACAATCTGTCAGTTTAAATCTAGACTAAAAACGCATCTCTTTAACCTGGCATACACATGACGCATTATCTACTTCTAAAATTCACATAATATAAATTGTTAGGCTGCATAAATTAGGTCAGCTGGAACCAGGAACACTTCCCATAACATAAGAAGAATGGCGTCTTCGCTAATATTAGTCTCTCTCTGTTTATCCCGAGGTTTGCCGTAGTCTGCCAGATCCAGGCCGTATGAGATGAAGGACCTGCGCCTAGACACGACGACAACGCAGCCCTCAAGAGTCAACTAAACTATCCTCTGGGAAGGCCTCCTTCCCTTTCCTTTTCCTATGTATAGATAAAAGTTATCAAAATGATTCCAGTTCGCAAGGATCCTCGGACACGAATAATAATTCTGTATTATGTGGACCAGACAAGTAATTTGGCAATGTCACTTTATAAAGAAAGACTAAACACATTGAATCGTGCATACAGGGGTCTCCAACCGTTCTGTGAGCGAGGGCTACCTCAAGGGATAAAATAATCTAGAGGGCTACTTGTTTGTTATGCTCAAAACTATTTATTATAAATATAACATGGTGGTGTTTTTTTTTTTTTTTTTTTACTTTAATCACAATTATATGCGAAATAATAAAATATCTTGATATCCTGGTTCAGATTTGTAGTACAAACATTTACATTTACAATTTCTGAAAAATTATGAAAATATATATTGAAAGATGTACATTTATAATTTGCTCTCTGACACAATTTTGGGAGTCGTTAGCAACAGTGGAAACAATAAGTGTTTGGTTTTGTCTCATGGAAATGGACAGTAAATCACCGATATTAAGTCGGGGTGCAAATGTACGTGATTGAATTAACTATATCTGCAATAAGTGTAAAAACCTAATTTTGAAATATTTAAATATTCTGAGTTGGGTTCTGGAGAGCCCTTGATTCTGTTTTACTTGTTTTCTTTTTCATTTGCTCACTAAAAGTTACCATTTGCTCTTCCATACTTTTGTAGATCATGCTAACTCAGTTAAAACCACGAATGGCTTTTCACTAGCAACTAAAACAAACAAACAAAACAAATACAGGTTCTCTATAAACCTATGGCTATGGTGTTATGAAAAACAGTAGCCCGAATATTTAGTATAAATTTCAAAGAAAAATTTATTCAAAGAAAAAGAAAAAAAACCTGCCATAGCAACCAAAACATACATCCTTTAACACATTTAACACATTTATATATGATTAATATAGCAACATTATTCACCACATTTCTGCCAAAACAGTTTGTTTTACTACAGTAAATCCATGAGTTGTGGAGTGAAATGTCTTCTGACTGGTTTGTTCTTGGAACAGTTTCTCTTTCATGTCAATATGTTGAGAATGTCAGTGCTGTTTCATCTTGCTTTAAACTGGTTTAAATCGCAGAGTCATATGTGGGTTTATAACAGAGATAGAGAATTCTGCGCTGAGAATTCAAAATGGTTCTCCCTGGATTGCGCAGCTCCATTTAATAATGGTCACGTGATCGAGATCAATCTGCACTTAAACGCAGGTGCTTTGGCACGCTCGCTGTTTTTTGGGCTGAGCTGATAAATGGTCCACATTGCGCAGTCCGTTTGCCTTTTGATGTTTCTCATAAGCAACGCAAACGACATAATCAAAAAGGGAAACTTTGTATTAAGAATTACAGTTTAGTCACACCGACACAAAAAAGGTTGCAAAATGATACCAGTTAAGTCTGTTTTTATTTTATCTAATAAATTAGTTTTATTATCTTTTATCTCTTGTGTAAAATTGTACAGCACTTTGGTACAACTTACGTTGTTTTTAAATGTGCTATATAAATAAACTTGAACTTGAAGTCGATGTCTGGAGCCGCGATTTACAGTGGATCGCTAATGACAAGTTCGGGCTGTTTAAAGAATGTGCTTAGCAGGCTGAGACCACTGCTACAGACTAAAAACGTAAATAAACGCATTAAATGTCTTTGTTTTCAGTCAAAATGGTGTCAAAAAGCAGTCCCTAAGTTAATAATTAACTATTTTTACAACAGAAAAAAAATACTTTAGCTCGATAATAATCTCTGTCCATTAATTTTCCTTTATTTTCACTGAGAAGCTGTAAACAAGCTCTACTGTTAAAGCGCTAGATATAAATGATGAGTTGACTAGACTTGAAATGTTAAAGCGGCTTGCCATAGAGGAAGACGCAGCCTCTCTACTCCCGAACGACAGGTGGCGGCAGTGAGCAGAGTACAACACAAACCATCACAAACAATGGTGACGAAGGAGACACAGAGTCGACTGCTTATGAATGTTATTGATCAGCATGAGTAACAAACGCAATGTTTACACTTTTGAGGACTATAAATGTACGCCGGACCCCTTATTCACGGTGGAGAGGGAATGTCTAGAAGCATCTCCGGCGCCAATAGTGGTAGATAACGGCTCGTTTCAGTGCCGCGCGGGCTGGGCATGCGGTGTTTCACATTTGGATCAGCCGCGGCTCGTGTTCAGGTCAGCGGCGGCGCGCAGCAGAGGAGCCGCGCGCAGTGACGCGCACGTGGGGAATGACATTCCAAACCTCGAGCCGCTGCGCTGGACTCTCAAGAGCGCGTTTGACCGCAACTCTGTGGTGAACTTTGACATACAGGAGCTCATCTTTGACTACATCTTCATGCACCTCGGAATAAACACCCAGGTAATGTTGTTTATCGCTGGAAAAACTTTTCAGTCAGTCTCTTTCCACATATTATCTGGAGAAGCTTGCAAAACAATACTCTTCCACACATGCAGGTTTGTGTGTTTTTGTCGACTGTGAGGGAAATGAACAATAAAAGCAGGTGAGAATGACTCATCTGAGCTGAAGTCAAGTCGCCGTTCGCTTGTAAAATTTTTATTTTACTCACCAGACTTTTTACATGGAATGCAAAAGAATTGAGACTTCTTATATTAATATATAATATAATTTTTTAAACATTATTAGGGACAAGTAAACAGTCTGTAATAAAATAAGAACAAACAATGAAGTTACAAGCACAATAGCTCAAAAATACAAATGAAATAAACAGGTTGTCAGGTAGATCTAACTGTACAGATTAGACACAGAGATTGGATAATCAAATGTACAATAACACTGGACAGTCTAGTCTTCACTGAATAAATTAAGTATTGATTAATCCTAATTAAAGTTACAAAAGGTATTCAGTCAAGAGAAGAGAGTGATTTTTTGCAGTGAGTTTTTTGTTTGATTAACATTAAAAACAGCAGCTGGAATATTAGGCTGCTGTCACTTTAAGACCAAATGTGTTACAGTACTGTTACATGCGCGTTTCTTTCTCGACTGTTTACGTTCACTTAAGATAAAACCGGCTACTAGGGGTATCCTTTACCAGGATACTCGCAGAGATGGACATTTTTATATAAATGTGTTTGAAATTGTCCATTCAAGTGTAGAGCTGCAACTAACGATTATTTTTTCGATTAGTCGATTACTCTAACGATTATTTTTATTCATTTTTTTTTATTAATCTAGTGATTTTTTTTTTTTACGTAAGAAGTTAGAACTAATTTAGCAGGTCATTGAGGTGTAGAAACACTGGGACACGCCATTATGTAATAATACGATTTGATTTTGATTACAAATAAGCCACTTATGTGTGCTCGTCCAGTTGTAGACATTTGAACTTTAACATGAAGAGTGTCAAAGACTTTCTATATAGTTTTAAAAGGAACTTTGATAGTGTTCAAGCCAGCAGGCGAGCAGTCGGCGCTTAGCAAGCGCACAGGGCGGGTATCAGGAGCGCGAGGAACTGAATCCTTGCACGTGCGAAAGAGAATGTCCGCGCACATCCAAATAAACTTCTGTGAAATGCAAAACTGATTTTCGTTCGCACGAAATATTTTCTTATTTGCGAGACGAAGATTTTCTCCTCAACTCAGTTCACGCGCGAAATGCCCTTTTGCGCGCTCAAAATATGATTCAATTGAATTGGCAGAGATCCGATTCCAGAGGTGGTACGCCATTTCGGTTCTGCAAAGGGAACAAAGGACCGTTTTCTTTGTCCTCTGTTTAAAGTATTCCCATACTTTTGATAATCGTGGTCTAGGTTTTTGTGATTTAAAGGAACTTTCTCCGTTCTCAGGAGCAGAAGCCGCCATTACGCTAATGAATGTAAACCGTGTGACGCGTCGACGCATTTCACGCACGTCGACATATTTTCATAGTCGACGTAATCGATGATGTCGACGCGTCGTTGCAGCGCTATTCAAGTGCGAGTACACTTGAAAGAGCTCAATTACCCCGAATCCGCCATTTTGTCCTACAAAGCAGTCAGGGGAGTTAATAGATTAATGTTGGTGAACTGGAACTTGAAAAATTGTGTGTCCTCACGTCTTTCCGTGCTTGAAACAACATTCCTTCTGATGTTCATTCATGTTTATTTGATGCTATAAATGAACTAGTATGAAGAGATGATCGCTTCACGAGGAGCTACAGCGATCTGTCACCACACATTAAACACACACTAGACGCTATTTATTGTTTAAACTTCTTTAAAAAATTACAATATTTTAAATATGAAACAGTCTCATATGTTGTCAGTGTTCTCTTTGCTCCACGATGCGTGAGAACATGATGTGTGGCGTGAGAGCGCATGGGTTGTCTGGCATAGCAACAGTAACTAAAGGGGGCGGGTCTTTGTGAAGGGTCAATTGATGTTTCATGAACCTTTAAATACTGAGGTGAAACTATTGGAAGGTTCAGAGAGCAAACTGAAACACCAAGCTGTAATCAGGAAAACAAGAAAAAATGATGTGCAGTGGTTCTTGACACACTTCACCTTTGTGCTCTTAGGGTCATGTGGATCACCCTGTGGTGGTCACCGAGCCGCCCTGTAACCCTCTTCACTGCAGACAGATGATGTCGGAGCTGCTCTTCGAGTGTTATGGAGTCCCGCGGGTGGCGTACGGCGTGGACAGTCTGTTCAGCTTCTACAACAACAGTGTCAGTGATGGAGCAGATCTGCCCTCTACAGGTCTGGTGGTGTCCTCAGGGTATCACTGCTCACACGTGCTGCCCGTCATCAATGGCAGGTATCAGAGATAACATAAAAGTACTTTACGAGTGAAAGTATATGTTTGGATTCTTTTGATTTTTCGGTGACTGAGAAATGATTCTTCCATTGGTGTCAATGGATGTTTTGAATTGCAGGTTGGATGCTGTGAATTGTAAGCGTGTGAATTTGGGCGGAGGTCAGGCCGCGTCGTATCTTCAGAGACTGCTGCAGCTGAAATACCCCGCAAACCAGGCCGCCATCACACTGAGCCGCATGGAGGAGCTTCTGCACCAGCACAGCTACGTCGCACTGGACTACCAGCAGGGTAAAACACATCTTCATCACGTACACACACAGTTTATTGTGTTACAGGACTGAACCGAGGAGCATTCTACTTGGAGTTTTGGCGTTCATTAGAAGAAAATTATTTCAACAGTTACAGGCGCTATTTAAAGGTGCAGTGTGCAAATTTTAGTGGCTTCTAGTGGTGAAGTTGGGAACTGCAATTAACGGTGCACACCCCTCCGTTTCGGAGAAGCTACGGTGGCCGTCAGAGAGTAACTTGTGTGAAGCAATGAGGTTTCTTCTTACGTCTAACAAAGAACAGTCTCTGCTTCTAATAAACCAGACGACTACTACTACCTTGTGCGTATTCAACGTAGTGACGATGCTCCTCTAAAAACATAAATGACTTGGATAGATGAACAACATAGTGACGAAATGCGCTCTGTCAAGCAGTTTGTCTGTTTAGGGCTACTGTAGAAATATGCGGTGGTGACTTGACATTGAGGGGGTCCCGCGGTGTACGAGATAGAAACGACTCATTGTAAAGTAATAACAGTCATTGTGTAACGTCTTTATGTACCATTGAAAACATAGTTATGTATATTATGAGACATTTGTCAATAGATCCTCCCAAATTTCACACATTGCATCTTTAAATGTTATTATTCAATATGAAATTAGAGTAGAAACGTAATTGTGTCATTAAAAAGATGATATAAAACTCTTTTGTGCAAAGTTTTTATTTGTATGTAAATTGTTAAATTAATTGTTAATTATTATTAAAATAATTACTTTGTTGCATCATTATTTTGGGTTCAAAGGGATAGTTCACCTAAACATGAAAATTATCCCATGATTCACTAACCCTCAAGCCATCCTAGGTGTATATGACTCTTCTTACACATGAACACAATCGGAGATATATTGAAAAATATCCTTCCAAGATTTATAATGGTAGTGTTTGGGGAGCGAGATTTTGAAAAAATGCATCCATCCATCATAAAAGGGTCTTCTGAAGCGAAGAGATGCATTTTTGTATGAAAATATCCATATTTAAAACTTTATAAACTAAAATAGCTAGCTTCAGGCAGATGACCGTACGCATACTGCGCAAGTTGACCTGCATGAAATGAGTAACCGTGACGCGATGCGTGACGCAGGATGGAGTATCGTAAACTGAGATGCCTCTCGCGGTTCAAAGAAATAGTGCTGAGCAACAAACTCAAGCTCCTCTTCTCTTATATTGAAATCATCCGACATTTCTCTTTAAAGTTTCTCGTTTTAGACTTCTAATTTGTGTCCGGTGTTGTGTTTTATTCTATTCTCTGCGCTTACGCGTTTGTCATGCGTCAGGTCAGAGGTCACTCTTCTGCCGCAAATCGATGCGTACGGCCGTCGCTGTAAGTTAGTTATTATAGTAAAAAAGGCTTCAAATATGGATATTTTTCTAACAAAAACACATCGCTTCATGTCAGAAGGCCTTTATTAACCCTCTGGATTCGTGTGGATTACTTTTATGATGAATGGATGCACTTTTTTGGCCTTCAAAAGAGAGCCTCCATTTGAATCATGGGATAATTTTCATGTTTGGGTGAACTAACCCTTTAAGTCAACATCAAGTTTGTCTGAACTGCTTTCATAAACTGACAGAGCTGGAGAACTGGCGCAGTCCTGTCTTTTACGAGAGGGAAGTCCACCGCGTGCAGCTGCCGTTTTCAGGGCGGGCAGTGGGCGTTTGTGTGAGCGCTGAGGAGAGGAACGAGAGGAAAGCGCAACAGCTCCGACGGCTACAGGAAATCAACAGTCGCCGCAGAGAAGAGAAACTGCAGGAAGACCAGAAACGACTGGAAACACTGCTGTCTGTGCAGGTACACGCATTCACATACAGAGAGGGGAAACGCCGCTCTCCCGCCAGCACATAGTCACTGTCCTTTTCCCATCAGGAGCTGCTGGAGGACGGATCTCTGGAGCTGTTCCACAGGAGTCTGGTGGAGCTCAACATGGACTCGGCTGAGGAGCTTCAATCTTACATCCATAAACTCAGCATGAGTGTGGAGCAGCACAGGCTCATGAAGGCTGAGGTTTGTGGTCACAGATTATATTATTAATAAAACATATTTCAGTGATGTCTCTCAGCAAAAATCAAGTCTTTTGTACAGTTAAACATGCTGTATATCCTCAGCTTTAAGACCTATGCACATCGAATGTGGATAGTTTTTTTTTATATATATATATATATATAACAATGAGTTTCTATGATCCGATTCACACTGGTTCCAAACATTTGCATACTGCTAAAATGGCTTTTTAACACTGTATGTTAGCCTCAAGGAAAATGTTTAAAGAATTAGAAAGGCATAACCACTTTTAAAGATGAAAATGATCTTTTGTGCTTGTAGTTGTTGAATCAGACTGCAGAGGTGGAGCCACCCGCTGATGACGGGAATGAGATGGAGACGGATTTAAATGAGGAGAATGATGAACCCAGCAAAACTACCAGTGCCAACCAGGTAATCTTGTCAAGTCAGTGAATGAGTCTACTGTTACACTAAAATTTGTTCATTGCACATGTGTCTTGGTCTTTACTCTCTTTGTTTTCTTTGTGGTAGCCGATGTTTAACATGTACCATCAGCTGTTCGTGGGCACGGAGCGTTTACGTGTGCCGGAGATCTTATTCCAGCCGTCACTGATCGGAGAGGAGCAGATGGGCCTGATGGAGACTCTGCAGTTTGTTCTGGAACAGTGAGTGATCAAATAAACCAGCAACACTTTATTTCACAGCGCCTTTGTTACATGTACTTACTGTAGTAATAACAGTAAATTATACATATTTACATGCAACTAATTATAACCAGGAAGCACATGTTGTTAATAAATGTATAATTAGACTAAAAAGCACATCTACAAATAAAGTGTAACCAATAAACTTCTGAAATGATATATCAACGTATTTTGACAGATAATGGTGAATTATAGATCATATTTTTATCAGTTTTGCTGAGTTTTATCAGTTTAAGACCTCGATATACTTTAAGCAAAACTGAAGAATGAACTGATTGATCTCATTTCAATCAAAATCCGGTCAAACAAATCTTGTTTGGAGTTTGTTTCCGGGAAAAGTTGGCACAGTCTCTTAAACGCCTTTGAACTACCATTGGGCCGCAGTGATGTAATAGGTGGGTGTGGCTCTGCGGCCCCACCCACTTTTATGGGGAAATCTTCTCCGGTTCATTTATTATGTTCAGTTCAAACGCGAATGAAAAACACTGGAGAGCTGAATTGAAGAGCTTGTGCAAACACGTCCACATCGCTGTGATCAGATGCTTCCTTAAATGCTGTTTTCTCACCGCTGCTATTTTTGAGTGTTTATTTTATTAAAAGTGCAGTACATATTCATCTAAACATCACTCTCAGTAGTGTGTTTATTTGTAATGGCTCTGAATTTATTTATTCAATTCAAAACTCTCATCTCATGAGCAAGGTCATAGATGTTTGGGGAATCATTAAAAATAACCTGTGCGTAAGAGCAAAATTGTTTGCATATTGCATATTTGTTGTTGTACGTACAAAAAAATGCAGTCTTTTGTGTTGTCCCAGACCTAGTGTACTGTTGCATAGATGTTTATTTGTTGTGTGAGTTACAGCACTTTCTGTGTGTGTAGGTACCCTCCTGAACAGCAGGAGGCGCTGGTGAAGAATGTGTTTTTGACTGGAGGAAATCTGCAGTACCCTGGACTAAAAGACAGAGTGCAGAGAGACCTCCTCGCCATCAGACCCTTCCAGTCACACTTTAAGGTCTGATTATCACAGTCACAACCGCTTAAATCATTCTACATTTCCAAAATTGTGCATAAAATAACATGGGGTCGTGGAAATAAAAGGTAAATTGAGTCATTGGGGAATACCATACCAAAATCACTATGTAAAACATTTGCAGTTCATGAATAGTTTGAACTATAGACATGTCATGGCTTCTGCCGCCTCTGTGAAAAACCACTCTTGAAGTCTTTGGGTTTTGATGCCACAGAATAGACTTCATTATCAGAGAAATAAAGCAGAGTTGGTCTGCAGAGCAACTTTGCATCCGTTTATATACATGTTCTACCAAAAGGCGTGATCAATGCATAAAATGCATGTTCACATTGATTATACTTGATCAATTCATATTCTGATTAAAAAAAAATCTGATTAGATATCCATAAACCATTCTCGAAAAAGTGTAAAGTATATAATTTTTCAATAAAATGAAATAATGGGAAAACAGTTTGGTTTTCCAAAATATCCATAAAAAATAATTGACCCCCATACAGCTTTTATTTTTGTTTGGTTAGACCAATGTAAAAGCATCTTCTACACTTTCCTTCAAAATTACCACTGTAATACTTAAATAAATAATAGCTATTTTTTAGCCAAAAACATTGCATGAGTTTAATACATTGGAAATTGATCAACTACGAAATATTTAGACCCCCGTAATAATTTGCTTTGGCACATTTTATCTTCCATGTAGATTTGATTCATCCAAAAAAGTTCTTTTGCATAATCATTGCTTTGCGTTTTTATTTGTGTATTTCGCAGTATGTTTTGGGCCTTTCCTAAATATATGGTCATATGAAGGGAAAAAAAAGTGCTTAGTTTCCTAGATTAAGGGGGTGACGCATCTTACCCCACTTATCCCTTCATTCAATAATCAACAAAATTTAAAAGGCCTGTTGCTTCCAAAGGACATTTTACCTTTTATTATTTTCAATTTACTTAAATGTGTTTGTTGGTATGCCACATGTATATAATGTTGAAGGATGATTTGAGCATGTATCTCCTGTCCGGCAGGTGTCTCTGGCGAGTCGGCCAGCTCTGGACGCTTGGTTCGGGGCTCGTGAATGGGCACTCAGGAACCCTGCTGAAGATCAGGGCTGGATCAGCCGTCAAGATTATGAAGAGAACGGAGGGGAATATCTGAGGGAACACTGTGCTTCAAACATCTTCATACCCATGAAACTCAATAAACCAACATCTACGACAAAACAAACAATCATGGGAAAATTCCCAGACACAAGCCTTCCTGACACTATCAGCAATGACAACGACAATGACATCTCCCTGTCTTAGTTTGACGTGTGTCGTCTCGATTGACGCTGACTGGACTGTTGACACTGCAGGGAATTTATGTAGTATTAACAACATTTTTAAACATCTGTTTGTACAGTTGACATGTATATTTGACATGTATATTTGTTTGTTTAGTGTTTTAATTAGTGTAGCTGGGTTCACAGTGTGCAATTTTGGCCATCTGAGAGAAATGTTGAATCCTAAAAGACTCCTCTGATCCTAGACCAAAATCTGTCTTTTATCACTAGTTTTACAAGTTCACTGACAGCAGATTGATGACCATTGTGATCAAATTTCTTCTCCGATTAAAATTCTACCAACGTCTAAAGATTTGATGCATAGTCCTGCAATGTGCCTTCTCCTACGAAAACTGCAGCTCCTTATTCCGCAGTTAGTGTGACATCAGCAAACCACCATCATGTTTATACAGTCTCACAAGCAACAACCCCAAAGGACTATAATAAATTGTACAGTGTGAACCCACTTTATGAGAAAATGTGTTCTTCAGATCGTCTCAGGTTACGACTGTAACCCTAGTTCCCTGAGAGAGGGAACGAGACACTGCGTTGACTGCGTCACTGTGATGACGCTTTGGGAATGTGACAGCGTGAACGCGTCTAATGCTGGAATGTCAACAAGCCAACGGTAAGAGTGACGTCGCGGGCGGATGACGTCATGACCAGGAAGTACAAAAGCACATCCGGGGCAATGGGGCAATCGCTCACTAGCTTAAGGTAGCTGAAGTAAGTGATCACAGGCATGCAGGAAGTATAGCAGGTCGACGCAGCGTCTCGTTCCCTCTCTCAGGGAACTAGGGTTACAGTCGTAACCTGAGACGTTCCCTTTCGAGGGAACTTCAACGCTGCGTCAGATGACGCTTTGGGAACGATATACCAAAACGCCATACTTGCGGGTGCCTGTCTGTGTGAAACCTGGAGCTGCGTCAAGGTCATATTACATATTACAAATTGTAATATCTCACAAAAGTGAGCGGAGAGGACCAACCCGCCGCATCACACACTTCTTTGAGGGAAACCCCCGATAATAAAGCCTTAGAGGCCGCCATACTCCTAGTAGAGTGAGCCCTGACAGCCAGAGGCGAAGGTAGTTCAGAAGACTCATATACAATAGAAATAGCCGCGACTATCCAGTTGCTCAATGTCTGCTTGGACGCTGGGAGACCCCTCTTTTGTGGCCCAAAGCAAACAAACAGCTGATCACACTTTCTCCATCGGGCAACTCTGGACATACGTGTCTAGTGCTCGTACTGGACACACTAGATTCAGCTTCTCCTGGTCTGGGTTTAGAAATGGAGGGGGACAAAAAGCCTGTAGCACTACAGGCCGCGGTACATGGGTGGAAACCTTTGGGATATACCCCACTCTTGGGTAAAGGAAGGCCTTAACCATGCCAGGTGCAAATTCTAGGCACGTGGGAGATAAAAGGTCTGCAGGTCTCCTACTCTCTTAAGAGATGAAATGGCTAGAAGGAAGATGGTCTTGAGAGTTAAAAACTTGTCTGAGACAGACCCAAGTGGCTCAAATGGCGCTGTAGATAGGCCTAAACAATGGCCAAATCCCAAGCAGGAACTCTAGTGCCTACTACTGGCCTAAGCCTCAAGGTGCCACGAAGGAAACTGGTGATCAACTGGTTTCTGCCCAGTGACATACCACCCACAGGGACGTGGTAAGCTGCGATGGCCGACACATACACCTTCAGGGTGGAAGGGGCCAACCCTGCTGAAAACCGATCTTGCAGGAACTCTGGCACTGAACCAATGGTGTTACTGAAACAGTCCTCTCAGCGTCCTGAAATATACTGGCAGGAGCTGCCCGATCTGACTGTATTTTTAACCTCCTCGGAGGCCGAAACTGATGCGGTGTCGAGGGGACACCATGCCACAGCCTTGTTTGAGGCCACTGCTCCCCGAAGCACCAAGGGTGGCGGGATTGGCAGAACGGCCCCTTGAGGGCCACGAGATAGAACGGGCACCGTATGCTGAGGTGTAATCCGCTCCACCCCGCGTGGGGCTGCCCTCGAGGACCTGACCCAACTGGCGTCAGGACCTCTTCTGGCCCGAAGTCTTCCTCGCCTGAAGAACAGTCCTCAGATCCGCCTTAGGTTTGGAAGGCTTGGGCTGAGAGTGTCGCCCCTGCTCCCTGCGTCTCTGAGGCGGTACTCGGGAAGCTGCGCTCTGTACGAGGAGCTAGACGGCTGGGACTGCTCACGCCTAGCAGTCCCAGAGGGTTGGTGGCGGTGTGGTAAAAACTTTTTGAACGTCTCCACTTGTTTCTTGGCCTCCTGGAAACGGTCGACAACTGTCTCGACAGCGTCACCGAAGAGGCCAGATGGCTCAAGCAGGGCGTCCAAGAGAAAGGCCCTGTCTTTATCTTTTATCTCTGACAGGTTGAGCCACAGGTGCCTCTCCGTTGCCACCAAGACTGCCATAGACAGCCCAATTGCTTTGGCGGTCTCCTTGGTGGCCCTGAGAGACAGGTCTGTGGCTGTGTCAGGGCCAATCCCTTCACCACCATCCAAATCCCTCAGCAGGTCAGCTTGGTAAGCTTGTAAAATGGACATGGTGTGTAAACATGCCCCATCCTGACCTGCTGCCGTATACACTTTCCCCACCAGACCCGATGTTGTCTTGAGAGGTCTAGTGGGGAGCATAGGGGCCTTCAGGGACGATTCCGAGCCAGGTGACAGATAGCTCGCAAGCGTCTGCTCAACCTTGGGCATCGCCCCATAACCGTACTCATTCAGTCCCCTTATATCACTGTAAACTTTTACTTGAGGACTGAATAATCTGGAAGAGCACGGTTTCTTTCATGATCTAGACAGCTCTCTGTGCAGATCGGGAAAGTATGGAAGGCCCCTTGGTGGAGATAATGTGCTTGGTGTTAGAAAGCGTGTCAGCCTGCTTCTCAGCTGGCCAGCTGATATTTAACTGACACAGCACGAGTTATTACCTCCACCAGCTCCTTGTACGCTGGGGAAAGAGATGGCGAGTCTTCTTCCCCCACTCCGACACTCAGCACATCCAACTCCTTAGAGCTAGACAGCTGAAGCGACGGGCCCTCTCCCTGGGTGGAAGAAACCGCAGAGCGGGCTTCCGACACCTGAGATTGGGCAGCGGATCCCCCAGGTAAGGGCAGAGAAAGGGCACTCCCGTCCCCTAACCCTAACCCTAACCAGACAAGAAAGGCAGGCAGGGAGGAACACACTTTCTAAATGATTGTGACGCCATTGAACTGTGATTGAGCTGTACTAAATCTTGACAGACAACAATAAATAAGACAGACAGTTTTCACAACACAGAGCGCTTTGCTGAAGCAAAAAAGCTAGTGAGCGATTGCCCCGGATGTGCTTTTGTACTTCCTGGTCATGACGTCATCCGCCCGCGACGTCATTCTCGCCGTTGGCTTGTTGACATTCCAGCATCAGACGTGTTCACGCTGTCGCGTTCCCAAAGTGTCATCTGACGCAGCGTTGAAGTTTCCTCGAAAGGGAAACTCAAATACACATTCACCAGCCTCTTTATTAGGTAAACCTGTTCCACTGCTTGTTAATGCAAATGTTTAATCAGCCAATCACATAGCAACAACTGGATGCATTTGGTCAGGATGATCTGCTGAAATTCAAACTGATCATCAGAATGGGGAAGAAAGGTGATTTAAGTGCCTTTGAACGTGGCATGGTTGATGGTGCGAGATGGGCTGGTCTGAGTATTTCAGAAACTGCTGATCTACTGCGATTTATACACACAACCATCTCTAGGGTTTACAGAGAATGGTCAGAAAAAGAGGAAATATCCAGTGAGTTTCAGTTCTGTTTTAAAAATGCCTTGTTGAGGTCAGGGGAGAATGGCCAGACTGGTTCAGCTGATTGAAAGACAGCAGTAACTCAAATAAGCACTCGTAACAACCAAGCTCTGCAGAAGAGTATCTCTGAACACACAATATGTCCAATCTTGAAGCAGATGATCTACACCAGCAGAAGACAACGGTGAGAACAGAAAACTGAGGCTACAATTCACACGGACTCACCAAAACTGGACAATAGAAGATTGGAAGAATATTGCCTGGTCAGATGAGTCTCGATTTCTGCGGCTACTCTTAACAGGAGAACGCGCCATTTGTCACAAAGCTCAAAAATCTTAGACTGGTTTCTTGAACGTCAATGAGTGCACTATACTCCTGACCTCCACAATCACCAGATCTCAATCCAGTAGAACAGCTTTGGGTTGTGCTGGAAAGGGAGATTTGCATCATGGATGTGCTGCCGACAAGTCTGCCGCAACTGCATGATGCTATCATGACTGAGTTTTTTTTAAATTTTATCTTGTGCTATAAGCACATTATACATTTCTTTATGTATTTATTTCTTAATTTGGCAGCTTTGGCATTCCATACAGGTGGTGCGTAGATCTGTAGCTCAACACAGTCCATCCTAAATAGTATGTTACATTAGTAAGGCCACATCCTCATGAAACCAGAGCTTTCCCTATCCAATCTTTTTTTTCCTCTTCTCAAGAAGTATCTGTGTACATACGAAACCATTGAAACCGACTCGAAACGATGTAGTGTACATACCAGATCAGAATGTGGCGCTGAAATTCTGCCACAGAGATACACTAAAAATGGAGAATAAGCCTTAGATCATGCGCACAAACCTTGTGCACTTTATACAAACATTAATAAAGCTTAGAAATAAAGTACTTTAGTAAAGCTAAGAGGCTCAGTAGCTTCTGCAGGACGAACACAAGCATGTAGTCCTCTGTCGAGACGTGATGACATCATTGTTTCACAAAATATACCGATTGGCCAAAAAATATACCAAAAATAGTGGTTTCAGGCTCCCAAAACGGCTCTGATGTTCAATACAATTTAGAGTGGCTAGTATGCAGATTGGGATCCAGGGATTGTATCTGATTCTGCTTGTTAACAGCAGGTGTTCATCACTAATGCTCAATCGTCACTTAAACATTAACTACAATACTGCTTCAGTGTTATGTTTTAACACAGAGCGTGGCCTCATAAACAGAGCAGTGTTAATTTAACACGGGAAAAGTTGCTGTGGAGGAGAGAACTGATACACAATAGAAAAAGTCAGAAATCATAACTATCAAAAGACCACAATGAGGCACTACTGTAGAAATATGCTACCATTATTTGTCTTACATGTCAGAAAAACAACTTATTTGTCCATTCAAAATATTGAATGGACAACACAGATGACAAACATCTCATCAACTGTCTGGAACATCTTGGCCTTTTGTTCGTCGTTGAAGTTGTCCAGATGCAGCATCAGACACCTGGGGAGATCAGAACCTGCAGGGCTTGAACAATGGAACTAAAACACCTGGTTTTAGACCACAAAATTTTTATTGGTATGGTGTAGGGCCTCCTTTTGCAGCGAATACAGCATCGATCATCACGGGAATGACAGATACAAGTCCTGCACAGTGGCTAGAGGGGTAGTGAACCCTTCATCTTCCAGAACAGTGACCAGGTCACTACATGATGCTGGTGGAGGAAAATGTTTTCTGACTTGCTCCTCCATAAAAGTGGCTCTAAATATTTAAATTTGGTTACTTTGCAGGCCATTGGAGATATTCAATTTCACTTTCATGTTCATAAAACTATTCTGTCACAAGTCTTGCTGTGTGTATTATTGCATTATCACAGTAGCATTGAATGAATTACATTTCTCTTTTCTTGCAAATGGAAACTTTTCTTTACTTAGATTCAGAGTTTTTCTATTGCAAAAACTGTGAGAGTAAAAAGAGAAGTCCACACATGAACTAGAAACAAAGGCCCTGTCCCAAATGGCACATTTAACCAGTCCCTAAGTGGCCTTAAAATGAACATGTTCACTAAGTCTACAAGTCTATGGTAAATTAACTGACTGAGACCGCTTTGCATGTCGATTAAAACAATATCCTTTTTTTATTTTTATGGTCCATTAATTAACTAGCCTGTTTACTCTGTTTGGAGTCCGAGAGAACTGAACGTCAGACTGGTTTTCATGGATTAAATGTTTGAGAATAACATAAATCGTTCAAACTGCTTGCTTGCTTCATTAGAAATGATGATTCAATGAATTTTCTATTGTTTAAGATTAACAAGAGCATTAACACAAACGCTGGAGATATACTCATAACGATTTATTGTAGTTTTATATGAAGTTTATGGGCTCTGATTGACAGCTTCTGTATCATAGATGAACAATATATGCATATTAACCATATAAATATACAAATTTACATGATAAGCCTGTACCTTTTGTCTAATGCCCGTGTGGCTTAAACACCTTTAGAATATTGAAATATGAAAAACATGTTTCATTGCTGCTAATGTACAGTGAAGAGTTTTTATCTGTTTAAGGGAGTGATGAGAAATTCCTCCACTCAAGGGTTTGTACACATGTATTTTCTCTTTGTTTGGAAGATTAAGAAAATGGGCCTAGAAAAAAGTTAATTCTTTTAAAGAAAATAAAAGCTACTGCTTAATACACCCAGAACAAAAAATGACTCCATTACAAGTTACAAGACACCAATTCTAATACGACTTGAGTAAAAGTATTAGAGTATCTGGTACTTAAGTATTTTACTCATACTGAATGTAGGCTCAAAGATGCACATGCCAGAGAAAAATATACAATTTTATTAGATGAGAAATGATCATGATTATTTTCTAAAATCAAAATAAAACCTTGATATTGCAATAAATCAAGGTTGACAGAACAGCCTCTTAAATGTCTACAAACTCTCAAGTCTCAGTTAAGCTCGAGTGCACAAAAGTGCCATAAGTAAACCAATGTCCTTCAAAACGTACTTGTCAATTTAGTGGATAAATAAATTAAGTAAAATGAAATAGTCAAAGTCTACTTGACCTCATCTCCTAAACCAAACACCTGCGATTCAGCAACTAGCTGCTAATGCACTCACATTCATGTACAGTAGGCTTGATGACAAGTTTGAGTGAGTAAAATCAAACCACACAAGACACAGTACCTTCAATGCCCTTAGATGGTAAAATCACTTCATTATAGCAGAAACAAACTGCTGCAGAAAAACTTCATTACTCATCACAAATGTATTGGAGTAAAAAGTACATTTACTTGCTCAAAAATGTAGTCAAGTAGAGAGTAAGTTGCTAATATCTTTGATACACATTACAACTACAAAGTAGCCAAAAAGATACTTAAGTATAGTAACTAATTACATTTACTCAAATGCTTTCCATCACTGCTTTATTATGCAGTACATTAAACTTTAATAAAAACCAATCCTCCGATACTCGCAAACAAGACTCAAAATGATCACTTGCTAAGACACATAATATTGATTTATTACTGGCCAGTTGGTTTTTAACTTTTTATGAATAGCAGCATAATACTTGGTTCAAAGTCAGAATTATATTACTGCTACATTAAAGGAAATAAAATACATGGAAATCAAGGAAGTACAAACTTGGAGAAACTTGAGAAAATCAAACTGTCAACAAGTTTAACTCCAGTAAAAAATTCACTGTCAGATGTTTATCTGGAAAGGCAAGCTTTATCTTTGTCAACAAGATAAAAATATGAGGAACAAAATCACAGTGGAACACATTGTCACATTTGGAACACAATGGAACACATTTTCTGTCAGTAGTGTTTCACTTTAGAATACTTATAGTCAATAGTAGTTACTAGATTGTTAATAGTCAGACCTCATTGGTGTTGGGGAGGAGGTGACTATACTGGACTTAGACAAAATAACACGGAGCAGAGAACCAGGCAACCAAACAGAGGAACCGGCGTGCCTCAGATCGAAGAGAGCCATTCATTTTGGTCAATAAGCCGTGATACACCTACACACCTGTGTCTAGTTTCAAACCAGGTCTAAAAATCCTTTTATGAGCTGGTGTTATGTGTGTCTGTATGTAGTATTTATTTTGAGTCCAAAGGTGGTTTCACGAGTTCACACTTACAAATAATCAGATAGAGTAATTAGTATGCATATTTGGCGTGCTGTCCGAGGAGAGGGCTCCGAGCTCGGTATTTGGCCCGAGTCCAGAGTACTCCCCCCCCGTATTCTGGTTTAAGAAGTGACCAGGTGTAATGTATCTGTTGTCTTCCGTCGACTTGCCACCAGATGTCGCCCTCCCAGTTCATGGACCCTCTCAACCACACTACATTTCCCATAAGTCCCATACCTTCATGTTGATTATTGTCCAGCTGTAGGCACTAGTGCACTATATAAGTTTACCCCGTAACCCATGTCATTTGCGAAGTCTTGTTAATCCTGTAACATTTCTGAGCGCTATCCTTGTCTTGTTTTGCCTGTTTTCGGATCCTGCCTGTGTCATCATTCTGTCGTTTATCTGCCTGCCTTTTTGACCTTAGCCTGGATTATTTACTACGAGCTTGCCTTTTCCCTGTTACTACTGTTTGCTGTTGAGTTGACCATTGCCTGTATGACTACATTTTGGAAATAAAGCTGCACTTGGATTCCAACCCGCTGACTCCGTGTTACACCAGGCAAGTGTGAGGAGACGGGGTGGTGGAGGGATGCTGAAACTGTCCAAAAGCATAGGTGAGTCGACTGCGTCGATATATATAGGTCTCCGCTCATCCTAATTGGGCAGACATGTCGATTGCTGATTAACGACTGCTGGTTGGCGTGATGTGATGATTAGTTAGATCATTTGAACGTGTTCCTCCCGAACTTTGTTAATAAAACATCACATTGAGAGAGGAAAACCCCAATCGATGGGAGCGGAGTGACATCATCAGGGATTTCTAATAGGCTTCAATGGCGTCTCTGTCTTTGTTAGATCCTAATTTGCTGGAGCGATCCAGGTTTTCATTATAGTATAGACTTTGGTGCTTACATTTATCTTTTAAATAATTTTATATATAATGTTCTTCATTGTCATCTTTTAACAGTAACGGGTAGTGGATTTATTTTCAATTCACATTTTAGGTTATCTAGTAAGTGCAGCAAGGGAAACCAAGGCCCAAAGGTTTGACTTTGGGGTCAAACATCACCACATCGTTTTAATCATACACATGATTTAATTATATCACATGGAACCGATCTTACTGATATCGCTATCCTTGCGCAAAATGACGAAGTCACTGATCACTTTCTTGTAACTATATCAGGTAGAACAATTATTTCAGCCACTCTAGATAGATTCACAAATAACCTGCCTGATCTGTCTCAGCCGTTCAGTGTATTCAAACACACAAATGAACTAGAGGATCTCTAGTACATTAGAAACTGTTGCACCCATCAGATTAAAAAAGGTTATTGAGGAAAGTTCTTCAGAAGCTTGTAATGAGCACAGAATCTGTGTTATGAGGGGCCCGAATCCTAACCTAAGTTTTTAATAAACATAACTTTTTATTTTTGAAAATTTCAGTTAGGATTCAGGCCCCTCATAGCACAGATTCTGTGCTCATTAGAAGCTTCTGACCAATATTAGTTTTACTTGATCTTAGTGCTGCATATGACACTTTAGATCTTAGATCAATTTCAGAATTACCCTGGTATTTAGGGACAGACATTAAGGTGGTTTAAATTGTGCCTGTCAGATGGTTACTATTTTGTTTATTTAAACTGGGAATTATCCAAGTTAACATAAGTATATTATGGTGCTGCAAGGATCTGTTTTAGGTCCTCTTTCTTTTTTGGTCTTATTTTCAGTACACATGCTGCCCCTCGATAATATTATTAGAAATCATGGAATAAGTTCCCACTGTTATGCTGATGATACTCAGTTATACATTTCGTCACATTCAAATGAAATCTCTAAATTATCAAAGCTGACAGACTGTGTTAAAGATATAAATTAATGCATTACTGTGTTTACAAGCTCTTTATTACTGGATCCCATCAGTCAACATATACTTTCAGATCTATATTATGACACACCACCCCCAATTCAGACTGATAACTCATGAATTCAGTTCTAAACAATAACTAAACAAACAAAAACCCAGAGTAGGAAACAGGTTCCGTCCATTGTAAAAGTCCCTAAACTTCCCCTAATGGCTCTATGCCTTGAGGAGATTCACATTCTGAAGTAGAAGAACCTGTTACACGACATGAGAACCAGGAATCCGTTCACACATGAATGGAAGGGATTTTTTAATAGATCATTTTTAATCTTAGGAGACTATGCAAGCATTTACTAAATATTTCACAATTTCATATGAATTCAGCTTGCTTGTCTATTATTCTAGGCCGCAAATGAGCGACCTTGTTGGCAAAGCCTGTTTCTTATATGACTACTTTTACCAATAATGGAAATATTGCTAGAATGTGACTATATTGTATTGCAATGGAATACATCTATCTTCTTTTGCACTACCAAACGTTGCAAATTTCATGTCCCAGCTGAACTATGTAGTCTACTGAGGATTGTCTCTATTAGATGCACAAAATATCATGCACTGTCATAAATCTGCAAGTTTTTATTGATGCACAGTACAGGACAGAGCCAATGCCAATATGATCAGCAGGGTTCTTTGGGCTGGGGTCAGTGTTGGGAGTAATGCATTACTAAGTAATTAATTACTGTAATTTAATTAGTTTTCCCTTGAAAAAGTAAAGGGATACTCAATTTTACTGTCATTTTATTACAGTTACTTTTGATGTAATTGTAGTCAAATTACACTGTTTAAGATGTGATCTCTAGCTAGTAATTAATTGCTTTTTTGTAGAGTAACTTACCCAGCACTGGTTGGTATTTTGGTGGACAGGGATGCAAAATCATTACGGTTGAAAAAAGTGACAAAGACAGGGATATTTTTTTAAAATATCAGCTTCAATTTGTGGATTTACAGTCAATTTTAGCATGAGGATTTAAGGGGAAAAATAACCCAAGCGTGTAAACTTAAAGCTTCTGTAGAACTTTTTGGAAGACAATTCTTGTTATAAATTTAGGACGATGAAGGTTAGTTGTAGAAATACGTGTGATTAAATAAATGTTTTTAATTGATTGACAGGCCTAGTATTTATCCTTTAATATTCAAAGACTCCCAAAGCAGGAACTGAACCGTCACCCCTCCCTTCAGAATAGTGTTGATATAAAGCAGCTTGAGGAAACTCTCTCACAGAAACAATCACTTTCCCTTCACACACCTGCTGTGCTGTTTGCTTTGAGGTACGTTCTTACAACTCTCAGATTTGAACATTATTTACAATTAATCTAGATGTATGAACAAAGATATTCATAAGGAAGTGTTTATTAAATATTCTTTATACAAACTTTTTCCTGCAAGGGATTCATGTTGGTTATAAATATAAACATACCGAACAGAAATATATTGAAGCTTAGCTGGCAGAATTGAGTGGCAAAGTCTGGGGTTTGATTGCCAAGAAAAATACATGCTTATCAAATATAAAATTTACAATCACAGTTAGTCACTTCAGATAAAAGCATCTTCCCAATTGATACATATAGATGTGCTGTCTATATTTGAAATCAAATCTCTGCTGTGCCAGTCAAAGATTAGACTGTAAAAGATTGCGGTGCCTCTAACATTCTGAGGGATGAAGGGTTTTATTACACAGACCAAACTGGAGCACTGTCAAGAGCTCAGATTACTGTTATATTCTCATTCAAAAGACATTTACTGCTGGAATGCAGACCAAATAACAGTAAAACTAAATGAACAATGACGGTAGTCATAAACACACTGCTATATGTGTGTGTGTGTGTGTCTCTGAGCAGGGTCCTAAAATAAGCAAATGTTTGGTGTTTGTATCAGTTCTCTATAATTTCAGGAAGTGACTTTGATGCAGCTGAATAGAGGAATCATGACTGACTTTAGACTTGATTTGCATCTACAGTTGCATTTAATATGACCATTTTGGTAAAGCAAACAATTTGTTGAATGCAAAAATAAAATATACACTTTTAGCAACGCAAAGATCATGGTTTCCATTTACAGGGAACACATATAAATGTACAGGGTCAAGTTCAAATCATCTGAAGAGGCATTTGGATGCAAATAATGTGGCACTCATATAAGTACAGTCTAAAGTCAGCTGCTGCTGGAGCCTTTTAAATAAAGATAAAAAATATTACACCAATGCACTTAATACACAGCATACATAAAAAGTACATACATCAGATTCTTTTATCATAGATTAGTTCAAAGCTTAATATATTTTGTCTTCCACAGCAGGAGTTGAAGGATGCAGCTGCTCATTTATTTCCTGATGATATTAACACACACACATGCAGATTATCCTGCACTAAAATCTCTTCTGTCAGAGAAGGGTCTCGAAGGCGGTAAGTTCTTCACTGCTTTGATCTGAAATGACATCTAACAACGTTCTTGTTAGAGTTTCAGTTTGACGCGACAGCTGCCTGTTCATCAGGGAAATACTCTGTGATTGTTTCTCTTTTGTAGTCGAACAAAGTTCTCTGCTGCTCGATGTATTTCAACCACAACACTGTTTCTAGAATATACTTTTATGCACTTTTATAAACTTTTCCCTCCAAAAACAACTTATTTCATGTCACCAAAACAGAATGACATCCATGAAAGTTAATCATAAATGTTATCATCAACCAATAGTAGGAATGTCCACTATATAGTGACCTAAACACCAGTCACCGGTGACGTGTTGTGACAGTCTCTGGCATCATGAACTAGCCTTAAAGGCACAATATGTAAGATTTTTGGATTACTTTATCCTAAATGTTCCCAAGAATGTTTAAATCCAGAGAAGTCAGCTATTTTAACCAGTGTAACAACCCGTTTCATTTACGCTCATTTAGTGACATAATGTCTGCTTTACCCTCAATTTTACCGGTTTAGAAACTATGGAAACACCAAAGATGCTTGGATACGTTATGTGTTTTATTAGATAGGTGAGCAACTATTTAGATACTTTTATCCAACAGAAAACTAGTTATTGTTATAATTCAAATCTCTTTTTTCTTTTTTTGCAGCGAGTAACATATTTGTACCTCAGAGACAACACAACTGTCAAGTGGCTAGCATTGCATGATCAGAAAGAGATTTATTTGTAGTAAAAGCATTTGTAAATATATTGTCAAATGAATTGCATGCCATTTATCAACACAAGTCTTCCAGAATTTATTAATAGGATATTCTAATATCGATCTAGCATACTGCAGTGTTCAACAAGTGTCTCATAGCAGCCGCCGAGTAATGAAAAACATTCAACATAAAATATACATAAACAACAAAACAAAAGGAGTGGCAGCAGCAAACTGCAGCATATAAGTACAGTAAAAACCACCACATAAATGTCTCGGTCCTCTTTGCTGTCATCATTCCTTCTTACAGTGTATCCTTCTTGATCCCACGCTCTCAGCCGTGCCCTGCTTTCATGCCACAGTAAAGTTAAAAACTTTATTACATTAGCTCACCCATGAACAAGAGTTCTGCCCGAGTCCCGGCGGCTTCCTTTCCATCGGCTGAAGACGACACTGCGCATGATTCCACGCTCATTCACGGCATCATTAAACTACTCCTTTGTTATTGTTTTGAATAAGCGACCTCTAGTGGCGAAACTTACATACTGTGCCTTTAAGAATACATAGCTTTTGATGTGACCATCCAGAGTTTAAATCTGCCTTTTTCCAATGCCATTCTTCAGATAAGTTTTAACCTGTTTTGACAATGGTGAATTAACCCTTTAAATCTTGTTAATTTTTATTATGATGATGCTAAAGAGGTGACATGTGCTGTTGTATCTGTTTCTGTGTGTTCAGTGTCTCAGATGATGTCTGTCAGGATACAAAGCAAAATGAAGAGTACTGAACTCCCAGAGGTCCGTGGTGGGGTGGACATCGGGATCGGCACAGTAAACTATGTCCTATCAAAGTCAGTACAATGACGAACAAACCAAACGAACTAATTAAAATGTTCTTAGAGAATTGTCATAGATACTAAATGCATTTATTCAAGTACAAATACATGAAATTTAGTCAATAGTGCTTATATGCATCACAATTTTTTAGCTTGAATGCAAAATGCAATTTTAGCAACAACAACAGCAAAAAAACACTGCACTACCATGAATATATTCCATAAATGGTGAACCGATGTGTTTTTGTCTTGCCAGCATGCAGGTTGTGCAGTGCAGCATGCCAGACCCATCACTGGAGTTTGTACAGGGAACAGGTGTATCTGTGGAAGTCAGTCAACTCACACTAGGCGTCACGGGCAGCTGGGCAACACAGTTTGGCATCATGTAAGTTCATCAGTTCCTCAGGTGATCTTGGAAACATGTAACATTTTCTATAAACCCTGTTGCACAGATTCTTTTCATACATAAACTTTTCCCTCTATATAAAAAGATCTAACCACCTGGACAAACTGTGGGATTTGAGGGGATGCGTTTGTCCACAACCTGGGAATGGGGATAGGGTGAGACAGAGAGAGAAGAGAGGGAAAGGGGTTGGAGAAAAAGACAATAATGAGGGGCTTTGCAGACCCCGTCTTCAGCCAGCTGGATGGCCTGATTTAGCAACACCAGGCACTGGTACTGGAGCCTGAGACAGCTGAGCAATGAACTGCTCCAGTACCACCAGATTGACCACTTCCTCGACATTGCGTGTCTGGGCCATCAGTCTTTTGCAGCAAGTGTCCCGGAGCTGTTAGGTCGCTGTCCCCCAGATCCACTGAGGGTCTAAATCATATTAAGAGTCTATGGTGGGAGCTCAAGCAATTTACCAAAGAGGAATAGAAAAGTTCCCTCAAGATCATCATATCAAGGAAAAATGTATTTAAAAAGACATCTGTAATATGAAGCTGATTTTCTTTTGTTCTACGATTACAGCCATGATGGTGGCTCATTTGACCTGGCTGTGTACAATATCCTAATGTACACTCTCCTGCAGTTAGGAGAAGATGCTGGCCGTCTCTCCATCACCACAAATTCCTGTAGTAATGACATAGGAGATGTGGACATTCAGTTCCACGGAGGAGCTAGGTAAGACCAGTATTAAAGCATAAAAGATGTGAAATGTTACCTGAAGATTACATGCAACAATTGTGAATATCTGTTATGACTACCTCTAATGGAGCAGCCGATGATAGTCACAGTGTTATATTTAGGGCCCAAGCCCTGAAAGGTTTTAGATGGTTTTGAGACTCTGGGCATCTTTCAAATTGGATGAAACTCAGGCACTTCTGGGGCCCTTAACATGCTCGAAAACTCTTGAAACATTTCACACATATTGGAACCGGCGGCCATTAGGAAATCACAGAGGCTGGGACCCGGGCGTGGCAGGGGGGCTCGACAGCGCCCCCTTGAATGGGGTCCGAAATCTTGGTCCATATATCAAACACGCTTGCACATATTGGTATGAAACTCAGTAAACATATACACCTCATCGGCACTGACAACTTTCGTGCTCTAAGTTGTTCGCCGCCTCAACAGGAAGTGAGCTATTATGGGTTGTTTGAAAAGCGCATGCTCTGGAATTTGATATACTCCTCCTAGGCGCTTAATCCGATCACCACCAAACTCGGTCAGCATGAAGTCAAGACATTGATGATGCCAAATGTCCAGTGAATTTTTGATATCTCAAACGGTTTGCCCGTGGCGAGGCAATGAATTGATGGCGAGAAAACAGAAACAGGAAGTGTGTTATAACGTCTGCATACATTCATTGATTTTTATGAAACTTCACCTGTGTGTTCGTTGTAGGAGGCGGAGCACATGGATATGACTATTGTGTGTCAAAGATATAGCGCCACCAATTGGCAGCAGGAAATGTGTCACTTTCAAAATGCTTTGAGATCACCCTCTTATTTTTACCCGATTTGCTTCAAACTTCTTCATTATAATGTCCAAACATTTCAGATGTAGACATGTGAATGTCTTTGTGATATCTTAAATATTGTTGCCATGGCAAGACGTCAAACTTTAATAATATTCTTGGGTGTTTTTGAGGCTCTTAACATGCTTCAAATTGCATGAAACTCGACACACACGTGAATATTGTCATCTAATAGACATGGGCAAAGCTTTAAAAATGGGCGTGGTGGAGGGGCTCTGTAGCGCCATCTTTTGACAAAAGTTGGGGGGTTAGTTTAACCTACAGTCACCAAACTCGGCACACATATTGTTCTAATTTAGCCAGACAACTTTCTAATTTACAGTCATTAGCTCCGACCAACAGGAAGTCAGATATTTTGGTTTGAATATGGCTATTTTGAATAATCAAGCTCTGAATTTTTAAAAAACGGTCTCGTGGCTCCCTCTAGTGGACAGAACTGTTCACTCATAGAAGCACACGAGCCCCGAGTTTAGAACAACCGCTTTCGTTTTACAACTCACGACAGTCTTCGTTTACATGTCATTTCATTAATTAAAACTTTCAAGCGATTGTATAATATACAAGCAAAGAAACACATGACTGTGTTAATGTGTTGACGCTGTGTGGCATCTGTGCAAACTTCATTTCCTAATGGATTAAACAAAGAGCCGCGCGTCATTTCTCTGAAAGCGAGTGATCAGTGAGCATTTTCTGTCACACAACCTAATAATGATCGCGCCCAGTTATACAAATAACTTTACACATGCAGTGATTTTAAGAAATAAAATTAAAATATAAACTTCTGCAAATAACCAATAAAAAACTTCTGCACATGATGACTACATACTGAAGATGCTGAAGACATTCCAGCGATTCTACAATATAAACACATGAAAGAGAGAGATCGCGTAGAGAGCGCATCAAGAGCACATCAAGTAGAGATCGCGAGCCGTGTTTGACAGTTTCATGATGTCTGTGAATGATCACGAACTCATTTACATGTGATTTTTTCATGTTCTTTTCATTCCTTTCTTTGAATATTTATGTGTATGACTGTTATTGTGTTGACGCTGTGTGGCATCTGTGCTAACTTCGTTTCCTAACTGATTAAACAAAGAGCCGCGCGTCATTTCTCTGAAAGCGAGAGATCGTGACCGCGTGAAAGCCCCTCGATTTTAAGTGTTTTTAAACTTTTTTCATTAAAACATTCAAGCGATTAGGCAAGATTCGATCACAAGACCATATTAAAAAGCTTCATTACAGTTTGGAAGATTTGAGACGCGCAGCGTCTCCTAAGATCGCGCTTAGTTGTACAACTGCATCTTTACACATTGCAGGGATTTAAAAAAATAAATTTTAAATATAAACTTCTGCAAATAACTAATAATAAACTTCTGCACATGATGACAACATACTGAAGATGCTAAAATTGCGAACGATTATAGTACATCTCAAATGGTGTTGCCATGGCGAAGGTTTAAATTAAGAACAAAAAGGGAATTTGGAAGTTGTCAATTATTCATGAATAATTGAAATATACACACCTAATTTCTATATTTAATAGTACAAATATCATAAATAAACACATTTTAATTTATTTTTTAATTTCAAGATGTATGTGTAAATTAAAATGAAGGGAAACAGTGTCATATATTTATAATGAGCACTAGAGGGCAGCATATACCTATTTTTGAGATGAAAGCGGATTTAAAAGCGGTATGTTATACAGTACAATACAGTATATGTTTTCATATCACTAAAGTAAGTAGTTTGTTGACTAAATGCTGTATTAGTGGGTGTCTGCGTGTCCGTGTTGAACGTGCTTTTTGTAGAAAATGCAGGGACATTTGATTTTTTACTGTGTAACGCGGATTGTTAGGATGAAGGTGGCAGGTACGCGGTTTACTGCTGAACAATTCATTCACACACAAAACATGGATTCATATTTTAATAGTATTTTTACCGTTTAATGTTAACATATACTACTCCATATTGCGATTTAATTGAAGTGTACCAACTTGCTTTTGATGTATTCATCGAAAATTTAAAAAAAGTTCCCCCTTAAACAATAAATTCCTTTTATTATGAATGAATTTCGCGATTCCATTTCGCGAAATCATAGGGCCCTTAGTGAATATTTTACTGTTTCATTTGAGAGAAACTATCATCATACCATACACACACAGAAAAAAAGGCCTTTAAGGCAACCCGTAAAATTAAATGTTTGGTTATACTCTTTAACAGTATGTATGTTAACAGTAACAGTTAACAGTATTTATGTATGTCTAATTTCAACAGTAAACCTCTGCCGTGTAGCAATAAAATAAAGGCATAGAACCAGTTCATTTCTTGAATTTAAAATGAATGTGCTATATTTCAGATCAATATATTTGTTTTCTTTAAAATATTTCTTCTGAATACCCCCCCCCCCCTCTCTCTCAGGGTCTTGCAGGTTTAACCCTTTCATTGCTGTCTCCTTTTGTCTGCATTATAGGATAGGAAATCTCTTAGCCCTTCTATTCTATAAATTTGTATAAAGAAATAAAGGCAAAGAACCAGTTCATTTGTATTTCACTGACTATTTAGTTTTATATTTGAATATATATATTAAGACAACGTCAAAGATTAATTTCTGTCACAGTATAGACTTCATTCTTTTTGTTTAAAATGTTATTGAATAATCTGACTCAACTAACTGGTCAGTCTCCAACTGGAGACACCGTTTAAATTCATTTTGCCCGCCGTGCACAGTTGTCCTTAAACCACCGAGGTGGCGGTGCCACCGGCTTGGGCCCGTCATCGCTGCTTGCAGCTATATTTTTGATTGTTTTTGACTCTTAAAATGAAAAGAAGGAATTAAAAGAACACTATACAGAAAGGCAGACTGTCCCCATCAACTTCAAGAAGTAAGAACCATCATTTATGCTTCTGTCTGTTTTGCTGCAGCTTTATTTTTCAGCCATTTGTAGATCATTTCAGAGGAACAATATCAGACAAGATACGTGAGCAGGTTTGTCATTAAAAAATAAAAATAAACAAATAGCCAGCACCATTATCTGCTCCTTGTGGTATTTCTCATATTCCGCATTGTTATTTTTATTTTTCATGTTTTTAGATTTGCCCAGCAATTCAACAAGCAATCGATGAATTGGAGAGAAATCTTCAGGAAGTACCAGGTAAGCTCAACGCACATACACACAAGGGCGATGTCGTGATTAGGATCCTTATCAGTTCTGAGCGTTATTCCCCGTGTCTTGTTTTCCTGGTTCCGTTTCCTGCCTGTCGGTCCCGGTTTGTGATTGTTTGCTGCCTACCCTGTTTGACCCTCTGCTTTGGATTATTGGACTATTGCCTCGATCTTGTTTGCCTGGATACGATTACGACTCTGCCTTCTCCCTGACATTCCTGTTTGCTGTTCTATGACCCTGCCTGTTTTGACCGTTCTGTTTATTAATAAAAGTCTGCATTTGGATCTCATCCGCTGACTCCTCATTACAGATATTTTAAAAATAGGACATATACTGTAGATACAGATTAAACAAACATGCATAAAGAAAATTATTTTAAAGACCTATAATAGTCAGGGTAGTCGTGGCCTAGTGATGAGGGAGTCGGGCTTGTAATCTGAAGGTTGTTGGTTTGATTCCCACGCCGGCAGGAATTGAAGGTGGGGATTGTGAATAAACAGCACTCTCTCCACCTTCGATACCATGACTAAAGTGCCCTTGAGCAAGACACATAACCCCTAATTGCTCCCCGGGCGCTGTCGCAATAGCTGTCCACTGCTCTGGGTGTGTGTTCACTGTGTGTGTGTGTGTGTTCACTACTCGCTGCTGTGTGTGTGCACTTGGGATGGGTTAAATGCAGAGCACCAATTTTGAGTATGGGTCTCCATACTTGACAATACGTCACAACTTTCACTTTTTTCACTTTCACTTTCATAATTGTGGAATTATTTTCATAAATATGGTAAATGTGATTGTTTTGTCATAAAATGACAATGTCATAAAAATTGGCCTAATTTTCTTTGAATTTCATGTGTCATGTTTTGACAGTATTATTTAGCTATTGCTTCTAAATGACATGAATGTCGTTGGTGTGATTGGAAATAAAAACTTATGTGATTGGAAAACTATTTAATGACTTCATTAGATGACCACAGTAATCATACTCAAATCATTTGTTTCTAGTTAACGTGCCTGTGGGTCAGTATATATATCTGAGCATCCCTCTCACATCCTTCCCGGATGTGACAGACCAAAGCTTTGAATTAGATATTAAGGTAAGGATTTTTTATTCAACATTTGTAATAAAGATTAAAGCCAGGCATACACTGCGATTTCAGAAATGTTTTTGTTAAAAACCAGTTCTCACTGTACAATTAAGTCGCATGCGATGTGAAGCCAAAGCCCACAATACGGTCCAATTGTTGAGCTGCGACTTAATATATAACTATTTCATGTCGCCTTGGTTTCAAATGTGCGATACCCTCAGGAGAGCCGACCGAAATTCATGGCATGTCAGAAATTCATCTGACCATCTGATTGCTGGTCGGGAAAGGCTCTTGTTCCCCGTGACATGACAAACGACGCAAGTCAAAGCTAAAATTCTACCCAATTTAAAAAAAAAAAAAGTACTCAGAAACCAACACAAATTTGGACGAAAATCTCTCAGTGTATGCCCGGCTTAACATTTTATTGCCATGAATCAAATTTATAGAGTTAGAAGAGGGGTGTCCAATCCTGCTCCTGGAGAGCCACTTCCCAGCATAGTTTAGCCCTCCTGGAGCAGGATTGGACATCCCTGAGTTACAACTATTATTGGTTTTCTCTTTCTGAATATATTTAGAATTTGAGTAGTGATACAAATTTTATTTATTTACTTTGCAATTTTTACTGTAACCTGCCAGTGATGTTTGGTTGTTGTCTCTGTGACAGGGTGAGTTTTACAGCAAGAGTTCTCCGTCTGAACCACCTTTCTCTGCAAGCGTGTTTGACGTGCAGTACGCTGAAAACTCCATGCTTTCACTGGCTGCCTCTGAGTTCTTAGTAAATTCAGCAGCTTATGCGTTCCTCAGGTCTGAGGTTCTCCAAATCAACATCAGAGATGACATGGTGAGGAAATACAAATGAGCTCTCATTAAAAAAATATAAATAAAAATAAAATGACCATATCCAATGAAACTATACATCATTTGTGTCGGAAGAGTTTTACACTCATTATGGACATACAGGGACTCATACCCTCTCATAGAGGTAAAATACACATTTAGATAATCAAGTCATTGATATCTCATTTAATGTGTCAATCATAGATCCCAAAGAGTTCTCCGATCCATCTGAACACCAGCCAGTTTGGAGTCTTCATTCCACAGGTCAGTATGTACAGGTTGTGACTTTTTAATGAAAAAAAAAAAAAAAAAATGATTTAATAATATATTTTGTTTAATACCAACCAATAAATAACTAGAAAATATGACTATGTTTGCATACTGACATAAAACCATTCACGAATCTCATGTCTTTACATCTAAATTGTGTCTGCTCCATGTTTTATAGAGTTTAAGTAAAATCAAGTTGTTACCCAGATGAATAATATGCTTTTTTGTCCAGCTACGCACATTATATCCCAACATGGAGATGCAGGTGCTGTTATACGCCAGTGAGACGCCACTATTCTCCTTCAGTTCAGGAGCGATAGACGTTCATGTTCCGGCTGCAGCAAAGTTCTCCGCTGTTAAACCTGATGGTACACTGGTGCCTCTCTTTACACTGGATGTGGTGAGTTTTGTGTTCAGATACACTAATGATGCGCAAAAACATTGTAAAAAAAACTACAAACTAACAAACTAACAAGGTAAGAGGAACTCTCACACAGTACAGGGTAATATCACAACTGTACAAAAGCTAGTTGGCAAGACCTGCTGTAAAGAAACTACAGTTACAAAATCATGTGGTCGCAGATTTGATCAACAATAATGATTTTTGAAAAGGAAACAGCAATTTAGGTTAGAATTAACTTCAGTGTTCCTCTCTCTCTCCTCCTGCAGGACTGCGACTTCAGTGGAAAAGCTCTGATTGACAATAATCACCTGACTGGAGCTTTCGATATGAAAAAGTGAGTTTCATTGATATTTGTTCAGTTAAAGTTGCAGTCAAATGAGCTCCATTTCTAGATGTGTTTTCATTGGAGGTCTGAACATATGATGAGCTTTGGCAGCTTTCTTTCAGTAAAAGCTCATTACAGTATGGTTTTATAGTACAATGACCTCTTAAATGTCAAAAGATCAAAGTAAAGTTGTATTTCTTAATTTTCTTTCTTAATTTCTTTCTGCATGAAGTTTAACGCTGACTCTCGGATCATCTGAGATCGGTGATTTCAAGGTGAGATCAGACCGTGATGATTGATGTTCACTTTGGTGGATCAACATTATAAGATGTTTTCTTTGTGTAATCTTTCAATGTACAGACTGACTCAATCAAGCAAATGTTAGTGCTGGCAGTGAAGATGTTCGTACTTCCAAAACTAAATGGTAAAATTGTTTTAATTACACTGCATTTACTAACTTTTTCCATTATTTAAAGTATTCATAACCTTGGAATTGTTTTTCAACCAAGTAAAGCAACATTTGAAAACTGTCTAGACTTTGCTAAACTTGCTGTCTGATGATTATCTGTTATTCTACTTTGCATTTTAGCGGCCCTGAAGCCTGGCTTTCTGTTGCCCACACTGCAGGGCTTCAGTTTGATCAATTCTCAGTTGCTTATAAAAAATGTGAGTACTATTAATGTACTAGTATTAGTGTTCTGGAGGGTTTGGATGTTTTTTGATATTGCAAAATTGTTGGAAAACACAATGGTACAGTCTGAATTTGTTTGACTTTTTTCAGGGCTTTGTGGTTGTTTTCACTGATGTCCAGGACTCCCTGACAGGACTCTAAGATCCAAACATGAACTGCACAAAATAACCAACAATTGTATAACTGCTGAATTGTTAAGAAGTTTTTCCACTCATCCACACAAAATGCAAAAAAAGGCTTGTATGAAAGGCTGCATGATGTCTTTCAGCTATGAACTAGAGTGTGTGAAAGCTAATTTAACAAAATGTAAAACTGTGATCAATTCAACTCTCATTTTATTTCGCTACACCATTAAAGATTTTTGAAGCCTTATGGGTTTGATCAAGGCTGATATATAGTGATCTAGAGCCCTGATGTGCCGGAGCTTCACAATAAATGAGCAGATCATAACCAGCACGAGACTGTTTATCATACACTCTACCTGAGAGAGGGCCTGAATGGGACCAAAAACATCTTTCTCGTGGCTCTCCAGGAGCAGAATTGGACACCTCTGTTCTAACAAGAGCCCGGAAGACAGCTGGATTGTTGGACAAGCCCATGGGCAATCTTTAGTATTCAAAGTGCCTTGTGTGAGTGTAAAGGAGCCCTTATTACGCTCATTTAAAGGTTCATTATTTTGTTCAGGGGGTCTACTAGAATAAATTTGCATCATTTAAGTGTTCACAAAACTCAATTTCTTATAATTTACATTGTTGTAGCATCTGTTTTCACTGACTGTCTGAACGCTGTTTTAGTTTCGGTTTCTGTAAAACCCGCCTTCCAAAGAGCCCAGTCTGCTCTCATTGGTCAGCTGTTGTCATTCTGTTGTCGTTGATCTACTGTTTAGAGCGTGTTTCAGAAATGTAACGTCCCTCAATCTTCATTATAAGTTTTATTTAATTCCTACTGATTGATGACTTGATAAAGCTTGATGTTTCTAACTGTCCTGTAACGGGACTTTTCACCTGTGTATACTCACTGTATCCTGTGATGTTTTGGAATCACTTTGTCATGAAGAATGTCTTCTGTTAATCTCCCTATTAGAAATAAAAAGAGACAATATCTGTTTGAACTATTTACTCACCTGAATACTCACTGCTGGTGATCTTCTGTTGTTCCTCAGTCCTTAAATAAATCAGTTAATAAATATCTCGCAACTGGGTTCTAACTATCCTCAGAGTTTGGTGCTTCTGTTACAATATTTTTGCCCATACTTGTGCTTTGTTACTTTACATGAGTAGTTTTTGTTTCTTTTTGAGCAGGTAGCTGTAAACGGCTCACTTGCTGAAGTGGGCAGCGGTCAGCTTTAGTTTACTAATCACCATTTCGATTGCTTGACCTTGTTGGCCAAGCGTGTTTTCCCTAACTCCACCCACCAGTGCTCAGACAATTTACTCATTGCATTGAAGAGCATCTATCACTGGTGACTTGCACTAGTGTTAAAGATATTACTTGTTACTGTAATGGTGGTTTTGCTACAGTGGATCAAGAATGACTGAAGAAACTTTATCAGCATGATAGTATAAAACCATACGTTTCTCATCAATCCCCACACTTACTTATACAACAATGGAAATAAGCGCAGTCAGAATATATGTGGCAATAGTGTACATCTACCTTCTTTTACAGCTAGGCATTAATTTACCAAACGTTGCAATGTTCATGTCTCAGTTGATCTATGTATAGATGATGCTGAGCCAAAAAGAGTTTTTTGTCGCCGCAGGTACTGCTGCGGTTTGTGACGAGAAATTAAATTCTGCTATTGACCGCTAAGTGGTGCTATAACCATAGATTTTCACATTATGGAGTGTACGTATCACACGAGCAGCCGTCCTGTCACAGAGACGAACCCTGTGATTCCCTCCTCTGGCCATCAGAGGGCTCCATCTCTCGAATATTAACTCTTTTGCACACATACACTCATTTCACTACATTACCCATAATCCCCGTACCTTGGCACTGATCGCCCGGACAGCTGAATCTCATCAGACTCAGTATTTAAGTTGCACTGAGGCACTGGCTCAGTGCGAGGTCTTGTTCTCCTATAGTGACATTTCTAAGCGTTATTTCTGTGTTGGATTATTTGTTACTGAAACCCCTGTCTTTCGTCTGTGACCCTTTGCTGCCTGCCCTTTGGACTATTTGCCTGGATACTGTTTATGATCGTTTTCCGCCTGCCCTGACTCTGGACTGTAACCTAATTACGTCTCAGCCTGTTTTCTGCTATACCTGTCTGCCTGTTTGACCACTCTATTCTCATTAAAGCCTGCTTATGGATCCCAATCAGCGTGACGAGTCGTTATAAGTCCACTGCGCCATGTGATTAAAAAAATTCTATCAATAAGATTTATAAAAAAAAATCACATTCACATAAAAACATGTAGTAAATGTAAGCATGTGTGTAAGCATTTGCTGTTTATAATGAATTCAAACAGTACAGTAAATGTCAAAATTGTTTTTAGCTTTTCCATGGACTGTGATTTAATGCAATACTAATACTAATATTTCTTTTTGAAATATTTCATAATAGGCCTATGTATTATGTCATTTGACTTATATAGGCTACACATAATACACATTTAGGTATTGAAGTGGTGGTTGATTATGATTTCACTTTTTTAACTTTAGTTAGTGCGTAAAGTTGCTGTTTGAGCATAAACACCATCTGTAAAGTTACAACGCTTAAAGTTCAAAGCAAAAGAAGATATTTTCTTTTACGGAAATGGCTTTTCAGGGACTACAACAAACTTCTTCCTCGGTTGGTGACATCACTAACCCAAAAATTTACATAAACCCCGCCCCTGAGAACACACAACTAAGGGGTGATGTTATTACAATACAGCAAGTAACACAAATGCAGTAGCATGTCATAAAAGCAAGATGACAACATAAGTTATAACTGTAATTAAACTAAGCTATATCTTCATGCAGTATGTATTCTCTGGCTCTGTAGAATCTTACAACAGTTCCCACACGAGCAATCTATAGATTATCATAACAGAATGTGCTAATCAATAACTTTTAGATAGTTAACCACATCAGCTACATAAATCCGTCAACTAACCATTCAGAAAGGTTGTGTTGTATTCTACATGTTGTCACTTCTTCTTGAGTCTCTCCATCGTTGTCCGACTCTGGTTTGAACATAAAAAGCTGAACAGTTTCTGACATTGTCAGTGAGTCTGCTTGAGGTAATCGGAGCTGCTAACACCAGCTCTAAAACTCCACCCTCTTCTTGGGAGCATCAGCTCATTTGCATTTAAAAGGACACACAAAAATAGGGCGTTTTTGCTCACCCTCAAGGAGTGACACATTTAACATGCTATAAAAAATGATCTGTTGGGAATTGTTACTTCCAATTGTTACTGTTTCTGTTCCGGACTCTTTGTTTTCTTGTTTCACACGTGCTCTTTGTTTTGAATATATTCCCTGTGTTCTCCCTCCGTTCTCGTCCCTGTAAAGACATGTTTTGCTGTATGTGTGCCTGCATCTTCATTAAAAAGACTTTGTTTATATGACTCCTTCGTCTTTGCGCTTCCCTGGCAACACGTAACGTAACAGGTATTTTGAGCTAAAACTTAAAATACACACTCTGGGGACATTGTATGCGTGGAGGCTTTGATTGCGAGTTTTATCAGCAGTGAAAATAGGCTAGTGGACAACGCTACAACACATAGCACAACTGTCCTTTAAAAAAAGATCCGAGTTCAAGACCCGGCTCGAGCCTTCTCAAGCCAACATAGTTCATTTGAAATGTACATTAATTGATTTGAAAGCGACTTTTGTTTTTAATTTTCTTTTTAATTAGTATTAGGCTGTGTTTAATTTTTAACTGATACTTAGTAATAACAACATTGTAAATATTTGCTCTTAACCGATGTTGGGTGACAGTCTTTTACTCTTTTACTCTTCTTGATGCTTAAGAAACAGAAGAGCAGATTAGTCACTGACAGTTGACAACATGCGTTTATGGTATATACTGAAGAGATACTGTATTAAACATAATACAGAAATAACACAGCAATATTGTATTTAACAAACCAATCAATATTTTTTTTTAAATCATGTGAAAACTATGAAATATATACAAAAAATATACATGCGAAATATTGCAAACGCAACTGACCTTCATACAAGTTGAACTTCACGCATCTTTGATGGAATCACGTCCTCATGTTCTGATATCACAGATCTCCACAACCTATCAAGGTAAGACCTTGGAAACCTCCAGTGTACCAGAGTATGTTGATTTACCCTTATTAGCTGATGATTCTGATTGTGTTCAAGATGGACACATTTCTAACATCGCTCTCCTCTGAGAAAACCAAGCGGTCAGGTGTTTTCAATCTCATCTAAAATGAGCAGTGTAGGGGTAACGCAAGTAACATGCATAACGTGATCAGATAATTTTTTGATGTTACGAGTAAAATAAGGCATTACAAGTAACATACATTATGTAATCAGATTACTTTTCCAATCTAACAAGAAAAGTAATGCATTAAAAGTAACATCCATTACTTAATTTTTTGATCTAACAAGTAACAAGCATTACATAATCAGAATACTTTTTTAAAGTAATGAATTACAAGTCACATACAGCACTTAATCAATCAAAATTACTTTTTTATGTTAATGAATTTTACATTCTAATAACACAAATACATTTATTTACATTTAAAAAAGTTACTGCAGCTAAAGTATTTTCAAAATCAACAGTAACAGTAATATTATTGTAGCTGAAATATAGCTATTGATGCATGATGTCCACTATTGAGGACAGATAAATAATCAGAATTTTCTCTTAATCTAAAATTAATACTTGGGAAATTTTACTGTGATATGACTCATTAGATATTGCTTGATGCTAAGACAATTTTTACCTGCAAGAGTCTCTGAGGATAGAGGAAATTGATGGATATTCTGGAGCAACTTTGCATTTTTGACTGGCCACCGACATTCAACGGCTTGGTGGCAGTGCATAGGATGATGCACTTGGGTTCAATATAGAGGTTGATGCCAAACCACGCCATAAAACCCATGCTTATGCATGAAAATGCTTTTTGAATAGCTGTCCACTGTAGTGACATAAATGCATGAAAGGGTTAAGAGGAACCCTAGAGTTAATATAATTTAACACCTTCTCTCTCTCTACTTCAGTCTCAGGCCACAGATAGCTTCTCTTTTGCTGACAATTTTTCTAAACAATTCTCGTTACAAATTTAGCAAGACGAAGATTAGTTATAGAAATATGTGTGATTAAATAAATGTTTAATTGATTGAAGGCCGTAGTAATTATACTTTAATATTTAAAGGGTGCTTCTCATTTCTTATTTGTGCATCCTCGTTTCCTTTCCTCGTGTCTCAGTTCCACCCGCTTAGAATGCGAGGGAAGGATACACCTGTGTGTCCTCCTCATTCCTCGCCTCCTCGTGGTGCAATTAGAGAATTAAGATGTCCTTCAAGATGGCTGAGTTCGATCGGCTTCTGCGTCACAGGCTGGAGGAGTAGGAGGTAGGAGTGAGGAAATGAGGAGGCATCAATTTGAGTAATGAGAAGAAGCACATAAAGACTCCAAAAGCAGGAACTGAACTGTCGCCCCTCCTCTGACGATAGTGTTGTTATAAAGCAGCTTGAGGAAATTCTCTCACAGAAACAATCACTTTCCCCTCAGACACCTGCTGTGCTGTACAACTTGAGGTACGTTCTTACAATTTCAGATGCTCAAATTTGAACATTATTTACAATAATCTAGATTCAAGAATAAATATATTATAAGAAAGTGCTTATTAAATATTTCATATTCTTTCCACAAACTTTTTTTTTTCCTGCAAGGGATTCATAATGGTTATAAATATAAACATACCAAACAGAAATATGTTGAACCTCAACTGGTAGAACTGAGTGGCAAAGTTTTGATTCAAATGTAAAACTTACAATCACAATTAGTCACTTCAGATAAAAGCATCTTCCCAATCGATACATATAGATGTGCTGTCTATATTTGAAATCGCTACTCAAAATACTGTAAAATATTGTGGTGCCTGTAACAATCTGAGAGATGAAGGCTTCTATTTCACTGAGAAAACTGGAGCACCATCAAGAGCTCAGAATACAGATTACTGTTATATCGTCAGAAAGTGAAGATATCAAACCCCTGTCATGCATGTCTATGTTAAAGGCAGTGTTAAAGCCATTCATTTTTATATCTTTAGGATCAAAAAATAAATGACTACTAGAAAAAAGCACACAAAAATAATTCTTGGTAATTAAAAGAGATGTACTGATGAAATGCAGACCAAAACTAAATGAATAATTACAGTAGTCATAAACACACTGCTATATATATGTGTGTGTGTGTCTCTGAGCAGGGTCCTAAAATAAGAAAATGTATTTGGTCTTTGTATCAGTTCTCTATAATTTCAGGAAGTGACTTTTATGCAGTTGAAGAGGATCATGACTGACAATAGACTTGATTTATATCTACGGTGCCATTTGATATGATCTTCTGGTAAAGCCAATAATATGATGAATGCAGAAATAATATAGGGTCATGGGTTACATTTATAGGGAACACACATACTGATAAATGTACAGTGTCAGTTCAAATCATCTGAAGTGGCATTTGGATGCAGATAAAATAAAATAAAAATGGCATGTGTCTGAGAATTAACACCAAAATTCGAACTAAATGTACAATCAGTAATTCCAATGATACATTGATGTTCCAAATGTGGTACATTTGAATTAATTGCCGTGTAAATACCTGTCAAATTAGTGAACAGAAGTTCACAGCTTAATATATTTTGTCTTCCACAGCAGGAGTTGAAGGATGCAGCTGCTCATTTATTTCCTGATGATATTAACACACACACATGCAGATTATCCTGCACTAAAATCTCTTCTGTCAGAGAAGGGTCTCGAAGGCGGTAAGTTCTTCACTGCTTTGATCTGAAATGACATCTAACAACGTTCTTGTAAGAGTTTCAGTTTGACACGACAGCTGCCTGTTCATCAGGGAAATACTCTGTGATTGTTTCTCTTTTGTAGTCGAACAAAGTTCTCTGCTGCTCGATGTATCGCAGGAAATTGACTGTTTCCAACATTGTTTCTCTATGCACTGATTCCTTTCATATACTGTATGTTTTCCCTCCAAAAGGTTGTTTTAGTGAAAAGACTTTATTTCATGTCACCAACACAGAATGACATCCATGAATGTTATTCATAAATATTACTAGGCAACCAGTTGTAGGAACGCCCACTAGCGACCTTAACACCAGCCACCGGTGACGTGCAGTGACAAAGTCATCGGCGTTGTGAACTGGGCTTAAGAATACTTGATATAGCATTAGATGTGACCATCTAGAGTTTGAATTGAGTTCAGGAACTTTACTGAACAAGAGAAACTTAGGAAAAAAAAAAAAAAAAAGAACAGAGGCCGAGCAGCAGACGCCATTCCCTCTCTTCCTTGTCTCTCGTGCTGCTGCTCATGGGAAATGTAGTTTTTTGAACATCTTATGAAGGTTAAAAAATCCATGAAACATTAAAGTAATCATAATCAATATAACTTTATATTTATCATTATTCAATGTCAATCAACTTGATGAATATTTTTTGAATTGCATTAAATTCTGTTTATTAGCAGACTGTGTATAATATAAACCTTCAAATATTTCATAATGTTTTAATTATTTTGTTTGAGTACTTAGAGTAACTTCTGAAAGGCTTTATATTGTTACAAAAGTCAGTAGTGTGTGTAATTGAACAATAATGGAAAAATAGACTTTTGACAGCTCTAGTGCTTCTGTGAAAACTACAGATCGTACTTTGTTATACATCGTGCAGTCAGGGAAATACAGAGACGCAGGAGAACATTCAAACTATGACTTTTAATGGAAACCAAGGAACGGAACACAGAACACGTCTTTACAATAACGAGAACGGACCAGGACTGAGGGAAAACACAGGGAATATATACAGGTGCAAACACAGGGAAAAACGAGGTAATGACAAGACACAGCTGAAGGGAATGAACTAATGATGAATGAAGAGTGGTGGGAAAAAAACAAAACAAAGAACATGTGTGGAACAATGAAAACAAAACAGAGTCCAGGAAGACATACATGTAACATTACCTCCCCCTCCTGGAAGGCGCAACCTCGCGCCAAAAAGAGTTTAAACAGGGAGGGGGGCGGGCACCCTGGAGTCCAGGGCGGCGGCCAGGGTGGAGTCAAGGGTGGCGGACATGGCGGAGTCATAGGCGATGGCCAGAGTGGAGTCCAGGGCGGAGTCATAGCCGGCGGCCAGAGTGGAGTCCATGGAGTTGTCACGGGGAACATGACCCCCGTGGCCCCTGTCCCCATACCCCAAGTGGACATATGTCCCCATTAGTGAGGGTGAGCTGGAGAGGCGACATGCTTCCGGGTAGGGACTGAGCGATAAATTGAATCTTCCTCTTTTAAATCCACAATGAAATCGGAGTTCTCTATGGCAAGGACATAATTTATAAAGTCCACTATGGACAAATTACAATCGAAACTGAATGAAATAATTTATCGTCCAGTCCCATCTGGAAGCATGCATTAATCATCGGATCTCTCCAACTCACCCGATGAGAAAGTTCCAGAAACTCTTCCACATACTGCCGTCCATTCTGGACGTAATGTATAAAAGGATGTATAAAAGCCGATCCTCTGCCTCAGCCTGCATCTTTTGGTATAGGTCCGTTCTTCTGTTATATATCATGCAGTCAGGGAAATACAGAGATGCAGGAGAACATTCAAACTATGTCTTTTAATGGAAACCAAGGAAAGAAACACAGAACCCGTCTTTACAATAACGAGAACGGACCAGGACTGAGGGAAAACACAGGGAATAAATACAGGTGCAAACACAGGGGAAAACGAGGTAATGACAAGACACAGCTGAAGGGAATGAACTAATGATGAATGAAGAGTGGCGGGAAAAAACCAAAACAAAGAACACGTGTGGAACAATGAAAATAAAACAGAGTCCAGGAAGACATACATGTAACAACTTCTACATCCATGATCACGGACAGTTGGTTTGACCAGCCGCGTTATGGGTGTTGAAGTTTTGACAGAAGGCCCTTCTTAAAAAGAAAAATATCCCCTTTTTTCTGTTTTCTCTAGTCATGAAACAGATTTTAAAAATAAATAAAATCACCTTTTATTTGCATACACAGCAAAGTGTTATTAAAAACACGCATTGTCAGCAATAAATTAACCCTTTAAAATTCATTAAATCTTGTATATTTTAATACTGATGATGCTAAAGAGGTGATATGTGCTGTTGTATCTGTTTCTGTGTGTTCAGTGTCTCAGATGATGTCTGTCAGGATACAAAGCAAAATGAAGAGTACTGAACTCCCAGAGGTCCGTGGTGGGGTGGACATCGGGATCGGCACAGTAAACTATGTCCTATCAAAGTCAGTACAATGACGAACAAACCAAACGAACTAATTAAAATGTTATTAGAGAATTGTCATAGATACTAAATGCATTTATTCAAGTACAAATACATGGAATTCAATCAGTATTCCTATATGCATCACATGTAATAAACTGTTATTTTAGCTTACTAAAAATGACTGCACTAACATGAATATATTCCATAAATGGTGAACAGATGTGTTTTTGTCTTTCCAGCATGCAGCTTGTGCAGTGCAGCATGCAAAAGCCATCAGTGGAGTTTGTACAGGGAACAGGTGTATCTGTGGAAGTCAGTCAACTCACAGTAGGCGTCACAGGCAGCTGGGCAACACAGTTTGGCATCATGTAAGTTCACTCCTGAATCTACAAACAATTGCTGTACATCTTTGCCATACAATATATGGCATTTTTTAGAAACAGAAATAAATAACAATGTTATAAGAAATGCTTTATATTCAATACATTAGTTGTGATAATGTTCAATACATTATCAAACAAGGAATCAAGGTAAATGACAAGTTCTGTCATGAAACTTTTAGTAATGCAAACTGCTGACAATTATATCGTTTGGTGCATGGCACTGATTGGTTCCAGTTGCATTTGCAGCCAATAAGCTTGCTGCTCAACATTTTCATTGTTGGTAAGTTTTTGCTGTAGTAGTTTGCAGAATTCTTTAAAAGTTCCTCTGAAACCCACCACCTTCCTCAGCTCCACCTGTATAGATTTGCTTTAGGGAATTTCATATGGTACTCGTGCAGCAGCAGTATGTCTTACATACTCACAGCAGTATATCTGTATCTGTGTATGTATTGGCAGTAGCAAGTCTCTGTATTTGCTCTGCAGCAACAGCAATAATCAACAGAAGCAGCAATTCTGCCAAAACCAAATACATTACCATTGTTATATCCCTTTTTCTGACAAAATTGTGTTGCAGTGTTATGAAGGATTAATGTTCTGTACTTCCTTAAGTAGTAAAGATTTTAAAGAATTATTTTGTTTCTAATTTAGAACTTTAACAATAGTGAACAGCATATTCTCAGTTCTAATTGGTTGGGTTTGGGGGAAACATTTGGATATGTGAGTGGATGTGCATATGCAGTGCCTCAGGATTGAGGTTCATAAAACAATTACTTCTCCAGAGTGTATGTACTTGATGTAATTTGGTTGGCATTCTTAGAATGCCCTGTTGTCATTTTTCTCTTAAACATTTTTCTGAGAGACGCTTGGTTCCTTAGGCAGTAATTAAGAAGCTTAAATAAAGAATTTTACCACCATTCGGGATAATCAGGATCCAAGCTCAAATCTAAAAGCGACAGCATTTATTTGTTTTGGTGGCAAACTTCAACTTTCTTGATTGCAAAGATTTGAAGTGTTTCTTAATTTATAGTGAGTCATACATCTAAAAATGACAAAATTTGGCAACTTTCTTCAGTTTGTTCTTCTGTGTGACAAAAAAAAATTTGAAACCATTCACATTATTGTCTCACATTATTGTTTCAGTGGTTTCGTTTTGAATCGGTGAGTGGCCTAGAAACAATTTTGTTAAATTTTATGACAACTGGGTGTCATTTGCCCCAAGCTTTTCAGGGTCCTTCAGGGCATGGTGGCGATGACACTTACCAAGTTTTGTAGCAATATGTCATTATGTTAGCAAAAATGAAAATGATCATCAGGCAAAACAGCCAACATTAGATCACCACTTGGTCTTCTAGCAAGACAGCAAACCAAAGCACACATCCAAGTTGGTCCAAATGTTTTTGAGGGACAATCGAGGTCCTGGAGTGGCCCTCTGAAAGCCCACATCAAAATCTTATTAAGAATCTGTGGTGGGAGCTCAAGCTTAACGTCCATGCTCGAAAATCATGTAATTTGGAGGAGCTCAAGCATTTGCCAAAGATCCCTCAAGATAGTGTTACAATGCATTAAAAAAGACATTTGTCATATGAAGAAGTTGATTGTTTATAAGATATGTAATAATCTTTTGTTCTATGATTACAGCCATGATCGGGGCTCATTTCACCTGGCTGTGAACATTATTAAAATCTACACCCTCCTGCAGTTAGGAGATGATGCTGACCGTCTCTCCATCACCATGGTTTCTTGTAGTACTAACATAGGAGGTGTGGACATTCAGTTACAAGGAGGTGCTAGGTAAGACCAGTATTAACAAAAAAGTAAACTGAGATGTGAAATGTTACCTGAAGATAACACACAACAATTGTGGATATCTCTAATGACTACCACTAATGGAGCTTCTAATGATAGTTAAAGTGATACATTTTTGGCTCTTAAAATGAAAAATAGAATGAACAAAAAGAATGTTCTAAAGGTACACTATACAGAAAGGCAGACTGTCCCAATCAACTTCAAGAAGTAAGAACGTCTCAGGTTACATATGTAACCATGGTTCCCTGAGAACAGGGACTGAGACACCTACGTCGAAATGCAATGGGGAATACCTCCGCATGAACTGGTGTCTGAAATGCTATCAAATCACGACAAACGTATTGGCTATGACTTTACTACTAGTGCGACCCGAATGCATATAAGGGGCACCTAAAGAAAAAGTCATCCACTTATCGTCTGAAGGGACTGTTCAGCAGGTGGCCCGAGGGATGGCAAGGAGACGCAGTGTCTCATTCCCTGTCCTCAGGGAACTATGGTTATATGTGTAACCTGAGACATTCCCTTTCAAAAACATTTTCCCTTTTCCCTGTGTCAAAACGCTATGGGGAACGAAATACCCGTGCCGCCATGCTGAGGGAAGTGCATGCCAATGAATGGCTTTGACAAATGTCAGAAAAAGCTATTTCAACTGAAATGCCAGAAGCACTCCTCCTCCGGGTCACGAATAGTCTGTCAGTGACAGCATTCCCTATGGCCACCACCCAAGCTATAAGCCTCAAGAGGCCTCCAAATATCTAGAGGCCTACCAAGGCTGCTCAAAAGCTTGGAACCAAAAACTTAAAAAAGAAGGGGTTCCTTTAAGGGAACGTGGCCTTAATAAAAGGAGTACCTCCAGGTTCGACAGGAGCTGATCTACCAAGGGACCAACCAAGGTTCTTACTAAAAGAATCACTTCAACCTTTCAGACCAACTCAGGGAGTGAGGTTTTTTATAGGATGATCCACTCAAGAGGGGAATACCTACAGCCTAAAATACTCTCCAGGCAGGTCTTATGAGAGTCCTTCAACCTTCCAACCAGACCTCAGGAGTGCTGTACTCTAGAGAGCGAACCTCAATGCTAGGGGGGTACAAACTAGACTCAACCGAGATGAGTATTGAAATACTTGTTTGCATTGCCAGCAGTGTACTCAGCATTTTCCTTTTTACACTTAAAACAAGGGGAGTACAAATCTATGCAACCAGGCTGACGAGGAGGCCTCAATCAAGGCTTACTACTCTAGAAAAACACGGCAACAGTCATGTGTGTTAACAAGTATCAAATATCTATGGCACGGATGTGCACACCGTTTGAAATGTCTGCTTAAGCAATCCTTTGTTTTTTTTCTTACCTAGAACAGCGCTTCAAACAAAATAGTCCCTGAGGATGAAAAGTGGATGACTTGTTCTCTGGGCGCCCCTTATGTGCGTTCAGGTCGCACTGGTAGTGACGTCATAGGTTGTCGCTGGCCAATTTGTTTGCCATGATTTGATAGCGTTTCAGACACCGGTTCACGTGAAGGTGTTCCCCATAGCGTTTCAACAGAGTGTGAGTTCCCTTTCAAAGGGAACAATCATTTATGCTTTTTTATGTTTTGCTGCAGCTTTTTTTTCAAGCCATTTGTAAGTGCTTTCAGGAGAAAAATATCAGACGAGATACATGAGCGGGTATGTCATTTTTTCAAAACACGTTAACCAAATGAACCAACACCATTATCTGCTGCTTGTGATATTTCTCATTATGCCTTGTACTGTCCTTTTTTATTGTTATTATCTTAGATTTGCCCAGTAGTTCAACAAGCAATCAATGAACTGGAGAGAAATCTACAGGAAATGCCTGGTACTTACACAAAAATTTCACCAAATGATATATTATTTATAGATCAGTTGATAAAAGAAGACACATTATAGATAAAGAAAATGATTTTAGGACCAATAATAATTTTTGCATTGTGGCATTATTTTCATAAACATTAAGGCAAATGTGATTAATATGATTAATAATCATAATAATAAGCCTAATTGAACATTTTTGTGAGACTAGCCCTACTGTTTATCGGTATTATTTAGCTATTGCTACTAAATTACATTAATGTTGTTAACGTCATTGTAAATGCAAAATCTTTGGAAAACTACTTAATGACTTCATTAGATGACCACAGCAATCATGCTCAAATCATTTGTTTCTAGTTAACGTGCCTGTGGGTCAGTATATATATCTGAGCATCCCTCTCACATCCTCCCCGGATGTGACAGACCAAAGCTTTGAATTAGATATTAAGGTAAGGATTTTTTATTCAACACCTATTATAATGATTAAAGCCAGGCATACGCTGTGCGATTTCAGCAAAGTTTCTTTTAAATACCAGCTATAAATGTACAAGTAAATCACATGCGATGTGAAGCCAAAGCTAATGATCTATACAGTCCAATCATCGATCTGCAATTTGGTTTATAGCCATTTCATGTCGCCATGGTTTAATTTCTGTTTTCGGACTGGCACAGTGAGGGAAAAACACTGCGTTTAGGGTAGTCGGTTCGAAGTTCCACTTCAGCTGTGCGACACCCTCATGAGCAGCGTTCGAGATGACTCATTACAAGTAACTTGAGTTACATATTCAGATTACTTTTTCAAGTAACTAGTAAAGTAATGCATTACTTCTTTAAATTTACAATAAAATGTCTAAGTGTCAAATTAGTAACGCAAGTTTCTTTTTCACATTTATTGACTGACTGCTCTCCTGTCCCCATGTTGAAATTAAGAGGTATTGTGTGCGGTAAGTTACCATGACGGTTATTGTAGTTCTAGACTAAATTTAAACATGCATTTACTCATCGCACTTGCACGAAAACATTCGGTATTCCTCATAACGAATAAAAATGTAATCTCAGAATTTTATGCCAACCTGTAATCTAATTCAGCTATACTTATGAGAAAAAATTACTTTAGATTAGATTTAGAAATAAGAGTATTGAACTTCCTTCTCCTGTATCCTATTCTTCTTCAATCCTGAACGTCGGCACAGCTGAAAGGTTTGTTTGAGTAGCGCCCTCTACTGTATAGGCGTAAATATGCATTTCCTTCAGCCTGAGGCTTATTCATTTCACTTTTTGTGTGAAAGGGCCTTAACATATGCCAAAAATAAAAACTTCTTGTTATTAAAAAACAAAGAAGTCAGCCCAGCCCAGGTGAGGAAAAGTAACGCAAAATTAATGTAACGCATTACTTTTCATAAAAAGTAAATAAATAATGCAATTAGTTACTTTTTTAGGGAGTAACACGATATTGGGGAAAGTTACTTATAAACGTAACTTTCCCAACACTGCTCACGAGAGGCGATCAATTTCTAACATGTCAGAAATTCATCCGACCATCCAATTGCCGGTTGAGAGAGACTCTCGTTGCCCCCTGTACACTGTGCGACAAACGATGCATGACAAAGCTAAAATTTGTCCTGACTCAAAAAAAAGTGCTGTATGACTCAGAAATCGGTTCAGATTGGGATAGAATTTGCACAGTGTATGCATGGCTAAACATTTTATTGCCATTAATCAATTTCATACAGTTACGACAGGGGTGTCCAATCCCGCTTCACTTTCCAGCAGAGTTTAGCTTCAGCCCTAATTAAAACCTGAACCAGGTAATCAAGGTCTTCAGGATGACTAGAAATTGGCGGAAATTGACCCTCAGGGAGCAGGATTGGACATCTCTGAGTTACAACTATTATTGGTTTTCTCTTTCTGAATATATTTAGAATTTGAGTAGTGTTACAAATTTTATTTATTTACTTTGCAATTTTTACTGTAACCTGCCAGTGATGTTTGGTTGTTGTCTCTGTGACAGGGTGAGTTTTACAGCAAGAGTTCTCCGTCTGAACCACCTTTCTCTGCAAGCGTGTTTGACGTGCAGTACGCTGAAAACTCCATGCTTTCACTGGCTGCCTCTGAGTTCTTAGTAAATTCAGCAGCTTATGCGTTCCTCAGGTCTGAGGTTCTCCAAATCAACATCAGAGATGACATGGTGAGGAAATACAAATGAGCTCTCATTAAAAAAATATAAATAAAAATAAAATGACCATATCCAATGAAACTATACATCATTTGTGTCAGAAGAGTTGTGTATCCTACACTCATTATGGACATACAGGGACTCATACCCTCTCATAGAGGTAAAATACACATTTAGATAATCAAGTCATTGATATCTCATTCAATGTGTCAATCATAGATACCAAAGAGTTCTCCGATCCATCTGAACACCAGCCAGTTTGGAGTCTTCATTCCACAGGTCAGTATGTACAGGTTGTGACTTTTTAACGAAAAAAAGAAAAAAATTAATTAATAATATATTTTGTTTAATACCAACCAATAAATAACTAGAAAATATGACTATGTTTGCATACTGACATAAAACCATTCACGAATCTCATGTCTTTACATCTAAATTGTGTCTGCTCCATGTTTTATAGAGTTTAAGTAAAATCAAGTTGTTACCCAGATGAATAATATGCTTTTTTGTCCAGCTACGCACATTATATCCCAACATGGAGATGCAGGTGCTGTTATACGCCAGTGAGACGCCACTATTCTCCTTCAGTTCAGGAGCGATAGACGTTCATGTTCCGGCTGCAGCAAAGTTCTCCGCTGTTAAACCTGATGGTACACTGGTGCCTCTCTTTACACTGGATGTGGTGAGTTTTGTGTTCAGATACACTAATGATGCGCAAAAACATTGTAAAAAAAACTACAAACTAACAAGGTAAGAGGAACTCTCACACAGTACAGGGTAATATCACAACTGTACAAAAGCTAGTTGGCAAGACCTGCTGTAAAGAAACTACAAACAGTTACAAAATCATGTGGTCGCAGATTTGATCAACAATAATGATTTTTGAAAAGGAAACAGCAATTTAGGTTAGAATTAACTTCAGTGTTCCTCTCTCTCTCCTCCTGCAGGACTGCGACTTCAGTGGAAAAGCTCTGATTGACAATAATCACCTGACTGGAGCTTTTGATATGAAAAAGTGAGTTTCATTGATATTTGTTCAGTTAAAGTCGCAGTCAAATGAGCTCCATGTCTAGTTGTGTTTTCAGAGGAGGAAGTCAAAAAAATCGATGAGCTTTGGCAGCTTTCTTTCAGTAAAAGCTCATTACAGTATGGTTTTATAGTACAATGACCTCTTAAATGTCAAAAGATCAAAGTAAAGTTGTATTTCTTAATTTTCTTTCTTAATTTCTTTCTGCATGAAGTTTAACGCTGACTCTCGGATCATCTGAGATCGGTGATTTCAAGGTGAGATCAGACCGTGATGATTGATGTTCACTTTGGTGGATCAACATTATAAGATGTTTTCTTTGTGTAATCTTTCAATGTACAGACTGACTCAATCAAGCAAATGTTAGTGCTGGCAGTGAAGATGTTTGTACTTCCAAAACTAAATGGTAAAATTGTTTTAATTACACTGCATTTACTAACTTTTTCCATTATTTAAAATATTCATAACCTTGGAATTGTTTTTCAACCAAGTAAAGCAACATTTGAAAACTGTAGAGACTTTGCTAAACTTGCTGTCTGATGATTATCTGTTATTCTACTTTGCATTTTAGCGGCCCTGAAGCCTGGCTTTCTGTTGCCCACACTGCAGGGCTTCAGTTTGATCAATTCTCAGTTGCTTATAAAAAATGTGAGTACTATTAATGAATGTTAGTGTTCTGGAGGGTTTGGATTTTCTTTGATATTGCAAAATTGTTGGAAAACACAACGGTACAGTCTGAATTTGTTTGACTTTTTTCAGGGCTTTGTGGTTGTTTTCACTGATGTCCAGGACTCCCTGACAGGACTCTAAGATCCAAACATGAACTGCACAAAATAACCAACAATTGTATAATTGCTGAATTGTTTTCTGTGGAAGAATTTGAAATCTCAATAAGTACAAGTTGACCAAATTTGAACATGCTATTTCTCCACATACTATTATGTGACTGTAAGAAGTTTTTCCACTCATCCACACAAAATACAGTGCAAAAAAAAGGCTTGTATGAAAGGCTGCATGATGTCTTTCAGCTATGAACTAGAGTGTGTGAAAGCTAATTTAATAAAATGTAAAACTGTGATCAATTCAACTCTCATTTTATTTCGCTACATCATTAAAGATTTTTGAAGCCTTATGGGTTTGACCAAGGCTGATATATAGTGATCTAGAGCCCTGATGTGCCGGAGCTTCACAATAAATGAGTGTTAAATATGTTCATTATGTCCTCAGTTGTATATTGATGTAATGTTGTGCTGTTTTGTATTGTGCACATGTGTATGCCACAGGGGGGCACTAAAGTGTGAGCGGCGGAAGACGCGTTCGCATTATTTATGTTATGTTTGTCCCAGTTGATTCACGGTTGTCTCTTGCTAAAAGTTTGTCCGACCGTGAGAATGATGTGTCGGCAGCTAAATAAATAAATATGCCAAGAACGGCTAAAGATTCATCTTTATCGTCCACTCTTTTCCTCCGAATGCAACGCTAGCTGCAACAATATTGTAACACAACTCAACAGGTTATGGGCCCAGGAGTTGTTCAAAGGAAAAGTTTGTTGTTTTCCACCGTTTAGAAAGTTGCAACGGACCGCGTGCTAACATGGCGGAACAACGGAGGACGTACAGTTTACCTCGACTGACGTTCGATGGAGATGAGACTAAGTATGAGCTTTGGGAGACCAAAATGTTGGGACATTTTCATCTATCAGGGCTAAAGGACACGGTGCTAAAAGAACCGCAGTCGGAAGCTGAGATTGCAGCTGATGCAAAGAAAAATGCTGACGCATATGCTGAATTGATTTTACTGTTAGATGACAAAAGCCTCTCATTAGTTATGAGGGATACGCCAAACAACAGAAGAAAAGCTCTTGAAATATTAAGGGAGTATTATGCAGGGAGGGGAAAGCCCTGCATAATCAGCTTGTACACCACGTTAACATTGCTTCAAAAGGCAAACGATGAAAGTGTAATGGACTATATCATCAGAGCAGAGACCGCCATCACAGCTCTGCGTAACGCAGGTGAAATGTTAGGTGACGGACTGTTAGTGGCTATAGTCTTAAAGGGACTGCCTGAGAGTTTTAAGCCATTTGCAATACATGTGGCGCATACAGATGATAAAATCACGTTTGCGGAGTTTAAGACTAAACTACGTAGTTTTGAAGAAACAGAAAAGATAAAAGCAGCTGAATCGAGCGACAGTGTGATGAAGACTCAAGGGAAAACCGGACGGCGGCCCGCAAGGATGAGCGCACGTGGCTGGATCAAAGACGACACAGAGATGGTGTGCTTCAAGTGTGGTACCAAAGGCCATAGAGCTAAAGCATGTCGACAGAAAGCGTGGTGTAGTATCTGCAGAAACGACACACACAAAGACGCAACGTGTAAGCGTAAGGATAAAGACATTAAAGACAAAAAGGACGGTGCAAGTAAAGCCTCAGAAGATGTTGAAGACTACGTGTTCAAGATGAGAGACGGAGGAACCAGTGTCCAGCGGCAGCCGATATGCAGCATCCAGGAGAAAGGCCTAATGGTGGATACGGGGGCTACCTCTCATATCATCACGGACATAACCATGTTCAAGAGTTTCGACAGTGCGTTCAGGCCAGAAACGCACAGTGTTGAGCTGGCAGACGGCAATGGGATCGCTCAGCGGAGGGGAAATGCTGAGGTTTGCCTCATCGACAGCAAAGGACAGCAATGCAAGGCGGTGCTGAAAGACGCTTTGTTTGTACCGTCGTACCCCCAAAGCATCTTTTCAGTGAAGGCAGCAACCACAAGTGGGGCTACGGTTGTTTTTAAAGAAGACAAAGACACCCTGATAACCAGAGACGGTACCAGGTTTAACATACATGTATATGGCAAGTTGTATTTATTTATCCTTTATTTTACCAGGATAGTCCCATTGAGATACAAAATCTCTTCTTCCAGGGAGTCCTGGCCAAAATGGCAGCACAATAAGTTTCACAATAAGACAGATTAAAAACATAAAACAAGCATAATCATTTGCCCTACATCTAATGATTACCAATATGTAATTTACTCATAGCAGGTACATGTTTCCTTCACAGTTGACCATAAAAGGTTTTTAAAAAATTTTACAGAAGGGAGTGTTTCCAGCATAATAATACTCTGCATCTCATTCCATAATGAAGGAGCAAAAAAAGAGAAGGCAGTTTTGCCTAACTCAGAATGTACTCTTGGAACATGTAAAAGAAGTTTAGCAGAAGATCTAGTACGATAATTACAAGTATAAAAAGATAAAAGACTACAGATATAAGTATTTGCATACTGAAGCTGAATCTAAAGATAAGTGCAATGTATGTCACGACATACAAACGTGGCACGAGATTTTAGGCCACTGTAACTATGACGATGTTCTTAAGTTGCAGGATGTTGTTGAAGGTATGCAGATGAAGGGTAAAACAGGCAGACCCGAACAAGAGTGTGAGGTGTGTATTCAAGGAAAGTTTGCCCAAACCAGAAATAGAGACCCTGATACCAGAGCAAAGGCTCCCTTACAGATAGTACACACAGACCTTGCAGGTCCAGTAGCCACAGAGTCGATAGACGGTTCCAAATACGTGCAGTCATTCACTGACGATTACTCGAGCGCAGTGTTTGTATATTTCCTAAAGAGGAAAAGTGACACCGTACAGGCTACAGAAAAGTTCCTAGCAGATGTATCCCCTTACGGGAAAGTGAGGTGCATAAGATCGGACAATGGAACAGAGTTCACGTGCAGTGATTTTCAAGCACTGTTGAGGAAAAACAAAATTAGACACGAAACATCAGCTCCGTATTCCCCACACCAGAACGGAACTGCAGAGAGAGGTTGGCGTACTCTTTTTGAGATGGGTAGATGCATGATAGTTGAAAGTGCACTACCAAAGCAGCTATGGCACTACGCAGTACAAACAGCAGCAATGGTACGCAACAGGTGTTTTAACAGGCGTACAGGACAGACTCCTTATGAGTCGATGACAGACAAGAAGCCTAATGTGTCAAAAATGCAAAAGTTTGGATCTGTATGTTACACGTACAAACAGGACAAGGGAAAATTTGATCCCAGGTGTGACCAGGGTCGTTTTGTAGGTTACGACAAGAACAGCCCGGCGTATTTAGTGTATCATCCAGATACAAACAAAGTACAAAAACACAGGCTAGTGAAGTTTATGAGTAAGGCAGCTGTGGAAAAACAAACACAGACAGATGAGCCAGACCTAAGCGATAATTATGGTAGTGTGAAACCCAAGACTGGTGAGACCACACAGACTAGGAGTACAGAAAATGTTCCAGAGCCAAGTATACAGAGTGATAGTCTAGGTGAATTAACGAGGTTTAGTGACTACAATCAAACACAACAGAGTGTGACAAGTGGTGAACTTAGATGACTTCGTAACTGAAAACAACGATAGTGATGGGGTCAGTATTACGGTAGACTATTGCTGCAGAGCGGTGTGTGGCATTCCACAGACTTTTGAGGGAGCCATGAGGTCAACTAACTCAAAAGAATGGGTAAAAGCCATGGATGAGGAAATCCAGTCTCTAAATGAGAACAAAACGTTTACCCCGACGACACTGCCAATAGGCAAGAAAACAGTGGGGGGTAGATGGGTTTACTCTATCAAGACTGATGTAGATGGAAAAGATAAATACAAGGCGTGGTTTGTGGCCAAGGGTTACAACCAAAGAATGGGAATAGACTATGAGGAGACATTTTCACCCACAGCAGACTTGACGAGTGTAAGGGTGGTGCTACAGAAAGCAGCACAGGAAAATTTACTCCTGCATCAAATGGACGTAAAAACAGCGTACTTGCACGCTCCCATAGACTATGAGATCTACATCAATCCACCAGAGAGCTACCAAGAGAAAGAGGGTATAGTTTACAAGCTAGAGAAATCACTTTATGGCCTGAAACAATCCGGGCGAAACTGGAACAAGGTTTTGCATGATTGTCTAACTGAAAACGGATTCACACAGAATCCAGCCGACCACTGTGTTTATGCCAAAGAGTCAAAAGAAGGGAAAGTGATCAAAATTACATGGGTCGATGATTTGATTATTGCAGCAAGCAGTCTAGAGAGACTAAAAGAAGTGAAAGAGATGCTTGCAGAAAAGTTTAAAATGAAAGATCTGGGCGAACTCAAAAATTTTCTGGGTATCGATTTCAATCAGTCAGATGGGTGTGTAAAAATGACACAGGAAAAGTACACTAACAAGATACTACAGCATTTTAATATGCAAGACTGTAGGACCAGAGAAACACCCTGCGAGCAAAAGTTAGAGTATACTGAGAATGCAGTAAAGATGAAAGATGTCAGAATGTACAGAGAAGCTGTGGGAAGTCTTATATACCTGACTATTTGCACCAGACCAGATTTGAGTTTCGTAGTAAGCAGGTTATCACAGTATTTTGCTGAACCTACAGAGGAACAGTGGGTCACTGTGAAGCACATACTCAGATATCTCAAAGGTACAACTTATTCGGAAGCTCCTGCCAGTGATAATTGCTTCTGGTAAGTTCTATTTACAATGTCATGAGTGCATTTGTGATAATTAGGCATCCTAAAGTGTAGAATTTTCTCTCACCTGGAAAGTTGTCTACCAGATCTACTAAGTATCATTGGCTACCCAGTTGGGGGGATGCGGCTGATTACTCTCAAAAGATACATACATGTTTACGGTCAGGATTTAGTGAGTGGTTGTATGACTTTTGCATGTAACAGTCCTAACCCTTGTGCCTCTGACTGAAGCACACAGCTCAAATCACATTAGAGGCAGTAATGAATATATTATGTTATGCTTAATTCACTTAAAGAAAACAGAACTTCTCAAGTTGATTTTCCATTTGTTTGCCTCTCTCTGTGTCATAGGCAGAATCAAGCAAATAAGCAGGGGGAACTGGTGGAGATGGTCCAGGTGGGATTTTTTTTTCCTTTAATATTTTGATGTCCCCGTAGTAACACATTTAAACCAAATTTTGATCTCACAGTCATTGTAACATAATATCATGAATTCTGTGATATCAGGCTTTCAATCTAGAGCTCTGTCTTCAAAATTGTAGCTGTAAAAAAAAAAAAAACTAATTTAGTTAACAGTTTTTTTTTTTTTCTTTGGACGGGAAAGTGATGCACAGGGGTTCTTACAGTGCAACACAACACAAGTACAGTTAAATTCATACAGGTTACTCTTGTCAGCTATCAGAAAAATAAATCTAAATTAGCCTCCTTAGTCACTGGCTATAAAGTGTGAAGGTGCATCACTCATTCCCTTTTACCATGTCTCTGCTTTCCCTTTGTCTCTCTAACTCAGGGCACCATGGCAGATATTGCATCTGACAAGGAAGCACCGCTGCCTGAGTGAACCGGGGTCTTTCAATGAGAGCTATGGATGGAAACAGGCTCAAGGTAAAAATGACCAACTACAGGACTCTACTTGGGGCACATGGAACATCTGCAGAGCTCACTGTGAATTCTTTGAAATCCAAGTCTCCAGAGGAGGTCTACCCAGCAAAGAATTTGAAGAGACCTAGACGAGCTGAGGTCAACCATTTTCCACCCTTGCCAAGTGGTGAGACTCCAGAAAGCCTTTAACAAGAGAGGATTTCTCTTTTGACAGAACTACAGCAAAGAAACAACAGACAAGCAATAAAAGAAAAGATGGCCAAGACGTTTGGATACCGGAGAAATTGTGCGTAAGAAGCCGAGCATTGAAGACGTCTTTGAGAGATGGCCTGTAAGAGGTAGGTTTTTAGATACAAAGCACCTCAGATGCTTTATTAACCCGTTCGTTTACTCACTTAATTGTTGGCTTGTAGTGGATTTTCACAGGCATGGCGCTTTGTCTAAGACCAGTTAAATCCATGCAAGCAAATGTCTTAGCTTACAGTTTTAGACCCAACTGTTGATTCACTTACGAGTTGTTGTTTTTGTAGTAGGCGAAAATTTAGTAAGGTTGTGCAGGGGATTCCGTTTTGTGTTCACCAACTTAAAAACTTCTAAACTTATTTCTGTATGCTCTACTTTTTAGATCAATGCAGAGTTCATGCGAATTACAGCAGTTCCTTTGGAGACAAAGTTCTTGGCGCAGTTGGACAAGCACTCCACCAAACTGTTGGAGGTCATCAGGAGCATCAGGAGTTGTGAAAGAGAAGACCAGGTTTTAGAGGAGGTATCTATGAATAAGTTGTGTATCAGTGGGATCCATCGCTGAATAGTTTTTTTGTTTTGTGATGGTGTCTCTTAACAGCCTGAATGTCCTTTATCTTCACATGTAGATTGAGATTACCTCTGGACTGGATTACAGTAATGTTTTAAATACAATTATTCCTCAAGACCAAAGATTTTTAAGATATTTGGAAACTTCTCATTTACCATTAAGACCAAGCAACAAGACGCAATACAAGTTTTCCGCATGCCATTGTTTATTATATGGAATGCTAGCATAATATTGCAACATATGAAAGAGTCTGATTAAAAAAGGCTCATTGAAATATTAAAGATAAATATTAAATACTAATGCATTGTATGAATATTGACAATCTACCATTAATGGGGTCAATTAAACCTAAATAATTTCATCCAGCCTCTATCATTCATGTATGATTTCTTTTACATTGATGCTCTTTTTAGTCCATGCATTCTTCAGCTTCAAAATTCCTCATGGACAGATGTATTTGCACATCATATTGTTTAGTACTGCAGTTCAAAAGACTTTCTGATTGGTCCTTACAGCAGACACTCTTTTCATACAATATTTTCCTTCTGAGATGTTGATATTCATGACAGAAATGTCATGCAGTCATAAATGAAAGCTACTCGTCCTTTTTCTGGGTCATTTTGATCATGGTCTCAGGAGAGCGGTACAGGAAGATGAGCTTGTCAAACAGCTGCTCTTCCATCTCCATCTCTCCTGCCTCTCGCACAACAAAGATGTCGTTGCACAGTTTGAGCACGCGGTCCACACACGGCAGCTCCTCGTACATGATGGACCGAGAGATGCCCGTGAAGAACTCCCGCACAAACTTACCAATGACCAGCACCACGGACATGTACAGACCCACAATGCTGCAGCGTGAGAGAAGAGACACAAGAAGAAGATGGATAGATTACACATTCTAAATCCCCAGTTAATTCAAAAATTCATTTCATATTTTAAAAAACTGTATTAAGGTGTGTTTATGTGGAGCATTGTAATCGCTTTAAAAGTCAAATCTGAATGAAAATGCTCCATATAAACACCTCAATCGGAATAAAAATGCCCAAACCGAATGAAACTGTAATCGGTTTGAGAGGGGTGGAATTAACCTTTCTATAAACTGAACAAAATAAAAATTCTGCCATATAAATGTGTTAAATCGATTAACTTTGCGTCTGCGTCACATCAAGAGTTCAGGGGTCGTCCGAATGCACAATGGCGGCGACAAAATCAAACGAGTAAAACTGAAAACTTTATTAAATTTATTGAAGGAACTCAGTGTATCATTACTATGAATCTTCATCCACATGCTTCTGCTTGTCAGAGGAGGGAGGGGAAGAACTGAGATGCACAGTCACCAAAAAGGTCAGCTTTCTTCTTTTCCTCATACCTTACAGCAGTAATATGCTACAAATTCATGCTGTTGCTTGATTAAGAGCAACATTTTACATTAAAATAACACGCACCAGAAATAATGGAACTCCATGTTGACAGGTATAAAAAGCGGCAAACAGGACATAAGTTAAAGCGCGCCTGTCACAAAGTTAATTGGGTTGACAAAAAAGTGTACATGTAAACGTGGCTATTGTCTCTGCAGTTGTCATTTCTGCGTAAATTCATTTATGCCATTACTTAAATTTTAATTTAGCCACAAACACTCTTTTGACTTAAATACTGTTCATTTTATTCAAGTGTTAAATGACCTTCAGATGTGCATTACATGACACATTTATTAAGCGGATATTGAATGTGCCGATATTGGATGGGCTGACTTTATCATAGTGCGTCATCTCATGTGATTGCATACTGAAGATGTTCTCTGTATTTTCCATCTTTTTGATTGGTTGGTTATTTTCTTTTTAAAGCTGCATGTAACTAGCAAAGTTTCAAACCCTTGTTTAAACACAATGGTTGATTTAAGGATCAAGTTAATCAAAAAATTAAAATAGTGTCATTTACTCACCTTGATGTCACTCCAAACCAAATATGGTAAATGAAAGCTCATTATTTTCATTGTTGGGTGAACTACTCTATCTGTAACATTTTTGGTAGGTAAATATTATTGTAAAAATGGCTTAAACTCACCCATATCCGGCCAGAAAGCCCACACTGGATGGACTGACTTTATCATTGAACACCACCATCTCAATACTCTGGCATCTGCTGGCTGGAGGTTCAGGAAAACACTCTTCCACCACCCACCACTGCGGCCCCATCTCTGAGGAGCTCCCGTTACCTCGCTGCAGTTTGATGGACAGAGGACGGAAGAACCGTAGATGATGATCATCCGAGCCTTTGGGATACTCTGTGAATGATTAGGTTGAAGTCATGAAACGTCCTGCAGGTCTGATGTTCTAATGCCATTCATTTATATTTATTCCTTTAGCAGATGCTTTTATCCAACACAACTTACAAATGAGAACAACAATGAAGAGATTCATCGCAAGAAGGCAATAAACATGAGAAGCGATGACATCACATCCAAAAATACATATGTTTAGAGTTGATAACTCACCCACTTGAAGTCGATGTGCCACTTTAGCATTAGGTCCAGAAGCTCCTCTGATATACTTTGGCAGTAGTTTTTCCAGCAACCTGACGAGCATCAGAAAACGGATGAAATGAGTAGTGGCAAAAACGGCTGTAAAGCGAGTCCACATTCACATGTTTGAGGAACACGTACAGTGGACGGCTGTGTGTCCCTCTGAGCATAGACACCAGTTCATCTCTCAGTCCTCTGTCTTCATACTTCACGGTGTGTTCACCAGCCGCCTCCGCATTCATCACTAAAGACGCATTTCTGCTCAAACGTGCAAAAACACAATGACATCACACGCACCATTAAACATTTCTATGATTATGAGTTGAGACAGAAGACTACATGAGTACACTTTGTGCCGAAGAACCTTCATATACTCTGTCAGGATCTATGGGACAGACTGAACAGATCTTTGGTCACTAGTTTAAATAGTTTATTCTGACCTCTTTGATCCCTATCAAAATACAGCATAATCTGTGAAACTGTATTGGTCTACTCTACTTATTTCCCGAGTTCACATGTTCATGTGAACTATGAATGAAAGCAAAGGTAATCATGTTTGGCTTTGTTAATTTGTTCATCTATTTTGTAAGCATTTTAGGGATAATCTTAAAGGGTTAGTTCACCCAAAAATGAAATTTCTGCCATTAATAATCGTTCCACACGTGTAAGACGTGTAATTTGTGTTCCATTCATCTTTGGAACACAAATTAAGAAATTTTTTGATGAAATCTGAGAGGTTTTTTTATCCTCAGTAGAAAGCAACGAAATTAGTACATTCAGTGTCCAGAAACATAGTAAAAACGTTGTTAAAATAGTCAACATTGCTGCAGTGGGAATACTTTTTGTGCGCAAAATAAAAGAATAAAAATAACGGCTTTATTTAACAAATTCATCTCTCCCCTGTCATTCTGTCAGAAGCTGACGCAGGAGCCAATAATGAGCCAGCGTTCTGACGTAAACACAGAAGCACTGAACTGAGTTCACTGCGTCAACTGTGTATGAGAGAGACTCATTTGTTGAATAAAGGTTTTTTTTGTTTGTTTTAATGCACAAAAAGCTTCATGACATTAATATTGAACCACTGTAGTCACTATTTTAATGATATTTTACTACTTTTCTGGACCTTGGTAATTATGTTGCTCTCTATTGAAGATAAAAAAAACCTCTTGGATTTCATCAAGTTCTTCTGAAGATGAACGAAGGTTTTACGGGTGTAGAACGACATGAGGGTGAGGAATTAATGACATGAATGTCATTTTTGGAACAGTTTTAAACCTGTTCAACAAAGTAGTATTAGTTCCTGTCTCTGCCACTAGAGGTCATCCTGTAGATGTTTTACTTTCTGCTGAGTTTATTTTCCTTGTTTGGTGTTTTAAAGTGGTTGTTTCTTTGCTGAGTCTTTAGTTAAAAGCCTGAGATATTACCTTCAGGTGGATTTGGTAGTGAATTTTTGGTTTAATTCCTTCTGGATTTTACTTACTATTTGGATTTAGAATTTGCCTGTTCGATTTTGGTTTATATTTGGATTTTTAAGTTTGGCCATTCAAATGCCTCCAGTGCCATTGTATTTTCCATTTGCTGAAGCTCTTGAAATTTTGTTAAATATTTTTCTGTCACTTTGAACTTAATTAAAATTAGTTTTTTTTTTTTTTTTGGAGACTTTTTATCCTCTTATGCCATTGTGTGTTCTGCATTTCTCCTGTGGCTTGTTTATGAACACCTTCCTTTGGCAATGGAGACCTGAGTTTGAGCCTTACTTGTGACAATTTTAATGCATTATAGTCCCATTTCAACAAACAGGTCATAAGGATCATATCTTGAAAAAAATGCTTGTTTTTGCTGAAACAAAAGCCTTTGCCTGTATAATGTGTGCAGTTGTTGTGTTTGTGAGAGTATACCGCAGTAAAGTCCAGCGCAGTGTGATGTAGAAGTGTGTGGAGTTGCTGAGCTCATGGATCATGGCGTCTCGGCTGGCAGGACTGACGCTCCACAGCAGACTGGCGTCACTTTTGATCTTTGCCGTCACTATGTCCTCTGCCATATAGTTCACAATGAACTGCATTGCAGACTAATTGAGGCACATGGAGGACAGTTTGATCAGACCGACAACAGAAGGATGACAGTCTAGCTCTTTAAACTCAAGGTTCAAAGTGTGATAATAATTATGTGGGGAAAAATGAAATGTGTACCGGGTAAGTGGCGTAGTGATTGGTCATCCTCTGTAAGGCTGATTCAGAGTATATGATCAAATTGTTCTCCTGAGCACTCATGCTGAACAATGGCTGTTAACACACACACACAATAAGAAATGTGCCAAATTGTTGTTGCCACAATTTAGCAGTTTAGATGACTGTTGCATCTGCTTGAGAAATAGGGTCCTATTCAATGTGGATACATTTTACAGAACGTTTCGAAATCAACTACATCAATGAAATTCAATCTCCTCCTCATTACAGTGTCTAAAGCTAAATGTAACCAAAGTTGAAAGCACACAATTCTCTGTGAATCAATGGTGAGAATCGTGAGGCCTAACCCAGTCTATATTACACATGGAAATGAGGTGTTATAATGTTATGCCTGATCGGTGTAGACGGATAACAATGTTAATGTGTAAATTGCACACCTCGTATCCCAATATGCTCAGCTGGATGGACACATCTAAAGGTTGATTGGTTACTCCTGCTACAGATTTAACCAATGACATGAAGAGAAGAGGGAACCAGACGATGCAGATGAGAGCAAAAATGATGAAGCCGCCCATGGTGTATTTCACCACCTTCTTCTTCCTCTGTCCGCGTCGATGAGGGTATTTCTGTGGCCAGAAAACATTCAGAATACACCGGTGATCACTGACACACAAGTTAGAACCTTATATTATTATGTTTTTGCAATGTAAGTTTGGTAATTCACCAAGGATTGTGCGACAGAGACCTTTTCAAGTTTTCAAATGGTTTTTATTAGTATTTTATTTCTGTGAATTTGGTCAGATTGTGGTAGTAAAATCAAATGAACGCAGAAACATTCTAATATTACAGGTACTGAACGAGAAAAATGTATGAACTCATCTGAAACTGTGCTCAATTGACATTGAACCCAGATGCATCCATTTGGAAAGACAACAAAATTCTTTCGGATGGAAATTTTTCACCTTTTCTGCTTCCCTCCAGCACTTGAGGATAAAGATGTTGGCATAGATGTCCTCCACACAGATCCAGTTAGACAGGCTGAGAGTGGTGTCTGTCCACACCCAGTCCATCACGGCCCTCAACTCCGTCAGGAATGGAACCAACCGGAACCTGTGGGGGGAAAAAAGACGCACTAACACTGGTCGAAGATGACAACTACACAAATCATGAATGCATCATGCTTTTAAACAGATAATCTGAGCTATAGAAATTCTCCACACATCATTACAATTTTCAGGATTGCCATCCTTTTTGACCAACCAATGAATTTTTAGCATAAAAAAGATGCTCCGGTAGATTTTGATGTGTGTGAACATTTAAATACCTCAAAAACCTAAATTTTTATTTTATTTTTGCATTTTTTATTTTTGCAATTTAACATTCTTGACCTCGCAGTTTGTGTGATATGAATATCAAAATTGCAGTATTGTCTTGCTTCAGGAGTTCTATGGATATATAAATAAATAAATAGTTATTATTCATAAGTTAATATGAAGGTGGATATGAAGAACACTAATGCCTTCTATTTTTGCAAATAACCTTGGCATGATGTTTTACATCACGTAGGCATAACTTATCACTTATCTATTAATGATGGAACATTATTCTAAAGTGTTACCCTTTTCATAGTGTATGGCCCTTTGAAGTTTAATTCATTCGGTTGAGTATTCAGAAACGATGAACAAATCAGTCATTGTGAAGTGGGAAACTGATTTACCCCTGAAAGAGGAAGAGGTTGAAGTAATTGTGGTTCTTGGTTAGAAAATTTCCAAGAACACAGTTTGGGTAGCCACATTTGATCTGGTAGGCGGAGAGACCAAAATAAATGCACTTGACAAAGTACCACAGTTGAGCAACACGATTCCGGTTGAATCTCCTGAAATAAGAAACATGAACATGAGCAATTCTAACAGTTCATTTAAACTTATATTAAACCTTATGTAAAAGAGGAATACTACTGTCCAGTTGGTTATAGCTAGTGTTATCTCCCAAAATTATCCCTCCCCCCAAAAAAATTATTTCGTAATGATTTTCCTGTTTTGTTTTTTTTGACACTGTCAGTTTCTCACAAAATATAAGACATTAAAAACATAAAAAATAAAATAAGGTTTAACAATTTAACATTCCTCACCTCTCTGTGACACCAGGCAGTATGAAGAACATCCAGAAGTGAATCCCAAACACAAGCACTACCTGGAAAACACACTTCCCAAGGAGAGTTTTACGAAGATAGAGCGCTCGGTCCACAATCATGGTGCTGAACTGGATGAGAAGCATGACGAGGAAGGCCTCAGGAACCTGGTCTTCTGACAGTGACTCTGTGATATCAGCGGCCGCGCTGTGTTTCTGTAAGAGCCACAGCCACCAATTACATAATCGCTACTTGACCAATGAAGGTGTTTACCAGCCAGAGCCAACTTTTCCAGGTTCACTTTGGCAAGCTCTCGAAACTCTCAAACTCTCGAAACAAAGTCCAAACAAACGTTGTTTTTGGCCTGATTTTGTTCGAAATAACGTCGCACCAGTTTATTCTTCAATTTCGCTTGGGAAAATATACCAGAAATAGTAGTCCAAATATTGTGTTTTGACATATTCTTTTCAACATATTTGCTTTCTGCAATTCCTTAAAAATTCAACACTGCAGACTAAATTAAACTGAAGAGCAAAAGAATTATTGTAGGATTGTGAGAGCACTTCTAATACTTACTCCAAAAGCCCAATATCCAAATATAATGATGATGAAGTTGACCACATCTATCAGAAACATCAGCGCATACACATCACACACAGGGCTGTACTCGGGGTGAATGATGTCATAGAAGAATTGCCTTATGGGTAAGTATATGTGTAGAGCACTGAGAAGAAAAAAAAGTTTTAAATGAGCAGGATTATTATTAACGCATTATTTTAAAGCAGCATTCCACATACATCTTACTAGAAAGCTGTTATTTGGACATAAATCAGCCCAAACTAACAATAAGTGCGGATGATATGGTAATTGTGAAAGCAAAGTGATTGTTGAGCATGTGTGCTGTGACTGAGCAGCAGAAAGGAGACAGAGCTTGGCACTAGATATTCATTGCATTAGCTGGACAGAACACACAAAAATACTCAGTGACGTAGGCCAAAGTTATGATGTATATAAGTTGAAGTGACTCTACAGCCTCTGTCTTTCTTGCTTCATAAAGTTCATGTCAGGAAGTTATTTACTCACATGCCCAGTTCAGTTCATGACAGATGTCTCAGGAATGCTAAAATGCTTACTGTTCCCCCATTACTTTATTGTTAAAAATGTTGCACAGAATAGCCCTCAGTCAGGGTTACACCATATTTGATTTCTCACAGGAATGAAAACAAGGCCGAGAGGGATAGAAGACGTTCAGTGCGTTCAATAGATTACACTGTTGTTTAACAACATCCCAATTGACCCTTCGCTGGGAGTTTGATTGACAGGCGATCTAACCAATCATAACCCCGAATCCACCATTTTGTCCGTCAAAGCAGTCAGGGGAGTTAGTAGATTAACGTTGGTGAACTTGAACTTGAAAAATTGTGTGTCCTCACATCGTGTCTGTCCGTGCTTGAAACAACATTCCTTCTGATGTTCATTCATGTTTATTTGATGCTATAAATGAACTAGTATGAAGAGATGATCAGTTCACGAGGAGCTGCAGCGATCTGTCACCACACATTAAAGAGACACTATACGCTATTTATTGTTTAAACTTCTTTAATAAATTACAGAATTTGAAACTTTGTTTCATATCAGAAGTAACCTGCTTTGTCTTGTCTGTCGAGGTGTTGTCAATGTCCTCTTTGCTCCGGGATGTATTTTTCACTGCGTGAGAACATGATGTGTGGTGTGAGAGCGCATGGGTTGAGGACATAGCAACAGTAACTAAAGGGGGTGTGTTCTTTGCAAATGGTCAATTGTTCAGCTGACAAAATGTCTTTCTGAAAAAATAAAAACTTTCACTAGATAAAAACATAAAACACTTTTAAACATTGTGAGTTGTACATGATCTAGGACGTTTATACAGTGTGTTCCATTGTAAAGACTGTACGTCTATACCTCACAGCCTGGCATTGTGTACAACTAATGGATATTGTCAAACTGTAAAATGGTTGATTAAGTGTTAAGTTCTATCCTTTAATGTCTGCTGAGATGCATGTACCGTAGATGGAGGGTTATGTCTGACATTCTGGAGCCCGTCTTTAAGTCTGGCCCCTGGAGTCAACCCTCTTCCAGAGGTCTGTGAACCTGAAGCTGTACACACCAGGCCGGCCTCGACGGCTAAACTCTGCCTAGTTCTATCCTCATGGTGTGGAGATCGAGGAAATGATCTCATTGAGGTAAGTCAAGAGTATCGACTTCTCTTTGCTGTGTGATTATGTTCATCTGGCCGGAGGAGAACTGACTGAGCCTGGTTTCACCCAATTTTTATTTTTCCTAGTTTGAGTTTGGGTTCCTTGCCACTGTTGCCTCTGGCTTGCTCAGTTGTGGAGACTAAATATTCTGCAATATTATTGACTGAGAACTGAACTGATCCGGATGATGACATCACTATTGTTGATTAACTTTACTCAGTTCTTAAACCAAACCGAATCAACACTGAACTGACTTCAGGTGAATAATGACACTTGCTGTTTTTACAGCTAAATTTGATTCCATTTGCATCAATGATCATTATTTCCTGTTTATCACTGTAAAGCTGCTTAAAACAATCAGTATTGTATAAAGCGCTATATAAATAAAGGTGACTACACTAAGGAACATGGTCACATGTTTTGAAGCCATTTAGAATCAGGCACCAAAGTAACGCCCATAGGGAACTACGTAATATCCTCCTTATTAGCTCATGTTTGGGACCATCACATCATATTTTTCTTTCATCGCTACACACTTTCTTAGCCAAGTGTAATAATTCCCCTTTTGAGTGCTAACCGTAGTATTTAGGAAGAGTTTCCTCCTTCCACACAGGTTATCATTGGTGATTATATGCACAAATATGTGTGTTGTCTGTTTGATTCACAAGTTCAATATGGCCGGCAGCTTCAGAAGTCTAGCACATGTTGGTTAAGCAACGCATATTAACATTCTCTCTTCCCGTCCCCGGGTTCGGTATTGGACCTATGTGCAACACTGGAACCCCCTCTAAGGATTGAGGACGTCATTCATTTCTCACTTTGACACAAACAATGAGTTCTATTAATTGCAAACTTTGGTTCACAATTTTGCACAAGCACAATGTCAAAACATTAACTTTTCTACAAAGTTAGCATCACCGCCTCTCATTCCACTCTCATTGAGAGCCCACGTCACGCCCCTCTTCACCTCTTTGCACTGGCTACCTCTTGCTGCTCGCATCAAGTTCAAGGCGCTGATGCTTACAGATCCACCACAGGCTCTGCACCTTCCTACCTCCACACACTGCTACAACACTACGTCCCCACCAGAAGACTGCGATCACTAAAGGAACGAAGACTTGTGGTACCGTCACAGAGAGGCACAAAATCACTCTCCAGAACATTCTCCTTCACTGCTCCCTGCTGGTGGAATGATCTCCCTACTTTCATCAGGAACGCAGATTCCCTGGCAATATTCAAGAGACAGCTGAAAACTCATCTCTTCCGTGAACACTTAATCCCCTCATAAAAAAAAAAAAAACAAAACCCTATCCCTCCCTTTTTCCCTTCCTATTCTAGCTTTTGGTACTGAGCAATATATGAAACTTGTATTGTGAGCACTTACTGTGTCTATTTGCCAATTCATGAAGAATCGCTTGTTTGTTTTCCTCACTTGTAAGTCGCTTTGGATAAAAGCGTCTGCCAAATGACTAAATGTCATTCACAGGGATCTGCAGCTGAATTCCTCATAACTAACCTATTAGGCATTGCTCATGCCGGTCAGCAGGAATGGATCAGACACTAGTTATGAATGTAACTATGGTTCTGTGAATTCTGGAGTACTTTTTTTTATCACCCAGAATGCGAGAGAAAGTGAACAGAGGTGTCGCTATGTATATATTCATCATAATCATGGTCTGCGTCACGGAGTTGTCTTTGTATGATATTCCATGATTATATACATATTATTTTAATTGTTTTAAAATAAATATAATGACCAAAAATTAAGTTAATGTTTTTGATTATGTAAATCTTTCTCAAGTAATACATTTCCAAAGTATATAAAGATTGCTCATGCTACTCATCTCTTACAGCTCAATGACAGCAGCTTTGGCCTCCAACATTCGGTCATTCATATATTTCTTCATTCGCTCCTTCCTGCTTCGCGGCACATTCCTCTTGCGCTTCTTCTGTGATTGGTTTTTCCTGCTATGGTCCTCATCTGACGATATAATATTTTAAAAGATATGTAGATATATAAATACGTGCATTTGACATCATACAGCAGTAGACATGAACATAAAGAACAAAGTAGCCTGTGAAAAATATGTCATTGTGTATATGTATTTTTGTATGTATATACAGTGTGTTGTCTGTGTATTTCCATGTGGAGAAGTTACCCTGTCTCTCAGGGCTCTCTGCTCTCTGTCTCCGAAGGAAAGAGGTGTATGAAGCCCGAAGAGAAAAGAAGGGAATTCGTCTACTTGTGTTTTCTTCTCGTCGTCTTGATCCTCCAGTCATCTTGTTTTTCTCTGTTTTCCTCTTTAGCTTCTTAAAAAAGTCAGGCATCTCCACCTCCTTGTTATCCCACAAACCATGACACTGAAGGCGCAAAAACACACCAACATCTCACTGGCTTAGTTCTAAAACTTACTGATGCAAAGACTGTCTGCATCTTTTTAAAGAAATTTAAACAATAAATACCGTTTTGTATCTCTTTAATTTTCATATATTATCAACATTAAAAATGGTTGTGCTGCTTACTATTTTTGTTTATTTATTTATTTTGGAAACCAGCATTTATTTTAAATAGAAATCTTTACTGTCAACTATTTTGATTGATAAAACACATCCTTGCTAAATAAAAGCATTAAATTCTTTAGAAAAATAAATAAATCATCCAGACCATAAACTGGAATGTCTTATGTGGATTTCTGGGAAGGCGAAGTACCTTAAGGATGGAGCGATGGAAGAACAGAGCAATTAACTGGATGAGGTCTACCAGGACGTAGCCATCTTTCTTCTCAACTCCAACTATGTTTGGTACAGCAAACGCACGCTCCGCGTTAATGCCACGATATGCTGATGTAGTCCATGGGAAGAAGCCAAACTGAAAAAAGTACTTCACCACAACTGTGAGCTGAGAGGAGACATACGAAGAAAGGGGAAAAGATGGGAGGACAGTTTCAGGTTTATGTTCTCTGCTCCTGTGTTGCAGCTGGTGCCACCTGTAAAGCCTTTGTGTTTTTCTGTTTTGGTTTTGTCTTTCATTTAAAATCATAATTTACTGTCTGTATTTGTAAGTTGCCTCACTACTAGTAACAGACTTCCAAAGCACCATAACCTGACGTTTAATGATCACAACGAAGCAAATTCTGAAAGACTACAACAGTTCGCTAGAAATGTATGTTGAAAATGTCTCACAACCTCTGGGCCCCATTCTTCATACTGAGCCCTCTGAATAACACAATCAAGTGTTATTACTAGTGAGGATAAGATATTTAGAGCGTTATATATGCCAATGAAGGAGGTGTGTTTAATTTAAGGAAAGTTGCTGTAGCATAGCAATAGTGCGGCATATGATTTATAACTCAGACATTGAACTCATTACAATTTCTGTAGGTCCTTATTGTAATGTCTAGTTTTGGTTTTGTTCATGTTCATGTTTCATGTCCTGTTCATTGTTATTTTTCAATGTTCATGTTTCATGTCTAAGTCATTGTCATGTGTCATATTTGTTTATCCATGTGCTCCAGCTGTCATGTTATGTCATGTGATTCCCCTGTTTGTCATGTGATCCTGCCATGTGCTCCTTGTCATGTGATTAACCTGTTTCATGTCTTGTTCTGATTGGGTCACTGGGTTTAATCATTGTTCACAGGTGTTCCTTGTTTGTAATTAGTCAGTGTATATAAACCCTCATGTTTCCCTTGTTCCTTGTTGATGTTTGTGGATTATAGCCCTGTTACCACTTTGGTGAGTTCATGTTGTTCATATTTTGCCAAGCCAAGTAAAGACTCCATTTTGGATTTATGTTTGATGGACTTTAAATAAAAGTTGCACATGGGTTTTCAATCTGCAACTCGCCTTCAGTGGACTACTTACACTTATCTTCCTTGTGAGTTTCCTCCGCTGTTTAATTTTATGAAATGAATTGTATTGTATTGTATTGTATTGTATTGGAGAAATGAAATGAATTGAATTGTATTGTATTGGAGAAATGAAATGAATTGAATTGTATTGTATTGTATTGGAGAAATGAAATGAAATGAATTGAATTGTATTGTATTGTATTGGAGAAATGAAATGAATTGAATTGTATTGTATTGTATTGGAGAAATGAAATGAATTGAATTGTATTGTATTGTATTGGAGAAATGAAATGAATTGAATTGTATTGTATTGGAGAAATGAATTGTATTGTATTGTATTGGCAAAATGCATTATTGGATTGGATTGTATTGGAGAAATGAAATGAATTGAATTGTATTGTATTGGAGAAATGCATTATTGGATTGTATTGTATTGGAGAAATGAATTGAATTGTATTGTATTGGAGAAATGCATTATTAGATTGGGTTGTATTGGAGAAATGAAATGAAATGAATTGTATTGTATTGGAGAAATGTATTGTATTGTAGAGGAGAAATGTATTGTATTGTAGAGGAGAAATGTATTGTAGAGGAGAAATGAATTGTATTGTAATGTAGAGGAGAAATGAATTGGAGAATGTATTGTATTGGTGAATGTATTGTATTGTATTGGAGAAATGTATTGAAATGAATTGTATTGTATTGGAGAAATGTAATGTATTGTATTGTATTGGAGAAATGGATTGGATTGTATTGTATTGGAGAAATGTATTGGATTGTATTGGAGAAATGGATTGAAATGGATTGTATTGGATTGGAGAAATGTATTGTATTTTATTGTATTGTATTGGAGAAATGTATTGAATTGGATTGGAGAAATGTATTGTATTGAATTGGATTGGAGAAATGTATTGAAATGGATTGTATTGGAGAAATGTATTGAAATGGATTGTATTGGAGAAATGTATTGTATTGAATTGTATTGGAGAAATGTATTGTATTGAATTGTATTGGAGAAATGTATTGTATTGGATTGTATTGGAGAAATGTATTGTAGAATGGATTGTATTGTATTGGCGAAATGTATTGTAATGTATTGGATTGTATTGTATTGGAGAAATGTATTGAATTGTATTGGCGAAATGTATTGTAATGTATTGGATTGGATTGGATTGGATTGGATTGGAGAAATGTATTGAATTGGATTGGATTGGAGAAATGTATTGAATTGGATTGGATTGGAGAAATGTATTGAATTGGATTGGATTGGAGAAATGTATTGTATTTTAGAAATAAAATGTATTGTATGTACGTGAACTTCCAGTTGTCTGCTGCTTGTCTGCACTTGTGGGGTGCCCCAGGGCTCAATTCTAGGTCCAATTTTATTTTCCTTATTACGTCCAAGGATGTATGTGTTGTTTTTTTATATTATTATTATTATTTATATAAAGTGGATTACTTTTGGGAGAATGATGTGTTAATGTGAAAATGGAAACCGCATTATGATGAAAAGGGGTTGTATGAATCCTTTCAAATTGTGTTGCCCTCTAGTTATCGCATACCGGCTCTAAAATTAGCCCATGAAAATCCCATGGCAGATCATTTAGGAGTAACAAAAACCTTTTGCCGCATTTCAAAATATTTCTTTTGGCCTGGTCTTTGATCCTCTGTTGCCCCTTTGTGTCCTATACCTGTTATTGAGGAGCCCTTTGAGAGACTTATTGTTGATTTGTGTGGGTCCGCTGCCCAAGTCCAAGTCAGGACATCAATATGTACTAACAATTATGTGTGCGTCAACAAGATTCCCTGAAACAATTTCCTTGCGTTCGATAAAAGCCCAGACGGTGGTTCGAGACTTGGTTAAGTTTATTACTACATTTGGTTTACCGCGGGTAATACAAAGCGATCAAGGTACGAATTTTACCTCTAAAACTTTTACCCAAGTCTTAAAGGAATTGGGAATTGATCAGGTATCTAGTCTGTATCATGTGGAGTCACAGGGAGCCTTAGAGAGGTTCCATCAAACTCTTAAGACTATGATACATGCATACTGTTTGCAGACGGGTAAGGACTGGGTTGAGGGACTGTCTTTTCTGTTATTCGCGGCCAGAGAAGCCGTTCAAGAGTCTTTGGGGTTTAGTCCTGCTGAACTGGTGTTTGGACACACAGTAAGGGGACCATTAAAGCTGCTGTATGAACATTTGTTGGTGAAAACTCCATCTTCTGTCTCTCTTTTGGATTATGTGAGTTCTTTCAGAGAGAGACTTCATAAAGCGTGCTCTGTAACGAAGGACCATCTATCTACCGCACAGTCGAAAATGGAACAGAAGTTTGACAAAAAGAGTGTCAGGAGGAATTTGCAGGTCGGTGACTCTGTTCTTATGCTTTTGCCAGTGCCCGGTGCTGCTTTGCAAGCGAGGTTTTCAGGGCCATATGTCATAGAGCAAAAGCTCAATGAAACTGATTATGTAATTCAAACCCCTGATCGCCGACGCGAAACTAGAGTGTGCCACGTGAATATGCTTAAGGCGTACGTGGAGAGGGAGCCGAAACCTATTCCATCTGTGGACGAAATGCGAAATGCTCCTGTGACATTTCAAAGCTGATGCAGAAGGTTTTATCTGACGTACCGAAGTGTGATGCATATATAGATGATGTGGTGTTGTATTCCGATAGTTGGACCGAGCACATGAACGGTCTTGAGTTATTATTTACTCGACTGTCAGATGCTTCTCTGACTATAAATCTCGCAAAGTGTGAATTTGCGAAAGCAGAGGTGGCATACTTGGGAAAGAAAGTCGGGCAAGGAAGTGTGAGACCGGTAGAAGCCAAGGTTTCTGCCATAATAAACTATCCTTCTCCATCTAATAAACGTGAGTTGAGACGTTTTCTTGGAATGTGTGGGTATTATAGAAACTTTTGTCAAAACTTCTCTAGTGTGGTGTCTCCACTTACTCATTTACTCAGTGACAAACTGAAATTTGAATGGTCTAAGGAATGTGAATGTGCTTTTCTATCTGCAGATCTTCTGTGTCACGTACCCGTCCTTAAAGCTCCGGAGTTCGATCGCCCGTTCAAATTGCATGTAGATGCGAGTTCAGTTGGGATGGGGGCTGTATTATTATAAGAGGATAAAATGGGTAATGATCATTCTATCTGCTATTTTTCAAAAAAAATTTCGAAGTGTCAAAGTAATTACAGCACAATTGAGAAGGAAGCTCTTGCTTTGGTGCTAACGCTCCAACACTTTGAAGTTTATTTGGGAGGTAGTAGTGTGCCCATTATTGTATTTACTGACCATAATCCTTTGACGTTTCTTTCATGTATGTACAATGCCAATCAGAGATTGATGCGGTGGCCGTTAATTGTACAGGAATACAATTTGGAGATCAGGCATAAGAAAGGTACCGAAAATGTTGTAGCGGATGCGCTGTCCCGAGTGGTGTGAGCTTTCCCCAAAGACAAGATAAAGTTAAAAATCTGGGAGTTACCTTTTACCCTGAGATAAAATTTGATAAACAAATCAACTCTGTTGTTAGAGCCAGTTTTCTGCAGCTTAGGGGACTTCGCAAGTTGAAAAATACAGGGAGTGCAGAATTATTAGGCAAATGAGTATTTTGACCACATCATCCTCGTTATGCATGTTGTCTTACTCCAAGCTGTATAGGCTGGAAAGCCTACTACCAATTAAGCATATTAGGTGATGTGCATCTCTGTAATGAGAAGGGGTGTGGTCTAATGACATCAACACCCTATATCAGGTGTGAATAATTATTAGTCAACATCCTTTCCTTTGGCAAAATGGGTCAAAAGAAGGACTTGACGGCTCAGAAAAGTCAAAAATAGTGAGATATATTGCAGAGGGATGCAGAAGTCTTAAAATAGCCAAGCTTCTGAAGCGTGATCATCGAACAATCAAGCGTTTCATTCAAAATAGTCAACAGGGTCGCAAGAAGCGTGTGGAAAAACCAAGGCGCAAAATAACTGCCCGTGAACTGAGAAAAGTCAAGCGTGCAGCTGCCAAGATGCCACTTGCCACCAGTTTGGCCATATTTCAGAGCTGCAACATCACTGGAGTGCCCAAAAGCACAAGGTGTGCAATACTCAGAGACATGGCCAAGGTAAGAAAGGCAGAAAGTTGACCACCACTGAACAAGACACACAAGCTGAAACGTCAAGACTGGGCCAAGAAATATCTCAAGACTGATTTTTCTAAGGTTTTATGGACTGATGAAATGAGAGTGAGTCTTGATGGGCCAGATGGATGGGCCCGTGGCTGGATTGGTAAAGGGCAGAGAGCTCCAGTCCGACTCAGACGCCAGCAAGGTGGAGGTGGAGTACTGGTTTGGGCTGGTATCATCAAAGATGAGCTTGTGGGGCCTTTTCGGGTTGAGGATGGAGTCAAGCTCAACTCCCAGTCCTACTGCCAGTTTCTGGAAGACACCTTCTTCAAGCAGTGGTACAGGAAGAAGTCTACATCCTTCAAGAAAAACATGATTTTCATGCAGGACAATGCTCCATCACACGCGTCCAAGTACTCCACAGCGTGGCTGGCAAGAAAGGGTATAAAAGAAGAAAATCTAATGATATGGCCTCCTTGTTCACCTGATCTGAACCCCATTGAGAACCTGTGGTCCATCATCAAATGTGCGATTTACAAGGAGGGAAAACAGTACACCTCTCTGAACAGTGTCTGGGAGGCTGTGGTTGCTGCTGCACGCAATGTTGATGGTGAACAGATCAAAACACTGACAGAATCCATGGATGGCAGGCTTTTGAGTGTCCTTGCAAAGAAAGGTGGCTATATTGGTCACTTATTTGTTTTTGTTTGGTTTTTGAATGTCAGAAATGTATATTTGTGAATGTTGAGATGTTATATTGGTTTCACTGGTAAAAATAAATAATTGAAATGGGTATAAATTTGTTTTTTGTTAAGGTGCCTAATAATTATGCACAGTAATAGTCACCTGCACACACAGATATCCCCCTAAAATAGCTAAAACTAAAAACTAAAACTTCCAAAAATATTCAGCTTTGATATTAATGAGTTTTTTGTGTTCATTGAGAACATTGGTTGTTGTTCAATAATAAAATTAATCCTCAAAAATACAACTTGCCTAATAATTCTGCACTCCCTGTATTCTGAGCTTTAGTGATTTGGAGACCGTTATTCATGCGTTTATTTCCACCAGGCTGGACTATTGTAACCCTCTATACTCTGGAATAAATCAGTCCTCGCTCTCACGATTACAACTGGTACAGAATGCTGCGGCTCATTTTTTAACAGGGACAAAAAAGAGAGAACATATTACACCTGTGTTGTCATCACTTCATTGGCTACCAGTTCGATTCAGAGTTGATTTTAAGGTTTTAGTATTTGTTTTTAAATCACTTCATGGTCTTGCCCCTTCTTATATTTCAGACCTTCTCCATTCGTATTCTCCAGTGAGAATGCTCAGATCTTATATAATATCACCCAGATGATATTATATGTTCCAAAATCTCGACTTAAATCCAAAGGTGACAGAGCTTTCTCAGTTCTTGGTCCTAAGCTCTGGAATTCCCTGCCCTTGTCTATTAGACTTTGCCCTACTCTTTCTACATTTAAATCTTCTCTCAAAACATACTTTTTTTCTCAGGCATATGTGTAATTTGATATTAATTTTTTAGTCTTAAACATTGTTTTTATATTGCATGATGTTCCTGTCTTAATTTTATTACTTTTTTTTTTTTTTTAATTTCTTTTGATATTTTATTATTAGTGTTGAAATTCTATCGTGCGAGGATACTTTGTTTGGTATGTTGTGCAGCACTTTGGTCATTTATGCCGTTTTAAATGGCTATATAAATAAAATTGACCTTGACCTTGTGTTGTAGAAATGAAATGTATTGTATTGTAGAAATGAAATGTATTGTATTGTAGAAATGTATTGTATTGTATTGGAGAAATGTATTGTATTGTATTGTATTGGAGAAATGTATTGTATTGTATTGTATTGGAGAAATGTATTGTATTGTATTGTATTGGAGAAATGTATTGTATTGCAGAACTGTATTGTGTATTGTATTGTAGAAATGTATTGTGTATTGTATTGCAGAAATGTATTGTATTGTAGAAATATCGAATATTCTGCATAAACTCGACACTATGGCCTGGTTTCACAGACAGGGCTTAGATTAACCCAGGATTAGGCCTTAGATCAATTAGTTCATTTAAGTATCTTTAATAAATGTTCCTTATAAAAAAAAAAAAAACAGGTGTGTATCTTGAGACAAAACAATGGCACTGCTTTCAGTTCAAGTTAAAACAGCTCAAACATGCATTTTAGTCTGAGACTTGGCTTAAGCCTTGTCTGTGAAACTGGGCATATATTTCCAGATTCATCAAAAACATTTTGGGTCATTTTAAATGTGGTACAGATGATTATGGCCGACTCAATGATTTTAACATCAGCTGCAGTGGTTGGGAAGATGCTGACCTGAGTGTAGATAATAGCCGTCATCCAGAAGCGCTTGGTTGGTCGTGGCACTGACAGCATGGCCCACAGGAAGATGAGGATGGGCAGGAAGAGTGTCAGGAGAGAGGCAGACACCATGTGATTTAAGATAATCACAAAATAACAGAACATCTCTGACTGAGACTCCATCAAATTGTAGAGAGCAAAGATGAGACGCACACCACATGGTAAGGAAGAGTAGAATCTCTCAGACTCCTCAATCTCTGGAATATCAAATATTCTGTATGAAGGAAGTGAAAACAGAAATTAGAAAACAACCTTCTGAAATCCACACATATTTAAAGTGTGTGCCTGATGTGTCTGATGCAGTGGCTCTGAGCACCTGCAGAAACTGCACATTTTAAATGCCCGGGACTATTTTAATAGTGGAAGGATGAATTTGAATGATTTTACATCAAAAAAAAGTTACATATTGACAGGGCTGGATAGTTTACTTTTAAAATGTATTTCACTACAGATTACAAAATACATGCTTTAAAGTAATTTGTAACGTATTTCGTTACATTACTCAAGTTTAGTAACTTAATCTAAATACTTTAGAATTCTTTGGAATACTAAAGTACTCCTGGAATACTTGGAATACTCCTACTCTAGCTTATGGTACTGAGCAATGTATGAAACTTGTATTGTGAGCACGTCCTGTGTTATTTGCCAATTCATGAAGAATCGCTTGTTTGTTTTCCTCACTTGTAAGTCGCTTTGGATAAAAGCGTCTGCTAAATGACTAAATGTAAATGTAAATGTAAATGTAATAAGTGTGAAACAAACACAAAAAAGGTCATTGCAAGTTTTTATCTCACAATTCTGACTTTTTCCCCTCAGAATTGCGTGATATAAAGTTGCAATTGCGAGTTATAAAGTCAGAATTATGAGATATAAACTCACAATATTGAGAAAATCAAAAATATGAGATATAAACTCACAATATTGAGAAAATCAAAAATATGAGAAATAAACTCACAATATTGAGAAGTCAGAATTATGAGATATAAACTCATAAACATACTAAATTCACAATTGAAAGAAAAAAAAGTCAATATTGCAAGTTTATATCTCCCAATTCTGACTTTATAACTTGCAATTTTGAGTTTAAATCTCACAATTCTGTAAAAAAGAAGTCAGAATTGTGAAATGCAAACTCACAATTGTGAGGGGAAAAAAACAAATTGTGAAAAAAAGTTGCAGTGACGAGTGAATTATAAAATGACAACTATCAAAACATGAAAACAGTCGTATAAATTCAGTCATTTTGTCTTGTTCAGGACAGAACTAAATAAAAATAACATTTTTATGATCCTTTTAAAAGTATTAAAATGTTGATGAAACTTAACTCCTCTTTTTCAGACTGTCAGAGTCAGAGAATCACCAATCGCTGTTTAAATGACATTAAAATTCAAAGTAATCACTTTGGTAATCTAAAACACTCTTCAGATGTAACTGTAATCTGATTACCACCCATTTAAAATGAAACTGTAATGAAATACAGTTACTCAAATTTTGTATTTTAAATATGTAACTAAGTTACTTGTATTTTGTTAATTTTAATTGTCAGATATTTTTGGCTAACAGGAATAGTTAACCCGAAAATGATAGTTCTTTCATCTTTTCGTTTGTGTGTGTTTATGTGTGTATCTCACTTGTTAAGCAGCAATTCACTGGCAGTAAGTGCTCTGGTCTCTTGGTTGAGCATTCTGGGTTCTTGGATGTCTTCATTTTTTGCCTCATTCAGATCATCCAGTCCAGGAAATTCTGGCAGCACAAAGTTAGGTGTATTTTTTTCATTTCTCCATCCGTCTGTTACCTTTTCAAATCCTTCATCATGATCCTTCAGCTCTTCATTGTAATCAGGATTTCTGAATCAAAAATAAAATTAATCGACAACAGAAAGAATACGTTCTTGTATTAGTGTGTGCTAACAGAAGGTCACTGTCCAATATCATCTTAAAGTTATTAAGAGGCACAGAAAGTGGTAATTTATTGTGTTAGAGAATGAAAAAAGCAGAAACTCTGATCTTTACTCTGACTGGACATCTCCATGTTTGCAGTGCTGGACATCATCCATTTGTGAGAGATCCAGGGTATCCAGGTCTTCTTGAGTTGGCTGGCGTGTTACTAGAAGAGTGTCATCAGTCTGGCAGCTGAAAAAAATATACAAATGTAAATTCATCAAGATACCGTGTTTGCAAACCATTTGATTCCATGTAATAATTATGTAGGATGAACGTTTTTTTTTTGGTAGATACCAATTGAGTGTAGATACCAATAACATTTATTATCAAGGTAAATATAACTTTTCTTTAAACATGTTCAGTGTTGGCAATCACGAAATTATACATCCAAAATCCAGACTTATTCTTCAAGGAATAAGTGGTAAATGAATTTTTTTTTTTCATGTCATTTCTTAACTTGTGTAATGTTTCTCACAAGCCATGTCGCTTCAGAGAAGCTTTACAGAAAATCAAAATGTGTTATATAAATGTCATAATGTCTAATAGTTTACATTGAGTACACAACGCACACAGGCCTCTACGTTAAATTTTTTTGAACGTAGCACAAATATGAAACATCCGTTACCATCTCTGAAAATAACCACAAGTATTGCAATTCGTCGATTAAAGAGGCATGTGACTGACATAGGACAAATAATGTCCCATACAGGGCAAACAAAATACAAACCTTAACAAGAAATGTTTTGTGCCAAAATTGGCAGACTGCAGGAACAGAACACCTCTTGCTTGACATTCAATCAATTTTGTTTACATTGCCCAGTATCACTTGAAAATACAGCGTAATTTTCCTATAAATCATTAGAAAGGTCTAAAGTTTTAATTTTTACATTAAATTATTATGGTAAAAATACAATACAGTATTTTCTTAGTTTGGTCCCACTGAACTACTTTGTACTTGCATCAAAAAATAAGTACAATGTGCTTATTGTGTTCATATTGTACAGCAAAACACTTTTGAGGTTGAGGTGGATACGGGTAAAGTTAGGACAGGTTTGGTGGAATAGGAAGGTTTAAGGCTGGGTTAAGATGTAAGGGAAGGTCAACAGTGTAATTATAAATGTAATTACATCCAGATATTTTTAAAATTTAAGCACAATGTAAAAACAAGTATATACAAAATGAGTGCATTGTATCAAATGATTAATTTAAATGTGAATACATAGTAGTTAAGAACACTTAATATAAAGTGGGACCCTTCATTTTTGTCAGAAAATCTTATGCATCCACTGGGAGAAAAAAATAAACTTTATCGTATTTGCATACGTTTACTTCATATTTCTTTAGAGAGAAGTAATTTTAATATAAATAATTGTGCTTGTTTTAAGCAAAAACTTTGATTTATTTATTTCAGCGAACAAGACATAATACCTTATGTCATTTTACTTGTCTAGCATATGCATCTTGATTTAAATATTTTTTGATATTTGGACTGAAAGCAAGACAAAAATACTAAGAAAAGCATTTAATCTAATTTTTGACAGTTAATTTAATTTTTAACATACTTTTTGCAGTGATGAAGCTTGACTTGCATCGACATGGTTGGCTTACTTATTATGTTGTCAGGTCAGCCAGAATCATTATTATTTTTCAGTTTTACCAGTTATTGATACCACAGGATTGTGCCCACTGTTTGTCAGTATATTCATCTGGAGGTCAATAGATTCTGTAAGCACTATAAAAAAATGTAATTTGACCTGTCTTTTCAATGGCATATATACTTATACATGTATAGTATTATTACCATACCTGGAAAGGCTGCTGCCCCATGAGTGGACACTGTTGAGTTTGACATAGCCACATGGGTAATTGCCCATGGCTGGAGGTGTGGAGATTATTTCCTGTATATCCTCTTTGGCCTTGTCCATTGATGCCTCTGTGTCTTGTCTGGAGAGCCAGTTTTTGTAGAACTGATGAATACTGTCATGAGTGACATCCCTGCCCTAAACGGTGAGAAGTGCCATTTTAACTTAAATTATTTTACAAAATAAATGATAAACCACAAATTCTAGCCGCTTCACATTGCAGTCCTGATCCAAAATCTGGTGACATTCCTTTTATAGACTGACGAAAGATTAAACATCTCTCAAACACATGAACGGTTCAAAGTCCCTGTGAAGTGGCATGATGAGTGCAGTTTGTCTTGATGTTTTTCCATATTTCTGATTCTGGTAAGTAAACATACTGGTAAGCAGACAAAAAGGCGACAAGGTGTCAACATGTGTTTCATTTTGATCATCATCCCCTGTTTTCCTAGCATCACATGTTCAGCAATATTCTATATGTTGGGTAATAACAGCGATAACCCTGTGCTATAATCATCATCTGAATAATCTTCTATTTCAGTGCAGACAGGTAATGGAATAAAATATAATTGTCAGAATATTGACATGACCTTGTTCTGTTGAATGCTCAGCAGAGTTTTCTCAAGGCGAAGCACCTTGGAGATGTCTAAGCTGTCTTTACAGAGCGACTTCAGACCTGATATTACATCCTCAGTAAGACGGAGCAGGAAAACCCAGAGAAACTTCACAGTGTCAAGTATTCGCCTAAATATGTGCTCTGCAAGAAAAGGAGAGGAAATGGTTTAAGAAAACAATTAAAACATCAACAATTAAATGTGTTGCAAACATTAGTTCAAGAGTTCTGTTGGCACAATAATATTTATCATTATGTTAACTTAATATTGTGTGTAATTTGAACTCCAATTTCTGTTAACTGATTTTTTTTTAAATGTTATGTTGTAGTAACTTCATGAAATTGTATTAATAAATTGTTACTTTGTACACAGTGTAATCTGCTTCTCAAAACTTCTCAAAAAGAAAATCACAGCAGAACGAGCATTTCTTGAAACCAAGCTATACCAAAATGGCTCTTTCCTACTTCCTCCCATTGTAACGTCACACTGTGGTTGATATTTTCATCTTTATCTTTTTACTTTCTTAGCTGTCATGCGGCGTTGAGCAGGCAAGAGATGCAATGACATTTACTGTAATACTGTAATACCATAATCACAATGTCAATGTCATGATGCTGTTAAAATGTTATATACTCGCAATCGATTTTGTAATAAGAGTGATTTAGAAGTCTACCCATTTTGAACATTACTCTCTTTATATTCTGACTGGTTGCATCTGGAGGAGCATTGAGTTGAGGTGTTGGACCTCAGATGTGTTAACTCTGGTGCTTACTGTTTAGTAAAAGAAAAGACAAGTTCCCCTTTATGGACTGTAATTAATATAGAAGGATATTACATTTGTCAGCAGCTTTACCTTTTTCTTCCTCTTCATTTTGACTGAAATCCTCTTGCTGCTCCTCCTCAGACTCCTCTTTCTCCACAGCTATGATATAACAATGAAAACCACTTGGGTAAAACAGGACTAAAGGCACACCTTAAAGAAAATCTGCTTTTGTTTAACTTTAAAAATAATATAAATGGTGGCAAGGAGGGTTTTATACTTTTAAAAGTCTCACCAGCATGCACCTAGTATTAATACAAATACTAAAGTAATTAAAAAAATCCAAAGTAATATGTTTTGCCTAATCTTCTATTAATACTTAATGTTAAATTCTATTGGAGTTAGACAACATGTATCAGGACTCATTCATAGTCATAATCATACTTTAGATTTAATATTTTCACATTGAATTGGTGTTGATGACGTTAAAACTCTGCAGCAGTGCGATGAAGCAGCTCCATTTAGCCAAAGCTGCAGAACTAACTCCCTATTACAAATAAGGTAGAACTATCACTTCGACCACTAAAGATTACTTAATAAATGATCTTCCTGATTTTTCTCAACTGCTCAGCATATCCGATAGCTCAGAAATACTTTATTTTAAGAACAGGGGTGTCCAATCCTGCTCCTGGAGGTCCACTGTCCTGCAGAGTTCAGCTCCAACCCCAAATAAACACTGCTGAACTAGATAATCAAGGTCTTACTAGGCATTCTAGAAACTTCCAGGCATGTGTGTTGAGGCAAGTTGGAGCTAAACTCTGCAGGACAGTGGCCCTACAGGACCAAGTTTGGACACCCCTGCTATAGACTCTCTCTTGTCTAGGACTTTAGACATGGTTGCCCCTTTGCGCTTGAAGAAGATTAAGGAAAACAGTCTTACACTGTGATATAAAGAACACACTCATGCCTTCAAGAGAACAGTCAAGAAAATGACACACAGCTGGAAGAAATCAAAACTAGAGGTATTTTGACAGTGTTTCTGCCTACAGAAAAGCCTTAAAAACAGCTAGAGCTGCTTACAATCCAATCTTTTAGAAGAAAACAAAAACAATCCTAGTTATTTATTTGATACTATGGCTAAATTAACAAAAAATAAAGCTTCAACAAGTTCAGACATTTCCCAACAGCAATGACTTTATGAATATCTTTACTTACAGATATATATATGTCACAGATATATAAGATTGATACTATCAAAGAGAAAAGCATAGCCATGAAACGTCTGCTACAGTATTGGATCAGACAGTTCACTGTAGCCCCTACCGAATGATTCTGTAATACACATTTTTCTACATGCTTTAATATAAAATCAGGAAAGATAGGCTTTTATTTAAAAAAAAACAAAAAAAAACTAGAGATCTTGAGTGAAGTGCTGTCTCAAATAATTCCTGAATGAGATCAAACCAACAGATGGTTACACAGAATATTTAAGTCACACAGTAAACCTTAATTGATTTATGGAAATGAACTAATAATTACCCAAGTCAAGCACAAGCTTGGTATTTTATGCAAACATAATTCAGAAACTGTACCCTCTTGTCTGTGCAATTGTCTTTTGGCTTTCCTTTGCTCTTCTTGCTCTTGATGTTTATGGTCTCTCAGTGCTGCCTTGGCACCTGCCGTCCATGCCTCATATGCCAACTGTTGGTGAAAAAGAAAATTACCAGTAGCTGTATTGGCTTCCATATTGTCCCACTGTACACAGGCTGTTATCAGTTAATTATTTATAGCACAGTTACAATTAAATGTTTTAAAGTTCTTGATGATACTTCAAGACATATCTGAGAAGCATAATGGATTTAGGATCACCCCCTCACTATTAATAATTTCCGTTTGGTTTGAAATTTGTTGAATGTAATGTGTTTGAACTATCCGATATGAAGGATCCTTAGACATCTTACACAGATTCAAATGTTGACTTACAAATGAATTCCTTCACGACAGTTAATTTTTTCTTCCAGTATGTTTGACTTCTTTGAGTTCAGATATTTGCCAAAGGTATTCTGGCGGTGTTTGGGAAATTAGTAATGCACTAGTAAAACTTTAAAGACACTGTCCTAAGTTTGTGCTTTAGATTATGCAAATGAGTTTGACATTTGGGGAAACAGTTGAGGGCCAGACGATATATATGCCACCTCTAATTCCAGCAGCCAATCCCAGCATAGGAATAAAGAAGCAGCAAAGTGCAATCTTGTCATCAGAAAGACATAAATGTACCCTTTCAACAGACAGAGTCTTTGGCCCATGAGGGAAGAGACATTAACTAATACAAAGTTCTAAGTCTCCAACCTGAATGGTACAAGGAAACATCAGATACAAAGTAAGGTGTCTCCGGCCCGTCCAGTGAGACATTAACAGATACAAAGTTCTTGTCTTGTCAGGAGAGACAGTAACAGATACAACCAAGTTGAGAGTCTCTGGCCTGTGAAGAAATAGTCATCAACAGATCTTATGCTCTGATTCTACAGCTTGTGAGGCAGTAAGAGATATGACCACTTTCTGAGTGTCCAGTCTGTGAGGAAAGAAACATTTACAGTCACACTACATCCACACTTCATCCAGTGAGACATGAATGCCAGAGAGACAAAAGTGGATTGACCAAGTACTGAGTCTCTGGCCCACAGAGGCAGAAGACATATAGACACATGTGTTCCAGATTTTAGGATCCTTTCGTTGCTCCAGTGTTCATGTTCAGGGTTGCATTGTTACCCAGCAGAGCCAGTGGTAGAAGTCACCACCACTGGACTTCTTATTCGACCATGTGGAATGTAGATATCACTTACCCAAACCTCTTTCCAGAGAACTTGTCGTTGTATTTTATCAGTATATGATTTTCTAATTGACATTAGATGTTATATAGATAATGTCAATTCAAAACATAATCTTTTATATATTTGTTTGATGCCTAAAATGGATCTTCACTTTATTAGTTTCAGAAAATCAAATCTTTCCACAAGATACCGTATCTCTTCCATACCCACACCCAACTAAATCACTTATGCACCTAATGCATTTTATCCCTTTGTCATTCATGTAATAGTTGTGTTCATTACTCTTGTTTATCTTCTTGTTAATAAAATGTATTTTATTACACTTGTGTCTTCCTTGTGTTTATGGCCACGGGAACTTGGCCAGAGCACCCCCCTGCCGAAAGCCATTTCACTGCGTTGGAATTTAAGACGTGACTGTAAATATTATTTTGTTTTTATGTGTTGTTGATTGCGATCATGAGTTAACAATCTTCTTGGATTGTCTTTACTCTCAAGGTGAGACTCCTTGGCTTGTGCGTAGTCATCTGACACTCTCACACTTACCTTAAGTGACGTGTGACCAACACGCAAAATATATTTTGGTGCCACGTGTGAGAATCCCTGCAATGTTGTTAAATTTACTCACTGTAAAATATTTGAATTCATATAAAATAAAGTGTGTTTTGCATTTGTGAGTAGTATTCTGTGAATGCATACTTTTCCACCTCTCTCTGTACCTGAAAAGCAGTTTTCTTCTTGGGTAAAACATTGTCATGTGTCCTATCCTTCAGCTCCTCTTCCTCTTCCTCACTGTCGGTTTCAAACAGATCATAGCCACAGTCTCCATCTGAACATACAAACACACACACACACAGAGAGAGACATGTCAGTAAGCTCTTCACATTAAAGAGATCAGAGTCACATTTTATGCTATGATGTTCATAAAATTTCATTCTGAAATTTGGTGATATTGTGATATGGTCTGGCAGATGAAATAAGCACCAGTGACTTATGATTCATACTGATTAAATAATATTAAAATATCTATTCAAAATGAGCTACCATTTCGCTTTGGGAAATGTGAGGGTTCAGGATGAACAGGAGATGATGTAACTTGCTCATGAGGAGCATTCTTCTGTTTTGACTTGATTTTCTCCATTCTGTTGGACAGGAATAAAACCAGCTTTACATTAATATACTATATGAAAGTATTTCATTAATCATTAACACAAAAAAAATGTCTCCATACTGTTTCTTCAGAATCTCCACAGATTTTAGCTCCATCTCTAATCTTGCTGCCACCTGTTTCTTCACTTTGGCTTCAAACAACTCCGCACCTCTTAAAATAAAGAAATATTAGAATAAACCTAGATGTTCAGTTATTATTTCGTAGGATTACTTTGGTTGACATTTTAGCACTGAATAAATTTCTGTGATCATTTTAATGTGCACATTTTATTACATTTCTATAGCTGTTAATACATGATAATCTTCGTGGGTTAAATGTTTTCAAAGCGTCCATGTTGTATGCTCCTTTTTCACCTTGAAGCAAGGATCTTAGAAGTCTGAAGGTCAGAAACGACATAGAGGAAGTAGTAGCTGAGGAAAACTCTCCTCTGAGCCAACAGCACAGTGAAACAGATCGCATCCCAGACGATACCAGCTTCACCCTCCGGCAATTCACACTGACTGTCAGGCTTGGCTACACAAACACATACATGTTAATGATATCACACAAAATTGATTGAGGTCTGTCTATAAATCTATGTAATGCTCCTGGTCAACTGCTTTCCCATTATGGTAAGTTTAAGAGTTTAGAAAGGATAAACTGGCATCTGTGTTTCTCATTAACAGCTGTGAAATCCCAAAACATTAATATAGTTTTGTCATCCATCTTGGTTCCTGTGTTTCTTGTACATATGCAATGAATTACTGATGACGAATCATTGAATTATTGAAAATGTATGCACACTTGATGTGGCCACAATGTGAAGTAAAATTGCCATTAGGTGTGCATTAATAAACGCAGGTGTCACTCCCAAAACTTTGCAAGGTGTACAAAGCCTACAGATTTGAAAATATAAATGAAATATAACATTTCTGGTGGTGTACTAATGATACAATTGTACTACAAGGAATCCTTTTCCATTACTTACGTAATTTGTAGCCTTTGATGGTGCAGAACATGCTAAAAGCTTGAATGAGCCAACAGCCGTGCTTCTGTAGACTCTCCAGATAAGCACAAGAGCCAAGCTGATCACACACACACACACACAAACACAATACGTACTTAGACTTCAGGAATACCGTCTATTTTCAGTATACATCTTGGTAACATTATTAGAAAACATAGGATTAGTTTCCACTGTTTTGCGGATTATATTCCGTCAAATATTTCAAGACCAGATCTTCCTCTATTAAATTCAGATAAGATTGAGTTATTAGCCTACTTATTGGACCAATAACCTGTACACAGAATCTCTTAGACTACAATTTGCAACTAGAAGAATGTTGTTACTTCATCTTCTTCAGTTACAGGACTGGGTGATATATTAGACAGCAACTTGTCCTTCGAAAATCAAATTTAGCATTTTACAAAAACAGCCTTCTTCCAAAACTTCACCAAGCTATAATATGTTTTCTATTTTTGAAGCAGAAAGGCTGCTCATGCATTCATGACCTCTAGACTAGATTACTGTAATGCATTACTAGCTGGTTGTCCTGCATCCTCAAAAAACAACTACAGTTAGTCAAAAATACAGCTGCAAGAGTTCTGTATCGATTACAAAGCATTGCCACTTACTTATAAGACTCTAAATTGTTTAGCTTCTGTGTATCCAACATACTTTTAAGGTCACAAAAGTTTTGTTAGTACATAGCAAAGTGTATGAAAAGAATCTGTTGTAATTATTCTTCATTTGCCTTTTTGTTTCTAAAGGTGGGTAGACTTTTTACATCCGCTCTTATGTTATGTGTTTAGTATTTAATTAAACTATTTCTATATATTGATCTGGTTTTATCTATGCATGGCATTTAATAAACCTTTGTACTCAAACTACATTTCTGAATCCTTTGTGTTGACCTTGTAGAAATTGCCTTTAAGTGGTAGAAATGACGGAATTTCCCTGTCTGGGTGGCACAGTATGGAGATATTTTTCGACCTCTCTTGTTCACAGTATGATGCCACAGGGCGTGACAGAAAACACTCAGAGATGTGCTTACTGAGAGCATGTTCTTGAGGCTGATGACCACACAGGTGTATGCTATGAGACAGTCCCACAGTCTGAGCACATACTGCACTGGCTGCAGCAGTAACGTGCCTCCGAACAGCATGAAGTAGAAACAGGCCACCAGATATCCCAGACAAAAGATGTTAATTCTTGTGGTTCCAGTGATGAAGATGAGACATAACACCAGCCAGAAAAAATAACTGAACACAAATAGCTTCACCATGTCCAGATACGACCTGAAGGTACACACACTCAAAAGCATCTCACAACAATCTACATATAACACAACATGTATTTACATCACATTTATGCTATTACATTTTGCTCAAACTGAAAATCCCAGAAAAATCCATCTGTCCTTGAAAGTGGAAAATTCCTAGTTTACAGTAAAAACTTTTAACTGGAATGCCTCATCAAGTCAGAGTAGTGATTTGGAAACTCTGCAACAACCCTGACTTCAGATCCCAACATCAGCACATGAATGCTCAGCGCATCAACCGTAGGGAAACAGTAGTAATATATTGATTCATTAGCACTTTTGTTTGACTGTCTCAAACTCAGTGATGTACACAGTTCCCTATCAGTCAGTCACGTTCGACGTTACGTCGGACTGACGTCATGGGATCTCGCTTGGGAGCCCTATCACCTCCGCGTAGTAAAAAACAAGCCAATGAGAATTGGCCAGTGAGATTTACATGCCGGGCCCCTCCCCCGGCATCCGGGTATAAATAGAGCCGGCATTACTCACTTCATTCATACTTTTGCTTCGGAGCCGATCGCTGAACTGATCTCCTGTCATCTTCTGCGTGTCAAAGACTCAGAGCAAAAACAGCAATTTTCATTGCTATAGGGAACAAGTTCCCAACAACAGCAATTTTCATTGCTATTTTGCAAATTTCCAGCTCTGTTGTTTCTCTGTTGGCGTGACAGCACAGCAGCGGTGGTGGTGTGAAGGCGCTGGTGGGGAACGATCAGCGCGACATCTCCATCCCTCGGTGTTCCAGCGGGTAGAGACAACTCTAAAAGAGCAGCAAGGGAGAAGAGCGTCTTTTTCAAGATGTCTTTTCGACCGTGTATTTCTGGATGTGGTCGTTTCCTGACCTCATCTGACGGCCACGAGCGCTGTGTGATGTGTCTGGGCAGACAGCACGCTGAAGCAGCGCTCGTGGATGGTTCATGCTCTCACTGCGAGAGCATGACCATGTTGGCATTGCGATCGCGGCTCTCCTTCTTCAATGCGGAAGGCGGAGCCCCCTCTGCTGCTACCCAATCCCCCGTGGCTTTTCAAGGGAGAGCTGCGGGGATGGTTAGCACTTTGGGAGATCTGAGGGTTACAGTGGGAGCTTCTTCGTCGGGTCAGCCCCCACGAACCTCCCACTCCTCCACAATGCCATGTGCCGTCGAGTTGCCGAGCGCTGGTGCGGGTCCTTCTCGTGAGGTTCCCCGCATCTCGTTCGGCGCTCCGGATGAGGATCGGATGTCGATCGCTGCATCGGAGAGTGCGCTGTTATCTTCTGACGAAGATGAAGCCGAACTTCCGCCCTCCGGGGTGGTGGCTCAGGCTGAGTCTGAGGCAGAAATGACAGCGATGCTGGCTCGGGCCGCCGCGGGCATCGGGCTCGAGTGGAACCCTCCACCGTGTCCCGAGCGCTCGCGGCTTGATGATTGGTTTCTGGGGACGGGGCGCGGTTCACAGCCGCGGCCCGCCCCAGTGCCATTTTTTCCCGAGCTGCACGAGGAGGTCCAGAAGACGTGGATGGCACCCCACACTGCCAGAAACCGATCCTCTTCCTCCTCCACTCTCACTACCCTCGATGGGGGGGCCGCCAGGGGGTACGTGGACATTCCACAGGTGGAGAGGGCGATTGCAGTGCACTTGTGCCCGCAGTCGGCCGCCACCTGGAGGAATCGTCCGCGTCTCCCGTCCAAGGCGAGTAAGACGACAGCGGCTCTCGCCGCTAAGGCTTACTCCGCCGCTGGACAGGCGGCCTCCGCCTTGCACGCCATGGCCATTCTTCAGGTCCATCAGGCGAAAGCTCTTAAAGAGCTGCACGAGGGTAGTTCTGACCCAGGGGTGTTCCAAGAACTGCGCGCTGCGACCGACCTCGCCCTCCGGGCGACCAAAGTCACAGCACGTGCCCTGGGCCAGACGATGTCCACCCTGGTGGTCCAGGAACGCCATCTCTGGCTGGACCTGGCTGAAATGAAGGACGCCGACAAAGTTCGCTTTCTCGACGCCCCCATTTCCCAGGCCGGCCTCTTCGGCGACACCGTCGAGGACTTTGCCCAGCAGTTCTCGGCGGTGCAGAAGCAGACTGAGGCCATCAGCCACATCTTGCCTCGGCGAGATGCGGCTCCTGTCCCTCCTAGGACTGGCCCTCAGCCTGCTCGTCGTCGAGGGCGCCCCCCTGCGGCTGCACAAGCTTCGGGTGGATCGGAGAAATCCCGTCCCCCGCAAGCTTCCCGCAGGAAGGCAGCACAACCCGCTCAGGCCGCCAAGACTGCTAAACGAAAGCAGAGGAAGCGGCCCTGAGACGGGTGGCCCAGAGATGGTGGGAGTTGCTCTGCCCCAGGAGACGGTGAAGGCACCGCTCCTTCCCCCCGGAGTGGGCTGGGGGGTAAATCCTATGTTCCCTTTTCTTTTTGTTTCGCCGCTGACTCCCGGGTCAGCGGTACCCACATCCTCAATAAAAGAGCAATTTCCACTATCTCTGAGTCAAAAAGGGTCTGTGTTGACAGTGTGCGACGCACCGCTTCCTCACTCTCAACCACTCCCGCATTCGCCACGAGCAGGTCACGGACGTGTTTGGGACGCACAGCCTCCCCACGCCCGCCCGCTCTGTCCCTCACGGGACACACGGAGCCAAGTGAGTTCACATCACTCACTGCCTCTACTTCGGGACGCTCTGCTTCCCGGGTTGGGCCCCAGTGCTCCATGCTGCCCCCCCGCGGGTACTTCTGGTGTTCGGATGATACCACTCGTACGGTGTCTGGGGGCCTGGCAAGGTCTTCCCAGCCCGTCCCGTTGGCTCATTCGAACAGTCAGACTCGGCTACACAATCCAGTTTGCCAGGCGTCCTCCCAGATTCAGTGGCGTCCTATCCACCTCAGTGGGGGGCAGAGATGCCACTGTTTTGCGGGAGGAGATTGCGGTCCTGTTGGCGAAGGACGCAATAGAGCCGGTCCCACTAGCCGAGATGAAGTCAGGGTTTTACAGCCCGTACTTCATAGTACCCAAGAAAAGCGGAGGGTTACGACCAATCTTGGACTTACGTGTCTTGAATCGGGCCCTGCACAAGCTCCCGTTCAAGATGCTCACCGTGAAACGCATGCTCACATGCATTCACGCACAAGATTGGTTTGCAGCAATCGACCTGAAGGACGCGTACTTTCATGTCTCGATCCTCCCCCGACACAGACCGTTTCTACGTTTTGCGTTCGAGGGTCGGGCATATCAGTACAAGGTCCTACCCTTCGGGCTGTCCCTGTCCCCCCGTGTCTTTACCAAAGTCGCGGAGGGGGCCCTTTCCCCACTCAGGGAAGTGGGCGTTCGCATCCTCAACTACCTCGACGACTGGCTCATTCTGGCCCAGTCCCGAGAACAGTTGTGCGAACACAGGGACCTGGTGCTCACGCACCTCAGCCGGTTGGGGCTTCGGGTCAACTGGGAAAAGAGCAAACTCTGTCCAACACAGAGGATCTCTTTTCTCGGTGTGGAGCTGGACTCGGTCAACATGACAGCACGTCTCACCAACGAGCGTGCACAGTCGGTGCTGAGCTGCCTGAATTCGTTCTCGCAGAAAACAGTGGTCCCACTGAAACATTTTCAGAGGCTCCTGGGGCATATGGCATCCGCAGTCACGCCGCTCGGATTACTCCATATGAGACCACTTCAGCACTGGCTACACGGCCGAGTCCCGAGGTGGGCATGGCACCATGGCAAGCTCCGTGTGGTCATCACGCCGAGCTGTCGCCAAACATTCAGCCCGTGGTCGGACCTTGCTTTCCTACGGGCCGGGGTGCCCCTAGGACAAGTGTCCAGGCATGTTGTTGTCACAACAGATGCCTCCACCACCGGCTGGGGTGCTGTGTGCAATGGGCATGCTGCGTCGGGCTCCTGGACAGGACCCCACCAGCAGTGGCATATCAATTGCCTCGAGTTGCTAGCAGTACTGCTGGCCCTGCGCCGGTTTCGGCCGTTGCTGCAGGGCAAGCATGTACTGGTCCGGACGGACAACACATCGGCAGTAGCGTACATCAACCATCAAGGTGGTCTACGCTCACGCCGCATGTCGCAACTCGCCCGCCACCTTCTCCTCTGGAGTCAGCGGCGACTCAGGTCGCTGCGTGCCATGTATATCCCGGGCGAGCTCAATCGTGCGGCCGACGCGCTCTCACGACAGCTCACGCACCCGGGGGAATGGAGACTCCACCCCCAGGCGGTCCAGCTGATCTGGAGCAGGTTCGGGGACGCACAGGTAGACCTGTTTGCCTCTCAGGAATCTGCTCACTGCCAGTGGTTTTATTCCCTGACCGAGGGCACCCTCGGCACGGATGCACTGGCACACAGCTGGCCCCGGGGCCTACGCAAGTATGCGTTTCCCCCAGTGAGCCTTCTTGCACAGCTACTGTGCAAGGTCAGGGAGGACGAGGAGCAGGTCTTGCTAGTTGCGCCGTACTGGCCCAACCGGACCTGGTTCCCAGAGCTCATGCTCCTCGCGACAGTCCCTCCCTGGCGAATTCCCCTGAGGAAGGACCTGCTTTCTCAGGGACGGGGCACCATATGGCACCCACGTCCCGACCTCTGGAACCTCCACGTGTGGTTCCTGGACGGGACGCGGAAGACTTAAGTGGCCTACCGCCCGCGGTAGTTGACACTATCACTTCGGCTAGAGCTCCCTCTACGAGGCGCGCCTATGCTTTGAAGTGGAGTCTCTTCGCTGCTTGGTGTTCTTCCCACCGGGAAGACCCCCGGAGATGCCTGATCAGTTCAGTGCTTTCCTTCCTTCAAAGTGGTTTGGAGCGGAGACTGTCCCCCTCCACCTTGAAGGTCTATGTGGCCGCCATCGCAGCACATCACGATGTGGTCGATGGCAAGTCACTAGGGAAGCACGATCTGATCATCAGGTTCCTGAGAGGTGCTAGGCGGCTAAACCCGCCTAGACCTCCCGTAATTCCCTCTTGGGACCTTTCTGTCGCCCTAGCTGGGCTACAGAAAGCTCCCTTCGAGCCCCTTGAGTCAGTTGAGCTGAAACACCTGTCTCTTAAGACAGTGCTCCTGACGGCGCTCGCTTCTTTTAAGAGGGTAGGGGACCTGCAAGCATTTTCGGTCAGCGAAACGTGCCTGCAATTTGGGCCGGCTTTGTCTCACGTGATCTTGAGACCCCGGCCTGGATACGTGCCCAAGGTTCCCACCACTCCCTTTCGGGACCAGGTGGTGAACCTGCAAGCGCTGCCCCGGGAGGAGGCAGACCCAGCCCTTGCGTTGCTATGTCCTGTTCGCGCTCTCCGCGCTTACGTGGACCGCACGCAGAGCTTGAGAAGCTCCGAGCAGCTCTTTGTTTGCTTTGGAGGACAGCAGAGAGGGAAGGCTGTCTCCAAACAGAGGTTGGCTCACTGGATAGTGGATGCCATCGCCTTGGCGTACCATTCCCAAGGCGAGCCGTGCCCCCTAGGGGTGAGAGCACACTCCACTCGGGGTGTTGCCTCCTCCTGGGCGTTGGCGCGCGGCGCCTCTCTGGCAGACATCTGCAGAGCTGCGGGCTGGGCGACACCGAACACATTCGCCAGGTTTTATAACCTCCGAGTGGACCCGGTGTCCTCTCGTGTGCTGTCTTCGAGATAGCCACGAGAGACCGCTTGCTGCGCCATTCTCCTTTCACGAGGAGATGCGAGCGCTTGTTTACTCCTCAGTTCAGTTCTGATAGGGAACGTCTAGGTTACTATTGTAACCCCCGTTCCCTGAAGGAGGGAACGGAGACGTTACGTCCCCTTGCCATAGCACCGAGTCACTGCTGAGCGACCGAGATCAGTTTTCGGCTCCTCAGCAAAGCATGAATGAAGTGAGTAATGCCGGCTCTATTTATACCCGGATGCCGGGGGAGGGGCCCGGCATGTAAATCTCACTGGCCAATTCTCATTGGCTTGTTTTTTACTACGCGGAGGTGATAGGGCTCCCAAGCGAGATCCCATGACGTCAGTCCGACGTAACGTCTCCGTTCCCTCCTTCAGGGAACGGGGGTTACAATAGTAACCTAGACGTACTGTCCATGACACTTTGGAATTTTCTGTTCAAAACACTGCTTTTTATGTTTGTATTCCGAAAGAGCAAGCACAACAAATGTTTGCATGAACAAGTCCATCTTAGTTTTTTTGACCTGTGTACATGGTCAACTCGTATGTAAATAGAACACAGCATGAGTGCTGCACTATGTAGTTTTTCATCCACTAGAGGTCGCCTATTCAAAACAAGCTTGATGACGCCAAGCTTGAGCGAGGAATCTTGGGACATGTGGTCTTCACCTCACAGCCGGTGGAAAAGAGGAATGAACTCGAGTAGAAATCATGTTCATGGGTGATTTGGCTTTTTGTACTCTTTTGAAATTAGAGTTTATAGCACTATTTTAACAGAGTGTATATATATATATATATATATATATATATATATATATATATATATATAAAATGGCGAGCAAGCAGCATTTCGTTCTGTGTGTTCCTCCCTGCCCCCGTTTCATTACGGGTGGAGATACACACGGTATGTGTGTTGCTTGTTTGGGAGTGGAGTATGCCCAGTCAGCTCTCGAGGGAGGCCTGCTGTACAAGAGACCCTTACAGTGGTGGCTCAGGACCAGAGGGTTTTCCCCGAGGGGAAATCCTTTTCGCATGATCAAGGTCACGCGGCAGTGCCTTCATGCTTTAGCCATGTGGAAGAAACCTTGGTTCCTGATTCAAGGACCTGTGCTAGGAGGTCCTTGTCGTCGCGTAACGCTAATGACGGATCTCTCACGGGCTGGGGGGCGATCATGAGTGGTCGCTCAGCCTGGACTCTGTGGCAGGACCATCTTCTTTCCTGGCACAAAAATCAGCTGGAAATGATGGCAGTGTTTCGAGCTCTCAAGCACTTCCTTCCAGACCTAAAAGGCCATCACGTGTTGGTTCGTACAGACAACACGGTGGTCTCTTACATCAACCATCAGGGGGGTCTGAGGTCGCGTCACCTAAACAAACTGGCTCATCAGATCCTTTTATGGGCTCAGGGAAAACTGCTCTCACTGAGGGTTGTCTACATCCCTGGGTGTCAGAATCAGGGGGCAGACTTCCTGTCAAGACAGGGGCTGAGGCCCGGGGAATGGAGACTTTTCCCCAAGGTGGTGGAGCTCCTGAAAAACTGGTCGAGCAGAAGTAGACCTATATGCATTCCTAGAGACATCTCATTGTCCTCTATGTTTTTCTCTGACTCATCCGGCTCCTCTGGGCTTGGATGCTATGGTACAACATGGCCGAGGCTGCATCTGTACGTATTTCCCCCGATCGCTCTGCTCCCAGGAGTTCTGGAAAGGGTGTGCCAAGAACGGGTTCATCTGTTGCTAGTAGCCCCTTTTTGGCCAACCAGAGTTTGGTTCTCCGACCTTGTGTCTCTCCTTTGCGGCTCTCCAATGGAGATTCCGATCAGGCAAGACCTTCTGACTAAGGCAGGAAGCACAATATTATATCCTCGGCCGGAGTTGTGGAAACTGTGGGCCTGGCCCCTGAGGGCTCTTAACCGAGGTTGTAGAGACTATTCTCCATTCCAGAGCTCCCTCTACGAGGAAATCACACGCCACAAAATGGAGGATGTTCTCTTCTTGGTGCAGAGAGCATCATCTGGACCCAGTGAATGAATTCAGTGCTAGACTTTCTGCAAGAACGTTTCACTGCTGGGCTATCTCCCTCCACCTTAAAGGTCGATGTAGCATCTATATCTGCTTACCATTGCCCCGTGGATGGTTTATCTCTGGGTAGAAGTCCTTTGGTCATAAAATTTCTTTGTGGAACCCTGAGGCTAAGGGCTTTACAGCAAAATAGGGCACCAGCATGGGATCTGGCAATTGTTTTAGAAGGCCTGACTGTGGCTCCCTTTGAACAATTAGAGGAGGTTTCAGAAAATTTCCTCAATCTGAAAACCATTTTTCTGCTTGCGATTTCATCTCTTAAAAGAATCAGAGATCTTCAGGGCCTGTCAGTTGGCCCTTCTTGTCTTGAATTTGCGCTAGGCATGGTGAAAGTATTCCTTCATCCCAGACTGGGCTTTTTGTCCTCCACCTTTTACCACACCAGATCAGGAGAAACTGAATCTGCTTTGCCCTATCCGGGCATTAGATGCTTATGTCCACAGAGCTACCCTGTGGCGCAAATCTGAACAGTTGTTTGTCTGTTTTGGTTCACCCAGAAAAGGGTGTCCCGCATCCAAGCAGAGGATGAGCAAGTGGGTAGTTGAGGCTATCTCTCTCCGGAAACGGAGGGTAACGCGGATATGACGCCATTTACAGGTGACTCTCTCAGACATCCCGGATCATTGGTTAAAATAGCAATTACAATTACAAATAGTTGGAAACATTTGGGATATTGTAAGTACTCAACTGAACAAAATATATAACACTGGCCTAGTGGTTTTTGGATATTTTACTGCAAAAATGTTGCATGCTGTAGCTTTAAGATTTTTAAATTGTATTATATTATACTTTGCTAAGAACTAATAACAATATACGTTGTTTTGTTGAGGAAAATGTGCACTAATAGAAAACCAACAAATACCGGCAATGAAGGTAGTTGTTTACGGGAGTGTACTGGTTGAGGGTTTGAGGATCCAGATTTCGGCTGATCTCCACATTCTCTCCTGCCATGAGTCTCATGCAAGCCTGATTTTCTTCCTCAAAGACCTGCCACTGCAGAGACGCTACCAACAACAGCAGGCAGTCATCTGGTCGAAAAGAAATTAGAAAATGAGAGTGATACACGCATTTCTCTAGGAAGAAATACTAATTCAATGTGGTGTGATGGAGTTAGTCACAAAGGATGAAGGTGGCATTGGGACTCATGGCGTAGTCTGGTAGATACAGCCACTTTATGAGATTAGAGCTCAAAGCAGGAGATGACGTCCTCCAGGGATAATCTAGAGAGAGTGGAAGCGTTTCATTTGGACACTTTTTTTTTTATATTGTGCCTTAGAAAAAATTATTTTCAATTCTAGAACGATTCTGGATCTATTCTTGAATTTCCTCATAATTTTACTCATCAGTTCATTAATAGAGACATATTGTATACATATTGTTTTATTATTAAATCTAATTTTCTCTTTTTGTACATTATACTTCTGCTCCAGTTAAACCCAGCCAAAATGGGGAGGGTTGTGCTGGGTTAAATCTGTAACCCAGCCTACTTAACTCCCTGAACATTAAATGCCTCAGCAACAGACCTGCAAATAAATGTATCCCTATCTTACAATTCGACTTTGCAATAGTAATGTTGAGTAACTGACCGATGCAGAGCGCAGGTGGTAGGCCAATGCACAGCAGGTACTGCAGCACCATGAAACTTGCGATGAAGCAGCAGTATTTTGGCCACACTTCTCCTATGGCCTTCCTACGGCGACGTGCCAGAACAGCCATTAGAGCGAAAGAGTGCAGAAGTGCACAGATATCCATCCGTTGGCCGATGACATTCACTGCTACCACAAAACAAACCTGATACATAAAATAAAGTGGAAAATGTAGTACGTTTATCTCAAAGATGATGCTAGTTTGAAACCCCATCAGCATCTGATTTGTATTCTCAGCAAAAGCTGGACTATTTTGCTATAAAATTTTAATTCAAAATAGCCTTTGATATTGAATCTGTGAAGTTTTATCAGCTTTATAACCTTTCTAAATCTCTACTGAATAAACTGCAAAGGTTTAGGGTACGTTTACATGACAACGATATACTAAAAATGATAACATTGTCAAAACGATTCACAATGAAAATGACTTGAAATATTGTATTCTGCTGCCAGGCCAGTAGTTAGCCATGTCATTTTGTAAAGAAACACAACAGGTCCTATTTTAATAATCTAAGTGCGTGGTCTAAAGAGCACTGTGCAAGAGCACTAAGTCCGAATCCTCTTTTGCTAGTTTAACGGCTGGAAAAATGGACGGTGTGCAAGGCGCCGCATTCGCCGGGTGTATGATAGGGCCCTATGTGTTACTGAACACATAATACAATTTTAGTTGTAAATGGTGTCATGTAAACATCCCCTTAGTCACAAAGTAATACGGAGACATCGAAAAACATTTCTGATGTTTCCCTATGCTGCTCTCTGTGCAGCCACACTGATCAGTTTAACTGTCCATAATTTAGTTTAACCAGACACTTTCTTGGACTGTGCATTAGTGCTGTGCCTTACATATTTCAATTAAATCTCTCGGCCATTCTTTTCAGCACTAAAGTAATTTCTTGTGTTGTTTTCAGTGAAAATATACCACAGACAACATTCCTCTAAACATGTACTTTTCTGAACTCGAGAAACATTGGGCTCTGAAAAAAAAGAGAACACTGAGGAAAAACAAGAAACATAAGTATTGCCCTCTTAACTCTATAAATCATACTGTACTATATTTAATGCATGAAGTTACATGGCTAATAACAAGCTAGTATTTTTATAATATAACAAAAGGAACTTTTGAATAGAAAAAACAGTGTATAAAATGTATAAAGGTTAGGTTTTAGGGGCAGGGATGTGGTTAGGACTAAATTTTCGGACAGGAAAGTTCCAGGATCAACAAGGAAGGTGTCTAACTCAGCAAAATCAGGACATGCTTATTTATAATAGAATGTTTGAATTGAACAATAATGAGCAGACACTAGTAAGTAATGCAACGACTCATTTCAACGTGAAGAAACATCACTTGGCTCAAATGTAACTATTATGTAATATATGCTATGCATAAGTTTTAAAGTATTGTATACTAAATTTACGTACCTCCAAACCAAACTTGTAGAAGAAATAGTTGGCAAAATATTTGAGGGAGGGCAGAATGCCTTGGTCCAGATGATGATGTGTCACACCCTGAAATATAGTGCTGCTGTATGTTGCTTTAAGGCCATTTTGAAGACGGTCATGCAGCTGGTGGCGATGGACAGTCACATCAAACACAAGGAGGCCTAAAATTAACAGGTGATTCTATTGGAAACACCAATAAATAAAAACATTATTATTCTGTTTCCATATATAGTTAAAGTCAACAATAAGCACCATTCATAACCGATTTAAATTCTTTAATGTGACATATTTCTGGGTGAAACATGATGTGCTCGGTAGAATATAATTGCCCTGGATAAGCAATATTCATATGGCTAATATTTAGATCAGCAATATGAATCATTAACAACTTATGTTTTTGTTGTTGTTGTTTGTTTGTTTTTTCATTTTGAGTTTTTGAAAAATGGATTCAATAAAAGAAAAAAAATGTAATTCATTATTATTATAAAAATGCTTAGCAGAATACCCAGAGACAGGGCAGGATGCGATCCTCACACTTCCTCAGTCCACCGACCCACATCGCCGGATCTACTGGTGCCACATACAGAACTGAATTCCTCAATAGCTCGTCTGTGTTACCAGCAGTCCAACTCTCATTAGATGATGACAGGCCCTTTGGAAAAGTTGGACTATTAAAGAACTTTGACATAAAAACTTGGACATTTAAAAGGACAAAAATTGTATGGATCACATATTTGTAACATCTGGACACACAAATTGTTCCTTATATTTAATGAATAATCCAGCAAACTCACTCTCCCAACAAATGTCTGTGAACCATCCCCCAATAACTGCAACAGATGCAGATAACACCAAGCCTCTGGTTACAGGACGACTGATAAGGTTTATGACCCAAAAGAATTTAGAAAGAGTTTTGGCTCACTCATTTCTCATTTCTTTTAATCCTATATATTCTATAACCACTTGAGAAATGTATAAACCTGAATCCATTTTTAATCCCGTTTGACTTTTCCTATCATAGGGAAGACACAAAGTCTGTAAAAATCTTCTGTCTCAATTTATAGACAAATAATAATTAATAATTAATAATAATTAAAATTAACATGCATCCCAGGACATTGGGTATATGATTATAACTATCTTGTAAAGTGTCTTGTTGTTTTCACTTTATGCATATTGGACCCGGAAAACCTGGAAAAAAGCCTGCTATGTCTTCACTCTTTACCCGGGAGAGAGGACCAAAGAGGACCAAATCAACCAGAACAGAGTTGAACTAACCAAGTTCATCACAACTTCTTTATTTGACGCAGAAGAAATCGATTGAAACTCATGGAACCATCACAAGCCTTCTTCAGGAACTTGCCATGCAAGTATCGTACATTCATTGAGGTGTTTTGAAATGATAATCTAGATGGTTCTTTTCCTGGTTTAATGACTCTTTTCCATAGCTTCATTCCCTGTTCCCACTTCCGGTTTCATTCTCTCCCTTTTCATTTTACTCATGTACATGTGATTGTGTTTTTATGTTTTTGGTAGAGTAGCTGTATTCGTGATTTAGTTAATAAAATAATATGTGGGCTAGATAAGAGAGACATCCAAAATGTAAACTGTTGGTGTGCCTTCAGGAACAGGGTTGGGAATCATTGGTATAAAAACTGGATAGCACACGTTAGTAGCCCCTCTACCCTATACTCCTGAAGCACCCCCCACAAGCGATCCCAGGAACATGGTCATAAACCTTCTCCAAATCCATAAAACACATGTAGATTGGATAAGCGACCTTCCATAAGTTCCATAAAATGATCCACCGTGGGACAAAATCTGCATTGTTATTCCTCCAACCGAGGTTCGACAATCAGACAGATTCTCTTTTCCAACACTCTGCCATAGATTTTCCCATGCAGGCTTGGAGCATATCCTCTGGTCCCACCAAACCCATCTTCCAATTGCCAGGCACTGTTCCGGATTCCCATGTGATGTTGAACTGGTGTGTCAACCAAGACAAGACAGCCCGACTACATCCAGGGCCTTCAGCATCTCAGGATGAATCTTGTCCACCCCCGGCACCTTGCCACTTTGGAGCTTTTTAACTACCTCAGAGACTTCTGCCAGAAAAATAGGCCAGGGTTCCCCAGAGTCTCCCAACTCTGCCTGACAAGAAGGCATGTCCTCTGGGTTCAGAAGATCTTCAAGGTGTTCCTTCCACCTCCAGACTACATCGCCAGGTGAGGTCATCAAGTTCCTGTCCCGAATTACCACAGCCTGAACCAACCCATGCTTTTCCAACCTAAGCCGTCTGATGGTTTTCTAGAACCTCTTCGAAGCTGATCTAAAGTCCTTCTCCATGGCTTCCCCGAGCTCCTCCCATACCCCAGTGTTTTCCTCACCATACAGGTTAACCAAACCCAAAAGGCCCGCTTGATGGGCTCCCTCAGTCCCGGGGTCCACCAGCATGTCCTTGGGTTCCCGCAGTAGTGGCCTAAGATAGTCTAGTACCAAGTGCACTTATGAACCACCTTGTCCAAACATGGTGTTCCTTATGGCCAAGACAAGAACAGAAGTCCAATAACAAAACACCACTTGGGTTAAGATCAGGGAGGCCATAACCCTCCCAATCAACCCCTTCCCGGTTTCTCCATCATCCCCAACATGAGTGTTGAAGTTGCGAGGCAGTACTATACAGTTTCCAGGTGGTACTCCTTCCAGGGCCCCAAGGAGGACCTCCAAGAAGGCTGGATACTTTGAACGGTGCGTAAACACAGAAAACTCTCAGAGCCAGAGTGATGTGTATATTTCCTAAGTATTCTTTTTTTCGTTCTTTTTTTTTTTTTTTTACTTTACACTACAGTAGTAATATTTCTTCACTCAAAAATGAAAATCACAATAATAGACACACATACATACACATTAAACATGGAAACTGGTCAAACAATCCTCATTGGCATGCACAAGTTTCTGTGGCAATCATGTGCATATATATGTGTGTAAAGCCGAATTTAAAAATCAGCTTTTTTTATTTAGATATTTGGTTCATCATGAAACTGTAGCAAGACAGAATAGACTCTGGTGGGCCGCCACAGTCTAAGAAATGAATGGGAAACACTGTGTGTGTGTGTGTGTGTGTGTGTGTGTATAAGAATTGTTGTTGCATTAGTAATATAATAGTATTTTTTGTTTCTAAGGCAGCAGTCACATAAATAATACTTACAGCAGTGCAGTTTGAAGAATACTCGGATGGTTTGATACTTTTTAGCTGGTACATCATTTTACACACAACCATCACACAGGCCCAAACAGAAGACACATTGAAGGCCAAAGGCCGCAGTTTCGGATATGGCAAAGCAAACGTCCACAATACCAAAAACAAAAGGTTCATCAGCGATACCTGAAATACACAAAGCATGTAAGTATGTGTAACAATATATACGTGCTAGTTAAGGTTGGCTGAATGTCCAGCTAACCTAACGTAAGGTTTGAGTAGAATGAATATTGGTTTATGTCTTGCCTCCTTCACGCAAACCCAGATGATGCCTGTTGAGACTAGTTTGAAGCTGTGGAGCTCCAGTATTCTCCAGCACAGCTCCTGACCTCTCCATAACAGCAGAACGGCACGCAGGATCAACTCATGCACCCTGTCCACCACCACCAACCACTGGTTCTCAGCATCCACTGCAATACATGCACAAATTCTGCTTATTTTAATATATTGCATTACATATATTTTTTCCACACTTATAGAGCCCGCCTTGTGGATTTTCCCCCTGCTTGTTCAATTAAAATGAGCTAATTTTGTCACAAATTAATTTCAATACACCCAATCTTTTTCACCCAATCCTTGTTGTACATTTGTTTGAATTATACTTCTGCAAAATGTTCCATACTAATTATGTGGAAACGTTTTCCTCAATGTATATCAGGAAATGCTCTACTGGGTGGTTGCCCTGCTCGAGTGATAAAGAAATTACAGCTGGTCCAAAACGCAGCTGCTAGAGTCCTTACTAGAACCAGGAAGTATGAACATATTAGCCCGGTTCTGTCAAAACTGCACTGGCTCCCTATTAAACATCGTATAGATTTTAAAATCTTGCTAATTACTTACAAAGCACTAAATGGCTTAGCTCCCCAGTAGCTGAGTGAGCTCTTAATGCATTATAGTCCTTCGCGTCTATTACGATCTCAAAATTCTAGCCAGTTGTTAATACCTAGAATATCAAAATCAACCGCAGGCGGTAGATCCTTTTCCTATTTGGTACCTAAACTCTGGAACAATCTTCCTAGCATTGTTCGGGAAGCAGACACACTCTGTCAGTTTAAATCTAGACTAAAAACGCATCTATTTAACCTGGCATACATATGACGCACTATAAACTTTTGTCTTCATATCCGTTAAAGGATTGTTAGGCTGCATAGATCAGGTCAGCCGGAACCGGGAACACTTCCTATAACACCGGATGTACTCGTTACATCAGAAGAAGAATGGCGTCTACGCTAATTTTTTTGTCTCTCTGCTTATCCCGAGGTTTACCAATTAACGTGATTGGCTGGATCCGGGCCGTGTTCGGGTCGGATGGGGAACCTGTGCCTGTGTGCGGCAGCAGTGTGGCCCTGTGGTGTCGGCGGAGACTATGTTAACTAGCTCATCCTTTGTGAAGACCTTACCGACTCATCAGCCAGCGGCACATATCCCAACAAACCGTCCCATATCGGCGTGATCAAAAAGATCTTAAACTAGATGGAACTGGATTAAATATTTTGACTGTTGCGATTCCAAATCAGTTTAATGACCTGTAACTCTAGTATCGGACAAGTGTTCACTGTTGGCCAGAGGAGAACTGGCCCCCCGACTAAGCCTGGTTTCTACCAAGGTTTTTTTCTCCATTTGTTGGAGTTTTGGTTACTTGCCGCTGTTGCCTTTGGCTTGCTTAAGTTGGGGACACTTGCTTGATATTCAGCAGTGTTTTTGATATGCCTGCATTGGCGCCGTTGTATGCGAACTGAGCTGAGCCGGACGATTACGTCACTGTTTTCTGCAGTGCTGCTATACCTAAATTAACTAGACTAATAACTACTGATATTTGCAACGGAATGAATCAATAATATATAGAATAAGCTGCACAATGACACCATTTTCTTATTAATGTAAAGCTGCTTTGCCACAATTTGCATTGTAAAAAGCGCTATATAAATAAAGATGACTTGACTTGAAATAAGCTTATTGAACACATTACATTTTGAGTGTTGTTGGAGAAAAAAAAATGGATTACTTGTATGGTACTTTTTAAACCAAACTGTTAGGTACAGGAAAGAATTGTACTTACCAGCATCATTTAATTCTATATCTTGATGTTTGTCCAAGGAGGAAGATGAAATGTTCATTTGATCATCACATTTTCCACGGAGCTGCCCTTCCTTCAGCCTTTAATGGAGAAAAGAACACATTATTAAGACAGAATGAGGTTTACCTCCCTGGTGAAATGTGTTCTGATTTTGCAGTTCAATTACATGCAGTTGTGGGAGATTTCAGTGATCTGTAGTCAGTTTACTGATCACAGTCAGTACATGGATAAAAATAATAGTGAAATGCATTGCTGCAATACTACACCAAATGAATCAACATTCAGTTGTGCATTCAGACTCTTTACAATTTATCCAAGTTCACAAAAAGCACATCTGTCAATGTTTTTTTGTTTCAGCTGTGTAGTAGTATCAATGGAAAGTCCTTTTCGTAATGGCCATAATTTAAGGGCTGCAACATTCAATTTGTTCCCCAACCGAAAACCAACTGTGACTTTCTGGACTGTGTCTATTAATAAATGTATTCAAAATGTGTAAGAAGAATCAAAATAAGATGTGTGGGGTTGCTGTTCATCTAGAGATTAATCATTGTGCCCTTGAGCAAGGCATTGAAACACAGACTAAACGTTAAACCTGTAATGTGCGGCAAGTGGCTTTAAAGCACCATCAATTTCTGTGACTTGAGCTGCTCTCTAATAAACTCTCACTTGAAGTGCTGCAAACCTAAAACTCACTCACCATTTTTGCAGTTTCTCAGTGTTTTTCTTAATCCTGCAGTAAATAAATAAATGAAGTCACAGTTTATTAAAGGAGTTCTTATAACGCACAATATATGAAGGTGCTTTAGAGGGGAAAGATGAGGAATAACTTCAGGATCAGGTTGTATTAAATAAAATAAAAATCACCAGTCACCTGGGCTGAAAGGATGCAACTATGATTAAGAAAAACAAATGATATATTAGAGCTGTCAATTTACACCGGTCAGGCATAACATTATGAGCATTATGAACATTATGACTTCTGGTGAAGTGAGTAACACTGATTATCTCTTCATCACGGCACCTGTTAGTGGGTGGGATATATTAGGCAGCGAGTGAACATTGTCTCCTGAAAGTTGTTGTGGTAGAATCAGGAAAAATGGGCAAGCGTAAGGATTTGAACGAGTTTGACAAGGGCCAAATTGTGATAGCTGGACGACATCTCAAAAACTGCAGCTCTTGTGGGTGTTCCCAGGCTGCAGTGGTCAGTATCTATCAAAAGTGCTCCAAGGAAGGAACAGTGGTGATCCGGCGACAGGGTCATGGGTGGCCGAGGCTCATTGATACATGTGGGGAGCGAAGGCTGGCCTGTGTGGTCCGATCCAAGACAAGGTCCTGTAGCTCAAATTGCTCAAGAAGTTAATGCTGGTTCTGATAGAAAGGTGTCAGAACTCACAGAGCATCAGTTTGTTGCATATGGGGCTCCAGACGAGACCAGTCAGGGTGTCCATGATAACCCCTGTCCACCGCTGAAAGAGCCAACAGTGGGACGTGATCATCAGAACTGGACCACAGAGCAATGGAAGAAGGTGGCCTGGTCTGATGAAACACGTTTTCTTTTACATCACGTGGATGGCCGGGTGCGGGTGCGTCACTTATCTGGGGAACACATGGCACCAGGATGCACTATGAGAAGAAGGCAAGTCGGTTGGCTTCTTGGTGCTTGATGCTTTGGGCAATGTTCTGCTGGGAAACCTTGGGTCCTGCCATTCATGTGGATGTTACTTTGACATGTAACACCTACCTAAGCATTGTTGCAGACCATGTACAGCCTTGCCTAGTGGCTGTGGCCTCTCTCAGCAGGATAATGTGCCCTACCACAGTGGTTTGAGGAGCACAACAAAGAGTTTGAGGTGTTGACTTGGCCTCCGAATCCCCCAAATCTCAGTCCAATCGAGCATCTGTGGGATGTGCTGAACTAAAGTCTGATCCATGCAGGCTCCACCTCACAATTTACAGGACTTAAAGTCTCTGCTGCGAACATCTTGGAGCAGATACAACAGCACATCTTCAGGGTCTAGAGGAGTCCATGCCTCGACGGGTCAGGGCTGTTTTGGCAGCAAAAGGGGACCAACACAATATTAGGAAGATGGTCATAATGTTATGCCTGATCAGTGTATTGTGTTGATTTAGATCAATTAATTATGGAAGATGTATTTGATGAAGAAATGCAATTTAAAGCCACTGCAAGAAGTGAAATACTCACATATCAAAAATCCCCTTCAGTGTTTCCTTCAGATCTTCTTCTCTGAAATTGTATCTCAAGATATTATTTAAATTTTATTTCAGAGTATGTACCATTAATAGAAGTGTATTTTGTCTTACTGCACTGGCAGTTTCAACACGTGGGGAAAAAAACCCTGTAATGCAAGTGGCAATACAGGAATGCAAAATACACTAACATTACAGATACATATACACATTTTTTTTACCTGAAAATTAGTCTTAAAATCATGTGTTGCCACTCATATAAAGGTGCAATGTGTGTCTGCGTATTTTGACACACCTGGTTGTTCTGGTCTTTGTCAAAACTGTCTGAAGATCAGTTAAAGAGAGGAAGTCACAGTTGAAATAATGCAGCTGAAGAATGCAGGCCAGTAGGAAGAAAGCTGGCCGTAAGATTCGTGCAAATAGTTCGACAGTGTCAAACTGTTCTAGTCCAAGGTCTCGCAACCTGATGGAGTGAACACACAGGTTTCATGTGTAAAAGCTGGCTCATAATCCTACGTGCATGTGACCAAAAATTAATAAGAAATGAAAGGCAGCACTCACCTTTCCTCTGTTATGCCTAAAATCTGTTGGAACAGTTTACAGACACTTTTAAACTGATACACGTAGATCAGGATCAAAACTAGCATCGAGTATCCAACAACAACCGCCCAGAAATACTTCAGTTGACTTCTCCATACTTGATAATGCACCTGGGCAAAACAGTTACATAAATTTAAGTTAAACAGAACTCACAAACCATTTTGTTTCCAATCAGTGGTGGACAGTAATGAAGTATTCTTATCATGGTACTGTTCAGTAAACTTCTATTTTTCGGAAAATTTTACTGTACTACATTCCAAGGCATAATATAATTGTTTTAACCACTACATTTCATAAAAACATATTGTTCATTGTTATTTCAAATTGAAGAAACTGAAACCATGATCACTGTATGGACGGGGTAGGCTATTTTAACATTAAAATAACTCAGATTAATGCTGTGCATCTTCTACCCTGCTGTAGTAGTTTCAAATGACTATATTAATCTAGTTCGCATCAAATTCAACGTAAAATGTCAACTCATTTTGCCCCATGTGACACCTGTTTTAATATTTATGTTTATACCCTACTACAGCTCATCCATAGGGGCTAAACATTCAACCACTTAAAAACATTGACCTGTAAATCAACTGAATCAATCCTAAGCAATGATCTGACCCAATTTTGGAGAAGTCACCAAAATGCACATCCCTAGCCTGGATGCGGAATATATTTGTTGTCAACTGGGGTTCCACAAAATTGCTTCAAGGGGTCCATGTACTAATATGTTCATCTGGTCTCAATAATAGGTAAATACAATCTCAGATGAACAACAACACATGACATGTACTTAGTTTGTCACCAATGGATTTTCAATTTAGGCCTAGTTTTTGTTAATCAGATGATACGGTGTAATATGTCATGTGTTGTTATTCAATTAATTAATTAGGTTGAATTAACAGAGGGTGTACTTTCTTTTTCCCATGGCTATGTGGCTCTGAAAACGGTTGACACATAGTGTTAACTCACCTCGTACAGAACCACACCGAAAAGGAATAAGCAGATATAGAGAATTTTGTAGATTGCCACTTTGTCAGAGAAACTGACAAAGAAGAACATGAAGCAACAGCAGAAGATCCAGTACTTCACCAAAATGCCTTTTACTAATGCTCCAAACACAGTCATCATTTGAGAGCTTTGACTGTTGTCACCTGTAATAGAAACATACACATTTACACAATATATGAATTATTTTGCGAGTGAGATATTATATTTTCAAACAAACATGAAGAGCATAGATGAGACTTCCACACTGTGTCCTCAACTGTTGCTAAACCTTCAGGAAAGCAAAATATGGTAGACAAACTTTTAAATGTTAAATATGTTATACCCAATTACACAACAACATTAATATTGATTTAGACTTTGTTTGATGGAAAGACATAGTAATCTACTGTCTTTTATAGTCAGTAGCATATTTATATCCCTTGACCTCAACTGAAACGGAAGTATTTGATAAGAATTATGATTTAAAAGACTACTAAATCACAAGCTGTAACTAAAGTCTAAGGCCCTGTTTACACCTGGTTTTAAGATTCATTTTGGTCAATCGGATCCCCAGTGGACAATGCTAGATACAGGTATAAACAGGGTCAAAAAAGTTTTGAGCTTGTCCATTTTCGACCACTTCCAGAGGTAGTCGAAAATGCATTCAACCGGATTGCTTTTGTAGTGTAGTCACATGGTCGAATACAAACAACCACAAAAGACCACCTACTCTCTCTATCTAAAGAGTAAATATTATGGGACGTGTGCTAGCCAAATGGGATTTAAACTTTGTTGGCTGAAGACCTAAGCTGGATTAGAAGATGAAAAACAGACCAAGCACAATGTTCTCTCACATTCCTGATTTATAACATACACTCACAGGGTTCGGCGTGGTCTCGCAGCTGTTAGGGCAGAAATGAGAGCTGATGCTCTGTATGTTTTCCCGTCAATTCTCTTCACATTTATATGGAAATTAAATAATAAGATCTGAAAAAGCCCATATATTTACCCACCCATAGGACCCTCCCCAGAAGTGGTCGAGAGTGGACAAAAGAGATGGATTAAAACATCAAGTGTAAACGGGTGTGTTTCTCCCTTGTGTACTTGTGATCCAATCCGATTCGGGGTTAGGTGCCTTGCTCAAAGGGCACCTCAGTCATGTTCTACCGGTATTGAGAATCCAACCTTTGGGTTACCAGTCTTACTCTCTAACCATTAGGCCACGACTGCCCCTAGTGGTTAGAGAGGTTATGGTTATGCTGCATTCATTTAAACAACTGTAACTGGGATCACTTCCCATAAAACCCAATGTTGTCTTGTTACATCGAGAGGGTCAAGTGTATGTATTATGTTCAATCACCCACAATCCTTTCCAATGCAAAACAACCACTCTTTGTATTGTCTGTATATCATGCACAGATTCTGTTAAAACATTTTTTAATGAAAAGATCAAAAAGATATCCATACATGCTTGAACTTCGACTTCCATTAAATCATCCGTGCTCTGCAGCTCCTCGTTTTTTTCTTTCAGCCGTTGTCTATGTAAAATCCAGAAACTAAACGTATAAGAAACCTGCAAAAAAAATAATTCGATTTTATTTTACACACTGAACAGCAGATAAAGGCTGTGGGTAGCATGAAGCTGAAAGTTTGTCACAGTGATCAAGAAAAATTGACTACATATCATTCAAAATTATAAGCAAAGAAACTTATTCATGTGTTCATCTACTTTAATAAGATGTCATGTGTCCTTTTTTTAACCATTAGAGGCCAAAAGTTACATAGTGTAGCTTTAATTGGGAAAAAAGTGAAAGCACCACATCTGATATGTTTGTAGTTCTTTAATTCATGCTTGTAGTTCTAAACAGAAACTGCATGAATCCTCCACAGCACAGGGGGTTGTAGGCAGTTTTAGCTGTGATCCACAAAAAAATTAAAAAAATAGTACACCATCTGGGTGTTTTTGGAATACTCGTTTCAACATACTACAATTTCGGACACACTAAATTTAATCTGGGATATTATTTATGGGGTGTAGTTTTGAGAATTGAGACCAATAGTCTGAAAAGAGTAGGATTTTAGCCCATCCACTTGACTTGCTGTTCAAGAAGAGATTAGAAAGAGTGATTGTCATTCTTTATTTTAAGCATTACTTATTAAAAGGTGATGTATACTCTACATTTGACAATAGAAATCAGTGTTTAGATCCGAACTATAAATACTTGATTTCAGTACTTAGTAGTTATTTGAATGTTTATGTGACGAGCAGGGCGGGCGAGAGCCGTGAGGGAACGGCGTGAGGCCGGTGACTGGAGTGATACTGAGCATCAGCTGCGCTCTGCACCGGTCTCGTGTCTCTCACGGAGGAGCTCTGGAAGCATAAAAGAGGAGCGACGATAGAGAAGGACGAGAGAGGACTAGGCCTGAATTTATGTTGTGTTTTATTATGTTTGTGTGGGCGGCAGTCTCTGCAATTTTACTTTCGTTTTGTTGTTTATTTTTTTTGGATATTAAAAGTTGTGTTGAACGTTCGCCAGTTCCCGCCTCCTTCTTCCCATATTTACGAACTGTTACATTTGTAAAATAAAGATACTGCGTTGTTAAAAAGAATATTTGTGAAGCTATTATACTCATATACATGACAACGTAGTGGCGATGTGATCATACACATGTAATAGATGTAGCTAAATTGTTCATTCAGGAATAACAACGCAATGGTGTTTGTTCTTTAACAATTAATCGTGCAGCTCTATACAGAGAACTCTTTGTTAAGCTTTATCCCAAGATTTAGGTTTACATACCTTTGCAGCAAGGTGTACACAAGGCACCGGATAACCATAGACATCAAAGTCGATCAAGACAAGCTTCGGTAAAGTAGGGAAAATGTCAATATGGTTAAGATGGAGTTGACTGATGAACGTAACTACTAGCAGCAATGTTCCATAGATAGCAAGAAATGGAGCACTAAGCATAGCGAACCGCCGCCGATCCTTCAGCATCCAGATCACACATGACCACACCAGTAATATCAGCGTAAGCCATGAGTTATAGCTGATGCTCCATACCTGCACACATATAAAGAAAAACAAGCATGTAACTTGACGGGCCTCCATCCAAAAGAAGAGCAGGTGACTATCTAGTGGGGAAGATATATTAAAAATATCTTCCAATTTGGGAAGTATGCACAATGTACTCAGGTTGCATTTAATTTGCAAAGATAACATGGCTGTAGCCAATAGGTTCATTTTTTTAGTTATTTTGCTTCCACATTTTGTGTGATGTATATATATGTACATATGATTTTTTTATTATATAAATATACTATAGAAAACTTCCCATTGCAAACAAAAATCAGATGAGAAAAATGATAGAGTGAAAGAAACCTGCTCTGTTAATGGCCAGACACTAGCACAAACATTACTGACATGCACTTCACTTTTATTAAGAATTTTGTTAATTATTATATGTAAACAGGACAGATATTGCACGGAACAATGTATTTAATCCCTTAAAGCAAAATTAATGGCACTTGAAAATGGTTCCTAATTTCATCAGTTTAACCATTTTACACCTAGGACTATTCTCTTGCTGTTTATTGTCATTGTCAGGGACTAGTTTTCTAGAGCAGGGGTGTCCAATCCTGCTGCTGGAGGGCCACTGTCCTACAGAATTCAGCTCCAAGCGCAATTAAACACACCTGAACCAGCTAATCAAGGTCTTAATAGGCGTACTAGAAACATTATGTTACCATTGTGATGATGAGAGCAATTATATAGCTCTGTTTCATGATGAACTGTCCAAGCAGGATCAAAGCACTGGGTCCAGGCCGATCAGTGGATGATAGAGGGTCCACGTCATTCAATATCTCATTGCCTCTGTCGCAGCTTTCATTCTCCACAGTATTTTCTGTACATGCATTTAACACACAATCACACACACAGATTCTTAAATGTGAACAAAATAAACTTAATAAATAGATGTGAACATAGTGACAGTGTAAATCATATATATTTTAGGAGTTTACAATCTTTTGCAAGCCATTACCTGTATATGTATCTGTGACAAAACTATATCTAGCTTAGCAATAGTTCAGAAAGTTCAGATATCAGCTGACTTCCAGCTGATCCATCTTCCAGCCAGTCGCTTTTCTATGTCTGTTTAAAGTGTTGAGCTCAGGTGATCACAACACTGAACATTCAGAGGTGAACATCATACATTGCCACTTCTGATTACAGAGTGCTCATCTCCTCTCTCTGTCCACTACCATTCAACACACTGTGTTTTCTCCTGCGATCTAAAATCAAGGGTTCTCGCGATATTGTAACCAAGATCTATACATTTATCATCTTCCCTTTATAGCTGACCTTGTTCTCATACTCTCTTCTTTCCTTTTGTTTGTATTTGGGCACAATGTACACAAGAAGGATGTAGACTTTCTATATTTAATTACCTTTTGATGTACAATAAGAAATCTTCTGTGTGTATGGAGACAAAGCCAAGCAATTTGGGTAGTCATCCTCCAGAATCAGAGAATTCACCACAGAATCTTCGTGGTCCTGCCACGTGCTCTTCCACACCAACACCATATCCTAAAAAAATGGCAAAAGCACAGAGAGCATATGTTTAAATAATGGTACAACTGTCTTTGAGTTTAACCCTCTGGGTTCTGAGGGGGTTTTGGGGCCCTTGAGAAATTTTTTGACATGCCCTGACATTTGTACTTTTTTTATAGTTGCTAATAAACATATTAATGGCTAAAGTCGTATTGCACTGTATATATAGCACAAACTGGGCTACAATAATATATGAGCAACATGTATGTATTTGAGAAAATAAAGTATATGCGCGGTTATTAAAACACAAAATTTAAGTCACTGAAATAAGGTCACAAAACACATACTAAATATGTGTCCACAAAACTTTTGAGTACTGGATCTTGTAGACTAGAGTTTTTGCTTCAAAATGATGTTTACCAAGACCTAAGGTAAACCAAAAATAGTGCATTGATCTGTCACACAATATAGGGCATTATGGAAGGTCTGGGATTCTGTCCTGTGAATATTTTGGTGAATGCACATTTTGTTGTTTTTTTATGTGTGTGCTCAAAACTCTTATGGATACTTCATGAGAGCAATTCGATCAACAGTACATGTATTTTTATTTCTATAGATAAATTATATCTTACCTCTTTTCTTTCAGGGGAGAAGTCTGATGGGATGCTGTTGTCTTCAGCATAGTCGTTAACATTTTCCTGAGCATGGTACATACAGTATTTGGGTTACAAATGCAGATAAATAAATAAACATAAACACAACTGCTGTTTTGAGCAATACTTTTGGAGTGCAACATTCAACAGGTGAGCTCCATGGGTTTACTCAATGGCATTAAGTAGTAACTCCTAACAAAAGTAACTTAAGTATTATAACTCAATGATTAGATTACAGGATTGCCAGGAGTTTAGCAACATTTTGAATATGGCAATGGGTCCTAAACATGGTCCTTGAGTACCCCCAGCACTGGACATTTTAGATGCCTCCCTAATCAAACACACCTGTGTATGAACTACATATTCCATGTTTTGGCTACAGCAATGGTGGCAAAGAAAGCGAGGCCACAAGACATCTTGGAATCATTAAAACTGATGCAAACTACAACTAAAATAAGTATTCTCAGGGACGGCTATTTGGCTATTTGTAACATCTCACACAAATTCAGCTGTTACTGTATAAATGAATACATGCACTTTATGTGGCCAAAGGTATTCTGATTGTGGTTTGAAAAGTGAGAAATGCACTGGTAAAAATTTAAGGACACTGTCTTAACTGTGTTGTTAGATTATGCAAATGATTTCAACAAGGGGAAGAACGGTGGACCACACTGATGCCAGCAGACAATCACAGCACTGGAATGAAGAAGCACCAAACTGCAGTCTCCTCCTCATTGCAAAGGGATAAATGTACCCTTTCAATAGACACTAGAACATCAAAGTTCTGGGTCTCCGGCCTGAGTGCTGAGTCTTCTGCACCTACATCAGTGCCTCATTTTTAGGAGCCTTTTTAGTGCTCCAGGAGATCGGCATCCCACAGAGCTTCATATTCATCGGACTACTCACTCAACCACGTGGAACGTAAATATCACTTTACCAAACATCTTCCCAGAGACCTTGGCATTGTTGTATATTCTCCGTATATGATTTTCTAATTTATTAGTTATATAATCAGTTATATAGCTGATTTAGATAACATAACTTTGCCATAGCCACATGCAACTTAATCACTTGTATTTTAAGCATCTTCTGCATTTTATTCCTTTATCATTCATGGTTTTTATTTAGTAGTTATGTTGATTTACACTTGTTTATCATTCTGTTAATAAAATTAATTAGTCTTCCTTGTGCTGATAATACAGTAGAGGCTCTGCAAGCTAACAATATCTCACAAATCCTTCAGATTAGTCAGATGACAAACTCCCTCCGATTTACATTATTTTATTTTTTCAATATTATCTTAGGTTGTTATTTTATTGTTATGATGAAATTCCTTAACTGGAGCCATGAGGTGTAAGAGGTCATTTCACACCTTAAGTGGTGTGACCACCAGTGAAACTCCGACATAACTGGTGTCTTGTGTGAGGTTAGGTTAAACCTCTACACCTCATTCAACTCATCAGCTTGTTAGTAAAGACTCCAAGACCTCAAATGAGTGTGTCAGATAAGAGGGACATCAAAAATATGCAATATTGGGTGTACTCCAGGACCAGGGTTTGAAACTACTGTCTTAGAGGTGTTCGATCATCCTGTGGGATGGCCACTTTCCTACAGAGTTCAGCTTCAACTTGTCCCAACACTGTCTGGAAATAATACTGACTATCTTAATTAGTTGCAGTTAACTGATGCTAAGCTCTGCAGAAGATGACGGTAGGGTCCCAGAAGCAGGATTGGACACCCTGCCACATTTTTTTTTCTTTTTTGGTAGCCTCATGTCTGTGCATATGTGAAGTGCCTTACAGTACCTCCTCAATAGAATGATTCCACCTGTGTAGTAGACTCATGACTGAAAAATACAGCAGTAGGAGCACCAGTGGGTTCATTATTGCAGGCCAACTACCATCTTCATGCATAGCCAGGCTATACGGTTCTGACATGTTGGTCTGGATGAGCGCAGTCAAACCAAACAACCTGGCAAACAGACAGAAATTTTAGATGCAAACCGATGCTGAAAGTGTTTTAGTAAGGTGTTGGACCGTCACATGCTGCCACAAATGTGCCTTGACTCTGCAAGTCTCTGGAATTGGATGGATGGACACCATTCTTTCAAAATATACTCCAACATGTGGTGTTTTGATGATGGTGGTGGAGAACGTAATTGTAATGAATATAAATGCGTCGTCATGGCAAAACATACTTGCACAGCATGCTTGACGTGAATAAAATTGGCTTTTACTAAATGGTTTTGGTTTATTTAGTAGAGATCTCAACTGCACCTGGCAAAGTCATCCTGTGGAGGAATGAGCTGTTGGAAGAGAGGCAGCTGGTAGAGGTAGAGGATAAGGACGTGTCCTCCACTGAAGATGGTCATCATTACACACAGAGAGCTGTAGTGCAGCAGAGAGATGGTGTAGCCCAACACCCAGCACCACACAAGCCCAAGAAACACCATGAAATACAGTGCCGACGTCAGAGAGGGAAACGTTATACCTGCCAAAACATGTACCATCGCTGACTGCATCTACGGATAATTTTCCAGAATGCATGCACACTTTCATATGTAAATGCATTACCTGCCAGCCCTAACAGAACAGTGACCAAAACCTTTCCAGCAGTGTTCAGTGCTGAAGACATGAGAAGTCTGAGTCCAGTCATGAATATGATGAGTTTCTGCAGAGCGTCGGGAGAAGAGTCAGGAGAGGTGCGGCTCTGAACAGAGGTGTCACAGGAGGAACCCTCAGACGTTCCACTCTCCCCTTCACATTCTGAGTCTGAAATCTCTTCATCTGAACCCTGTCAAATATGGAAACAGGACAAAAGCAGCCAACACTAAAAATGTAAATAAATTAAATACAGCAAAACTTTTTTATTCCTTATAATCATTTCTGTTGCAATACAAAGCAGCTAGTAAGTTTTGGATGATTTAGTCAAGAGAGGGTAACCTCAATGAACCTTCATGCAAAGTTTAGTTCCAGTCATTCTTTAATTTTCAAGTAAACTCAGAGTCCTTGATCACCTGCCCCAGGTGTGTTCAGAAAGATGGACTGAGCAGCCCGAGATGCTCATTACCTCAGTCTCGTAGAGCTGCCTGTCGTTTTCACTGTGATGTGGCTTCTTGGCCTTGCACCAACGGATGATGAACAGTGTAGACAGGAAGACACCAAAATCTGGCATTAGCAGACGTATTATGTTAAATGTGTCCACATCACTAAACCTGGAAAGAGTTTAAAAAATATTTTACTAAGAAAAGCAAATACACTGGAATCATTGAGACAGTTTTAGCAGAACAATTTCAAACACAGTAGAGAAAGAAAACCTTGCTAAAATGCATATTGAAAAGCCACAATGTTTCTGGGGAATCTTCTCTGGACAGATGAGACAAAACCAGAGATTTTTGGCAAGACACAGCAGCTCTGTGAGCTAAAAATAAGCTTTCAGAGAGAAGAAAACCTGTGCAACAGGCTTGGTTATGTTTTTGGGCTACTTCGCTGCATCTGGCACAGGGTGCCTTGAATCTGTGAAGGGCTCAATGAAATCCCAACACTAGATGTTCAAGATGTTCTAGAGTGAGCTGTACTGCTGAGCATCAGAAAGCTCTGGCCTAGTCGCAGATCATGGGTCCTCCATCAGGATAATGACCCAAAGCACAAAGCTCAAAACACCCAAGAATGGCTGAGAAGAAATCCCTGGACGGAACAGTGAAGTGGCCTTCTTTGAGCCCTGATCTAAATCTCATCAAACATCTACTGATCTTTAAACCGTGTCTATTACACTGGATTGATCATGTGATTTTCAGGCAAAAAAAACAAAAAAACAACAACAAAAAAAACAACCTTCCAGAAAAGATTGTAAGTTTTATAATGTCCGAAATGAATGAGGTATGGCTTCATTTTGGGAAATGGTGTTCACCACCATCTTATATATCATTTGTGCCAAGTAAAGCAGCTACAACATCATTGGTTTGCTTCAGACACAATGTCTTGTTCTCTTCATCTCAGGGAAGTGAGGTTTAATGCATAACTACAGATGTTTCCTTACTTTGAAAAAGAAAAAAATATATATTTTTGCTGATATTTTTGAATAATTATGTTATTTTTAGTTACAGTTATTTAGTATGTTGAATGCCAGATTAAGTAAAACTGAGATTCGAAGTTGAAAGAATTTATTTCATACCTGACAATGCCGAGGTGAAAGAAAATGTTGTCCCATGGCCCAGTCACTGAAGAATAAAAAGCATATATTATTATGCATGGATAAATTAGGGTAAAAAGAAAAATCTGACGAATATGCAAATCCTTTCCCACCTCAGAGTAAGTAAGGTGATTAGGGACTTTTTTATCCATTCATTTATTCGCTTGTCCTATGTAAAGGTATAATGACATCTGCCCTGTGTCTTGACACCAACCACTTAAGGAGGAGGTTTAACAGGTATTCCAGACACAACTGGCCAAGTGTAAATGCAACTGGTTGTTCAAGCCACATACTGTATGTCAATGTTTCTCCTCTCAAAATGGTAAAAAACTAAAGATGTGAGAGTGTGTTATACTGGCTCCCAGAAGCCAGATACCCCAGCGCTCCTGCGGGACACAGATATGGCCAGCTGGAGATGAGTGTCTATGGAGCTAGAAATATGACAAAACAATTTGAACTTGAATTGGTAAATGGTAAATGGTAAATGGACTGCATTTATATAGCGCTTTCACAGACCTATGGCCACCAAAGCGCTTTACAATTTTTGCCTCACATTCACCCATTCACACACACATTCATACACCGACGGCGACGTCAGCCATACAAGGCGCCATCCAGCTCATCGGGAGCAGCAGGGGTTAGGTGTCTTGCTCATGGACACCTCGACACTTGGTCAGGTGGAACCGGGGATTGAACCACCAACCTTCCGGTTAGTAGACAACCCACATGAATTGTGTAAATTTGAATTATAGAAAAGTCTTTAACAAAAATGAATATTATGTGGCATTTTATATAGTTATGAATTTGAATTTTTTTTATGCTCAAATCTTGGAAATTTGCTATTTAACAAATGTGCTTTTTTTCATGGCATACTTTTCTAGATATGTATTTTCAAACATTGCATTTTTTGTTTTGGGAAATTTGAGGAAATTCTGAACACTAAATTAAAAATTCAAAATGTAGAAATTCAGATCAAGGGTAGAGGTTCAGCTTCTGGGTTCCACAGGGAAGAGTAGAGGGTCTTGAAAAAGTTGAATGTTGCATTTTGGCCAATTACAGAGTTGCAATAATTCTCAACACATGAGATGTTTGTCTAAGCGACATTTGCTCTGGTATTTGTTTTAGTAGACCCATAAGTGAAGTTATTATACGTAATTTCAGGAGGAGTATGCCCATCTAATCTTCCAATTAATACAAAGGTGTAAAACCAGCATCTTGCCTCCTTCCTGTTGTTAGTTCTTTCGTCATCCCTCCTGCCCTTCTCCTCCTTTTTTGAACAATTCTGTCTGTTATGGGGGGTAATCGGAGCTTGAGTAGAATATTCTCTCTGAGCCCCTCAATAGCAGACAGCAAGCCAAATATGTTTACCACTTACGCTAAGATTATATGGGCAGATGAACTCCTGAAAGTATATTTAGTATGGAGGTGATTAGTGTGTCACAGAGACCAACTCCGTGGTTCCCTCCTCTGGCCAGCAGAGAGCTCCCTCACCCCAATTTTGACTCACTCACACACACTACATTTCCCATCAGCCCCTGTACCTGGCAGTGAATACGCCCAGTGTCTGCTCTCTGTTACTGTGTTTACTGGTGTTTGACCATTGCCTGTTTGACCATGAACTGATTGAAAGCTTGCTGATGGATTCCACTTCGAGAGCTGCTTCGTTACATTTAGCACACATAGCGTCACACATAACTCTATAATTAATATTTCTGCTTCATTCTATGATTGGAAACAGATCCAAGTCGGATGTTATTTCAGACACTTGCATATTAAGTTCAAGTTTAAGTTCATGAACATCACAAATAATCATTTCAGATATGCGTAACATAGCAGGCGCAATAACATTATATGATTAATTTCTGCTCGATATCCCACACATTGTAGGCTTATTGTAATTTAAAGATATTGTAATTTGTCATTTAAAGGCATCACACGAAGAGTGCCATGCCCCGTGAAACGCAGTGAACCATTGAACCAGTAATGACCCATTTAAAGATTGCACAACGTAAAATTACTCTGCTTCACCTGTGAATGTGTTTACAGGACAGTGAAGTTGTCAGATCAGTTCAAGTTGTTTTCTCATATTTCTGGCTGCATAAGTGTCTCTCTTTAGCTTGCTAAAGCTTGCTAAATGCAAAATGCCACAAACTGCAAAAAAAGAAAACTTCTGACATTAATCATTATTAGATCTGGCAAGTATTTGAAGCAACACTAAGATATAAAGACTTGTTTTCAGGGAATGCATCTATAATATGAGTGTCTGCCAATCCGATATAATATTCATGAGTCTATGAAATCTTATACATTGCTACTTTTATATGTTTATAACCACTGTTGTGTTTTGTGGTTTTTACATGGGCAAAGAATAAAATAAATGTTTAAAATACATAAGCACTGTTTATTTGAATGATAAAGTGGCCCTCTATAGCTTAATGATGTTAAACAATGTATGAAGCAATATGTTTTCTGTAATATTAACAAAATTAAAAACAACAAGAGAAATAAGAGCATGCAGTTTCTCAGATGCACGTTAGAGTTGCGCTCATTGCTAAATTACCTCATACTTACTGTTCTCCATACATTATGTATATGTACCTTGATACTGCTTCCTTGTAATCATTAGTTACCTTTAACTTAAACATTAATTTATTAATAGAAGTCAATATGAAACTGCGTGTTCTGCGCATTGATTGAAAGCTCCATACACCACAGGTGGTTCGTTTAAGTGGACTTTAATCAGCAAATCATCGAAATAATGTAGTCTTCACATTCCACTCACAGAGCCACATTTCATGACTGTGCATGTGACCAGAGGCAGGACCATGAATTTATACTTTCGCCCTTGATAGAAAACTAAAAAACTAAAATAAAAGCTAATTGAAAAATATTAAATGTTATAAAACATATACAGTGTGTACGGAAAGTATTCAGGCCCCCTTAAATTTTTCCCTCTTTGTTATATTGCAGCCATTTGCTAAAATCATTTAAGTTCATTGTTAAGTTCATTGTTAAGTTCATGACCCAAAATGACTCATGGCTGTATTAGATCAAAAGGTACTTCTACTAAATACTGAGCAAAGGGTCTGAATACTTAGGACCATGTGATATTTCAGTTGTTCTTTTTTAATAAATCTGCAAAAATGTCAACAATTCTGTGTTTTTCTGTCAATATGGGGTGCTGTGTGTACATTAATGAGGGGAAAAATGAACTTAAATGATTTTAGCAAATGGCTGCAATATAACAAAGAGTGAAAAATTTAAGGGGGTCTGAATACTTTCTGTACTCACTGTATAAATTTGACTTAATTTCTTATTTTAAACTTTCACAATTACCTTTATACGTTTAACTGTGAGCTAAAATTATAACAATAACACTTACACAAATATGAAAAGATCTTACCATCCTTGGGAACATATGTGTAGGTGATTTGCATCCCACACTGCAATGCCAAAAATATTACTCCAGTGGAGCAGATGGCACGAAGAAACCTTCCCGTTTTCCCTGTATATACAAACACATACAATTTTGCATCAGTCAATTCATCGCATTTACGTTTTCACATGTGATCTTAAAACCTGTAAGTTCTTAGGTTCCCTTCCATAGGTTCACTCGATGCTGTGTCTGACACTCAAATTCATTGACTGATAGTGCTATCATCACCGGTGCCTCAAAATGATGCACAATTACGCCTCAGATTTCTCTTTCAGAAAGAATTGTATCTAGCCTGTGCTTGACAGATATAACTGTCCCAGCTACACTGAACTGACGAGTTACAGAAATTAAGGGGGATCACTTCTGCAAAATACCCAGGAAAGAACAAAGTGTGTTTCAAGAATCAAACTAAAAAAAATAAATAAAAAAAAACTCTTTTCAGAAGGTGGATTCATATTATTTACAACACTATTTGCATTAGAAAATGGCACACGTCTCACAATAATGAGTGACATTATGGCAGGTTTGGGAGATGTTTAATGGCGTATATATATATATATATATATATATATATATATATATACAACCTTTAATATGTAAAGCCTTTAAAATTATTAAGCTTGCATGTTTTCTTTTCTCCTTTTGAGCCTCTATAAATTATTTAAATTCAGTCAAATTACTTGCATTGACACAGCTGCCTTCTCAAACTCGCGCTGCAGCGGCAGGGTTTATTCCTGCCTTGTAAATGCATTTAATTTCAGGATATTTTTCATAACGACCTCTTAATCTTGAGAAGTGAATTACACTGTCTCATGAGAAGTGAGTCGAACTGATGTTCTGCATGTTCCGTGTGATTGGCTGCTCGCTGCACATGACACACGGACCAAACCTTGAGTTGACTGCAGCGTTTATACCGAGCATTGTGAGCCATCTAAACCAGTTTGAACTTGTATGGTTTTGTAATTTTGTAGGACCATGCCCCTGAATCCATCAATGAGATTTTCATTTTTGTCACATTTTCACCCCTGAGTCCATTTTAGTGCATCCAGTTTGTGTTTTGGATCAGGTTGGATTAGATTTATTGCTGTGCAATATTTTTTTATTATTATTATTGTGAAAGCATGTAGTGTGTGTGGTGGATGTGTTTCTGTCTGTGTCATTTCATAGTCTTTTCAGTGTGTACATAACATATGCTTTGTTTGAAGATCACTGTATAGTAAAGTAAATGATTCCTGATGTTCTGGTAAATGAACACACATATATTTTTAAGCACTTTAAAGCTATTTTTGAGCCACAGTTTCTGAGCCCCTGTCCCTAACGGCAAGCTCCCGTAGTAGCTAATCTTTTAAAAGATTACCAGGAGTATAAATAAATGACAAATTATGATTAAATTGAATACAACCTTGTAATAAGAATGGGAAATGAGAATGCTGTATCATCTTGGTTGGATAAAGTGTTAGATTTTGATTATTTAGCATTAAATCAATTATATTTGTGAAAACACTTAGCTGATGCAGCAAATGTGTTACTGTGTTACTGCCTAATTTTTACTAAAAGCTTTGTCATCTTCTTTTTCCAGCTGAGACCTTATAGAATCACACCATCCTTAACTTACATTTTACAGTAAACACTGTGTGTGTGTGTGTGTGTGTGTGTGTATGTGTGTGCATGAGGCTAAATTAGTTTAAAGCAAGGACAGAGGAAATATATGGAAATATGTGAGAAAATGTCTGACAGGATTATATGGATCTATAAAGCACTCAACCAAATGTCCACTTGAAGGTAAGCTCTCCAGCGTGACTCTGCTGACAGCACAACTCTCTCTAATTATTGTAATGCATCATTGATGAGATGGCTAGAACTTTAACAGTATTTGCTGAATTGAGAAGAATACCAAACAAAAATCAAAAATACACTGTTTGCCATTACCACAAAACAACTGTGTATATCCCTTTAGTCCTTTAACTCATTTCTCCAACGGATACTCTTTTGTCTTCTATATAAGAAAAGTTGTTAAAAAATATTACATGACCTTAAACAATAATTCATTACTCATTCTTACATACCCTTCATAGTAGCCAAGTTTGGACTGGGCAACAGCGGCACGGCCAGAAGGAAAAGAAGATATACGACCGATAGCCCATTGTACCTCAGTGATATTGCTGTGGGGAGAAAAGTATTACAGCATAAATAAAGAAAAAAAGGATAAGAGGCAAAAATACATGAGTTATCATTTCTCATCTTTATTTATTTATTGTTTATTTATGCTACCATGCTTTTCCAGTGGCAAATTCTAAAATTATTTCTTCATTAACAATTTACCAGGAATAATTTCCTGACATTAGTTATTTATCTACAAGAGCATATTTTAACCAAACAGGAAAGGAGACGGCATGCAATCTGGTATTTTAATAAATTTTCTCTTTTAAAATATTTGCCCAAATTATGAACAAAAGGTTAAAACATGTTAAACTTTACTTGAATGGGGAAAGACCAAAATTTGATTGGAAGACCAATTATATTTCAACATATTATTAAAACATCTTTAACATTCGACAAAAAATGGTCTTTCAGTCAGTCAATGTACTAATGTGTAATAATCATATACAGTTATACTTCAGACATGAATCATGATTTTTAAAACTATTCAGTTCTTTAAAACCACAAGTTGTTAATAAGCTCCTACCAACATTATTGATACACACACTAGTTTCAAACTTCAAAACTATATGAAAAAAATATCTCTGTCTTTGTAAATGGTTATATTGCTAGGAGACACATTAAAGATTAAATAAACACACACTTCTGGACAAAAAAATGGTCCAAGCCCAAAATGGCAAAATATTTAGTGGTCTTTTAACCAATTGAAGCTTTTTAGTCAGGAATCACTGGTGAGGTAATTAGCAAAAATTGCACAAATACAGTAAATAAAATAACTTGGCACAGAATAGCCTTCCCCAACTTGCACACAGCTTTTATAGGAAGAAGAGTCAGGGCTGTTCCCCTGAATGTTGATGGCTTCAAACAGTTCATGAGTAGTTGAAAAATCTCTCTTAGTTTGTTTAAGTTCAGCGTGAGACAAAATATTCACTATAAGGGTCAAATCTGGACTCTGACGACACCAAAACATGAGCCTGATGGACTTGTTCTAAGCCACTTCTTAGTTGTCTTTGCAGTTTGAGCAGGAGCATTGAAAAATAATCTGATCATTCCTTTTTAGATTCAACTTTTCATTTGTGGGAAACAACAAGCCTTTCTGCAATATTCTCCTGCACTCCAAAACATTAAATGACTTTTCAAAGTGAAATAGCTCGCCAATACCAGCAGCTGAAAAGGCTGCTCACAAAAACCGACAGCTTTTCCTCCACGCTTCACTGCGCTAGAGATGCATTTAATAGTATATTTCTCAGATTTTCTGACAAAGATCAATTTTCACTTATAATTTTTAAACAGATTTTTTGCTTTGGAGAATCACCATGAAATTTACTCCCAATTCTGCCAAAAACCTCATTTTGTCTTTTATGTGTTTCTGAGACAGCAAGTGCTTGTTAAGGAGTGCATTTGCCTAAATTTTCCTGACCAAAAAGAGAATTAAAAGCTTTTAAAGGTGTTTTGGAAATGCTTTTAATTGAAAATAATTTTCATATTGCACATTTTCGTATTTTAATTTTTGTATTGAAAGTATGGTAAATACTGGTCAAATGTAAGGATCACATTTAAAAATAAACACTTTTTGGCATATCATAAAAATAATCTCTAGCACATCTGAATTATACAATAATTTGACTATTCATCTCATAGTGAAAACATGTAGCCACATGTAACTTTCATTAACAGTTGAAAGGAAATCTTAGTCTGAAATGTGAGGTATCATCTTATGTTTTAAAATCACGTACGGAGGAACTTCAGTCCCTTCAACGAGTCACGGAAACAAGACAGTCACACGGCTCTCAGATGGTAAGCTTTTCTTGGACGGTTAGCGTTTTAAGGCTGTATTTTTTTTTCTCTCGCAATCTTCTAATATTACACTCTGACACACCATGGCCTGGGTTCACAGACAGGGCTTAGATTAAGCCAGGATTAGGCCTTAGTTCAATAAGGATATTTAAGTAGGTTTTATAAGCACACACTAGAAAAATACATTACTGGTGTGCATCTTGAGACAAAACAATTGCATTGACATATTTTACAATATGTCAGTAAAAGTTGCTTTCAGTTAAAACAGCTCAAACATGCATTTTAGTCTGAGACTAGCTTAAACCTTGTCTGTGAAACCGGGGTGTATTACCTTGTTTTACGTGTTTTTCACATCACCTATTGCTGCGGGTGTATTATTGCCATGTAAAAGTCTATACCCTGAATATAAGATGACTCTCTTTTTTTTTTTCTTAGAAAAAACTTTGTCTTATATTCGGAACAATATCATTCTTATCAATATTAACTTATTACTCTTAAACTACGTTTCATTTATTGTGGCTTCAAGCTTCTTTGACACATTCCAATGCATATAGTAGCCTGACCTTCGTCCTTGGACATAACAACATTGTTGTCTGAGATTTTTCTTGGTGAGTTCATCAGCAACAGCAACACACAATATATAAATATAAATGATGCCAATCCAACAACACAAAGCGGAGTATAATGGGAAACCAACTATTACATGGTACTGTAACAAATTAAAATATGTATTTAAAATTAATTCATGAATCTGTGAAACAGGGAAAATATTTTACATTCATACTATTTAAAACTGTTTAGAAAATGTAAATATATAAATTGTTAGTAATTTAGTTTGGCACAACGCGATGTACAATCGATTACTCTTGTCTGCTTGAACACTAGCGGGAGAACTCGCGGGGTTTCTTCATTTCGCAGCGGGGAAACCTCAACTTCTCCACTTTTCAGGTATTAATTCTCATGATTAGTTAAAATAGTCTGAAATGATGTGATATAATGTTTACGAGTATACAGATGCGAGTAATTTATCGATTTTCGTGTTGATTGAAATGTTAAAAAGTTGAATTAGTTGAGAGATTCAGAGCTCCATATTGAGTATTGATGGCGCGAGGCCACATGAAGAGATTATCATTTGCATGTTTATTGTTCGATTCACTGGGAAAAAAAGCGAATAGATTGAGAACTGTAAACGTGAAAATTGAATTACAAAGACTGTTTGAGATATTTAAACATATTCAAATTAAATTATTTAAAGAGAGTATTTACATGTTATTTAGAATTGTTTCTAGTTGACTGGATTTCCAGATATTTCTAAAATGCCAAGTCAAATTATGTATTAATTCATTGACATATTATAGTTTATAAATAACTTAGTATTGCATATTATTAACAGCTTATGTTACCGATTTGTTAAATATGTGTGGAATGAAGAGAGAAGGCCACTGATGCTGTTTTGGAAAGTTTGTCAATTGTAACAAAATGAGTTCTCGGTGGCGAAACTTCAGCGAGTTTTGTGATCTTCCTGTTTTCATGGGTATAACAGTATGGAATGGGATACAGATGTATTTGCTCCAGAGGAGTTAAGAACATGAACAATCCTACAGTGGATATTGTTTTAAAAGCTTGTGGATTTAGATTTAAATGCATTAATCCTGTTCCTGGAGATCTATCTTCCTGCAAAGTTCAACTCCAACCCTGATCAAACACACCTAAACCAACCAATTAAGATCTTCAGCACTTGATAATAACAGACAGGACGTGTTAAATAAGGGCTGAAGGTAGGTGGGTTAAAAGGTATCTGGCCGGATATCCATTAGAATTAACATTCCTTTTCTCTGCAGGCATGACTCAAATGTCAGCAATGTGGGAAGAGCGTACTTTGCCACTAATCTGACTCTTCTGCTGAGCTGCATGTGGAATTGCCGAGAATGTTACATGCTTTCCATCACTGCTCAAAAAAAATTGAACATACAAAAAACATTTTAAGCTCTCTTAAGCAGAAAAGCCTATAATGGTACTAAGATTATGATCCCATTTAAAATGGTGCAGAGACAATAATCCAAGAAACTTGAAGCTACGTGTGCATTCAATATCCTGATCATTGATGGTTAATCTATAGATATGATGTAATTGTGTATGGACAAATGATGGAGGTATGCAGGTTTCCACAGCAGTTTTTTGGGCTTAACTTAGTGATTTGGGGTAAATAAATAAAAATAAAAACATGGTTTGGATTTATGTACTTTCTCATTATTCAAATTTAGATTACAAAATTTAAACTATTTTTAAATGTATTCAGAAAGTATAAAGCTGATTTCCCAAAAGCATTGTAACTTAAATGGCACTTGAAAATTGTAGATATACTAGTGATCTGGAGTAACTGTACAGTGCTAAAGTGTATCGTACACAGTAAAAACCCCAGAGTTAAATCAACTCTGCTCAGATAACATTTGGTCCCTCTCTAAATAGTGTTAAAGTAACACTGAAGCAGAGTTAAAGGTAATGAGATAATTAAGTAATTAATTAAGCGATGATTGAACATTAATGATGAACACCTGCTGTTAACAAGCAGAATCATTAAAGAATAGAGAAACACAAGAACTACAACTGACTTCAGCCACAGTCTTAGATGAAATCAACTGAAGATAAAAGACCTTAAATCTCTGAAGATCTGATTATTCAACTCCACAAACAGCATTACCAGATTCACTCATTACTGACAGGACTGACTTTATTTTCACATGCCTACAGGTTTAGATGTTTCATTGGTCAAGAAAAATAATATAAAATAAAAAATGACACCACCATCATGGAGATCAGAGTTTTCTTTAGTTGGGCTCTTGACCCTTCTTTTATTGTGTTAAATTTCTCTCTGTAATGATGCATGACTTGTTGTGAAGTAGTGAGATCACTATTTTACCAAGTCAGATATTAGCTGCTTTTATATGATGGTTTAGTCATTGTGAAGTTGCATCCAAAGCTATTGATTACACATTTATTTATACATTTTGGTTTTGCCTGTGAAACCACAATATGAGTAGAAAGTGTTACAGCAAACAAATATTGAACCATTTTAAAACCATACCACACATTTCATTTTTTTAACTACTGCATCACTTCGACACACACAGACATCAAGAATCAGCATATGAATCTCAACAATGGTGATAAAAAAAAAACGCTTCACGCTGCAATTTATGCTGGATATCACCATAGAACAAAACTCCCATCATGCACTGCAGTATAAATAATTATTGTCACCACTGTTGAGGATTGTATGTTATATGCTCATATATAAGACTGAGTGTTCATAGTGGCTCTTTTTTTTTTTTTAGCATTGAAGCATTATGGTGGCATTTGTGTTATGTACCTTTTTTTCATTTCTGCAATAACTGAACACCGAAGAGAAAAAGACCTTTTTATAATGTTCACTTGAAACAAACTGCAAGCAAAGCATTCAAGCTAATCTGTTCCTTCAGTCTTCTGATTCAGCAATGTACAAGTGTTTGTTGTGAAACACTATTGCCGATGCGCAAACATAAGTTGTTTTAAAGACGTAAAAGGGTAAAGATCCCAACTAAAACAAACCCTGACCACCATGATGGTGGCATTATTTTTTGACCAATAAAACCCCAACATCTAAACCTTTTTGGGTTCTCATAAGAGCTTCTGTAGATGTCTGACAGAAATAAAGCCAATCTGGCCAGTAATAAGTGAATCAGATGTTTTAATCAGATCTTTAGAGATTGGATGTCTTTTATCTTCAGTTGATTTCATCTAAGGCTGTGGCTGAAGTCAGTTGTTGTTCTTGTGTTTCTCTTTTCTTCAGTGATTCTGCTTGTTAACAGCAGGTGTTCATCATTAATGTTCAATCATCACTTAATTAATTGCTTAATTATCTCATTAACTTTAACTCTGCTTCAGTGTTACTTTAACACTATTTAGAGAGGGACCAAATGTTATCTGAGCAGAGTTGATTTAACTCTGGGGTTTTTATTGTGTAAAAGCAAATTCACACTGCAACAACATGTCAATCAACAGTGAAAATCACCAGATTGCAGTACGTCATTTCTCAGACATCCCATGATGTCAATTGTACACTTAATGATTGAATATCTTTCAATATGTGAAAATAAGCGCCGATCAACAGCAACAGACACTAGCTGCGTTTACATGGACCCTAATAATCCAATTGCAATCGGACTAGCAGTACAATCGGAAAGAAAAATTCACATGTAAGCACGAAATAGATAAATATTAAGTTTGCTTTTTAAAACGAAGAAAAGGAGGGTGGTTAGTATGCAACAACTGCAGGAAACTACATTCGTGCAGAGTGCGCATGTCAAGATTAAATCAGACCAGAAGCTTTACATATAAATGCCCGTATCAACCTGATCACTTTATTTAGCGTTTATGTGAACACTACGTTTGGATTCATCAATTGGAACAAATTGATTCAGATTGAAGGAAAAAGTCATGTAAACTACACTTGATGAGTGTTGTTTGTGACACAACAATGTATACTATCTTATCTAATTAGGAAATACATGAATGCATGGGAGAAAGTTCAACATTAAAAATGATCGAGAACCAAATCCTGATGTCGGACCGGCAACTAGAATCTGGAATTGTTGAGATAATTAAGTACCATCAATCCCTATATCCTCAACAGGGGCCAGAGATGCCAGGGCGAAAGGAAGAATGAAAAACATGTTTGAGTGATTGAGACAAAACTTGAGAATCGATTGTCATGCTGCATTAATTAGATCAACCGGAACGCGTTATGCCAGGGCCAGCTATGAACGCAACACAGACTTGAAGGCATAATCGTAAGATTTTTGCATTAAAATATCCAAAAACCACTAGCATAGTTATATTTTTTGTTGGCTTGTGTACTTTTATGATCCTGAATAATAATGCATAATAATATGCAAAATTTTAGCCTCCTAAAATCATATAAAATATGGGTAACACTTTACAATTCAAAAGGTTCATTACTTAACAACATTAGTTAACATAAACTAATAATGAGCTGCACTTCTACAGCATTTATTAATCTTTGTTAATGTTAATTTCAACATTTACTAATACATTATTAAAATCTTGTTAACATTAGTTAACGCACTGTGAACTAATATGAACAAACAATGAACAACTGTATTTTCACTAACATTAACAAAGATTAGTAAATACAGTAACAAATGTATTGCTCATGATTAGTTCATGTTAGTTAAGACATTAACTAATATTTAACTAATGAACCTTATTTAAAGTGCTTACATACATCCTTATTCATTCTTTTATAAATGTATAAATAAATTTGATTGTAATGTTATAAGTTCTTTCCACATCTTTCCAGTCAATTCTGCTCTGAAGACACTCATTGTTGAACCCTGTGCCACGCACACTAGTTGAAGTCACAAAAAAGGGACACACACAGTGATTAGAAGAACCTAATTTTCATGCTTTCTGTTTAAGAAAATCCACTGTTATGTTTTTTTGTTTAAAAAAAGTTTCCAAAGTCAGTGAGTGTTAAATAATTGTGATCTTAACATTGCTGAAAGAAAGTGTGATTATGATTTTTGTTATAATCAAGCAACCCTAATGCTATGCAAAACAAAATGTTACCCAGATAAGTTGCAATAATTGTAAAAAAAAAAAAAAAAAAAAAAAAAAGGCAGATGCGATATACATATGTGTAAAAAGTGGTAAATACTGTTTATCTAGAAAATAATACCGGCTGCCAGTTATTGGTACAGAAATGAAGATGAACTACCATTAAATATATCTGTTGTGCAGAGATATTTCAATCTTTCTACCTGCAACATGAACACGAGCCCTAAGATTTTGTATTGACAGCAGAAAATGTTATATCCATTATATTAAATATATCCCGTTTTACTAAGTCTGGGCTACATTTTTATGGAATAGCATACCAAAGATTGTTTCAACAAGCTAACTGATCTCAAACCACCTAAAAGAAAGCTTTAAACAGAACTTACCGGTCAGTAGTAAAACAGGTAATAGTAAATTAAATAGTGTCCCCACTATGACATCTCCTGGCATTTCACCCTGACTCTGTGCTCTCATGATGGAGTTGTGCTGTGACTGCACAGACGGCACATTAAATTACTGCTGGACACCACATCATCTTCAGGAAGTCAACACCCACATACACAACACATAAGCGTTTATAAAAACAAGAATATCAGTGATAGAAAGGTGTAGATGTTTAACTTCAATGCAGATGCCCGTTTAGACATTTTAACCTAAACATGCAGTTCACATCCAGTGTGCGTACACTGTAAAAAATTGCTGTAAAAAAACAGCCAAATTTCAACAATAATATGCTGTTTTCCATTAAAACAGTAATATGCCGTAGAAACAACGCATTCTGGGTAATATTTGAAGTTTCCTAGAAAATAGCCTACAGTAACACACTGTGAATTAAAAGTGCTCAAAGTCGACACTCAGAGGCTGTGTTCCAAATTACATGCTATACCCTCATTCACTATTCCCTACACTAGTTCACTAATGAATGAAAAAAAGAGTGAATTCAGACACTGATGAACACCTGCTGTTTACAAGCAGAATCACTGATGGAAAGAGAAACAAGAACAGAAAAAATATTAAATCAACTGAAGATAAATTCCATTAAATCTCTCAAGACCTGATTAATCAACTCCACAAACAGCATTACCTGATTCACTTATTACTTACCCGACTGACTTTTTTCTGTCGTGTGTACAGAAGTTCATATTGAGAACTAACAGAGGTTCAGATGTTGTTTTATTGTCGTTTGACATTACCATGATAGAGATCAGTGTTGGTTTAGTTGGGATCTTGATCTTTGATTTGTAAACGTTAAGTTTACTTTGCCAGCTATAACAGTGTTATTAAAGCATGTTTGTTATAGTTGAGAAACCAGATAGAGTTGTGATCAAACGAGAACAGCTATTTATTAATAGTCAAAATTAACATCTCTCAGCCAAATTTGTTCATGTTGGTGGAGTCTAAATGGTTCTATAATCTTAATTGTAGTATCATGAAACTCATCATTAATATGAAAGACAAATAATATGACGTAATTTGTTAACAGCTTGTGTAGATAACATTATGAACTACTGTTTAACTCAGAGTCACACAGACATCAACAATTGGGATATGAATCTCAACAATGGTGACAATCATAAGCTTCTTGCTGTAATGCATGCTGCGTACAAAACTCCCAGCATGCATTGCGACATGAGTAAATTATGTTGCTGAATTGTCTGGTTATTTTCTCTAATTCTTACTGCCTTGATTTTTGCTGTTGCTTTTGTGCTGACTTTTAGTAATGTGTTTTATGATGTTCAGAGTTGATCTTTTATTTTGTTTGTTGATTGTCACCATTGTTAAGATTCATACGCTGATTCTTGAATTCTCCTTTTAGCTCAGTAATGCCACAGTTCACACATTTATCTGTAAATGAGTCTTACAAAACTAAACTGCATGATTTTAAGTGGTAATGCTAGAGTGGTGGCAATAAAAATGGATTTCTTTTAAAAAAAAAAATCAGCACACATTTATGATAATGGATTTGATGCTGGACTAACTCAGTTTACGGAGAGTTTTGCATTACAATTATAAAAATCAGTACACAACCAATAATGCCTAAGCATGATGTCCTTAGGCTTTACTACTGTAACAATTGTGTCTGGAAAACACACAGTATCAACATGCAAAGAAACTCTAATGTTAAAATGACAAGGGTCAAGAACCCAACTAAAGCAAACACTGACCTCCATCATGGTAACGTCAAACGAAACAAAACAGCATCTGAAGCTCTGTTAATTCTCATTTACATTTACATTTAGTCATTTAGCAGAGGCTTTTATCCAAAGCGACTTACAAGTGAGGAAAACAAACAAGCGATTCTCTCATGAATTGGCAAATAACACAGGAAGTGCTCACAATACAAGTTTCATACATTGCTAAGAACCATAAGCTAGAGTAGGAAGGGAAAAGGGAAGGAAAGGTTTTTTTTTTTTTTTTATGAGGGGATTAAGTGTTCACGGAAGAATTCTCAATAAGAACTTCTGTAGTTATCTCACAGAAATAAAGTCAACCTGTTTAGTAATAAGTGAAGTAATGCTGTTTATATATTTTAATCCTCCTCTGCTGAGATCTTGAGATATTTAATGTCTTTTATCTTCAGCTGATTTCATCTAAGGCTGTGGCTGGAAGTCTGTTGAAGTTATTGTGTTTCTTCTGTTTTTTTCTGTTTTTGTTGTTTCTTTTCCTTCAGTGATTCTGCTTGTTAACAGCAGGTGTTCATCACTAATTCTCAATTATCACTTAATTATCTCATTAACTGTTGTCTCATTAACTTCAGCACTGCTTCAGTGTTACTCTGTAGTGTGGACACAATCAAGTGATCATTTAAAACTGAAGATTTTGTTGTGGGGTTTAAAGGGTTAAAGGTGTGAGATGGACAAAACCCAGAGTGAAACGTAATTTAACAGTAATCAACTGTAAATTAATTTACGGCAATGCACTGTAAAAAAAACAGCAATTTAATGGCAACCACAACTGCCAGTAGATTACTGTAAAACCAAGGAAAAACAGTAATATTATGTAAATTAATTTACGGGCAACAAACTGTATAAAAACAGCAATTTACTGCCAACCTTGCTGACAGCAAATTAACATAAAATGAAGGAAGAAAAACAGTAATATTCTGTTGAACGTAACAGTCAGATTTACTATACAAAACAAGTTCATTTGACTGAAACATTAGTGAAAGTTAATAGAAAAAAGTTACTTATCAGTCAATAACAGATAAGGAGAGTAAATACTGAACTGAAGTGTTTTGTGTTTTTGTACAGTATGATATAGGAGAGATCTGTTAGTTTAATGAATTAGTTTTGTGGGTCACCATTGTGCTGGAGAGTAGAGCCTGTGCTTCAGTCAATAATGAGCTGAGAAACACTGATGTTATGCTGCATGTTGTTTCATTTAAAGACAGTAACTGTAGTTGTTAATGCAGTGATAAGCTGTTTACTAAGTACTTTAACACATATATTTGTGCTACTGCTAGCTTATATAAGCTGCAAAGATTTGAGTTGAAGGCATGTTTTTAATTATTTCAGTGTTATGCATTAAGTTAAAAAAATAGTATTTACACAGCATTAGTACTGTGAATTTGTTTCATTTGAATCAACTGAAAAGGAATGTTTCTTAACTGCGAACACAAACTGTTTGTAGCAAAACAGCTTCCCAAATTAAATAAGTTAATTTCCATGGTAGCATTACGGTAACATACAGTAAAATAAAAGAGCTGTAAATTTACGGTAGAGGGCTGTAAATTGACAGTACATTAATGGCAACCACAGCTGCCAGTAGATTACTGTTATTTTACAGCACAATTTTTCACAATGTACAACACATATATGACTAATTTATTCTGATGCCACTGTAATCTATACTGCACAGGATTTACATGCTTTGTGGTGTTTTACCTCAAGACATTAGTATTTTTGTAGTGAAATTTGAAATGTTCATGAATCAATGAAAATGGTATATTCTCTTGTAAGAGGAGCATTTGTACAGAGGTAAATTTGAAAAGCACAGTGTATTCCTGTAAAACATAGATTGTATTCCTCTTTCTATTTAGATGCGGTAGCATCGTAAGGGCTCTTGCTAATTTTTTTTTTTTCATTCTGCCACACTCTCTTTCCCTGAAGAAAACACAACTACCCAAATTGGGTAGTCGTGGCCTAGTGGTGAGGGAGTCGGGCTTGTAATCTGAAGGTTGCTGGTTTGATTCCCACGCCGGCAGGAATTGAAAGTGGGGATTGTGAATAAACAGCACTCTCTCCACCTTCGATACCATGACTAAAGTGCCCTTGAGCAAGGCACCTAACCCCTAATTGCTCCCCTTGTAAGTCGCTTTGGATAAAAGCGTCTGCTAAATGATGAAAAATGTAAACCCAAGGTTGAATATATTATGAAGTATTTTAACAAATTAAGGTTATCCTCTGCTTTGTCAGAGATATTATTAGTATATAATTTTTACCTCGCTATTTTATTACGAGTGGGAATACACACGAATCATGTATTGTTTGTTTGGGAGCAGAGCATGTACGTTAGCTCTTGTTTGGACCTGACAGTACTGAAGAAAAGAGAAACACAAGAACTACAACTGACTTCAGCCACAGTCTTAGATGAAATCAACTGAAGATAAAAGACATTAAATCACTGAAGATCTGATTAAAACATCTGAATCACTTATTACTAAACAGACTAACTTTATTTCTATCACACATCTACAGAAGCTCTTATTGAGAATTAACAGAGGTTTAGAGGTTTAGATGTTGGTATTTTATTGGTCAAAAAATTATGCCACCATCATGGTGGTCAGGTTTTGTTTTAGTTGGGATAGTTACCCTTTTACAACTTCAAAAGCAATTTGCGTTGGATCTGCAATAGTGCTTCACAATAAACACTAGAACATTGCTGAATCAAAACACTGAATGAACAGGTTAGTTTGAGTTTTTGCTTGAGAACCCATTTCAAGTGACCATCATAAAAAGATCTTTTTCTCTTTGGTTTTCAGTTATTGCAAAAATGTAAAAAAAAAATAAAAAAATCCATTACACAAATGCCACTATAATTCTTCAATGCTAAAAAAAAAGGGCCACTATTTCCACTCAGTTTTATACATGAACATATAGCATACAATCCTCAACAGTGGTGACAATAATTATTTATACTGCAGTGCATGATGGGAGTTTTTTGTCCTATGGTGATATCCAGCATAAATTGCAGCGTGAAGCGTTTTTTTATCACCATTGTTGAGATTCATATGCTGATTCTTGATGTCTGTGTGTGTCGAAGTGATGCAGTAGTTAAAAAAATGAAATGTGTGGTATGGTTTTTGAAATTGTTCAATATCTTTTTGCTGTAACACTTTCTACTCATATTGTGGTTTCACAGGGTTGGTAATGCGAAACCAAAATGTATAAATAAATGTGTAATTAGTAGCTTTGGATGCAACTTCACAATGATTAAACCATCATATAAAAGATGGTTTTTTGAGTGATCAAAAAAGTAGTGATCTCACTACTTCACAACAAGTCATGCATCATTACAGAGAGAAATCTAACACAATAAAAGAAGGGTCAAGAGCCCAACTAAAGCAAACTCTGATCTCCATGATGGTGGTGTCATTTTTTATTTTATATTATTTTTCTTGACCAATAAAACATCTAAACCTCTGTTAATTCTCAATAAGAGCTTCTGTAGGCATGTGAAAATAAAGTCAGTCCTGTCAGTAATGAGTGAATCTGGTAATGCTGTTTGTGGAGTTGATTAATCAGATCTTCAGAGATTTAAGGTCTTTTATCTTCAGTTGATTTCATCTAAGACTGTGGCTGAAGTCAGTTGTAGTTCTTGTGTTTCTCTTTTCTTCAGTGATTCTGCTTGTTAACAGCAGGTGTTCATCATTAATGTTCAATAATCACTTAATTAATTGCTTAATTATCTCATTAACTTTAACTTTGCTTCAGTGTTACTTTAACACTATTTAGAGAGGGACCAAATGTTCTCTGAGCAGAGTTGATTTAACTCTGGGGTTTTTACTGTGTAAGTGTAATGAATCCGCTCCGTCATTTTTCACCTTGATCTAATTACATTCACATCTCACCACTATAAAAGCACTACTCACACACACCCACACTGCAAGGTATTGTTAATCCCATTATTGCAATTCTGAGCAGTATATCCTTGTCTAGTCTGCCTGTTTCCTGATCCTGCCTGTTTTCCTGTTTTGTTGTTTATCTGCCTGCCTTTTGACCATTTGCCTGGATTATCACTACAAGCCTGCCTGTTCTTTGCCACTTCTGTTTGCTGTTGAGTTGACCATTGCCTGTCTGACTATATCTTTGAATAAAGCTCGCTCTTGGATCTCATCTGCTGATTCACCCCGTCATTACAGAATACTTCGCCACAAACAAGATCCAGCGGCTTTCATCTAGGTTCCAGTCACTATGGATTACTTCGATCAACTCCTGCAACTTCGCCAAGGGAAATTAACCATTGAGGATTACGTGCAGGACTTCTGTGAGTTATCTGATCATGTCCCGTATGATGAATCATTGTTCAAACATTTGTTTCGTCAGGGTTTAAATGAACCAGTAAAGACCTGTCTCCCCGATGCGGAATTTAATTGTAGTCTTAAGGACTTTATGGACTATGCGCTGCTTTTGTCTGGGTCACCGTTCACTGTGGGAGAAGCTGAGCCTGAACGGGCACAACCACCAGTTCAGTCAGCCTCGAATTCGCCTCATTCAGTGTTAAATGAACAACTCTGCCCTGTGATTCCCCCACCTGAGTTCAGTCACAACATGGCGGTCACCACTAAGCCTGCGCACATAATGCCAGTCACTCACTGTGTAAAACAGTTTTCTATAACTGTTGCGTCTGATGGCAGCTGAAGTCCAACGTGATACCTTTTGGCCTGCTGTACGTGAAACCCTTGCAGTAGTGGCTCAGAACCAAAGGATTTTCCCGAGAGGGCATCATGTACTTGTCCACACAGACAACACATTCAGTGGCCTCTTACATAAATTGACAGAGGGGTCTGCGTTTGCATTCACTATGCAAACTGGCGCACCAGATCCTCTTGTGGTCCCTGGGGTAGATGCTCTCCCTGAGGGCAATATATTTCCTGGGGGCCCAAAATATAGGAGCAGACATCCTGTTGAGAGAGGGGCTGAGGCCAGGAGAATGGAGACTTCATCCTAATGCGGTGAAGTTCACATGGGAGATTTACGGCCAAGCGGAAGTGGATCTGTTCACTGTTCACTTTGGTTCTACCTCACACATTCAACTCCTCTGGGACTGGATGCCATGGTACAGACATGGCCGAGGCTCCACCAGGAAGGAATAAGTCTGCTGTTAGTAGCGTCTTATGGAGCCAAATATGGTTCTTGAACCTTGTGTCTCTCCTTGACCGCTCCCCCTCAGAGATTCCAGTCAGGAGGAACCTTCTATCTCTGGCGGGAAGCGTGATATTTCACCCCTGCCCAGAATGCAGAGCCTATGGGTTTGACCTCTGAGGGGGCCCAACTCATAGAGTCTGATCTCTCATACAGAAACAGACACCATGCTGAGCTGATGGTGGGAGGAGCCAGGGTGGAGCTTTGGCAGACTGTCCATGCAGGCATCTACAGCCCTGAAGCCCTAGGTGGAGCTGCTGGCTCTCAGGACCTAGATGCAGGTTGGGGATCAGCAGACCGGGGCGACGACAGAGGGAGCGAGGATGACGGGGAAGTCGGAGGGAAGGAGAAGCCTGGTGCAGCCAAAGGGGTGGAGGGTTGAGGTGTAGCCGGGAGACCCTGAAGTCCGTGACTGAGGCAGAGCAACAACTGACCAAGGCCTGATCAAGGAAGGGTCCGAAGGAGAAGGCGAAGACTCGAGGGTGGGGACTTGGAAGGGAAATGGAACCTCAGACCACAGATCTATTAGGCAGAATTATGAACGAATTATGAAATCACAGAAAAAAAAGGCTTTATATTTGACATATATTTAAGGTTAAAATCATTTTCCAAAATTTTTAGGGTTTTGATATTTAGATATTGAGGCTCTGCTGCAGTCTTGTTCTCAATCGCATTCCGGAGGGGTATCCCTCCTCAGTCCATTCACTGCAGGGCACCCTCAAGCATGGAGCCCGGTGCGGCCGTACCAGTTGCACTGCCCTAAGGATGGCCCTGACTGCTTCTATTCTCCATCATCTTCATCTTCTTCCTTTCTGACTACGACCTTATTTTCTGATGCACTGAAATCACTATCATCAATACTTTCTGTATACTTTTTCTCTCTGTCTTCTATAAAACTTACTAACATAAACCTAAAACACCTGAAAAAAGGCTATTATACTGCTTGCCAGTAATGAACAATAATACAGCTTTACAGAAAAAAATCTATCCCTTAATAGGACTTTGTCTTTTATGCATAACACACAGATTTTTTGGTATTTGGGTATTTGAATGTACAAAATGGGCATTAAAAATGGCCAAAAACTTTAGAAATCACATTTGGATCTACAATTAATAAAAAAAAAAAAAAAATAGAATTTATATGTATTTCATAGTCTAAAATGAATTCACAATGGAGCATTGACAGCACGTTACCAAACATGTGCACATGTCTCCTTCAGGTCCTTGTTGCCAAAAATGTCAAGCACATGGGACATAGATTTTAATTTTTTTAGTTGAATATTATTATTGTGTTTTAAATGTGATTTTTTTCTGAGGAATGAGGAAACACCATAGAGGGTTAAGACTGGATTTAGATTTTTAAAAATGTACTGTAAGGAAATAACATTTTTTATGTTTTTAAAAGCTGTTACAATTATGACATTGTTTATAATGCAATACATTTCTCATCATGTAAAAATTATTACATTATGAGGCCAAGATTTTATTACATTTTGAGAAATATTTTACATTATAAACATTTATTTACAATAAAACTGTAATATGTACTACATTATGTGCAGTTATTACATTATGAGTACAGACGTCTTATGCAAGGAAATTTTGACATATTGACAGAAACCACTTATTAGTTTGACTTCCTCTAAAGTGTTTTTCTTAACCCATCAAGTTAAAGCTGGTTCATTTAAAGATGCAAAATTTATAGACCTTTTGCAGATGTTTCAAATCATGTACATTCATGCAAGACTGCAGTCATCAAAGTTTTTCAATCAAGTAGCACAAATTGTTTGGCTGGCGTGTAAAGAAAGATTTTAGTTTGTACTTTCTTAAACTTTCTTAATTTCTTCTGAAATGTAGCAAGACATTTTGACCACAGTGGTTTCCTCTAAAGGCCGCGACAGCAGAAGCAGAAGTTCAGAGCGATACAGTTCCTCTGAACAGACTCAGAGCAACATTCACCATCTGAATGATTTCAAGAGAACTATGTTATTATGCTATGCTATGCTATTTTAACTCCAGTATTTGATCATTGCTTAACTGACTATGGACAGAAGAAAACAGACAGTAATCTTAAATCAATTATACAGTGGGTACAGAAAGTATTCAGACCCCCTTACATTTTTCACTCTTTGTTATATTGCAGCCATTTGCTAAAATCATTTAAGTTCATTTTTCCCCTCATTAATGTACACACAGCACCCCATATTGACAGAAAAACAGAAATAATTTTTTGACATTTTTGCAGATTTATTAAAAAAGAAAAACTGAAATATCACAAGGTCCTAAGTATTCAGACCCTTTGCTCAGTATTTAGTAGAAGCACCTTTTGATCTAATACAGCTATGAGTCTTTTTGGGACAGATGCAACAAGTTTTTCACACCTGGATTTGGGGATCCTCTGCCATTCCTCCCTGCAGATCCTCTCCAGTTCTGTCAGGTTGGATCGTAAACGTTGGTGGACAGCCATTTTTAGGTCTCTCCAGAGATGCTCAATTGGGTTTAAGTCAGGGCTCTGGCTGGGCCATTCAAGAACAGTCACAGACTTGTTGTGAAGCCACTCCTGTGTTATTTTAGCTGTGTGCTTATGGTCATTGTCTTGTTGGAAGGTAAACCTTCGGCCCAGTCTGAGGTCCTGAGCACTCTGGAGAAGGTTTTTGTCCAGGATATCCCTGTACTTGGCCGCATTCATCTTTCCCTCAATTGCAACCAGTCGTCCTGTCCCTGCAGCTGAAAAACACCCACACAGCATGATGCTGCCATCACCATGCTTCACTGACAGGTGATGAGCAGTGCCTGGTTTTCTACACACATACCGCTTAGAATTATGGCCAAAAAGTTCTATCTTGTTTCTACAACTTTTTCCCATCTCCCGACTGCTTCTCTGGAGCTCAGCCACAGTAATCTTTGGGTTCTTCTTTACCTCTCTCGCCAAGGCTCTTCTCCCCTGATAGCTCAGTTTGGCCGGACGGCCAGCTCTAGGAAGGGTTCTGGTCGTCCCAAACGTCTTCCATTTAAGGATTATGGAGGCCACTGTGCTCTTAGGAACCTTAAGTGCAGCAGAAATTTTTTTGTAACCTTGGCCAGATCTGTGTCTTGCCACAATTCTGTCTCTGATCTCTTCAGACAGTTCCTTTGATCTCATGATTCTCATTTGCTCTGAATGGCTGCCAATCCAGAGTCACAGCACGCCGCCGCTGCTCGTCCAGAGTCACAACACGGCGCCGCTGCTCGTCCAGAGTCAAGTCAGGTCATTCTAAATCAATGTGAACTAAATCAAATTGTCCTATATCATCAAGAGTCAAGTCAAGCCTTCCTAGATCAACGTGAATCACGTAAGGTCACCCTAGTTCATCATGAGTCAAGTCAAACCATCCTAGATCAGCGTGAGTCAAGCCAAATCATCGCAGATTGCTGTGAGTCAAGCCAAGTCATCGCAGATCACCGTGAACCAAATCAAGTCACCATTCAACATCTCCAACCCCGAAGTAAGCGCAAGCCGCGCCGTAAAAAGGCCGCTTCAGCGCTCCACGAACCTGCTCCAATGTCTCACAAACTCACTCCAGTGCCCCATGAGCCTGCTCCAGCTCTCCACGAGCCCACTCCAATGCTCCAAGAGCCCAATCCAGCGCTCCACGAGCCCATTCCCACACTTCCTGAGTCCAATGCATCTCCAGGCCCTCCGTCACCTGAGCCAATGGTTCATACCACGTCTGCCCAACAGCCTACAACTCAAACCCCACGTCTGCCCAACAGCCCATGGTTCAAGCCATGCCTGCCACACAGCCAACGGTTCAAGTCACACCAGCCCAAGCCACACCTGCCCAGCAGTCCATGGCTCAGACCACGTCTATCCAGCAGCCAATGGTTCAAGCCACACTTGCCAAGCCGCCAATGATTCAAGCCTCGTCTGTCCAGCCCCAGACGGTTAAAGGCACGTCTGTCCAGCCTCAAATGGCTAACGTCACGCCTGTCCAGCCTCGGAGGGCTCACGTCACGCCTGTCCAGCCTCAGACAGCTAACATCCCGCCTGTCCAGCCTCAAACGGCTCATGTCCCACCTGTCCAGCCTCAGACGACTCACGTCATGCCTGTCCAGCCTCAGACTGCTCCCGTCACGCTTACTTTGCCTGAGCTGTTAGAAGATGCAGCCCTATCCGTGTTGACTATGGCCATTGTATGCATGTGGGCTGCACACACCGCGGTTCCAGCTTCGGACCTGTCCCAAGAGAGTGCTCCCGAGTCAGTCCTTGAGCACGCCAGTACAGCCCAAGAGGGTGCTGCCGAGTCAGTCCCTGAACACGCCAGTGCTATCCATGAGGTTGCATTAGAATTCACTGTCTACCCTGCAACAACCACAGAGGTCGTCCCCGAGTTTCCTGTTTGTCCCGACATGACTACGAGGGTCATTCCCGAGTCTTCTGTCTGCCCTGATCTGATGACAAAGATCATCCCTGAGTTCCCTGTATTTGCTGGGAGAGCCACTGTAGAACCTCCTGAGGTGGTGGCAAGCACCGGGGAACCTCCAGAGGTGTCAGTGGTACCCAGTAAGGAACTATCTGTTGCCTTGTGTTACAGTTTTTCCCGAGCAGCCCTGGGGACCTGTTCCACCCTGGCTGCCTGCACAGCCTGTTCCGCCCTGGCCGCTTGCACAGTCTGATCCGCCCTGGCCGACTGCTCAGCCTGTTCCGCCCTCGCCGTCTGCACAGTCTGATTCGCTCTGGCCATCCACTCAATCCCCATTGTCCTGTCGACCTCCGCTCCATGGACCCGGTCCTCAATTTCTCCCTTTTTTGCCCACCCCTCCCTCCCGAGTTGTTCCTATGGAGCGTCTGGAAGCTGCTCCTTGGGGGGGGGGTTTAGAGTGCCTGTTCTTTGCCACTTCTGTTTGCTGTTGAGTTGACCATTGCCTGTCTGACTACGTCTTTGAATAAAGCTCGCTCTTGGATCTCATCCGCTGACTCACCCCGTCATTACAATAAGTATCAGCTGTGTTCCATTAATCATCCTTGTAATTCATGTACTTGGATTGATAATTATAACATTATCATTATCATCAGTCTCTTGAAATCATTCATATGGTAAATGTGGTTCTGTTTTTTATTAAAAAAGCTCAAATTGTGTTCATCATAAAGAAAAAAAATCATATACTCCTAGGATGGCTTGAGGGTGAGTAAAGCTTGGTTTACTTTTCATTTGAAAGTGAACTAATCCTTTAAGAGGAAATAAATAGTTTTTACTGAGAAAAAAAATCAGTATTTCCTCAATAGTTTTTAGCCCCCTTACAGGATATCACATGTTCTTGACCACAGTGGTGCTTTCTGAAAGTAAAAGCAGATGTTCAGAGCGATTTCACATTTAACTCTGGCAGACTGAATATGTCTTATGGCAATATGAACATTTCCAGGGAACATGGGATGGACAGAGAAGATGGAGAAGAGATCTATATTAATGTGGATCCTATAAACCAATCTGATGTCAGGAAAGAAACTGAGAAATCTGACACCAGGAGACATCAGACATCTCAACACACAGGTACTGAGACTCATTTCATTATAACACACACATTTTCATATGTGCAATTAGCAATTATCTTCACATGTGTGGTGTTCAGGAAGCTCCAGAGCAGTTCCAGTGAGTTTGGTGCTGCTGTGTGTCCTTCTGCTGACTTCAGTCATAGTGCTGAGTGTCCTCATCAATTCAAAGAGCACAAACTACACTGAAGAGAAACACAAACTACTAACCAAGATCACCAATCTCACAGAAGAGAGAGATGAGCTACAAGACAAGAACGAGCAATTGGCAAAAGAGAGAGATGGATTATCAAGTAACATTGAGATGATTAAACACAAAAACCAGTTAAATGAAATTTCAAAAAGTCTTCGAGAAATGGGTAAATATGAAGTATATTTAAAGGATTAGTTCACTTCACTGATAATTTACTCACCTCCATGTCATCCAAGATGTTTGTCTTTCTTCAGTGGAAAACATTCCAGGATTTTTCGTCATAAAGTGGACTTCACTGGGGTTCAACGTGTTGAAGGTCCAAATGTCAGTTTCAGTGCAGCTTCAAAGTGTCTCTAGAGTCTTATCTGTTGAACCCCAGTTAAGTCCACTATATATATGGAGAAAAATCCTGCAATGTTTTCCTCAAAAACCTACATTTCTTTTCCACTGAAGAAAGAAAGACATGAACATCTTGGATGACATGGGGGTGAGTAAATTATCAGGATATTTTAATCCTGAAGTGAACTAATCCTTTAAAACTAAACCTTTTTGTTTGTTTGTTATTGTTTTGTTTTCTACATGATACATTACTAATTATTTAGGTGAAACAGATTAAAAAATTAGTTTGTAGATCAGTGTGATGGGAATAAATTGCATTAATCTGAACTGGTTGTTTTTACAGATGGATGGATTTATTATAAATCCAGTCTTTACTTCCTTTCCTCTGAGGCGAAGAGCTGGACTGAGAGCAGAAGATACTGTACAGAGAGAGGAGCAGATCTGATCATCATAAACAACAGAGAAGAACAAGTGAGAAAACTAATGTTCTAACTGGATGTGTCACACCCATGGACTCGTGTTTACGTTTAGTTCTGTCATTCTCCGTTCATTTGCCCTCCGTGTGTGTACCTGTTTCTGTTCTCCCTAATTACGTTCTCCCTCATTGTCTACCCTTTATAATCTCCTCGTGGTGTTCAGTGTTTGTCGGTTATCGTCTTGATATGCTGTGTGTTTGATGGATACCCTGCCCGTCGGATTAAAGCTACCTTTTGATATCTCTTCTTCATCGTTGTCTTCATGTTTACCTGCACCACAGCGTGACAGGATGAGAGTTTATAGGAAGAAAATTGTTAATTCTCTTTAAGATCTAAATGTGTGGTTTCATTTTCTCAGGGTTTTGTTAAGAAAAAAACTGCCGATGTTTTTGTCTGGATTGGCTTGACTGACAGTGCTGTGGAGGGCAGATGGGAATGGGTTGATTCCAGCACACCGACATCTGGGTGAGAAATCACAGTTGAACTGATTATTGTCTAAAAAGTGATTATCAATGATTATCAGTATCATATTGTGATATGATTAAAAAAAAAAAAAAAAAAGCAAATGCTGATCTTTAATTTCAGGTTCTGGGCGTCTGGAGAGCCAAATAATAACGATGAAAACGGGGAAGATTGTGCTGTTAATTATGAGCCAGGATGGGCTGATTATTCATGTAATCATGCCGCTAAATGGATCTGTGAAAAGGTCATTTTTTAAAATATGTCAATACATGAATTGTAGGTTTATGTCAAACAATGCATAGAAGTATTTTTTTAATGGCTTCTAGGACAGGCGTCTGCTGCTTCTTACAGACTGCCTTGTGTAACTGCATGTGTTCAATGTTTAAGAAGACATGCTGGATATCTTTGTGTCACTCATGAGATCAGAAATAACAAGTCAGTCCTTTCAACTGATGATGACAGAAATGTCTTCAACTTCATCCAATATTTTTATTTTTCAAGTTCTTCCCAATATTTTTAAAACTATTTTATAAAGTCTTGTAGTTATATTAAAACTTTCTTGGCAACTTTCTACCATGCCTCCATTTTATTTGAATGATTTTCAGCGTATTTTCAGTAGATTGTTTTAATCTGAAAATAAACAAACATCATAAATAATATTCACTTTTTTTTTAAACTGAGCGAAATATAGTAATAAAACATTTTCTAACTTTACTGTCTTCAAATATTTTTACTTTATTTTTTTACATTAATTATACCACCCCTCAGTTTCCCAAAATGAACAATTTTGTCCCTAAAAAGTTCTTACTAAAATTTACTTGTTTACCAAAGAGAAAAATGTAAAGATGAAGATGAAATGATGTGATCTCTCATGAGATGAAGACTCAGTAGCTTCTTTAGGTCTGTTCAACATGCGTTGTTTCAATACAGGATAAAACATCTCCACTGAAGCTCACATGATGGCGCTAATTTACACTTGATAATATCATTTTTAATAAGTCTTTCATTCTTTTCTAAAAGATAGAAAACAATGGAAGTTACTTTCTTCCAACTTCTTATTATTATTAATATTTAATGGCATATGAAACAAGAGAGAAAGGAAAAAAAATGAAATTAAAATAATTAACACCTGTTGTTAATGTGAGCAAAGTATATGTCTCCTCAAGGAGTTTTAGACAAAACAAACTTTCATAATAATATTTGTGACACGTTTTATTTAGAAAACTATTTGTAAATTGCTCACATCAGCTAGGATTAGACTATCACTCTGTATGACTCATCCTATGCTTTATTTTGCAGTTCCTAATAAAATTACCGGCCAACTAATGAGCAACTTTATTTTTGTTTTCTCAGCAAAGAACATTTATTATTTATTCATATTTATATAGTTCTTGGTGAAAGTTAAAGACCCTGTGTACATGCCCACATGTATTCATATTTCTTTCACAGTGCCAGTGAGGTCAGGTATTGTCATCTTTCTCTGTCCATTCTTGTGCTTCACTTATTTTCTTCATGAAGGAATCTTCGTCATTCAGAGCTCCTGAAGTAGGTCAGCAGGGAAGAAGCCCAGTTTACGGCCAGTGCTCACTTTCAGATATCCATTCACCTCTTCTCCTTTCTTTACTACAATCTACAAAGAAGAACACCATTATGAATTAGAAAAATCAGTCGGTAAACTGTCAATAAAATGCCTCAAATACATTGTTTATTGTATTACAGTATACTTAATGCATATCATATTATATCAAATCTTTAGTTTAAACCAAGTGTGTCTCAACCTTCTTCCTGGGTGCCTCCCTGTAGTTATTCCCCACATTTTGAACAGAATCAAATACAAAATATGGCTGCAAGCAGCAATTATCGGGGGCCAAGCACAAAAAGGAACAATGTGACATGCAAGCATGGTTGATAGCATCAAAAAAACAGCAACAATAAGTAATTAAAGAGGTTTTAGTCAAAATGGCTGAAAAATCACAAATAAAATCACTTTAATATGATTAACTTGCTTATTACGTTTGACCAATAGGTGGTGCTGTTATGAAATTATTATGGTTAGTGTGAAGTGACAATGACACATAAAAATGCCAAAGTGTTGCAGAGTTACAACCTCAGAATCAGCTTGGCATCATCCAAACAGTTTTGTTGATGTGTTACTCGAGAACGGTGTGGTCTATCAAAAAACTTTTGATAACTTTTTGCTGCCAAAGTCTGAAGATGATCGAAGTCAATTTTGGTGATAATCAGACCAATGGTCCAGGAGTTTGAAAAAGTAGGTTTTCTAAGAGATTCAAAATGGTGGACAGCAAATACGAGCAAATATGGCATATTTTTCAGTTTCATTGTAATAGGCAAAATAAATCAAAAGTTATTAGCATTTTTGAAAAATTCATTATAAGTTTTGACCACAAGGTGGCACTCTCTCAATGTTTTGAGTACCTTCAGGGCATGGTCACGATGACACATAAAGAGTTCCATAATGACACGCTAATGCGTTCTTAAAATACAGCATTTTAGTACAAAATTCAAAATGGCCGATGCCCCCAATAGTCAATATGGGAAAATTGGGTTTCATTCAGTTCACCATGATGCACTGAATCGGAAGTTGAATCAATCAGTTGGCGCTAGAGGGATTGATTTAGAGTGCGTTCACACTTGTAGTTCGGTTCGTTTGGTTCGTTTGGTACGGACCAAAAAACAAAAACAAAAGCAAACAAAACAAGTGTGAATATTTGGATCGACCATTATATGTGTGCCAAATTTCACAACTTTTTACCATACTTTAGAAAAAAATCAGATACAATCGTTGCCATCGCACCATTCGGTGCTTGGCCCCTAACTTGAAATAAATAACATCAATTGTTTAGACATTTGTTATTTGTAAAACATCTTATTTTCATGTGTTGCACATAGAAATATGCGTCTTTCATCTTTTCATTAAATTTGAGAAGCTGTTAAAACATCAACATCAACACTCATCTCTCTTCCATCCTCACCACACAGACACACGCTGACCTGATCTTTCTTCAGGGTAATCTGGCCCATCTCTCTGTTTCCTACGAAGGAGCGTGTCACTTTATATACCCTCTCGCCTGCTCGCACCCTGATGATGTAATTCATGGGCAAGTAGCCTGTCTTCTCACCAATCTTACCCTATGACACACACATAAACAGTTTAAAACAGAATGTGTTGGCTAGTGTTTACTTTAAAGTCTAGGGGCCAGATTTAGCACTGAAAAGGCATGGACTGGGTTGTTTTTGCAGCTGACCTTATTACATATGCATTTGTAGGGAGTTTCCCTTTCAGAAGCAAAATTTATGGGAGTATGGGGTTTTTTGCACCATTATTTAACGCCCCAAAAAAGCATGTCTTAACCCATTTTGCGACATGGCTGCAATAGTTGCTGCTAGGAGGAGACAACGCAGATAACAGAGAGCATGTGGTAGGAGGGAGACAATATTTTCCACTCATATTAATTTCTTTGGAATACCAGAGGAAGACGTTATCTGTATATTACATGTAACAAGTTGCGCCTGTGTTGACCCGCACCTGATGAACATCAGCTCTGCTTATTTGCGACCCAAAGCTAATTTGCGCTGCTCTTGGTAGATTGCGTTGATCATTGACTGTGTCTGTGTTCTTTAATGTGCACGTCCGCAGTAGATCATGCACAAAACTTTCCACTCCCATTGGTGCATTTGTGGAATTGTGCTCTCACGCTAATTTTCCCCGTTTAGTAAATCTGGCCCTAGGTCTGAAGCCCTGCTCCTAGAGACCCAATGTACTGCAGTTTACGGTTCACTGCAAGAGGGAGGAAAAGTTATTTTGATTGACGATTACAAGGACGCATGAATTGAATGATGTGCATGAATAAATTGTTTATAATAAATGATGAAATATTCATTTTTATTATTATTATTTCATGATGATTTCAAACTCAACCTTAGATTTCAAAAATGTTAGGTTACTTGCGTAACCCTGGTTCTGTGATAAGATGAATGACGTATCTCAATAGGTGAAATGCCTCTGGAATGACCAATCATAAAAGACCATCAGGACAGTAATGCCGGAGTCCCGCCTCTCTAATATATATATATATATATATATATATATATATATATATATATATATTTACTTAATATTATTAAGGAAAGTTTCTGTTAAAAAAATAACTGTATTAAACAGACAGCTATATATAAAAAAAATAAAAAAAAAACACTGTTGAGCAGCAAACTGCTGGTGTCACTGAAGTCCCAAGAACTTCTCCATGAAGGCTGGTAGGGTGCGTGAAGTTATATTTCAGCCACCTCTAACCAGCTCACAAAGTGAAACTTTACTAAATAAGCCTTTATCTGACTGAGTTCTCTTGTGCTTAAAATTACTCACAAATCTTGTAATAGTTCGATAATCTCCATTCAGTTTTACCACAATATTAGTTGTCTTCATGCCTTTCGCATAACATCGCACCATTTCATGCTTTTATCTTCCGAAAGATCTTTCTGCCTCCCCATATTGCATGAAAACTGTGACTTGCTTAATAATGTGGAACATCCTCTTTAAGTAGGTTTTCCATTTACCTAAGAAGACCTGGCAAACTATTTAACAAACCTGTCTGAAATTGATACCGGTTGTCTAAAAAGATATAGAGAATTAAAACAAACATTTTCTTTGAAAAACTAAATTCTGAATGTTTATTGTACTGAAATGATGCACACAATTAAAAGCAACAACAAAACACATATTAAAAAAAAGAAAAGAATAAAAAAAAGAAAAAGTATAAAGACATTATGGATAAAATGAATAAATAGGAGTGAATTTACAAGACAAAACAGTGGAAATATTGCACTAAGAGAGTCCTTGGAAGGCATTTAACTGTTCAAAGAGGAGATTGGCTGTAGGAAGAAGCTGCTCCTGTGCCTACAGGACGGTAGCTCTCCAGGAGCAAAGTTGGAGACCCCTTGCCCAGACCAGGGGTGCCCGATCCTATTCATGGATATCTACCTACCTGCAGGGTTTAGCTCCAGCCCTGCTCAACACACCTGTCTGTAATTATCAAATGCTCCTGAAGAGCTTAACTAGCTGCTTCAGTTGTGTTTAATCAGGGTTGGAGTTGAACTTTGCAGGAAGGCAGATCTCCTGGAACAGGATTGGGTACTCCTGGCCTAGATGTTCTAGTGCCCAGAGTCCCTGTCTGGACGGCAAAAGTTCAAAGAGGTTGTGGCCAGAATGAATGGAATCTGATGATTTTACCTGTAAAGCACCAATAATCCTCTCAGCAATCTGGCCTGTCCATTGTAGTCTTCTTCTTCTGATTCATCTAACAATTTAGAAATCAGATTTGGTAGGTGAACCAAACCAAACAGTCATTGTAGTTCCAAGAACCGACATGGTGATGACTGAGTAGAACTGGGTCAGCATGGCAAGTTGAACTTTTTCAGCTGGTGAAGAAAGTACAACCTGTGCTGACCTTTTTTCACAATGTAGTCTCTGTGAAACTCCCACTTCAGGTCCTGTTTAACGGCAAGGGTGTGTGATCAAAGCCCTTTACCATCATACAGATCTCTCTCTTTCTGTTCCGGCCAATCAATGGAGAGTTTTGGCACTGCTCTCCAGCACATTTTGAGTGGGTTATGCTCTCCCAGAAAGGGGAACCTGAATCCTTCGGTCAGTGTGCTGCCTGGTTAGGAGGGATCACATAGTCTTCATTCCGGTTGAGCTTCCTCATCCACCTCCTCCCTTTTGCTCTGTTAAGGTTCCAAAAAGGGGGGGCAGTTAAGGGAAGACATTGTCCATCGTTTCGCCCTAACGGCATGACAGGGTGGTTATTTAGTCTCCTCCAAGTGCAAAAACGACTGGGTTCTCCACAGTGGAACAGTGGAACCTCAGGGTTGGAGAGTGCTGCCTGAGCATAGACCCAGATGCATACGGACACAAGGTTTCAGCTGGCCCTCCATCTCATTTCATTCTTCTTCTTTCCCATTACCTTGTAAGCTGTGTAATATGGTTTTATCCATTCAATTATATTTGTGTGAGACACTCTGCATTCCAGCAAATTTATGTAGTGTGAGAAGTAAAATAAAGGGGAGAGTCTCAATGAAATCAAACATAAGTGATCACAGGAAATGAACTTGAAACAAATGAGTAATAATGAAATAACCAATAATGTTCTAGCACTGCATGTTTCTTTGATTAGGCTCTAAGAAACATTGTACTATTTTGTGTAGAGGAGACTCCTGCCTAAAGCACTCCCAGCCATTAAACCAGGAGTGGGCAACTCTGGCCCTCGAGATCCATTTTCCAGCAGAGTTTAGCTCCAACTCTAACCAAACACACCTGTAAAACTAACCAAGGTCTTCAGGATTACTAGAAAGATACAGGCAGGTGTGTATGGTCCTCAAGATCTACTTAAACTCCACCCATGATCAGAGTTGCCCAGCTCTGCATTAAATTCATGGAAGAGGAACCACTGTACTCCTAACTTACTCATGTACTAACCTTGACATCTTATAGAATTCCACAACAATGAACTCACCCTCCACCACTCCTCATTAGAGTCATCCAGCACTGTGATGCGGTCTCCTGGACTGAAACACAAACACATCTGATCAGGTTTATAAATTAAACAAATTAATGAATCATTTATGATGGTTAAAACTATGCATGAATGCTATGACTAAATTGAAATATTAACAAATATGTGAATAGACTCACTGGAAGTCCAGATCATCTTTCTCAATGGCCCTGAAGCGATACAGAGCCATATAATAGTGAGACTGACTGAAGGTCTGCTGCTGCTTCTTGTTCTGCAAATCAAATACAGTCTGTTAGAGGCAAATACAGTCTATTTTATTTGCCTCTTTCATGGGCAGCGGCAGAGAAGTGGGGGTGAGATCAAAGGTGAGATGGGGAACCAGATTCAGACTCTGTCACAACCTGTTGAAGCGTGTGCATTACATGCCACAGAACAGATCCAACAAAGTCTCTTGCACTTAAAAGAATTTGATCTGCATTAGCAATGTCTTTAGCAAAGCAATGAAGGTCTACTGTTTTTACACAATGCGGTAAAACGTTAACTGACCTATCAGAATATGTAATAAATATCTATGTGGTCAATAGAAGCCTAGTTATGACATAATAAGAGCAATGATTTTTTCAACTCCACTTAAAACTGTTTACTGAACATTTAGCACAGATAAACTTCAGACCATGAAAACAGGCCAAAGTCAAGTATTTGGTGGTGTCACCACTAGGTGGTGTTGGTCCCAAGGACATGAATGCAATATAAGCAGGTAATATAATTTTTTCAGCAAACTCAATGGTCCTCTGAGAAATCTAGTCCCATCCGTGGTTGCTGCTGATGTTGTATTATTCAAACGCTACTAATGTGTTTTTGACCTACCTGAGCTACCATTTGCATACCAATCTTCAGAATGCTTTCATTTCATTCATGTATGTGTCATTCCTTGTTTAGATGAAAATAAAAGCCAGTTGATCATATAAAATGACCATATGTCTTTACAAGACTTTGATTAAACTGCACGATTTACATCGATTTGTTTTAATTACCTTTTTCCTTTTTAGATCTGTAAAGTTTTGCTTATCTTGACTAAGCCTCTCATGTTTCATTACAAATATATTAATTTGTGTTTCAAAGATTAACAAAAGTCTAATGGGTTGGAATAACATGTTGGTGAGTAAATGATGACAAAATGTTAATTTTTGGGTGAATTATCACTTCAAGTCTCTATGATATTCTGGTCTCTACATATGGCTCAGGTTTATAGGATTTATAGGACACTTGTAGTGTAGTGTTATAGGACACTTCATCACCTGCTAGTCAAAACTCTTTTAGAAAATAAATAGCACATCTCTAGTACAAATAATGCCCATAGCATAAATGTTTTAGGATGAGTTATGCACTATAGTTCAGTACTAGGGGTGTGTTCAAATCCTTAACTCATCATATGATTAATAGTATTAGTGATACATGCTTTAGCAAGCCCCACTATCGTCAACTAAAAACTACCCAACAAAAACTAAATGACAAGACAAACCAAAGGGCACACACATATACAACCAAACTCATAAGGGAATAATAATATTCAATATTCTGGACAGGGCTGGAACTAGAAGCTTTGAAAATGCTGCATAAAGTTGACAAACCAGTCCATGCAACGTTTTTGACAGCATGAACACTAGTATTTTACCTTGTCATCTGCTGCTGTTTTATCTTTCTTGTCTCCATCTTGCTTTCCTAACAATAAAGGATAAAGTGTGCCCATTCAACATGTCTTTTTGGAGTAAATAGATAAAAAAAAACCCAATATACTCTAGATTGATTCAAATGCAAACTGCCTTTCCCCTCCACAAAATATCAGAATTAACAGAGTAATCTCATGTTGTGTGAAGTACGTTAGATTAAAGAGATCAGAAAGCAGATACAATGCTGATATGTTGCTATTTCCAGTTTTGGTACACATGCATCTGAGTAGAGTTCAATAGATTGAGTGTTCTCTTTCATAGGAGTAAATGCTTGTCGATGACGCAGCGGGAACCAATCAGTAGTCACATGGTCTGAAGCCCTAAAGAATCACAACAATTCTGTGGTTCAAAGCACTAACTCAATGATCAGATTGACCTTATTTCTATCATATGTCTACAGAAGCTCTTTTTGAGAATTAACAGAGGTTTAGATGTTGATGTTTTATTGGTCAAAAAATTATGCCACCATCATGGTGGTCAGTAATTGCTTTAGTTGGTGTCTAGCTTTACAATATTTGCTTTCAAACAAAGTGTTTAAGTATTTCACAGCAAACATTTCATCTCATTTTGACTATTCTCACAGAATATGTATCTGTAAGCAGACAGACTCTGTCAGTTTAAATCTAGACTCAAAACGCACCTCCTTAACCTGGCATACACATAACATATTATCAATTTATATTTTCACATCCATTAAACGATTGTTAGGCAGCATAGATTAGGGCAGCTGGAACCGGGAACTCTTCCTAAAACACCAGATATACTTGTTACATCAGAAGAAGAATGGTATCTACCCTAATATTAGTCTCTCTTTTTATCCTGAGGTTTAGCATAGTCAGCCGGATCCGGGCCATATCCAGATCAGATAGCACGACCACAACACATCCTGGAAATGTCAGCTAGATTGTGTCAACCAGACCATCCCCTGTGAAGGCCTCATCGACACGACAGCCAGTGGCACAGATCCCCAACAAACTGTTTCTATACCGGCATGATGAATCCACATTCAAACAGATGGAACTAGATTGAATATTTTGACAGTTCCGATCCCAATCTGACTTATGACGCTGCCTGAATCATAATCATGCTCTGTTCGTTGTTGGCCAGAGGAGAACTGGCCCCCAGACTGAGCCTGGTTTCTCCCAAAAAAATTTTCTCCATTTTATCACCTGTTTGAGTTTGGGTTCCTCGCTACTGTCGCCTTTGGCTTGCTTAGTTGGGGACACTTGATATTTAACAATGTTTTTGGTCTCCATGCATTGAAACCACTGTATGCAAACTGAACTGAGCTGGACAATTACATTGCTGTTTTCTCCAGAGCCGAAGTATAGATTAGTTAACTAAATTAATAACAATTGTTTTTTTACAAAGGAATGAATCAATACTGAATTGACTTAAGCTGGACAATGACACCATTTTCTTCTAGAGCTGCTGTGCAGCCAAAATTATTTGCCAATTATCACTGTGAAGCTGCTTTGACATAATTTGCATTGTAAAAAGTGCCATATAAATAAAGGTGACTGGACATACAGACTAGGTATATTCCCACAATACATACTGAAAATTTCAGTTTTAGCATTGTTGCCTTTATCTGTGTACTCAAGGACCGGTGCTGTGACAGTGTTTTGAAAGTAAGAACATTTGTGTGTCATGTTTCAAGAAAATTATTTATATTATTTGTATGAAATAAATAGATTCTGTTAAGGAAATTCTTACGTGTTACAGTCTGTGGAGAAATGTGTGAAATTGACTAAGGACAACTGTTACTAGACAAAAATGTATAAACTGCCCTTGCAAACTAGATGACGCAACAATATTTTGGTTCCATTTTCCAGGAAGCCAAAGTACAACAGCTTATAAATTGCATCAAAGATAACAAATTCTACAACGTAAAAGCTGATTTTATTTGCCACATAGACACTGCAGTTTCAGCAGATATGCGGTTGTCACTCCTGTAAATTACCAAATTCAGAACAGATTTAAGCCCTCAGTTGAGGAATGACAAGTGTATTAGCTGCAGTGTGTACCCTGGGGTTTTCTGAGTTTATTGTTTAGTGTAAATGTACAGCCACATTACCGAAACGTCAGTGAAATTTCGCTGGAAAAGTAGGTCCATTGTCAATAGTGTAGTGATGCGTAAATCACTACAGGCCATTTCCAAATCAAGCAGCTATATTTTTGTAAATGTGGCAAATTCGCCTGTTAAAATTTCAGTGAACTTGAATCTGATGCGACATCCGCATGGGAAAATTTTTTGACATGCATGTAATTCCCAGCCACGTCGATTCCTTATGAGATGATTGCATTTCAACCGCATGATGTCAGTCCGGAAATAACAAACAATGAGCGACTCCTGGTATAACTTACCCTCACCAACTTCTTCATCCTCTTTCGGTTGTTGAGCTTCCTCTTCCTCCATCATCATCATCATCATCTTATGTAAGGAAGCATTGTTCATTATATTCTTCATATAAGCAAGAGCTTCTTAATTCTTAAAAGTAGAATGTGGTCACTTACGTTCTTTTTGTCCTCGGATCCTTTCTTCCTCTCTTTATTGGCCATGATCACACCCACTCTCAGTGTGTCAAACACCGGATCGGTGCGGTTCTGCTGACCTAGGCACATGCAATTTAAATTCTGTAAGTATCATTTTGTTCAGTTTATTTTTGCACATTTGATCATTCAGTTATTTTAACAGCATTTTACTTTACAATAATCTTCAAACACTGTGAAATGTAGACATACATTATTGTATCAGACATACAAAGACTTATATTTCATTATGTGTACCAAATAGTTACAGCAACATTCTAGACCTTTTTCAAACAAGGCTCGTTGCTTTCGTTTTAATCTGTATTTTGGTGACTGTCATAAATCACGAATTGATTAGTCTCGACTGGCAAACACTATGATTCAGCTTGTACGGGCTCCGCGCCAAAATATTTCTTTCGACGGAGTAATCAATGCGCGAGACTCTGGAGTGGAGCAGAGAAGAGAGGCAAATCTACTGACCTGTTCAGGACTTAAAGTGCAGGCAAGTTTCACCAGTAAATAGACTATTGTAGTCTTAGTAAAGCATTAAACTGCTAGCAACTGTTAGCTGTAGCACCCCATTACTACCACACTCAAAAATACTGTGTGCTAAATGATAACATTATTATCTGTTGTAAAATTGCAGTAGTAATTTAGCAGACAAATATTCACATGATTTTATAATGGGTTTAGAGGGAGCTAGAGCAAACAGCACAACCCTTATGAAAATTAACCATGGTTTTGCTATACTTCCTAGTTTAATCATTTAATTTGTAGTAAAAATGTTATACAAATAGTAATCAATCCCCAAAAACATGGTTACTATACTTTTACTATAATAAAACCATGAATCTTTTCATAATGGAAAAATATGACTCATGATAATGCAATAACATGTACAATATTAGGGTTTTTCCATGAAGATATATAACTAACAATATATGGACATATTATTGTACTAATTTTGACATTTAGGCAATTTAGTTCAATCTAGAGTGTCACTTTAAGGTAAAACAGTAACACATGGTCATAATCTAACACTTTAAATTTAACTAAAATAAATTTATATTATGTGTGTGACGAGCAGGGCGGGCGAGAGCCGTGAGGGAACGGCGCGAGGCCGGTGACGAGAGTGTTAACGAGCTTCAGGTGCTCGGCGCACCGGTCTCGTATCTCTCACGGAGGAGCTCCGGAAGCATAAAGGAGGAGCGACGACAGTGAAGGACGAGAGAGGACCAGGCCTGGACTTTATGTTGTGTTTTATTTTGTTGGTGTGGGCGGCAGTCGCCGTGAGGAACTGCCGCCCATCTACTTTCGTTTTATTGTTTGTTTATTTTATTATTAAATAAATAAATAAATAAAACAACATAAAGTCCAGGCCTGGTCCTCTCTCGTCCTTCACTGTCGTCGCTCCTCCTTTATGCTTCCGGAGCTCCTCCGTGAGAGATACGAGACCGGTGCGCCGAGCACCTGAAGCTCGTTAACACTCGCGTCACCGGCCTCGCGCCGTTCCCTCACGGCTCTCGCCCGCCCTGCTCGTCACAATGTGCAATCAAATTTATTTTTGCAATCAAAGGATTTAAAACTTATTTATATGGTGGCCATTGAAAAAATAGGGTTGTCCGTAATTTCAGAATTTGTTGTGGTCCAGTTGCCAGGTTAAAACAGGTAGTAGTAATGTCTACTTTATACTTAAGTACCTGTCAGAGCCCATACTTCTTTGCTTTAACTTGAGTACAAAAGTGTAGTCGGTACTTTTACCAGTCTTTTTAAACCTGAGCATCTGTACTTCTACTTGAGTCAAGGATAGTTTTGCCATCTCTGCAGTTAGCTGGGTCAGTTCTGTGTTCAGCACATGCTTGAAATTTAATACTTTGGCAAAACAAAAATTCCCTTCTTTGTTAAACACTGCTTTAGTTAATTATCATTAAGAGTCTTTACATGTTGTCAAGAATGAACTCATACACAGTAAAATTCCCAGAGTTAAATCAACTCTGCTCAGATAACATTTGGTCCCTCTCTAAATAGTGTTAAAGTAACACTGAAGTAAAGTTAAAGTCAATGAGGTAATTAAGCAATTAATTAAGTGATGATTGAACATTAATGATGAACACCTGCTGTTAACAAGCAGAATCACTGAAGAAAAGAGAAACACAAGAACTACAACTGACTTCAGCCACAGTCTTAGATGAAATCAACTGAAGATAAAAGACATTAAATCACTGAAGATCTGATTAAAACATCTGAATCACTTATTACTAAACAGACTGACTTTATTTCTATCACACATCTACAGAAGCTCTTATTGAGAATTAGGTTTAGATGTTGGTATTTTATTGGTCAAAAAATTATGCCACCATCATGGTGGTCAGGTTTTGTTTTAGTTGGGATAGTTACCCTTTTACATCTTCAAAAGCAATTTGTGTTGGAGCATCTGCAATAGTGCTTCACAATAAACACTAGAACATTGCTGAATCAAAACACTGAATGAACAGGTTAGTTTGAGTTTTTGCTTGAGAACCCATTTCAAGAGAACATCATAAAAAGATCTTTTTCTCTTTGGTTTTCAGTTATTGCAAAAATGTAAAAAAAAAAAAAAAAAAAAAATCCATTACACAAATGCCACTATAATTCTTCAATGCTTAAAAAAAAAAGGGCCACTATTTCCACTCAGTCTTATACATGAACATATAGCATACAATCCTCAACAGTGGTGACAATAATTATTTATATTGCAGTGCATGATGGGAGTTTTTTGTCTTATGGTGATATCCAGCATAAATTGCAGCGTGAAGCGTTTTTTTTATCACCATTGTTGAGATTCATATGCTGATTCTTTATGTCTGTGTGTGTCGAAGTGATGCAGTAGTTAAAAAAATGAAATGTGTGGTATGGTTTTTGAAATTGTTCAATATCTTTTTGCTGTAATACTTTCTACTCATATTGTGGTTTCACAGGGTTGGTAATGCGAAACCAAAATGTATAAATAAATGTGTAATTAGTAGCTTTGGATGCAACTTCACAATGATTAAACCATCATATAAAAGATGGTTTTTTGAGTGATCAAAAAAGCAGTGATCTCACTACTTCACAACAAGTCATGCATCATTACAGAGAGAAATCTAACACAATAAAAGAAGGGTCAAGAGCCCAACTAAAGCAAACTCTGATCTCCATGATGGTGGTGTCATTTTTTATTTTATATTATTTTTCTTGACCAATAAAACATCTAAACCTCTGTTAATTCTCAATAAGAGCTTCTGTAGGCATGTGAAAATAAAGTCAGTCCTGTCAGTAATGAGTGAATCTGGTAATGCTGTTTGTGAAGTTGATTAATCAGATCTTCAGAGATTTAAGGTCTTTTATCTTCAGTTGATTTCATCTAAGACTGTGGCTGAAGTCAGTTGTAGTTCTTGTGTTTCTCTTTTCTTCAGTGATTCTGCTTGTTAACAGCAGGTGTTCATCATTAATGTTCAATCATCACTTAATTAATTGCTTAATTATCTCATTAACTTTAACTTTACTTCAGTGTTACTTTAACACTATTTAGAGAGGGACCAAATGTTATCTGAGCAGAGTTGATTTAACTCTGGGGTTTTTACTGTGTAGATATATCATACTCACCAGGGTTATTGATTTCTTGATCATAGAGTGGAGAACTGTATGCCCGTCTAAAACCAGGAGGCTGATAAGAAGAGAGATATTAATGAAAACAATCAAGCTGAGAGGGTAATTGTATAATGTATGTATAATAGAATGAATGTCATCTCACTATTTTTCCAAAGCATCTCTGGAACTGCACATATGACTGGCACGAGTGGTGAATGTTGGTCTTACAGTTTTTGCAGCGCAAGGCAAATTTATTATTGACTGAAAGTGGAGGAACAGAAATCAGTTAGTATTAGTCTTTTTACCATTTTTTGTTTTTAAATAAACATCATCACAAAAGTTAGGCAGCACTGTGACATTAGGCATGATGCAGGTAATAAAGTTGGAAATGATTATAAATTGGCTTGCAGGCTATTACAGGCATATTGACCAAGGTATTAACTAGCAGTGCTTCTCATATCTGTCCAGGAGATCCCCTCCACTGTCTTCGCCATCTAACACACGATTCTAGTGCTGTAACCATGATCAGATATGGCCAAATCGTCCCCCAGTTTTTGATATTCTTGATGCTGCACTGTATTATGCACTGCTCAGTTTGTAGTTAGATTGACAAAAAGTTTTAAAAGTCAATTTTGTTAGGATGCACTCAAAAAAATATTTCAGTCTAAACATAAGTTTTATGTAATTTAATTACATAGAAATTTTCCATCCATTTGGATTACATAGTTATAACATAAACAAACTAATAAACTTAATATGATTCATATTTGTTAGTCATATGTAAATGAAATAGGTAAGATTTATGTAATAGTTCACAGAAAAATGCCCAGGTTAATGAACACTGTTTAGTGGTCATGTGTGTGTGCACTACTGAGTTAAAGTACCATTGAAGCAGTGTCAGAGTTAATGAGATCATTAAGTGATGATTGAACATTAATGATGAACACCTGCTGTTAACAAGCAGAATCACTGAAGGACAGAGAAACACAAGAACTACAACTAACTTCAGTTACAGCCTTCGATGAAATCAACTGAAGATAAAAGACATTTAATCTCTCAAGATCTGATTGAACAACTCCACAAACTCTACAAACTTTCCCAGCTTCACTCACAACTAACTACACTGACTTTATTTCTGTCATATGTCTACAGAAGTTCTTATGAGAACTAACAGGTTTAGATGTTAATGATTTATTGAATTCATTTGAAGTTACCGTCTTTGAGGTTAGTGTTGGCTTTAAATGGGGTCTTGACTTTTTTGTATTAGATGTTCTGACAACTGAATATTGTTAGAACACTTTTGTTATGGCACATATGTCAAGCAAATGTTTGATCATGTGGTGATGAAGAGAGTCAATATTTAATAATCTGATCTCATTTGGAGTTGAAACTCTGGGATAGGAAGTGCATTGGAGTAAAACTGTGATTCAATGGTGTGAGACTCAGCAGTGATGCAACAGTCAAATAATTATAAATTTTTTAAGAAGTTTGTTAGCACACAATAAAATTTCAGTCTGCATGCATTGGAGCAAGAGACTTTTTTTTTTTTTAAACTGTCACCATTGTTGTGATTTGTACGTTGATTCTTGATGTCTGTGTAACTCATTAATTAAGGTGTGAATCACAAGAGCATGCATGATCAGGTGCTGATGGTTAAGTGATGATGATGAGTCATTATTTAGTGATCTAACTAAACTCTCTAAGATTTAGTCTCTGATGAAATGGGTGATGCATTTTTAGCTTTGTGCTATACATTAAGCAGTGAATTGCTTATTACACTAAGCAGTGTTGTGATAAACTGCTATGAATTGTTCACTATCATTCTGACTCATACAGGCAAAACAAGTTTGTACAAAAAAAAAGATTATACAGACATCAAGAATCAACATACAAATCACAACAATGGTGACAGGTTAAAAAAAACCTCTTACTCAAATGCATGCAGACTGAAATTTTATTGTGCACTAACAGATTTAAAATATATATATATATATATTATTTGATTGTTACAACATTGCTGAGTCTCACACCATAGAAACACAGTTTTACTGTAATGCACCACCCATTTCAGAGTTTAAACTCTGGATGAAAACAAATTATTAAATGTTGACTCTCTTCACAACAACTCAACCATCAACAAATGATCAAACATTTGCTTAACGTTTGAGCCATTACAAAAGTGTTTTAACAACACTCAGTTACATCAGACAGAGATCAGCTAATACAATACAGTCAAGAGCCCAATTAAAGCCAACACTGACCTCAATGACGGTAACTTCAAATGAATTCAATAAATCAACATCTAAACCTGTTAGTTCTCATAAGAACTTCTGTAGACGTATGACAGAAATAAAGTCAGTGTAGTTAGTTGTGAGTGAAGCTGGGAAAGTTTTGTAGAGTTTGTGGAGTTGTTCAATCAGATCTTGAGAGATTAAATGTCTTTTATCTTCAGTTGATTTCATCGAAGGCTGTAACTGAAGTTAGTTGTAGTTCTTGTGTTTCTCTGTCCTTCAGTGATTCTGCTTGTTAACAGCAGGTGTTCATCATTAATGTTCAATCATCACTTAATGATCTCATTAACTCTGACACTGCTTCAATGGTACTTTAACTCAGTAGTGCACACACACATGACCACTAAACAGTGTTCATTAACCTGGGCATTTTTCTGTGAACTATTACATAAATCTTACCTATTTCATTTACATATGACTGACAAATATGAATCACATTAAGTTTATTAGTTTGTTTATGTTAAAACTATGTAATCCAAATGGATGGAAAATTGCTATGTAATTAAATTACATAAAACTTATGTTTAGACTGAAATATTTTTTTGAGTGTGGTCTGCTTCAGTTTAACAGTGCTTGTAAATGTCAAAATGACTGAGATGGCCAAATAAAATCAAAAAGGCAGGTTTTATGGTTAACAGAAGTCGAAACTGAATTTCAGCACAAGGCTTTAGTTTTAACCATAGAAGAATTGACCCACCCACTGCCATAATGACAGAAGAACTACTTCAACACGAAAACTGGACTAAAAATAAAATTTCCTTCCAAAGGATCTTAATCTTAAAAGTGTCTGTTTTACATTAACTATGTGAATTTCTCAGTGGATTCTTTGGTAAACCAGTTTCAAATTGACATTTTCGGAATGATATGGACCCGCCAGTAATGCCATAAAGTATAAGCATGTTAACATACATGTCCTTTATCTCATTGGATCCCATTGGATTATCCCACACTAGTGCTTTACTGACACCAGTGGAAGCAGAATATATACAGCACAATTTCGTCTTGTTGTTGGGGAGTATTTAAATTTTATTGGCAACGACTGAGTGAACTTACGAACAATCATTCGTGCGCAGACGTCACAGAACTTTGGTTTCTTGCAGTAGTGGTCCTTAAATTTGTGTGGTTTGTCATTGACCTGGACTACTGGCTCAGGGGTTGGAGGAGGAGGAGCCTCTTCTTCCTCCACCTCTTCATCATAGACAAAATACACCTGAGGAGGACAGGAAGTGAGCCGTGTGCACGATACAGACACAGGGAGAAGCTGACATACGTACAGTGTTGTCGTCCTCCTTTACGACATTGTCTGGCGCTGGAGGATTATCATGAATATCCAGCGAATCTTTATCCTCGAGTCTGAAACACAAACAGCATTTGGATAGTTGGACACTTATATAATGTTCCTGAAAGACTATATAATCTCTGGAAACACTCACTGGTCATATTGAGCCATAAATCAGCTTCTTCCACTGCACTCAGTCAGCAGAAATCAGCACCTACAAAACCGTGACACATTAACTGATTTTATCTTTGAATTGTAAATCTCATATCAGATATACTACCACATTGTGAGATAATCATATCATATGGGGGTTCTTCAAGTACTTCAGGATTAGAAACTTCACAGCAGGCCAAAGACTTCCATAAAAAGTTGAAAAGGAAGTTATAAGGTAAGGTAATATCAGTTTGATCTTTCATACATTGAAGGGTAAAACTGGTTAATGCATTCCACTGTTTACTTATTTACATTCCAAACCAAAATATCCTACTTTTTACTGTACTAAAAGACACTCTAAACATAGGTTTGGGAGGAGCCTAATCATTCAGTGCTGTCAATCATCACGAGCGTAGCAGTCATTGAGCTGTGCCAGCGATGGCTTTTCCCTTCGACACCCCAACCCCTCGTCTATTCTAAGCAGCCTCATTCTGTCCATTCCCATGGTGGTTTAACCGTCATTTGTCAAGACTGGATGGGCAGGTAAATTCAAGAAATTTCATTAAAAATAAAAACATTGAGAATACACATTAACATCTAGTGTTTACGCATGCCTAACTCCAGTGTTCAGAAGACTCTTCCACAGTCTGTACATTTTCAAAGAGAGGAGAAGAAATATCCTTAATATCACTGTGTACTTAAAACTGCAGTCCGTAAGTTTTGTCTCTTTGTCGCCATCTCTGTTTGAAACCTGCAATTGCATTTATTTTCATAATTATCATCTTTACATGGATTGTGCATCAGCACGGATGAATCTAATGTCTGCTGTCATTCGCACATCTGTGTGGATACTGTACTTTAGAAACACAGATTCTATGTCTTGAAAGTACCGGAAAATATCATCTGAACAAGTAAGTATCATGTCTGCCACTTTTGGTCTGACCAACTGAGAAAAAAACATTATAATAAATCACACTACCAATGGTGATGATCACTGGCTGGTTATGTACTTGCTCAAAAATTGATTTTGGATCATTTTTAACCAAAAAAGTTATGGACAGCAGCTTTAATATTAATAATCTAATAATATTCTGTCTTAAAAATACAGTGAATTAAAAGTTTATAAAACTTGAATTCAGACCAAGCCAATTCGAGAAAGCAATGGATGGTAAACAATGTAACCGCATTTCACCACTTCTCTTCATAATGGATGTCTTTAGCAAACATTTAACCACAGATCATCTTAAAATCACAGAAGGTTCAAGGCTGAGTGTGTCTCTATTAATATTGTTTGAAGGAAACAACTACACACTTCAAACACTGCAATGTTTGAGAGAGGATTGAGAGATCTGACGAACACACACATCACCCATTTCTTAAATGGATGTTTGAATCTCTATTTTGTGTTTTTGTATCATTGAAATGAGCAATTGAGCATCACAAAATGTTAAAATGTAAATGCATATTGTTTTTGTATATAACGGTATGTAAAGCATAGAAGCAGTGCTGTCAAGGACAACAAGGTTGTTTGTAATGAATTAAATATGTTTAGCTTCACTAAATAAATTAAGCACAAGTCTCTTATTTCAATTTGTCATTTTTATCAGCTGCATTTTTTAAATGCTTTTTTGTTGAAGCTCAGCAGGCATGAAATATCATCATTGAATAAAACATTTATATGGCCAGAAGTAGAGCACTGTATGTTAAATATACTTCAGTTATTATTCAGGAATTAAGTGAACATTTGGAAAAATATATGGTAACACTTTATTTTACAGTGTCATTGTCACATATGTTACATGTAGTTACTATAGTAATAACTATAAATTGTGCATAATTACATGCAACTAAGCCTAAACCAAACCCTCATCCTAATCCTACAGTAAGTACATGTAGTTTCTTAATATTACTCAGTACTTAAATGTATAATTACAGTGTTACAAAGACTCCTTAAAATATAGTCCTATTCCCCATCTACATACTATGAAAGTATTATAATAACTGTATAATAGGTACTAACAAATTTTATTGTTTGAATGCTGTTCAGAGTATAGGTTATTTCAGCAATAAAATAATGAATATTATAACACTTTTACATTTCATGTTATTTATACTGGTAAATTTTGGCTGACAATAATGGCTTACAAGTATCAATTATGCTTATATAATTATTTCAATCAAACTTTTTTATGCATTTCTGGCCATAAAATGGTAAAAATTATATTACATTATTTTGCAATAAAAAGTGGTTTTCCTCATAGCTTCTTACGAAAACTTCACACTCTTCCATAACTGTATAGACAACAAACAAAAGTTTATAAATCATAGCATAATGAAATATTTTTCCAATTAAATACACCAACTAAATGAATTAACTCCAAGCAATTTAATTTCACTCACAAGCACCCAGTTTCTATTTCTGGGCTGGAAACACAATCTGAGGCCAACAAAATTAGTATCTCTCACAAGGCAGAATAATTATGGTGGATGTTTTCTAGGTTGCATATAGCAAATATATTTCAATATTGTCACATTTAAATACACACATTCTCAATAAGAGTGAAGCATATGATCTAAACTAAGATGAATAAATATACATACCTGTTAATGATGATTTGCTTTATAATAATCTGATGTCTTCAATCAGTTTTCAACCAATGAGATGTTGTCCTAAAGCATATTATCCTTGTGTTTTCATTAGATTTTAAATTAATCTTAACTCACTAATAACCAGACTGGTCTGAGCTGGGGAACAAACACTTGTACACTTGTATATGTGTGTGTGTGTGTGTGTGTGTGTGTCACTGTGAATGTTTTAAACAGCTGGCAGATGACGAAGAGTAATAAGACCCCCTCTCTCTCTCTGACAGACATGCACAAATGTAGTCAGTTCAAGTCATTCACAGATTCACTGCAGGCCTGTTAGTTTGGGTCCATGACCAGAGGCCAGAACAATAACAGAGACTTACAATAACATTCTCTGTTATTGTTTATATATATGTATATATATGTTTCACTAAAACATAATTTTCAGTAAAATATAATTAATTATTCATCAGCATTTATCATTAATATTGTGTGCAAGTGTTGGGGTGGGATAGCAATGCAATTCATTCTGGGGGTAATCTTAATTTTGAAGTAGTAATGCATTTTTAGAGTATAAAATCAACAGTCTTCTCCTAAGGCAAGATCTTGTCGCGCATATCTTTTTATTGTAGAATGTTTAATTACTTTCAAGATCAGTGAAAGATGCCATGGTTGTACAGTGGGGAGAACAAGTATTTGATACACTGCCTATTTTGCAGGTTTGCCCACTAACAAAGCATGTAGAAGTCTGTAATTTGTATGATAGGTACTCTTCAACTGTGAGTGACGGAATCTAAAACAAAAATCCAGAAAATCGATTTTTAAATAATTAATTTGCACTTTATTGCATGACATAAGCATTTGATACATCAGAAAAGCAGAATTTAATATTTTGTATAGAAACCTTGCAATTTGCAATTACAGAAATCATACGTTTCCTGTAGTTCTTGACCAGGTTTGCACACACTGCAGCAGGGATTTTGGCCCACTCCTCCATACAGACCTTCTCCAGATCCTTCAGGTTTCGGGGGTGTTGCTGGGCAATACAGACTTTCAGCTCCATCCAAAGACTTTCCATTGGGTTCAAGTCTGGAGACTGGCTGGGCCACTCCAGAACCTTGAGATGCTTCGGAGCCACTCCTTAGTTGCCCTGGCTGTGTGTTTCGGGTCGTCGTCATGTTGGAAGACCCAGCCACGACCCATCTTCAATGCTCTTACTGAAGGAAGGAGGTTGTTGGCCAAGATCTCGCGATACATGGCCCCATCCATCCTCCCCTCAATACAGTGCAGTCGTCCTGTCCCCTTTGCAGAAAAGCATCCCCAAAGAATGATGTTTCCACCTCCATGCTTCACGGTTGGGATGGTGTTCTTGGGGTTGTACTCATCCTTCTTCTTCCTCCAAACACGGCAAGTGGAGTTTAGACCAAAAAACTAAAAACTGGTTTAGACTAACTCTATTTTTGTCTCATCAGACCACATGACGTTCTCCCATTCCTCCTCTGGATCATCCAGATGGTCATTGGCAAACTTCAGACGGGCCTGGACATGCGCTGGCTTGAGCAGGGGGACCTTGCGTGCGCTGCAGGATTTTAATCCATGACGGAGTAGTGTGTTACTAATGGTTTTCTTTGAGACTATGGTCCCAGCTCTCTTCAGGTCATTGACCAGGTCCTGCCGTGTAGTTCTGGGCTGATCCCTCACCTTCCTCATGATCATTGATGCCCCATGGTGTGAGATCTTGCATGGTGCTCCAGACCGAGGGAGATTGACCATCACCTTGAACTTCTTCCATTTTCTAATAATTGTGCCAACAGTTGTTGCCTTCTCACCAAGCTGCTTGCCTATTGTCCTGTAGCCCATCCCAGCCTTGTGCAGGTCTACAATTTTATCCCTGATGTCCTTACACAGCTCTCTGGTCTTGGCCATTGTGGAGAGGTTGGAGTTTGTTTGATTGAGAGTGTGGACAGGTGTCTTTTATACAGATAACGAGTTCAAGCAATTAATAGAGGTAATGAGTGGAGAACAGGAGGGCTTCTTAAAGAAAAACTAACAGGTCTGTGAGAGCCGGAATTCTTACTGGTTGGTAGGTGATCAAATACTTATGTCATGCAATAAAATGCAAATTAATTATTTAAAAATAATACAATGTGATTTTCTGGATTTTTGTTTTAAATTCTGTCACTCAGAGTTGAAGAGTACCTATGATAAAAATTTCAGACTTCTACATGCTTTGTAAGTGGGCAAACTTGCAAAACATGCAGTGTATCAAATACTTGTTCTCCCCACAGTATCTTAACAATGAACAATCATAATGATCAAAAAAACAAAACAAACAAAACAAAACTGAAAACAAATATTATTGGTTCCCTTGCGAAGTTTTGCTTATTTGGCTCCTCTTGGTGACTCATATAAAACTATTGTTCTTTATGTGTCTAATTCTGAGAAATTAAGAGACAGAAATGTGCTGTAGTGATTATTAAAGTTTTAGCTTGCACCAATGACAGATTAGATCTGTTTTGGCTGCATGAGACAGTTTTTGTGGAAAACAATTTCTACCTGTATGTACTGCCTGCTCCTGTGAGCCTTCTGTTTTCCTTTGATCTAGGTCAAGAAAATATGATCATATAACACCAATTTTATCATCTTTACACTGGTTACCCATTAAGTTCCGTATCGATTATAAAGTATTGCTAATGACCTATAAGGCTCTAAATGGTTTAGCTCCCGTGTACTTAACCGATCTTCTATTGCCCTACAATCCGTCACTAAGTCCACTAAAGGAGGGAGAGCCTTTTCACATTTGGCTCCGAAACTCTGGAATAGTCTTCCTCATAATGTTAGAGGCTCAGACTCGCTCACCCAGTTTAAATCTAGATTAAAGACACATCTCTTTAGCCAAGCATTCACATAAATGCATCTCATATCAGATCAATTGCTCATTATGACTGTCTTTGCTTAAAGTTATGAACAGCAGCTACGCTAATTATTCTCCTTTTGCTTTTCTGTTGGACCTCGGGACACCGGATTCAGTCTGGATCCAGCCTCTTCAGAAGACCTCAGATGACCATCACCTGTGAAGAGACGGCGCCAGTTCCTGCGAGGACTTCAGAAGACGCAATCATCTGGATCAACATGCACATTGCCCAATTTTATGTCCTAATTATTGTTAATGTAATTTATTTTTCGGGAGCTCTTTGCTTCCAACTTCAGTTAAACTGCTAACTCTGATTGTAAATTAATTAACTAAATTGTTATTTGCTAACTGTATTCTTTAAATTGTAATGTTGACATCCGTTCTCTGTAAAGCTGCTTTGAAACGATATGTATCGTGAAAAGCGCTATACAAATAAATTTGAATTGAATTGAATTGATCTCCATGCTGAGGTATAATTCCATAATTGGGGGAAAAGTGTTGATGCCTTATTACTGTTTTTCAGTATCTGAGGCGTCCTCATTGAAGGCTACGACCTGGCCATTTAGGTTTCATGTTCTGCTGAATCGCAGGTTCAGTAAGGAGCTTCGCTCTGATAGTGCCATCAAGTTGTTAAGCTTTCGGTAAGCTTCCTTGGTTCAAGGTGAAAAAAAGTTCAGTTCTTTAATGTGCTTAAAGTGCTCTACTTTCATGCACTAATTTTGTACTTAATATACTTTATCTTCTTTAAGATAATCTTAAGGACATTTAAGTGTTCTCAACTGTACTATTTTGAGACATCATGAAATACAGTGCATCCGGAACGTATTCACAGCACTTCACTTTTCCACATTTTGTTATGTTACAAGTCATTTTCCAAATAATGTTAGACCATTCTGCAACATTAGCTCTATCGCGATTCTCTATGCAGCATGCTAAGCTAAAACTAACCTTACAAGAAAGTCGAAAAATGATCTTTTTTCCATCATCATGGATATAACCCTCGATCCAATTACTGTAACCCTTCAGGAGGAAGGACCTGGGTATTTTTGATTCTTCATCTGCCCATGACCCCACAACATTGAGAGTAAGGGGAGAAAGACATGAAAGGTTTGTAGTCCACACCACTACGTCCAATTTTTGTGATTGCCTGCTATCCTTCACACCCTCGTTTTCGAATCAAAATGGTGATGGGCTGAATAAGGCGTATTGGCAAGTGATGAGTGGTGCCTGGTTTCCTCCAGACATGACGTTTGCTATTCAGGCCAAATAGTTCATTCTTTGTTAATCTCTTGGTCTGGGAGAATCCTTTAGGTGAATTTTGGCAAACTCTGGGTGGGCTGTTACTGAGGAGTAAAATGCACGACAGAGCAGCACAGTTGAGTACACTTAGGTGTTCTTAAGATTATTTTAAGGAGTACTAAAGAAGAATTTTTAGTATACAAAGTATAATTTAATTTAATTTTAAGTACATTATAGAAATGTACTTTTTTCACCTGAGGTAAGCTGTTCTGAGTTTAGGATGTAGTTAGGACTCCTCTCGCTTTAGAGAGTTGTCAGTTGAGGCCTCTGTCCTCAAAGCCCCATCACACAGTGGTACTGAGTTGTTAGGCTCTTTGTGAGCCTTCTTGGCTACTGCAAGTGTTGTTGGAGAGTTATCTTACTGAGGCCTCTGCTCCCCGGACCTCCACTAGGATAGCATTGTGATTAGTAGGCTCTCTGGGGTTCTGAGCATGGAGTATGGCTAGTCTCTTCTCGATTTTGAGAGTCGGCATCCACTCGCCAGAGCTCCGCTAGGACATCATTTTGCAGGTTGTAGGCACTCTGTGAACCACCTGGCATGGTATCCTATGTACGAGGCATAGTTAGGCCTCCTTTCGCTTTAGAGAATCATCATGATGAGACTTTCTTCATCAAGGCCTACGCTCACCAGAGCTTAAATGCTAGGACAGGATTTGTGAGTTGTAGGTTCTCTGGGCCTCCTTACATGGTACCCTATGCATGGGGCGTACCTCAATAAAGCACTTCTTGTCTGCGCAAAACACCTCTCAGAAAGCGCTACCACCTCAATAAAGCACTTCTTGTCGGCTCGAAAGACCTCTCAGAATGCGCTACCACTTTGATAAAGGATATAAAAAGTACTTCTTGTCACCTCTAAACACCTCTCAGAATGCGATGTGCTAAAAATGACAAAGTTGATTTGACTTTCACACAGCTGCTAAAATATGTTACTTTGCACTCTCCATATCACGGCCCTGCAAAGATGCTAGAAAATGATAAAGGTAGTGTGGACAGAAACTGTTTTGAAATGAAAACAGCGTTTTCAAATGCATCCAGATTCATGTAAACGTCGCCTTGGACTAACGATGGCAGCAGTGGGAAAACGTAGTGGGTTTGGCCAAGCTGTCACTTCAATCGATAGTGACCAATAGAAAAAGGACTTTTATCCTGGTGGGTAGAGACCACCCACTGAGAGGCAGCTTCACTCGCAAACAAGACCCACAAAATTTTGGGGTTTATGAGGTTTATGATAGTGTTTGAAGTACACAAAGAAAAATTCAAAGACTTACACACACTGCAAATAATTTTGTTGTCAACTTTATTTTTGAGCCTTGAGAAGACTTTTCCGTAATCTTTTTTTTTTTAACAACAAAATAATTAGTTTTACTCTCAAATACAGTATGTTTGATATACAGTATGTTGACAAAAAAGACAAAAGAAACTCCTTATGTTACGCCTGTCTGAATTAGATCATACTGGAGTATAGCCACACACACTCATATGTACATGACAAAAAAAACATGAAGGATGCAACTAAAATAATTGAGCATAGTAGGAATAGTAGGAATGTCACCTGTTTAGACAAGTATCTGACATGGAGCCACATTTAAAAGATTAGCCTAAAAAAATCTTTGATTTCACATAGATTTTCTGCTGCCATTTTAAACCGCTGAGCCGTTTAAAAGGTTTTCTACAAAAAGAACAAGAATATGGTCTCACATTTCATGATTTTTCATGTGTATCTGTAGGTGTGATGACAAAAGAAACTTTTTGTTACACTGATCACAAGTAAATCACCTTCCTCCAGAGGATTTGATATTGCTCTTCTTCGTTAACTTCTCGCTAACACTCAGAACCTTGTAATTTCTTTCCAGAATGAGTTTGCGAATGACATTTCAGGTCTCTATGATATGTGAAACTCTTTTCACACTGAAGACACTTGTAAGGCTTCTCCCCAGTGTGAAGCCTAATGTGAACCTCAAGGTTTCCTTTGAGTGCGAAACTCTTTCCACACTGAGGGCAGGAGAAAGGCTTCTCTCCAGTGTGAACTCTCTTGTGAATCTCCAGGCTTGCTTTGATTTTGAAAGTCTTTCCACAGTGAAGGCACATGTGAGGCTTTTCTCCAGTGTGAACTCTCAAGTGAATCCCAAGGTGGTCTTTTCGTGAGAAGCTCTTCCCACACCAATTGCAGGTGAATGGGGTCTCTCCAGTGTGAATTCTCATGTGGACATTAAAGTTTCCTTTTTGACTGAAACTCTTTCCACACTGTTGGCAGGTAAAAGGATTTTCTCCAGTGTGAACTCTCATGTGGACTTCAAGCTTTGCTTTTCGTGCGAAACTTTTCCCACACTGAGGGCAGCTGAAAGGTTTCCCTCCAGTGTGAACTCTCATGTGACCCTCAAGGTTGGCTTTGTTTTTGCATGTTTTTCCACACTGATGGCATATAAAACAGTTCTCTCTTGAGTGAATCCTCATGTGGTGATTAAGGGTTACAGTAAATCTGAAACTCTTCCCACACTGACCACATACGAACGGCTTCTCTCCAGTGTGAATTCTCATGTGGACCTCAAGGTTTCCTTTTTGAGTGAAACATTTTCCACACTGTTTGCAGATAAATGGACTCTCTCCAGTGTGAACTCTCAAGTGGATTGTCAAGTTCGCTTTTCGATTGAACCTTTTTCCACATTGTTGGCAGATGAATGGTTTCTCTCCAGTGTGAACTCTCATGTGAGATTTAAGGCTTCCTTTTTGACTGAAACTTCTTCCACACTGTTTGCAGGTAAATGGACTCTCTCCTGTGTGAACTCTCAAGTGGATTGTCAGGTTTGCTTTTCGATTGAACCTTTTTCCACATTGTTGGCAGATGAATGGCTTCTCTCCAGTGTGAACTTTCATGTGGGATTTAAGGCTTCCTTTCTGAGTGAAACTCTTTCCACACAGTTGACAACTGAATGGCTTTTCTCCAGTGTGAATTCTCACATGGACTTTAAGGTTTCTGCTTTGATTGAAAGTCTTTCCGCACTGTTGGCACGTGAAATGACCTTTAGTTTTTTGAGCTCTTTTTCGTGATGAAGTCTTTTCAGTCTGTGAGCAACTGAAAAGTTTTTCTTCAGTTGTGAAATCATGATGTTTCTTATTCTGGTGGTTTTCTTCAATTTCATTCAGTTCTTGACTCTCTTGTTTCAGTGCCTTCAGGTCTAAGGTGAAAAAAGACAAATAACCTTAGTTTAATAGCACGAAGCAACAAACATCAACACTTTTAGACATGTAAAGCATCAAAACCAATGTATACACTAGATCCAACACTCAGTATCACAACTTCTCAATATTGTTAACTCTTGCCTTTCTTTAGGACTTGTCTGAAATACTTTCAAGTTGGCAGTTATCAAAACCCTTATCAAAAAAACCTATCATAGCACAGAAACAGTGGATATTGAAGTTACAAATGACCTGCTTTTGGCATATGATCATGGCCACGTCTTCTAGTGGTATTAGAATTTTCAACAAGGGAGGGGCACTGTCAGTCCTGGAGGACCACTGTCCTACAGAGTTTAGTTCCATCACTAACCAAACACATGTCAGTTATTTTCAAACAATCCTGAAGATTTAAGTTAGATTTGTGCGACTAGATATGGAGCTTAACTTTCCAGGACAGTAGCCCACAAGGGAGGTATTCCAGAAAGTAGATTGTGACATACCCAGGTAAGTTTACGTATAATTAAACAGATAACCTCAACTTCCAGTTCCAAACACTGTAACTTTCAGGGTATATTAGGGTAACAAGTTTACTCGCCTCTCAGCTTCAGAGGGATTTGTACCCTTTTGATGAGGCTCCAGTGGGCATGACAGCACAGATTATTTAAAATATAGGCTAATATAAACATATTATAAATGTATGCAATTAATAACTATAAAACATTATAACAAACCAATGTTTATTTTGTCACATCTTAAAACCAACATTTTCTCATCACACATCATTGATCTTAAAAGGTTGCTACCGGACATTTTCTGTTTAATATAAATTCAGAATTCACAATAGCTCAATAGGTGGTGATATGCACTAAGACAAGCATTAGCATGGTTTATGTCCCATCTATCGGGCCACTCCCACTTTGTGTGAATAAATACACAACTCATTAAAAACAGGTATGGAGTGCCACAAGGCTCAGTACTAAGTCCTTTGCTTTTTAGCAAATCATTTTTCTGAGCTTTTTGCTCAAAATGTTGCTTTCTTTTAATGAAACTTCCTGTTAATATAACAAAACAATTAATGAAACTAGAATATAACTTTTAGTTAAAAGCAGAAGCTCTGTTCCTTCTTTTAATTTATTACATGTTCAGATATTCATACAACAAAATATTCTGAGGGCCATGAAATTTTCGTGAAAATTATCGAAAATGCTTGCAGTGGGTATCAAGAGATCTTACTCCAAAAACACCAGTTAACCTTGTAATTGCAAAAATTTAATTTATGTGAAAAATAAATAAATGGAACATTTATAAACATTATAAACACTATAGCCACGATCGATTGATAGATCTTTATCACTATCCCAGTAGCTCCTGAAAATTACAGTTTTTGTTCTGTATTTTTGTATTTACTTTTCTGCGTCTCATTCTGCCTTGTCTACTGTTTTTGTATGTGTAGCATATAATTTAAGAATAAGAAATACTTTATTAATCCCCGAAGGGAAACTCTTTGTTACAGCAGCAGCTTGTGTGAAGTACAAGTGGGTTGCCGGTTGGGAATGATAGTATGGTGTAATAATACAGAGTAATAACATAAGTATTTGTATTGCATGTATTGTATTGTTAAGTATAGCTTATTGAGATTATTATGAAACATTGATATATTCTATATTATTATGGTATTATTATGAAACGTTGATATATACTATATAATGTTGATATATACTAGAGTTCTATAGATCTATAACTAGAATATTGCACCGGGTAATAACAGTATATTGCACAATTATTCAAGTATGGCAGAGATGTAATGATCAATGTCCAGTTTAATGACTTTGAGTCATACAGACTCACACTTAGAGGGAGGAGTTAAAGATTTTCATGGCCATAGGCAGGAATGACTTCCTGTGGCGCTCTGTGGTGCTTTTTGGGGGGATGAGTCGTCCGCTGAAGGTACTCCTTTGTTTGACCAGTATGTTATGGAGTGGGTGGGAGACATTGTCCAAGATGGCATGTAGTTTGGCCAGCATCCTCCTCAGAAAATAGAGGCGGCTCCGGCCCTTCCTGTACAGAGCTTGAGTGTTCTTAACCCAGTCCAGTTTATTGTCTATGTGTACTGCCAGGTATTTGTAGTCCTCTACAATATCCACACTGACCCCCTGGATGGAAACCGGGCTCACTGGTGTCCAGCATATAATTTCACATAAAGTCAGACTGTTCTGTTTTTGTTTTAATTCTCGAAATGAAATCTAATTCAAATCAAAAACAACTGCTCATTCAAGGTGTGTAGCATCTTTGTTTGGATCATGATCAAAACGCAGTGGTAACCTCTAATTTGAAATAGCTAGATATTTTTTGTATAAGGCCAGTTTGTTATAGAGCAATTAAACAATATAATAACAATAATAAATAATTATCTGCAACCAGTATAGAAATCGGTCAATTTGCTAATAAAACTAAACAGAAAAAAAAAACCCAGATTGTATTTAGTATATATTCATGCCCAATTCAGGCTCTGATTTATTCATCAGTTCTTCAGTTGGTAGATCTCGTTTTTCCTAAAAGTCAAAATCAGGGCTCTTGAGCTTAAAAAGGTTGGTGATCACTGGCCTAGGCTATTTTTCCCTCACTCCACAACAAGTTTGTTACATTTAACGGTATTCACAGAACACGAATGAAAATAGCTATCAAATTAAATATCAAACTATAAAATTTATGACAGTGTCTATTTCATGCACACAACGTAGATAAACTAGACACAAACTAATTGTGAACAACTCTTGTTTTTAATTGATACTGATATGGATTTTTATTATTATCTTTTAATCTTTGCCATTTTCTGTTTCTGTGAACTTCACATTATTTGTAGCGCAGACATCCACAATAGCAGTAAGATTTGTAATTAACTTCATTTGTAATTTTAATGTGTTTGATAATTTTAGTAAACAATTAAAAGAACTTTTAGCTTTAAATTCTGTCAATTTTATCACCAAATACAAGCAAATAATGTCATTTTAGTGCTCTTTAATGTGGCCTGAATTATCACTGAATCAGATTTGCCGGATCAAAACTTCATAAATAAGATTTATTTAAAGCAATTAAAAATACCATTTGGCCAGTGGAAAAGACAGAGAATAACTCTTATCTGGAAACTTTCTCTGAACTATATTTGATACAATTTTGATTTATTCTAAAAAAGGTCAAGGATACTGACAGATTTTTATCAGTGTAACGTGCACATAGTCCGTCTCTTATATTTTCCTAATGTCTTGTACTGTTAAACACGGTGTCACATGGATGCATGGAAATGATATGCAGACGAGGTTATCCATTGTAAAATATATCTGATACTTGAGAATAATTCATCTTTATTCACATTCATATATGTATTTATTTCCCTCTATTTTATTTACATTCCTTGCTTAACGCATAGCATGTTCAGGCATGTGAGATATGTATATTTTTGGATTTAATTTTTGTTGTGAAACAACATTGACTTCTAGAGAAGTGTGTCGATGGTTGCTGACATCACTTGTGTAAAAATAGTAGATGTGTGTGTAAATGTGTTTGTATAATAGTTTTGTGTAAGTTGTAAGTTTAGAGTTATCAATGTTATTTGAATTTGATGGATGATGTCACTTGCGTGCCAGCTCGTGGTGAGAGAGATGCGAGCTGCATTTTTGCCGTCTCTTAATTTTATCCATCCTTGTCTAATCATATGCCTGAACTGTTTCAATGCGTTAGTGTTTTTGGCGAGATCGGACTGTTTGGTCTGTCGTATTCGCGCCATTCTGTTTTGGACTTCACTACAGATGGATTGCATCATCAAAAGACTTTTCGTTGTGAGGAAGAAAATGTTCGTTCCGGCGAGGCTCTCATACACACACACAGACTGAACTGAGTCAAATCCACTCCTATTTCAGTTGAGACTTCGATATTCATATGCATTTTATTATTGACTGTTTGGATTATTTTTCTTAAATTATTATTATTTTCTCCTAAATTGTAATTGTTGTAGGACACCTTTATTGTTCAAGTGGTGAAGTGTGATTAACTGGGAATATATTTTCTTTGGCTTATGTAAAAAAAGAGTTTGCAAGCATATTGCAATACAGTTAAAGTGAAAGAAGAGAAGTGAAAGTCAATACTAACGCGACTCTCTGATACCGATCACTGTGTTTGTGCCTTATTCAAGCAGTTAGTGACTAAACGGCGATCTGAATTGCATGCAAGTGCACACACATTTATTTATTTTTGATTCTGTATTTAGTGTGAGACCCCGAACCTGAGACTCCAAATATTATTATAAAGGGATATTATTGTTGTTTGTTGATCTCAGACCCAAGTAGATAGTTTTCCTTTCTGTTCAAAATTTGATTAACAGGTTACACGTACACTTTTAGGATGAAATCTACATGAAGTTTTATATGTGAGGCCCCTGGACATCCACAAGATGGATGAAAATGTTGAAAGGAGGACAGATGTGACAACACATGACAAAATTAAAATATGTTTATTCTTTTATGGCTCTTAAAAAAAAAAACACCAATCTATTCTAATTTATTTCAATGTGAAATTGTAATCGTAATGTTTAAGTTCACACCAACTCAAAAACTTACGTACACGAGAAGATTTCATCGTAGTCACCGATGAATATCCGTCTGCTGTAAGGATCAAATGAGTTCAGCTTTGAGAATGAAACTAACCTGTTTGTTCCTCAGTATCTTCATGTTTCACACTGAACACTTCTTCAATCTTAATTTCTTCACTCTCCTCTTTAATAAACGCCATCTTTATGATAGTGTCACGTGGACCTCAGATGAGTAGTTCCTGCACGTTTGGACAAAGTCATGTTTAAGATAAGAATAATTAAGGAAAAAATATATATCCAAACTTAAGTGGTTTGTCGTCAGAAAACTGGAGTGGGAGCCTTTCAGATTGATATTGGCCTGATTAGCAAAAAAAAAAAAAAAAAAACTCAAAACTAGTGGTACAAATTAATTTATAACATTTGTTTTTGGTGAGTTAAAGTTGTCATTCTTTCACGTTTGTGTTCTCGTTACAGTCACTGTTTTGACCAGCAGCATCGTGTATCATTGTACTCACTGTAAGTGAGTTTGTTTAATAAACATTTGTTTCTCCCATTATTACTTCAGAGAACAAATTCGTGTTTACGATAAACTGATTCACGATAAATGGAGCAAATCAGACGCAACTTTTCTGTTAATCGCGTGTGACGCGCTTTACTCATAAAATACCGCTCATTAATCCTAGACACCGGATTAAAAAAGTAAAGTTATATTCAATGACTTTACAGTTATAAATAGACAGAATGGTTTGAATCGAATTAAACACGTTAAATATGTAAAAACACAAACCTTCTTTATCCGAATCATAACAGTCGCAGGAGCGCGGCGCAGCTTTATGATGTCATATCGCCAGAACAAAGTAAAAGTATTGTTCATATGTTGCTGTCTAAAATCACAAAACTGCACAGAAATTTACATATAAATATTAAAATAGATGTCAGAGGTATTCAAAGTTTATTTCTTGGTCAATTCCATCGTCCATTGATGTAAGATATTCTTTGTAAAAAGCAAAACTGCAATGTTTGAGTACACATCCTGTAAGTGAAAATACCAAATCAGGATGTTTTCTTTGAGTAGTAAAAAATGTAAATATCACGTTTGTCTATTACAAAAATAAAACCAGATTAAACTACAACTTTTGTTAAAAAAAAAACACACACACTGGAATAAGTACCAAAATACAACCTCATTATATTATACCTAAGTAAAATGTGGACAAAAATCCATCATACTGAAAGATTGCAAACGTAATGCACATACTGTACATGCATAGACTTAACAATATGAAATCAATGCCAATTCTGGAACCATATAAGCCTAGACCTTGGGGTTATTCCAGAAAGCAGGTTATGTGACATACCCAGGTGTGTTTAAGAGTAAGTAAGCTGATAACCTCAACTTTCGGTTCCAAAAATGGAGGTAACTTTCAGGGTATGTAAGTAACCATAGCAAATTACTCTCAGGTTATGTTCCAGGATTAGTTTGCTTAAGAGGTATTCAGATGCGTGTTGTTTAATTAATATAGTTCTATTAATGTTACTAAATTTGTTATATAGTCACAATTAGTTTATAAATATAGTTATATTTAGTATATTTATAATACAATATATACATATGTAATAGTGCTTTATATATATATATATATATATATATATATATATATAAAGCACATAATGTTTAAATGTTTATTGATTTCTAATATATGTATTTATTTTATTGTAATCTCACACATGGATCTGCTTTTTTCCTTTTTATAACAGGACGTTTTCTATACTATAATTTCTATTATAAAATACATATGTGATATCTTATTAAATATTTAGCATCAAACAAACAATATAATTCTTATTCTCAGTGAATAAAGATTACTTATTCAATAAAAAGACTGAAAAAATTATTACACAACCATCAAATAGGTAGCAATGTGCACTAAGTAAATTAAAAGAAAAAGAAGGAAGTGGAATGGCGCGCTTTTTCTCAGTGTCTGTTTCCATGGTGAATCATCGATTCGTCGCTCGGTTGAGAATGTCTTGTGTGTTAACCGGGAACATACTCTGGGTTAGCTGAATTTACTCCCTGATGCGTTTTTGGAACCAGCACTTTAAAACTGGTAAATTACATGTTTACATACATATCCATACTTCATCAGATCAGATATTATTGTGCTATAAAAAAACAAGACAGTATTGGTTATATTATTCTACAGAAGAGTGACGTTTCATTATTCAAAAAACATCACCTGTCTGTAGACTTTGCATCCTATTTATGAATAGAATATGTAAATATAATATAGCCTAAAAAATAGCCTGCAGTATTATGAGAATATTGTCGATTATAATGTCGATTTACAGAGTACATAAAAGAACGCTTTTGCATGGGATCAAATTCTTGGCTGGGTGATATGGCCAATACAATTATCAAAAAAAAAAAAATCACATCGGTCAATATCAATAGTTATCACAATAAATGTCAAATCTTTATTTCTTTCAAGTTTAACTGACTGGTTTCTACAACTTTCACCCAGGAGCAAACATCTTTAACCATTGTGGTTTTATCATCAGACAATTCATAAATTTCACAAATTATTATTGCATCTTTGGTCTGTCAGAAATGCATTCGACAGTAGTTTGAGTTAAGATTTGTGTATCATCACTGTCCAAGGCCCAGTGGCTCTTATGGACTGAAGTGCATCCTTTCAAATATTTGAAGATCATTTTTCACATGTTTCTATGGTACACTGGAAAACAACGATAAGCATTTCATAGGTTTTAAAGGCTTTTATAGGCAAAACATTAAATATATGCAAAGAGTGAATATTTACAGTGTTGACTCTGATGATTTACTATTGCACGACACAGGACTCATGATAGTGTTGTCCTATAGTCTTGGTCTCACTGTGTGTCAAATGCATCACACCCACCTCTGCCAACATTCTTTCCATTCTGTGGCTGATGGTCCTGGTGCTGGGACGTCCTGGAGCCACTGAAGTTGAGTCCTTCTCCTTGAAGGTCTTGATAATCCGGTAATTTTTTTTGTTTTTTTTCAGGTGCAATAATTTCCTTCCATGTGAGGCTATTTTGATGCAAAGTGATGATGGCTGCATGTGTTTCTTTGGAGGGAACCATTACTAACACAAAAACTCAAGGATTGTAAGCACTTCTTCCCTCCTTTTATACCAACAACTATGCTCTTATAATGCAGTTAGAGTTTTTAGGTGTCTACTCGCATCTGCTTGCGTCTCTAAACACTGACAATCAGCTACATGAGCCCTGTTTAAACTCACCCATGCGATCAGAAACTCCACCCTCTAACAACACTTACCAGGAAGAGAGTGACTTGTTTCTCCTTTCTGTCATACTAACTTTGGCTCCACAAAAGCAAAACTGAATCGTCTATCAATGAAGAACAAAGAGAAAAACTTTCAAGAAGGAGTTTTGAGAAGTTTGTTTCTGGACAGACAGCAGATCTTTGTAGTTATTCATTTTTCAAACCATCATTCAGTAAGTGAAAGTAAAGTTTAGACTGCAGTGAAAATGGCTTCAGCAGCTGAAGATGATCTTATTTGTCCCGTGTGTCATGAAATCTTCAGCGTTCCTGTTCTTCTGTCATGTAGTCACAGTGTCTGTAAAGAGTGTCTCCAACAGTTCTGGAGAACCAAGGAATCTCAGGAGTGTCCTGTCTGCAGGAGAAAATCCTCAAACTTGAACCTCCAGGTAATCTGGCGTTAAAGAACTTGTGTGAGTCTTTCCTGAAGGAGAGAAATGAGAGACGTTCATCAGGATCAGAGGAGATCTGCAGTTTACACAGTGAGAAACTCAAACTCTTCTGTCTGGAGGACAAACAGCCTGTGTGTGTCGTGTGTAGAGATTCAAACCAACATGACACTCATAAATTCAGACCCATTGGTGAAGTGGTTTCATCATATAAGGTAAGACGGATAATCACTTGTTTAAGCTTATCTATAACATTTATGAACATATTACAGAAATATCTAGTGTCTTTTTCACTTTACATTCTAGGAGGAGATCAATACAACACTGAAGTCATTACAAGAGAAACTTAAACACAATGAAAACATTAAAGGAGAGTTTGAGAAAACAGTTCAACACATCAAGGTGAGGATTGATTCTTTTGACATATTTAGAAGAGCTGAATTAATTTGGATGATATAATTACATGTTCCTTTATTGACTGGAACACACACACACACACACAAACATACAGTCATTTATGTATATCGATGATCAAGTGTGTACACCTCTGTCAGCTGGTTATTCAGCACTGGGCGGGAATAATGTGTCAGTGCTAATCTCATTGGCTAGCTCTCACCTTCCGTGTTTTCATTTGGTCGAACAAAGACAAAGTGATTAATATTCATGAGCCCTGAAATGAAGTACTGACATTATTAATCAACTTGAGGATGTGATTGATAATGTGTATTTTCACCCTACAGACACAGAACATCTACTACTACAGTACTAATACTTCAGATATTAAAGTTGTAGTTAACTAACCCACATTTACTCACTCACTCTTCATGCTGCTCCAGAATCAGTTGTTCCTTGAGACGATTGAAGGGAATGTGATTTGATTTCAGTCTCAAGCTGAGCACACAGAGCATCAGATTAAACAGCAGTTTGAGAAGCTTCATCAGTTCCTCAGAGATGAAGAAGAAGCTACAATCACTGCACTGAGGGAGGAAGAGGAGCAGAAGAAGCAGCTGATGAAGGAGAAGCTGGAGGAGATGAACAGACACATCTCAGCTCTTTCAAACACAATCAAAGACATGGAGGAGATGATGAAAGCCAGTGACGTCTGCTTTCTGAAGGTCTGATTTCAGATCATTGGCTGATCATTGGTTCACTGATTGAGTTCTTGATGATTGATGTGTGTTTGTTCTGCAGGAGTTTCCAGTCTCAATGGAAAGGTGAGTGATCTGCTCCTGTCTCTGGTCTCTCTGATTCTGATCCAAAGCCACTGCAGTTCTGACTCCTGAATGTTCTTCCAGAGTCCAGAGCTCACCGCCGGATCCACAGATGGCTTCTGGAGCTTTGATTCATGTGCCACGTTACTTGGGCAACCTGCCATTCAGAGTCTGGAAGAAGATGCAGGACATCGTCCAAAACAGTGAGTCTGACTGCAGAAGATCTGAGCTCTCACACAGACACTGGAAATGATGGATGAGTGGAGAGTTAAAGGTGCTAGACACAAATTGTTGGTTGATCGGACGGACGGACAGTTTTGGTCAGCTATAAAAGATATATAAACCAGAGCAGTCTGATGGTTTGAATCACACATTTAATGTTTGTAGTTGATGAAAATGAGTGTGAAACGAATTACAGCACTGACAGTGATCAGAGGAAGATGTCTGATATGTTTGATCAACAGGACGAGTGTCATAATTCATAATAATCTGTGTTGATCACTCTCGATCATTATATGAACATCAGAATAAAAACATCTGTTGATTGTGTCTCATCAGCTCCTGTGATTCTGGATCCAAACACTGCAGATCCACGTCTCGTCCTGTCTGATGATCTGACCAGTGTGAGATTAAGCTGGAACAATCAACCTCCTCCTGATAATCCAGAGAGATTTGACCATTATCCCTGTGTTCTGGGTTCAGAGGGTTTAAACTCAGGAACACACTGCTGGGATGTGGAGTTTCAAGAGAGTTCAGGCTGGATTCTTGGAGTAACTACAGCATCAAACCAGAGGAAGGGACTTCTTTTCTTCAACACTGATGTCTGGAGATTGGGGTGCGAACAGTTTAAACAGAAGATTGATTGTGTGAGAGTTAATCTGGACTATGATGGAGGAACAGTGTCGTTCTCTGATCCTGTAACTAACACACATCTACACACACTCACAACCACCTTCACTGACACACTCTTTCCATTCTTTCATACTTATTCCTCTCTGAGGATCTTACCAGTCAACAGTCAGTAAACGTTTACTCCTTTAGGTCCAAATCTTCCTGCTTTCATCATGTTTTCAGTATTATATCGCATGAGTAAGAGTGCTTAAGAATATCAGTCCGCAGCTGATCACATGACTGACATCCAGCACTACAGACCTAAAAAAAATATACCTGAATTCCTAAACAAATGTTAGCATTTGACAAAATGAATGTACAGGCTGTTTCTCAATTCCAAGAGTGCAAAGAACTTGCATTCTCGTGGACACTGGTTATACCAGGCGACCTTTTTGACGACTGCTCCTTGATCGATTGCTCCTGTCTGCCTCACTGCTGAATTGTTTGAGTCTGTTGCTCCGTATAGCTTTGTTTTGAATCTATTTATTGTCATTGTTTGCTGTCTACTTTATCTTCACTATATATCTGATATTGTCTTATATTGCCTATCACATTAATCTGACATCGCTAGTTTTTAATCTTTTAATCTAAATCACCATCACAACGCGTTAGCATTACGCTAGTTTGTGTTATCCGTGCCCACCGTCATTTCTGTCGCACTCTCCTTTTTCTACAAGTTCATCAAACAACTGGTAAGTCGGATCGGTCTACGAACACGGTAAGCTATGTCATCTTCTCCTTTCATTGTTACTTGCACTGCCTGTCACATGCATAGTTTAGCTTTTTCTGTCAGCGATGAGGCATTCACATGTCATAAATGTAGGGAAGTAGTCAGGCTGACAGAGAAAATCTCAGAATTAGAGACACGCATCCAAACTTTAATTGAGGATAGTAAGAATGCAAGGGCTTCAGATACTGTTTTGGATGCGACTAGCTTAGCGAACTCCGTACATTGTTCGGTTCCGGCTGTAGAGCCCGTGCAGCAGGGCAACTTTGTGACTGTGAGGCGGCCTAGTCGTGTGAAAAAACACCACTCTTCCGTTCCGATTAGAACATCAAACAGGTTCTCCCCACTCAGTGACGCACCCACTGAGAATCCTGTTGAAAGTGCCCTAGTTATTGGCGATTCTATTACACGGAACGTGAAAATAGAGACACCAGCCACCATAGTCACATGTTTGCCGGGAGCCAGAGCGCCTGACATCAAAGCAAATTTAAAAGTGCTGGCTAATGCTAATCGTAAATACTCTAAGATTGTTATTCACGTCGGCGCTAATGATGTTCGACTTCGCCAGTCGGAGATCACCAAAATTAACATTAAAGAGGTGTGTGAAACCGCACGTATGATGTCAGACACTGTAATTTTTTCTGGACCCCTTCCTGCTCGTAGGAGTGATGAGATAATTAGCAGACTTTCATCACTCAATGGCTGGCTGTCTAAGTGGTGTCCACAGAATAATATAGGTTTCATAGACAATTGGAAAAGTTTTTGGGGCAGACCTGACCTGTTGAAAAGAGATGGTATTCATCCCTCCTGGGGTGGTGCCGCTCTTCTCTCTAGTAATATGGCACATAGTCTTAGAGCTCAACCTTGACTAACTGGGGCCCAGGTCAGGAAGCAGACAGACTGGCTAAACCGACCGTCTGCTAGCTGTCTCACGTCACAGAATTCAGATAAATCCCAACACATAGAGACTATTTCACCTAGATATTATCACATAGAGACTGTGTCTGTACCCCGAACTAATAAATACAGAAAACTTCCAAACCCATTTACGGGTGATAATTTAATTGATGTTCAACAAGTAGTAAACAGAGATTATAAAGATAAACAAATGATAAAGCTTGGGTTGCTGAATATTCGATCCCTTTCTTCAAAAGCACTTATAGTAAATGATATTATCACAGAAAATAATCTAGATGTGCTGTGTTTGACAGAAACCTGGCTAAAACCAGACGATTACATTACTTTAAATGAGTCTAGCCCTCAAGGTTACTATTATCGACACGAACCTCGTCAGAAAGGTAAAGGGGGAGGTGTTGCTGTTATCTATAGTAATATCTTTAGTATTACTCAAAAGTCTTTCAAATATATCTCGTTTGAAGTGATGGTGCTCTATGTAACGTTATATAATGTAAGTGACAAATCTCATTTGAAATTTGTGTTGGCTACTGTATACAGGCCACCAGGGCACCATACAGACTTTATCAAAGAATTTGCTGATTTTCTCTCGGAGTTAGTACTGGCTGTGGATAAAGTCCTCATTGTTGGTGATTTTAATATACATGTAGATAATGAAAAAGACGCTTTGGGATTGGCATTAACAGATATTTTAAGCTCTATTGGAGTTAGACAACACGTGTCAGGACCAACTCATTGTCGTAATCATACTCTAGATCTAATATTGTCACATGGAATCGATATTGATGCCGTTGAAATTCTTCAGCAGAGCGATGACGTCTCAGATCATTATCTAGTCTCATGCGTGCTACATTTAACCAAGGCTGCAAAACCGCCTGTCTGCCATAAATATGTTAGAACCATCACTTCCACCACTAAAAACTGCTTTATAAATAATCTTCCTGATCAGTTTCATCAACTTAGCAAACCAGACAGCTTAGAAGAACTCGATGTTGCAACAGAAACTATTGACGCTCTCTTTTCCAACACTCTAGACTCTGTTGCTCCTTTGCGCTTAAAAAAGATTAAGGATATTAGTCCAACGCCATGGTATAACGAGCACACTCGGGCCCTTAAGAGAGCAGCAAGAAAAATGGAGCGCAGCTGGAAGAATTCAAAACTAGAAGTTTTTCGGATTTCATGGAGAGAGAAAATGATGGAGTACAGAAAGGCCATAAAAACCGCTAGATCTGCTTTTAGAAGATAATAAACACAACCCTAAGTATTTATTTAATACAGTGGCTAAATTAACGAGAAATACAGCCTCAACTTCTGATGTTTCCAAACAGCACAGCAGTAATGACTTTATGAACTTCTTTACTTGCAAGATTGACAACATTAGAGAGAAAATTATAGCCATGCAACTGTCTACTACAGTATCACATCAGACAGTGGATTGTAGTATCCCTGAGGAAAAATTCCATTCATTCGCTGCTATAGGAAAGGAAGAATTGTCTAAACTTATTAAATCATCAAAATCAACAACATGTATGTTAGACCCTATACCGACTAAGCTATTGAAAGAGATGCTTCCAGAGGTCATAGATCCTCTTCTTAAGATCATTAATTCATCTTTATTACTAGGTTACGTACCGAAAAATTTTAAGCAGGCTATTATCAAACCTCTTATTAAAAAACCACAACTTGATCCTGGTGAATTAGTCAATTACAGACCGATTTCCAATCTACCTTTTCTGTCAAAAATACTAGAAAAGGCAGTATCATCTCAACTTAGTTCCTACTTGGAAAGAAATGGTATCTGTGAGGATTTCCAGTCAGGATTTAGACCGTACCATAGTACTGAGACTGCTCTCATTAGAGTTACAAATGATTTGCTCTTATCATCAGATCGTGGTTGTATCTCTCTATTAGTGTTACTAGACCTCAATGCTGCTTTTGACACTATCGACCACAATATTCTTTTGAATAGACTAGAAAATTATGCTGGAATTAGTGGAAATGCATTGGCATGGTTCAAATCATACTTATCTGACCGTTATCAGTTTGTAGTAGTAAACGAAGAGATGTCATTTCGATCACAAGTTAAACATGGAGTACCACAAGGCTCAGTTCTAGGACCGTTGCTTTTCACTCTGTACATGCTACCCTTGGGAGATGTCATTAGGAAGCATGGCATTAGTTTTCACTGTTACGCTGATGATACTCAGCTCTATATTTCCTCGCGCCCTGACGAAACCGACCAATTCTCAAAATTAACAGAATGCGTAGCTGATATAAAAAATTGGATGACTAGTAATTTCCTACTACTAAATTCAGAAAAAACAGAGATTCTAATTATTGGACCAAAAACTTCTGCACATAATAACCTAGAATACTGTCTAACACTTGATGGCTGCTCTGTTAAGTCGTCTTCGTCAGTTAGGAACCTGGGTGTGCTCTTTGATACCAATCTTTCATTTCATTTCATATGCTCTCAATGACAAATGCGGAACAGCTAGTTCATGCGTTTATGACCTCGAGACTAGATTACTGTAATGCTCTACTGGGTGGTTGCCCTGCTCGCGTTATAAACAAATTACAGCTGGTCCAAAACGCAGCTGCTAGAGTCCTTACTAGAACCAGGAAGTATGAACATATTAGTCCGGTTCTGTCAAAACTGCACTGGCTCCCTATTAAACATCGTATAGATTTTAAAATCTTGCTAATTACTTACAAAGCACTAAATGGCTTAGCTCCCCAGTACCTGAGTGAGCTTTTAATGCATTATAGTCCTTCGCGTCTATTACGATCTCAGAATTCTGGCCAGTTGTTAATACCTAGAATATCAAAATCAACCGCGGGCGGTAGATCCTTTTCCTATTTGGCACCTAAACTCTGGAACAATCTTCCTAGCATTGTTCGGGAAGCAGACACACTTTGTCAGTTTAAATCTAGACTAAAAACGCATCTATTTAACCTGGCATACACATGACGCACTATAAACTCTTGTCCTCATATCCGTTAAAGGATTGTTAGGCTGCATAGATCAGGTCAGCCGGAACCGGGAACACTTCCTATAACACCAGATGTACTCGTTACATCGGAAGAAGAATGGCGTCTACGCTAATTTTTTGTCTCTCTGTTTATCCCGAGGTTTACCAATTAACATGATTGGCTGGATCCGGGCTGTGTCCGGGTCGGACGGGGAACCTGTGCCTGTGTGCGGCAGCAGTGTGGCCCTGTGGTGTCGGCGGAGACCGTGTGAACGAGCTCATCCTTTGTGAAGACCTTACCGACTCATCAGCCAGCGGCACATATCCCAACAAACCGTCCCATATCGGCGTGATCAAAAAGATCTTAAATTAGATGGAACTAGATTAAATATTTTGACTGTTGCGATTCCAAATCAGTTTAATGACCTGTAACTCTGCCTGAGTATCGGACAAGTGTTCACTGTTGCCCAGAGGAGAACTGGCCCCCCAACTAAGCCTGGTTTCTCCCAAGGTTTTTTTCTCCATTGGTTGGAGTTTTGGTTCCTTGCCGCTGTTGCCTTTGGCTTGCTTAAGTTGGGGACACTTGCTTGATATTCAGCAGTGTTTTTGATATGCCTGCATTGGCGCCGTTGTATGCGAACTGATCTGAGCCGGACGATTACGTCACTGTTTTCTCCAGTGCTGCTATACCTAAATTACCTAGACTAATAACTATTGATCTTTGCAACGGAATGAATCAATAATATATAGAATAAGCTGCATAATGACACCATTTTCTTATTAATGTAAAGCTGCTTTGCCACAATTTGCATTGTAAAAAGCGCTATATAAATAAAGATGACTTGACTTGACTTGACTTGAAAGAACGATCTCAGAAGGACTTGAGGACACAAAACGCATCCTTGTGAGAATTGAGATGTGCTGCGATCTTGTAGCTCAACTGACCATCACAGCATATTATAAACAGCGGTTAATACACAATTAATACAACATCACAAACAAAAGTCATAACCTAAAACATGTCTTTTACTGTACTTTAGACATTTTTTTTTTTCATATAATTTTATATCTTTTTATTTTAACATGTGTATTTATGAAAATGAGTAGCCTGTATTACCATGCTTTTTCAGTGTTAAGATTCTTTGTAATTTGTCAATAAAAATACTGCAAGGCTTTCTTCAGGTTATAACTTTATTAAAATTAACATGCAGAACATGACTGACAACATCAGAATGTTCCTAGGATGTATGCGTGTCTACAAAAACATAATATAAAAAATATAAGAGGGAGAGAGAGAGTTGACAGTTCAACATGAGTGTCGAATTATTTTTAACTTCCATCAAACTTATTTTATATATTTGTAAATAACAGCCTTTTGTCAATAGTATATTCAAACATTTCAGCTGCACTGTTAACTAAATTATTCCAGATTAAATTTGAATATTTATAGAGATTCATAGAGAGAAAGACTGCAGTCAAGGATGTAGCTAATTTCATCTCGTCTGCAGTAAGACACATGCAAGAAATCACCATGTGATGATCTTTTTCCTTCTTTCAGTAGTTTAGAAATCAATTGGGCCATGTTCCAGTCTGTGCAAATCCTGAAATAAACATTTAAAGCTACTCCTCAACTGCACCAAAAGTAGAATTTAACTTTGATTTCAGTGATTACATGAACTGTAGGGTGTCCCAATTGACTTTGCATCAAGTTTCTGCCGAATAGGTAACACTATAAAAACAGCACACTTGGATGCAGATTATATGTTTATATAGCAGTTATTTATATGTCATGGATCATCATGGACATCTCTAGATCTAAGCTGGAAAGCACCGACTTGACATTCTTAGTTTAAAATTCAGACGTTTATCCAGTACAAAATCATATTGAACCTCCAGAAAAGTCTCAACAAATCCACCTGTTGAGTCGACAGTTTCTTTACGAACTGACCAAGTTGAGAAATGAAGACACCGTGTTGTTCTAATACTTGTAGGTCTTGCAAAATAAGCTTCAACAATTTTTCATAGCCTTAAGTGTTGACACCATCAGATTTGCAAAGAACAGCTAGATAGTGGTAAATTACCCAAGACAAACTACAAAGTTTGGGCTTTTTCTAAGATGTCAACATAAAGATTATTGGCTATTTTCAAATCTTCTCCAGAAGGAAACAGATTTTGCTTCCAATGCTCACTATCTCTTATGGTTTTGTTATACTGGAGAAACCAGTCGACAGGTCCTCAGTTATCTGAATGACAAGATGTTCAAAGACGCCTTTAAGACTGAACAGATTTTACAATTTTGTAAAATAGGAATATATTGAAACATTCTGTTCTGTCATTCTTGAAAAATACTCAACCAGCCTTACAACACCAAAATGAGATGTGTAGGACTGTTTATATGTAGTAGCAAGCGGGCCCTCCTTAGAAATAGCTATGCCCAGTGGATTAGATGTGCATAAAACAGTGGAAAACTCATCAACTACTTATTCCTCAACTTGAATATTGTGACTTTGGAATAGATCAGATACAACTGCTTTTGTGATGGGTAAACATGCTGTACTTAATATAAAGTGCATCACAGCATCTTTACCCATCACAAAAGCAGTGAAGCTCAGAAAGGACCTCATCAACAGCTGACTTTGGAACCTGAACAATATTTTCCATCTTCAATAAAAGTTTTTTCTTCAATAGACTTCGGCGGGTCTACTCCTACAGTATCTTCAGATTCGAAATCTGTATCCAGTCTCTTCTGGCCCATCTACAGAATTGTCTGACTGATGCACCTGACCACTTGAAATGACAACACTGGCTTTGAAGTCTTTTAATGAATGTGGATTGTGTTTCCTGTATTGGTGGGTGTTAAATATACTCTAAACATTACACTCAAATGCACATCCTGAAAACATATATTGAACTGTTTCATTATGTCTGAGATGTGCATTAATGAGTTGAAAATGATCTGTTGCTAGCTCCTTGCACACATGCCACTTCAATGTAGTTAATTCTTCTGGCTTTGGATTTTCCTGTTAAGCATGTCTTTTGCATGTGTGATTTAGAAACTTACTCCGTGTACTGAAAGTGTATGGGCAATCTGTGTATTGACATGGATAGCGAAAACGGCCCCTGAAACACAGAAGTTTGCCTAAAATACTGCAGCAACAAATATCTGCTATCTAGTTTCAATGGGCATTCTTTGCACTGCCGCAATCCTAAAAAAAAGAATAAACAAGTATCATTAGATATCATATTTAACAAAATGCAAGTAAATCAGATAGTTTGAACAAATATGACATACAATACCTGGGAGGTTGCTGTTCACTTTTTCAACAAATGTGTTTTATAGTGTTTATCAGATAGTTTGTTCACTGTCGTGTGTCACATCATTTTATAGGTCATATTTCCCTTTCTTTGTGTAGTTTGGAATGCCCACACTTCCACTCTATTCAGCCACACTACATTGTCCAACAGCAGAGGGACGATACTCTGAGAGGTAACTGGAGAGAACTTCAGCTGTGTGTTCTACAGCATCTGGGAAATATCTATATTTGCTGCTCCAGCTCGAAGAAACTAACTCCTAAAAAAGAACATACTGGAGATATTCAAAATCAATGGGCTGCCTATTAATAATGGAAGCTGGACTATCCACAGCCCTTGCATAATCTAACACACTACTCCCAGCTTCATGCACTCACTGACTCATTCTCACTGACTTTATTACATTAAATTAGCTATTTTACCCAGCAAACGATGTGTTAATCTCCTCCGAATGCTGGCAGGGAAACGTAGTACAACCCACAAGAGTGACCAAAAGAAACAAGTCTTTCATTTTGGTGGATAGATACCACCCAGCTTCACCAACATTTGAACTCACAAGCAAATGTTTTAGACCCACAAAGACAGACAGAGAGTAAAGTTATGCGTGATGAAGTGTGGTTGCTGCAGAGAAAAACACAATTTCAAAGATTTACTCGCATTGCAAAAATTATTAAAAACTTATTTTTGTACTTAAAAACAACCTTCAAAAGACTTTTATTGCAATCTTCAATAATTTTTTTAATATATATATATTTCATTATAATTTGATCACTCTCTAACACAGTAGGTTGGTTTGAAAAACAAATGTAACCCTACAGTAGATCATTTTCCAATTTAAAGGGTTAGTTAACCCAATTACTCACCATCATGTTGTTTCAAATCCGCAAGACCTTTGTTTATCTTCGGAACACAAATTAAGACATTTTTGATGAAACCCAAGAGGTTTTTGATCCCCAAGATGAAGCAATGAAACGATCACATACCAGAAAAGTATTAAAATAGTCCACATGACTACAGTGGTTCAACCTTAATATTATGAAGCAACGAATTCACACATTGGAATGAAATTTTACTCTTAATTTGTGTTCTGAAGATGGGAGAAGTTCTTACGGGTTTTGGAACGACATGAGGGTGCGGAATTAATGACAGAAATTTCATTTTGAGGTGAACTAACCCTTTAAAACCCCAAACTCTGGAAGTGTCTTTCCCACCCAACATTTCATGGAGGAGCCAATGTAGGCATGATATGGGTTTGAGATATGGGCCCTACATAGGTTTGTCCATCGAATTGACCATCTGAGTTAGTCCAATCTTTAGTATGGCCACATATTCATAAGTATATGACAAATAAGAGGTGAAGGATGCAACTAAAATAATCGAACATGGGCAAATCACTTGTGATGAACATGGTGGAATCTTGTAGGAATGTCACCTGTTCAGACAAGTATCTGAGATGAGACATTTAAAAGGTAAACCTCAGCCAAAAAAAGCAGAAAATCAAATTTGATCCACATTCACCTGCAGTGTGAATGTAGCTTTGATTTCACACAGATTTTCTGGTGCCATTTTAAACTGCTGAGCCATTTAAAACCTTTTCTACAGAAAGAACAAGAATATGAACTGACATTTGCATGATTTTTCATGTGTATCTGTAGGTGTGATGATAAAAGAAACTTTTTGTCACACTGATCACAATTGAATCGCCTTCCACCAGAGGGTTTGATATTGCTCTTTTTTGTTAACTTCTTTACACAATCAGAACCTTGTAATTTCTTTCCAGAATGAGTTTGTGAATGACATTTCAGGTCTCTATGATATGTGAAACTCTTTTCACACTGAAGACACTTGTAAGGCTTCTCCCCAGTGTGAAGCCTAATGTGAACCTCGAGGTTTCCTTTGAGTGCGAAACTCTTTCCACACTGAGGGCAGGAGAAAGGCTTCTCTCCAGTGTGAACTCTCATGTGAACCTCAAGGTTTGCTTTGTTTTTGCAAGTCTTTCCACAGTGAAGGCACATGTGAGGCTTCTCTCCAGTGTGAATTTTTACATGATTCTTTAGATGTTTCCTGTCTGTGTAACTCCTTCCACACTGATGGCATATAAAACAGTTCTCTCTTGAGTGAATCCTCATGTGGTGATTAAGGGTTACAGTAAATCTGAAACTCTTCCCACACTGACCACATACGAACGGCTTCTCTCCAGTGTGAATTCTCATGTGGGCATTAAGAGTTGCTTTATGTTTAAAACTCTTTCCACATTGGGGGCATGTAAAAGGCTTCTCTCCAGTGTGAATTCTCACGTGGCTTTTAAGGCTTGCTTTTCGTATGAAACCTTTTCCACATTGTTGGCAGGTGAAAGGGTTTTCTCCAGTGTGAATTCTCATGTGGACTTTAAGGCTTCCTTTTTGAGTGAAACTTCTTCCACATTGTTGGCAGATAAATGGACTCGCCCCAGTATGAATTTTCAAGTGGACTGTCAGGTTTCCTTTCCGATTGAACCTTTTTCCACATTGTTGGCAGATGAACGGGTTCTCTCCAGTGTGAACTCTCATGTGAGCTTTAAGACTTGGTTTCTGAGTGAAACTCTTTCCACACTGTTGGCAAGTGAATGGCTTTTCTCCAGTGTGAATTCTCACATGGACTTTAAGGTTTCTATTTTGATCGAAAGTCTTTCCACAATGTTGGCATGTGAAATGACCTTTAATCTTTTGAGCTCTTTTTCGTGATAAAGTCTTTTCAGTCTGTGAGCAAATGAAAGGTTTTTCTTCAATTATGAATTCATTCTGGTCTTTTTCTTCCGTTTCATTCGATTCTCGACGCTCTTCTTTCAGTGCCTTCAAGACTAAGGTGAAAAAAGACAAATAATCCCAGTTTAATGACACAAAGTAACAGACATCAAAACTTTTAGACATGTAAAGCATCAAAAACAATGTGCATGCTAGATTCTACAAGCATTTAGTTAGAATCACAACATCATTCAGTATTGTTAACTCTTGGCTTTCTTTAGGACTTTTCCCAAACACTTTCAAGCTGACAGTTATCAAACCCCTTATTTCACAGAAACTATGATTAAAGTTACAAATGACCTGCTTTTGGCATATGATGGCAGATTTTTCAACAACCAGGGAGGGGGACCTTCAGTCTTGGAGTACCACTGTCCAGCAGAGTTTAGTTCCATCATTCAACAAACACACCTGCCAGTAACTTTCGAACAATCAGGTGTGATGGAGCTAAACTCTCCAGGACTGTAATGATGAGTCCGCGGGTTGAAATCCAAATGCAGCTTTATTTACAAACGATGTCAGACAGGCAATGGTCAACACAACAGCGAACAATAGTGGCAGGGAACAGGCAGACTCGTAGTAAGTATCCTGGCGAAAGGGCAGGATAAAACATCAAAAACAAGAAACAGGCAGGATCAGGAAACAGGCAAACAAGACAAGGATAATACGCTCGGAATTGCAATACAGGGATTAACAATACTTCGCAGTGAGTGTAAGTGAGAGTGCTGCTTGTATAGTGAAGGGAAGTGAGTGTAATATGTTTCAGCTGGCAGGGTGATTAGTGACTGGGTGAGGGGATTATGGGAAATGTAGTCCATGTGACAGGGTCCATAGAGTGAGAGGGCGACATCTGGTGGTAAGTGGACGAAAGGCAGAGCGGATTCGTTACATAGCCAGCCCCCCCCCCCCCCAAAGCGGCTACCAGACGCTCCAACAAAACAACTCGGGAGGGCGAGGTGGGAAAAAGGGAGAAATGGAGGACCGGGACCATGGAGCGGAGGTAGACAGGACAGTGGGGGATGAGTGGATGACCAGGGCGGATCGGGCTGTGCAGAGGGCCAGGGCGAATCAAACTGAGCAAACGGCCAAGGCGGATCAGGTTGTATAAACGGCCAGAGTGGGGTAGGCTGTGCCAGCGGCCAGGGTGGAACAGACTGTGGAGGTGGCCAGGACGGAACAGGTTGCGTAAGCGGCCACCCTAGCGGATATAGCCCCTCTGGCCACCACCCTGACAGATCGGGGAAAATTGTCACGTGGATGCGGGCAGACAGCTTAGGGGCCACCTTAGTGGTAATCTCAGGGCTGACAGGGCAGACAGACAGTTCAGGACTGACAGATCTCGACCTCCGTGATCACTTCAGGATAGACAGAAGGCACAGGAGCAGTCTCCGTGATTGCAATAGGGCAGACTGAAGGTTCGGTGGCGACCTCCATGGTCGTTTCCAGGCAAACAGAGAGCTCAGGGTTGAGCTTCGCGGTAGCATCGGGGCGGACGAAAGGTTCTGGGGCAGCCCTTCTGGCTGTGACAGGAAGCGTAGAGAGTTCTTTGGATTCAACTGACACCTCTGGAGGTTCTGCAGCGGTTGCCACCACCTCTGGAGGTTCTACAGTTGTGAACACAGGATAAACAGGAAACTCAGGGACCAACTTGGTAGCACCCTCTTGAGGCAGGTCAGGAGCTGTAGCCCATAAACACAAAATGGTCATCACCACCACGGACAGGGATACATCCTCTAACAGCTCAGGCACATTAAGCGCGACGTGAGACAACTGAGGCTGGACAGGCGTGACGTGAGACGACTGAGGCTGGACAGGCATGACGTGAGATGACTGAGGCTGGACAGGCATGACGTGAGCCGACTGAGGCTGGATAGGCATGACGTGAGCCGACTGAGGCTGCACAGGCGTGATGTGAGCCGTCTGAGGCTGGACAGGCGTGACGTGAGCTGACTGAGGCTGGACAGGCGTGACGTGAGATGACTGAGGCTGGACAGGCGTGACGTGAGACGACTGAGGCTGGACAGGCGTGACGTGAGCTGACTGAGGCTGGACAGGCGTGACTTGAGATGACTGAGGCTGGACAGGTGTGATGTGAGACGACTGAGGCGGGACAGGCGTGACGTGAGCCGTCTGAGGCTGGACAGGCGTGACGTGAGCTGACTGAGGCTGGACAGGCGTGATGTGAGACGACTGAGGCGGGACAGGCGTGACGTGAGACGACTGAGGCGGGACAGGCGTGACGTGAACTGTTGGCCGCTGTGTAGGCGTGGCTTGAACCGTGGACTGTTGAGCAGGTGTACCTTGAACTGTGGACGGTTGGGCAAGTGTGGATTGGACCGTTGGCTGCTGGGCAGGCGTGGCTTGAATCTTTGGCTGCTGGGCAGGCGTGGCTTGAACCTTTGGCTGCTGGGCAGGCGTGGCTTGAACCTTTGGCTGCTGGGCAGGCGTGGCTTGAACCTTTGGCTGCTGGGCAGGCGTGGCTTGAACCTTTGGCTGCTGGGCAGGCGTGGCTTGAACCTTTGGCTGCTAGGCAGGCGTGGCTTGAACCTTTGGCTGCTGGGCAGGCGTGGCTTGAGCCGTGGGCTGCTGGGCAGGCGTGGCTTGAGCCGTGGGCTGCTGGGCAGGTGTGGCTTGAACCTTTGGCTGCTGGGCAGGTGTGGTGTGATCAGTAGATAGCTGGGCAGGCATGGCGTGAAACATCGGTGGCTGGGCAGGCGTGGCTTGAACCTTTGGCTGCTGGGCAGGTGTGGCTTGATCTATGGGTTGCTGAGTAGGCGTGACTTGAACCATTGGTTGTTTGGCGGGTATGGCTTGAACCGTGGACTGTTGGGAAGACGTGGTGTGATCCATTGGCTCAGTGGGGACCTGGAGCTGCGGTGGACTCGGGAAGCGCGGGAATGGGCTCATGGATAGCTGGAGCGGCCTTCTTACAGCGCGGCTTGCGCTTACGTCGGGGTTGGAGATGTTCAATGGTTACTTGACTTGGTTCACAGTGATTTGTGAAGACTTGACTTGATTCACAGTGATCTGCGATGACTTGGCTTGTGTTGATCTAGGGTGACCTGACTTGACTCGCGCTGATCTAGGGTGACTTGACTCGACTCATGATGATATAAGACGATTTGACTTAGTTCACATTGATTTAGAATGACCTGACTTGACTGTGGACGAGCAGCGGCGGCCATTTTGAGCGCAGGCTTAGTGGTGGCCGCCATATTGTGACTGAATTCAGGTGTGGGAATCATATTTACATTTTTTTATTATTATGATGAATTCATTAGACTGAGTTACGAATGTAGTATTTTTGAGTTAGTATTTGTATTCAATTAAGTTCTACTGCATCAAAACATTTGAAAAATGAAAACATTACACATGTTAAACAACAGTTAGGTACAATGCACTTAAATATTAAATAAAATAAAATGTAAACTTTTAAGTTTAACTTGATTGAAATTTATAATTATTTACTTAAATCTCGTGCAAACCGATTACCTCAAAATATTTAAGTAAGGTAACTAAATGTTTTGAGTTTTCTGGAATCAGGTTTTACAGCGTGCACCCGGATGCGGCATGGCACATGCGTTGCAGGATCGGTGCGGTGCAGCAATCGTTTCTGCATCGAGTCCTTTTCTGCTGTGTTGCACGTACGAGCAAGGTTTGTGGACAAAATTAATACTACTATTTTTCATAGAGCACTTATTAATTTAAGCCTGAGGTGAAGTTATTTTAGCACTTGCTTGAGCATTTTAATATACTTCTATATGGAAACAATGAATTGAATATTACATATTTAATGCTGTTTATAATGAATGTTTATATTTAATGGTGGGCGAGGATCAGTAGCACACTGAAGCAGAATCAGTGTGTGCTGCTCTCGCAGCTTTGAGAATGAAACTAACCTGTTTGTTCCTCAGTATCTTCCTGTTTCACACTGAACACTTCTTCAATCTTTATATCTTCACTCTCCTCTTTAATAAACGCCATCTTTATGATAGTGTCACGTGGAGCTCAGATGCTTCTCCGGGTGTTTTTCCTGTGTGTTTGGACAAAGTCATGTTTAAGATGACAATAATTAACACAAAGAAAAATAAAATCTCTAGGTGTGTCTCAATCAAATTCTGGAGTCAGTGCACTTTTAAGGGAGTCAGTCAATTAGCCAAAAAAACAACAATTTAATTTAATTTAATTTATCTATAACATTTGTTATTCCTTTGTAAATGTTATCATTATTCACGTTTGTGTTCTCGATACAGTTGCACTGATTTGACCAGCAGTGAATCGAGCGCTTCGAATCAGTGAATCATTTTGAAACAATCGGTTCAACTGTCTCGGAGTTTGTTTTAAAAATATCCATTGCCTCCATTATTACTCGTCAGAGACCGAGCTCGTGTTTACAATAAACTGATTAGCGATATATGGAGCGAAAAGAGACGCAACTTTTCTGTGTGGACGCACTTTACTCACAACAATACAAATACAAAGTACTGCAGTGTTACATTCAATAACAGTTTATTTATTTTAGAGCTATTGTAAAAACTTTAAAATATACAGAGCGGCTGGTATCTAATTAAACATTTTAAACGCGTAAAAACACAAACCTTTCTTCAGACGAATCATAACAGTCACAGGAGCGCAGCTTTATGACTTCATATCGCCAGAACAAATAAAAGTCCTGGTCACACGCTGTTGTGTCTAAAATTCATAGAAATTAAAGTTCATGGAAAAATAAATAGTAAAAAAAAAAAAATAATTAATGAAAGAATGTGAGACTCTTTCTAAAAGGCAAAACTGTAATGTTTGGGTATTGAAACCATATATACACTGTAAAAAAAGCAAAAACAAAACAAACTATAAAAAAAGACTTTAAAAAAACAATTGCTCAACTTATTTTGATGAGTTAAATTAAAGTAAAAACATATGTTGTCATGACTTATGATCATATAATTTTGTTGGTTATTAAGTTGTAGGTTATTATTTGTAAAGAGTATTATATAAATTAAGTTTTGTTAATTCACAAATAAACAAGTAACGTTACAATGCGTTATTAATTGTTCAGTATTGATTTTGTGTGTGTGTGTGTGTGTGTGTGTGTGCGCGCGTTTTTGTGATTTATGAGGACATGTCATACGTCCTCATATTTCAAATAGCTTTAAAAACAATGTTTTATTAAAAAGTAAAAATGTAGAATGTTTTCTGCTATGCGTAGGTTTAGGGGTTTTATATATATATATATATATATATTCCTATATTCTAGGGTCTCTATATTTTCTGGGAGCCATTATTTTCAAACATTATTTTAGAACGTATTCATTCCTTGGCGACACGTCATGCAGCCACACTATGAAAGATATATTGTGTTTATTTCGTTTTTCCTTTTTTATTCAAAATATTCACAAAATTGTTAACTATATCATGAATTATGCAATATATTTCGATTGTCAAATATGTGGAAGTTAATATGTTTTGTCTTTTAAAGACCATAATGATCATGTTAGTTAAAGTGCAATGAGTTTGCAACCACAATTCAGAGGATCTACATATACATAATCGGATTTACATCATGAAATTTATCCATTTTCCCCAAAATACATTGAAGTAAGTGGCTGGTGAACTGGGAGAAGAATAGTGTAAACTTTATTGTTTTATACACTCAAAAAAATATTTCAGTCTAAACATAAGTTTTATGTAATTTAATTACATAGCAATTTTCCATCCATTTGGATTACATAGTTTTAACATAAACAAACTAATAAACTTAATGTGATTCATATTTGTCAATCATATGTAAATGAAATAGGTAAGATTTATGTAGTAGTTCACAGAAAAATGCCCAGGTTAATGAACACTGTTTTGTGGTCATGTGTGTGTGCACTACTGAGTTAAAGTACCATTGAAGCAGTGTCAGAGTTAATGAGATCATTAAGTGATGATTGAACATTAATGATGAACACCTGCTGTTAACAAGCAGAATCACTGAAGGACAGAGAAACACAAGAACTACAACTGACTTCAGTCACAGCCTTCGATGAAATCAACTGAAGATAAAAGACATTTAATCTCTCAAGATCTGATTGAACAACTCCAACAAACTCTACAAAACTTTCCCAGCTTCACTCACTACTAACTACACTGACATTATTTCTGTCATACGTCTACAGAAGTTCTTATGAGAACTAACAGGTTTAGATGTTAATGATTTATTGAGATTCATTTGAAGTTACCGTCTTTGAGGTCAGTGTTGGCTTTAATTGGGCTCTTGACTGTATTGTGTTAGCTTTTGCCCGTTCTGTTGCAACTGAGTGTTGTTAAAGAACTTTTGTAATGGCACAAATGTTTGATCATGTGCTGATGGTTGAGTTATTGTGAAGAGAATCAACATTTAATAATCTGATCTCATCCAGAGTTTAAACTCTGAAATGGGTGGTGCATTACAGTAAAACTGTGATTCTATGGTGTGAGACTCAGCAGTGTTGTAACAATCAAATAATATATATATGATTATATTAAATATTATGTATATTTAAAATTTGTTATTGCACAATAAAATTTCAGTCTGCATGCATTGGAGTAAGAGGCTTTTTTTTAACCTGTCACCATTGTTGTGATTCGTACGTTGATTCTTGATGTCCGTATAACCTTTTTTTTTTTTTTTTTTTTGCACAAACTGGTTTTGCCTGTATGAGTCAGAATGATGGTGAACAATTCATAGCAGTTTATCACAACAATGCTTTACTATAATTTATAGCTATTAATTAAGCTAATAATGCATCATCCACTTCATCAGAGACTAAATAATGAGTAAGATCACTAAGATGACTAAATAATGACTCGTCATCATCACTTAACCATCAGCACCTGATCATGCATTCTCTTGTCATTCATGCCTTAACTAATGTATTATACAGACATCAAGAATCAATGTACAAATCACAACAATGATGACAGTTTAAAAAAAAAAAAAAAAAGTCTCCTGCTCCTGCATGCAGACTGAAATTATATTGTGCACTAACAAATTCTTAAAAGATGTATTTTATTTGACTGTTGACTACTGAGTCTCACACCATAGAATCACAGTTTTACGGTAATGCAACACCCATTTCAGAGATCAAACTCTGGATGAGATCAGATTATTAAATGTTGACTCTCTTCACCACTCAACAATCAAAACACGATCAAACATTTGCTTGACATATGCACCGCAACAAAACTGTTTCAACAACATTCCGTTTGTCAGAACATCTGATTCAATACAGTCAAGAGCCCAATTAAAGCCAACACTGACCTCAAAGACGGTAACTTCAAATGAATTCAATAAATCATTAACATCTAAACCTGTTAGTTCTCATAAGAACTTCTGTAGACGTATGACAGAAATAAAGTCAGTGTAGTTAGTTGTGAGTGAAGCTGGGAAAGTTTTGTAGAGTTTGTGGAGTTGTTCAATCAGATCTTGTGAGATTAAATGTATTTTATCTTCAGTTGATTTCATCGAAGGCTGTAACTGAAGTTAGTTGTAGTTCTTGTGTTTCTCTGTCTTTCAGTGATTCTGCTTGTCAACAGCAGGTGTTCATCATTAATGTTCAATCATCACTAAATGATCTCATTAACTCTGACACTGCTTCAATGGTACTTTAACTCAGTAGTGCACACACACATGACCACTAAACAGTGTTAATTAACCTGGGCATTTTTCTGTGAACTATTACATAAATCTTACCTATTTCATTTACATATGACTGACAAATATGAATCACATTAAGTTTATTAGTTTGTTTATGTTAAAACTATGTAATCCAAATGGATGGAAAATTGCTATGTAATTAAATTACATAAAACTTATGTTTAGACTGAAATATTTTTTTGAGTGAACACAATGTCTATTTGATATAAATAAAACACTTCATCAAATTATAATTGAAAGGGTTATTGTATTGTCAGCTTAGACATCAGTGTATTTCACGAGCAATTGGTAGTGCGGTAGTGTGTACTTCATTATCTTCTCTTTTGCAAACGACAGGAAGATTGAAGAGGCAATAAGCAATATTTTATTATTATAGTATGAATACTAAAAAATATATATCAGACAGTAATAGCCATTAACAGGTACAGACGAGCCAGCACATAGAGTGAAGTGCAGTGGCAGCAGTGCCTCGCGCTGCAGGTCCAGTGGAGTTAAAGGTGACTGATGCTGACTTCACGTGCTGTCGGACATTTCGTCCTTCACACTTCTTTTCGAGCTCATCGCATTCACATTTTGACCTGAGAGGGTGTTTATGTCCAATTGTTTTTAACTATTAAACTAGTACACAATAAAAACGACAGAGTTAAATCAACTCTGCTCAGATAACATTTGGTCCCTCTCTAAATAGTGTTAAAGTAACACTGAAGCAAAGTTAAAGTTAATGAGATAATTAAGGAATTAATTAAGTGATGATTGAACATTAATGATGAACACCTGCTGTTAACAAGCAGAATCACTGAAGAAAAGAGAAACACAAGAACTACAACTGACTTCAGCGACAGCCTTAGATGAAATCAACTGAAGATAAAAGACATTTTAACACTATTTAGAGAGGGACCAAATGTTATCTGAGCAGAGTTGATTTAACTCTGGGGTTTTTACTGTGTATTTACGATAATTCCATTCCGAGAGCACGTGAAGGCAGACTGGCCGTGAAGCCGGTGAATATTACAGTGATGGATCGTCAGACAGGCGAAACTGTGACAGGCCGTTGTTAGGATGTCGAGTTTAACTATAACGGATCGCCAGGTAGACGTATATAGCAGTGACAGGTCGAGTTGTAGGTACATATACAGTGTAACTGTGTCCTGCCACAGAAAGATTTTACCACAGCTCGAAAATTATCAGCTAACAGTTATCTTTCCCTGAACCAGTGAGGCAGTGAGCGTCAGTAGAGTTGCATTGGAGTGACGTCAACTCCCCTCTTCCGTTGATTGGCTAGAGGAGGAGCTGTCAATCTAGAACTAGTGGACCAATGGTGATGCTTAAGCCCGCCCTAATTTACATGAAACTCGAACTGCAAGATTCGGAAAAACAAGAGCAAGAACGTGGAAAGAAGAGCGAGGAGAAAAACAGCAAAAACTTACAAAAAAATAAAATATGAGCAGAAAATGTAAGAGAGCACAAAATACAGAGATACAAAATTTTGTGCAATATAATTTTTAATGTGTTTAAAGTTTTCATTTATGCTCGTTATTTTTTTTAATACGCTTTTAATTGTTTGATTCATGCTTACTATTTTTAGATCCGTGATCGCTATCTTATTGGCGGGAAAATAATCCCATAGTCGACCTTTATTTCATCTCGAAATAAAGACGCATCCTTGGACATTTATTCCACATTCATTGAAGCTGATGGAAAGTTTCTGCTTAAAAACAAGAGACAATATGAGGTGCATAATAATTTGTGAAAAGCGGAGAGGGATGCTCACGGTTTACTATTTCATTCCCTCGATTTATAAATCTAGGAAACAACTTATTGAAGCATGCGCACGATTTAGCCTACTATTTTTTATATCATCTGCAGGGCTCCATAAACAATACTGACAGGACTGTATTTAAAAATGTGCATTACTTAATATTTGTTGACTTCTGTTTGTTGAACTGTTGTATAAAATCAGTGTCACATTTGCGATTGTGTGGATATTTGGGAAACAAATATATTATTTCTTGTATAATATATTATCAACATTAAAAACGAACTCACACAGGATGTTTTTGTATTGAGTTTTAGATCGATCTCAATGCTAAGGTAGCAGACTCTGAGGTTATTTTGAGGTTGTTTTAAGGAAGCATAGAATGATATGAATGGAATTTTGCTCGCATACCCCCTCTGTCACCTCACATTCCTCAGTTTGGGAACCACTGTTCAAGACACGGACCTTTTTAGAGTGAGTTGTTTTCAAATTGAAGGATGAAGCCGAACTGTAAAAAGGGTGTACAACTCGATCTGTGAGTAGACTTTAGGAGTCAATATTCTCTCTTTCTGGGCCTGATAATGGCCCTAATAGCTCAAAAACAATATGGAACCTATAAAGGTTCTGTAGAGCACCATTTGACAAATATGCTATAAAGCTTCTTTAAGAATAGATGCCATATAGTACCAAGGGGTACTATATGGCATAAGGGTCAATAATTCAAAAATAAAAGAATGTGAATTTAGGTGATCAAATGTAACTGTAACAACATCCAACAGGTTATGTGAACAATATCAGGTTGAAGAAACAATACCTCATGTGATTCTTGAATGAATCAAGTACGAACAATAAGAGAAAAAATGGAATTCAAGAATTAAATTTTAAGGTTTTAATAAAATAGTCAAGTGTAACAAATAATAAAGATTTCTTATATTTTATAGGGAGACAGGGCTGATCAATATAAAACTCAACACTCCTGAGCAGAAGGTGGCAGTAATGCACCTGTTACACTGGTTGCTAGCCGTCGTTAAAAAAATCAAGAAGCAAAGCATGCAGGAGCAAAAGATCTGCTGAAACTGATTCAGTTTGAGTTCTGCTTAACGTAAGTTGAGTTCCCATAACTTTGCTCTATTAAGTGCAGTGAACTTTCAGTAATATTTGAGTGAAATGAGCTCGTTTCATTTCATAGCTGTATGCATGTGTTTTTTTGTGTTAGTAAATTTTAATGTATGTTTATGAGGTTAACGTGTGAATGGGACTTTTATTATGGCGCGATGAAATGACATCATAAGTATGCGCCATGCTCCTCCGTCTGTGATTTGGCTGAAGAAAGGTTTGTGTTTGGATGCGTTTTAAGGGTTTAAATCGATACTAAGTCGATTTAATAGCCCTTACAATATATTTAAATAAATTAATTGTTAATGAATGTAACAGCGTAATGCTGTGTCTAACATTAATTAGCGTTATTTATGTGTGTAAAGCACATCCACGCGTGAGTAACAGAAATGCTCCTCTCATTTCGCGCCCTATATCGTGCATCAGTTTATGGTAAACACGAATTCGGTCTCCGGTAAGTTGTGATGGAGAAATGGAGCTTCGCCAAACTCCGAGTCAATTGAATCAGTTGCTTCGCATTCTCTAAACGATTCACTGTTTCGAGTCGATCGAATCACCACACGCGCAGAGCGACACACATGATTTATATCTTTTGCAAGTGTTTATGAAAGTAATCAGTTAAACGTCATCTACAAATCCGTAAATACAACATATAATATGCAACCAAGTTTCTCTATAATTCTTATTCTCTATTACTCTTACATTAATTTCAAGTCTAGTTAAGTGTTTTCGAGAGTTTCTGGCTAGTCAATAAAGTTGCAGACAATGAAGCATCAGTATAAAAGAGTGTCTGAAGTCGAAATTACACATTCAAGTGGTTTGTTGTTGAAATAGCAATCATGTTCATGCTTTCCTATAAATCTTATTAAAAGACAAAATGCATTAAAGATACATTGTTTTAACATTTAATTCTTAACTTACTAGTATCTGTTTTCTGTTACTAGTACACATTTTTTTAGCTACTAGTTCTTATTTTTAGACACTGCACTTTTTAACTTATAGTTTAACTAGTTAATATGTTGTAAATATGCGCATATATAAGAAGTTTGCATTTATTTCTTGAATTTCTAGGGCTTTTTTTTGCCCAATACCCCTGTTAAATTCCAGCCCGTTGACTTATGTACATCAGACATACGTTTTTAGCCATTTAAAGTCAGTGGTTTTGTTTTATATGATGCTGGTGCATTAAAAGGAGTTGATATTTGTCCGTCTTTTGGCCTGTGTGATTTCTCAACTCGGGGAGATATCTGGGGAAACACTGAAATCAGTCCTGTAGTGTGTGTGTGTGTGTGTGTGTGTGTGTGTGTGTGTGTGTGTGTGTGTGTGTGTGTGTGTGTGTGTGTGTGTGTGTGTGTGTGTGGGTAGAGAGAGGTTTTGTAAACAGTGACATGTTTTCTCTATACTCCTGGACAGTTCTAGACAAAAAACAACAAAACATCTATCTATCATCTATCTTCAGTCAGTATGTTGTACTTGATGTGTTTGAATTCTCATTATCTCTCAATCATACACTATATACTCATGTAAACTCATATTTACGCTAATTCTGTTGAGATGCACCCAAGTAATTTGGATCTGTTTTTCTTTAATTATTCTCATCTTAAACATGACTCTGTCCAAACACACAGGAAAACTCCTGGTTCAGCTGAGATCCACGTGACATTCTTTAAAATGTCGTTTATTAAAGAGGAGAGTGAAGACATGGTGATTGAAGAAACATTCGGAGTTAAGCATGAAGTTACAGAGCAACAAACAGGTTGGTTATTTGAGCCTTATTAAAATGTTGACCTTTACTTAGATGCATGATACTTTTGAAAGTCAAACAGGATGTGTTCGATATATTGATACAACAATGTATCGTCACACGCTGCTTCCCCACACCAGTATTGATACAGCTTCTGTTTTGATTGCGCAGCACATGCTTATTTTGATGAATTTGGAAAAGTGAAAAGCCTAGACTGGCTGAATTTATTTCGGTACTGATCCGTTTCATATTGTGACTTTGTTGTGATACTCCTCTGATATGCTCTAACTTCCTCTTTTTTATCCTTAAGAAAATTAATTATAATGGAATTTATTCACAAACATTTGTTAAAAAGGTGGACAAATTGTGCTGTAACTCAAACTCAAGTGATGTGGTTTTTCTTACAGATGTTCCTGTGTCTCATCCAGCCAAACTTCGCATCATTCTTCAGGACCATGACATTCGCAAACTGGACCTGCCTCATGGAATCCCAGGGAGTGTGAATGAACTTGAATATATTGTGAGGAAGACATTTGGCCTCGCTGGGAACTTTACTTTACATTATAAGGATCCTGATTTCGGAGAGGAATATTTCTCTCTTACCTCAACAAGTGAAATCAAGGACAAGGACACAATTAAGGTGATTCACATTGTCGAACCTCCTACACTTACTCTGACTTTTACCAATGTGGATAATTCCATTAAAAGTGCGTCAAAGACCTCCATCCAAACCTCAGCATCCTCAGTCTATACTTCAGTGACCTCCATCCTTCCTTCAAACAGCATTTCCTCTCCTGGTTCACAGGATACACCTATTCTTTCGTCGCCTGAACACAAGACTCAGCGTTCACAGCGATGGCCTACTGTGTTCCCAGTACCTCGCTTTGCCTATGATACAGAGCTTGTGCTTGCTTCAGGAAATGAAGCTTTCAAGAAGGATGGATTTCAACTCAACTTCACCTCAGTCCTTCCAGACATCCTGGAGAAACTGGCCGAAACCATCTTCCAGTATGTGGCCTATCCAACAAGCGCACAGTTGTCTGATGTCGCCGAGGCGCTGATTCAGAAACACCCCTGCCTTAAAGAACCGGGCTCATATAACGGATGCTACGGATGGCGACAAAGATTAAAGTATAAAATGGGCAACTATAGATCAAAACTGAGAAATCTTGGGTGCCCTGAGCTCGACGTGAACTCTCTCAAAAAGAAGCGAGCACATGAAAAAGCACCAGCGAAGAACATCAAAAAGCCAAGAAAGGCGGAGGTGAACTTTTTGCCCCCTCACCCACAAGGAGAAACCGAAGAAAGCTTGGAGCTTGAACGGTTGGAGCTCCTTAATGAAGTAAAGGTGAGGAACAACTATCAGGTCATCAGTGAGAAGATGGCAAAGACATTCTCCATTCGCAGACAGGAAGTTGTCAGTCACGCACCATCAGTCAATGAGTTAAAAGACAGATGGCCTGCTCTTTTCTGTGCAGATCAGGTAAATATTTATTTATTAAAATTGTTTACAGTATGTTAAATTAAAGCCAATTGTCTGCATTAACAAATCGTGCCTTTTTTGTTGGTGCTTTGTTTTCTGCAGATAAACGAGGAATTCACTAGGATCACCACTGTTAACCTGGAGGCAATGTTCATGGCAAAACTGGACCAGTACTTCCCGAAAATAACGTCCTTGGTGTTGACAAGAAGAGGGCCTGCAAAAATGAATATTCATCGCATAAGGAACATGCTGCTAGAGGTATGAATAAATGTCAAGTCAACATTTATTTATAGAGTGCTGTAAACAGTACAGATGGTTTCAAAGCAGCTTCACAGTCATAAGAAAATAAATTCTGCCATATAAAGCAACTCTACAGAAGACAGTAGTGTCATTATTCAGCTCACGTCAGGTCAGTTCATAAATGTATAGCTACAAATATAAACTTAAAGTAGGTGATGTTGGGTTGGATGGGTGGTGCTGTGCTGGGTCAAGTCAGGTGAATTTTATTTATACAGCGCTTTTTACAATACGCTGTTTCAGAGCAGCTTTCCAGAAACTCATAATGTTAATGTTTGTAATTTCATATTGCCTTGTAGTTATATTTATCAATTTACAGCTGGGCGATAGGATAGACGGTACGGTTTACATTTGGTGACGGTATTAATGATCAACTAATTGAAGTTTATATAGTAGGGGTGTAACGATGCATTGTTAGTCACATTTTTATATCATGATATTTTTGAATTGTGTATTGTTGATGTAAACGATACGATTCGTAAAATAAAGTTAGTTTTATCCGAGACTCAGCCTACTATATTTAAAAGGTATAACCCATCCAAAAAATGTAAATTCTGTCATCATGTATTCTACCTCATGATCCAACCTATAAGATTTTCATTATACTTCCAAACACAGCAAATTTTAAAGTGTTAAAACCATACTCATAGTGTGAAAAGTAACAGTTTTTCAGTGTTTATATAGGTCCACACTAAATCAAGTTAAACTTGCACTAAGTAGTGTTATTTTTTTACACTTGCATAGTTACAGTACTATTAGAGTTCACCATTAGTGTGTTCCCCCCCCTCACAAACTTCATTTACACCAATTTAGTGTTGAAACTACACTAGGTGTGTCAGTAGTGTGTAATCAGTTAAATAAGTCAACACGCTGTATCGGTTTGAACTTTTATTTTCTACAACACGCTTTACATGTAACAATTAAACCAACACAAATGATGGTCAAAATGCTGGCTGTTACAAGTTCTCTCAACTTACAGTATCTCTGTACTTTAAACACATGTTGCTCTGAAAAATGTTCTGTCAAAATTTTGAAAAAGATAAAATACACAGTGCTAGTCATGAAAGAATTTCATTGTCAATTTCATTGCATATAATGAGGTCTACATTCTGTCCCATCGATTTACAATTGTGCAGAACCGCTGATTACAGCCACCTTGTGCACACAACTTAAGTTTTAACAAAGGATAAAAACTACATGACTCTTAAGACCAACATCGATGTTGTAGATTGTAGTCTGCAGGAAGGTAAAGATGTTGACAAGGACTTCCTTATACAACAGGCTGAACACACAGTGCACTTTGAAGAGTTCATTGACGGCACTCAAGGAGTTCCTGCAAAAGGGATGAGATCCTTGTCCACAACCACGTAGAATGAAGGGCAAAGTGAAGTTGGTGAATGAAGCACAGGCTGGGTTGTCAGTGCTGTCTTCAACATCTGGAAGACCTTCTCGGTCTCCTCGGTCCAGGAGACTTTTTCAGGGTGGCTCTTTTTGGTCAGGTCTGTCAGAGGGCTAGGGGAGAAATTGGGGATAAAACATTTGTAATACCCCATGAAGGTGTGGTTGGTCAAGATGTTCTTCCCAGCCCTCTGAGTGGATTACAACATCGTCCATGTAGGCCGCAGCGTACTGTTGATGGGGTCGTAACAGGATGTCCATCATGCGTTGAAACATTGCTGATGCCCCGTGCAGCCCCAAAGGTAGAACCCAGTACTGCCAATGCCTTAAAGGAGTACTGAAAGCTGTCTTGTCCTGCCAATAGCCCTTCGTAAGGTCAAAAGTCGAGATGAAACGGGCCTTCCCCAACCACTTGATCAGCTCATCCAATTTAGGTGGGTATTTGTGCCTCGGGGAAGCTGCCTGCATTTTCCACCAGTGTAGTGAGCCAGGAAAGAGCCATGACAAAGACATATATGGTTTAGGCTCTTTATTTACAATAGTGAAGGGCAACGAGGGCAGTGAAAGGGTTGTGGCGTCCTCCTGGGCTTTGTGGGTACCTCTTGTGATCATGGGTATGCAGGTGAATTCGATGAAGCTTCTTCATGTGTTGGTGGGAAGAGTGATGTCGGCTCAATTGCTTCCTAGGAAGAATAGTCACATTAGACAAGTCAGTGCATGTGGGATTCTCTCCCCCAGACTGAGGCTTCTTGTGGCTTTTATATCTTTCCTTGATGAGTTAAGTTGGGGCAGCTGTTCCCAATCCGTGCAGGAGGCAGCCTAAATTGCTGTTGCCAGGTGTGACGCTAATTGAATGATGGGCACCATGCCACAAACACGATAATGAATCTCATTGGTTCTTGCATGTCAAGCGAACATGCTTGTGCTTCCATTTATCACAACTGATGTGTGAGTTGATCAATGTTTATAAAGGAAAAAATGCCTAAATTAAATCTGTTCATCACATCAGGTAAGAAAGACAAACAAAATGTGTAGAAAGGGTTTCTCTTCAGAAAATTTGGACTAAACTGCTTGAATCATATGGATTAATTTTACGATCTCTTTATGAACTTCAGGGATTCCCAAACATTTTCCTGGAGCCCCCCAACACTGCACATTTTGCATGTCTCCTTTGTCTGACGCACCCATTTCAGGTCTTGTTTTACCTTATGGAAATGCAGAAGTCTGTCAATAGCCTCTATTGGACTGATCTTAGTCTTCTGAATATGACAACAATACAGGTGACAAGACTAGTAAAATGATGAAAAGGAATTATTACATGCACAAATTTATTTTGAAGAAAAACATGCATACTGAAACGGAGCAGAGCGATTGACCTCAACGTTCCTTTCTTATGGAAGTTGAAAACGCTCGCTCTTCTACGCTCGACCAATTGCCACAGGTGTATAAAATCAAGCACCTAGCTATGCAGTCTGGAATGGGTTGGTCTGAAGAGCCCAGTGAATTTAAGGGTGGTACTGTGATAAGATGTAACCTTTGCAACAAGCAATTTTGTAGCCATGACAAATGCAGCCATGAAAAGTCACAGAGTGCTGAGGCACATGGTGCACAAAAGTGGCCAATGCTCTGTTGATTTCATGGCTGTAGAGAGTTCCACACTGCCACTGGAGCCCACAGAGCCCATCTGTAGGTAGCAACACTATACTTAAATGCCTGTTGAAATGCCTTTAAATTCAGACATAAACTTCGTCTTTAATTTTTTTTCAGAGTGATGTATTTATAAAAACATAACATTATGCATTTTATATCTCTTAAAGTAGCATTACATTTTTACAGCAGTAACATTTTTTTTTTCATTACAGGATTATTCTCTGGAAAGAAGGAGAGAGGCTGCTATCCGTTCCTTAATGGTGCATCTCAGAGAAAAAGAGGAAGACCTGTTTAAAGAGTGCTTGGTAAGACACACACTGCACTTTGTCAATCTGATTTTTTTTTTTTAAATAAGTTGACTTAAAACAATGATATTGATTCTAATCTGCTTAGAATGATGAGGATAATACCAATGAAGTGATGAAGATTATAATATCTAGAGGGGCCACAACATCTGACCCGACCAGCGCAAGAATTGTGATTGAGGGAACAGAAGTCCAGGAAGACCTGGAAGTACCCAGAGCCTGTGCATTGCTAATGGGGCTGATATATGCACTCAACCTCAGCTACCCAAAAGAACTGAAAAATACCTTTGAGGCATTTCAAAAGATCTTCCTTGAGCTGGATGATCTGAAACCTAGCCCAAAGGTAATGTCTCTAAAAAACAAACTGCTGTACTAAAACTGTAGAATTAGGCTGCTATCATCAAACTCAAATGTTGCACTGTTGTAAAAGTAAAGGTTCTTGTGTATAAAACTACAGCACCTGTACTGTTGAAAGTTGACCTTGTATTAGGTACACCTAGATTAAAATTAATGCAGTTTAAGAGAACAGCCTAAACAAAACTGTAAAAAATGCATTCCTTTTAGCTAGTTGGACCCAAAAAACTAGCAAATTTAGTGTATATTGTTTAAATCGTTCATTTCTCTCTCTCGCTCTCTCTTTTTTTCCTTTTTGGAAATAAAACCACATATGTAATTACAAAGAAGCTTGGATTTTTTTAATTTTTTTATTATTATATTTTCTAAGGTAAAGCACTAGATTCATTTGAGGGGATCAGTCCTCCTTTGAACAGGCCGTTTCATGTTGTTTAAGGGAAACTTCCTGCAAATAGTTTTTTGTGGATGCTCATGATTAAATTATTTGGATACCAGTTGACATTGTTTTTTATAATAAACCATTCATAAAATTAGAATTGGAATAAAACATGTATTTGTTGCTATTAAAGTGAAATAAGTTACTAATCATGAGACTGATTCCACCAGACCACCTTCTGTATTCAGAAGTTTAATGCCTCGCAGTTCAAAATGCTTATACTACGGCCTACGCCTACTCGACGGCAGTTATGTTTTTTTACGTAAGTTGAATATGGAAGGTGACATTTTACTTTATAACTTATTAAATATGGTTAGTGTTCTTACACAAATGCATCACTTCACTTCTGAAGGCCTTTATCACCACCACTCCCCCACAGCCAGAGCCGTGTGGAGTACGTTTATGATGGATGGATGCACTTTCTTGAGCTTCCTACTTGTTGATCTGATGCATCAGGATATTTATTAATATAACTCTGATTGTGTTCGTCAGAAAGAAGAAAGTCATACACACCTAGGATGGCTTGAGGGTGAGTAAATCTTGGGGTAATTTTCATTTTAAAGTGAATTAATCATTTAAAACAACTCAACATTTTAAAGTGCAAAATTAGCAGTTTTACAATTTATGTTTTTTGAGTTTATATTGAAAGTGTTTAAACATCAACATCAACAAACATGGCTCACAAAAGCAAAGTCACTGGAGAAGTTGATGTTTAAGGGACTATCCTTGCAGAGCAGTGAGAGCCCATTTCCATGAACACCTCAATTTGGAGATTGAACATCCAATGCAAACAGAAGGACAAACAGATAAGCAAGAGCAGAAGTTTACAACATTAGGCCAAGGTAGGGGTGTCATCATCTTCAGTCACAATAAGAACTCCCACTTTCATCCCTCTGGTCTAACAAAAACATGGATGGAGGGGTTTAGGAGGTGGATGAGGAGCTGACGAAGGGATGGTCATAGGAGATGGTGAAGGGATGATGATGGATGGACAATGAAATGATGAGTAGATGATTTTTGTAGGTGGTGACAGAGGAGTGATGTGAGGATGATGATGATCCTCTGGCAGCGATGATGGGAACAGCCCGATGACACACTCACAGAGCTCACCAGTCCCATCAGAGTCGAGGGAGAAAGGAGACAATCGAGCGACATCGCTTGCACTGGAGACCTCGGCGATGCCGTGGCAATGAGCATCTCATGAAGCCAGAGTACCCGAGGGATGAGGCAGAGCCGGTGTGACAGAGGGCAGAGGTGACGCCGAAGAGAAGGAGGAACACATTGCAGCCATAGGGTGGAGAGACGCAGTGCAGTGGACGGCCTGTAAATCCGTGGTGGAAGTATAGTGACGACTGACCAAAGGGGAGCCAGTGGGATGAGGGAGCCGCAAGGCCAAGGGCCTCCGGTGGAGCTGAAGGTAGGAGGAGAAATGCATAGCCGACAGGCCGAGATGGAGTGAAGAAATCAGAGGCCGGAGGCGGAGCTGGGGAGAATCTTGACGTCAAGGCTGAGAATTCCTGGAGACGGCGCAGGGCTGTAGACATCTGGTAGTGGTGGGGCTGGAGGACTGGCTGAGCTTCGCGGTGCCACAAAACTTGACAGAATAACGGTAAAAGTAACAGTCCATGCACACTGAAATGAAGAAATCACAGTTCATACATTCATTAGTGCTGTCTAGAAACAGTGATGATGAAGATACTGGGTTGGAGTCAATACCTCCGTGTTGAAGTTACTTAGCCAGTCCTTATTTTCCACACTCACTACTCCCTCATCCTCTGATGTCAAGGACCCACACCCCTGGTCAGACTAACAATGGAGCTCCACTTACGGGGCGAGGGTCAACTCTGTCCTCTTCTCCTCTGGCTCTGGCTGACAGATCGCGGTGGGTGGTAGCTCTCCATCTACGGGGGGCTCACACATATTCTCCACGGTCAATAGTGGTGATTCAAGCTCTGGGTCTGGCTGTTTCCTGGATCGGGGAAAGACGCTCTCTAGGTACTGGTTGATGGCTTCCTTCCAGTTCAGTCGAGTGGTGTCTGGGAGGCCAACAAGGTGATTGTAATTTGCCTTAATCCAGAATAGTGACTTAAGGGTTTTGTCGTCGTAAGGACAGGTGACAGCAAGATGACAAAAATCTTCACTAAAAACCAAAAAATCGTGGCTCTTAAATCCATTTTTGGGTTTGGCATTCTGTAATTCTGAATCGACGTAAGACGAAGATGATGAAAATATAACTCAAGCTTTATGAACTAAGACAGCCAACATGTGAAACAGTTGTTTTATGGGCCGAAGTAAATTCAAAATGCAAAATTTTATTTTCAAGTGTACACAGTGGTGTATCGGATCTTAGGAAAAAGGAAGCTTGGCAACAAATTACAGATGCTGTTAATGCAGTTTCATCTGTTACTTGAACATTCCAAGAAGTGATGAAAGGCTATATAGTTTTCATTACATCATTTAGGTCCATTTAAAGTGGAAGTACAAACAGACATACAACTTTTAATTGGAATCCCACAAAGTAATTTCTGTTGACTTGAAATTATTGTTCCTATTAAAAAAATGTCAACCGTGTCCTCCCTTGTTGTCACCTGCTCATCTGTCATCTTGCTGTATAAGCTGCGTACTGTTACTGTAGACTTTTAATGCATTCTGGGAAATTATCAGTTACTGTAAATCTAAATACAGCAGCTAAAGTTAAAAAAAAAAAAAATGCCAGTTAAAGACTCTCTTAAAGCACTGCTGAGCGATTCATCAGCTCGGGAATCATCATTCATCTCCTCTGGGAGATCCGCATGTGTTTATGGATGTGCATGATGGTAGAAACTGTAGGGAGAAAACCCTCTTGCAGAATGTTGCTTCTTCCATCTCGATCATCCTTTATCAGGATGCTTTGGATCAGGTAAAAAGAAGCACAAGCTTCTGGCTATGTACATGACATTGGCTTATTGCCAAGAGCTGGTACTTATTGTGGCTTCTCCTTGTTCTTGTTGGTAATCGGATCAAGAACACATTGGAAAAGCTTGGCAGCTGTGCCTTAAACTCCGAGAAATGGTAGAGTTGATTTGTGTGATCCATGTCAACCAGGTGGCACCTCAATTTGAAGAGCCAACCCTCTCAAGAAGAGTTCGAGCAGCGCGATCATGCAAAATGTCAGGCGAATCGAGGCACTTTTTCCTCCTCTATCATCTTGTCAGTCATCTCGCTGTCTATTCTCATGGCTATGAAAATGATTACAGTACAGTAAAAAAAAATGTAATTCACCATTTGAGTCAAAAATTTGACAAGCAAATTACGTCGAAACTTCTCAAAGTTGGTCACATACAATCAAATAACATATCGTTACACAACATCACTGAACTTTCAGTTCATTGGTAGATTTGATCTATTTTATTACCACATCATTGGACAACGTACATTCAAATATGTATTTCACCAAGAATTAAACCCTGTATTTCTCTGGAATGTTTTTTGTATGTTTAATGTGCATTTCTTTGTACTTTTGTGATATTAGAGAAAGCAGAGTTCTAGCAGGACTTTTATTTTGATGTGAAGACGTGACATCATAGGGGTGCGCCGCGCTCCTGCGTTTGTGATGCAGCGCGAGCAATGTGAAGCGAATGAATGATTATTGAGCGAAACACTTTAATTCTTTAGCGAACATTAATGAGCGTTATTTCTGTGAGTACATATGCATCCACACGTGAGTAACAGGGAAGGTGCGTCTCATTTCGCTCTCTAAATCGTGAATCAGTTGATCGTAAACACGAATTCAGGCACTAGTTGTGCTGGAGAAACGAAGCTTTTCCAAACTGTGAGTCATTTGAATCTATTGTTTCGCAAAACGATTCACTTTCTCATTGAATCACCGCTGACGGAACCAGATGGTCAAAACTGTGTAATTATAAGGAGAATACAAACGTGTAATGACAACTTTTATAAACCAGTAGCAACTGTTTTTATGAGAGTGTATAGTCTTTAATATAACATCTTTAAATAGAATTAATTTATTTAAATAGCCCATATATTATATTTAGCATACCTAAATAAGATGTAGAATTTATTTTGTTATTGTTATTTCTTTGGGGGGCTAATCGGCTCATTTAAAGCCATGATTATTACTTTAACTACTGAACTAGGGAGCTGATTGAAACACACCCGCAGATTTAATTTAAATTTCATTTTCTTTGTGTTAATTATTCTCATGTTAAACATAACAGATTGTGCAAACACACAGGAAAACTCATCTGAGCTCCACGTGACACTATCATAAAGATGGCGTTTATTAAAGAGGAGAGTGAAGATATAAAGATTGAAGAAGTGTTCAGTGTGAAACATGAAGATACTGAGGAACAAACAGGTTAGTTTCATTCTCAAAGTCATTTGATCCTTATTAAGCCTAAATATCAGCCTCTACATAAATGAATGATATGTTTGAAGAATGTCATACAAGTGTCCAAATTAAAGCAGTTTCATCTGACATGGAGCGGGTCGCCTCATGTGGACAGACATGACCTGACCCTAACACGGGGTGTGTTCGACTTCGGCTGGATGTAACCGATCAGAGCAACAGAAACTTGAGCATCAATACAGCGTCATATGTACAAGAATAAAGTTCAACATAAGCCTATACTGTAACATACACTGAAATTACAGTGACTCGTATACCAAACCATGTTTTTGGTCCAAATATATATTTTAAATTGTAGTAGCAAATGTTTATTTTGTCACCAAAAAAAACAAAACAAAAATGTATTTAAAGGGGAAATGCAATACATAAAATACAGTGAGTTGATATTTAATCACATTACTTTAACATGTCAACACAGGATATTTGGTGAAAATACCTTATTTTAAATTAAGAAAACTCAGAATACATTCAAGACGTCTACTACATAAGAGGATGTCTCAATGTGGTGAAAGTTTGCAAAGAAACAATTTAATTTTATTTATTTTGTAAATATATCTGGAGCTTTCAGTAGGCAGAGCTGCTTAAAGTTATTGACACAAGCTATTAAGATATAAATGGATGTATGAGAAAATAACGAGCTTGACTGGCATTGTACATCAAAGAGTATTAAAAGTTTCATGACTGTCCTCCTGAACTTTGTTCAGGTCTCATGGCCGCTCTGAATAAGCATTCCATAAATATATTAAACATTTTAGTGCTCAGTAGTCACAACAACGTCTTGAAACTTATTTTAACTGAAGACATTAAGCTATGAATACCACAATGCATATTTTTGTTTTAGGGATAATTATGCAGTCATCCGTTGAGCCAATATTTAATGTTAAATTTTCACAATTTTTCATTTATAGTGCCCGAATCTCCCAAAGAACCTGACAGGACAAGTCTGTATCCTTATGAGTTTGTTTGAAGCATCTAATATGATGCATTCTCATGTTTTGAGCAGCTTGGGTCCTGTTTTTCTCCTGTAGCAGCCCAACTCTGTGTCCTTCAGTGTTTTTATGTGTTTTGTTGATTAGCTGATGCAGCCCTAATATCAGTGATACCCTCCATTAACTTGTAGAGTTGTGCAGTTTTTTTTCAAGATGTGAGGAATTATTGAAAAGAGTATCATTGATAATGAAATTAAATAATAATGTCCCCGAGAGAAGGCATACACAAGGAGAAAATCAGAGGACCTAATACTGAGCCCTGTGGCACTCCATACTCTATGTCTGATGAAACGTCTGTTCATTTACACAAAGAAAAGGAAAGATGTAGGATAGATTGTTTCTGTGCTATAATGGGGTTTAGATCCTGACTGAAATACCATTTCACAGCAAAACTAAAGAGAGAACACTATTTTTCATCATATTTTTGACATGAATTGCTGATTTGGCATCAGTCTTTAAAAAAAGTCTTTAATTAATTTTACTGGGGTCAAGCTGTGTTTGATAAGGAGTTTGATAACTGCCATGTTTTTGGACATGTCCGAAAGAATGTGAAAAGGTTACAATATTGAGAAGAGGTTCTGAGATTTCAGGTAACACCTCTCTCAGTAGCTTAGTGCATAATTACGGTTTTTGATGTGTCGTGCCATTGAACTGGTGTTAACTTGTATTTTTTTGCTTTAGACCTGAAGGCGCTGAAAAAGGAGAGTCAAGAAGTGAATAACGTGAAAGATGAGAAACATGATTTTACGATAGAAGAAAAATCCACACTGACTGAGATGACTTGCTCACAAAAAGGAGCTCAGAAGACCAAATCTAACAGTTGTTACACCTGCAGTCATTGTGGAAGGAGTTTCGATCTTAAACGAAGCTTTAAAGTCCACATGAGAATTCACACTGGAGAAAAGCCTTTCACATGCCAACAGTGTGGAAAAAGTTTCAATCAAAAACAAAACCTCAACGTCCACATGAGAATTCATAACGGAGAGAAGCCTTTCACATGCCAAGAGTGTGGAAAGAGTTATACGTATAAAACAAACCTTGATGCCCATATGAGAATCCACACTGGAGAAAAGCCTTTCTCCTGCAATTACTGTGGGAAGTGTTTCACTCAAAATGGAAACCTCGAGGTTCACATGAGGCTTCACACTGGAGAGAAGCCTTTCACATGTCTTCCGTGTGAAAAGAGTTTCACGTATCATAGAGACCTGAAACGCCATTTGCAGACTCATTCTGGAGAGAAATTGCAGTGTTCTGATTGTGGCATTATGTTTACCAAAATGATTAGTTTGAAAAATCACCAGCGCCTTCACTCTGGGGGAAAACAATTGTGATGATCAGTGTGATAAAAAAAAAAAGGCTTTTGCCGTCATCACGCTTACAGATACACCTAAAAAGTAATGCGGATGCAAGACACTATTATTGTTTATTGTGTGGAAAGAGTTTTAAATGGCTGTGCAATTTAAAACTTTACCAGAAAATATAAAGTCTGTGTAAAATTAAGACTATGAACACACCCCTACGTGACTGTCGACCAAATCCAACTCTCCACCTACATAACAATTTCTCTTATTTGCATTTTCACCTTTTTATACTTTGCCTTGAACCTGTTTATTTTCATTTGTCGTACATACGAACTGTGACCACCTCCTTTGCTATAGTTTCAGAATATTCAATACAAATTCCCAATATTCAGTGATTGCTGTAGACAGCCTCTAATTTTGATTGTTTGGAGGCGTGCTACATTTCATACATTGATATATTAGTTAAACTTCTGTCTTTCTGTGAAATGCCATAATGTAAGTGGAAGATTATAAATAAAAAGAAATAGACTGAAACAAATTAATATTACAATGCATTATTTGTTTGAACTTAGTTAGAGAATGCACTGGTAAACATTTTGTCAGTTTTGTCTTTTGAAATGGCTACTGTTTGGACCTCATCTGAGTTGTGGGGGTAGTCTATGGCTCTCAATTCAGACATACATTTACCATCATTTAGCAGACGCTTTTATCCAAAGCGACTTACAAGGGGAGCAATTAGGGGTTAGGTGTCTTGCTCAAGGGCACTTTTTTTAGTCATGGTATTGAAGGTGGAGGACTTTCCCCACTTTCAATTCCTGCCGGTGTGGGAATCGAACCAGCAACCTTCAGATTACAAGCCCGACTCCCTCACCACTAGGCCACTACTACCCTACCACTACATACATCTTTTGTCACATTCTGTTTTTCACCTATATAGTAGGGAAGTATGTGATTTCAGACGCAGCCATTGTATATCATTTGTGGGGTACTGAAATTGCTTTTGAATGTGGGCACTGACCACATCATTTTCAAGATTAGATATATGTCAATGACTCTCGGGATCTGTCGCGCAGCAAATCCTCCTCCATCGTCCTGTCAGTCATCTCTCCTCACTCACATGATAAGTGAAATGTGACTCCTGCTGCACTGTGCTGCTACTCTGGTCTGGTGGGGTTAGATTTTTGCCTAGTTCGTACAAGGCTGCACGATTTGGAGAGAAATCTGATTGCGAATTTTCAGGTTAAAATTGTGATTTGCAATTTACAAGACAAATGAGAAACAATGCCAAGTATGTTTTTGCTTGTTTACAGAGCTGTACAATTTGGCCTCAAATTTTGTGCTAATATATTAATCAAAGTATTATTTTTATCATTATTGGTAAATAAAAAATATTAAACCAAATAAGAAATGTTACTGTTGTAATAACTTTCATTATAAAAAATAGAGTATTTAAGGATAAATATAACTAATAGTTAAAAATATATATATATATATATTTATTTTACAGAAAACTTGTATGAAAATGTAGGGTTACCTGTTAACATGCAAGCAGTCTGTGACTATAAATAATTAGAAAGGTCTAAGGATTTATTATAAAATGTGATAAATATATATATATATTTAATGGTATTAGAAGATTTGTTAATTACATCTAAACACAACCTTTGTACCTGAAAAACATATATGGACAGTGTTAGGGCTGGGCAAAAATACTGATTTCTCGATTTTAATCAATTCTGATTTTTATGAACCAATATCGATTCTTAAATCTCAAGAATCAATCTTTTGGTTTATGCTGTTTTCAGTTGGTGAATGAACAGAACGTTGTATCGGCAATGTCATGCAATGCTACATTTACCTCAGAAAAGTCATTCATTAACTCAATAGCCAGCTAGAAAAATAATTGTAGAGAACATTTTGCTAATTATATGCACCATATTACATATTCATTATATATTTTTTTATTGTTCTTCAATATTTAATGTATGTTTGAATAAATCCATCAAGTTTTTATGACAGCCACTATTATTTTTTATGAAAAAAACAACAAATTGGAGTAAAACATGATTATGTACGTTGTATTATTATAACATGGACTTAAACTGGGTGCTCACCTGTGTGTGATTAAAACTTTTTTTTAATACTTTTTTTTAGAAGCAGTCTATCGTCAGGTTCATGCATATAATTTAACTCTACTTTATTTCACAGGCAACATGTGGCTTTTTGCCCAGTGTAAAGCAAGGAAAACTTACCTAAACAAGGTGACATAATGGTTGGCACTCGTCTCTTCATGGAGGTGGAAAAACACCCGCAGGATTTAAGATGCAAAAGAAATGGCATGAAAGTGAGCTGTTTTGTTAATTGTAAGTTTTCATGTAAAATGTTTGTGATGTTAACATAAGTACATGTTTAAATGTTTTGCTACTTGCTTGAACAACTTAATATATAAATCTATATAGAATTAATGCTGTCATGATCATCTGCTAGAGTGCCAAGGATATCCACCAGAGGGCACTCCTCCTCAGACAACTGTCATTGCACCATGAACTGCATTTCCCACAATCCTTTGCCCAGACTCATTAGCCGTGATTAGTTTCAGCTGTTTCTAATTTACCCTTGTTGACTCTCTCTATATCAGTGTCCAGTCCTGCTCCTGGAGGGCCACTGTCCTGCAGAGTTTAGCTCTAACCCCAATTGACCCTTCACAAACAGTATAATTGACAGGCGATCTGACCAATCATAACCCCGAATTCGCCATTTTGTCCGACAAAGCAGTCAGGGGAGTTAGTAGATTAACGTTGGTGAACTTGAATCACGTCTTTCCGCGTTAACAACATTCCTTCTGATGTTCATTCATGTTTATTTGATGCTATAAATGAACTAGTATGAAGAGATGATCGGTTCACGAGGAGCTACAGCGATCTGTCACCACACATTAAACACACACTAGACGCTATTTATTGTTTAAACTTCTTTAAAAATATATAATATTTTAAATATGAAACTGTTTCATACGTTGTGTCCTCTTTGCTCCAGGATGTATTTTTCACTTCGTTTAAACATGATGTGTGGCGTGAGAATGCATGGCTTGTCGGGCATTGCAATATTAAATAAATGGGGGGGGGGGTCTTTGCGAAGGGTCAATTACACACACCTGAACAAGCTAATAAAGGTCTGACTAGACATACTAGAAACTTCCAGTCATGTGTGTTGAGGCAAGTTTGGGGACCCCTGCTCTATATGAACCTTGTTAACTCGGTCACTCTTTGCGAAGTCTTGTGTGTGTTACATGGCATTTCTGAGCGCTCTTCAGGTTTCCTGTTCCATGTTTTTGACTAGTGATGAGAAACCGAGGCTTTCTGAAGAATTGGAGACTTTCATCAAAGTACTCGAAGCTTTTCAACAATAGAAATAATTAGTCTATATAAATACTCCTTCATGTGTCATGGTACTTACACAATGTATGAATAAATTCTTTCATAACTTAATTTAAACTCATTAATAAATGGGATGAATTAACTTGTGTTACTCAACACATACAGCCTTATTCACAAAACCCTTTTCTTTAGTCCTAAACCTGAGTTCAAAGGCAAGGCTCATGTAGACATATGATCAAAATAAATGTAGAGATTATTGTGGACTGGTCAATTGAAGCACTTGTGAACTAAGGATTATTAGAAATTGAATACACCTACAACCTACACATGTAAATATTTATTCATATTATGATTTATTCTTATTCTTCTTAACTAAGCTTTGGACATCACAGATCACGTTGGGAAAACGAATCAGGCTTGGGTACAGTGCTTTAATGTGAGATGTTTCATTTTTTTTTGGTACAAGCTTCAAAGCCTCAGTGTTGTGTGTCCCATCACTAGTTTTAAGCCTCTGGATTGCCCTGTTTGCCTGAGTTTCCTGCCTAGTGTCTGTTTTGGGATTGTTTGCATGTGTTTATGAGCTCTTACCTGTTTATTGGATTACCCTTTTTAAATACTGCATTCGGATCCTCAACCTTGTGTCTCAGAGCAGTTACGTAACAAATGCATTGAATAATACATTGTTTAAATTTAGTATGTTTGCATGTGAATACATCTATGAAAGATTGCCTAACTGTACTGTGCACAAAGAGAATCGCAATACTGACAAAACATTTTCAGTAACAACTTTTGGATTTGAAATAACAAATTTTACAAAATAAAACAAAAATAACAACAAAAAAAACAATTTTTACAAAAAAAACAAAATAAAAGTTGTGTTTGTGGTATACAGCTGCAGATGAGTTGCGCACTGCAAACGCAGCATGTGAAAGCAATGAGCTCCTGCATCACATATGTACTGCAAACAGAGTAAATCTAGAAACATTACAGTGTTGTTATTTATATGTATAGCTCATATAAAGATGAAAATCTTGTTTAGTGATCTTTTCTTTATACACTAATGAAATTAAATATACAAATGGTGTTTAAGTATGATAGGCATTTTATTGACCATTAAATGATTAAGTGAGCATAAATAAAAAAATCTTAAAATAGAGATTTATGTTAGAGAAACAAACAGTAGAACACATGGTGATGAGAGAAAACATAGTATGTAAACAAAAATAAAAGGGGGAAGAATTTTAATTATTTAGTTTAACAGAGATCAAGCAGAGTACATTATTCTTTTACAGTGTCAATTTATAATTTTGTTTTTTAAGAAAAAAGTCGAAAAACGGAAACAGAACTGAAATTTATTTTTAACCATGATTACACACCTGCACAGTAGGCGGCGCTATGCACACAGAATGAAAAGCGTCAAAACACAACAAGACGGAAATCGAAACCAACAAATTTGAATTCAGCGATAAGGCGCCATTTCACACTGCAGTAAAAGCTTATATCATTCTCATTGGTAAGTCTATTTCATTCTCATATACACATCCACAGTCCATACATTTAGCCTAGATGACACGTTATTATATATGTAAGTATTATACAATCAAAGTCGATGAAGATTTTGCTGAGGAATCAGGCAATGAAAAGCAAACTTTTTTCAAGTAGGCCCTAATCTATTTAAAATACAATTTTGAGAGATCTGTTCTTATGTAGAGCGATAGATGAATTCATTGTTTACAAACAAAATGGCTCATTTGAAAAGAGCTGCATTCTGTAAGCTGAAGTGCTGTTTATTGTAATAAAACACCCCGTTTCTAAAAGATTTGATGCTTCTTTATAATTTTATAAGGACAGGGTCGGATAATCACGAATTTACACAAATTATAATCATTAATCATCACAGAAAGATGATTGCTTCTGCACTAATAAAACGCAATTGGCTCTGTCAGTGGATTGGATTTGTACGCAAAGCCCGAAGGCTCCAGTCACTGCACAACGAAACTGAGGGAAAATTAAATGGGTAACTTTAATTATCTCTAAAAAAAAAAAATCATTCCAACTATTTCACGTTGATCCAGCGACTTTTAGAGTTGGCATTACTTTATGAAAGAATTGGCTACGGCTTATGTGCCTATAGGAGTAACGGTATCGTTTGTCTGAAAAAAAGAAAACAGTTGCTAAGACTGCAATTTGGATTTGTTTAGACCATTAGCACAAATGGGCTCTTTGCCGCATTTAGGCGTCTCAGTGTTACCAAATGGAAATTCAGAATTTTACTTATGTTCAATGTCTATTTGATAATGTAGATAATATTATATCAATAATAAAAGGCTATTAGATAATAGGCCTAAAAGGCTTCTAAGTGTTCACGTTATAACGGTCAGTCGTACACAACGGACAACAACTTCAGCAAACGTTTTAAAAAGTAATCTTGTCATATAATTTAAACATTACAAGATACTCAGTGGTTACGGTAGCTAATATCTACTAATCTAAAGTTAAAAATACATTTTCGCCCGTTGTGCAATACCGCTGTGGCCCACCAGGGGGCCGTAGCCCACAGTCTGGGAAACACTGTAGGAATCTGCATATGTGATGCTTGCAAAATTGAACAGGTCACATAAAGCTTTTATAAACATTTGTCCTCCTCAGGTTAAAGAAAAGTAGAATGTTTTGGATGCCGATACCTCTCAGTTCAGTGCTTTGAAAATCAACTATTATTAAACACATTTAAAGATGAATCCAGTTTTAAGGAAAACAGTAAATAATGTGCATTCTAAAAATAAAAATTTGGATAATAATGTATCTAGAATATATAATAATATTGACTCATCCCTTTTCTTAAACAGTGGTTAAAAGTGTTGAAAGATGATGTTTATCATTTTATGAAGCTTTTTGTTTTGAGGACATCTGAATCAATTTTATCCCCTCAGAATGTAGAGTATCAATGAGTTGATCTCCCCCTCCTTCTCACAACAACCTGTTTCATCACATGAGGTTATGATACTGTTTTTACTCAATGAGCTGCACGATTCTGGAAATTGATAATCACAACAGATCACAATTCTGAATAGACAACCAAACAAAATATTTATATCTAATTTACTAGAGGTTCACTTGTTTGCTGGCTAGCCCATAAAAATCTGTCGTCTGTCTCTTTCTCTTCCTCGTTGGCGTTTTTATCAGTCAGCTCAATCAATCAGCCTTTCTCAATTAACAAACATGTGCGTCCACAGGTGCGTCTCTAGGAGAGAGAGAGAGAGAGAGAGAGTGAGAGTGTGTGTGCGCGCATACACGCTCCAAAAGGATAGAGCAACACCAAGAAAAACAAGGGAGGGGCAAAAAAAAAAAAAAGACACAGACCAAGCCACCAACTGTAAACAGATACAAATTAGACCTTTTATCTATTATTTTCAAAGCCTGCAATAGTCTTTCCATTGATTGTAATTTTGTCCCACCTGTCTGAGGAAAGTACAGAAAGTATTCAGACCCCCTTAAATTTTTCACTCTTTGTTATATTGCAGCCATTTGCTAAAATCATTTAAGTTCATTTTTTCCTCATTAATGTACACACAGCACCCCATATTGACAGAAAAACACAGAATTCTTGACATTTTTGCAGATTTTTAAAAAAAGAAAAACTGAAATATCACATGGTCCTAAGTATTCAGACCCTTTGCTCAGTATTTAGTAGAAGCACCCTTTGATCTAATACAGCCATGAGTCTTTTTGGGAAAGATGCAACAAATTTTTCACACCTGGATTTGAGGATCCTCTGCCATTCCTCCTTGCAGATCCTCTCCAGTTCTGTCAGGGCTCTGGCTGGGCTATTCAAGAACAGTCACGGAGTTGTTCTGAAGCCACTCCTTCGTTATTTTAGCTGTGTGCTTAGGGTCATTGTCTTGTTGGAAGGTAAACCTTCGGCCCAGTCTGAGGTCCTGAGCACTCTGGAGAAGATTATCATCCAGGATATCCCTGTACTTGGCCGCATTCATCTTTCCCTCGATTGCAGCCAGTCGTCCTGTCCCTGCAGCTGAAAAACACCCACACAGCATGATGCTGCCACCACCATGCTTCACTGTTGGGACTGTATTGGACAGGTGATGAGCAGTGCCTGGTTTTCTCCACACATAACGCGTAGAATTAAGGCCAAAAAGTTCTATCTTGGTCTCATCAGACCAGAGAATCTTATTTCTCACCATCTTGGAGTCCTTCAGGTGTTTTATTAGCAAGCTCCACGCGGGGTTTCATTGTGTCTTGCACTGAGGAGAGGCTTCCGTCGGGTCACTCTGCCATAAAGCCCCGACTGGTGAAGGGCTGCAGTGATGGTTGACTTTCTACAACTTTCTCCCATCTCCCGACTGCATCTCTGGAGCTCAGCCACAGTGATCTTTGGGTTCTTCTTTACCTCTCTCACCAAGGCTCTTCTCCCCCGATAGCTCAGTTTGGCCGGACGGCCAGCTCTAGGAAGGGTTCTGGTCATCCCAAACATCTTCCATTTAAGGATTATGGAGGCCACTGTGCTCTTAGGAACCTTAAGTGCAGCAGAAATTTTTTGTAACTTTGGCCAGATCTGTGCCTTGCCACAATTCTGTCTCTGAGCTCTTCAGGCAGTTCCTTTGACCTCATGATTCTCATTTGCTCTGACATGCACTGTGAGCTGTAAGGTCTTATATATGCAGATGTGTGGTTTTCCTAATCAAGTCCAATCAGTATAATCAAACACAGCTGGACTCAAATGAAGGTGTTAAACCATCTCAAGGATGATCTCAAGTACTCTTCCCCTGGGGTAAAGAACAGCAGCTTCGACCATCCCCTGAGTAAGGCCCTGTCAACTCCATCCCCTTGTTATGTTTTCCATCCCCCCGTTTTCCATTGGGACCCCATTACATCAGTATTGACAAAACATCAACCGTGACTGACTGAATGGGAACGTCTAGGTTACTATTGTAATCCCCGTTCTCTGAAGGAGGGAACAGAGACATTACGTCCCATTCCCATAGCCCTGGATCACTGCTGAATGGCCGGGGAACCTATCTCGCCTCCTCAGCAAAATATGAATGAAACCGAGTATGCCGGTCCTATTTAAACCCAGATGTGCCAATTGGGTGTATAAATTATGGGCATGTAAATCTCACTGGCCAATTCCCATTGGCTCATTTTGTACCACTTGGAGGTGATTGGGTTCACAATCGAGACCCCATTACGTCAATATTGATGTAACGTCTCTGTTCTCTCCTCCTCATCTCACTAACATGCCAGTGGGTGGAGCTAAATTTGCAATCATGAAGTTACGCCTATCTATTATAGGCACATTCCGTCACGAGTCATTTGCTGGGCGTGGTGTCAATAAAAGCTCTCATTGGTCTAACAAGGAAGTTTTAATTTCTGAAACTTACAGAATATTTTTATAATATGATGATCTCTTATATATCAAAAACGCTCAAGGAAAAGTTGTTTTTAATTCATGACCCCTTTATTATATTATACCTTGATCATTCATGTTAGTTCATACTAATGTTAAGAGATAGAGACTGGTTAATAAAGAGACTTAAGTTAATAATTTAGATTACTAATACATTTTTTTTCCATTTTATTAATGTTACAAACGGACTCTTATTGTAAAGTGTTAGTGTAAAGTTTTCATATAAATCCAAACAGTCATGCTTAAAGATGGCCATCTTTATATCAATTACATCTTTATATCTTTATATACACAAATGTCAGAGCAGTAATATATAATCACAGGTGAAGTGTATAATGAAATCACACAGCTACTCATGAATGCACACTTGCAACACAACGCAATTCTAAAGTCACCAAAATACATTTGAAGTTTATGTTGAGTGAATTCTGCATTTCAAAACTTAAATACAAGAGCATATTTAAAGTGTATTTAATTATACTGGGAATAGTTCACCTTTAGCACAAACAAGTATATTAAACACAACTTTAGTTGAACTTCAGCTCTGCTTTTGGACAACTAAAATGGATTTAAGTACAAAATTAGTTGTTCCAATTTAGCAGACTTTAAGTACACCAATTTATAGTGTGCCACAAATAAACACTGAGTTATACTAAAGTACAAATGAATAAATTGTGCTTAAGTATAACTATATTTTCACTAAAGTGAGCATTGCAATTTTCTGATTACAAATATGACAAAAAAAAGAGGTTAAAAGAAAAAAGGCAGCCTACAATAGACATTACAGAATGACATTGTTTAATAGAATTGGGTTTTTTTGTGTCATTTTTGTCCTGTTTCTGAATGCAGAACAAATATAGGGAGAGGCCCAAATGAGTCTCTATGAGGAACGAAAGGAGGAGGATGTTGATCAATCCCAGAACCAAGTAGCAGCATCTCCAGAGCCCAGCTATGTGTCTATGAGGAGTGACGTATCCATAAATCTACCACCTTTTCTCAGTGATGGAGCAGTGACCACTGGCCTCAGGTGAGACCTGTTTCTGCTGAAAGACACTTTATTGATTAAAATGGTCTTCTTTTTGTTTGCTTCCCATCCTCTACTCTTACAAAAAATAACCGCAGTATGACTGTGCAGCAAACATGGAACGTGACAAAAATATTCACTGAAATATTCATTTTAACTAAATATTTGCTGTTGAAATGTTTGTATGTTAAATTACCTTAAAAATAGATTTTAATTTATAATTTACATGTAATGCACAACATGATATTTATCATGATACAGTAACACTTAAGGAATTATAATTTGTAATTTTATATAAATTAGGGCTGCAGCTAACAATTATTTTCATAATTGATTAGTTGGCTGATTATTTTTTGATTGATTGATTAATTGGATACGAATCTTAATTTTCTTTTTTATTATTTTATTGGCAAAAAACACACGATTGCACATCCTGCCCAATGTCCTTCAAACAAATGTGCCCATTGAATGCTGTGAAAACACAGAGCTTAATTTCTCAGACTACCCGTCACAGAAAAGAGAACACAAATATTTTAGGGGTCTGTCAAAAACTGTCTTTGTTCACATAATATCCAAAAAAATTTTTTGTATGGCCTCCTTTGGCTTTGATAACAGCTTGCATTCTTGCTGGCATTGATTTTATCTACTTTTCCACAGTCAGTGGAATGCCCAGATTATTCCAGTACAGATGCCCAATTACAGTTGTTATTGACGTAATTGGTCATCTGAAAAAATAAAACTATAAAGTGCTTTACTATTTTTTTCTACCTTTCTTATAAAACAGTAAATTCTAAACTTCATGACAACAATAATTATATTTTAGCATTAGCAATACTACTGTGACTAAACAGTGTACTGGTGGATTAACCACTACAGAAACATAAAGATTTTGGTAATCACCAGTACTGTTAATTTAGGGCAGCTGCAGCACAAATCTTAGGTGGTCTAATAAATTTTAGCACTGTATATAGTGAATATAGTTGAAATCTCTACATAAGATAATAAGAAAGATAATAAATAAAATCAAAAACACTAACTCCGTTTTAACCAACAGGCAAGTGAAACGTTCAGCAGGAACACACACATAACCTCCTACTGTCAATTCTTTATCCTGTAAATAATAGAAACGTAGTACTTTTATTCAATTGTATGCTGTTATCCCTTTACAGTTACAACTCCCATAAAATACTTGAATGACATGTTGGTTTTAAACCTAAATTGAACTTTCAACAACAGATATTTCAGCAAAATGAATATTTTTGCTCTGAATATTAATTGTCTCAGTCTGTCTGACGCAGGCACTCTTTCAGCAACGTAAAGTTTGAAGTTCAACGCAAACTGTCAGGACAAACCTTTATGCAAAATGGAAATGTTCGCGTGAATTTGTACGCGCACATCTTGTCAAGCACCTGACAGGGCAAGCCATTACACTAATGAATTAGTTTGAACCTTAACATAAAGAGTTCTCATGTTTTGGGCAGTTTGGATCACGCTCCTTTCCCACAGCAGCTCACTCTGTTTCCTCCATTATTTTTAAATGCATTTTGTCCATAGAAATGCGTTATTCAGTGCTGTAATTTGATGCGACTGGCAGAAGTTTTGCGTGTCGATAATCGTTGTCAATGATTTTCATTATCGATTTTATCGATTAGTTGTTGCAGCCCTAATGTAAATATATATGTACAAATGTGAGCAGAAGATGACAATATCATGTCACTGTGATTGGAGAAATGAATGTGTGTTTCTCAGGAGTGGAAAGTGTACTGAAAAAATATACTCAGGTAAAAGTACCGTTACTTGACGAAAAACTACTTGAGCAAGAGTAAAGGAGTAGCTTATTTAAAAGTACTCATGAGTAGTAAGTACTGAGCTGTGGATTCTACCCCCTTATAAAAAATATCTTGGGTTACTGCGTTATAGGCAGCGGCGTAGCACCGAATCTTGGGCCCTATGCAAAGACAGTGTGTTGGGGCCATGTTGTTATTGAGCATCCCATGATCCAATCTACTTATCACACTTTTTTTAAAATAATACTGTACAACTATACAGATAGAAAAACGGTTTTAATGTATATCATGTATACAGTATAAGACTCATATTTGTGTATGATTTGTGCTATACTTAAAAGAGCACCCCAGTATGCCCTTAGACATAAAAATGACAGATTAACAATATTTAATTGGAATTGTCTTCTTAACAGACATTGTGCTTTGTATTCTTAAACATTACAAAAACTATTTACCTCTACAAACATGATTGATACCCTGAGCCAAATTACATGACTGATATTTATGCTACCATCAGTTATGTAAGGATGGATTTTTCCAAGTCTGAACTCAAGATTCCTATCCTGTAATAAAACAATAAAATTCACTATCTGAAGAGAAGATCTGCGAGAAAAAGTACAGGACAACAGCTGACTCAGTCTCATCTCCCCACCTCATGCTGAGTTTCTCGCCCCTCACATCCACTCCTTCCCCTCAGGGTTCAACTTGTCATGCAAACCTCACAAAGCTCTGTTTGAAGTGACATCAACGTAAATACCTCTGGTGCGATTGGTAAAATGGTTTCTCTCCCACATCAGCACAACAGATAAGAATAAAGAAAACAATGTCTGTTCTTCTGGTGTGGGATGCCTAATAAAAGATATTTTGACCATTTGTCTATCCCTAAAATTAAGTGTGTGACCCTTTTGGGGCACGAGAAAAAGGGTCCGACAAAAGCTACATGAATATTTGGGTGCTAAATGTTTACAGTCCTTTTGTTAGATCTGGTGTATTTAAGGAGACCTGGCAAACCATCAAGGATGCATCTGTATCCAGAACTTCCCACACAATCACTGTGTGTCTCTATTTGCCAGGTATGCTGACTCTATGAAACTTTGCTTTCTATACTACATTTTGTAATTATGTTTTATATTTTATGCTGATCAGTTGTGTGATGTATTTTGGTAATTCTTTTAATTAGTATGTAATCCTGCCTGGCAAAAACAATAAATGTTAATCTTGATTTATTTTGAATTCGTCTGAAATCATTATCACCGGTAGATTTATGTGGTTTTCGAGGTTTCCGCATTTCTGGGTGTTAGGATAGATCATACTGAAATCGTAGTATACGGAGCATGAGCACGATATTAAGGTTTTAGATTTCTGACTATTATGACTTAACATGTTATAGTATTGTGACTAAATCGAATGGCACTTTTATGAGAATAAGCATGCGGCGATTCTATAACTTGTGTTTTTTAGTAAACGCTATATCCTCTGTTTTGATTCTAAACTAAACGGAATGTGACGTAAGGCGTGGTTCAGCTGACCATAAGTCTTTTTGCGACCCGACGCCCGAATGAAAGGATAATTGAAATTAAGAGAAATTAAAGAATCAAAGATCTAAATTAATTCATACTTAACCGCGCGATCAGCTATTAATGTAACATCAGAAACATTATCATTAGAGGTCGATTACAATTGGAGTCAGATAAAATTACTAATGGAGTCAGATTTGAATTGGGAATCCAAATTTTATTAAATTAAGATGATTTTACAGAAGCGCCAGAAAGACTTACACGCACAGTCCCTTCAACCGGGCTGTTGGACTCCTCCATTGGGCCGACAGGCGGAGCTTACAGTTACATAGTTAAGAATAATAGCTGCTGTATAGGATACATAGTAATGATGGCACTTGTGATATTACTTAAATATATATTTTAAATATTTTTGTCATTTCTGTAAAATGTTAAAAGTGTGTTGGATTTGGAAACAATAATTGCCGCTACACTCTATCTTCACTCAACTCAGCAACATTAATAGCAGCTGCAGAATTTGAGTAAACCAGAAAATAGTCAACAGCCAGAAAAAAAAAAGAGACATTTTCAGACATTTTTTTAGGAATTAAATGTATAAACCCAGGAAAATTATATATCAACAAATCTCTCTGTAAGTTTGGTGTATGTAAGTTCTGCTGAAGTGGAGATTTCTGACTCAGATTAGGAGAAAAAACTCCTTTTGAGAAAACGACTAACAAAGGAGCGAGTCAACGGATGAGATCCAACTGCAGGCTTTATTCAGTAGAAAACGGGGTCAGACAGGCAATGGTAATCAACAGCAAACAGGTATGCCAGGGAACAGGCGTAAACTTGAACAGGCAGATAGTTCGGGGCAGGCGGCAAAACAACACAGTCCAGTAACACGAAGCAATAATCCAAGGGCAAGTAGCAAAACAATCGGAACACGGTAGGAACAGGCAGAATGATAACGGGTAAACAAGACAGGGAATAACGCTCAGAAATTAAAATTAGGGTTGATCAAGACCTCGCAGTCGGTGTAGTGTGAAAGTGGTGTTTAAATATTGTGTGTGTGACGAGGTGATTGAATAATGTGCTTCAGCTGGTAGTGGTGATCAGTGACTTCTGGGAAATGTAGTCTGGGTGAGTGAATGAATGCGGGAGAGACAGTGTGAGTGAGTGTGTGTGTCAGAAGTGAAGTGCCCTCTAGTGGCCTTCACGGACACTTCAAGTTACAACAACCTTTTAAAGATATACTGTTACTGAAATGTATACATGTATACAAGTGTATTTTGGATCTTTTCTTTCCACCAGTCCAAAAAATGAAAAGCCAAAATACAAAATCTCAAAATTGACAGACGCATGAAAAAACAGTGTTTTACTTGAGCTTTAGTAAAGTGTTTTTCCACATTAAGCATTTTAGAATGTCCCCGACAAGTGTAACTGAGCTGCAGGATGCACGTGGGAGAGACGCAGCAGTGCAGATTGCATGTTTCTCTATACTGTAGTAAATGAGAGATGATTCCCCATATAATAAACGTGGCACTTTTGGGAGTTATTAACCTTGTACTCAATACCTTGTACGCAACCTTGCACCAAATTTCAGTACTTGAATATAGGCTAGGTTATATACAGGTCATAAACATAAATCCAATTTACCTTAACATGTTTATTCAAATTAGGGGAAGATGCTGATATCTGATTTAAATTGATGTTTGAAGGATGTGTTTCCACAGCAGCTATGATTAACAGCGTCTACTGCTGTGGTTAAAGTTTTCTATGCACAATTTGAATTTGACAGGAGTCACCAGACCAGTTACTCTCACCATAGCCAATCACATTGATGGATAAAAATAAAATTAAAACAATAATGACCACAAACAGAGGGAAAATAGTGTAGTAAAAGTACAGTTACATCACTTAAAATGTACTCAAGTAAAAGTACACAACTTTTAAACTACTGAAGTACATTTTCTGATCAAAACTACTTAATTACAGTAACGTAGATATTTGTAATTTATTATTTCACACCCATGGTGTTTCTACAGATCATTCTACCTCTAACACTCAAACACAGTATGTAATTTTGTTTTTTCTACGAACTGGGGTGCTCAGCTTAACTGTTTGTAGAGTCAGTCAGTACTTTATCCTAAAAGGATGAATTATCTTATCCAAAGTCTTAGTGGAGCCTGTGAGTGTAAATTAGTTTTTCTAATCAATTTAAGGTAATTTGATACATGAATCAATGGACAATCTCTTTCTTGGCACAAATCTAACAAAAAAATTAAAAGAAAATAGGTCTGTCAGTGATAGACATTACATTAGACATTTACATTTATTCATTTGGCAGACGCTTTAATCCAAAGTGACTTACAACGGGAGCAATTAGGGGTTATGTGCCTTGCTCAAGGACACCTTAGTCATGGTATCGAAGGTGGAGAGAGTGCTGTTCATTCACAATCCCTACCTTCAATTCCTGCTGGCATGGGAATCGAACCAACAACCTTCAGGTTACTAGCCCAACTCCCTCACCATTAGGCCACGACTTATAGAATGATACTTTTGTGTGCGTGCGTGTGTGCGTGCGTGTGTGCGTGCGTGCGTGCGTGCGTGTGTGTAGGGAGACACAGAAGAACACTGATTCTATTGAGCCCAGCTGTGTGTTGACGAAGAGTGACGCATCCATAAAACCACCACCTTTTGTCAGTGATGGAGAAGTGACCACTGGCCTCAGGTGAGACATGTATAATTAAGGGAGGTGTGTTATGAACAACTCATGTCTGTCCATCAATCACAAGAGCGATACTGCTGTTGGATAAAGATGTTGAGGAAGACCATTAGACTCGGACCTTATTCTATCAGTAGATGTAAAGAAACTGCACCTACAAAAACTTTGTATAGCCTTTCTAAAGATCTAAACATTACAAATGCATGGCTCAAGTTTATTTGACAAGCAGCCATATTCTAGCCAGCAGCCATATCACCCTGTAGCCCAAGACTGGTTGCCCACTGAAGCTACCTGGATGGGAGACCTTCTGGGAAAACTAGGTTGCTGCTGCTGAGGTGTTAGTGAGGCATGCAGGGGATCCACATCAGGTCTCAGCTCATGTATGCTAATTTTTGAGCTGGTGTAAACTTGCATGCAGCATAGCAAATCTGTTGGGGAATTATTATGAGAGCATTTTGTTCATTTAGATTTTCTGATGGACAACCGAAGCTCTTTGGTTGATTATTAACTTTTATGATTAGTATGGCATATTAAAATCAAATTAAATTTGAATAGATCTGCGTATGACCAAATGAAACCGAAACCACAGTCGTGCTCCTCTTCTGAGATAAATTCTTTCTGTATTATTCCTGACCACATCCAAAAACAATGTAAAGTAAATTAATCTAATGAAACTTGATGCATTTTATTGAGTTGATGTGGACGTTGACTCTGTTTGCATGGATCACTTCAGATCATTACCGTATAAATAGAGCACACTGCCCAAATGTTTGAGGTAATGAGCTCTGGGAAGTTCTGTACATTTGTTTCTTTTCATACAGATTACATAAACATAGAACATTTGTTTTTGTTTTGAATTAGATTAAAATTAGAAACTTTTAGAGACATTTATATAGATATATTGGTCATGTCTGTGCGACAAGTATTCGCTGAGTTTTGTTTAATTTTTATGACGCGCACCAGAACAAAGTTCACAAAGATTGAGACAGAAGAAAGCACACCCTGTTTGTTTTCTTTATTTTACAAAAGCACAATGTTTTGTTTTGATTGTAAATGGACACAAATAAAAGTAGACCCTTAAAAAGTTTTAAATGATGTATTGCTTTTATCTGTATGACCACAAATGATAGAGTGTTTTAAGTCGATTTTGCTGCTATGTGAATAAAATCCACCAGAATGTGGCAGCATATCCGTCGACCCCAGAGGGTTAATGACTTTAATGTACTTTAAGTGTGTTCCAGGCACTAGGAAAATACGAGTATCGAATTAGCAGTCTGTGTCTTCAGATATTCAGTATTAAATGACACAAATCAGGGGCACAAAACTTGATTGGGACATCCCTAATTTCTAATATTAATAAAAATAGTGTTGGAAAAAATTAAGTTTCTCTCTCTCTCTCTTTCTTACATTTGCAGAGCGGAGAAGGGTGTTCTGGTCCAGGAGTCCAAATGTGGTGTTTGTGGTGTTTGTGGGCATGTTCCGATAGATCCCGTCTCTTTAAGATGTAGGCACAGTTTTTGCATAAAGTGCATCAACATCCACTGGGAATTGTTCAGACCATCAAAAGACTGTCCTCAATGTAGAAAGAGATCTAGAAAACGTCCTTTTTTAGAAAAAGTCACAGGAGGATCCACTTCTGCTGGTTCTTCTCATTGTTACACAGAAGCAGCCCTGATAGAGGAGACTAGCAAACAGCAGCAGGAGTCTCAACAACCAAAAGATGAACTGCAGAGACTCAAAAAACAACACAAAACCAGCATGAAGAAAAATTATGAGAGATTATTTGAGGGAATCAATTTACAAGGGAATCAAACCCTCCTGAACAAGATCTACACACAGCTCTACATCATAGAGGGAGAGAGTGAGGGGGTGAATGAAGAACATGAGGTTTTACAGATGGGAAAAAACAGTACACATGACACTCCAATCAACTGCAGTGACATCTTTAAATCATCACCTGAACCAGGATATGAGGAGGAAGACAAAATAAAGGTGGTTCTAACAAAAGGCATCGCTGGAATTGGAAAAACCGTTTCTGTGCAGAAGTTCATTCTAGACTGGGCTGAGGGAACAGCCAATCAGGACATAGATTTCATGTTTGTGTTTCCATTCCGAGAGCTAAATTTGATTCAAGATCATCAGTACAGTCTTCACAGACTTCTGTTTGACTATTATCCTGAACTTCAAGATCTGGACTCAAAGATTTATAAGAAGTGTAAAGTTTTGTTCATCTTTGATGGTCTAGATGAAAGCAGAATCAAACTGATGTTTTCAGGTGCTCAGAAAGTTTCTGATGTGACTGAGACTTCATCAGTGGGTGTGTTGATATCAATGCTCATGAAAGGAGAGTTGCTTCCTTCTGCTCATATCTGGATCACCTCCAGGCCAGCAGCAGCCAATCAGATTCCATGCAAATACATCAACCGTCTGACAGAAATTCAAGGATTCAATGACCCTCAGAAGGAGGAATATTTCAGGAAGAGAATCAGCGATGAGCATCAAGCCAGCAGAATCATCTCACACATCAGAAGAGCAAGAAGCCTCCACATCATGTGCCACATACCTGTCTTCTGCTGGATCTCATCTACTGTTCTTCAAAAGCTCCTGAAAGAAGATCTGGGTGTAGAAATCCCTCAAACTCTGACAGAAATGTACATCCACTTCCTGCTGATTCAGATCAACATGAAGAATCAGAAGTATGAAGAGAGAGACCCAGAGAAACTCCTGCAGTCTAACAGAGAAGTGATTGTGAAACTTGCTGAACTGGCTTTCAAACAGCTGATGAAGGGCAATGTCATGTTCTATGAGGAGGACCTGATTGAGAACGGCATAGACGTCACTGATGCCTCAGTGTATTTTGGGATTTGTACCGAGATCTTCAAGGAGGAATCTGTGATTCATCAAAGGAAAGTCTACTCCTTCATACATTTGAGCTTTCAAGAGTTTTTGGCAGCATTTTTCGTATTTGTTTCATATTTACACAGTAACAATGAGGTTCTGAAATTGTTTCTGAGAGGAAAGTCCAAAACTCACCTTGAAAATCTTCAGCTGGATGTCCTTCTGAAAGGAGTAATAAATGAAGCCCTCAGGAGTAAAAATGGACACCTAGATCTTTTTCTGCGGTTCCTGCTGGGAATCTCATTGGAGTCCAATCAGAACCTCTTACAAGATCTATTGACGGAGAAAGAGAACAACTCAGAGAGTATTGAGAAAGTGATCCAACACATCAAGCGAGTTCAAAAAAAGAATGTCAGTCCAGAACGATGGATGAATCTCTCACACTGCTTGCTTGAAATCAAGGACAATTCTCTTTTTGAAGAAATGAAGACATTTTTAAGCTCTGAAACAAATAAAAACCTTTCTCTTGCACAATGTTCAACTTTGGCAAACATGATTTTGATGTCAGGGGAGGTGCTGGATGAGTTAGATCTTGGAAAGTATAACATAAAATCAAGAGATGGTCAGCAGAGGCTGGTACCTGCTGTTAAGAACTGCAGAAAAGCTCTGTAAGTGTAATAATCTAAATACGTGTTTAAAAAATATTGTAAACAAATGAGCAAAAGCATGAAGTCATAGGAGCTGTAATAATACCTTCACATATATTTACTGTTTTGTTTAGTTCGGTTTTAATTTGCTTTTGCACTGTGCTATTAAATATACAGAGCAAACTAAAATGAGGATTAGGCATTAGTTCAATTAGGACATATAAGTAGCTTTTATAATTGTGCATTGGCAAAACATTACTGCTTTACATCTTGAGAAAAATCAATGGCACTGACGTGTTTTAAGATATGTCAGTGCAAGTTGCTTTCAGTAAATACAGCTCAAACATGCATTTTAGTCTGACTTACGCCTTGTCTGTGAAACCAGGCATAAATGTTATATTAATATTAATATAGTAATATTAAACAGTAATATTAAACTTCATGTAAAATTAGATATTAAAGTTGTATTGTGAAAAACTGTGGTAGAATACTGACGCAGACACTTTGCTTTTTGTTATCTTGTTCAGATTGGCAAGCTGTAACCTTACTGATCAGTGTTGTGAAATTGTGGCATCAGCTCTACAATCATCAAACTCCTGTCTGAGAGAGCTGGACCTGAGTAACAATGATCTGCGGGATTCAGGAGTGAAGCTGCTCTCGCTTGGACTGAAAAGTCCAAACTGTAAGCTGGAGATACTGAGGTATATAAAGGGGTATTTAACTAGTCTTTCTAAAATATCAGGATATAACAGGTTAATTACCCCCTAAAAAAGTTATCAGAACTTTGACCCCAAATGTCATTCTGTGTCATTTTTTGTATGTAATATATTTTGGGGTTATGTGTGTTTGTAAATGATCTAGCTCTAGAAGTGAGTCTGTAGATAAGGGCTCCCCAACCCCAGTTCTGGAGGGCAAGTGTCCTACTGAGTTTTGAGCTAACCCTATTCAAACAAAACCAAACAAGCTAATCAAGATATTCAGAATTACTTGCAAATTACAGACAGGTGGTTAAAATTGGGAGTGGTACTAAAGTCTACTAAAGACACTGCAAGACACTGGTCCTCAAGGGCTGGATTGAAGATGCCTGCTATAGATTATCTGACTGTTGGTGTATGTTTGTCGATTCACTGTTGATGTGTTTGCGTCCATAGTTGATCTGACTAGATTGTCTGTAGATCGGGGGTAGCCAAACCTCTTGGGGGGCTACTTTCCTGTAGACTTCAGTTCAAACCTTGCTCAAACACACCTTCCTGATATTTTCAAGCAATTTTGAACACCTTGATTAATTGGTTCAAGTATGTTTGTGTTTGAACGAAAATATAATGAAGATTCTATGACTGTTGTTGCATGTTTGTAGATTATCTGACTTCTGATGTCTGCAGATTATCTTACTGTTTTTTTGTGTTTGTAGATTATCTGGCTGTATGTTGACAGAGGAAAGCTGCTGTTATTTGGCCTCAGCGCTGAGTTCAAACCCCTTACACTTGAGAGAGTTGGATCTGAGCTACAATCACCCAGGACAATCAGGAGTCAAGAAGCTCTCTGATGCACTGAACAACCCTAAATGCACATTGGATATATTTAAGTATGTGTGGCATTAATACTGATAATAGTAATGACTAATAATCATACTTTACTTGTGTATGTGTGCCTGTTATAATCTTGAAATGTATTGGGTTAATCACCGTTTCTCATACTAAACTTTGAAGATCATGTGAAAGTACAAGCATTCATAAATAAACATTGTGGTGGAAAGATAGGGCACAGACAACATAGTGTTTATTTAAAAAAAATGTATTTTAAATAGATGATAGAGAATATGCAAAGCAGAAAGGGGATCAGTTTTTAACCAACTTTTCCTTCACTGTTGGAGTCCTGACTTATTTTCGTTTCCCAATTTGTGATCAGCTCAGAATTTCCTTGCAAATAGCACTGAAGCCCCCCGTTGGTCGTCTACTTGGTGACAGATATTATGAGTTTATCTATTACTAGTAACAATTACTGTAACTAAGCACAAAAATCAAAGACCAGAGTCTTATGGTACTGCAAGATGCTACAAAAGCTATAACAAAGCATATTTTTTTCTTTAAATGGCTACATTTATTGAGCCTGTTATATAATCTTTGATAAGAGTTGGTGAAAAGAATCCATTTTCTAAATAATGTTAACTTGTCTGACTGCTTCATTTTCGCTTAAGGGGTCAAAGATAGACATTTAAATAGTAGATAAATGGCTATTTGCAAACAATAGTCCAGATGTACGTGGGGCATCGAGATTCTTGATGAGTTTGTGAGGAAGTGAGCACTGAGCTTTCGTCGAGTTCTTCTGTAGATAATTGATTATTCTTCTTCTATACAATATTGTGTTGATGTTGTATTGTAAAACACTTTTGGGGGTAAGAGAATGATCAACAGTGTATTTATAGATGTTATTGCAGAAATTTATTACAGCTGTAATTAATTTTTCAATGTAAAAACCTGGGTGTGCAAAGAGTCGGGGGACCACCATGTAGCACCACTTAAACCAGGAAAACTTATTTCTGTGTTGTATGCAATGTATGTATGCAAATAATTTGTTTACAAATACATTAATGTTGTATGATATGAACAGAATGTGACATGTCTGTGCATGTTTTTTTTTTCCAGAATAGATCATGGAGGAGAGATTAGGATTACATCAGGACCAAAAAAATGTAGGTCTACACACAAACAATGGCTGGGTGGAATGGCATTAAACAGCTATCAGTGGACAGGACTGCTTTAAATAATGTACATGTTCAAGCAATTTAAAAAATGGATGAACCAAAAAAGGCACATTTGGAGGCACAGATAAGGGCTCTTTTTCAAACTTATGGGTCATAGCACACAAAACAATTGCATACTAAATATTATTAGTATTATACACGCAATCATTTTGTCCAACTACTCTGTTTTAAGGTAACATACATCAAAGGTGCATAAACACCTATTGTATCTGTGTTCTTCTTTTCTTTTGAACTCTGTGGCAGCCTATAAAACCATACATAGGAAAGTTATGAAATGTGGCACATAGACAGAGAACAGTCTGAACATATAACAAAATTAAAATCTCTTTACTCAAACTCATTCTAGACCTTTTAACCATACCTGTCTCATTTAAAGCGTTAGTTCACCCAAAAATGAAAATTCTGTCATAATTTACTTACCCTCATGTTGTTCCAAACCTGTAAGACTTTCATTCATCTTTGAAACACAAATGAAGATCTTTTTGATGAAATCTAAAAGCTTTCTGTCCCTCCATAGTCTACACATCTACCACTTTGCTGCTTCTAAAAGTTCACGATCGCTTTATATGATGAACAGATTGAATGTAAGCTTTTATTCACATATAACACACGGAAATGAACCTCATTGGTTCTTGTGGAAGCTCAAATGTGCTGCGTAACACTAGAATGAACCTCATTGTTTCTTGCTCAAGCTCTAACATGATACGTAACACACAAGAATGAACGTCCCAGTTACAAAGGTAGGACCCTCGTGCTGTGAAAGGGGGAATGGAGACGTACGTCAGACAGACGAATTTGAATCTCACTAGAGAGGCCAATCTACTTTGAGTATAACTAAAACAAGTTTCAATTGCAGCTGCTGCTCTGCCTCGCAGCGTTAATGAGTTAATGAGCAGCAGATGCGTTGCATCTTTAGATTTCCGCTGAGGAGCCGAGCAGGTGAGCTGGCCACACAGCAGGGTACAGCAACTGTGGCCAAGATGTTCCTATTCAGCAATCCCATCAGGAATAGGAATGTCTACCATAGGTTCTCAAGGATACAACCAGGTACAGGCCTGGCGCCAGACTCTCCGCCATGTTCAGCTGCTGAAGGGTGATCTTAAGGTCAAAACCAGGCCCTCTTAGACTATAGCTAGGTCCCGTGAAGGGATCCTGGTTCTAGCAGGGGGCCTCAGCCGAGAGAGCAGGACATGCTTGCCCAAAGGCACTCCGTCAATCAGAGTGTGGCAAGCCGAAAGAGTGGCCACATAAACCCTGAGAGTGGCGGGGCAGTTACCTGTTGATAATTTCTCCTGCAGGAATCTGTAGCAATCTGGCAGTTTATTGGATCTGCATTGTGTGCAGGACACCATTTGTTGGCATAACTTGATCTAGTGGAGGGAGCCCTGGCACTTAGAATGGCCTCTATAACATCAGGTGAAAGCCCTGTGTCCCTCAGTTGGTTCCCCTCAGGGGCTAAACATGAAGCTTCAACATCTCCGGCCGTGGATGAAATATTGTCCCCTGCGCCTGAGACAGAAGGTCGCTCCTCTCCGGTATTGCCAATGGCGAGTCATCAAGGAGAGCTGTTATCTCTGCGAACCATATTATGTTCGACCAACACAGCGCTATCAGTAAGAGGCAAGCCCCTTGTTGGCTAGAACTCCCGGGAGCAGAGAAACCAGCCCTATATATTTTAGGGCTGTCAAGCGATTAAAAATTGTAAACTAATTAATTACATGATGTGGTGATTAATTAATGTAATTATTAATGTAATCCAATCTGGCTAAGAAATGACCCCCAAAAAATAATTTGTTTAAAGAATCAAATACGCATTACAAAAGGTAGATTCAGGAAGAACTTTTGATGACTGGATTTTAATTTTTTTGGGTGAACTATATCTTTATTTATTTATTTTTTTATTAATATGGAAATATGATGTTTTTAAATGAAATTATACTCTAAATATGAAACTAAAACCGCCATGTATAATTCATTCAATTTGTTCAAACAGCTAATTCATTCAGGAGTGAAGTATTGTGTCTAAAATAACTCAATATTAACTTCTTAAAATTTAGATTTCTCTCATCTACATATATGCATTTAAAGACATTTGAACGGCAAAAAATTTGACAATAATAGCTTTAAAATCTCTCCTTGTAATCTCCATCACTTTCTTTATTCCCCTCAGTCTCCTTATCTTTGTCTCTTCCCCTCCTAAAACTGAGCTTTGACCGATAGTCTTTTCATTTTCATCTGTATCAATGTAAAAGTAAGCATGGGGTCAATTGATATTTATGTTTTATGAATCATTTTCTGAGAGAAGTTAATTTACTGAGGGAAAGCTAGGTTTAAGCTAAGTTTATTAAATTCACAATATGTGCATTTATTAATAATCCAAGAAAATGTCATATCCGTTTATGCCATTGGAGAAAACAAACTATTCAAATTGACGTGTGTAGACCTTGTTAGGCACGTGATCTTTGTAATGATTACGATTGAATTTTGCTTGGTGCAATGCCAAAAAGTTGCTGTGTGCCCAGCCAACACACCCATGTGGGACCCAGGTGGGTCTGATGTGGGTTGCCTAAGTAGGGCCCAGACAGTTTTGTCCTCGGTTTCCATGTAGGCCCCACATGGGTTAGCCCAGATGAAATGAACACTGCGCAGTGTGCACACTACAGGATGTTAAATGTAACACTGAATCAGTGTTGGAGTTAATGAGATAATGAAGTGATTGAGTGATGACTGAACATTAATGATGAACACCTGCTGTTGACAAGCCGAATCAATGAAGAAAAGATGAACAACAAGAACAGAAACTACAGCTTCAGCCACAGTCTTAGATGATCAACTGAAGGTAAAAGATATTCAATCTCTGAAGATCTGATTAATCAACTCCACAAACAGCTTTACCAGCTTCACTTATTACTGACCAGACTGACTTTATTTTCACATGTCTACAGAAGCTCTTATTGAGAATTAACAGAGATTTAGATGTTGTTTTATTGGTCAAAAATTATGCCACCATCATAGTGGTCAGGGTTTGTTTTAGTTGGGATAGTTACCCTTTTATGACTTACGTATGACTGATTACAATAGTGTTTTACAGCAAACACTAGTACATTGCTGAATTAAAATTATAACAAAGAAGATTAGCTTGATGTATGCTTAATGTAATTAGCTTAATGTATGAGGCTATTGATGTACAAATCATTCAAAAGTCTTCTTTGTTACATTATTGGAAGGGATGGGCTCATGTTAATCAGTGCCTCAAGCTAACAAGCTGATATACAGTACAGTCACATTAATTTTTATGACACTTTCTGACATTTTCTTGTCAAAATGCCCATGTCATAATCCATTACAATGCTGAAAACAATAGTCCTAGCAACATGAGTAGTCATTTTTAATACAGTCACTAATTGAACGGAAGATGGTGCCAGTCACAGTTATACAGTGGTGTTGTTATTGATGACAGTCATTATCAGAAAATATCAAATCTCAAAAGTCATTTGAAAACTACGCAAAATGTTAAATGCATTAACATCTTTTTTCTATCGCTCTCTCATGGACACACATTAGGAAAAAATGCATACACTGTACTACGAAAATATATGATATATATGTGTGTGTGTGTACATACATATACTAAACCACTCAATTCATATGAATATGTCATGGGACATTTCGGCGTTCACGCACAATACACGGACATAAGTAATCGAATTCTACGATGAGTCCGAGCTACCATGACATGTAGGGAAATATGTGAGACCATTCAAATAAAACACAGATTCTTTCTTTATGATATCAGTAGTCAAGCATAAAAGACTTGAGTTGTTTTTGAATATTTACGATCCCTTTTTGTCGAGTCCCTAACTCGAGTGCCCATCTCTGCCTCTGATAGACTAACAGATCACTCTAAATTGTAATGTAGACACATGCATTTTCTGTAAAGCTGCTTTGAAGCGATATGTATTTTGAAAAGCACTATACAAATAAATGTGAATTGAATTGAATTGAATTGAATTGAATTGAATTGAACTGAATTGAATTGAACTGAACTGAACTGAACTGAACTGAACGGCAGGAATTGAAAGTGGGGACTGTGAATAAACAGCACTCTCTCCACCTTCAATACCATGACTAAAGTGCCCTTGAGCAAGACACCTAACCCCTAATTGCTCCCCTTGTAAGTTGCTTTGGATAAAAGCGTCTGCTAAATGATGAAAAATGACACCAGTTCTTCCAAATTTCAAATAAAAAATATTCTGAACTCTTCTGAAGTTAAAACATTAGTATTGTGCTTAAAAATTAATATTCCATCAGTATTTTATAGAATATTGATATAGTTTGTGTATATATATATATATATCATGTACATGAATAACTATAACATTTTATATACTGCTGTAACTACTACTCATTTTTAGAGTTGCGTTGTGAGTGAAAGCACACCCTTTTTCTATTGTATATTTCTTGAAAGATGTTTAATTGTGGTTTAAACACTCATCTTGAGAAGGTTGTTTTTAAAAATGTTCTCTCTTGTGTTCAGATGCTTGTGATCTCACACTGGATCCAAACACAGCTCACACTTACCTCACTCTGTCTGAGGAGGACAGAAAGGTTACTTACATGAGAGAGGAGCAGCCGTATCCTGATCATCCAGAGAGATTTGATGATCATCCTCAGGTTCTGTGTAGAGAGAGTCTGACTGGACGCTGTTACTGGGAGGCTGAATGGAGTGGATGTGCTGATATATCAGTGACGTATAAAGGAATCAGCAGGAAAGGAAGAAGTGATGACTGTGAGTTTGGATCCAATGAAAACTCCTGGAGACTGTACTGCTCTGATAACAAATTTACTGTACACCACAATAATAATAGTACTAAAACACGTGTACCTCCAGGCTCCTCTAATAGAGTAGGGGTGTATGTGGACATGTTGGCCGGCACTCTGTCCTTCTACAGCGTCTCTGACACAAACACACTCACAAACATATACACGTTCAACACCACATTCACAGAACCTCTCTATGCTGGATTTGGGCTTTATTTCCTCACCTCAGTGTCTCTGTGTCAGATTTCTGAAATAATCCCAATTAGCTAAGTGCATATAGTCCTGCTCCATTTAGATGCCTTCAGATTCCTTCCTACGGCAGTTCTATTCAAAATGACTTTGGGTACAGTATCATCCACTTCCTTTCAATATGATACATATCATGTTGAACATGTCACGATTCAATATATTTCAATAGATCTTATAGAATTATATTATCATTAACATCATATTCACTATATATTAAATCTGTTGTTAGCACTCAAAAATTATTTCTTTTATGGTTTAATTGTAGTAAAAGTGCAATTTAATTAAATGACAATTTACACCCTGTGAGGAAAATCAACTCAAAAAAGTTGCTTTTTAATAAATTACTTAGTTATTAATAAAGTAACTTTTTAATAAGTCATCAAAAAAAAAAAAACATTTATTGGTAAATTTCCCCACACAGCATCTTTGTGTGAACATTTAACTTCTGGTTAACTGTTAATGTGCAGGGAAAAAGCTAACAAAGCCTTTGGATTTGAAGTGTAGAGTAAACTTAATGAACTGCATTAAAAAAAAGTGAGAACACTAAAAGTCCTATATATTACATTAGATAAACATTATATACTATATATATATACTATATATAACATTAGTGTCAGAATATAAATACCTGGGCATCATAATTGATGACACACTACATTCACACATTAATTAAAGAAAAAGTTAGGATTTTATTTTAGAAATAAGTCTTGCTTTTCATTTAACGCAAGGAAGAAGCTTGTGTCTTTGACTTCTTACTGATTCTTGACTACGGGGATGTGTGCCCGTGATGATTGTAAATTCTCTACACATTGTGCATTATATAATGGAGTTGGCTTGTCTTTTCTTGCTTTCGAAGGAAAATCCACTGGTTCTTATTGATTTACAAAGCTTTTTTTTTCACAACCTTATCTCTGTTGTTTGATTCAACAAAAAGCATTTCGTAACTATTCAATGTGTTCAGTCTTATTATAAGCTCCATGTACCTCCAGCTAGAGCTAATCTTGGTAAAACTGCTTTTGAATATGCTGCTTCAAATGAAATTGAGGATAAATCATTTGGTGTCTTTCAGTAATTTTATAACTTGTTGTTATTAGTATTAAATGCACTAGAAATGATTTAGTGATTTGCAAATTCTTCTAAGGTTGTACTTTTAATGATATTTTATTGTGTCTTGTGTTGTTGTTTGTTATATGTGTATTTGTAAAACTGGGCTGCCTATCTTGGCCAGGACACAACTGTAAAAGAGATTTTCATCTCAGTGAGGTTCTCTCCTGGTAAAATGAAGGCTAAAAAAAATAATAAAACATCTCACATGTGTTTGGTGAGGAAGGGAGGTAAGGGAGTTTATTGTATTTCGTTTTTTAATTTTGTTAGGAAATGTTTCCGTTTAGACCTGGCTTTTGTTTGTTAATTTGTCATATGCCCATCCCTGAAGCCTTTCAGATAATATGCTATATAAAGATATTAAAAAAATAAATAATTTGAAAGATTTTGTTGTACATGTGTGTTCTGTATTTATGTTACTCCCTCTTTACCTCGAGCCTAGGCAAAGAGGAGAAACTCACTCTCCTCTCTACACTGGCCAAAAGAGGATATTACAACTCATGAGCCTTGTAAAGTTGTAAAGTAGGTGAATTTCTTTCCTGAACAGGTTGATTTTATTGCATGTCTTGTCATGTAATGAATTTCATAAAGACTTAACTGTACTGAGAGTCAAGTCAAGTCATCTTCATTTGTATAGCGCTTTTAACAATACAGATCGTTTCAAAGCAGCTTCACAGTGATAATAGAAAAATCAATGGACACAGATTGTTTTATCTTTATAGCAGCTCTAGGAAAAGTTATTATCAAGCAAAAGTTTTTGATTGAATCACTTCCGTTGTAAAATGTAAAAAATTATTAATTATTAACTTTGGGGCCACTTAAATTACATCATTTTCACTGAAAAAAGAAGACTTTTAATGCATTCTTGCCATTCATTTACATGTTTAGTCTATAGGTTTGTGCGTTTGAATATGTGTACAGACACTTCTTTTTTTTTTACAAAGTGACATTGCCAAATTACTTGTCTGGCCTGCATAACACAGAATTATTAGTCATTTCGGGTCAGATGTAAGTGCTTAGTTCTTCTGCTTTCTGTTGACAATAGGTAATTTTATTCCTGTTTTGCCACCTTAGCTTGTCAGTACTACTGTACCAATATATGCAGATTTATCAAAATATCATACTTGTATCGCAAGTAAAAATGCATTGAATGTGGTCAATAGTGAAACTCTGTGAGTGAGCGTTGCAATGTTTTGTTGCAAGATGCGTCCCTTTCGCAATGAGAGAGACCCAGATTGAGTTAAATTTTTTGGACCAAATTATGGTTTCTGAAATAACAAGGAGGGATGCTATTCAAGCAAACTATTTCTACTTGTCAGGTTCTTACTACTCTGTACAATAGTACTGACGAGCTCAGGAGGCGAAACAGGACCTCAAAAATACCTATTGTCAACAGAAATTAGAAGAACTATAAGCACTTAAATCTGAGCTAAAAGGATTACTTCTACACAGAACTGAATTTATAAGCAAATAACAAGGCAGTCATATTATTTTAAGGGTAAGGGACCGAGTAAATTATCAGCATTATGAATTAAACAGATGGAGTCTAGAGCAAATGCCATTATTAATGAGGGTTTTATTTTTTATACCCAGCCCAAAGATATAAACCAGATTTTTAAAAACTTTATGATCCGTTATATACTTCTAATTCTTCTCCATGTTACTAGCAACACATGTCCTTTCTTGAACAGTTTCATCTTCCTAAAATTGATGATGATATGCTTAATTTCCCCCTGTCACTTGAAGAATTGAAACTTACTCTGGACTCTATGCCAAAGAACACAGCTCTAGGTAGTGCACTGATTCTTGAGCAGGGCTGGGTAGGTTACTTTTAAAATGTATTTCAATACAGATTACAAAATACATGCTTTAAAAAGTAATTTGTAACGTATTTCGTTACATTTCTCAAGTTTAGTAACTTAATCTAAATACTTTAGAATACTTTGGAATACTAATAAGTGTGGAACAAACACAAAAAAGGTCATTGTAAGTTTTTATCTCACAATTCTGACTTTTTCTGACTTTATTGTGTGATATAAAGTTCCAATTGCGAGTTGTAAAGTCAGAATTATGAGATATAAACTCGCAATTGCAAGAAAAAAAGTCAGTATTGCAAGTTTATATCTCCCAATTCTGACTTTATAACTTGCAATTGTGAGTTTAAATCTCGCAATTCTGAGAAAAAGAAGTCAGAATTGTGAAATGCAAACTCACAATTGTGAGGGAAAAAAACAAATTGTGAGAAAAAGTTGCAGTGACGAGTAAATTATAAAATTATAAAATGACTCACAAACAACTATCACAAAACATGAAAACAGTCGTGGATCATCAGGTCATCACAGGACAGTTAAGTGGACAGTTGGGCAATGTTTTTTATAAATTCAGTCATTTTGTCTTGATTAGGACAGTACTAAATAAAAATAACAACATTTTTATGATCCCTCTTAAAAGTATTAAAATGTTGATGAAACTTAACTGAAACTTTTTTCAGACTGTCAGAGTCAGAGAATCACCAATTGCTGTTTAAATGACAATAAAATTCAAAGTAATCACTTTGGTAATCTAAAATACTTTTCAGATGTAACTGTAATCTGATTACCACCCATTTAAAATGTAACTGTAATGAAATACAGTTACTCAAATTTTGTATTTTAAATACGTAACTAAGTTACTTGTATTTCGTTACTCCCCAACCCTGTTCTTGAGACATGGAATGGAAAACATCCAGTAATTCTAACTGCTATTAAGTTTGAAAATAAAAATATTTGGTAACACTTTATAATAAGGTTCATTGGTTAAACATTAATGTATTAACTAACATGAATCTGTAAAAGAATGAAGTATATCCAAGGCTTAAAGCTGAGGGGACGTAGTAAGGAACATTGCATAGTATAGGTGTAACGAGCGTCAGCTGAAGTGCCCATCAGATCCTCTAGAGGGCACTTCAGCATGGACTATGCACTACACACTTTCACACACACATACACACACACACACACACACACACACACACTCACTCACAGACACTGGCTACATTTCCTAGAATCCCCTTACCTATCACTGATCGCTTCACCAGCTGCAGCTTATTATCCAAACCATATTTAAGCTCAGCACACACACACATATTTGCGAGGTCTTGTTATTTCACCAGTGTGTAGCATTTCTGAGCATTTATCTTTGTCTTGTTTTTTCAGGTGTAAATAGGCCCTAACAGCTTACCTCCCTTGATGCCCATAATTAAATAGACTACATATTTGGGTAACACAATATCTCCACAAGTACTTCTTATTTCTAAATGTAATTTTCACAATCTCCTGAATAAGACCAAGGAGGATTAAGATAGGTGGTACCCTCTATATGTAATGGTGGCTGTGTAAATCACATTGTAAGGGAATAGGGATCTAATATCAATATAACTCAAAGGTGATTGAATTACAGTGAATAAGAACCGATTCACTATATATAAAATTATTCCGAATTAATATTTAACACCTTTTCAATTATTCGTCCACCGGCAAATTGAGGTTAAGGTACTTTATCAATTCTGGACAGAATATTATCCCGTGGCCAACGGGAATAATATACAGTTATGATTACCAATAAGAGCAAGGTAACGTAATCGACAGTTTAAGGCAGTAACTTGTAAGCACACAACACAAGACGCTTGTATAGGTGAAAAGTTAAAACAAGACTTTATTAAGCTACTCTAATACACACAAACTAATCTAACGAAAACACATACACACACTCATTCATACAGTGACAGGGAAATTGAGTTATTATTACGGAGGGTGGTTGGAGTCCCAAATATCTAGCGTTCAATACTATTTCTTTAACCGCAACCTGAGAGAATTAATACTAGCAATTCAACCTAAGTTCATTTGCTTAATAAAAATTGCACCAGCTTCAGCAAAATTGAGGAGACTGTGATACTTGCATTCTGTGATCGCACGTTCTCTTCGTGACGGATTTGCACGTGGATCTCTGCGCGCTGATTGGCTGGAGGTCGGTCTTTGTTGCGTTCGAGGCTCCGATGAAAGATGGTTGGCTGCCGGAGGGAGCCACGTGGGTTTGTTGCCGGGTTACGCGTTGCTGCGCGACCAAGTTTCTCTGCGTCTCTGAGAGAATTTTCTTCGGCAGCGGCGACGACGGCTCGTACAGGAAGTTGATGAGTCTTGGAGAGTTCTTGAAACGGGGTATCGTGCTGGCAGGACGATGTTGAGGTTGCACGAATCTCCGAAGGTCAAGGCAAAAGGCAAGCGGCAAGCACTTGGAAATGCGTGTCGTTGAGTTTTAAGCATGTTTCACTGACCACTACCTCCAGGTGTTTCCAACCAACCAGGTATCACTTTGGGCGGTTCCTGCACGTGATTAGCATAATGTCCATTGTGCCCCAGCTTCTTAGGGCTTGGTTGAGCTCAAGGGAAATCAACTTGCACAGTCCAAATGTGGTACATTTTACAAACAATATATTTGCATCAAATTACAGGAAATCATTCATCCATCACACAGATACCAAATAGTGTATACTTCCTATAATTGAGGTAGACTTTCCTAAAAGTCTACCTGTACTAAATGTTTAAAAACATGAAAGGAAATTCACAAGCTATCTAGAAACACACACAGTACATACATGATGTCTTAGCTACTTGCTAGTAACTAAATCATATCATTGGCAGTTTTAGACTGTTTTGTAAGAGAGAGTGAATTCATTTTCTGGAAATTCCTGAATTATCAAAGGGAACTCTGCAGTGTCTTTGAAATGCGTACGCGGTATTCCCTTTGCCGGCATGTCTGGGCCCTGCTGTGAATGTGGGGCTTTGTAACGCCTCCCCAGAGTCAATTTCTTCCTTATAAGGTAAAGGCTTTACACCTCGGTTCCGCAGGGTCTGGTTCGTGGTTGTGGAACAAAAGGGAGGACCCTTTTGTTGATTCACCAGATTTCTTGTAATACACATCTTGAATCAAGCAGACATGGGGCCGTCTCCTACAGTTGATTGTCACAGCTTAGTCCCAGCCAACACACCCATGTGGGACCCAGGTGGGTCTGATGTGGGTTGCCTAAGTGGGGCCCAGACAGTTTTGTCCTCGGTTTCCATGTAGGCCCCACATGGGTTAGCCCAGATGAAATGAACACTGCGCAGTGTGCACACTACAGGATGTTAAATGTAACACTGAATCAGTGTTGGAGTTAATGAGATAATGAAGTGATTGAGTGATGACTGAACATTAATGATGAACACCTGCTGTTGACAAGCCGAATCAATGAAGAAAAGATGAACGACAAGAACAGAAACTACAGCTTCAGCCATAGTCTTAGATGAAATCAACTGAAGATAAAAGATATTCAATCTCTGAAGATCTGATTAATCAACTCCACAAACAGCTTTACCAGCTTCACTTATTACTGACCAGACTGACTTTATTTTCATATGTCTACAGAAGCTCTTATTGAGAATTAACAGAGATTTAGATGTTTATTTATGTTGCATATTCTGCTACATCTTGTTGCATGCCAGGCCAGTATACCACTTGTCTTAATGTTTCGTGGGTGGCTTTGGCGCCGTGGTGTCCGGCACATGGTGCATCGTGGGCATATGCGAGCATGACCCCCCTTTAGCTCTGAGGGACCACAAGCTTGGGCGAAGTGAGGTCATCAGGGGCATATACCAAGATGCCGTCCTTGAGATGCAGCATGTGGCAACGAGATGCCGGAGGTCGGAGGAGGCCGCAAGGTCAGAGGTAGTTATAGGGTTTGAATTTGGGTCCGCGAGGTGCTTAACCATAGTTTGGATGGCTGCATCCGAAGTTTGGAGAGTCATGATATCGTCATTAGAAATTAGGGGTGAGCTGTTAATTCGGGAGGAGGCGGGGTTTAGCACGGCTGTGGCGTGCTGGTGGCGGGTGATGACAGAAACAGAAGGGCTGGGTGGTAGGGGTTCAAAAGTCCAAGGGTCGCCATGTAGGGCACCAGCTTTGGCAAGGGCATCGGTTTGGTCATTGTAGTCTTTGTCTTGCCCTGGTTTCCGTGAGTGACTGCGGACTTTCTTCCAATAGACGAGTTCGTCGTGTTTTGTGACAATGTCGTCGCAGGCTTGGAAGAGATCTTGATGCTTGACTGGTTTGTTGTTGGAGGTTTTGAACCCATTCTGTTTCCATCCATGCAAGTGGCATGTAAAGCTGAGTCGAGCATAGTTCGAGTCAGTGCAAATGAGGAGTTCTCTGATGTTGTGGGTTGCAGCAATTTGGAGGGCAATGAGGATGGCTGCTATTTCTGCATATTGAGACGAGCGAGAGCCCAGTTGGAACCGTTGAGGTGGGCGGGGGTTGTCGTTGAGCCAGACCACCCCTGCTCCTGCTTGTAGGTTGCCCTGGTTGTTATATGAGCAGCCGTCCACGTATACTGTGGGCATCCCCTGACACACGTTTTCCTCAAAGTATCTGTGGTTTGTCTGTTCTGGTTGTGGGGGTCTTTAGGTTGAGGTGCTGTTTGAGGGACATCATCGGAGCAGTTTTGGCAGGCTGCCAGTCCATTGCCCAACGATGATTTGTGATTTTGAGCATAACGTGCCTCGACATCGCGTCCTTGGAGTGTCATTAGCCATGTGGCTATGCGTGCGTTGATAACCACACCATCTCTGATTTGCTGGCTGTTCAGGAAAGTTACGGGATGGTGGCACGTCTCTAGGATGACCTTTTGTGCACCAATGTAGTTTGAGAAACGTTGAATTGCCCAAACCGTGCAGAGCAAGGCTTTTTCGCAGTCTGAGTATTTACACTCTGGTGGAAGCAGCGTCCTGCTAGCATAGGCGACCACTCGCTTGTCTCTGTCGTACAGTTGGTACAGGCCTGCACTGAGGCATTGACTGGAGAATCCGGCCTCCAAGTAGAATTCTTTCCCTGGGTCGGGATAGGCTAAGCACGGAGCTGAGCAGAGGCGTTGTTTTAGTACCTTCATGGCCTGGTCTTGAGCCTCTGAGCATATGAACAGTTGATCCTTCTTGAGGAGTGAGGTGAGTGGACGTGCAATATCGGAGTAGTTTTCAATGAACTGTCGCGAGTAATTGCACACCCCCAGAAAGCTGCGCAGTTCTGACACATTAGTGGGTGTTTTAATATTCTGAATTGCTTGAATGCGGCTTGATTGTGGCTCGATACCTTGCTTTGTTGAGGAAAATGTTGAATTCTGCTGGTGAATTGGCATACCCAAAGGGACACCTCGTGAAGGTGTACTGTCGGTTTCCAAAGGTGAATGCCAGTTTGTGTTGGTCATCTGGGTGTACAGGAATTGTCCAGAATCCTGAAGCCACGTCCAGAGTCGAAAATATTGTTGCACCTTTGATTTTCGGAATTTCTTGGCCCAGTTGTGTCATGGGCCATTGGGTTTCAGGACTGGCCATATGGGGGCTGAATAGGTGCTGTTGCAAGGACGGATAACTCCTTTTTCCAACATTGAGTCGATGATTTCCTGTACCGGCTCATATGATGCAATTGGGATTTTGTACTGCCGTACAAAGGTGGGTGGTGCATTTGGATGTGTTGGTATGCGTACCGTGTGGATATTGGTGAGACCACAGTCTAAAGAGTCTTTTGCAAAGGAGTCTTTGTACTTGTACAGGACTTTGCGCAGTTCCTGTCGGTCAGCCTCATTGTGTAGGGCGTCTGCCTCGTTCACGATCTGTTGGAGTTGGGCATTGAAACCTGGGTACGGTTCTTCCACTGCAGGGTCGTCGGGTTGACACTTTGTCATGTTGACCATGTGTTGGTCTGATTCTACCACAGGTTGTGTTGAGATGGTGTACACCGAGAGATGTGCATCGTCCGTGAGCTCTGCTCTGCAGACATTTTCTTGGGGCACTGGCAGAATTGAGGTAATGGCAATTGTTTTGAAGGGTGCTGTGAAAACTCTGTGGTCGACGCTCTCTTCTGGCAGTAACTGGGCTGGTATGGGGCCTATGACAGGTACCGTGAGCTCGAAGTCATGGAATGTTTGGCTGATGAGCCAACCCAGGTGACTTGCTTTGGGGATCTTGATGTCATTGGCCGTACAGTTGTTGAACAGTACATACACATGAAATGACACTTCCATAAGAGGTGTGGCTTCGAGAGTTAGACCTAGTTTTAAACAGTACTGTGACGATTGGAAGAAGCCTAGGTTGTGGTTGAGATTCTGGCCAGGTCGCATGTTGAGACGGATGCTGACACTCTTGGTGTAGGCAGGTACTGTAGCCTCCTGTTCATTGGTCATGGCACAAACTTCTGGTATTGTTTGACCAGATCTGAGATTTTTGAGGTTAACTGACGTACTTAATTGGCGAGACAGGGGAGCCCAGATTACCTCATTAACTGTGTCCATGTAAGCGTTGAGTCTGATCATGATGTCCGCTCCAATGTAAATATCGTGTGGCAGGTCAGGGACAACGAGGAAATAGGGACTCAGGTGTCTGTCATTCCAACGCATGTCTAAAGCACAGATGGTCTTGGAGGTTATCATGGTCGATGAACATGGACTCAGAGGGAAGCGATTATGCTTTTTGACATGTGGCAGTTAAGGCTTGTCCTGTTGCAAGGCTCTGAAAAGCTTCAAGCTGATGGCTGAGTTTTCTGCCCATAGGGCTAGCAGGACATCAGATACTGTCGTGCCTTGAATGCCTATAGTGGTCATCAACCGAGAGCCTTGTGAGTCTGAGTCTGTGGTTTGGAATGCGCACAGATACGGAGTTTGGCTCTGGCCTTGTGGTACCACGTTTGGGACTGGTCTTGGACTTGTGTTTTCTCTTTGCGAGGTGGATCTAGTGTCAGTGACTTGACACTGTGCCTCTGTGGAATCTCCTGATTGAAAGGGCAGAGGCTCTCGAACTTGGGCCCATATCTTTAAGTGTTTAAAGTCTATTAAAGGCTCAAAACGATTTAGCAAGTCTTTGCCAATGAGGAGGGGGTATTTGTCCAATGGTGAGATGTACACGGGGTGTATCAGGCTCATTGGTCCGACAGTCAGGTGGATTGGGGCCACCTGCTCCAATCGCAATCCTGTGTGGGCATAAGCTTGGATGTTGAGTGCACATTTTTGAAGTCTGAGGGTTCCACTGGTCCTTTTGGTCCTTTCTTGAATTTCCTCCAAAAGTTGAATGGACTTGAAAAAGCTGTGAAGCTGTGGCTTTTGGGGGCACTTGACCCCGCCCATTGTCCACGTGTGTCGCATATGCTCCCCCAGTTTTGTAAATTTCTGAATTTTCGTTTAGGGACAATAGGCTTTCGGGGTTCGTTTGGAGCAAAAACTTGGTTTTAATCTCATAAATTGTCATGTATTGATGGAGTGCTAAACTTCATGCTAGTCCTAGATTCACCTGCCACCTAGCTGTTATTACCAATTCAAAGAACGTGAAGCGAGAAGTTTGATGAAAGAAATGAGGGATTAAATCTGTGTGAATGGAAAGTCATTGGCATGTGCCGCATGTGCTCACCTAGTTTTGTAAAGTTCTGAATTTTCCTTTAGGGATGATAGGCTTTTGGGAGCACATGACCACACCCATTTTCTAAATGACCCTGTGGTGGCTATCCAAATGTTAAAGTTTAGCTTTTTTCCCCCCTCCTTCTGATCACAAGTGATATTTTGCATGTCTCCTTTGTCTGACACAACAATTTCAGGTCTTGGAATCTCGACTAACGAGATGATGATCTGAATAAGGCGTGTTATTTTTTTTCAAATAATCTCCGATATTTAATAACCGATCTGATCGACAGCAGGGGTCCTAGAGGCAAAGTACAAACCCACCGTGGCCCAGTTGGGCATCGCCTTTGCCGGCTCTGCCCCCACTGCTTCATAGCACCATCGTTTCTCTGCCTTTTGGCTAAGATCGCGCGGTCTGGTCTGACGGTTGAGACAGCGATCACCTCTTGTTGGTTTCTTGGCTTGAGATCTTCATTATCCTGAGCCCTACAACCCTTGGGAGGTAAATTGAATTTGCTGTATAGTTTTAAGGTAAGAGGTTTTATTTATTTATTTATTTATTGGTTTTATTGTGGATTTTAGGCTGTAGGTGCCTCCATCATGTCGGCTGCTCGTGCCGGTGTGCGGAGGCACCACAGCGTACGCTTTTTATTTAAGGAAGTTGAGGGGAAGCTTCTGGGAATGTCCCGAATGGATTTTTCCAGGAAGCTTATCCAAAAGATCCTTCATTTTACACCAGATGATCTGAACTGTTTGATAACTCTCCCTTTAAACAAGGGGTTTGATGTTAGTTTTAAAGCGGCTTCCCTTCTGAAGGATTTTTGGCAAAGGTTAGAAACTGTTAAGACCCAGTTCTCCATGTTCACTGTGGAGAAACTTTCTGACAACACACTTAAAACTGTGATTGTGAGAATGTTTAATGAAACGGTGACTGGAGATGATATTTGTATTTGGCTGGGTAGATTTTGCACTGTCCGAGGCCAGCCGGTCAAGGTGCTAGATGAAGATGGCATTTGGACATGCTCCTGGCGCATTCCCATCAAACAATGGGAGGACGCCGGGGGCTACCAGGGTCTGAAACATCTGCCCTCTATGATTGTGCTTGGAGAGAACAGGGGCTACATTCATTACCAGGGCATGCCCAAATTATGTAGAAAATGTGGCAGAATGGGACACTTAGCCGAAGCATGCCAAGAATTAGTGTGTGGGAAGTGTAAAGAAATTGGACATATTTTTGAGCATTGTACCAATGGCAGGCGGTGCAATCTTTGTGGAGAATCAAACCATCTCTACAGAGATTGCCCAAAAAGTTTTGCCAACAAGCTAAAAATGGCTGCCCCACAGGTCCACCCAACGAAAGAACAAAGAAAGGAGGAGGTGGGCCCTGAGGTTTTGGCGGGAAATTCATATTCCCTGCCAGCCTCAGGGATTGGACAGGAAAGAGGAAGTGGGTTGGCTGTAGGGGTGGAGTCACAGACTGACAAAGCCCCTCCCCAACCAGAGCATGAAATGGAAGATGGGGAGGAAAAAGAGATGGTATTGGGAGAGGAAATATCAGAGGTGAGTGTGTCGTCTAGTGGGAGTGAAACAGATTGCTCACTCCCAAATGCTCAAGTACATAAAAGGCCTGCGGTATCTCCTTTGCTAGATGCAGAGGAGAAGAAGTCAAGGGGAGCACCTAATGAGAGTGTTTTATTAGAAGAGGTGAACCGCATGTGGCCTCCAGACTCCCCTAATGAGATTTCCTTTTTGCACTTTAAGTTAACCTCATCGTCGCCAAAGGAACCACAAGAGGATGTCTCTGTGGAACCAGAGGTGGCGAAATGTTCCCCCTCCCCCCCCAGTATCCACGGGAGAATGGAGGGGCAAGACATTACTTGATTTTAATTTGTCTTTGTAGTCGTTAAAAGTCTTCTTATGTCATCTAAGGGCTCATTTCTTTTAATCATGTTGCTCATGGCCCTCACTATCTCCACTATCAATGTAAGAAGTGTGAGGTCCATTTTAAGAGCACAAAGCATTTTATCCTTTTTAAAAAATGTTAAGTCAGATCTCTTTTTATTGCAAGAGTGTGCTCTGCCTTTTTTAATAAATTACAGAAAATGGGAGGAGCTATGGACCCCAGGACCCTCCATCTGGAGCGGATCCAACCTCAACAAAAATGACGGTGTTGCCATTTTAATTAATAACCCCAACATCTTGGTGAAGGGCAGCACTGTGGTGAGGGATGGGCGGGCACTTTTAGCCAGTCTGACTTTTTTAGATAAGGATTTTAACGTTTTAAATGTGTATGGTTTTACAGGGAAAAATGACAGATATGAGCTTTTAGAAGACCTGCAGCCCCACATGTTAGGTAGGGCTCCCCTAGGGGATTTTAACTGTGTTTTATCAAAAAAAGACAGGAAGAGGGCAGGAGATGATTTTAAGGTTGATAAGACATCGGTTTTATTACAGGGGTTAGTTAGAGATTTTAATTTAGTCGACTGCTTTAAAAATGTGCATCAAAGAGAGGAGGGCTACACTTGGTTCAGTAGTGATGGTGCCAAAGCCTCTCGAATCGACTATATTTTTACAAGGGATTGCCCCCCGACCGATGCTACAGTTACCCCCCTCTTCTTTTCTGATCACATGATGCTCTCCTGCACCCTTTCACTTCCCACGGCTGTGACTGTAGGGGGAGGGCTGTGGAAGTTGAACTGCTCCCTTTTAGAGGATGAGGAAGTGATTAGAGAGTATAGGGAGCAGTTCAGCCAATGGCAGACCCTCCAGGACTTTTGCGATACACGCGCACAGTGGTGGGAGATGGTAAAGGACCGGACAAGACAGTTTTTTAGGAAAATAGGAAGGGATAAGAATAGGGAAAAAAGACACATGATGGGGCTGCAAAAAAGACTACAAAGATATTTTAACCTTTTTAACAATGGTCTTGATTTTAACAATGAAATTCAAGAAGTAAAAAAAGAAATGTCAGTTTTATCCAGTATTCAAAGTAAAGGGGTTCTTTTAAGAAGTAAAGAGAGAGAGATAGAAGAAGGTGAAAAATGTACAAGATACTTCTTTAAAAAGATAATAACAAGGGGAGGGGCTATAACAAGTGTTAAAATAGAAGAAAGGGAAGTCAAAACAACAGATGAAATTTTAAAAGGGGTGGAAAGTTTTTACCAACAGCTATATAGTCCAAAAGAAGTACATGAAGACACCATGAAGGAAGTTTTACATTTTTTGGTCAAGAAAGTTAACAGTAAAAATGAGCTTTTAACCCATGATTTTACCATTCTAGAAATGCAAAAAGCACTCAAAGGTTTTAAGAGGGGGAAGTCCCCAGGAGCAGATGGACTCCCCCTAGAGTTTTATCTTACCTTTTGGGATATATTAGCTCATGAACTTTGGACTATTTTTAAAGACTTTGAGACCCTTGACAGACTTCCAGACAGTTTTAGAACAGGGATAGTATCTTTACTTTATAAAAAACGTGACCGAACTGACTTAAAAAATTGGAGACCTATTACGCTTTTAAATTTTGATTGTAAACTTTTTAGTAAAGTTTTAGCTACACGTATGTCAACTGTTTTAGAGGACGTAATCCACCCGGATCAAGCCTGCGCTGTGCCCGGAAGAAAGATAACAGACAGCTTAGTCCTGATTAGAGACACCATCTGTTATGCGAGAGACAGAAACATTCGGTTAGCAGTAGTAAATTTAGATTTTGAAAAGGCATTTGACCGGGTCTCGCACCAGTACCTGTTGCAGGTACTGCAAAAAATGGGTTTTCCCGAGAGGTTTATAGCTTGGGTGGGACTGCTGTATGAGGGTCTGGTCAGCAAAATTCTTGTAAATGGGCATCTTTCCAAAGCAGTAAATATTTGCAGCGGTGTCCGTCAGGGGTGTCCTTTATCTCCTCTTCTGTATGTGGCTTGCATTGAGCCACTGGCACAGATCTTGAGAAAGGAGACATGGATAAATGGACTAGACATCCCTGGGACAGGGGGACTGACAGCGACGTGTGTGTTATACATGGACGATGTAACTCTTTTAGCCAAGGATATTTTATCTATAAGACGAGCAATGGACTTGACGGACTGGTACGGTCGGGCCTCGGGCGCAAAACTCAACAGAAGCAAGTCCGAGGCCCTGCTCTTCGGACCGTGGGACGAGACCGACACAGGTGGACTCGACATAGATTTTAAGGAGACAGATTTTAAGATTTTAGGAGTTAAATTTGACAAGGAAGGTGGTGGACATGAAAACTGGACTGACTTGCTAGGGAAAGTGAGGAAAAGACTGGGGTTTTGGGGACTACGACAGATGACTTTGGAAGGAAAAGTTTTAATTTTTAAAGCCGTTGTTTTACCTCTAATGTCACTTGTCTGTTCTGTTTTTATCCCTCCTAGGAAATTCCTAAAGAAACTAGAGAGAGCTGTGTTTTACTTTCTGTGGGGGTCCAAGTGGGAAAGAGTGAAGAGGGAGGTTGTCAAAAGGAGACCAGAAAACGGTGGAAAAGGCCTCCCAGACCCCCACCTGTTTTTAGGCAGCCTTTTCACCTCCCTCCTCATACGATATGCTGTGACCCCATCCAAAGATAATAAAACGGCAGCTATGACGCGATTTTGGATGGGGTCTTACCTAAGAACTTTGAAGATTTTACCTGTTGATTTGAGAAGTCCAGTATCTTTTAACCTGCCAAAAGAGCATAGTTTTATTAAGAAATTTTTAAAGAAATACCTTTTAGAGACGAATGATGTTGCCATTTTAACTAACCATAAGTCTCTTGTCTCTCTTGTGCAGGACCGGGAACCGGTGAGTCCAGTCCCGGGCCTCACGCTAGGTGAGGCCAAACAGGTTTGGAGGAACGTTGCCCACCCAGCTCTCCAGAACGGGCACAAAGACTTGGCGTGGATGGTAGCCCATGAGATCCTCCCGGTCAGGGCGGTAATGCACTCCAGAGGAATGGCCAAAAATCCTGTCTGCCCACGGTCCGGGTGTAAATCCCCGGAGACCGTCCGTCATCTGCTCTGGGAGTGCGGCGCTGCACGGGACCTGTGGGCCAGGACCGGCCCCCTGGTTTTCCCGTGCCTGCCAGCGGGTGGGGCCCAGGTGGACTACAAGCTCGCCATCCTGGGGGTGGGTCAGGGCTTGAAGGACCTGTCACAACAAGATTTTACCTCGCTCTGGCTCGCCCTAAACGTGATCAAGGATGCCATCTGGGTCACCAGAAACCTGCTGGTGGGGAAACGCGTGACGGTCCCCCTCCACGCATGCGAGCAGAAAATAAGATCAATGCTGCAGGGTGGGCCGCGCGTCGTTATTCGGATGGGGGGGCCGGGGTCGCACAAAAGGGTCCCGGCCGCCACCGACCTTGGCCGCCCGTAGATGCACCCTTACCACACCGGCTACGGGAACAGCGGGCCAGCGGGCCGGAGGAGAGGGGGTCTCCGCTGGGTCCATTAAGCTGGGAATTTGTGCTTGTTCTGGAGAGCAGGAGTGAATGGACATTCTTGATAGGGACTTACCCTCGGTCCTGTACAAGAGATGATGTTTTGTCTGGCATGTTTTAAACCTTTTTATTTTTACCTACTTTTATGTTGAATACCATTCATTTACTTGTCTTTTAAAACCACACTACCCAAATATGGACTTCTCACACTGGAACACTACATGAACTGGTTTTAAACAAAATTCTCTTTTCTATATCATTTTTGTTTTATGTGTAACTGAGAATGTTTTAGAAGTGTGGCAAGAATGAAATGAATGGGGAAAAATGTGTCAATAAAAATTTTTTTCGAAAGAAAAAATCTGTTCTTATCAGTTTAATATCTGATACGTCCCTATCCGGGGACTACATATTAAATGGATTTTTGGCTCACGGAGCTGGAACCGGAGCTTGCTCCGTCCACTCCACGCATCGACCTGGTATTGCAGTGTTTCCAGGAACGGTGTGCTTTCCCTTTTAAGGGACTGCAAATTGTTGTGACCAACAGTAGAAGAAACTGAAGGCCTGGATTCTGGAACCCCCTGCTGCTTCAATATGAGGGTATATACGTTTTGAATGACTTGTAATCGGGTTGTTATCAATCTTTGTCTTTCTAAATATTGAGTTATTTAGAATGACTGACTTCGACTTATGTTAAAGGACTTATTTTCCATTTCCAAACTCTAGAAAAGAATGAAGTATGTTGTCTGTACCTCTGACTGAGAGAAAGGTACAACTTATCGGTATATTTTGGGAAAGTTTCCTGTTCAGAGCAGAGCTCAGATCGACTTCAGCCTTGAAGAAGCTGTGAATCATGTGTGTCTTTGTATGTGCGCTAAGTGTTCTGTACAGGTCCTTTATGTGTACTGGTGGACAACTGGCACTCTACTGGGACATTCTGTGCCTAAGTTTAGGGTCCGATCGTCAGAATCGTGATGGAAGAAGATATGCCTCTGACTATCAGTCCATGTGTGGAAAATGACCAGTTTTGTCTAGTTTTCTTAACCAATCAGAACCTTTGCATCCTTAGTAATGACGTAGTTAGTTAGACTATAATTGTTGTGGAAATGTGAATGTACGCAGAACGGCCAACGAACTCCTTGCGAGACTCGAAGCTGCAAAATATTCTTCAGTAAAATTTTCTTCAAATTATTTTTTTAAACTCTGACTCTGGGTCTTCATTTATCATATCGGGTCTTTTGGCTGTTTAACTGTAAAATCCCCTACAAAACGTCGCTTGAGCTTTATGAGAAGTCTCTACGTACCTGTGCTGGGATGACTGGCAGGCCGAGTCGGTGGTCCTGTCTCGCATCCTTACGAAATGGTCACCGTTGTTCTAAAGCAGTGGTTCCCAAAGCGTCACTGCACGTTTTGGATGTGATGCACCCATCTGAGGTCTTGGAGTCTTTACTGATGAGTTGAATCAGGTGTGTTTGATTGGGGAGACATTTAATCAAACACGCCTGACTGATGGGAGCCACTGGTCTAAAGGACCACAGCTCACGTAGCTCGTTCAAGTTTGCAGGCTTGAAGGCACGGTGACGTAAATCGCAGTCAAGTAATGGAAGGGACCCGTCCTTCCTTTGTTTCGGGGGAGGCGGGGGGCTCACCGTTGATGAGTTTCAAAGAACGTGAAGCGAGAAGTTTGATGAAAGAAATGAGGGATTAAATCTGTGTGAATGGAAAGTCGAAAGCCGCATGTGCTCACCTAGTTTTGTAAAGTTCTGAATTTTCCTTTAGGGATGATAGGCTTTTGGGAGCACATGACCACACCCATTTTCTAAATGACCCTGTAGTGGCTATCCAAATGTTAAAGTTTAGCTTTTTTCCCCCCTCCTTCTGATCACAAGTGATATTTTGCATGTCTCCTTTGTCTGACACAACAATTTCAGGTCTTGGAATCTCGACTAACGAGATGATGATCTGAATAAGGCGTGTTATTTTTTTTCAAATAATCTCCGATATTTAATAACCGATCTGATCGACAGCAGGGGTCCTAGAGGCAAAGTACAAACCCACCGTGGCCCAGTTGGGCATCGCCTTTGCCGGCTCTGCCCCCACTGCTTCATAGCACCATCGCTTCTCGGCCTTTTGGCTAAGATCAAGTGTAGTATCTGTTCTTATCAGTTTAATATCTGATACGTCCCTATCCGGGGACTACATATTAAATGGATTTTTGGCTCACGGAGCTGGAACCAGAGCTTGCTCCGTCCACTCCACGCATCGACCTGGTATTGCAGTGTTTCCAGGAACGGTGTGCTTTCCCTTTTAAGGGGCTGCAAATTGTTGTGACCAACAGTAGAAGAAACTGAAGGCCTGGATTCTGGAACCCCCTGCTGCTTCAATATGAGGGTATATACGTTTTGAATGACTTGTAATCGGGTTGTTATCAATCTTTGTCTTTCTAAATATTGAGTTATTTAGAATGACTGACTTCGACTTATGTTAAAGGACTTATTTTCCATTTCCAAACACTAGAAAAGAATGAAGTATGTTGTCTGTACCTCTGACTGAGAGAAAGGCACAACTTATCGGTATATTTTGGGAAAGTTTCCTGTTCAGAGCAGAGCTCAGATCGACTTCAGCCTTGAAGAAGCTGTGAATCATGTGTGTCTTTGTATGTGCGCTAAGTGTTCTGTACAGGTCCTTTATGTGTACTGGTGGACAACTGGCACTCTACTGGGACATTCTGTGCCTAAGTTTAGGGTCCGATCGTCAGAATCGTGATGGAAGAAGATATGCCTCTGACTATCAGTCCATGTGTGGAAAATGACCAGTTTTGTCTAGTTTTCTTAACCAATCAGAACCTTTGCATCCTTAGTAATGACGTAGTTAGTTAGACTATAATTGTTGTGGAAATGTGAATGTACACAGAACGGCCAACGAACTCCTTGCGAGACTCGAAGCTGCAAAATATTCTTCAGTAAAATTTTCTTCAAATTATTTTTTTAAACTCTGACTCTGGGTCTTCATTTATCATATCGGGTCTTTTGGCTGTTTAACTGTAAAATCCCCTACAAAACGTCGCTTGAGCTTTACGAGAAGTCTCTACGTACCTGTGCTGGGATGACTGGCAGGCCGAGTCGGTGGTCCTGTCTCGCATCCTTACGAAATGGTCACCGTTGTTCTAAAGCAGTGGTTCCCAAAGCGTCACTGCACGTTTTGGATGTGATGCACCCATCTGAGGTCTTGGAGTCTTTACTGATGAGTTGAATCAGGTGTGTTTGATTGGGGAGACATTTAATCAAACACGCCTGACTGATGGGAGCCACTGGTCTAAAGGACCACAGCTCACGTTGCTCGTTCAAGTTTGCAGGCTTGAAGGCACGGTGACGTAAATCGCAGTCAAGTAATGGAAGGGACCCGTCCTTCCTTTGTTTCGGGGGAGGCGGGGGGCTCACCGTTGATGAGTTTCAAAGAACGTGAAGCGAGAAGTTTGATGAAAGAAATGAGGGATTAAATCTGTGTGAATGGAAAGTCGAAAGCCGCATGTGCTCACCTAGTTTTGTAAAGTTCTGAATTTTCCTTTAGGGATGATAGGCTTTTGGGAGCACATGACCACACCCATTTTCTAAATGACCCTGTAGTGTCTATCCAAATGTTAAAGTTTAGCTTTTTCCCCCCCTTCTTCTGATCACAAGTGATATTTTGCATGTCTCCTTTGTCTGACACAACAATTTCAGGTCTTGGAATCTCGACTAACCAGATGATGATCTGAATAAGGCGTGTTATTTTTTTTCAAATAATCTCCGATATTTAATAACCGATCTGATCGACAGCAGGGGTCCTAGAGGCAAAGTACAAACCCACCGTGGCCCAGTTGGGCATCGCCTTTGCCGGCTCTGCCCCCACTGCTTCATAGCACCATCGCTTCTCGGCCTTTTGGCTAAGATCAAGTGTAGTATCTGTTCTTATCAGTTTAATATCTGATACGTCCCTATCCGGGGACTACATATTAAATGGATTTTTGGCTCACGGAGCTGGAACCGGAGCTTGCTCCGTCCACTCCACGCGTCGACCTGGTATTGCAGTGTTTCCAGGAACGGTGTGCTTTCCCTTTTAAGGGACTGCAAATTGTTGTGACCAACAGTAGAAGAAACTGAAGGCCTGCATTCTGGAACCCCCTGCTGCTTCAATATGAGGGTATATACGTTTTGAATGACTTGTAATCGGGTTGTTATCAATCTTTGTCTTTCTAAATATTGAGTTATTTAGAATGACTGACTTCGACTTATGTTAAAGGACTTATTTTCCATTTCCAAACACTAGAAAAGAATGAAGTATGTTGTCTGTACCTCTGACTGAGAGAAAGGTACAACTTATCGGTATATTTTGGGAAAGTTTCCTGTTCAGAGCAGAGCTCAGATCGACTTCAGCCTTGAAGAAGCTGTGAATCATGTGTGTCTTTGTATGTGCGCTAAGTGTTCTGTACAGGTCCTTTATGTGTACTGGTGGACAACTGGCACTCTACTGGGACATTCTGTGCCTAAGTTTAGGGTCCGATCGTCAGAATCGTGATGGAAGAAGATATGCCTCTGACTATCAGTCCATGTGTGGAAAATGACCAGTTTTGTCTAGTTTTCTTAACCAATCAGAACCTTTGCATCCTTAGTAATGACGTAGTTAGTTAGACTATAATTGTTGTGGAAATGTGAATGTACGCAGAACGGCCAACGAACTCCTTGCGAGACTCGAAGCTGCAAAATATTCTTCAGTAAAATTTTCTTCAAATTATTTTTTTAAACTCTGACTCTGGGTCTTCATTTATCATATCGGGTCTTTTGGCTGTTTAACTGTAAAATCCCCTACAAAACGTCGCTTGAGCTTTACGAGAAGTCTCTACGTACCTGTGCTGGGATGACTGGCAGGCCGAGTCGGTGGTCCTGTCTCGCATCCTTACGAAATGGTCACCGTTGTTCTAAAGCAGTGGTTCCCAAAGCGTCACTGCACGTTTTGGATGTGATGCACCCATCTGAGGTCTTGGAGTCTTTACTGATGAGTTGAATCAGGTGTGTTTGATTGGGGAGACATTTAATCAAACACGCCTGACTGATGGGAGCCACTGGTCTAAAGGACCACAGCTCACGTAGCTCGTTCAAGTTTGCAGGCTTGAAGGCACGGTGACGTAAATCGCAGTCAAGTAATGGAAGGGACCCGTCCTTCCTTTGTTTCGGGGGAGGCGGGGGGCTCACCGTTGATGAGTTTCAAAGAACGTGAAGCGAGAAGTTTGATGAAAGAAATGAGGGATTAAATCTGTGTGAATGGAAAGTCGAAAGCCGCATGTGCTCACCTAGTTTTGTAAAGTTCTGAATTTTCCTTTAGGGATGATAGGCTTTTGGGAGCACATGACCACACCCATTTTCTAAATGACCCTGTAGTGGCTATCCAAATGTTAAAGTTTAGCTTTTTTCCCCCCTCCTTCTGATCACAAGTGATATTTTGCATGTCTCCTTTGTCTGACACAACAATTTCAGGTCTTGGAATCTCGACTAACGAGATGATGATCTGAATAAGGCGTGTTATTTTTTTTCAAATAATCTCCGATATTTAATAACCGATCTGATCGACAGCAGGGGTCCTAGAGGCAAAGTACAAACCCACCGTGGCCCAGTTGGGCATCGCCTTTGCCGGCTCTGCCCCCACTGCTTCATAGCACCATCGCTTCTCGGCCTTTTGGCTAAGATCAAGTGAGATCATACCAACTGGATTTTGCGAGAGAGGATACACCCTTGCCGACCATGGTGGTGCGGATGAAGAATACGGTACGATTGCAGGTGAAGGTGGAGGCGACTGCGGAAGCTAAAAGGAGATTCGGGAGAGAATTCGTGGTGATGGAGATACTAAGAGGACTGTTTGGTGTTCCGGTTTCTTCGATTTTTTGTTTGCAAGACTTTTCTACATCCGGGTTTATGGATTTGACCTTTTTTCAATTGACTGACTGTACTGCTTTTCACGAGTCATGGAAGAAGAAGAAGGAGCACCCTTTGCTAAAGGATCTGCAGTTTTTCCCTGCTTATCTCCAGGATTTCATGCCACTAACCATCCACCTATATAACCCTTACGTGGAGGATGGGGACGTTTTGGCCTTTTTGACTAGGTACTGCGAGACGGTGAAAGGAGGTGAACATTTGAAAGACCGTTTTGGTATATGGAATGGAAAGAGAAGATACCTGGTTAAGCTACGGATGGATAAAGCGGTTCCAGGTGAGGTAGTGCATCCACCTGGGTCTTTCTATATTGGTTCCAATAAGGGATTTTTGTTTTATCCAAGTCAGCCAACGTATTGCAGGAGGTGTGGAGTGCAAGGACATCTGAAAGCGGACTGCACGGGACAGAGATGCCGTTTTTGTGGTTCTGCAGAGCACATGGCGTCGGCCTGCCCAGAACCAAAAACCTGCAGTTTATGTGGAGGAAGGGACCATTTGTTCCGGGTATGTCCAAGCCGACAGAAAACCTTTTCCAGCTTGTTTAATGAAAGTCAAAGTATGCAGGCTGATCTTGAAGGACTGTTGATGAGTGTGGCGGGCGGAAGAGAGAGTCAAGCGGCGGGCCCTTCGGGAGTGGAGGCAGGTGGTGGAGCTGTGAGAGGGCAGGCGGCGGAAGCAAGGAGTGGAAATCTGATGGAAGAAGGAAGCGGGATGGAGGAGTTACAGTTGAGTCCTTCGCAGGATTGGTCGGAGGTTGATGTCGCGGAGGTACTGTGCGGTATTTATGAGGAGACGGAGTCCGGGAAAACTGAGTCTATAGGTGGTGAAGGGGAGCTACATTTGGAAATGGAGTTGGAGCAGGACACAATGGAAGGTGATGGGCCCTCGATGAGGCTGGATAAAAGCCAGGGCTTCAGGAGAAGGAAACTTGGGGAGGAGGTGACTGGAGATCGGGAAAAGAAGTGCAGTAAAATCCAGGCTCAAGAACCTGCACTTAGACAGAGACAGAGTAAATGTGTTATGGAAGAGATGGACACAAGGGAGAGGGTGGTAGAGGAAAGTGGGGGAAACCGGAGTGGGGGAGGGGCTTTGGAAAAGGTTAAGTTAATTTTGCAGAAGGATAAAGAGGGAGGGGAGAAGGGGAATGAGAGAGGGGAAGGAGGGGAGGTGGGTGGGTGGATGGAAGTAATGGAGAAAGGGAAGGGGAAAGTGCACGGGAGGGGAGAGGAAGGGGGGCGGGAGGAGGGTGGGGATAGAGGAAATGAAAGAGGTGAATGGTGTGAGGTGCTTACAAGAAAGGGGAAGGGCAGAGGAAAGGGGACCTTGGGAAGGAAAGGGAGTTTTTAACGGTGAAATGAATGAAAAGACCTGGTTAGTGTTTTTTCCTTCTTTGTGTTAAATGGGGGGACTGAGGGTAGCCTCTCTTAATGTAAGAGGCTTGAAGATGGTAAAACGAAGGATAGCCTTTTTTGAGTCTTTGAGTTTTGTTCGTTTTGATGTTATGTTCTTACAAGAATGCCATCTAGAGAGTAGCAGAGATGAGATTCTCTTTTCAAAAGAATGGGGAAAAGGTCCGGCTATCTGGGGGGCTGGGAATGTCAATGCAGACGGGGTGGGTATACTTTTTAACTCTCAGGAGTTCATTATTGAAGGGAATCTAATGGTAGTTCCAGGAAGGGTGTTGTATGCTGATGTAAGATGGAGAGGTGTAGGCATCAGATTAATTAATGTATATGCACCTAGTAAGAGGGAAGAGAGGATGGGTTTTTTTGATGTTTTGAAGCCTTTGTTTTATACAAATCGGACAGTGATACTGGGAGGGGACTTTAATGTTTCACTAGATAAAGAACCGAAAGGGGAATTAGCGCATCTCCTTAGAAGTTTTTCTTTCCGTGATTCCTTTAAATTGGCAGGGAGGGCTTTGGAGGGCTGCACTTGGAGAAATAGTAGAGGAGAGACATCCCGTTTGGATTATGTGTTTGTGTCAACGGGTGTTAGAGTGGAAAATTTCTTTATTTTGCCAGTGTGGTTGTCAGATCATTGTATGATAGGGGTTGAGGTGGAGGTGGGGGGTATTGAGAGGGGGAGGGGGTCTTGGAGGTTTAATAAATCGTATTTGCAGGATGGGTTTTTCTGTACGGTTTTTAGGCTTCTGTATAGATCCTGGCAAAATTTGAAGGGTCTGTTTGATACACGGGCCCAGTGGTGGGAGGGGGTTAAAGAGAGAATGGCTTTGTTTTGTAGGTGGTGGGGAGAAGCCAAGGCGGCGAAAAGGCGGGAGCAAATTGGGGGTTGGATTAGGGAAATGCAACTTTTATGGGCTCGGGGGGGTGGAGAGACAGCGGATGGGCGAGATAGGTTTTATATTATTCAAGATAAGGTCAAAACCTTTTATATGAAGGAGGCCGGGAAGTTTATGGTGGAAATGGGGGCGAGACGACGGGAGTCAGAAGAAAAGCCATCAAAGTACTTTTTTGCTACCATAAAGAAGCAGCAGCAAAGGAAAGTGATAGAAGGGTTAAGGGGAGAGAATGGATATGTTACAGATACAGATGAGATGTTGAGAACAGTAGAAGGCTTTTATAAGCAGCTCTTTAGTCCCCGGGGTGCAGTGGACTCAAAATCAAGGGAGTTTGTAGCTTGTTTAGACAAGGTCTTAGAGGAGGAGGAAGCTGCAGTATTGGAAGGAGAGGTGTCATTGCAAGAAGTGGAAGGGGCAATGGCATCCTTTAAGAAAGGGACGGCCCCAGGCAGCGATGGTTTGCCAGTTGAGCTCTTTTGCTCCTTTGGGCAACTGATTGGACAAGACTTGGTCGAGGTTTATAATGAAAGCTTGGTGACTGGGCTACTTCCAGCCTCTATGAGGACAGGGCACGTCTCTCTTCTGTATAAGAAAGGGGACAGGACAGAGTTGGGAAACTGGAGACCTATTACCCTGCTTACCACTGATTACAAGATTCTGGCAAAGGTCATATTTTTACGGATGAGATCTGTGGTGGAGAAAGTGGTGCATCCTGATCAGACCTGTGGAGTACCAGGTCGCTCTGGTAGCTTAAATCTAACCCTGATCAGGGATGCTATTGGGTGGGCAGAGCAACGGCAGTTGGCTCTAGCCATTTTGAGCCTGGATCAAGAGAAGGCCTTTGACAGGGTGAGCCTGCCTTTTCTGTTTGCAGTCCTTGAGAGGGTAGGATTTGGGGCAAGAATTAGGCAGTGGGTTCGTTTATTATATGAAGGGGCAGTGAGTAAATTTAAAGTTAATGGTTTTTTAACAAAGCCAGTGGAGCAGCTAGGGGGAGTAAGACAAGGTTGTCCTCTTTCCCCTCTTCTTTACATTTTGTCCATTGAGCCACTAGCTTCCTGCTTAAGGGCATGTCAGGCTTTTACAGGTCTGCACCTGCCGGGGGCCGGAGGTGTGCGAGCAAAGGTGTTGTTGTATGCAGATGACATGACACTTTTTTTGACATCAGAGCGGGATTTTAGAGAGTCAAGTAAAATTCTGAAGGCTTTTGGGGAAGCTACCGGGGCGAAAGTGAATATGTCAAAGTCCGCTGTAATGTACGTTGGACAATGGGCTAATCGAAAGACGGCCTTTGGGGAATATAGTTTATGCGAGAATGGGCTGAAGGTTTTAGGAGTTCAGTTTTTTAGACAGAACAGTGCTAAAGAGAATTGGAAGGTTTTGATTGGAAAGGTGCGCTCTAAAATAGGATTGTGGAGTACTAGAGAGCTTTCATTATCTGGCCGATCTCTAGTGATAAAAGCAGATTTACTGCCAACAGTTAATTATTTGGCATATGTGTTTCCTCTTCCTTATAATTGTGGCCGTGAGTTAGAGGGGCTGGTGTATTCCTTTCTGTGGAAAGGTGGGAGTGAGCTGGTATCTAGGGCTCAGGTGAGTCAGGAAATTAAGAAGGGTGGGAGGAATGTGCCTTTTTTTACATTGTGGGTGACAGCTATTTTTTCATCCTTTCTGGCTCGTCTAATCGTTCAGGCAACGAACCATAAAGCCTATTTCTTGGCAAGGTTTTGGGCAGCTTTTCCGCTGAGAGCTCTGATTGTGTGGGATAAGTTGGTTCCATGGGCTATGGATAGGACAGCAGAATACCAGTGTTTTGCTAACCTGGTGCGTAAGCATCCTTGGTGTTTGGAACAGAGAGCAGTGTTGAACCATAAGGAGCTGTACAAAGGTTTGCGAGAGAGGAGGGTGGGTGGGGAAAGTTTTGAAAGTCGACTCCCAGTTGTTGTAAATTGGGGAATGTTGCAGCCATCATACTTGGACGGGACTTGCAGAGATCTTCATTGGTTGGGGGCTCTGGGGCGTTTACCGGTAAGGGAGAGATTGTATCGGCATGGACAGGGGAAGTCACCTTTATGTCCAAGGGGGTGTGGGAGGGAAGAAACAATAGAGCATGTTTTTTGGTGTTGCCCAGTTTCTTCAGAATTCTGGCTTTTATTGTACCAGTGGTGGAAGGGGTGTAAGGGTCCTTTACTGACCCGGAATTTGATCATTTATGGAGAGGGTCTGGAGGGACAAAAAGTTGAATTGAGGAAGGCGGTGTGGATAATTATATCAGAGGGGAAAAGAGTTTTGTGGAATCAGAGGACCTCAATGTTGAGATCAAAGCAAAAAGGAAGGGGTCCCAAAACAATTCTGTATAGTGTTTTGAACGGGGTGGAGGAGGTAGTTCAAGAGGTTAAGTTTAAGGAGGAAATTAAAAATTTTTTGAGAAGGGGCCTCAAATAGTTTTTCTTGGGTTTTTTTTTTTTTTCCTGTTAGGAATTGGGTATGTAATAATAATTTTGATTTGAACTGTGTGATCAATGTACACGTATGATTTTGGTGTTAATAAAAAAAAAAAAAAAAAAATCTGTTCTTATCAGTTTAATATCTGATACGTCCCTATCCGGGGACTACATATTAAATGGATTTTTGGCTCACGGAGCTGGAACCAGAGCTTGCTCCGTCCACTCCACGCATCGACCTGGTATTGCAGTGTTTCCAGGAACGGTGTGCTTTCCCTTTTAAGGGGCTGCAAATTGTTGTGACCAACAGTAGAAGAAACTGAAGGCCTGGATTCTGGAACCCCCTGCTGCTTCAATATGAGGGTATATACGTTTTGAATGACTTGTAATCGGGTTGTTATCAATCTTTGTCTTTCTAAATATTGAGTTATTTAGAATGACTGACTTCGACTTATGTTAAAGGACTTATTTTCCATTTCCAAACACTAGAAAAGAATGAAGTATGTTGTCTGTACCTCTGACTGAGAGAAAGGCACAACTTATCGGTATATTTTGGGAAAGTTTCCTGTTCAGAGCAGAGCTCAGATCGACTTCAGCCTTGAAGAAGCTGTGAATCATGTGTGTCTTTGTATGTGCGCTAAGTGTTCTGTACAGGTCCTTTATGTGTACTGGTGGACAACTGGCACTCTACTGGGACATTCTGTGCCTAAGTTTAGGGTCCGATCGTCAGAATCGTGATGGAAGAAGATATGCCTCTGACTATCAGTCCATGTGTGGAAAATGACCAGTTTTGTCTAGTTTTCTTAACCAATCAGAACCTTTGCATCCTTAGTAATGACGTAGTTAGTTAGACTATAATTGTTGTGGAAATGTGAATGTACGCAGAACGGCCAACGAACTCCTTGCGAGACTCGAAGCTGCAAAATATTCTTCAGTAAAATTTTCTTCAAATTATTTTTTTAAACTCTGACTCTGGGTCTTCATTTATCATATCGGGTCTTTTGGCTGTTTAACTGTAAAATCCCCTACAAAACGTCGCTTGAGCTTTACGAGAAGTCTCTACGTACCTGTGCTGGGATGACTGGCAGGCCGAGTCGGTGGTCCTGTCTCGCATCCTTACGAAATGGTCACCGTTGTTCTAAAGCAGTGGTTCCCAAAGCGTCACTGCACGTTTTGGATGTGATGCACCCATCTGAGGTCTTGGAGTCTTTACTGATGAGTTGAATCAGGTGTGTTTGATTGGGGAGACATTTAATCAAACACGCCTGACTGATGGGAGCCACTGGTCTAAAGGACCACAGCTCACGTTGCTCGTTCAAGTTTGCAGGCTTGAAGGCACGGTGACGTAAATCGCAGTCAAGTAATGGAAGGGACCCGTCCTTCCTTTGTTTCGGGGGAGGCGGGGGGCTCACCGTTGATGAGTTTCAAAGAACGTGAAGCGAGAAGTTTGATGAAAGAAATGAGGGATTAAATCTGTGTGAATGGAAAGTCGAAAGCCGCATGTGCTCACCTAGTTTTGTAAAGTTCTGAATTTTCCTTTAGGGATGATAGGCTTTTGGGAGCACATGACCACACCCATTTTCTAAATGACCCTGTAGTGTCTATCCAAATGTTAAAGTTTAGCTTTTTCCCCCCCTTCTTCTGATCACAAGTGATATTTTGCATGTCTCCTTTGTCTGACACAACAATTTCAGGTCTTGGAATCTCGACTAACGAGATGATGATCTGAATAAGGCGTGTTATTTTTTTTCAAATAATCTCCGATATTTAATAACCGATCTGATCGACAGCAGGGGTCCTAGAGGCAAAGTACAAACCCACCGTGGCCCAGTTGGGCATCGCCTTTGCCGGCTCTGCCCCCACTGCTTCATAGCACCATCGCTTCTCGGCCTTTTGGCTAAGATCAAGTGTAGTATCTGTTCTTATCAGTTTAATATCTGATACGTCCCTATCCGGGGACTACATATTAAATGGATTTTTGGCTCACGGAGCTGGAACCGGAGCTTGCTCCGTCCACTCCACGCGTCGACCTGGTATTGCAGTGTTTCCAGGAACGGTGTGCTTTCCCTTTTAAGGGACTGCAAATTGTTGTGACCAACAGTAGAAGAAACTGAAGGCCTGCATTCTGGAACCCCCTGCTGCTTCAATATGAGGGTATATACGTTTTGAATGACTTGTAATCGGGTTGTTATCAATCTTTGTCTTTCTAAATATTGAGTTATTTAGAATGACTGACTTCGACTTATGTTAAAGGACTTATTTTCCATTTCCAAACACTAGAAAAGAATGAAGTATGTTGTCTGTACCTCTGACTGAGAGAAAGGTACAACTTATCGGTATATTTTGGGAAAGTTTCCTGTTCAGAGCAGAGCTCAGATCGACTTCAGCCTTGAAGAAGCTGTGAATCATGTGTGTCTTTGTATGTGCGCTAAGTGTTCTGTACAGGTCCTTTATGTGTACTGGTGGACAACTGGCACTCTACTGGGACATTCTGTGCCTAAGTTTAGGGTCCGATCGTCAGAATCGTGATGGAAGAAGATATGCCTCTGACTATCAGTCCATGTGTGGAAAATGACCAGTTTTGTCTAGTTTTCTTAACCAATCAGAACCTTTGCATCCTTAGTAATGACGTAGTTAGTTAGACTATAATTGTTGTGGAAATGTGAATGTACGCAGAACGGCCAACGAACTCCTTGCGAGACTCGAAGCTGCAAAATATTCTTCAGTAAAATTTTCTTCAAATTATTTTTTTAAACTCTGACTCTGGGTCTTCATTTATCATATCGGGTCTTTTGGCTGTTTAACTGTAAAATCCCCTACAAAACGTCGCTTGAGCTTTACGAGAAGTCTCTACGTACCTGTGCTGGGATGACTGGCAGGCCGAGTCGGTGGTCCTGTCTCGCATCCTTACGAAATGGTCACCGTTGTTCTAAAGCAGTGGTTCCCAAAGCGTCACTGCACGTTTTGGATGTGATGCACCCATCTGAGGTCTTGGAGTCTTTACTGATGAGTTGAATCAGGTGTGTTTGATTAGGGAGACATTTAATCAAACACGCCTGACTGATGGGAGCCACTGGTCTAAAGGACCACAGCTCACGTAGCTCGTTCAAGTTTGCAGGCTTGAAGGCACGGTGACGTAAATCGCAGTCAAGTAATGGAAGGGACCCGTCCTTCCTTTGTTTCGGGGGAGGCGGGGGGCTCACCGTTGATGAGTTTCAAAGAACGTGAAGCGAGAAGTTTGATGAAAGAAATGAGGGATTAAATCTGTGTGAATGGAAAGTCGAAAGCCGCATGTGCTCACCTAGTTTTGTAAAGTTCTGAATTTTCCTTTAGGGATGATAGGCTTTTGGGAGCACATGACCACACCCATTTTCTAAATGACCCTGTAGTGGCTATCCAAATGTTAAAGTTTAGCTTTTTTCCCCCCTCCTTCTGATCACAAGTGATATTTTGCATGTCTCCTTTGTCTGACACAACAATTTCAGGTCTTGGAATCTCGACTAACGAGATGATGATCTGAATAAGGCGTGTTATTTTTTTTCAAATAATCTCCGATATTTAATAACCGATCTGATCGACAGCAGGGGTCCTAGAGGCAAAGTACAAACCCACCGTGGCCCAGTTGGGCATCGCCTTTGCCGGCTCTGCCCCCACTGCTTCATAGCACCATCGCTTCTCGGCCTTTTGGCTAAGATCAAGTGTAGTATCTGTTCTTATCAGTTTAATATCTGATACGTCCCTATCCGGGGACTACATATTAAATGGATTTTTGGCTCACGGAGCTGGAACCAGAGCTTGCTCCGTCCACTCCACGCATCGACCTGGTATTGCAGTGTTTCCAGGAACGGTGTGCTTTCCCTTTTAAGGGACTGCAAATTGTTGTGACCAACAGTAGAAGAAACTGAAGGCCTGGATTCTGGAACCCCCTGCTGCTTCAATATGAGGGTATATACGTTTTGAATGACTTGTAATCGGGTTGTTATCAATCTTTGTCTTTCTAAATATTGAGTTATTTAGAATGACTGACTTCGACTTATGTTAAAGGACTTATTTTCCATTTCCAAACACTAGAAAAGAATGAAGTATGTTGTCTGTACCTCTGACTGAGAGAAAGGCACAACTTATCGGTATATTTTGGGAAAGTTTCCTGTTCAGAGCAGAGCTCAGATCGACTTCAGCCTTGAAGAAGCTGTGAATCATGTGTGTCTTTGTATGTGCGCTAAGTGTTCTGTACAGGTCCTTTATGTGTACTGGTGGACAACTGGCACTCTACTGGGACATTCTGTGCCTAAGTTTAGGGTCCGATCGTCAGAATCGTGATGGAAGAAGATATGCCTCTGACTATCAGTCCATGTGTGGAAAATGACCAGTTTTGTCTAGTTTTCTTAACCAATCAGAACCTTTGCATCCTTAGTAATGACGTAGTTAGTTAGACTATAATTGTTGTGGAAATGTGAATGTACGCAGAACGGCCAACGAACTCCTTGCGAGACTCGAAGCTGCAAAATATTCTTCAGTAAAATTTTCTTCAAATTATTTTTTTAAACTCTGACTCTGGGTCTTCATTTATCATATCGGGTCTTTTGGCTGTTTAACTGTAAAATCCCCTACAAAACGTCGCTTGAGCTTTACGAGAAGTCTCTACGTACCTGTGCTGGGATGACTGGCAGGCCGAGTCGGTGGTCCTGTCTCGCATCCTTACGAAATGGTCACCGTTGTTCTAAAGCAGTGGTTCCCAAAGCGTCACTGCACGTTTTGGATGTGATGCACCCATCTGAGGTCTTGGAGTCTTTACTGATGAGTTGAATCAGGTGTGTTTGATTAGGGAGACATTTAATCAAACACGCCTGACTGATGGGAGCCACTGGTCTAAAGGACCACAGCTCACGTAGCTCGTTCAAGTTTGCAGGCTTGAAGGCACGGTGACGTAAATCGCAGTCAAGTAATGGAAGGGACCCGTCCTTCCTTTGTTTCGGGGGAGGCGGGGGGCTCACCGTTGATGAGTTTCAAAGAACGTGAAGCGAGAAGTTTGATGAAAGAAATGAGGGATTAAATCTGTGTGAATGGAAAGTCGAAAGCCGCATGTGCTCACCTAGTTTTGTAAAGTTCTGAATTTTCCTTTAGGGATGATAGGCTTTTGGGAGCACATGACCACACCCATTTTCTAAATGACCCTGTAGTGGCTATCCAAATGTTAAAGTTTAGCTTTTTTCCCCCCTCCTTCTGATCACAAGTGATATTTTGCATGTCTCCTTTGTCTGACACAACAATTTCAGGTCTTGGAATCTCGACTAACGAGATGATGATCTGAATAAGGCGTGTTATTTTTTTTCAAATAATCTCCGATATTTAATAACCGATCTGATCGACAGCAGGGGTCCTAGAGGCAAAGTACAAACCCACCGTGGCCCAGTTGGGCATCGCCTTTGCCGGCTCTGCCCCCACTGCTTCATAGCACCATCGCTTCTCGGCCTTTTGGCTAAGATCAAGTGTAGTATCTGTTCTTATCAGTTTAATATCTGATACGTCCCTATCCGGGGACTACATATTAAATGGATTTTTGGCTCACGGAGCTGGAACCGGAGCTTGCTCCGTCCACTCCACGCATCGACCTGGTATTGCAGTGTTTCCAGGAACGGTGTGCTTTCCCTTTTAAGGGACTGCAAATTGTTGTGACCAACAGTAGAAGAAACTGAAGGCCTGGATTCTGGAACCCCCTGCTGCTTCAATATGAGGGTATATACGTTTTGAATGACTTGTAATCGGGTTGTTATCAATCTTTGTCTTTCTAAATATTGAGTTATTTAGAATGACTGACTTCGACTTATGTTAAAGGACTTATTTTCCATTTCCAAACACTAGAAAAGAATGAAGTATGTTGTCTGTACCTCTGACTGAGAGAAAGGCACAACTTATCGGTATATTTTGGGAAAGTTTCCTGTTCAGAGCAGAGCTCAGATCGACTTCAGCCTTGAAGAAGCTGTGAATCATGTGTGTCTTTGTATGTGCGCTAAGTGTTCTGTACAGGTCCTTTATGTGTACTGGTGGACAACTGGCACTCTACTGGGACATTCTGTGCCTAAGTTTAGGGTCCGATCGTCAGAATCGTGATGGAAGAAGATATGCCTCTGACTATCAGTCCATGTGTGGAAAATGACCAGTTTTGTCTAGTTTTCTTAACCAATCAGAACCTTTGCATCCTTAGTAATGACGTAGTTAGTTAGACTATAATTGTTGTGGAAATGTGAATGTACGCAGAACGGCCAACGAACTCCTTGCGAGACTCGAAGCTGCAAAATATTCTTCAGTAAAATTTTCTTCAAATTATTTTTTTAAACTCTGACTCTGGGTCTTCATTTATCATATCGGGTCTTTTGGCTGTTTAACTGTAAAATCCCCTACAAAACGTCGCTTGAGCTTTACGAGAAGTCTCTACGTACCTGTGCTGGGATGACTGGCAGGCCGAGTCGGTGGTCCTGTCTCGCATCCTTACGAAATGGTCACCGTTGTTCTAAAGCAGTGGTTCCCAAAGCGTCACTGCACGTTTTGGATGTGATGCACCCATCTGAGGTCTTGGAGTCTTTACTGATGAGTTGAATCAGGTGTGTTTGATTAGGGAGACATTTAATCAAACACGCCTGACTGATGGGAGCCACTGGTCTAAAGGACCACAGCTCACGTAGCTCGTTCAAGTTTGCAGGCTTGAAGGCACGGTGACGTAAATCGCAGTCAAGTAATGGAAGGGACCCGTCCTTCCTTTGTTTCGGGGGAGGCGGGGGGCTCACCGTTGATGAGTTTCAAAGAACGTGAAGCGAGAAGTTTGATGAAAGAAATGAGGGATTAAATCTGTGTGAATGGAAAGTCGAAAGCCGCATGTGCTCACCTAGTTTTGTAAAGTTCTGAATTTTCCTTTAGGGATGATAGGCTTTTGGGAGCACATGACCACACCCATTTTCTAAATGACCCTGTAGTGGCTATCCAAATGTTAAAGTTTAGCTTTTTTCCCCCCTCCTTCTGATCACAAGTGATATTTTGCATGTCTCCTTTGTCTGACACAACAATTTCAGGTCTTGGAATCTCGACTAACGAGATGATGATCTGAATAAGGCGTGTTATTTTTTTTCAAATAATCTCCGATATTTAATAACCGATCTGATCGACAGCAGGGGTCCTAGAGGCAAAGTACAAACCCACCGTGGCCCAGTTGGGCATCGCCTTTGCCGGCTCTGCCCCCACTGCTTCATAGCACCATCGCTTCTCGGCCTTTTGGCTAAGATCAAGTGTAGTATCTGTTCTTATCAGTTTAATATCTGATACGTCCCTATCCGGGGACTACATATTAAATGGATTTTTGGCTCACGGAGCTGGAACCAGAGCTTACTCCGTCCACTCCACGCATCGACCTGGTATTGCAGTGTTTCCAGGAACGGTGTGCTTTCCCTTTTAAGGGACTGCAAATTGTTGTGACCAACAGTAGAAGAAACTGAAGGCCTGGATTCTGGAACCCCCTGCTGCTTCAATATGAGGGTATATACGTTTTGAATGACTTGTAATCGGGTTGTTATCAATCTTTGTCTTTCTAAATATTGAGTTATTTAGAATGACTGACTTCGACTTATGTTAAAGGACTTATTTTCCATTTCCAAACACTAGAAAAGAATGAAGTATGTTGTCTGTACCTCTGACTGAGAGAAAGGCACAACTTATCGGTATATTTTGGGAAAGTTTCCTGTTCAGAGCAGAGCTCAGATCGACTTCAGCCTTGAAGAAGCTGTGAATCATGTGTGTCTTTGTATGTGCGCTAAGTGTTCTGTACAGGTCCTTTATGTGTACTGGTGGACAACTGGCACTCTACTGGGACATTCTGTGCCTAAGTTTAGGGTCCGATCGTCAGAATCGTGATGGAAGAAGATATGCCTCTGACTATCAGTCCATGTGTGGAAAATGACCAGTTTTGTCTAGTTTTCTTAACCAATCAGAACCTTTGCATCCTTAGTAATGACGTAGTTAGTTAGACTATAATTGTTGTGGAAATGTGAATGTACGCAGAACGGCCAACGAACTCCTTGCGAGACTCGAAGCTGCAAAATATTCTTCAGTAAAATTTTCTTCAAATTATTTTTTTAAACTCTGACTCTGGGTCTTCATTTATCATATCGGGTCTTTTGGCTGTTTAACTGTAAAATCCCCCACAAAACGTCGCTTGAGCTTTACGAGAAGTCTCTACGTACCTGTGCTGGGATGACTGGCAGGCCGAGTCGGTGGTCCTGTCTCGCATCCTTACGAAATGGTCACCGTTGTTCTAAAGCAGTGGTTCCCAAAGCGTCACTGCACGTTTTGGATGTGATGCACCCATCTGAGGTCTTGGAGTCTTTACTGATGAGTTGAATCAGGTGTGTTTGATTAGGGAGACATTTAATCAAACACGCCTGACTGATGGGAGCCACTGGTCTAAAGGACCACAGCTCACGTAGCTCGTTCAAGTTTGCAGGCTTGAAGGCACGGTGACGTAAATCGCAGTCAAGTAATGGAAGGGACCCGTCCTTCCTTTGTTTCGGGGGAGGCGGGGGGCTCACCGTTGATGAGTTTCAAAGAACGTGAAGCGAGAAGTTTGATGAAAGAAATGAGGGATTAAATCTGTGTGAATGGAAAGTCGAAAGCCGCATGTGCTCACCTAGTTTTGTAAAGTTCTGAATTTTCCTTTAGGGATGATAGGCTTTTGGGAGCACATGACCACACCCATTTTCTAAATGACCCTGTAGTGGCTATCCAAATGTTAAAGTTTAGCTTTTTTCCCCCCTCCTTCTGATCACAAGTGATATTTTGCATGTCTCCTTTGTCTGACACAACAATTTCAGGTCTTGGAATCTCGACTAACGAGATGATGATCTGAATAAGGCGTGTTATTTTTTTTCAAATAATCTCCGATATTTAATAACCGATCTGATCGACAGCAGGGGTCCTAGAGGCAAAGTACAAACCCACCGTGGCCCAGTTGGGCATCGCCTTTGCCGGCTCTGCCCCCACTGCTTCATAGCACCATCGCTTCTCGGCCTTTTGGCTAAGATCAAGTGTAGTATCTGTTCTTATCAGTTTAATATCTGATACGTCCCTATCCGGGGACTACATATTAAATGGATTTTTGGCTCACGGAGCTGGAACCGGAGCTTGCTCCGTCCACTCCACGCATCGACCTGGTATTGCAGTGTTTCCAGGAACGGTGTGCTTTCCCTTTTAAGGGACTGCAAATTGTTGTGACCAACAGTAGAAGAAACTGAAGGCCTGGATTCTGGAACCCCCTGCTGCTTCAATATGAGGGTATATACGTTTTGAATGACTTGTAATCGGGTTGTTATCAATCTTTGTCTTTCTAAATATTGAGTTATTTAGAATGACTGACTTCGACTTATGTTAAAGGACTTATTTTCCATTTCCAAACACTAGAAAAGAATGAAGTATGTTGTCTGTACCTCTGACTGAGAGAAAGGCACAACTTATCGGTATATTTTGGGAAAGTTTCCTGTTCAGAGCAGAGCTCAGATCGACTTCAGCCTTGAAGAAGCTGTGAATCATGTGTGTCTTTGTATGTGCGCTAAGTGTTCTGTACAGGTCCTTTATGTGTACTGGTGGACAACTGGCACTCTACTGGGACATTCTGTGCCTAAGTTTAGGGTCCGATCGTCAGAATCGTGATGGAAGAAGATATGCCTCTGACTATCAGTCCATGTGTGGAAAATGACCAGTTTTGTCTAGTTTTCTTAACCAATCAGAACCTTTGCATCCTTAGTAATGACGTAGTTAGTTAGACTATAATTGTTGTGGAAATGTGAATGTACGCAGAACGGCCAACGAACTCCTTGCGAGACTCGAAGCTGCAAAATATTCTTCAGTAAAATTTTCTTCAAATTATTTTTTTAAACTCTGACTCTGGGTCTTCATTTATCATATCGGGTCTTTTGGCTGTTTAACTGTAAAATCCCCCACAAAACGTCGCTTGAGCTTTACGAGAAGTCTCTACGTACCTGTGCTGGGATGACTGGCAGGCCGAGTCGGTGGTCCTGTCTCGCATCCTTACGAAATGGTCACCGTTGTTCTAAAGCAGTGGTTCCCAAAGCGTCACTGCACGTTTTGGATGTGATGCACCCATCTGAGGTCTTGGAGTCTTTACTGATGAGTTGAATCAGGTGTGTTTGATTAGGGAGACATTTAATCAAACACGCCTGACTGATGGGAGCCACTGGTCTAAAGGACCACAGCTCACGTAGCTCGTTCAAGTTTGCAGGCTTGAAGGCACGGTGACGTAAATCGCAGTCAAGTAATGGAAGGGACCCGTCCTTCCTTTGTTTCGGGGGAGGCGGGGGGCTCACCGTTGATGAGTTTCAAAGAACGTGAAGCGAGAAGTTTGATGAAAGAAATGAGGGATTAAATCTGTGTGAATGGAAAGTCGAAAGCCGCATGTGCTCACCTAGTTTTGTAAAGTTCTGAATTTTCCTTTAGGGATGATAGGCTTTTGGGAGCACATGACCACACCCATTTTCTAAATGACCCTGTAGTGGCTATCCAAATGTTAAAGTTTAGCTTTTTTCCCCCCTCCTTCTGATCACAAGTGATATTTTGCATGTCTCCTTTGTCTGACACAACAATTTCAGGTCTTGGAATCTCGACTAACGAGATGATGATCTGAATAAGGCGTGTTATTTTTTTTCAAATAATCTCCGATATTTAATAACCGATCTGATCGACAGCAGGGGTCCTAGAGGCAAAGTACAAACCCACCGTGGCCCAGTTGGGCATCGCCTTTGCCGGCTCTGCCCCCACTGCTTCATAGCACCATCGCTTCTCGGCCTTTTGGCTAAGATCAAGTGTAGTATCTGTTCTTATCAGTTTAATATCTGATACGTCCCTATCCGGGGACTACATATTAAATGGATTTTTGGCTCACGGAGCTGGAACCGGAGCTTGCTCCGTCCACTCCACGCATCGACCTGGTATTGCAGTGTTTCCAGGAACGGTGTGCTTTCCCTTTTAAGGGACTGCAAATTGTTGTGACCAACAGTAGAAGAAACTGAAGGCCTGGATTCTGGAACCCCCTGCTGCTTCAATATGAGGGTATATACGTTTTGAATGACTTGTAATCGGGTTGTTATCAATCTTTGTCTTTCTAAATATTGAGTTATTTAGAATGACTGACTTCGACTTATGTTAAAGGACTTATTTTCCATTTCCAAACACTAGAAAAGAATGAAGTATGTTGTCTGTACCTCTGACTGAGAGAAAGGTACAACTTATCGGTATATTTTGGGAAAGTTTCCTGTTCAGAGCAGAGCTCAGATCGACTTCAGCCTTGAAGAAGCTGTGAATCATGTGTGTCTTTGTATGTGCGCTAAGTGTTCTGTACAGGTCCTTTATGTGTACTGGTGGACAACTGGCACTCTACTGGGACATTCTGTGCCTAAGTTTAGGGTCCGATCGTCAGAATCGTGATGGAAGAAGATATGCCTCTGACTATCAGTCCATGTGTGGAAAATGACCAGTTTTGTCTAGTTTTCTTAACCAATCAGAACCTTTGCATCCTTAGTAATGACGTAGTTAGTTAGACTATAATTGTTGTGGAAATGTGAATGTACGCAGAACGGCCAACGAACTCCTTGCGAGACTCGAAGCTGCAAAATATTCTTCAGTAAAATTTTCTTCAAATTATTTTTTTAAACTCTGACTCTGGGTCTTCATTTATCATATCGGGTCTTTTGGCTGTTTAACTGTAAAATCCCCTACAAAACGTCGCTTGAGCTTTACGAGAAGTCTCTACGTACCTGTGCTGGGATGACTGGCAGGCCGAGTCGGTGGTCCTGTCTCGCATCCTTACGAAATGGTCACCGTTGTTCTAAAGCAGTGGTTCCCAAAGCGTCACTGCACGTTTTGGATGTGATGCACCCATCTGAGGTCTTGGAGTCTTTACTGATGAGTTGAATCAGGTGTGTTTGATTAGGGAGACATTTAATCAAACACGCCTGACTGATGGGAGCCACTGGTCTAAAGGACCACAGCTCACGTAGCTCGTTCAAGTTTGCAGGCTTGAAGGCACGGTGACGTAAATCGCAGTCAAGTAATGGAAGGGACCCGTCCTTCCTTTGTTTCGGGGGAGGCGGGGGGCTCACCGTTGATGAGTTTCAAAGAACGTGAAGCGAGAAGTTTGATGAAAGAAATGAGGGATTAAATCTGTGTGAATGGAAAGTCGAAAGCCGCATGTGCTCACCTAGTTTTGTAAAGTTCTGAATTTTCCTTTAGGGATGATAGGCTTTTGGGAGCACATGACCACACCCATTTTCTAAATGACCCTGTAGTGGCTATCCAAATGTTAAAGTTTAGCTTTTTTCCCCCCTCCTTCTGATCACAAGTGATATTTTGCATGTCTCCTTTGTCTGACACAACAATTTCAGGTCTTGGAATCTCGACTAACGAGATGATGATCTGAATAAGGCGTGTTATTTTTTTTCAAATAATCTCCGATATTTAATAACCGATCTGATCGACAGCAGGGGTCCTAGAGGCAAAGTACAAACCCACCGTGGCCCAGTTGGGCATCGCCTTTGCCGGCTCTGCCCCCACTGCTTCATAGCACCATCGCTTCTCGGCCTTTTGGCTAAGATCAAGTGTAGTATCTGTTCTTATCAGTTTAATATCTGATACGTCCCTATCCGGGGACTACATATTAAATGGATTTTTGGCTCACGGAGCTGGAACCAGAGCTTGCTCCGTCCACTCCACGCATCGACCTGGTATTGCAGTGTTTCCAGGAACGGTGTGCTTTCCCTTTTAAGGGACTGCAAATTGTTGTGACCAACAGTAGAAGAAACTGAAGGCCTGGATTCTGGAACCCCCTGCTGCTTCAATATGAGGGTATATACGTTTTGAATGACTTGTAATCGGGTTGTTATCAATCTTTGTCTTTCTAAATATTGAGTTATTTAGAATGACTGACTTCGACTTATGTTAAAGGACTTATTTTCCATTTCCAAACACTAGAAAAGAATGAAGTATGTTGTCTGTACCTCTGACTGAGAGAAAGGCACAACTTATCGGTATATTTTGGGAAAGTTTCCTGTTCAGAGCAGAGCTCAGATCGACTTCAGCCTTGAAGAAGCTGTGAATCATGTGTGTCTTTGTATGTGCGCTAAGTGTTCTGTACAGGTCCTTTATGTGTACTGGTGGACAACTGGCACTCTACTGGGACATTCTGTGCCTAAGTTTAGGGTCCGATCGTCAGAATCGTGATGGAAGAAGATATGCCTCTGACTATCAGTCCATGTGTGGAAAATGACCAGTTTTGTCTAGTTTTCTTAACCAATCAGAACCTTTGCATCCTTAGTAATGACGTAGTTAGTTAGACTATAATTGTTGTGGAAATGTGAATGTACGCAGAACGGCCAACGAACTCCTTGCGAGACTCGAAGCTGCAAAATATTCTTCAGTAAAATTTTCTTCAAATTATTTTTTTAAACTCTGACTCTGGGTCTTCATTTATCATATCGGGTCTTTTGGCTGTTTAACTGTAAAATCCCCCACAAAACGTCGCTTGAGCTTTACGAGAAGTCTCTACGTACCTGTGCTGGGATGACTGGCAGGCCGAGTCGGTGGTCCTGTCTCGCATCCTTACGAAATGGTCACCGTTGTTCTAAAGCAGTGGTTCCCAAAGCGTCACTGCACGTTTTGGATGTGATGCACCCATCTGAGGTCTTGGAGTCTTTACTGATGAGTTGAATCAGGTGTGTTTGATTAGGGAGACATTTAATCAAACACGCCTGACTGATGGGAGCCACTGGTCTAAAGGACCACAGCTCACGTAGCTCGTTCAAGTTTGCAGGCTTGAAGGCACGGTGACGTAAATCGCAGTCAAGTAATGGAAGGGACCCGTCCTTCCTTTGTTTCGGGGGAGGCGGGGGGCTCACCGTTGATGAGTTTCAAAGAACGTGAAGCGAGAAGTTTGATGAAAGAAATGAGGGATTAAATCTGTGTGAATGGAAAGTCGAAAGCCGCATGTGCTCACCTAGTTTTGTAAAGTTCTGAATTTTCCTTTAGGGATGATAGGCTTTTGGGAGCACATGACCACACCCATTTTCTAAATGACCCTGTAGTGGCTATCCAAATGTTAAAGTTTAGCTTTTTTCCCCCCTCCTTCTGATCACAAGTGATATTTTGCATGTCTCCTTTGTCTGACACAACAATTTCAGGTCTTGGAATCTCGACTAACGAGATGATGATCTGAATAAGGCGTGTTATTTTTTTTCAAATAATCTCCGATATTTAATAACCGATCTGATCGACAGCAGGGGTCCTAGAGGCAAAGTACAAACCCACCGTGGCCCAGTTGGGCATCGCCTTTGCCGGCTCTGCCCCCACTGCTTCATAGCACCATCGCTTCTCGGCCTTTTGGCTAAGATCAAGTGTAGTATCTGTTCTTATCAGTTTAATATCTGATACGTCCCTATCCGGGGACTACATATTAAATGGATTTTTGGCTCACGGAGCTGGAACCGGAGCTTGCTCCGTCCACTCCACGCATCGACCTGGTATTGCAGTGTTTCCAGGAACGGTGTGCTTTCCCTTTTAAGGGACTGCAAATTGTTGTGACCAACAGTAGAAGAAACTGAAGGCCTGGATTCTGGAACCCCCTGCTGCTTCAATATGAGGGTATATACGTTTTGAATGACTTGTAATCGGGTTGTTATCAATCTTTGTCTTTCTAAATATTGAGTTATTTAGAATGACTGACTTCGACTTATGTTAAAGGACTTATTTTCCATTTCCAAACACTAGAAAAGAATGAAGTATGTTGTCTGTACCTCTGACTGAGAGAAAGGCACAACTTATCGGTATATTTTGGGAAAGTTTCCTGTTCAGAGCAGAGCTCAGATCGACTTCAGCCTTGAAGAAGCTGTGAATCATGTGTGTCTTTGTATGTGCGCTAAGTGTTCTGTACAGGTCCTTTATGTGTACTGGTGGACAACTGGCACTCTACTGGGACATTCTGTGCCTAAGTTTAGGGTCCGATCGTCAGAATCGTGATGGAAGAAGATATGCCTCTGACTATCAGTCCATGTGTGGAAAATGACCAGTTTTGTCTAGTTTTCTTAACCAATCAGAACCTTTGCATCCTTAGTAATGACGTAGTTAGTTAGACTATAATTGTTGTGGAAATGTGAATGTACGCAGAACGGCCAACGAACTCCTTGCGAGACTCGAAGCTGCAAAATATTCTTCAGTAAAATTTTCTTCAAATTATTTTTTTAAACTCTGACTCTGGGTCTTCATTTATCATATCGGGTCTTTTGGCTGTTTAACTGTAAAATCCCCCACAAAACGTCGCTTGAGCTTTACGAGAAGTCTCTACGTACCTGTGCTGGGATGACTGGCAGGCCGAGTCGGTGGTCCTGTCTCGCATCCTTACGAAATGGTCACCGTTGTTCTAAAGCAGTGGTTCCCAAAGCGTCACTGCACGTTTTGGATGTGATGCACCCATCTGAGGTCTTGGAGTCTTTACTGATGAGTTGAATCAGGTGTGTTTGATTAGGGAGACATTTAATCAAACACGCCTGACTGATGGGAGCCACTGGTCTAAAGGACCACAGCTCACGTAGCTCGTTCAAGTTTGCAGGCTTGAAGGCACGGTGACGTAAATCGCAGTCAAGTAATGGAAGGGACCCGTCCTTCCTTTGTTTCGGGGGAGGCGGGGGGCTCACCGTTGATGAGTTTCAAAGAACGTGAAGCGAGAAGTTTGATGAAAGAAATGAGGGATTAAATCTGTGTGAATGGAAAGTCGAAAGCCGCATGTGCTCACCTAGTTTTGTAAAGTTCTGAATTTTCCTTTAGGGATGATAGGCTTTTGGGAGCACATGACCACACCCATTTTCTAAATGACCCTGTAGTGGCTATCCAAATGTTAAAGTTTAGCTTTTTTCCCCCCTCCTTCTGATCACAAGTGATATTTTGCATGTCTCCTTTGTCTGACACAACAATTTCAGGTCTTGGAATCTCGACTAACGAGATGATGATCTGAATAAGGCGTGTTATTTTTTTTCAAATAATCTCCGATATTTAATAACCGATCTGATCGACAGCAGGGGTCCTAGAGGCAAAGTACAAACCCACCGTGGCCCAGTTGGGCATCGCCTTTGCCGGCTCTGCCCCCACTGCTTCATAGCACCATCGCTTCTCGGCCTTTTGGCTAAGATCAAGTGTAGTATCTGTTCTTATCAGTTTAATATCTGATACGTCCCTATCCGGGGACTACATATTAAATGGATTTTTGGCTCACGGAGCTGGAACCAGAGCTTGCTCCGTCCACTCCACGCATCGACCTGGTATTGCAGTGTTTCCAGGAACGGTGTGCTTTCCCTTTTAAGGGACTGCAAATTGTTGTGACCAACAGTAGAAGAAACTGAAGGCCTGGATTCTGGAACCCCCTGCTGCTTCAATATGAGGGTATATACGTTTTGAATGACTTGTAATCGGGTTGTTATCAATCTTTGTCTTTCTAAATATTGAGTTATTTAGAATGACTGACTTCGACTTATGTTAAAGGACTTATTTTCCATTTCCAAACACTAGAAAAGAATGAAGTATGTTGTCTGTACCTCTGACTGAGAGAAAGGCACAACTTATCGGTATATTTTGGGAAAGTTTCCTGTTCAGAGCAGAGCTCAGATCGACTTCAGCCTTGAAGAAGCTGTGAATCATGTGTGTCTTTGTATGTGCGCTAAGTGTTCTGTACAGGTCCTTTATGTGTACTGGTGGACAACTGGCACTCTACTGGGACATTCTGTGCCTAAGTTTAGGGTCCGATCGTCAGAATCGTGATGGAAGAAGATATGCCTCTGACTATCAGTCCATGTGTGGAAAATGACCAGTTTTGTCTAGTTTTCTTAACCAATCAGAACCTTTGCATCCTTAGTAATGACGTAGTTAGTTAGACTATAATTGTTGTGGAAATGTGAATGTACGCAGAACGGCCAACGAACTCCTTGCGAGACTCGAAGCTGCAAAATATTCTTCAGTAAAATTTTCTTCAAATTATTTTTTTAAACTCTGACTCTGGGTCTTCATTTATCATATCGGGTCTTTTGGCTGTTTAACTGTAAAATCCCCCACAAAACGTCGCTTGAGCTTTACGAGAAGTCTCTACGTACCTGTGCTGGGATGACTGGCAGGCCGAGTCGGTGGTCCTGTCTCGCATCCTTACGAAATGGTCACCGTTGTTCTAAAGCAGTGGTTCCCAAAGCGTCACTGCACGTTTTGGATGTGATGCACCCATCTGAGGTCTTGGAGTCTTTACTGATGAGTTGAATCAGGTGTGTTTGATTAGGGAGACATTTAATCAAACACGCCTGACTGATGGGAGCCACTGGTCTAAAGGACCACAGCTCACGTAGCTCGTTCAAGTTTGCAGGCTTGAAGGCACGGTGACGTAAATCGCAGTCAAGTAATGGAAGGGACCCGTCCTTCCTTTGTTTCGGGGGAGGCGGGGGGCTCACCGTTGATGAGTTTCAAAGAACGTGAAGCGAGAAGTTTGATGAAAGAAATGAGGGATTAAATCTGTGTGAATGGAAAGTCGAAAGCCGCATGTGCTCACCTAGTTTTGTAAAGTTCTGAATTTTCCTTTAGGGATGATAGGCTTTTGGGAGCACATGACCACACCCATTTTCTAAATGACCCTGTAGTGGCTATCCAAATGTTAAAGTTTAGCTTTTTTCCCCCCTCCTTCTGATCACAAGTGATATTTTGCATGTCTCCTTTGTCTGACACAACAATTTCAGGTCTTGGAATCTCGACTAACGAGATGATGATCTGAATAAGGCGTGTTATTTTTTTTCAAATAATCTCCGATATTTAATAACCGATCTGATCGACAGCAGGGGTCCTAGAGGCAAAGTACAAACCCACCGTGGCCCAGTTGGGCATCGCCTTTGCCGGCTCTGCCCCCACTGCTTCATAGCACCATCGCTTCTCGGCCTTTTGGCTAAGATCAAGTGTAGTATCTGTTCTTATCAGTTTAATATCTGATACGTCCCTATCCGGGGACTACATATTAAATGGATTTTTGGCTCACGGAGCTGGAACCGGAGCTTGCTCCGTCCACTCCACGCATCGACCTGGTATTGCAGTGTTTCCAGGAACGGTGTGCTTTCCCTTTTAAGGGACTGCAAATTGTTGTGACCAACAGTAGAAGAAACTGAAGGCCTGGATTCTGGAACCCCCTGCTGCTTCAATATGAGGGTATATACGTTTTGAATGACTTGTAATCGGGTTGTTATCAATCTTTGTCTTTCTAAATATTGAGTTATTTAGAATGACTGACTTCGACTTATGTTAAAGGACTTATTTTCCATTTCCAAACACTAGAAAAGAATGAAGTATGTTGTCTGTACCTCTGACTGAGAGAAAGGCACAACTTATCGGTATATTTTGGGAAAGTTTCCTGTTCAGAGCAGAGCTCAGATCGACTTCAGCCTTGAAGAAGCTGTGAATCATGTGTGTCTTTGTATGTGCGCTAAGTGTTCTGTACAGGTCCTTTATGTGTACTGGTGGACAACTGGCACTCTACTGGGACATTCTGTGCCTAAGTTTAGGGTCCGATCGTCAGAATCGTGATGGAAGAAGATATGCCTCTGACTATCAGTCCATGTGTGGAAAATGACCAGTTTTGTCTAGTTTTCTTAACCAATCAGAACCTTTGCATCCTTAGTAATGACGTAGTTAGTTAGACTATAATTGTTGTGGAAATGTGAATGTACGCAGAACGGCCAACGAACTCCTTGCGAGACTCGAAGCTGCAAAATATTCTTCAGTAAAATTTTCTTCAAATTATTTTTTTAAACTCTGACTCTGGGTCTTCATTTATCATATCGGGTCTTTTGGCTGTTTAACTGTAAAATCCCCCACAAAACGTCGCTTGAGCTTTACGAGAAGTCTCTACGTACCTGTGCTGGGATGACTGGCAGGCCGAGTCGGTGGTCCTGTCTCGCATCCTTACGAAATGGTCACCGTTGTTCTAAAGCAGTGGTTCCCAAAGCGTCACTGCACGTTTTGGATGTGATGCACCCATCTGAGGTCTTGGAGTCTTTACTGATGAGTTGAATCAGGTGTGTTTGATTAGGGAGACATTTAATCAAACACGCCTGACTGATGGGAGCCACTGGTCTAAAGGACCACAGCTCACGTAGCTCGTTCAAGTTTGCAGGCTTGAAGGCACGGTGACGTAAATCGCAGTCAAGTAATGGAAGGGACCCGTCCTTCCTTTGTTTCGGGGGAGGCGGGGGGCTCACCGTTGATGAGTTTCAAAGAACGTGAAGCGAGAAGTTTGATGAAAGAAATGAGGGATTAAATCTGTGTGAATGGAAAGTCGAAAGCCGCATGTGCTCACCTAGTTTTGTAAAGTTCTGAATTTTCCTTTAGGGATGATAGGCTTTTGGGAGCACATGACCACACCCATTTTCTAAATGACCCTGTAGTGGCTATCCAAATGTTAAAGTTTAGCTTTTTTCCCCCCTCCTTCTGATCACAAGTGATATTTTGCATGTCTCCTTTGTCTGACACAACAATTTCAGGTCTTGGAATCTCGACTAACGAGATGATGATCTGAATAAGGCGTGTTATTTTTTTTCAAATAATCTCCGATATTTAATAACCGATCTGATCGACAGCAGGGGTCCTAGAGGCAAAGTACAAACCCACCGTGGCCCAGTTGGGCATCGCCTTTGCCGGCTCTGCCCCCACTGCTTCATAGCACCATCGCTTCTCGGCCTTTTGGCTAAGATCAAGTGTAGTATCTGTTCTTATCAGTTTAATATCTGATACGTCCCTATCCGGGGACTACATATTAAATGGATTTTTGGCTCACGGAGCTGGAACCGGAGCTTGCTCCGTCCACTCCACGCATCGACCTGGTATTGCAGTGTTTCCAGGAACGGTGTGCTTTCCCTTTTAAGGGACTGCAAATTGTTGTGACCAACAGTAGAAGAAACTGAAGGCCTGGATTCTGGAACCCCCTGCTGCTTCAATATGAGGGTATATACGTTTTGAATGACTTGTAATCGGGTTGTTATCAATCTTTGTCTTTCTAAATATTGAGTTATTTAGAATGACTGACTTCGACTTATGTTAAAGGACTTATTTTCCATTTCCAAACACTAGAAAAGAATGAAGTATGTTGTCTGTACCTCTGACTGAGAGAAAGGTACAACTTATCGGTATATTTTGGGAAAGTTTCCTGTTCAGAGCAGAGCTCAGATCGACTTCAGCCTTGAAGAAGCTGTGAATCATGTGTGTCTTTGTATGTGCGCTAAGTGTTCTGTACAGGTCCTTTATGTGTACTGGTGGACAACTGGCACTCTACTGGGACATTCTGTGCCTAAGTTTAGGGTCCGATCGTCAGAATCGTGATGGAAGAAGATATGCCTCTGACTATCAGTCCATGTGTGGAAAATGACCAGTTTTGTCTAGTTTTCTTAACCAATCAGAACCTTTGCATCCTTAGTAATGACGTAGTTAGTTAGACTATAATTGTTGTGGAAATGTGAATGTACGCAGAACGGCCAACGAACTCCTTGCGAGACTCGAAGCTGCAAAATATTCTTCAGTAAAATTTTCTTCAAATTATTTTTTTAAACTCTGACTCTGGGTCTTCATTTATCATATCGGGTCTTTTGGCTGTTTAACTGTAAAATCCCCTACAAAACGTCGCTTGAGCTTTACGAGAAGTCTCTACGTACCTGTGCTGGGATGACTGGCAGGCCGAGTCGGTGGTCCTGTCTCGCATCCTTACGAAATGGTCACCGTTGTTCTAAAGCAGTGGTTCCCAAAGCGTCACTGCACGTTTTGGATGTGATGCACCCATCTGAGGTCTTGGAGTCTTTACTGATGAGTTGAATCAGGTGTGTTTGATTAGGGAGACATTTAATCAAACACGCCTGACTGATGGGAGCCACTGGTCTAAAGGACCACAGCTCACGTAGCTCGTTCAAGTTTGCAGGCTTGAAGGCACGGTGACGTAAATCGCAGTCAAGTAATGGAAGGGACCCGTCCTTCCTTTGTTTCGGGGGAGGCGGGGGGCTCACCGTTGATGAGGATGGCAAAGAGGGAGAGGGTAGGTTCTGACTGGAGGCCTGGGGACTCATACTTACCTGGCAGGGGAGACACCATGATCAGAAAGGTGGTTCACCCAGGGCGAGGCGCGGCCATTGCACTCCGGTTGTGTTGACCTCTGCGAATTCCCCAAATGTGGGAATCTCGACTGCATAATTTATGGTAGTGGGGGACTGCGTTCGCGCTCTCCCCTGGACATACTGGTTGAAAGCAGACTACGTGGTGCTAAAAGATCCTCTAGTTTTTAACAGTCGTAGCATTGCTTACGGCGCCGTCTCTGTACGCCTCTTTGTGTCGCGTGTGCTCGCATAGTTTTGTAAAGCTCTGAGTTTTCGTTTAGGGACGATAGGCTTTCGGGGTTCGTTTGGAGCAAAAACTTGGTTTTAATCTCATAAATTGTCATGTATTGATGGAGTGCTAAGCTTCATGCTAGTCCTAGAGGCACCTGCCAGGCTGCCACCTAGCTGTTATTACCAATCGTTTTTAAATGTAAAGCTCACTGAAATGTTTCTATTTTTCATGAAGGGCATTTGATACAGTTTCAAAGAACGTGAAGCGAGAAGTTTGATGAAAGAAATGAGGGATTAAATCTGTGTGAATGGAAAGTCGAAAGCCGCATGTGCTCACCTAGTTTTGTAAAGTTCTGAATTTTCCTTTAGGGATGATAGGCTTTTGGGAGCACATGACCACACCCATTTTCTAAATGACCCTGTAGTGGCTATCTAAATGTTAAAGTTTAGCTTTTTTCCCCCCTCCTTCTGATCACAAGTGATATTTTGCATGTCTCCTTTGTCTGACACAACAATTTCAGGTCTTGGAATCTCGACTAACGAGATGATGATCTGAATAAGGCGTGTTATTTTTTTTCAAATAATCTCCGATATTTAATAACCGATCTGATCGACAGCAGGGGTCCTAGAGGCAAAGTACAAACCCACCGTGGCCCAGTTGGGCATCGCCTTTGCCGGCTCTGCCCCCACTGCTTCATAGCACCATCGCTTCTCGGCCTTTTGGCTAAGATCAAGTGTAGTATCTGTTCTTATCAGTTTAATATCTGATACGTCCCTATCCGGGGACTACATATTAAATGGATTTTTGGCTCATGGAGCTGGAACCGGAGCTTGCTCCGTCCACTCCACGCATCGACCTGGTATTGCAGTGTTTCCAGGAACGGTGTGCTTTCCCTTTTAAGGGACTGCAAATTGTTGTGACCAACAGTAGAAGAAACTGAAGGCCTGGATTCTGGAACCCCCTGCTGCTTCAATATGAGGGTATATACGTTTTGAATGACTTGTAATCGGGTTGTTATCAATCTTTGTCTTTCTAAATATTGAGTTATTTAGAATGACTGACTTCGACTTATGTTAAAGGACTTATCGCTTCTCGGCCTTTTGGCTAAGATCGCGCGGTCTGGTCTGACGGTTGAGACAGCGATCACCTCTTGTTGGTTTCTTGGCTTGAGATCTTCATTATCCTGAGCCCTACAACCCTTGGGAGGTAAATTGAATTTGCTGTATAGTTTTAAGGTAAGAGGTTTTATTTATTTATTTATTTATTTATTTATTTATTTATTGGTTTTATTGTGGATTTTAGGCTGTAGGTGCCTCCATCATGTCGGCTGCTCGTGCCGGTGTGCGGAGGCACCACAGCGTACGCTTTTTATTTAAGGAAGTTGAGGGGAAGCTCCTGGGAATGTCCCGAATGGATTTTTCCAGGAAGCTTATCCAAAAGATCCTTCATTTTACACCAGATGATCTGAACTGTTTGATAACTCTCCCTTTAAACAAGGGGTTTGATGTTAGTTTTAAAGCGGCTTCCCTTCTGAAGGATTTTTGGCAAAGGTTAGAAACTGTTAAGACCCAGTTCTCCATGTTCACTGTGGAGAAACTTTCTGACAACACACTTAAAACTGTGATTGTGAGAATGTTTAATGAAACGGTGACTGGAGATGATATTTGTATTTGGCTGGGTAGATTTTGCACTGTCCGAGGCCAGCCGGTCAAGGTGCTAGATGAAGATGGCATTTGGACATGCTCCTGGCGCATTCCCATCAAACAATGGGAGGACGCCGGGGGCTACCAGGGTCTGAAACATTTGCCCTCTATGATTGTGCTTGGAGAGAACAGGGGCTACATTCATTACCAGGGCATGCCCAAATTATGTAGAAAATGTGGCAGAATGGGACACTTAGCCGAAGCATGCCAAGAATTAGTGTGTGGGAAGTGTAAAGAAATTGGACATATTTTTGAGCATTGTACCAATGGCAGGCGGTGCAATCTTTGTGGAGAATCAAACCATCTCTACAGAGATTGCCCAAAAAGTTTTGCCAACAAGCTAAAAATGGCTGCCCCACAGGTCCACCCAACGAAAGAACAAAGAAAGGAGGAGGTGGGCCCTGAGGTTTTGGCGGGAAATTCATATTCCCTGCCAGCCTCAGGGATTGGACAGGAAAGAGGAAGTGGGTTGGCTGTAGGGGTGGAGTCACAGACTGACAAAGCCCCTCCCCAACCAGAGCATGAAATGGAAGATGGGGAGGAAAAAGAGATGGTATTGGGAGAGGAAATATCAGAGGTGAGTGTGTCGTCTAGTGGGAGTGAAACAGATTGCTCACTCCCAAATGCTCAAGTACATAAAAGGCCTGCGGTATCTCCTTTGCTAGATGCAGAGGAGAAGAAGTCAAGGGGAGCACCTAATGAGAGTGTTTTATTAGAAGAGGTGAACCGCATGTGGCCTCCAGACTCCCCTAATGAGATTTCCTTTTTGCACTTTAAGTTAACCTCATCGTCGCCAAAGGAACCACAAGAGGATGTCTCTGTGGAACCAGAGGTGGCGAAATGTTCCCCCTCCCCCCCCAGTATCCACGGGAGAATGGAGGGGCAAGACATTACTTGATTTTAATTTGTCTTTGTAGTCGTTAAAAGTCTTCTTATGTCATCTAAGGGCTCATTTCTTTTAATCATGTTGCTCATGGCCCTCACTATCTCCACTATCAATGTAAGAAGTGTGAGGTCCATTTTAAGAGCACAAAGCATTTTATCCTTTTTAAAAAATGTTAAGTCAGATCTCTTTTTATTGCAAGAGTGTGCTCTGCCTTTTTTAATAAATTACAGAAAATGGGAGGAGCTATGGACCCCAGGACCCTCCATCTGGAGCGGATCCAACCTCAACAAAAATGACGGTGTTGCCATTTTAATTAATAACCCCAACATCTTGGTGAAGGGCAGCACTGTGGTGAGGGATGGGCGGGCACTTTTAGCCAGTCTGACTTTTTTAGATAAGGATTTTAACGTTTTAAATGTGTATGGTTTTACAGGGAAAAATGACAGATATGAGCTTTTAGAAGACCTGCAGCCCCACATGTTAGGTAGGGCTCCCCTAGTGGTGGCAGGGGATTTTAACTGTGTTTTATCAAAAAAAGACAGGAAGAGGGCAGGAGATGATTTTAAGGTTGATAAGACATCGGTTTTATTACAGGGGTTAGTTAGAGATTTTAATTTAGTCGACTGCTTTAAAAATGTGCATCAAAGAGAGGAGGGCTACACTTGGTTCAGTAGTGATGGTGCCAAAGCCTCTCGAATCGACTATATTTTTACAAGGGATTGCCCCCCGACCGATGCTACAGTTACCCCCCTCTTCTTTTCTGATCACATGATGCTCTCCTGCACCCTTTCACTTCCCACGGCTGTGACTGTAGGGGGAGGGCTGTGGAAGTTGAACTGCTCCCTTTTAGAGGATGAGGAAGTGATTAGAGAGTATAGGGAGCAGTTCAGCCAATGGCAGACCCTCCAGGACTTTTACGATACACGCGCACAGTGGTGGGAGATGGTAAAGGACCGGACAAGACAGTTTTTTAGGAAAATAGGAAGGGATAAGAAGAATAGGGAAAAAAGACACATGATGGGGCTGCAAAAAAGACTACAAAGATATTTTAACCTTTTTAACAATGGTCTTGATTTTAACAATGAAATTCAAGAAGTAAAAAAAGAAATGTCAGTTTTATCCAGTATTCAAAGTAAAGGGGTTCTTTTAAGAAGTAAAGAGAGAGAGATAGAAGAAGGTGAAAAATGTACAAGATACTTCTTTAAAAAGATAATAACAAGGGGAGGGGCTATAACAAGTGTTAAAATAGAAGAAAGGGAAGTCAAAACAACAGATGAAATTTTAAAAGGGGTGGAAAGTTTTTACCAACAGCTATATAGTCCAAAAGAAGTACATGAAGACACCATGAAGGAAGTTTTACATTTTTTGGTCAAGAAAGTTAACAGTAAAAATGAGCTTTTAACCCATGATTTTACCATTCTAGAAATGCAAAAAGCACTCAAAGGTTTTAAGAGGGGGAAGTCCCCAGGAGCAGATGGACTCCCCCTAGAGTTTTATCTTAACTTTTGGGATATATTAGCTCATGAACTTTGGACTATTTTTAAAGACTTTGAGACCCTTGACAGACTTCCAGACAGTTTTAGAACAGGGATAGTATCTTTACTTTATAAAAAAGGTGACCAAACTGACTTAAAAAATTGGAGACCTATTACGCTTTTAAATTTTGATTGTAAACTTTTTAGTAAAGTTTTAGCTACACGTATGTCAACTGTTTTAGAGGACGTAATCCACCCGGATCAAGCCTGCGCTGTGCCCGGAAGAAAGATAACAGACAGCTTAGTCCTGATTAGAGACACCATCTGTTATGCGAGAGACAGAAACATTCGGTTAGCAGTAGTAAATTTAGATTTTGAAAAGGCATTTGACCGGGTCTCGCACCAGTACCTGTTGCAGGTACTGCAAAAAATGGGTTTTCCCGAGAGGTTTATAGCTTGGGTGGGACTGCTGTATGAGGGTCTGGTCAGCAAAATTCTTGTAAATGGGCATCTTTCCAAAGCAGTAAATATTTGCAGCGGTGTCCGTCAGGGGTGTCCTTTATCTCCTCTTCTGTATGTGGCTTGCATTGAGCCACTGGCACAGATCTTGAGAAAGGAGACATGGATAAATGGACTAGACATCCCTGGGACAGGGGGACTGACAGCGACGTGTGTGTTATACATGGACGATGTAACTCTTTTAGCCAAGGATATTTTATCTATAAGACGAGCAATGGACTTGACGGACTGGTACGGTCGGGCCTCGGGCGCAAAACTCAACAGAAGCAAGTCCGAGGCCCTGCTCTTCGGACCGTGGGACGAGACCGACACAGGTGGACTCGACATAGATTTTAAGGAGACAGATTTTAAGATTTTAGGAGTTAAATTTGACAAGGAAGGTGGTGGACATGAAAACTGGACTGACTTGCTAGGGAAAGTGAGGAAAAGACTGGGGTTTTGGGGACTACGACAGATGACTTTGGAAGGAAAAGTTTTAATTTTTAAAGCCGTTGTTTTACCTCTAATGTCACTTGTCTGTTCTGTTTTTATCCCTCCTAGGAAATTCCTAAAGAAACTAGAGAGAGCTGTGTTTTACTTTCTGTGGGGGTCCAAGTGGGAAAGAGTGAAGAGGGAGGTTGTCAAAAGGAGACCAGAAAACGGTGGAAAAGGCCTCCCAGACCCCCACCTGTTTTTAGGCAGCCTTTTCACCTCCCTCCACATACGATATGCTGTGACCCCATCCAAAGATAATAAAACGGCAGCTATGACGCGATTTTGGATGGGGTCTTACCTAAGAACTTTGAAGATTTTACCTGTTGATTTGAGAAGTCCAGTATCTTTTAACCTGCCAAAAGAGCATAGTTTTATTAAGAAATTTTTAAAGAAATACCTTTTAGAGACGAATGATGTTGCCATTTTAACTAACCATAAGTCTCTTGTCTCTCTTGTGCAGGACCGGGAACCGGTGAGTCCAGTCCCGGGCCTCACGCTAGGTGAGGCCAAACAGGTTTGGAGGAACGTTGCCCACCCAGCTCTCCAGAACGGGCACAAAGACTTGGCGTGGATGGTAGCCCATGAGATCCTCCCGGTCAGGGCGGTAATGCACTCCAGAGGAATGGCCAAAAATCCTGTCTGCCCACGGTCCGGGTGTAAATCCCCGGAGACCGTCCGTCATCTGCTCTGGGAGTGCGGCGCTGCACGGGACCTGTGGGCCAGGACCGGCCCCCTGGTTTTTCCCGTGCCTGCCAGCGGGTGGGGCCCAGGTGGACTACAAGCTCGCCATCCTGGGGGTGGGTCAGGGCTTGAAGGACCTGTCACAACAAGATTTTACCTCGCTCTGGCTCGCCCTAAACGTGATCAAGGATGCCATCTGGGTCACCAGAAACCTGCTGGTGGGGAAACGCGTGACGGTCCCCCTCCACGCATGCGAGCAGAAAATAAGATCAATGCTGCAGGGTGGGCCGCGCGTCGTTATTCGGATGGGGGGGCCGGGGTCGCACAAAAGGGTCCCGGCCGCCACCGACCTTGGCCGCCCGTAGATGCACCCTTACCACACCGGCTACGGGAACAGCGGGCCAGCGGGCCGGAGGAGAGGGGGTCTCCGCTGGGTCCATTAAGCTGGGAATTTGTGCTTGTTCTGGAGAGCAGGAGTGAATGGACATTCTTGATAGGGACTTACCCTCGGTCCTGTACAAGAGATGATGTTTTGTCTGGCATGTTTTAAACCTTTTTATTTTTACCTACTTTTATGTTGAATACCATTCATTTACTTGTCTTTTAAAACCACACTACCCAAATATGGACTTCTCACACTGGAACACTACATGAACTGGTTTTAAACAAAATTCTCTTTTCTATATCATTTTTGTTTTATGTGTAACTGAGAATGTTTTAGAAGTGTGGCAAGAATGAAATGAATGGGGAAAAATGTGTCAATAAAAAATTTTTTCGAAAGAAAAAAAAAAAAAAAAAAAAAAATCTGTTCTTATCAGTTTAATATCTGATACGTCCCTATCCGGGGACTACATATTAAATGGATTTTTGGCTCACGGAGCTGGAACCGGAGCTTGCTCCGTCCACTCCACGCATCGACCTGGTATTGCAGTGTTTCCAGGAACGGTGTGCTTTCCCTTTTAAGGGACTGCAAATTGTTGTGACCAACAGTAGAAGAAACTGAAGGCCTGGATTCTGGAACCCCCTGCTGCTTCAATATGAGGGTATATACGTGTTGAATGACTTGTAATCGGGTTGTTATCAATCTTTGTCTTTCTAAATATTGAGTTATTTAGAATGACTGACTTCGACTTATGTTAAAGGACTTATTTTCCATTTCCAAACACTAGAAAAGAATGAAGTATGTTGTCTGTACCTCTGACTGAGAGAAAGGTACAACTTATCGGTATATTTTGGGAAAGTTTCCTGTTCAGAGCAGAGCTCAGATCGACTTCAGCCTTGAAGAAGCTGTGAATCATGTGTGTCTTTGTATGTGCGCTAAGTGTTCTGTACAGGTCCTTTATGTGTACTGGTGGACAACTGGCACTCTACTGGGACATTCTGTGCCTAAGTTTAGGGTCCGATCGTCAGAATCGTGATGGAAGAAGATATGCCTCTGACTATCAGTCCATGTGTGGAAAATGACCAGTTTTGTCTAGTTTTCTTAACCAATCAGAACCTTTGCATCCTTAGTAATGACGTAGTTAGTTAGACTATAATTGTTGTGGAAATGTGAATGTACGCAGAACGGCCAACGAACTCCTTGCGAGACTCGAAGCTGCAAAATATTCTTCAGTAAAATTTTCTTCAAATTATTTTTTTAAACTCTGACTCTGGGTCTTCATTTATCATATCGGGTCTTTTGGCTGTTTAACTGTAAAATCCCCTACAAAACGTCGCTTGAGCTTTACGAGAAGTCTCTACGTACCTGTGCTGGGATGACTGGCAGGCCGAGTCGGTGGTCCTGTCTCGCATCCTTACGAAATGGTCACCGTTGTTCTAAAGCAGTGGTTCCCAAAGCGTCACTGCACGTTTTGGATGTGATGCACCCATCTGAGGTCTTGGAGTCTTTACTGATGAGTTGAATCAGGTGTGTTTGATTAGGGAGACATTTAATCAAACACGCCTGACTGATGGGAGCCACTGGTCTAAAGGACCACAGCTCACGTAGCTCGTTCAAGTTTGCAGGCTTGAAGGCACGGTGACGTAAATCGCAGTCAAGTAATGGAAGGGACCCGTCCTTCCTTTGTTTCGGGGGAGGCGGGGGGCTCACCGTTGATGAGGATGGCAAAGAGGGAGAGGGTAGGTTCTGACTGGAGGCCTGGGGACTCATACTTACCTGGCAGGGGAGACACCATGATCAGAAAGGTGGTTCACCCAGGGCGAGGCGCGGCCATTGCACTCCGGTTGTGTTGACCTCTGCGAATTCCCCAAATGTGGGAATCTCGACTGCATAATTTATGGTAGCGGGGGACTGCGTTCGCGCTCTCCCCTGGACATACTGGTTGAAAGCAGACTACGTGGTGCTAAAAGATCCTCTAGTTTTTAACAGTCGTAGCATTGCTTACGGCGCCGTCTCTGTATGCCTCTTTGTGTCGCGTGTGCTCGCATAGTTTTGTAAAGCTCTGAGTTTTCGTTTAGGGACGATAGGCTTTCGGGGTTCGTTTGGAGCAAAAACTTGGTTTTAATCTCATAAATTGTCATGTATTGATGGAGTGCTAAGCTTCATGCTAGTCCTAGAGGCACCTGCCAGGCTGCCACCTAGCTGTTATTACCAATCGTTTTTAAATGTAAAGCTCACTGAAATGTTTCTATTTTTCATGAAGGGCATTTGATACAGTTTCAAAGAACGTGAAGCGAGAAGTTTGATGAAAGAAATGAGGGATTAAATCTGTGTGAATGGAAAGTCGAAAGCCGCATGTGCTCACCTAGTTTTGTAAAGTTCTGAATTTTCCTTTAGGGATGATAGGCTTTTGGGAGCACATGACCACACCCATTTTCTAAATGACCCTGTAGTGGCTATCTAAATGTTAAAGTTTAGCTTTTTTCCCCCCTCCTTCTGATCACAAGTGATATTTTGCATGTCTCCTTTGTCTGACACAACAATTTCAGGTCTTGGAATCTCGACTAACGAGATGATGATCTGAATAAGGCGTGTTATTTTTTTTCAAATAATCTCCGATATTTAATAACCGATCTGATCGACAGCAGGGGTCCTAGAGGCAAAGTACAAACCCACCGTGGCCCAGTTGGGCATCGCCTTTGCCGGCTCTGCCCCCACTGCTTCATAGCACCATCGCTTCTCGGCCTTTTGGCTAAGATCAAGTGTAGTATCTGTTCTTATCAGTTTAATATCTGATACGTCCCTATCCGGGGACTACATATTAAATGGATTTTTGGCTCACGGAGCTGGAACCGGAGCTTGCTCCGTCCACTCCATGCATCGACCTGGTATTGCAGTGTTTCCAGGAACGGTGTGCTTTCCCTTTTAAGGGACTGCAAATTGTTGTGACCAACAGTAGAAGAAACTGAAGGCCTGGATTCTGGAACCCCCTGCTGCTTCAATATGAGGGTATATACGTTTTGAATGACTTGTAATCGGGTTGTTATCAATCTTTGTCTTTCTAAATATTGAGTTATTTAGAATGACTGACTTCGACTTATGTTAAAGGACTTATTTTCCATTTCCAAACACTAGAAAAGAATGAAGTATGTTGTCTGTACCTCTGACTGAGAGAAAGGTACAACTTATCGGTATATTTTGGGAAAGTTTCCTGTTCAGAGCAGAGCTCAGATCGACTTCAGCCTTGAAGAAGCTGTGAATCATGTGTGTCTTTGTATGTGCGCTAAGTGTTCTGTACAGGTCCTTTATGTGTACTGGTGGACAACTGGCACTCTACTGGGACATTCTGTGCCTAAGTTTAGGGTCCGATCGTCAGAATCGTGATGGAAGAAGATATGCCTCTGACTATCAGTCCATGTGTGGAAAATGACCAGTTTTGTCTAGTTTTCTTAACCAATCAGAACCTTTGCATCCTTAGTAATGACGTAGTTAGTTAGACTATAATTGTTGTGGAAATGTGAATGTACGCAGAACGGCCAACGAACTCCTTGCGAGACTCGAAGCTGCAAAATATTCTTCAGTAAAATTTTCTTCAAATTATTTTTTTAAACTCTGACTCTGGGTCTTCATTTATCATATCGGGTCTTTTGGCTGTTTAACTGTAAAATCCCCTACAAAACGTCGCTTGAGCTTTACGAGAAGTCTCTACGTACCTGTGCTGGGATGACTGGCAGGCCGAGTCGGTGGTCCTGTCTCGCATCCTTACGAAATGGTCACCGTTGTTCTAAAGCAGTGGTTCCCAAAGCGTCACTGCACGTTTTGGATGTGATGCACCCATCTGAGGTCTTGGAGTCTTTACTGATGAGTTGAATCAGGTGTGTTTGATTAGGGAGACATTTAATCAAACACGCCTGACTGATGGGAGCCACTGGTCTAAAGGACCACAGCTCACGTAGCTCGTTCAAGTTTGCAGGCTTGAAGGCACGGTGACGTAAATCGCAGTCAAGTAATGGAAGGGACCCGTCCTTTCTTTGTTTCGGGGGAGGCGGGGGGCTCACCGTTGATGAGGATGGCAAAGAGGGAGAGGGTAGGTTCTGACTGGAGGCCTGGGGACTCATACTTACCTGGCAGGGGAGACACCATGATCAGAAAGGTGGTTCACCCAGGGCGAGGCGTGGCCATTGCACTCCGGTTGTGTTGACCTCTGCGAATTCCCCAAATGTGGGAATCTCGACTGCATAATTTATGGTAGTGGGGGACTGCGTTCGCGCTCTCCCCTGGACATACTGGTTGAAAGCAGACTACGTGGTGCTAAAAGATCCTCTAGTTTTTAACAGTCGTAGCATTGCTTACGGCGCCGTCTCTGTACGCCTCTTTGTGTCGCGTGTGCTCGCATAGTTTTGTAAAGCTCTGAGTTTTCGTTTAGGGACGATAGGCTTTCGGGGTTCGTTTGGAGCAAAAACTTGGTTTTAATCTCATAAATTGTCATGTATTGATGGAGTGCTAAGCTTCATGCTAGTCCTAGAGGCACCTGCCAGGCTGCCACCTAGCTGTTATTACCAATCGTTTTTAAATGTAAAGCTCACTGAAATGTTTCTATTTTTCATGAAGGGCATTTGATACAGTTTCAAAGAACGTGAAGCGAGAAGTTTGATGAAAGAAATGAGGGATTAAATCTGTGTGAATGGAAAGTCGAAAGCCGCATGTGCTCACCTAGTTTTGTAAAGTTCTGAATTTTCCTTTAGGGATGATAGGCTTTTGGGAGCACATGACCACACCCATTTTCTAAATGACCCTGTAGTGGCTATCTAAATGTTAAAGTTTAGCTTTTTTCCCCCCTCCTTCTGATCACAAGTGATATTTTGCATGTCTCCTTTGTCTGACACAACAATTTCAGGTCTTGGAATCTCGACTAACGAGATGATGATCTGAATAAGGCGTGTTATTTTTTTTCAAATAATCTCCGATATTTAATAACCGATCTGATCGACAGCAGGGGTCCTAGAGGCAAAGTACAAACCCACCGTGGCCCAGTTGGGCATCGCCTTTGCCGGCTCTGCCCCCACTGCTTCATAGCACCATCGCTTCTCGGCCTTTTGGCTAAGATCAAGTGTAGTATCTGTTCTTATCAGTTTAATATCTGATACGTCCCTATCCGGGGACTACATATTAAATGGATTTTTGGCTCACGGAGCTGGAACCGGGACGCTTGCTCCGTCCACTCCACGCATCGACCTGGTATTGCAGTGTTTCCAGGAACGGTGTGCTTTCCCTTTTAAGGGACTGCAAATTGTTGTGACCAACAGTAGAAGAAACTGAAGGCCTGGATTCTGGAACCCCCTGCTGCTTCAATATGAGGGTATATACGTTTTGAATGACTTGTAATCGGGTTGTTATCAATCTTTGTCTTTCTAAATATTGAGTTATTTAGAATGACTGACTTCGACTTATGTTAAAGGACTTATTTTCCATTTCCAAACACTAGAAAAGAATGAAGTATGTTGTCTGTACCTCTGACTGAGAGAAAGGTACAACTTATCGGTATATTTTGGGAAAGTTTCCTGTTCAGAGCAGAGCTCAGATCGACTTCAGCCTTGAAGAAGCTGTGAATCATGTGTGTCTTTGTATGTGCGCTAAGTGTTCTGTACAGGTCCTTTATGTGTACTGGTGGACAACTGGCACTCTACTGGGACATTCTGTGCCTAAGTTTAGGGTCCGATCGTCAGAATCGTGATGGAAGAAGATATGCCTCTGACTATCAGTCCATGTGTGGAAAATGACCAGTTTTGTCTAGTTTTCTTAACCAATCAGAACCTTTGCATCCTTAGTAATGACGTAGTTAGTTAGACTATAATTGTTGTGGAAATGTGAATGTACGCAGAACGGCCAACGAACTCCTTGCGAGACTCGAAGCTGCAAAATATTCTTCAGTAAAATTTTCTTCAAATTATTTTTTTAAACTCTGACTCTGGGTCTTCATTTATCATATCGGGTCTTTTGGCTGTTTAACTGTAAAATCCCCTACAAAACGTCGCTTGAGCTTTACGAGAAGTCTCTACGTACCTGTGCTGGGATGACTGGCAGGCCGAGTCGGTGGTCCTGTCTCGCATCCTTACGAAATGGTCACCGTTGTTCTAAAGCAGTGGTTCCCAAAGCGTCACTGCACGTTTTGGATGTGATGCACCCATCTGAGGTCTTGGAGTCTTTACTGATGAGTTGAATCAGGTGTGTTTGATTAGGGAGACATTTAATCAAACACGCCTGACTGATGGGAGCCACTGGTCTAAAGGACCACAGCTCACGTAGCTCGTTCAAGTTTGCAGGCTTGAAGGCACGGTGACGTAAATCGCAGTCAAGTAATGGAAGGGACCCGTCCTTCCTTTGTTTCGGGGGAGGCGGGGGGCTCACCGTTGATGAGGATGGCAAAGAGGGAGAGGGTAGGTTCTGACTGGAGGCCTGGGGACTCATACTTACCTGGCAGGGGAGACACCATGATCAGAAAGGTGGTTCACCCAGGGCGAGGCGCGGCCATTGCACTCCGGTTGTGTTGACCTCTGCGAATTCCCCAAATGTGGGAATCTCGACTGCATAATTTGTGGTAGTGGGGGACTGCGTTCGCGCTCTCCCTTGGACATACTGGTTGAAAGCAGACTACGTGGTGCTAAAAGATCCTCTAGTTTTTAACAGTCGTAGCATTGCTTACGGCGCCGTCTCTGTACGCCTCTTTGTGTCGCGTGTGCTCGCATAGTTTTGTAAAGCTCTGAGTTTTCGTTTAGGGATGATAGGCTTTCGGGGTTCGTTTGGAGCAAAAACTTGGTTTTAATCTCATAAATTGTCATGTATTGATGGAGTGCTAAGCTTCATGCTAGTCCTAGAGGCACCTGCCAGGCTGCCACCTAGCTGTTATTACCAATCGTTTTTAAATGTAAAGCTCACTGAAATGTTTCTATTTTTCATGAAGGGCATTTGATACAGTTTCAAAGAACGTGAAGCGAGAAGTTTGATGAAAGAAATGAGGGATTAAATCTGTGTGAATGGAAAGTCGAAAGCCGCATGTGCTCACCTAGTTTTGTAAAGTTCTGAATTTTCCTTTAGGGATGATAGGCTTTTGGGAGCACATGACCACACCCATTTTCTAAATGACCCTGTAGTGGCTATCTAAATGTTAAAGTTTAGCTTTTTTCCCCCCTCCTTCTGATCACAAGTGATATTTTGCATGTCTCCTTTGTCTGACACAACAATTTCAGGTCTTGGAATCTCGACTAACGAGATGATGATCTGAATAAGGCGTGTTATTTTTTTTCAAATAATCTCCGATATTTAATAACCGATCTGATCGACAGCGGGGGTCCTAGAGGCAAAGTACAAACCCACCGTGGCCCAGTTGGGCATCGCCTTTGCCGGCTCTGCCCCCACTGCTTCATAGCACCATCGCTTCTCGGCCTTTTGGCTAAGATCACGCGGTCTGGTCTGACGGTTGAGACAGCGATCACCTCTTGTTGGTTTCTTGGCTTGAGATCTTCATTATCCTGAGCCCTACAACCCTTGGGAGGTAAATTGAATTTGCTGTATAGTTTTAAGGTAAGAGGTTTTATTTATTTATTTATTTATTTATTTATTGGTTTTATTGTGGATTTTAGGCTGTAGGTGCCTCCATCATGTCGGCTGCTCGTGCCGGTGTGCGGAGGCACCACAGCGTACGCTTTTTATTTAAGGAAGTTGAGGGGAAGCTCCTGGGAATGTCCCGAATGGATTTTTCCAGGAAGCTTATCCAAAAGATCCTTCATTTTACACCAGATGATCTGAACTGTTTGATAACCCTCCCTTTAAACAAGGGGTTTGATGTTAGTTTTAAAGCGGCTTCCCTTCTGAAGGATTTTTGGCAAAGGTTAGAAACTGTTAAGACCCAGTTCTCCATGTTCACTGTGGAGAAACTTTCTGACAACACACTTAAAACTGTGATTGTGAGAATGTTTAATGAAACGGTGACTGGAGATGATATTTGTATTTGGCTGGGTAGATTTTGCACTGTCCGAGGCCAGCCGGTCAAGGTGCTAGATGAAGATGGCATTTGGACATGCTCCTGGCGCATTCCCATCAAACAATGGGAGGACGCCGGGGGCTACCAGGGTCTGAAACATCTGCCCTCTATGATTGTGCTTGGAGAGAACAGGGGCTACATTCATTACCAGGGCATGCCCAAATTATGTAGAAAATGTGGCAGAATGGGACACTTAGCCGAAGCATGCCAAGAATTAGTGTGTGGGAAGTGTAAAGAAATTGGACATATTTTTGAGCATTGTACCAATGGCAGGCGGTGCAATCTTTGTGGAGAATCAAACCATCTCTACAGAGATTGCCCAAAAAGTTTTGCCAACAAGCTAAAAATGGCTGCCCCACAGGTCCACCCAACGAAAGAACAAAGAAAGGAGGAGGTGGGCCCTGAGGTTTTGGCGGGAAATTCATATTCCCTGCCAGCCTCAGGGATTGGACAGGAAAGAGGAAGTGGGTTGGCTGTAGGGGTGGAGTCACAGACTGACAAAGCCCCTCCCCAACCAGAGCATGAAATGGAAGATGGGGAGGAAAAAGAGATGGTATTGGGAGAGGAAATATCAGAGGTGAGTGTGTCGTCTAGTGGGAGTGAAACAGATTGCTCACTCCCAAATGCTCAAGTACATAAAAGGCCTGCGGTATCTCCTTTGCTAGATGCAGAGGAGAAGAAGTCAAGGGGAGCACCTAATGAGAGTGTTTTATTAGAAGAGGTGAACCGCATGTGGCCTCCAGACTCCCCTAATGAGATTTCCTTTTTGCACTTTAAGTTAACCTCATCGTCGCCAAAGGAACCACAAGAGGATGTCTCTGTGGAACCAGAGGTGGCGAAATTTTCCCCCTCCCCCCCCAGTATCCACGGGAGAATGGAGGGGCAAGACATTACTTGATTTTAATTTGTCTTTGTAGTCGTTAAAAGTCTTCTTATGTCATCTAAGGGCTCATTTCTTTTAATCATGTTGCTCATGGCCCTCACTATCTCCACTATCAATGTAAGAAGTGTGAGGTCCATTTTAAGAGCACAAAGCATTTTATCCTTTTTAAAAAATGTTAAGTCAGATCTCTTTTTATTGCAAGAGTGTGCTCTGCCTTTTTTAATAAATTACAGAAAATGGGAGGAGCTATGGACCCCAGGACCCTCCATCTGGAGCGGATCCAACCTCAACAAAAATGACGGTGTTGCCATTTTAATTAATAACCCCAACATCTTGGTGAAGGGCAGCACTGTGGTGAGGGATGGGCGGGCACTTTTAGCCAGTCTGACTTTTTTAGATAAGGATTTTAACGTTTTAAATGTGTATGGTTTTACAGGGAAAAATGACAGATATGAGCTTTTAGAAGACCTGCAGCCCCACATGTTAGGTAGGGCTCCCCTAGGGGATTTTAACTGTGTTTTATCAAAAAAAGACAGGAAGAGGGCAGGAGATGATTTTAAGGTTGATAAGACATCGGTTTTATTACAGGGGTTAGTTAGAGATTTTAATTTAGTCGACTGCTTTAAAAATGTGCATCAAAGAGAGGAGGGCTACACTTGGTTCAGTAGTGATGGTGCCAAAGCCTCTCGAATCGACTATATTTTTACAAGGGATTGCCCCCCGACCGATGCTACAGTTACCCCCCTCTTCTTTTCTGATCACATGATGCTCTCCTGCACCCTTTCACTTCCCACGGCTGTGACTGTAGGGGGAGGGCTGTGGAAGTTGAACTGCTCCCTTTTAGAGGATGAGGAAGTGATTAGAGAGTATAGGGAGCAGTTCAGCCAATGGCAGACCCTCCAGGACTTTTGCGATACACGCGCACAGTGGTGGGAGATGGTAAAGGACCGGACAAGACAGTTTTTTAGGAAAATAGGAAGGGATAAGAAGAATAGGGAAAAAAGACACATGATGGGGCTGCAAAAAAGACTACAAAGATATTTTAACCTTTTTAACAATGGTCTTGATTTTAACAATGAAATTCAAGAAGTAAAAAAAGAAATGTCAGTTTTATCCAGTATTCAAAGTAAAGGGGTTCTTTTAAGAAGTAAAGAGAGAGAGATAGAAGAAGGTGAAAAATGTACAAGATACTTCTTTAAAAAGATAATAACAAGGGGAGGGGCTATAACAAGTGTTAAAATAGAAGAAAGGGAAGTCAAAACAACAGATGAAATTTTAAAAGGGGTGGAAAGTTTTTACCAACAGCTATATAGTCCAAAAGAAGTACATGAAGACACCATGAAGGAAGTTTTACATTTTTTGGTCAAGAAAGTTAACAGTAAAAATGAGCTTTTAACCCATGATTTTACCATTCTAGAAATGCAAAAAGCACTCAAAGGTTTTAAGAGGGGGAAGTCCCCAGGAGCAGATGGACTCCCCCTAGAGTTTTATCTTACCTTTTGGGATATATTAGCTCATGAACTTTGGACTATTTTTAAAGACTTTGAGACCCTTGACAGACTTCCAGACAGTTTTAGAACAGGGATAGTATCTTTACTTTATAAAAAAGGTGACCGAACTGACTTAAAAAATTGGAGACCTATTACGCTTTTAAATTTTGATTGTAAACTTTTTAGTAAAGTTTTAGCTACACGTATGTCAACTGTTTTAGAGGACGTAATCCACCCGGATCAAGCCTGCGCTGTGCCCGGAAGAAAGATAACAGACAGCTTAGTCCTGATTAGAGACACCATCTGTTATGCGAGAGACAGAAACATTCGGTTAGCAGTAGTAAATTTAGATTTTGAAAAGGCATTTGACCGGGTCTCGCACCAGTACCTGTTGCAGGTACTGCAAAAAATGGGTTTTCCCGAGAGGTTTATAGCTTGGGTGGGACTGCTGTATGAGGGTCTGGTCAGCAAAATTCTTGTAAATGGGCATCTTTCCAAAGCAGTAAATATTTGCAGTGGTGTCCGTCAGGGGTGTCCTTTATCTCCTCTTCTGTATGTGGCTTGCATTGAGCCACTGGCACAGATCTTGAGAAAGGAGACATGGATAAATGGACTAGACATCCCTGGGACAGGGGGACTGACAGCGACGTGTGTGTTATACATGGACGATGTAACTCTTTTAGCCAAGGATATTTTATCTATAAGACGAGCAATGGACTTGACGGACTGGTACGGTCGGGCCTCGGGCGCAAAACTCAACAGAAGCAAGTCCGAGGCCCTGCTCTTCGGACCGTGGGACGAGACCGACACAGGTGGACTCGACATAGATTTTAAGGAGACAGATTTTAAGATTTTAGGAGTTAAATTTGACAAGGAAGGTGGTGGACATGAAAACTGGACTGACTTGCTAGGGAAAGTGAGGAAAAGACTGGGGTTTTGGGGACTACGACAGATGACTTTGGAAGGAAAAGTTTTAATTTTTAAAGCCGTTGTTTTACCTCTAATGTCACTTGTCTGTTCTGTTTTTATCCCTCCTAGGAAATTCCTAAAGAAACTAGAGAGAGCTGTGTTTTACTTTCTGTGGGGGTCCAAGTGGGAAAGAGTGAAGAGGGAGGTTGTCAAAAGGAGACCAGAAAACGGTGGAAAAGGCCTCCCAGACCCCCACCTGTTTTTAGGCAGCCTTTTCACCTCCCTCCACATACGATATGCTGTGACCCCATCCAAAGATAATAAAACGGCAGCTATGACGCGATTTTGGATGGGGTCTTACCTAAGAACTTTGAAGATTTTACCTGTTGATTTGAGAAGTCCAGTATCTTTTAACCTGCCAAAAGAGCATAGTTTTATTAAGAAATTTTTAAAGAAATACCTTTTAGAGACGAATGATGTTGCCATTTTAACTAACCATAAGTCTCTTGTCTCTCTTGTGCAGGACCGGGAACCGGTGAGTCCAGTCCCGGGCCTCATGCTAGGTGAGGCCAAACAGGTTTGGAGGAACGTTGCCCACCCAGCTCTCCAGAACGGGCACAAAGACTTGGCGTGGATGGTAGCCCATGAGATCCTCCCGGTCAGGGCGGTAATGCACTCCAGAGGAATGGCCAAAAATCCTGTCTGCCCACGGTCCGGGTGTAAATCCCCGGAGACCGTCCGTCATCTGCTCTGGGAGTGCGGCGCTGCACGGGACCTGTGGGCCAGGACCGGCCCCCTGGTTTTCCCGTGCCTGCCAGCGGGTGGGGCCCAGGTGGACTACAAGCTCGCCATCCTGGGGGTGGGTCAGGGCTTGAAGGACCTGTCACAACAAGATTTTACCTCGCTCTGGCTCGCCCTAAACGTGATCAAGGATGCCATCTGGGTCACCAGAAACCTGCTGGTGGGGAAACGCGTGACGGTCCCCCTCCACGCATGCGAGCAGAAAATAAGATCAATGCTGCAGGGTGGGCCGCGCGTCGTTATTCGGATGGGGGGGCCGGGGTCGCACAAAAGGGTCCCGGCCGCCACCGACCTTGGCCGCCCGTAGATGCACCCTTACCACACCGGCTACGGGAACAGCGGGCCAGCGGGCCGGAGGAGAGGGGGTCTCCGCTGGGTCCATTAAGCGGGGAATTTGTGCTTGTTCTGGAGAGCAGGAGTGAATGGACATTCTTGAGAGGGACTCACCCCCGGTCCTGTACAAGAGATAATGTTTTATCTGGCATGTTGTATCTAGCATATTTTAAGCCTTTTTATTTTTTATTTTTTCTACTTTTATGTTGAATAACATTCATTTACTTGTCTTTTAACATCACACTACCAAAATATGGACTTCTCACACTGGAACACTACATGAACTGGTTTTTAACAAAATTCTCTTTTGTGTATCATTTTTTACGTGTAACTGAGAATGTTTTAAAAGTGTGACAAAAATGAAATGAATGAGGAAAAAATGTGACAATAAAAATGTTTTCAAAAAAAAAAAAAAAAAAAAAAAAAATCTGTTCTTATCAGTTTAATATCTGATACGTCCCTATCCGGGGACTACATATTAAATGGATTTTTGGCTCACGGAGCTGGAACCGGAGCTTGCTCCGTCCACTCCACGCATCGACCTGGTATTGCAGTGTTTCCAGGAACGGTGTGCTTTCCCTTTTAAGGGACTGCAAATTGTTGTGACCAACAGTAGAAGAAACTGAAGGCCTGGATTCTGGAACCCCCTGCTGCTTCAATATGAGGGTATATACGTTTTGAGTGACTTGTAATCGGGTTGTTATCAATCTTTGTCTTTCTAAATATTGAGTTATTTAGAATGACTGACTTCGACTTATGTTAAAGGACTTATTTTCCATTTCCAAACACTAGAAAAGAATGAAGTATGTTGTCTGTACCTCTGACTGAGAGAAAGGTACAACTTATCGGTATATTTTGGGAAAGTTTCCTGTTCAGAGCAGAGCTCAGATCGACTTCAGCCTTGAAGAAGCTGTGAATCATGTGTGTCTTTGTATGTGCGCTAAGTGTTCTGTACAGGTCCTTTATGTGTACTGGTGGACAACTGGCACTCTACTGGGACATTCTGTGCCTAAGTTTAGGGTCCGATCGTCAGAATCGTGATGGAAGAAGATATGCCTCTGACTATCAGTCCATGTGTGGAAAATGACCAGTTTTGTCTAGTTTTCTTAACCAATCAGAACCTTTGCATCCTTAGTAATGACGTAGTTAGTTAGACTATAATTGTTGTGGAAATGTGAATGTACGCAGAACGGCCAACGAACTCCTTGCGAGACTCGAAGCTGCAAAATATTCTTCAGTAAAATTTTCTTCAAATTATTTTTTTAAACTCTGACTCTGGGTCTTCATTTATCATATCGGGTCTTTTGGCTGTTTAACTGTAAAATCCCCTACAAAACGTCGCTTGAGCTTTACGAGAAGTCTCTACGTACCTGTGCTGGGATGACTGGCAGGCCGAGTCGGTGGTCCTGTCTCGCATCCTTACGAAATGGTCACCGTTGTTCTAAAGCAGTGGTTCCCAAAGCGTCACTGCACGTTTTGGATGTGATGCACCCATCTGAGGTCTTGGAGTCTTTACTGATGAGTTGAATCAGGTGTGTTTGATTAGGGAGACATTTAATCAAACACGCCTGACTGATGGGAGCCACTGGTCTAAAGGACCACAGCTCACGTAGCTCGTTCAAGTTTGCAGGCTTGAAGGCACGGTGACGTAAATCGCAGTCAAGTAATGGAAGGGACCCGTCCTTCCTTTGTTTCGGGGGAGGCGGGGGGCTCACCGTTGATGAGGATGGCAAAGAGGGAGAGGGTAGGTTCTGACTGGAGGCCTGGGGACTCATACTTACCTGGCAGGGGAGACACCATGATCAGAAAGGTGGTTCACCCAGGGCGAGGCGCGGCCATTCCACTCCGGTTGTGTTGACCTCTGCGAATTCCCCAAATGTGGGAATCTCGACTGCATAATTTATGGTAGTGGGGGACTGCGTTCGCGCTCTCCCCTGGACATACTGGTTGAAAGCAGACTACGTGGTGCTAAAAGATCCTCTAGTTTTTAACAGTCGTAGCATTGCTTACGGCGCCGTCTCTGTACGCCTCTTTGTGTCGCGTGTGCTCGCATAGTTTTGTAAAGCTCTGAGTTTTCGTTTAGGGACGATAGGCTTTCGGGGTTCGTTTGGAGCAAAAACTTGGTTTTAATCTCATAAATTGTCATGTATTGATGGAGTGCTAAGCTTCATGCTAGTCCTAGAGGCACCTGCCAGGCTGCCACCTAGCTGTTATTACCAATCGTTTTTAAATGTAAAGCTCACTGAAATGTTTCTATTTTTCATGAAGGGCATTTGATACAGTTTCAAAGAACGTGAAGCGAGAAGTTTGATGAAAGAAATGAGGGATTAAATCTGTGTGAATGGAAAGTCGAAAGCCGCATGTGCTCACCTAGTTTTGTAAAGTTCTGAATTTTCCTTTAGGGATGATAGGCTTTTGGGAGCACATGACCACACCCATTTTCTAAATGACCCTGTAGTGGCTATCTAAATGTTAAAGTTTAGCTTTTTTCCCCCCTCCTTCTGATCACAAGTGATATTTTGCATGTCTCCTTTGTCTGACACAACAATTTCAGGTCTTGGAATCTCGACTAACGAGATGATGATCTGAATAAGGCGTGTTATTTTTTTTCAAATAATCTCCGATATTTAATAACCGATCTGATCGACAGCAGGGGTCCTAGAGGCAAAGTACAAACCCACCGTGGCCCAGTTGGGCATCGCCTTTGCCGGCTCTGCCCCCACTGCTTCATAGCACCATCGCTTCTCGGCCTTTTGGCTAAGATCAAGTGTAGTATCTGTTCTTATCAGTTTAATATCTGATACGTCCCTATCCGGGGACTACATATTAAATGGATTTTTGGCTCACGGAGCTGGAACCGGAGCTTGCTCCGTCCACTCCACGCATCGACCTGGTATTGCATTGTTTCCAGGAACGGTGTGCTTTCCCTTTTAAGGGATTGCAAATTGTTGTGACCAACAGTAGAAGAAACTGAAGGCCTGGATTCTGGAACCCCCTGCTGCTTCAATATGAGGGTATATACGTGTTGAATGACTTGTAATCGGGTTGTTATCAATCTTTGTCTTTCTAAATATTGAGTTATTTAGAATGACTGACTTCGACTTATGTTAAAGGTCTTATTTTCCATTTCCAAACACTAGAAAAGAATGAAGTATGTTGTCTGTACCTCTGACTGAGAGAAAGGTACAACTTATCGGTATATTTTGGGAAAGTTTCCTGTTCAGAGCAGAGCTCAGATCGACTTCAGCCTTGAAGAAGCTGTGAATCATGTGTGTCTTTGTATGTGCGCTAAGTGTTCTGTACAGGTCCTTTATGTGTACTGGTGGACAACTGGCACTCTACTGGGACATTCTGTGCCTAAGTTTAGGGTCCGATCGTCAGAATCGTGATGGAAGAAGATATGCCTCTGACTATCAGTCCATGTGTGGAAAATGACCAGTTTTGTCTAGTTTTCTTAACCAATCAGAACCTTTGCATCCTTAGTAATGACGTAGTTAGTTAGACTATAATTGTTGTGGAAATGTGAATGTACGCAGAACGGCCAACGAACTCCTTGCGAGACTCGAAGCTGCAAAATATTCTTCAGTAAAATTTTCTTCAAATTATTTTTTTAAACTCTGACTCTGGGTCTTCATTTATCATATCGGGTCTTTTGGCTGTTTAACTGTAAAATCCCCTACAAAACGTCGCTTGAGCTTTACGAGAAGTCTCTACGTACCTGTGCTGGGATGACTGGCAGGCCGAGTCGGTGGTCCTGTCTCGCATCCTTACGAAATGGTCACCGTTGTTCTAAAGCAGTGGTTCCCAAAGCGTCACTGCACGTTTTGGATGTGATGCACCCATCTGAGGTCTTGGAGTCTTTACTGATGAGTTGAATCAGGTGTGTTTGATTAGGGAGACATTTAATCAAACACGCCTGACTGATGGGAGCCACTGGTCTAAAGGACCACAGCTCACGTAGCTCGTTCAAGTTTGCAGGCTTGAAGGCACGGTGACGTAAATCGCAGTCAAGTAATGGAAGGGACCCGTCCTTCCTTTGTTTCGGGGGAGGCGGGGGGCTCACCGTTGATGAGGATGGCAAAGAGGGAGAGGGTAGGTTCTGACTGGAGGACTCATACTTACCTGGCAGGGGAGACACCATGATCAGAAAGGTGGTTCACCCAGGGCGAGGCGCAGCCATTGCACTCCGGTTGTGTTGACCTCTGCGAATTCCCCAAATGTGGGAATCTCGACTGCATAATTTATGGTAGTGGGGGACTGCGTTCGCGCTCTCCCCTGGACATACTGGTTGAAAGCAGACTACGTGGTGCTAAAAGATCCTCTAGTTTTTAACAGTCGTAGCATTGCTTACGGTGCCGTCTCTGTATGCCTCTTTGTGTCGCGTGTGCTCGCATAGTTTTGTAAAGCTCTGAGTTTTCGTTTGGAGCAAAAACTTGGTTTTAATCTCATAAATTGTCATGTATTGATGGAGTGCTAAGCTTCATGCTAGTCCTAGAGGCACCTGCCAGGCTGCCACCTAGCTGTTATTACCAATCGTTTTTAAATGTAAAGCTCACTGAAATGTTTCTATTTTTCATGAAGGGCATTTGATACAGTTTCAAAGAACGTGAAGCGAGAAGTTTGATGAAAGAAATGAGGGATTAAATCTGTGTGAATGGAAAGTCGAAAGCCGCATGTGCTCACCTAGTTTTGTAAAGTTCTGAATTTTCCTTTAGGGATGATAGGCTTTTGGGAGCACATGACCACACCCATTTTCTAAATGACCCTGTGGTGGCTATCCAAATGTTAAAGTTTAGCTTTTTTCCCCCCTCCTTCTGATCACAAGTGATATTTTGCATGTCTCCTTTGTCTGACACAACAATTTCAGGTCTTGGAATCTCGACTAACGAGATGATGATCTGAATAAGGCGTGTTATTTTTTTTCAAATAATCTCCGATATTTAATAACCGATCTGATCGACAGCAGGGGTCCTAGAGGCAAAGTACAAACCCACTGTGGCCCAGTTGGGCATCGCCTTTGCCGGCTCTGCCCCCACTGCTTCATAGCACCATCGCTTCTCGGCCTTTTGGCTAAGATCACGCGGTCTGGTCGGACGGTTGAGACAGCGATCGCCTCCTGGAGGTTTCCTGGCTGGAGATTTTTTATATCTTGAGCCTTCAACCTTTGTGAGGTAAATTGCTTTTTTAGGCCTGCACAGTAAGGTAAGAGGTTTTAGTTATTTATTGTTATTTATTGTTATTTATTGTTATTTATTGTCCTTTTAAAGTTTTAAGCTGTTGGTGCGGAGGCACCACAGCGTGCGGTTTTTATTCACAGAGGTCGAGGGGAAGCTCCTGGGGATGTCCCGTTTGGACTTCTCCAGGAAGCTGATCCAAAAGACCCTAAATTTTAAGCCAGAAGACTTGAATTGCATTGTGACTCTGCCCCTGAACAAAGGCTATGATGTTAGCTTTAGAACTGTTTCCCACTTGAATGATTTTTGGCACAGATTCGATTCAGCTAAATCCCAGTTCTCCATGTTTGCTGTTGAAAGACTCTCTGACAACACACTTAAAACTGTGATTGTTAGAATGTTTAATGAGACAGTAACTGGGGAGGATATTTGTGTCTGGCTGGGTAGATTTTGCACAGTTCGAGGCCAGCCAGTCAAGGTTTTGGATGAAGATGGCATCTGGACATGCTCCTGGAGAATTCCCATCAAACAATGGGAAGACGCCAGGGGCTACCAGGGCCTGAAGCACCTGCCTTCTATGATTGTGTTGGGTGAGAACAGAGGCTACATTCATTATCAAGGCATGCCTAAGCTATGTAGAAAATGTGGCAAGTTTGGGCACTTAGCTGATGCGTGTCAGGAAGTTGTATGTGGGAAATGTAGAGAAATTGGTCACAGTTTTGAAGAGTGCACCAATGGCAGGCGGTGTAACCTGTGTGGAGAATCAAGCCATCTCTACAGAGATTGCCCAAAAAGCTTTGCCAACAAACTTAAAGCTAACAAAATGGCCGCCCCACAGTTACAAACAGAGGAGGAGGAGGCGGTCCCTGAGGTTTTGGCGGGAATTTCAAATCCCCAGTCAGCCTCGGGGATTGGGCAGGAAGGAGGAAGTGGGGCGGCCAAAGGGGCAGAGTCACAATTGGGAGACGAAACGAAACAGGGGGAGGAAACCACTCCCAGACAAGTAACTGATGAAGAAGAGAGAGAGGAGGAAACGGTTTCCTCCCTCCACACCGTCTCGGAGGTAAGCGCGCCATCCAGTGGGAGTGAAACAGACATTTCACTCCCTAATGCTCAAGTGCAGAAGAGAACTGCGGGATCTCCTCTGTGTGAAGCAGAGGAGAAAAAAATGAGGGTAACGCATCGGCTAGATAGTTCTTCGTTAGAAGATCTAGACCGTATGTGGCCATCAGAATCCCCAAATGAAGTTTCTTTTCTGCATTTTAAGCTAAGAACATCGACGCCGAAAGAGTCGCAAGAGTTTAGCTCTGTGGCTCCAGAAGTGTCTAGCTCTAGCCCTCCCGAACCCAACTCCCATGGGAGAAGGGAGAGGCTAAAGCGACAAGAAATAACATAATTTTTAAAGGTACCTCTGTATGTCTTTTAGTGTCTTCCTTTTAAAGTTCATATGCTTTTAACCACACTGCTCATGGCCCTCACCATCTCCACAATAAATGTGAGAAGTGTGAGGAACAACATACGAGCACAGAGTGTTTTATCTTTTTTAAAATCCTGTAAGTCAGATGTGTTTTTATTGCAAGAATGTGCCTTACCTTTTTTAACAAATTATAGGAAATGGGAGGAGCTTTGGACCCCAGGACTGTCCATCTGGAGTGGGTCCAATTTTAACAAAAATGACGGTGTTGCTATTTTAATTAACAATCCAAATATTTTGGTGAAGGGCAGCACGGTGGTAAGGGATGGGCGAGCAATTTTAGCAGACTTGACTTTCTTAGACAAGGATTTTAAAGTTTTAAATGTGTATGGTTTTACTGAAAAACACGAAAGATATGAGCTTTTAGAAGACTTGCAACCCCACATGCTGGGTAGGGCCCCCCTTGTGGTTGCAGGGGATTTTAACTGTGTTTTAACTCAGAGAGATCGGAAGAGGATAGAGGATTTTAAAATGGACAAAACATCGGTTTTACTGCAGAATTTAGTGCGAGATTTTAACTTAGTCGACTGTTTTAAAACATTGCATCAAAGAGAGGAGGGTTTCACCTGGTTCAGTGGTGACGGCACCAAAGCCTCTCGAATCGACTACGTTTTTACAAGGGACTGCTCGCCAACCGATGCTACATTATTACCTGCCTTTTTTTCTGATCACATGATGCTATCCTGCACCCTTTCACTGCCCTCTGGTGTGACATTAGGAGGAGGGCTGTGGAAGTTGAACTGCTCTCTGTTGGAGGATGAGGAAGTAGTTGGGCAATACAGAGAGCAGTTCAGCCGATGGCAGACCCTCCGAGACTTGTATGACTCACGGGCACAGTGGTGGGAAATGGTGAAGGGAAGGACGGGACTGTTTTTTAAGAAAATAGGGAGGGAAAAAAAAAACAAAGAAAAGAGATGCATGATGGGGTTGCAAAAACGACTGCAGAGGTATTTTAATCTTTTAAATAGTGGGTTTGATTTTAGTGAAGAAATTAAAGAAGTCAAGCAAGAAATGTCAGTTTTAGCCCAAATTCAAAGTAAAGGTGTCATTTTAAGGAGTAAAGAACAAAAGATTGAGGAAGATGAAAAATGTACTAGGTATTTTTTCAGGAAGATCATAACACGGGGAGGGGCATTGACAACTTTGAAAACAGATGGGAGGGTAGTAAGAAAGACAGAGGAGATTTTGAGAGGGGTGGAAAAGTTTTATAGTGATTTATATGGTCAAAAAGAAATACAAGAAGACATTTTGTTGGACGTTTTAAATTTTTTAGACCAAAAACTTCATAGTCAATGTGCACTTTTAAGCCAAGATTTTACCATTTTAGAAATACAAAAAGCTCTCAAAGGTTTTAAGCGGGGAAAGTCCCCAGGACTGGACGGACTACCTGTAGAATTTTACTTGACCTTTTGGGACATTTTAGCACATGACTTGTTGACCATTTTTAAAGAATTTGACACCCTGAACAGACTTCCAGACAGCTTTAGAATAGGGATAGTGACACTACTACACAAAAAAGGCGACAAGACTGACTTAAAAAACTGGCGACCCATTACACTTTTAAACTTGGATTGTAAACTTTTTAGCAAAATTTTAGCCACGCGAATGTCAACAGTTTTAGGGGACGTAATCCACCCGGATCAAGCATGCGCTGTGCCCGAGAGGAAGATCACAGACAGCCTAGTGCTGATTAGAGATGCCATCTGTTACGCGAGAGACAGAAACATTCGGCTAGTAGTCCTAAATTTAGACTTTGAGAAAGCATTCGACCGCATCTCGCACCAGTTCCTTTTTAAGGTACTGGAAAAAATGGGGTTTCCAGGGAGGTTTATAGCCTGGGTGGGACTGCTGTACAAAAGTCTGGTCAGTAAAATTGTAGTTAATGGGCATTTATCTAAAGCTGTAAATATTCACAGCGGCGTCCGTCAGGGGTGTCCTTTATCTCCCCTCCTGTACGTGGCTTGTATTGAGCCACTGGCACAAATCTTGAGAAGGGATAAATGGATTAAAGGACTGGACATCCCAGGGACTAGTGGACTGACAGCGACCTGTGTTTTATATATGGATGACGTAACCCTTTTAGCGACTGACCTTTTATCGGTACGAAGAGCAATGGACTTGACTGACTGGTACGGTCGGGCCTCGGGCGCCAAGCTCAATAGGAGCAAGTCCGAGGCCCAGCTCTTCGGGCTGTGGGAGGACGTTGACACAGGTGGACTTGATTTGGATTTTAAAGACAATGATTTGAAAGTTTTAGGGGTGAAATTTGACAGAGAGGGTGGAGGACGGGGAAACTGGACCGACATCTTAGGGAAAGTTAGGCAAAGATTGGGTTTTTGGGGACTAAGACAAATGACAATAGAAGGGAAGGTTTTAATTTTTAAAGCTGTGATTTTACCCCTAATTTTACTTGTCTGTTCTGTTTTTAGTCCCCCAAGAACATTCCTGGCCAACCTGGAGAGGGCGGTATTTTATTTTATGTGGGGGTCCAAGTGGGAACGATTGAAGAGGGAGGTCTTTAAAAAAAAGAAAGAGAACGGTGGGAAAGGCCTCCCAGACCCCCACCAGTTTTTAGGCAGCCGCTTTGCCGCCCTCCACATCCAATATGCACTGACCCCATCCAGAGAGAACAAGACTGCGGCGATGGCTCGTTTCTGGATGGGGTCATATCTAAGAGCATTGAGAGTTTTACCAGTTGATCTTAAAAGTCCAGTTTCTTTTAACCTGCCTTTAGAATACAGTTTTATTAAGACATTTTTAAAAAAATACCTTTTAGAAGGAAATGATGCCAGCATTTTAACTAAACACAAGTCTTTGATCTCTCTTGTGCAGGATCGAGAAACGGTGAGTCCAGTCCCGGGCCTCACGCTAGGTGAGGCCAAGCAGGTTTGGAGGAACGTTGCCCACCCAGCTCTCCAGAACAGGCACAAAGACTTGGCGTGGATGGTGGCCCATGAGATCCTCCCGGTCAGGGCGGTAATGCACTCCAGAGGAATGGCCAAAAATCCTGTCTGCCCACGGTCCGGGTGTAAATCCCCGGAGATCGTCCGTCATCTGCTCTGGGAGTGCGGCGCTGCACGGGACCTGTGGGCCAGGACCGGCCCCCTGGTTTTCCCGTGCCTGCCAGCGGGTGGGGCCCAGGTGGACTACAAGCTCGCCATCCTGGGGGTGGGTCAGGGCTTGAAGGACCTGTCACAACAAGATTTTACCTCGCTCTGGCTCGCCCTAAACGTGATCAAGGATGCCATCTGGGTCACCAGAAACCTGCTGGTGGGGAAACGCGTGACGGTCCCCCTCCACGCATGCGAGCAGAAAATAAGATCAATGCTGCAGGGTGGGCCGCGCGTCGTTATTCGGATGGGGGGGCCGGGGTCGCACAAAAGGGTCCCGGCCGCCACCGACCTTGGCCGCCCGTAGATGCACCCTTACCACACCGGCTACGGGAACAGCGGGCCAGCGGGCCGGAGGAGAGGGGGTCTCCGCTGGGTCCATTAAGCTGGGAATTTGTGCTTGTTCTGGAGAGCAGGAGTGAATGGACATTCTTGATAGGGACTTACCCTCAGTCCTGTACAAGAGATGATGTTTTATCTGGCATGTTTTAAACCTTTTTATTTTTACCTACTTTTATGTTGAATACCATTCATTTACTTGTCTTTTAAAACCACACTACCCAAATATGGACTTCTCACACTGGAACACTACATGAACTGGTTTTTAACAAAATTCTCTTTTGTATATCATTTTTGTTTTATGTGTAACTGAGAATGTTTTAAAAGTGTGGCAAGAATGAAATGAATGGGGAAAAATGTGTCAATAAAAATTTTTTTCGAAAGAAAAATCTGTTCTTATCAGTTTAATATCTGATACGTCCCTACCCGGGGACTACATATTAAATGGATTTTTGGCTCACGGAGCTGGAACCGGAGTTTCCAGGAATGGTGTGCTTTCCCTTTTAAGGGACTGCAAATTGTTGTGACCAACAGTAGAAGAAACTGAAGGCCTGGATTCTGGAATCCCCTGCTGCTTCAATATGAGGGTATATACGTTTTGAATGACTTGTAATCGGGTTGTTATCAATCTTTGTCTTTCTAAATATTGAGTTATTTAGAATGACTGTGTGACGATTTCAGGTTGAATCGCACTTCATTGCTTTATTGACACGAGTCAATTAAGGGAAAGGTGTGAGCGGAAATGACTAAATAAAAAAAGGGAAGTGGAAGGAGTGTTGAAAGGTGTGTCAGTGACGTGGTGAGTTGCAGTGAGAGTGCAGGAAAAAAGAAAACTGTCGAGTCGCGGGCCACTCAAACCCAGTGCACGCCTGTTTTGGCGTACTGAAATGCTGTTCTGAAGAAGACGAACTTTGCTGTTTCGGTTGTTCCGGATTACCCTGGCGTGGATGGCAGTGCGCGATTGTTTCCTGGTGCTGCAGGGAGAGTCTGGTGAGCGCGTTTGGTTCTATGCTTCTGACGATTGCAGAGCGTTGCTGGATTGGAGCGCTGGCATACTACGTCAGCGTTTGGAAAAAGGATTAGTGCCGCACGACTGTAATTTCTCTTCAACGTCGACTGCAGGGCGGGCAGGGGTGTAGAGCTGCCAAATTGCCGACTCTCCTCAGGTACTTCTTACCAACCGCTGCAAACTTTCCAAAGCTTCCCTGAGTAGCATTTTCCGTCCCAATCCCATACACCCACACACACACACACACTCACACACACTTTATTTCTAAAGTTTGATTTATTTTTGTTTAGTTTTTTTCTCTTAAGGCAATTGTTTGATTTTGATTGGTTGGTTGTTTTTTTCTTTGTTATGATTATTGAACGGTGTTTTGGTTAGCCTTGTTATTTTTGTACTCTTGTGCTGGTTAAACAAATTTTTGGACTATTAACATGGACTATTATTCATTGAATTATACATTACACCACACCATCAGACTATTTGTGTATGTGCATTGTTGATTTTCTGTGAACTTGTTTCCCTTTTTTGATACTGCACATTACAATTTGATATGGCAACTTTTTGTGTGGGTTTTGACTTAATTTTACTATAGTGCATTTATGTTTGTTTGTGTGTAATTGTTGGTTTGCGCTATCCTAGGTTAAAAGAAGTTGTTTTTGTTTGTTTTGTGGTGGATTTAAGTCTGCCTGGCGCCCGAATTAGTGGATATTTATTTCAATGGATTAATTAATTTAATGTAAATTTTTGGAGTTAGGGTACCAACGTTACATAAGTGGCGCCCGAACAGGGACTATTGAATAATTAAGTGTGAATAATCCTGAATTTTTGTTGACTTTTTGAATTTGTTAACTGAACTGTTGTTTTCGAAAAGTCATTTGAGGGGAAACTTTTGAATTTTGGAATTGAAGTGTGGAAATCTTTTGAATTTACCACACCTGTTAATTTTTTAACCTTGAGAACTGAAAACTAAACTTTCTAATTCTTTGGTGTCGCCCTTATTCTGTATGGAATTGTAGTGAAGAACAAACTTAATTGAAACATTGTGACTGCATTGCATATCAATTGTTGTAACTAGTGAACTAGGACTAATGATTGAATAATTTACTTGCGGGATAATTGCTTTAATGCTGTGAATTGTATGAAATGTGAAAGTACACTTGTATGCAATTTACATTGTTTTCAATTGCGCATTTATTGACCCATACAATGAATTATAATATTTTTCTTTTTATTTTTGTTAAATTAATTTCTTTATATAATCATGGCAGAGCAGTTTTCTTCACATTCAACCTTTGTTGAGATGGAGGTTCCGGATGTGTCCACTCCCAATTGGCCAGCTGTGCACAGTCAAACCCCTCAGGAATCCTATGTTCCTACCTTTTGTCATACGCCCTCTCAGTTCAGGCGTATTGCACAGCCAGGAGCCCATGTGCAGTTTGCATTTCCACCAGTAGGTGGTAGCACTCCAACTCAAAATGCAATTATGTACTCCACCACACAAAACCTCATCATCAGCCATTACTTCTTCCCCTTCTCCTCCATGTTCAGGCGTACAGTATGAATTGCCTGGAGCTCTTCCAACGCCTGGAAGAGAGATGGGTCACCTCACTGCACAAGCACAAGGTAACTGGGACCAGTTGCATGATTTCATGACCAAACAAGAAAGAGCTGTAATTGAACTTAACAAAGAATTAAAGGCCAATTCATCCAGTCATGAGAGTCAGTTCATTAAACTTGCTGGAAAGATTGAAGAAGTCAAGAAACAACTCTCTACAACCTTAACTACAAAAAAGCAGCAAGTTGAAACTGAGACGGACCAGACCATTAAAGCTATGAAATTATTGTTAACTAAGGAACTCCAAAAGATAGAGGAAACTGTAGTGTCAGAAGTACGTTTCATGGTGCAACAGTTGCAGTCTGAGATTCAGCAGGACATTAAAGCTGTTCAAGAGCACTTTCAGAAGGATTATGGCCAACTGCTGAAAGAAAGTAGTCAATTGACTTTACTCGCTGACAAATTATCCACCAACATGAAGGAACTGCAAACTCAAATGGAAGTTAAGTTTGAGAGTCAAGGTAAAACAATGGCTGACTTGAGTGGAAAAAGTGTTACTACTTCTAACCTCTTACCTCCAACATCAGTAACTTCTCCGGCAGCCCCTACTATTGTTAAAAATGACCACATTAAGCTAACATTCCCCACGTTTGGAAGGCTAGCTGATGACTCAGATCCTTTGTTGTATATAACCCGTTGTCACGACTTTCTTGCTGTACATCCTCTAATGGACACTGACATCTTGGCCACTTTCAGGACAGTTTTATATGGCACTGCTCGTGACTGGTGGGAAGTAGCAAGATCATCTATTACAACATGGAGTGAGTTTCAGTCCGCTTTTCTTGCTGCTTTTTTAGCTGAGGACTATGAGGATGAGCTAGCTGAACGTGTTCGACATAGGATCCAAGGGGAAACGGAGTCCATTAGGGATTTTGCTTTCACCTACAGAGCTCTCTGTAAAAGGTGGAAACCAAGTTTAACGGAAGCAGATATAGTTAAGATGATCCTTAAAAACATAAAACCTTACCTCGCCAGTCACCTTCGTAGCCGAGTAACCACCGTGGAAGAGTTGGTTAGATTGGGTCACCAGCTGGAGAAAGACCATGAACAACAGAAACAATGTGATGGTAAAGCTGGCACCAAATCTTTTGTAGCAACACCCAGAGGGGTTACTTCTACTAAACCTGCAGTACAATGCTGGCGGTGTAAAGGATTTCATGCACCAGGTACTTGTCCGTATTTTATTTCCCCCGCCCAACTATCCCAGACTTCAGGTAATCAGTCCCACAGTAATAAACGGAATTTCCACTCACCCAAGCAGCCTGGTCAGCCTTCCAATAATTCAGTCACTTCTACATTTACAAAGAACTCTCAAACACGCTCAGATAAACCCATCGTCACTGTTACATCTGGAAGTACATCTAATATTCCTAAAAATCCTGTTAGTGTACCACAACAGTTAATTGTCCCTGTCAGTGTTGGCTCATGGACGGGAAAAGCCATTGTGGACACCGGTGCAAGTTACACTCTTATCCACGAGACTCTTGGTAAGAACTTTGTTCAATCACCAAATGATCTCCAACCCTGGACACTTGGACCTCTGTATTTGGCTAATGGGGAAGCAGAGGTTCCTCTTGGATGGATAAACATTGAGTTTAACCTTCATGATCAAGTATTCACTATACCAGCTGTAGTTTTGGCACCTAAAGCCCTTGCATATACAGTAGTCCTTGGCTTGGATTTCATCTTCTTTAGTGGGTTACAAATAAATGTAATTGACAAAACGTATACTTTTAAATCTGCCCCTGATGTGGAATACCCATTTCAACCAGGTAGCGCCAGTGTACCTGAGAATAGATCCAGGAAAGGAAAGCACCAAGGAAATACCAATCAGAGTGTTTCTCTCTTGAGTTCAATTCCTCCCCCTCAACCTACATTGATATTCAGTACAGATAAGATGGACATTCAAAACTTGATTGACAATGCCGTGAACAAAGCCCACTTACCAGCTGATGGAAAAAGCCAGCTACGTCAACTCTTGGAAGACAATCCACAGGTATGTGCACTCAGACCTGGTTGTACTGAGGTTCTCCAGCATCGTATTTACCTCACTCAGCAAGTACCAATAAAACAGCGACCATATCGCATGTCCCCTACTAAACAATCTGTTGTGGAAAAACAACTGGAGGAGATGTTGAGTGCTGGCATTGTGGAACCTTCCTTTTCAGGTTGGGCCTCACCTGTCGTCCTTGTTCCCAAAAAAGATGGGAGCCTCCGGTTTTGTGTAGACTACCGTAAGGTGAATGCTATTACGGAAAGTGATGCATATCCCCTGCCAAACATCACAGAGATCTTGGAATCTCTCTCTGGAGCTGCTATTTTTTCCACTATTGATTTGAATAGTGGATATTGGCAGGTGACCATGGACCCTGAAAGTACAGCGAAGACGGCGTTTATTACACCCTTTGGATTGTTCCAATTTAACGTTATGCCATTTGGTTTGAAAAATGCTCCCGCTACTTTCCAAAGATTAATGGAAAGGGTGTTGGGTGAATTACGTGGTCACAATTGCTTTGTGTACATAGATGACATTATCATCTATTCTCTAACTGTTGAACAGCACTTTCTTGACATCCAGAATGTTCTCCACAAGCTGAAGAAGGCTGGTCTGACTGTCAATCTTAAAAAAAGCAAATTTTGTCTGCAAGAATTAACATTCTTAGGCCATGTCGTGAGTATTCAAGGCATCTCTGCTGACCCAGGTAAAGTTGAGGTTATTCGTTCCTATCCAGTCCCAAGGAACCTCAAGGAGGTTCAGCGATTTCTTGGTTTAGCCGGATGGTACCACCGGTTTGTTCCACATTTCTCCCAGATTGCTGAACCCCTTAATGCCTTGAAGAAGAAAGGCAGAGTTTTTCAGTGGACACCACATTGTCAGCAGGCCTTTGAGCAGTTAAAAAAAAGCTTAATGACACCTCCTATCTTGGGACATCCAAATTTACAGCATCCTTTCATTGTCTACACAGACGCTAGTGAGACCGGTCTGGGCGCTGTGTTGACACAGAGGGACCAAGGAAAAGAGGAAGTCATAGCTTATGCTAGCAGAGCCTTGAACAAAGCCGAAGTAAATTACTCTGCAACGGAAAAAGAATGTTTGGCGGTAGTATGGGCTTTGGAGAAGTGGCAGCATTATCTTGAACATAAGTTATTTTCTGTTGTTACTGACCACTCTGCATTGCAGTGGGTGATGGGGTCCACCAAGACATCCAGTCGATTGATCAGGTGGGCTTTGAGATTGCAGAGATTCGATTTCATTGTCGAATACCGGAAGGGAAAGCTAAATGTGGCCCCAGATGCGCTCTCTCGAATTCCCCTCAGTGTCAGTTGCAATTTGTATACTAGCCACAAGGAGCCAGAGGATTTTCCGATCACTCTGGATAAGATCTGGGAAGAACAGCACAAAGACTCTGTAATTATGAAAATATTACAAACCATGGCAGAAGGTGATGTTAAGTTGAAAGAACAATATGATGTATTGGAAGACAAACTTTACCGTAAAGTTCATCTGGCAGATAACCAGCTGCATTATCGGTTGTGTGTTCCTAGTAGCCTCATTCCACAGATTCTTCAGCATTACCATGATAGTCCCTTGAGTGGCCATGGAGGAATATATAAGACCTATAAGAGAATTCAAGAAGTGGCTTTTTGGCCAGGAATGTGGACTGATGTCAAGCAGTGGGTGAAAAGATGCATCAAATGTCAGCAACACAAGGGTGACAATCAAAAACCTGCTGGCAAAATGCAACACTCCACTGTTACACACCCTAATGAAATGCTGGGGGTGGACATAATGGGGCCTTTGCCGTGTAGTTCCAACCGAAATGAATATCTCTTAGTGTTCATTGATTATTTCACTCGTTGGGTTGAAATGTTCCCCATGCGAAATGCCACTGCCCAAACAGTTGCTACCATTTTTAAGAAGGAAATTCTGACCAGGTGGGGTGTGCCTGATTTCCTGTTGTCGGATAGAGGTACACAATTTGTGTCATCTGTATTTAAAGGGGTCTGCGATAAATGGAATGTAACGCCTAAATTGACTACTGCTTACCACCCTCAGACCAATATGACTGAGAGAGTCAATCGCACCCTTAAGTACATGATCGCTGCATACCTGGATGAAAATCACAACAAGTGGGATCAATATTTACCAGAGTTCCGATTTGCCATAAATTCTGCGGTCCAGGAGACCATAGGAATGACCCCTGCTGAACTGCAACTTGGAAGAAAGCTGCATGGTCCAATGGACAAACTCCTCCAAGGTAAAAATCTCCCTCCTGATGGGCCAGCATACGATGCTGTGCATTGTTTAACTCAGCTACAATTCAAAGCTATAGAAAACAGCAAAAAGGCTCTTGCTAGACAAACAAGAAATTACAACAAACATTGACGAGAATTGACTTTTAAAGAAAAAGACCGTGTGTGGATAAGGAACTTCCCACAATCTAGCGCAAAAGCTAAATTCACTGCTAAACTAGCCAGGAAATGGAAAGGTCCTTACCGTGTAATAAAACGGCTGGGTCCACTTAATTACCGTGTGGCACTGGAGACCACTGGGGAAGATGTTCGCACTATCAATGTGTGTAATATGAAACCGTGTTATCCGGCAGCTGAGGAATTCGAGTCCCAAGCGAAAGGAGAATTCCTAGAAATATTCCGAGACACCTCTGATGAAGAGGAGGAGTTTAAGGGATTTTAACACTCATTGTCAACCATGGGTTGTTTTTTCAGGGGAGGGGGAATGTGACGATTTCAGGTTGAATCGCACTTCATTGCTTTATTGACACGAGTCAATTAAGGGAAAGGTGTGAGCGGAAATGACTAAATAAAAAAAGGGAAGTGGAAGGAGTGGTGAAAGGTGTGTCAGTGACGTGGTGAGTTGCAGTGAGAGTGCAGGAAAAAAGAAAACTGTCGAGTCGCGGGCCACTCAAACCCAGTGCACGCCTGTTTTGGCGTACTGAAATGCTGTTCTGAAGAAGACGAACTTTGCTGTTTCGGTTGTTCCGGATTACCCTGGCGTGGATGGCAGTGCGCGATTGTTTCCTGGTGCTGCAGGGAGAGTCTGGTGAGCGCGTTTGGTTCTATGCTTCTGACGATTGCAGAGCGTTGCTGGATTGGAGCGCTGGCATACTACGTCAGCGTTTGGAAAAAGGATTAGTGCCGCACGACTGTAATTTCTCTTCAACGTCGACTGCAGGGCGGGCAGGGGTGTAGAGCTGCCAAATTGCCGACTCTCCTCAGGTACTTCTTACCAACCGCTGCAAACTTTCCAAAGCTTCCCTGAGTAGCATTTTCCGTCCCAATCCCATACACCCACACACACACACACACTCACACACACTTTATTTCTAAAGTTTGATTTATTTTTGTTTAGTTTTTTTCTCTTAAGGCAATTGTTTGATTTTGATTGGTTGGTTGTTTTTTTCTTTGTTATGATTATTGAACGGTGTTTTGGTTAGCCTTGTTATTTTTGTACTCTTGTGCTGGTTAAACAAATTTTTGGACTATTAACATGGACTATTATTCATTGAATTATACATTACACCACACCATCAGACTATTTGTGTATGTGCATTGTTGATTTTCTGTGAACTTGTTTCCCTTTTTTGATACTGCACATTACAATTTGATATGGCAACTTTTTGTGTGGGTTTTGACTTAATTTTACTATAGTGCATTTATGTTTGTTTGTGTGTAATTGTTGGTTTGCGCTATCCTAGGTTAAAAGAAGTTGTTTTTGTTTGTTTTGTGGTGGATTTAAGTCTGCCTGGCGCCCGAATTAGTGGATATTTATTTCAATGGATTAATTAATTTAATGTAAATTTTTGGAGTTAGGGTACCAACGTTACAACTGACTTCGACTTATGTTAAAGGACTTATTTTCCATTTCCAAACACTAGAAAAGAATGAAGTATGTTGTCTGTACCTCTGACTGAGAGAAAGGTACAACTTATCGGTATATTTTGGGAAAGTTTCCTGTTCAGAGCAGAGCTCAGATCGACTTCAGCCTTGAAGAATCTGTGAATCATGTGTGTCTTTGTATGTGCGCTAAGTGTTCTGTACAGGTCCTTTATGTGTACTGGTGGACAACTGGCACTCTACTGGGACATTCTGTGCCTAAGTTTAGGGTCCGATCGTCAGAATCGTGATGGAAGAAGATATGCCTCTGACTATCAGTCCATGTGTGGAAAATGACCAGTTTTGTCTAGTTTTCTTAACCAATCAGAACCTTTGCATCCTTAGTAATGACGTAGTTAGTTAGACTATAATTGTTGTGGAAATGTGAATGTACGCAGAACGGCCAACGAACTCCTTGCGAGACTCGAAGCTGCAAAATATTCTTCAGTAAAATTTTCTTCAAATTATTTTTTTAAACTCTGACTCTGGGTCTTCATTTATCATATCGGGTCTTTTGGCTGTTTAACTGTAAAATCCCCTACAAAACGTCGCTTGAGCTTTACGAGAAGTCTCTACGTACCTGTGCTGGGATGACTGGCAGGCCGAGTCGGTGGTCCTGTCTCGCATCCTTACGAAATGGTCACCGTTGTTCTAAAGCAGTGGTTCCCAAAGCGTCACTGCACGTTTTGGATGTGATGCACCCATCTGAGGTCTTGGAGTCTTTACTGATGAGTTGAATCAGGTGTGTTTGATTAGGGAGACATTTAATCAAACACGCCTGACTGATGGGAGCCACTGGTCTAAAGGACCACAGCTCACGTAGCTCGTTCAAGTTTGCAGGCTTGAAGGCACGGTGACGTAAATCGCAGTCAAGTAATGGAAGGGACCCGTCCTTCCTTTGTTTCGGGGGAGGCGGGGGGCTCACCGTTGATGAGGATGGCAAAGAGGGAGAGGGTAGGTTCTGACTGGAGGCCTGGGGACTCATACTTACCTGGCAGGGGAGACACCATGATCAGAAAGGTGGTTCACCCAGGGCGAGGCGCGGCCATTGCACTCCGGTTGTGTTGACCTCTGCGAATTCCCCAAATGTGGGAATCTCTACTGCATAATTTATGGTAGTGGGGGACTGCGTTCGCGCTCTCCCCTGGACATACTGGTTGAAAGCAGACTACGTGGTGCTAAAAGATCCTCTAGTTTTTAACAGTCGTAGGATTGCTTACGGCGCCGTCTCTGTACGCCTCTTTGTGTCGCGTGTGCTCGCATAGTTTTGTAAAGCTCTGAGTTTTCGTTTAGGGACGATAGGCTTTCGGGGTTCGTTTGGAGCAAAAACTTGGTTTTAATCTCATAAATTGTCATGTATTGATGGAGTGCTAAGCTTCATGCTAGTCCTAGAGGCACCTGCCAGGCTGCCACCTAGCTGTTATTACCAATCGTTTTTAAATGTAAAGCTCACTGAAATGTTTCTATCATGAAGGGCATTTGATACAGTTTCAAAGAACGTGAAGCGAGAAGTTTGATGAAAGAAATGAGGGATTAAATCTGTGTGAATGGAAAGTCGAAAGCCGCATGTGCTCACCTAGTTTTGTAAAGTTCTGAATTTTCCTTTAGGGATGATAGGCTTTTGGGAGCACATGACCACACCCATTTTCTAAATGACCCTGTGGTGGCTATCCAAATGTTAAAGTTTAGCTTTTTTCCCCCCTCCTTCTGATCACAAGTGATATTTTGCATGTTTCCTTTGTCTGACACAACAATTTCAGGTCTTGGAATCTCGACTAACGAGATGATGATCTGAATAAGGCGTGTTATTTTTTTTCAAATAATCTCCGATATTTAATAACCGATCTGATCGACAGCAGGGGTCCTAGAGGCAAAGTACAAACCCACCGTGGCCCAGTTGGGCATCGCCTTTGCCGGCTCTGCCCCCACTGCTTCATAGCACCATCGCTTCTCGGCCTTTTGGCTAAGATCACGCGGTCTGGTCGGACGGTTGAGACAGCGATCGCCTCCTGGAGGTTTCCTGGCTGGAGATTTTTTATATCTTGAGCCTTCAACCTTTGTGAGGTAAATTGCTTTTTAGGCCTGCACAGTAAGGTAAGAGGTTTTAGTTATTTATTGTTATTTATTGTTATTTATTGTCCTTTTATAGTTTTAAGCTGTTGGTGCCTCCAACATGTCGGCTGCCCGTGCCGGTGTGCGGAGGCACCACAGCGTGCGGTTTTTATTCACAGAGGTCGAGGGGAAGCTCCTGGGGATGTCCCGTTTGGACTTCTCCAGGAAGCTGATCCAAAAGACCCTAAACTTTAAGCCAGAAGACTTGAATTGCATTGTGACTCTGCCCCTGAACAAAGGCTATGATGTTAGCTTTAGAACTGTTTCCCACTTGAATGATTTTTGGCACAGATTCGATTCAGCTAAATCCCAGTTCTCCATGTTTGCTGTTGAAAGACTCTCTGACAACACACTTAAAACTGTGATTGTTAGAATGTTTAATGAGACAGTAACTGGGGAGGATATTTGTGTCTGGCTGGGTAGATTTTGCACAGTTCGAGGCCAGCCAGTCAAGGTTTTGGATGAAGATGGCATCTGGACATGCTCCTGGAGAATTCCCATCAAACAATGGGAAGACGCCAGGGGCTACCAGGGCCTGAAGCACCTGCCTTCTATGATTGTGTTGGGTGAGAACAGAGGCTACATTCATTATCAAGGCATGCCTAAGCTATGTAGAAAATGTGGCAAGTTTGGGCACTTAGCTGATGCGTGCCAGGAAGTTGTATGTGGGAAATGTAGAGAAATTGGTCACAGTTTTGAAGAGTGCACCAATGGCAGGCGGTGTAACCTGTGTGGAGAATCAAGCCATCTCTACAGAGATTGCCCAAAAAGCTTTGCCAACAAACTTAAAGCTAACAAAATGGCCGCCCCACAGTTACAAACAGAGGAGGAGGAGGCGGTCCCTGAGGTTTTGGCGGGAATTTCAAATCCCCAGTCAGCCTCGGGGATTGGGCAGGAAGGAGGAAGTGGGGCGGCCAAAGGGGCAGAGTCACAATTGGGAGACGAAACGAAACAGGGGGAGGAAACCACTCCCAGACAAGTAACTGATGAAGAAGAGAGAGAGGAGGAAACGGTTTCCTCCCTCCACACCGTCTCGGAGGTAAGCGCGCCATCCAGTGGGAGTGAAACAGACATTTCACTCCCTAATGCTCAAGTGCAGAAGAGAACTGCGGGATCTCCTCTGTGTGAAGCAGAGGAGAAAAAAATGAGGGTAACGCATCGGCTAGATAGTTCTTCGTTAGAAGATCTAGACCGTATGTGGCCATCAGAATCCCCAAATGAAGTTTCTTTTCTGCATTTTAAGCTAAGAACATCGACGCCGAAAGAGTCGCAAGAGTTTAGCTCTGTGGCTCCAGAAGTGTCTAGCTCTAGCCCTCCCGAACCCAACTCCCATGGGAGAAGGGAGAGGCTAAAGCGACAAGAAATAACATAATTTTTAAAGGTACCTCTGTATGTCTTTTAGTGTCTTCCTTTTAAAGTTCATATGCTTTTAACCACACTGCTCATGGCCCTCACCATCTCCACAATAAATGTGAGAAGTGTGAGGAACAACATACGAGCACAGAGTGTTTTATCTTTTTTAAAATCCTGTAAGTCAGATGTGTTTTTATTGCAAGAATGTGCCTTACCTTTTTTAACAAATTATAGGAAATGGGAGGAGCTTTGGACCCCAGGACTGTCCATCTGGAGTGGGTCCAATTTTAACAAAAATGACGGTGTTGCTATTTTAATTAACAATCCAAATATTTTGGTGAAGGGCAGCACGGTGGTAAGGGATGGGCGAGCAATTTTAGCAGACTTGACTTTCTTAGACAAGGATTTTAAAGTTTTAAATGTGTATGGTTTTACTGAAAAACACGAAAGATATGAGCTTTTAGAAGACTTGCAACCCCACATGCTGGGTAGGGCCCCCCTTGTGGTTGCAGGGGATTTTAACTGTGTTTTAACTCAGAGAGATCGGAAGAGGATAGAGGATTTTAAAATGGACAAAACATCGGTTTTACTGCAGAATTTAGTGTGAGATTTTAACTTAGTCGACTGTTTTAAAACATTGCATCAAAGAGAGGAGGGTTTCACCTGGTTCAGTGGTGACGGCACCAAAGCCTCTCGAATCGACTACGTTTTTACAAGGGACTGCTCGCCAACCGATGCTACATTATTACCTGCCTTTTTTTCTGATCACATGATGCTATCCTGCACCCTTTCACTGCCCTCTGGTGTGACATTAGGAGGAGGGCTGTGGAAGTTGAACTGCTCTCTGTTGGAGGATGAGGAAGTAGTTGGGCAATACAGAGAGCAGTTCAGCCGATGGCAGACCCTCCGAGACTTGTATGACTCACGGGCACAGTGGTGGGAAATGGTGAAGGGAAGGACGGGACTGTTTTTTAAGAAAATAGGGAGGGAAAAAAAAAACAAAGAAAAGAGATGCATGATGGGGTTGCAAAAACGACTGCAGAGGTATTTTAATCTTTTAAATAGTGGGTTTGATTTTAGTGAAGAAATTAAAGAAGTCAAGCAAGAAATGTCAGTTTTAGCCCAAATTCAAAGTAAAGGTGTCATTTTAAGGAGTAAAGAACAAAAGATTGAGGAAGATGAAAAATGTACAAGGTATTTTTTCAGGAAGATCATAACACGGGGAGGGGCATTGACAACTTTGAAAACAGATGGGAGGGTAGTAAGAAAGACAGAGGAGATTTTGAGAGGGGTGGAAAAGTTTTATAGTGATTTATATGGTCAAAAAGAAATACAAGAAGACATTTTGATGGACGTTTTAAATTTTTTAGACCAAAAACTTCATAGTCAATGTGCACTTTTAAGCCAAGATTTTACCATTTTAGAAATACAAAAAGCTCTCAAAGGTTTTAAGCGGGGAAAGTCCCCAGGACTGGACGGACTACCTGTAGAATTTTACTTGACCTTTTGGGACATTTTAGCACATGACTTGTTGACCATTTTTAAAGAATTTGACACCCTGAACAGACTTCCAGACAGCTTTAGAATAGGGATAGTGACACTACTACACAAAAAAGGCGACAAGACTGACTTAAAAAACTGGCGACCCATTACACTTTTAAACTTGGATTGTAAACTTTTTAGCAAAATTTTAGCCACGCGAATGTCAACAGTTTTAGGGGACGTAATCCACCCGGATCAAGCATGCGCTGTGCCCGGGAGGAAGATCACAGACAGCCTAGTGCTGATTAGAGATGCCATCTGTTACGCGAGAGACAGAAACATTCGGCTAGTAGTCCTAAATTTAGACTTTGAGAAAGCATTCGACCGCATCTCGCACCAGTTCCTTTTTAAGGTACTGGAAAAAATGGGGTTTCCAGGGAGGTTTATAGCCTGGGTGGGACTGCTGTACAAAAGTCTGGTCAGTAAAATTGTAGTTAATGGGCATTTATCTAAAGCTGTAAATATTCACAGCGGCGTCCGTCAGGGGTGTCCTTTATCTCCCCTCCTGTACGTGGCTTGTATTGAGCCACTGGCACAAATCTTGAGAAGGGATAAATGGATTAAAGGACTGGACATCCCAGGGACTGGTGGACTGACAGCGACCTGTGTTTTATATATGGATGACGTAACCCTTTTAGCGACTGACCTTTTATCGGTACGAAGAGCAATGGACTTGACTGACTGGTACGGTCGGGCCTCGGGCGCCAAGCTCAATAGGAGCAAGTCCGAGGCCCAGCTCTTCGGGCCGTGGGGGGACGTTGACACAGGTGGACTTGATTTGCATTTTAAAGACAATGATTTGAAAATTTTAGGGGTGAAATTTGACAGAGAGGGTGGAGGACGGGGAAACTGGACCGACATCTTAGGGAAAGTTAGGCAAAGATTGGGTTTTTGGGGACTAAGACAAATGACAATAGAAGGGAAGGTTTTAATTTTTAAAGCTGTGATTTTACCCCTAATTTTACTTGTCTGTTCTGTTTTTAGTCCCCCAAGAACATTCCTGGCCAACCTGGAGAGGGCGGTATTTTATTTTATGTGGGGGTCCAAGTGGGAACGTTTGAAGAGGGAGGTCTTTAAAAAAAAGAAAGAGAACGGCGGGAAAGGCCTCCCAGACCCCCACCTGTTTTTAGGCAGCCACTTTGCCGCCCTCCACATCCAATATGCACTGACCCCATCCAGAGAGAACAAGACTGCGGCGATGGCTCGTTTCTGGATGGGGTCATATCTAAGAGCATTGAGAGTTTTACCAGTTGATCTTAAAAGTCCAGTTTCTTTTAACCTGCCTTTAGAATACAGTTTTATTAAGACATTTTTAAAAAAATACCTTTTAGAAGGAAATGACGCCAGCATTTTAACTAAACACAAGTCTTTGATCTCTCTTGTGCAGGATCGAGAAACGGTGAGTCCAGTCCCGGGCCTCACGCTAGGTGAGGCCAAGCAGGTTTGGAGGAACGTTGCCCACCCAGCTCTCCAGAACAGGCACAAAGACTTGGCGTGGATGGTGGCCCATGAGATCCTCCCGGTCAGGGCGGTAATGCACTCCAGAGGCATGGCCAAAAACCCCGTCTGCCCACGGTCCGGGTGTAAATCCCCGGAGACCGTTCGTCATCTGCTCTGGGAGTGTGGCGCTGCGCGGGACCTGTGGGCCAGGACCGGCCCCCTGGTTTTCCCGTGCCTGCCAGCGGGTGGGGCCCAGGTGGACTACAAGCTCGCCATCCTGGGGGTGGGTCAGGGCTTGAAGGACCTGTCACAACAAGATTTTACCTCGCTCTGGCTCGCCCTAAACGTGATCAAGGATGCCATCTGGGTCACCAGAAACCTGCTGGTGGGGAAACGCGTGACGGTCCCCCTCCACGCATGCGAGCAGAAAATAAGATCAATGCTGCAGGGTGGGCCGCGCGTCGTTATTCGGATGGGGGGGCCGGGGTCGCACAAAAGGGTCCCGGCCGCCACCGACCTTGGCCGCCCGTAGATGCACCCTTACCACACCGGCTACGGGAACAGCGGGCCAGCGGGCCGGAGGAGAGGGGGTCTCCGCTGGGTCCATTAGGCTGGGAATTTGCGCTTGTTCTGGAGAGCAGGAGTGAATGGACATTCTTGATAGGGACTCACCCTCGGTCCTGTACAAGAGATGATGTTTTATTTGGCATATTTTAAGTGTTTTATTTTATCTACTTTTATGTTAAATGTCATTCATTTATTTGTCTTTTAACCACACTACCTAAGCATGGACTTTTACACTGATACACTACACGAACTGGTTTTAAACAAAATTATCATTTTTGTATCATTTTATTTTTGTGTAACTGAGAATGTTTTAAACGTGTGGCAAGAATGAATGAATAGAAAATATGTGACAATAAAACTTTTTTCGAAAGAAAAAATCTGTTCTTATCAGTTTAATATCTGATACGTCCCTTTCCGGGGACTACATATTAAATGGATTTTTGGCTCACGGAGCTGGAACCGGAGCTTGCTCCGTCCACTCCACGCATCGACCTGGTATTGCAGTGTTTCCAGGAACGGTGTGCTTTCCCTTTTAAGGGACTGCAAATTGTTGTGACCAAGAGTAGAAGAAACTGAAGGCCTGGATTCTGGAATCCCCTGCTGCTTCAATATGAGGGTATATACGTTTTGAATGACTTGTAATCGGGTTGTTATCAATCTTTGTCTTTCTAAATATTGAGTTATTTAGAATGACTGTGTGACGATTTCAGGTTGAATCGCACTTCATTGCTTTATTGACACGAGTCAATTAAGAGAAAGGTGTGAGCGGAAATGACTAAATAAAAAAAGGGAAGTGGAAGGAGTGGTGAAAGGTGTGTCAGTGACGTGGTGAGTTGCAGTGAGAGTGCAGGAAAAAAGAAAACTGTCGAGTCGCGGGCCACTCAAACCCAGTGCACGCCTGTTTTGGCGTACTGAAATGCTGTTCTGAAGAAGACGAACTTTGCTGTTTCGGTTGTTCCGGATTACCCTGGCGTGGATGGCAGTGCGCGATTGTTGCAGTGCGCGATCCTGAAGCACCTACCTTCTATGATTGTGTTGGGTGAGAACAGAGGCTACATTCATTATCAAGGCATGCCTAAGCTATGTAGAAAATGTGGCAAGTTTGGGCACTTAGCTGATGCGTGCCAGGAAGTTGTATGTGGGAAATGTAGAGAAATTGGTCACAGTTTTGAAGAGTGCACCAATGGCAGGCGGTGTAACCTGTGTGGAGAATCAAGCCATCTCTACAGAGATTGCCCAAAAAGCTTTGCCAACAAACTTAAAGCTAACAAAATGGCCGCCCCACAGTTACAAACAGAGGAGGAGGAGGCGGTCCCTGAGGTTTTGGCGGGAATGTCAAATCCCCAGTCAGCCTCGGGGATTGGGCAGGAAGGAGGAAGTGGGGCGGCCAAAGGGGCAGAGTCACAATTGGGAGACGAAACGAAACAGGGGGAGGAAACCACTCCCAGACAAGTAACTGATGAAGAAGAGAGAGAGGAGGAAACGGTTTCCTCCCTCCACACCGTCTCGGAGGTAAGCGCGCCATCCAGTGGGAGTGAAACAGACATTTCACTCCCTAATGCTCAAGTGCAGAAGAGAACTGCGGGATCTCCTCTGTGTGAAGCAGAGGAGAAAAAAATGAGGGTAACGCATCGTCTAGATAGTTCTTCGTTAGAAGATCTAGACCGTATGTGGCCATCAGAATCCCCAAATGAAGTTTCTTTTCTGCATGTTAAGCTAAGAACATCGACGCCGAAAGAGTCGCAAGAGTTTAGCTCTGTGGCTCCAGAAGTGTCTAGATCTAGCCCTCCCGAACTCCATGGGAGAAGGGAGAGGCTAAAGCGACAAGAAATAACATAATTTTTAAAGGTACTTTTGTATGTCTTTTAGTGTCTTCCTTTTAAAGTTCATATGCTTTTAACCACACTGCTCATGGCCCTCACCATCTCCACAATAAATGTGAGAAGTGTGAGGAACAACATACGAGCACAGAGTGTTTTATCTTTTTTAAAATCCTGTAAGTCAGATGTGTTTTTATTGCAAGAATGTGCCTTACCTTTTTTAACAAATTATAGGAAATGGGAGGAGCTTTGGACCCCAGGACTGTCCATCTGGAGTGGGTCCAATTTTAACAAAAATGATGGTGTTGCTATTTTAATTAACAATCCAAATATTTTGGTGAAGGGCAGCACGGTGGTAAGGGATGGGCGAAAAATTTTAGCAGACTTGACTTTCTTAGACAAGGATTTTAAAGTTTTAAATGTGTATGGTTTTACTGAAAAACACGAAAGATATGAGCTTTTAGAAGACTTGCAACCCCACATGCTGGGTAGGGCCCCCCTTGTGGTTGCAGGGGATTTTAACTGTGTTTTAACTCTCGGAAGAGGATAGAGGATTTTAAAATGGACAAAACATCGGTTTTACTGCAGAATTTAGTGCGAGATTTTAACTTAGTTGACTGTTTTAAAACATTGCATCAAAGAGAGGAGGGTTTCACCTGGTTCAGTGGTGACGGCACCAAAGCCTCTCGAATCGACTACGTTTTTACAAGGGACTGCTCGCCAACCGATGCTACATTATTACCTGCCTTTTTTTCTGATCACATGATGCTATCCTGCACCCTTTCACTGCCCTCTGGTGTGACATTAGGAGGAGGGCTGTGGAAGTTGAACTGCTCTCTGTTGGAGGATGAGGAAGTAGTTGGGCAATACAGAGAGCAGTTCAGCCGATGGCAGACCCTCCGAGACTTGTATGACTCACGGGCACAGTGGTGGGAAATGGTGAAGGGAAGGACGGGACTGTTTTTTAAGAAAATAGGGAGGGAAAAAAAAAACAAAGAAAAGAGATGCATGATGGGGTTGCAAAAACGACTGCAGAGGTATTTTAATCTTTTAAATAGTGGGTTTGATTTTAGTGAAGAAATTAAAGAAGTCAAGCAAGAAATGTCAGTTTTAGCCCAAATTCAAAGTAAAGGTGTCATTTTAAGGAGTAAAGAACAAAGGATTGAGGAAGATGAAAAATGTACAAGGTATTTTTTCAGGAAGATCATAACACGGGGAGGGGCATTGACAACTTTGAAAACAGATGGGAGGGTAGTAAGAAAGACAGAGGAGATTTTGAGAGGGGTGGAAAAGTTTTATAGTGATTTATATGGTCAAAAAGAAATACAAGAAGACATTTTGATGGACGTTTTAAATTTTTTAGACCAAAAACTTCATAGTCAATGTGCACTTTTAAGCCAAGATTTTACCATTTTAGAAATACAAAAAGCTCTCAAAGGTTTTAAGCGGGGAAAGTCCCCAGGACTGGACGGACTACCTGTAGAATTTTACTTGACCTTTTGGGACATTTTAGCACATGACTTGTTGACCATTTTTAAAGAATTTGACACCCTGAACAGACTTCCAGACAGTTTTAGAATAGGGATAGTAACACTACTACACAAAAAAGGCGACAAGACTGACTTAAAAAATTGGCGACCCATTACGCTTTTAAACTTTGATTGTAAACTTTTTAGCAAAATTTTAGCCACACGAATGTCAACAGTTTTAGGGGACGTAATCCACCCGGATCAAGCATGCGCTGTGCCCGGGAGGAAGATCACAGACAGCCTAGTGCTGATTAGAGATGCCATCTGTTACGCGAGAGACAGAAACATTCGGCTAGTAGTCCTAAATTTAGATTTTGAGAAAGCATTTGATCGTATCTCGCACCAGTTCCTTTTTAAGGTACTGGAAAAAATGGGGTTTCCAGGGAGGTTTATAGCCTGGGTGGGACTGCTGTACAAAAGTCTGGTCAGTAAAATTGTAGTTAATGGGCATTTATCTAAAGCTGTAAATATTCACAGCGGCGTCCGTCAGGGGTGTCCTTTATCTCCCCTCCTGTACGTGGCTTGTATTGAGCCACTGGCACAAATCTTGAGAAGGGATAAATGGATTAAAGGACTAGACATCCCAGGGACTGGTGGACTGACAGCGACCTGTGTTTTATATATGGATGACGTAACCCTTTTAGCGACTGACCTTTTATCGGTACGAAGAGCAATGGACTTGACTGACTGGTACGGTCGGGCCTCGGGCGCTAAGCTCAACAGGAGCAAGTCCGAGGCCCAGCTCTTCGGGCCGTGGGGGGACGTTGACACAGGTGGACTTGATTTGCATTTTAAGGACAATGATTTGAAAGTTTTAGGGGTGAAATTTGACAGAGAGGGTGGAGGACGGGGAAACTGGACTGACATCTTAGGGAAAGTCAGGCAAAGATTGGGCTTTTGGGGACTAAGACAAATGACAATAGAAGGGAAGGTTTTAATTTTTAAAGCTGTGATTTTACCTCTAATGTTACTTGTCTGTTCTGTTTTTAGTCCCCCAAGAACATTCCTGGTCAACCTGGAGAGGGCGGTATTCTATTTTATGTGGGGGTCCAAGTGGGAACGATTGAAGAGGGAGGTCTTTAAAAAAAGGAAAGAGAACGGCGGGAAAGGCCTCCCAGACCCCCACCTGTTTTTAGGCAGCCGCTTTGCCGCCCTCCACATCCAATATGCATTGACCCCATCCAGAGAGAACAAGACTGCGGCGATGGCTCGGTTCTGGATGGGGTCATACCTAAGAGCATTGAGAGTTTTACCAGTTGATCTTAAAAGTCCAGTCTCTTTTAGCCTGCCTTTACAGTACAGTTTTATTAAGGCATTTTTAAAAAAATATCTTTTAGAAGGGAATGATGCCAGCATTTTAACTAAACACAAGTCTTTGATCTCTCTTGTGCAGGATCGAGAAACGGTGAGTCCAGTCCCGGGCCTCACGCTAGGTGAGGCCAAACAGGTTTGGAGGAACGTTGCCCACCCAGCTCTCCAGAACGGGCACAAAGACTTGGCGTGGATGGTAGCCCATGAGATCCTCCCGGTCAGGGCGGTAATGCACTCCAGAGGCATGGCCAAAAACCCCGTCTGCCCACGGTCCGGGTGTAAATCCCCGGAGACCGTTCGTCATCTGCTCTGGGAGTGTAGCGCTGCGCGGGACCTGTGGGCCAGGACCGGCCCCCTGGTTTTCCCGTGCCTGCCAGCGGGTGGGGCCCAGGTGGACTACAAGCTCGCCATCCTGGGGGTGGGTCAGGGCTTGAAGGACCTGTCACAACAAGATTTTACCTCGCTCTGGCTCGCCCTAAACGTGATCAAGGATGCCATCTGGGTCACCAGAAACCTGCTGGTGGGGAAACGCGTGACGGTCCCCCTCCACGCATGCGAGCAGAAAATAAGATCAATGCTGCAGGGTGGGCCGCGCGTCGTTATTCGGATGGGGGGGCCGGGGTCGCACAAAAGGGTCCCGGCCGCCACCGACCTTGGCCGCCCGTAGATGCACCCTTACCACACCGGCTACGGGAACAGCGGGCCAGCGGGCCGGAGGAGAGGGGGTCTCCGCTGGGTCCATTAAGCTGGGAATTTGTGCTTGTTCTGGAGAGCAGGAGTGAATGGACATTCTTGATAGGGACTTACCCTCGGTCCTGTACAAGAGATGATGTTTTATCTGGCATGTTTTAAACCTTTTTATTTTTACCTACTTTTATGTTGAATACCATTCATTTACTTGTCTTTTAAAACCACACTACCCAAATATGGACTTCTCACACTGGAACACTACATGAACTGGTTTTAAACAAAATTCTCTTTTGTATATCATTTTTGTTTTATGTGTAACTGAGAATGTTTTAAAAGTGTGGCAAGAATGAAATGAATGGGGAAAAATGTGTCAATAAATTTTTTTTTCGAAAAATCTGTTCTTATCAGTTTAATATCTGATACGTCCCTACCCGGGGACTACATATTAAATGGATTTTTGGCTCACGGAGCTGGAACCGGAGCTTGCTCCGTCCACTCCACGCATCGACCTGGTATTGCAGTGTTTCCAGGAACGGTGTGCTTTCCCTTTTAAGGGACTGCAAATTGTTGTGACCAACAGTAGAAGAAACTGAAGGCCTGGATTCTGGAATCCCCTGCTGCTTCAATATGAGGGTATATACGTTTTGAATGACTTGTAATCGGGTTGTTATCAATCTTTGTCTTTCTAAATATAGAGTTATTTAGAATGACTGACTTCGACTTATGTTAAAGGACTTATTTTCCATTTCCAAACACTAGAAAAGAATGAAGTATGTTGTCTGTACCTCTGACTGAGAGAAAGGTACAACTTATCGGTATATTTTGGGAAAGTTTCCTGTTCAGAGCAGAGCTCAGATCGACTTCAGCCTTGAAGAAGCTGTGAATCATGTGTGTCTTTGTATGTGCGCTAAGTGTTCTGTACAGGTCCTTTATGTGTACTGGTGGACAACTGGCACTCTACTGGGACATTCTGTGCCTAAGTTTAGGGTCCGATCGTCAGAATCGTGATGGAAGAAGATATGCCTCTGACTATCAGTCCATGTGTGGAAAATGACCAGTTTTGTCTAGTTTTCTTAACCAATCAGAACCTTTGCATCCTTAGTAATGACGTAGTTAGTTAGACTATAATTGTTGTGGAAATGTGAATGTACGCAGAACGGCCAACGAACTCCTTGCGAGACTCGAAGCTGCAAAATATTCTTCAGTAAAATTTTCTTCAAATTATTTTTTTAAACTCTGACTCTGGGTCTTCATTTATCATATCGGGTCTTTTGGCTGTTTAACTGTAAAATCCCCTACAAAACGTCGCTTGAGCTTTACGAGAAGTCTCTACGTACCTGTGCTGGGATGACTGGCAGGCCGAGTCGGTGGTCCTGTCTCGCATCCTTACGAAATGGTCACCGTTGTTCTAAAGCAGTGGTTCCCAAAGCGTCACTGCACGTTTTGGATGTGATGCACCCATCTGAGGTCTTGGAGTCTTTACTGATGAGTTGAATCAGGTGTGTTTGATTAGGGAGACATTTAATCAAACACGCCTGACTGATGGGAGCCACTGGTCTAAAGGACCACAGCTCACGTAGCTCGTTCAAGTTTGCAGGCTTGAAGGCACGGTGACGTAAATCGCAGTCAAGTAATGGAAGGGACCCGTCCTTCCTTTGTTTCGGGGGAGGCGGGGGGCTCACCGTTGATGAGGATGGCAAAGAGGGAGAGGGTAGGTTCTGACTGGAGGCCTGGGGACTCATACTTACCTGGCAGGGGAGACACCATGATCAGAAAGGTGGTTCACCCAGGGCGAGGCGCGGCCATTGCACTCCGGTTGTGTTGACCTCTGCGAATTCCCCAAATGTGGGAATCTCGACTGCATAATTTATGGTAGTGGGGGACTGCGTTCGCGCTCTCCCCTGGACATACTGGTTGAAAGCAGACTACCTGGTGCTAAAAGATCCTCTAGTTTTTAACAGTCGTAGCATTGCTTACGGCGCCGTCTCTGTACGCCTCTTTGTGTCGCGTGTGCTCGCATAGTTTTGTAAAGCTCTGAGTTTTCGTTTAGGGACGATAGGCTTTCGGGGTTCGTTTGGAGCAAAAACTCAGGTTTTAATCTCATAAATTGTCATGTATTGATGGAGTGCTAAGCTTCATGCTAGTCCTAGAAGCACCTGCCAGGCTGCCACCTAGCTGTTATTACCAATCGTTTTTAAATGTAAAGCTCACTGAAATGTTTCTATTTTTCATGAAGGGCATTTGATACAGTTTCAAAGAACGTGAAGCGAGAAGTTTGATGAAAGAAATGAGGGATTAAATCTGTGTGAATGGAAAGTCGAAAGCCGCATGTGCTCACCTAGTTTTGTAAAGTTCTGAATTTTCCTTTAGGGATGATAGGCTTTTGGGAGCACATGACCACACCCATTTTCTAAATGAACCTGTGGTGGCTATCCAAATGTTAAAGTTTAGCTTTTTTCCCCCCTCCTTCTGATCACAAGTGATATTTTGCATGTCTCCTTTGTCTGACACAACAATTTCAGGTCTTGGAATCTCGACTAACGAGATGATGATCTGAATAAGGCGTGTTATTTTTTTTCAAATAATCTCCGATATTTAATAACCGATCTGATCGACAGCAGGGGTCCTAGAGGCAAAGTACAAACCCACCGTGGCCCAGTTGGGCATCGCCTTTGCCGGCTCTGCCCCCACTGCTTCATAGCACCATCGCTTCTCGGCCTTTTGGCTAAGATCACGCGGTCTGGTCGGACGGTTGAGACAGCGATCGCCTCCTGGAGGTTTCCTGGCTGGAGATTTTTTATATCTTGAGCCTTCAACCTTTGTGAGGTAAATTGCTTTTTTAGGCCTGCACAGTAAGGTAAGAGGTTTTAGTTATTTATTGTTATTTATTGTTATTTATTGTCCTTTTAAAGTTTTAAGCTGTTGGTGCCTCCAACATGTCGGCTGCCCGTGCCGGTGTGCGGAGGCACCACAGCGTGCGGTTTTTATTCACAGAGGTCGAGGGGAAGCTCCTGGGGATGTCCCGTTTGGACTTCTCCAGGAAGCTGATCCAAAAGACCCTAAATTTTAAGCCAGAAGACTTGAATTGCATTGTGACTCTGCCCCTGAACAAAGGCTATGATGTTAGCTTTAGAACTGTTTCCCACTTGAATGATTTTTGGCACAGATTCGATTCAGCTAAATCCCAGTTCTCCATGTTTGCTGTTGAAAGACTCTCTGACAACACACTTAAAACTGTGATTGTTAGAATGTTTAATGAGACAGTAACTGGGGAGGATATTTGTGTCTGGCTGGGTAGATTTTGCACAGTTCGAGGCCAGCCAGTCAAGGTTTTGGATGAAGATGGCATCTGGACATGCTCCTGGAGAATTCCCATCAAACAATGGGAAGACGCCAGGGGCTACCAGGGCCTGAAGCACCTGCCTTCTATGATTGTGTTGGGTGAGAACAGAGGCTACATTCATTATCAAGGCATGCCTAAGCTATGTAGAAAATGTGGCAAGTTTGGGCACTTAGCTGATGCGTGTCAGGAAGTTGTATGTGGGAAATGTAGAGAAATTGGTCACAGTTTTGAAGAGTGCACCAATGGCAGGCGGTGTAACCTGTGTGGAGAATCAAGCCATCTCTACAGAGATTGCCCAAAAAGCTTTGCCAACAAACTTAAAGCTAACAAAATGGCCGCCCCACAGTTACAAACAGAGGAGGAGGAGGCGGTCCCTGAGGTTTTGGCGGGAATTTCAAATCCCCAGTCAGCCTCGGGGATTGGGCAGGAAGGAGGAAGTGGGGCGGCCAAAGGGGCAGAGTCACAATTGGGAGACGAAACGAAACAGGGGGAGGAAACCACTCCCAGACAAGTAACTGATGAAGAAGAGAGAGAGGAGGAAACGGTTTCCTCCCTCCACACCGTCTCGGAGGTAAGCGCGCCATCCAGTGGGAGTGAAACAGACATTTCACTCCCTAATGCTCAAGTGCAGAAGAGAACTGCGGGATCTCCTCTGTGTGAAGCAGAGGAGAAAAAAATGAGGGTAACGCATCGGCTAGATAGTTCTTCGTTAGAAGATCTAGACCGTATGTGGCCATCAGAATCCCCAAATGAAGTTTCTTTTCTGCATTTTAAGCTAAGAACATCGACGCCGAAAGAGTCGCAAGAGTTTAGCTCTGTGGCTCCAGAAGTGTCTAGCTCTAGCCCTCCCGAACCCAACTCCCATGGGAGAAGGGAGAGGCTAAAGCGACAAGAAATAACATAATTTTTAAAGGTACCTCTGTATGTCTTTTAGTGTCTTCCTTTTAAAGTTCATATGCTTTTAACCACACTGCTCATGGCCCTCACCATCTCCACAATAAATGTGAGAAGTGTGAGGAACAACATACGAGCACAGAGTGTTTTATCTTTTTTAAAATCCTGTAAGTCAGATGTGTTTTTATTGCAAGAATGTGCCTTACCTTTTTTAACAAATTATAGGAAATGGGAGGAGCTTTGGACCCCAGGACTGTCCATCTGGAGTGGGTCCAATTTTAACAAAAATGACGGTGTTGCTATTTTAATTAACAATCCAAATATTTTGGTGAAGGGCAGCACGGTGGTAAGGGATGGGCGAGCAATTTTAGCAGACTTGACTTTCTTAGACAAGGATTTTAAAGTTTTAAATGTGTATGGTTTTACTGAAAAACACGAAAGATATGAGCTTTTAGAAGACTTGCAACCCCACATGCTGGGTAGGGCCCCCCTTGTGGTTGCAGGGGATTTTAACTGTGTTTTAACTCAGAGAGATCGGAAGAGGATAGAGGATTTTAAAATGGACAAAACATCGGTTTTACTGCAGAATTTAGTGCGAGATTTTAACTTAGTCGACTGTTTTAAAACATTGCATCAAAGAGAGGAGGGTTTCACCTGGTTCAGTGGTGACGGCACCAAAGCCTCTCGAATCGACTACGTTTTTACAAGGGACTGCTCGCCAACCGATGCTACATTATTACCTGCCTTTTTTTCTGATCACATGATGCTATCCTGCACCCTTTCACTGCCCTCTGGTGTGACATTAGGAGGAGGGCTGTGGAAGTTGAACTGCTCTCTGTTGGAGGATGAGGAAGTAGTTGGGCAATACAGAGAGCAGTTCAGCCGATGGCAGACCCTCCGAGACTTGTATGACTCACGGGCACAGTGGTGGGAAATGGTGAAGGGAAGGACGGGACTGTTTTTTAAGAAAATAGGGAGGGAAAAAAAAAAACAAAGAAAAGAGATGCATGATGGGGTTGCAAAAACGACTGCAGAGGTATTTTAATCTTTTAAATAGTGGGTTTGATTTTAGTGAAGAAATTAAAGAAGTCAAGCAAGAAATGTCAGTTTTAGCCCAAATTCAAAGTAAAGGTGTCATTTTAAGGAGTAAAGAACAAAAGATTGAGGAAGATGAAAAATGTACAAGGTATTTTTTTCAGGAAGATCATAACACGGGGAGGGGCATTGACAACTTTGAAAACAGATGGGAGGGTAGTAAGAAAGACAGAGGAGATTTTGAGAGGGGTGGAAAAGTTTTATAGTGATTTATATGGTCAAAAAGAAATACAAGAAGACATTTTGATGGACGTTTTAAATTTTTTAGACCAAAAACTTCATAGTCAATGTGCACTTTTAAGCCAAGATTTTACCATTTTAGAAATACAAAAAGCTCTCAAAGGTTTTAAGCGGGGAAAGTCCCCAGGACTGGACGGACTACCTGTAGAATTTTACTTGACCTTTTGGGACATTTTAGCACATGACTTGTTGACCATTTTTAAAGAATTTGACACCCTGAACAGACTTCCAGACAGCTTTAGAATAGGGATAGTGACACTACTACACAAAAAAGGCGACAAGACTGACTTAAAAAACTGGCGACCCATTACACTTTTAAACTTGGATTGTAAACTTTTTAGCAAAATTTTAGCCACGCGAATGTCAACAGTTTTAGGGGACGTAATCCACCCGGATCAAGCATGCGCTGTGCCCGGGAGGAAGATCACAGACAGCCTAGTGCTGATTAGAGATGCCATCTGTTACGCGAGAGACAGAAACATTCGGCTAGTAGTCCTAAATTTAGACTTTGAGAAAGCATTCGACCGCATCTCGCACCAGTTCCTTTTTAAGGTACTGGAAAAAATGGGGTTTCCAGGGAGGTTTATAGCCTGGGTGGGACTGCTGTACAAAAGTCTGGTCAGTAAAATTGTAGTTAATGGGCATTTATCTAAAGCTGTAAATATTCACAGCGGCGTCCGTCAGGGGTGTCCTTTATCTCCCCTCCTGTACGTGGCTTGTATTGAGCCACTGGCACAAATCTTGAGAAGGGATAAATGGATTAAAGGACTGGACATCCCAGGGACTGGTGGACTGACAGCGACCTGTGTTTTATATATGGATGACGTAACCCTTTTAGCGACTGACCTTTTATCGGTACGAAGAGCAATGGACTTGACTGACTGGTACGGTCGGGCCTCGGGCGCCAAGCTCAATAGGAGCAAGTCCGAGGCCCAGCTCTTCGGGCCGTGGGGGGACGTTGACACAGGTGGACTTGATTTGCATTTTAAAGACAATGATTTGAAAGTTTTAGGGGTGAAATTTGACAGAGAGGGTGGAGGACGGGGAAACTGGACCGACATCTTAGGGAAAGTTAGGCAAAGATTGGGTTTTTGGGGACTAAGACAAATGACAATAGAAGGGAAGGTTTTAATTTTTAAAGCTGTGATTTTACCCCTAATTTTACTTGTCTGTTCTGTTTTTAGTCCCCCAAGAACATTCCTGGCCAACCTGGAGAGGGCGGTATTTTATTTTATGTGGGGGTCCAAGTGGGAACGTTTGAAGAGGGAGGTCTTTAAAAAAAAGAAAGAGAACGGCGGGAAAGGCCTCCCAGACCCCCACCTGTTTTTAGGCAGCCGCTTTGCCGCCCTCCACATCCAATATGCACTGACCCCATCCAGAGAGAACAAGACTGCGGCGATGGCTCGTTTCTGGATGGGGTCATATCTAAGAGCATTGAGAGTTTTACCAGTTGATCTTAAAAGTCCAGTTTCTTTTAACCTGCCTTTAGAATACAGTTTTATTAAGACATTTTTAAAAAAATACCTTTTAGAAGGAAATGACGCCAGCATTTTAACTAAACACAAGTCTTTGATCTCTCTTGTGCAGGATCGAGAAACGGTGAGTCCAGTCCCGGGCCTCACGCTAGGTGAGGCCAAGCAGGTTTGGAGGAACGTTGCCCACCCAGCTCTCCAGAACAGGCACAAAGACTTGGCGTGGATGGTGGCCCATGAGATCCTCCCGGTCAGGGCGGTAATGCACTCCAGAGGCATGGCCAAAAACCCCGTCTGCCCACGGTCCGGGTGTAAATCCCCGGAGACCGTTCGTCATCTGCTCTGGGAGTGTGGCGCTGCGCGGGACCTGTGGGCCAGGACCGGCCCCCTGGTTTTCCCGTGCCTGCCAGCGGGTGGGGCCCAGGTGGACTACAAGCTCGCCATCCTGGGGGTGGGTCAGGGCTTGAAGGACCTGTCACAACAAGATTTTACCTCGCTCTGGCTCGCCCTAAACGTGATCAAGGATGCCATCTGGGTCACCAGAAACCTGCTGGTGGGGAAACGCGTGACGGTCCCCCTCCACGCATGCGAGCAGAAAATAAGATCAATGCTGCAGGGTGGGCCGCGCGTCGTTATTCGGATGGGGGGGCCGGGGTCGCACAAAAGGGTCCCGGCCGCCACCGACCTTGGCCGCCCGTAGATGCACCCTTACCACACCGGCTACGGGAACAGCGGGCCAGCGGGCCGGAGGAGAGGGGGTCTCCGCTGGGTCCATTAGGCTGGGAATTTGCGCTTGTTCTGGAGAGCAGGAGTGAATGGACATTCTTGATAGGGACTCACCCTCGGTCCTGTACAAGAGATGATGTTTTATTTGGCATATTTTAAGTGTTTTATTTTATCTACTTTTATGTTAAATGTCATTCATTTATTTGTCTTTTAACCACACTACCTAAGCATGGACTTTTACACTGATACACTACACGAACTGGTTTTAAACAAAATTATCATTTTTGTATCATTTTATTTTTGTGTAACTGAGAATGTTTTAAACGTGTGGCAAGAATGAATGAATGGAAAATATGTGACAATAAAACTTTTTTCGAAAGAAAAAATCTGTTCTTATCAGTTTAATATCTGATACGTCCCTATCCGGGGACTACATATTAAATGGATTTTTGGCTCACGGAGCTGGAACCGGAGCTTGCTCCGTCCACTCCACGCATCGACCTGGTATTGCAGTGTTTCCAGGAACGGTGTGCTTTCCCTTTTAAGGGACTGCAAATTGTTGTGACCAACAGTAGAAGAAACTGAAGGCCTGGATTCTGGAACCCCCTGCTGCTTCAATATGAGGGTATATACGTGTTGAATGACTTGTAATCGGGTTGTTATCAATCTTTGTCTTTCTAAATATTGAGTTATTTAGAATGACTGACTTCGACTTATGTTAAAGGACTTATTTTCCATTTCCAAACACTAGAAAAGAATGAAGTATGTTGTCTGTACCTCTGACTGAGAGAAAGGTACAACTTATCGGTATATTTTGGGAAAGTTTCCTGTTCAGAGCAGAGCTCAGATCGACTTCAGCCTTGAAGAAGCTGTGAATCATGTGTGTCTTTGTATGTGCGCTAAGTGTTCTGTACAGGTCCTTTATGTGTACTGGTGGACAACTGGCACTCTACTGGGACATTCTGTGCCTAAGTTTAGGGTCCGATCGTCAGAATCGTGATGGAAGAAGATATGCCTCTGACTATCAGTCCATGTGTGGAAAATGACCAGTTTTGTCTAGTTTTCTTAACCAATCAGAACCTTTGCATCCTTAGTAATGACGTAGTTAGTTAGACTATAATTGTTGTGGAAATGTGAATGTACGCAGAACGGCCAACGAACTCCTTGCGAGACTCGAAGCTGCAAAATATTCTTCAGTAAAATTTTCTTCAAATTATTTTTTTAAACTCTGACTCTGGGTCTTCATTTATCATATCGGGTCTTTTGGCTGTTTAACTGTAAAATCCCCTACAAAACGTCGCTTGAGCTTTACGAGAAGTCTCTACGTACCTGTGCTGGGATGACTGGCAGGCCGAGTCGGTGGTCCTGTCTCGCATCCTTACGAAATGGTCACCGTTGTTCTAAAGCAGTGGTTCCCAAAGCGTCACTGCACGTTTTGGATGTGATGCACCCATCTGAGGTCTTGGAGTCTTTACTGATGAGTTGAATCAGGTGTGTTTGATTAGGGAGACATTTAATCAAACACGCCTGACTGATGGGAGCCACTGGTCTAAAGGACCACAGCTCACGTAGCTCATTCAAGTTTGCAGGCTTGAAGGCACGGTGACGTAAATCGCAGTCAAGTAATGGAAGGGACCCGTCCTTCCTTTGTTTCGGGGGAGGCGGGGGGCTCACCGTTGATGAGGATGGCAAAGAGGGAGAGGGTAGGTTCTGACTGGAGGACTCATACTTACCTGGCAGGGGAGACACCATGATCAGAAAGGTGGTTCACCCAGGGCGAGGCGCAGCCATTGCACTCCGGTTGTGTTGACCTCTGCGAATTCCCCAAATGTGGGAATCTCGACTGCATAATTTATGGTAGTGGGGGACTGCGTTCGCGCTCTCCCCTGGACATACTGGTTGAAAGCAGACTACGTGGTGCTAAAAGATCCTCTAGTTTTTAACATTGCTTACGGCGCCGTCTCTGTACGCCTCTTTGTGTCGCGTGTGCTCGCATAGTTTTGTAAAGCTCTGAGTTTTCGTTTGGAGCAAAAACTTGGTTTTAATCTCATAAATTGTCATGTATTGATGGAGTGCTAAGCTTCATGCTAGTCCTAGAGGCACCTGCCAGGCTGCCACCTAGCTGTTATTACCAATCGTTTTTAAATGTAAAGCTCACTGAAATGTTTCTATTTTTCATGAAGGGCATTTGATACAGTTTCAAAGAACGTGAAGCGAGAAGTTTGATGAAAGAAATGAGGGATTAAATCTGTGTGAATGGAAAGTCGAAAGCCGCATGTGCTCACCTAGTTTTGTAAAGTTCTGAATTTTCCTTTAGGGATGATAGGCTTTTGGGAGCACATGACCACACCCATTTTCTAAATGACCCTGTGGTGGCTATCCAAATGTTAAAGTTTAGCCTTTTTCCCCCCTCCTTCTGATCACAAGTGATATTTTGCATGTCTCCTTTGTCTGACACAACAATTTCAGGTCTTGGAATCTCGACTAACGAGATGATGATCTGAATAAGGCGTGTTATTTTTTTTCAAATAATCTCCGATATTTAATAACCGATCTGATCGACAGCAGGGGTCCTAGAGGCAAAGTACAAACCCACCGTGGCCCAGTTATGCATCGCCTTTGCCGGCTCTGCCCCCACTGCTTCATAGCACCATCGCTTCTCGGCCTTTTGGCTAAGATCACGCGGTCTGGTCGGACGGTTGAGACAGCGATCGCCTCCTGGAGGTTTCCTGGCTGGAGATTTTTTATATGAGCCTTCAACCTTTGTGAGGTAAATTGCTTTTTTAGGCCTGCACAGTAAGGTAAGAGGTTTTAGTTATTTATTGTTATTTATTGTTATTTATTGTCCTTTTAAAGTTTTAAGCTGTTGGTGCCTCCAACATGTCGGCTGCCCGTGCTGGTGTGCGGAGGCACCACAGCGTGCGGTTTTTATTCACAGAGGTCGAGGGGAAGCTCCTGGGGATGTCCCGTTTGGACTTCTCCAGGAAGCTGATCCAAAAGACCCTAAATTTTAAGCCAGAAGACTTGAATTGCATTGTGACTCTGCCCCTGAACAAAGGCTATGATGTTAGCTTTAGAACTGTTTCCCACTTGAATGATTTTTGGCACAGATTCGATTCAGCTAAATCCCAGTTCTCCATGTTTGCTGTTGAAAGACTCTCTGACAACACACTTAAAACTGTGATTGTTAGAATGTTTAATGAGACAGTAACTGGGGAGGATATTTGTGTCTGGCTGGGTAGATTTTGCACAGTTCGAGGCCAGCCAGTCAAGGTTTTGGATGAAGATGGCATCTGGACATGCTCCTGGAGAATTCCCATCAAACAATGGGAAGACGCCAGGGGCTACCAGGGCCTGAAGCACCTGCCTTCTATGATTGTGTTGGGTGAGAACAGAGGCTACATTCATTATCAAGGCATGCCTAAGCTATGTAGAAAATGTGGCAAGTTTGGGCACTTAGCTGATGCGTGTCAGGAAGTTGTATGTGGGAAATGTAGAGAAATTGGTCACAGTTTTGAAGAGTGCACCAATGGCAGGCGGTGTAACCTGTGTGGAGAATCAAGCCATCTCTACAGAGATTGCCCAAAAAGCTTTGCCAACAAACTTAAAGCTAACAAAATGGCCGCCCCACAGTTACAAACAGAGGAGGAGGAGGCGGTCCCTGAGGTTTTGGCGGGAATTTCAAATCCCCAGTCAGCCTCGGGGATTGGGCAGGAAGGAGGAAGTGGGGCGGCCAAAGGGGCAGAGTCACAATTGGGAGACGAAACGAAACAGGGGGAGGAAACCACTCCCAGACAAGTAACTGATGAAGAAGAGAGAGAGGAGGAAACGGTTTCCTCCCTCCACACCGTCTCGGAGGTAAGCGCGCCATCTAATGCTCAAGTGCAGAAGAGAACTGCGGGATCTCCTCTGTGTGAAGCAGAGGAGAAAAAAATGAGGGTAACGCATCGGCTAGATAGTTCTTCGTTAGAAGATCTAGACCGTATGTGGCCATCAGAATCCCCAAATGAAGTTTCTTTTCTGCATTTTAAGCTAAGAACATCGACGCCGAAAGAGTCGCAAGAGTTTAGCTCTGTGGCTCCAGAAGTGTCTAGCTCTAGCCCTCCCGAACCTAACTCCCATGGGAGAAGGGAGAGGCTAAAGCGACAAGAAATAACATAATTTTTAAAGGTACCTCTGTATGTCTTTTAGTGTCTTCCTTTTAAAGTTCATATGCTTTTAACCACACTGCTCATGGCCCTCACCATCTCCACAATAAATGTGAGAAGTGTGAGGAACAACATACGAGCACAGAGTGTTTTATCTTTTTTAAAATCCTGTAAGTCAGATGTGTTTTTATTGCAAGAATGTGCCTTACCTTTTTTAACAAATTATAGGAAATGGGAGGAGCTTTGGACCCCAGGACTGTCCATCTGGAGTGGGTCCAATTTTAACAAAAATGACGGTGTTGCTATTTTAATTAACAATCCAAATATTTTGGTGAAGGGCAGCACGGTGGTAAGGGATGGGCGAGCAATTTTAGCAGACTTGACTTTCTTAGACAAGGATTTTAAAGTTTTAAATGTGTATGGTTTTACTGAAAAACACGAAAGATATGAGCTTTTAGAAGACTTGCAACCCCACATGCTGGGTAGGGCCCCCCTTGTGGTTGCAGGGGATTTTAACTGTGTTTTAACTCAGAGAGATCGGAAGAGGATAGAGGATTTTAAAATGGACAAAACATCGGTTTTACTGCAGAATTTAGTGCGAGATTTTAACTTAGTCGACTGTTTTAAAACATTGCATCAAAGAGAGGAGGGTTTCACCTGGTTCAGTGGTGACGGCACCAAAGCCTCTCGAATCGGCTACGTTTTTACAAGGGACTGCTCGCCAACCAATGCTACATTATTACCTGCCTTTTTTTCTGATCACATGATGCTATCCTGCACCCTTTCACTGCCCTCTGGTGTGACATTAGGAGGAGGGCTGTGGAAGTTGAACTGCTCTCTGTTGGAGGATGAGGAAGTAGTTGGGCAATACAGAGAGCAGTTCAGCCGATGGCAGACCCTCCGAGACTTGTATGACTCACGGGCACAGTGGTGGGAAATGGTGAAGGGAAGGACGGGACTGTTTTTTAAGAAAATAGGGAGGGAAAAAAAAAAACAAAGAAAAGAGATGCATGATGGGGTTGCAAAAACGACTGCAGAGGTATTTTAATCTTTTAAATATTGGGTTTGATTTTAGTGAAGAAATTAAAGAAGTCAAGCAAGAAATGTCAGTTTTAGCCCAAATTCAAAGTAAAGGTGTCATTTTAAGGAGTAAAGAACAAAAGATTGAGGAAGATGAAAAATGTACAAGGTATTTTTTCAGGAAGATCATAACACGGGGAGGGGCATTGACAACTTTGAAAACAGATGGGAGGGTAGTAAGAAAGACAGAGGAGATTTTGAGAGGGGTGGAAAAGTTTTATAGTGATTTATATGGTCAAAAAGAAATACAAGAAGACATTTTGATGGACGTTTTACATTTTTTAGACCAAAAACTTCATAGTCAATGTGCACTTTTAAGCCAAGATTTTACCATTTTAGAAATACAAAAAGCTCTCAAAGGTTTTAAGCGGGGAAAGTCCCCAGGACTGGACGGACTACCTGTAGAATTTTACTTGACCTTTTGGGACATTTTAGCACATGACTTGTTGACCATTTTTAAAGAATTTGACACCCTGAACAGACTTCCAGACAGCTTTAGAATAGGGATAGTGACACTACTACACAAAAAAGGCGACAAGACTGACTTAAAAAACTGGCGACCCATTACACTTTTAAACTTGGATTGTAAACTTTTTAGCAAAATTTTAGCCACGCGAATGTCAACAGTTTTAGGGGACGTAATCCACCCGGATCAAGCATGCGCTGTGCCCGGGAGGAAGATCACAGACAGCCTAGTGCTGATTAGAGATGCCATCTGTTACGCGAGAGACAGAAACATTCGGCTAGTAGTCCTAAATTTAGACTTTGAGAAAGCATTCGACCGCATCTCGCACCAGTTCCTTTTTAAGGTACTGGAAAAAATGGGGTTTCCAGGGAGGTTTATAGCCTGGGTGGGACTGCTGTACAAAAGTCTGGTCAGTAAAATTGTAGTTAATGGGCATTTATCTAAAGCTGTAAATATTCACAGCGGCGTCCGTCAGGGGTGTCCTTTATCTCCCCTCCTGTACGTGGCTTGTATTGAGCCACTGGCACAAATCTTGAGAAGGGATAAATGGATTAAAGGACTGGACATCCCAGGGACTGGTGGACTGACAGCGACCTGTGTTTTATATATGGATGACGTAACCCTTTTAGCGACTGACCTTTTATCGGTACGAAGAGCAATGGACTTGACTGACTGGTACGGTCGGGCCTCGGGCGCCAAGCTCAATAGGAGCAAGTCCGAGGCCCAGCTCTTCGGGCCGTGGGGGGACGTTGACACAGGTGGACTTGATTTGCATTTTAAAGACAATGATTTGAAAGTTTTAGGGGTGAAATTTGACAGAGAGGGTGGAGGACGGGGAAACTGGACCGACATCTTAGGGAAAGTTAGGCAAAGATTGGGTTTTTGGGGACTAAGACAAATGACAATAGAAGGGAAGGTTTTAATTTTTAAAGCTGTGATTTTACCCCTAATTTTACTTGTCTGTTCTGTTTTTAGTCCCCCAAGAACATTCCTGGCCAACCTGGAGAGGGCGGTATTTTATTTTATGTGGGGGTCCAAGTGGGAACGTTTGAAGAGGGAGGTCTTTAAAAAAAAGAAAGAGAACGGCGGGAAAGGCCTCCCAGACCCCCACCTGTTTTTAGGCAGCCGCTTTGCCGCCCTCCACATCCAATATGCACTGACCCCATCCAGAGAGAACAAGACTGCGGCGATGGCTCGTTTCTGGATGGGGTCATATCTAAGAGCATTGAGAGTTTTACCAGTTGATCTTAAAAGTCCAGTTTCTTTTAACCTGCCTTTAGAATACAGTTTTATTAAGACATTTTTAAAAAAATACCTTTTAGAAGGAAATGACGCCAGCATTTTAACTAAACACAAGTCTTTGATCTCTCTTGTGCAGGATCGAGAAACGGTGAGTCCAGTCCCGGGCCTCACGCTAGGTGAGGCCAAGCAGGTTTGGAGGAACGTTGCCCACCCAGCTCTCCAGAACAGGCACAAAGACTTGGCGTGGATGGTGGCCCATGAGATCCTCCCGGTCAGGGCGGTAATGCACTCCAGAGGCATGGCCAAAAACCCCGTCTGCCCACGGTCCGGGTGTAAATCCCCGTAGACCGTTCGTCATCTGCTCTGGGAGTGTGGCGCTGCGCGGGACCTGTGGGCCAGGACCGGCCCCCTGGTTTTCCCGTGCCTGCCAGCGGGTGGGGCCCAGGTGGACTACAAGCTCGCCATCCTGGGGGTGGGTCAGGGCTTGAAGGACCTGTCACAACAAGATTTTACCTCGCTCTGGCTCGCCCTAAACGTGATCAAGGATGCCATCTGGGTCACCAGAAACCTGCTGGTGGGGAAACGCGTGACGGTCCCCCTCCACGCATGCGAGCAGAAAATAAGATCAATGCTGCAGGGTGGGCCGCGTGTCGTTATTCGGATGGGGGGCCAGGGTCGCACAAAAGGGTCCCGGCCGCCACCGACCTTGGCCGCCCGTAGATGCACCCTTACCACACCGGCTACGGGAACAGCGGGCCAGCGGGCCGGAGGAGAGGGGGTCTCCGCTGGGTCCATTAGGCTGGGAATTTGCGCTTGTTCTGGAGAGCAGGAGTGAATGGACATTCTTGACAGGGACTCACCCTCGGTCCTGTACAAGAGATGATGTTTTATTTGGCATATTTTAAGTGTTTTATTTTATCTACTTTTATGTTAAATGTCATTCATTTATTTGTCTTTTAACCACACTACCTAAGCATGGACTTTTACACTGATACACTACACGAACTGGTTTTAAACAAAATTATCATTTTTGTATCATTTTATTTTTGTGTGACTGAGAATGTTTTAAACGTGTGGCAAGAATGAATGAATGGAAAATATGTGACAATAAAACTTTTTTCGAAAGAAAAAATCTGTTCTTATCAGTTTAATATCTGATACGTCCCTATCCGGGGACTACATATTAAATGGATTTTTGGCTCACGGAGCTGGAACCGGAGCTTGCTCCGTCCACTCCACGCATCGACCTGGTATTGCAGTGTTTCCAGGAACGGTGTGCTTTCCCTTTTAAGGGACTGCAAATTGTTGTGACCAACAGTAGAAGAAACTGAAGGCCTGGATTCTGGAACCCCCTGCTGCTTCAATATGAGGGTATATACGTTTTGAATGACTTGTAATCGGGTTGTTATCAATCTTTGTCTTTCTAAATATTGAGTTATTTAGAATGACTGACTTCGACTTATGTTAAAGGACTTATTTTCCATTTCCAAACACTAGAAAAGAATGAAGTATGTTGTCTGTACCTCTGACTGAGAGAAAGGTACAACTTATCGGTATATTTTGGGAAAGTTTCCTGTTCAGAGCAGAGCTCAGATCGACTTCAGCCTTGAAGAAGCTGTGAATCATGTGTGTCTTTGTATGTGCGCTAAGTGTTCTGTACAGGTCCTTTATGTGTACTGGTGGACAACTGGCACTCTACTGGGACATTCTGTGCCTAAGTTTAGGGTCCGATCGTCAGAATCGTGATGGAAGAAGATATGCCTCTGACTATCAGTCCATGTGTGGAAAATGACCAGTTTTGTCTAGTTTTCTTAACCAATCAGAACCTTTGCATCCTTAGTAATGACGTAGTTAGTTAGACTATAATTGTTGTGGAAATGTGAATGTACGCAGAACGGCCAACGAACTCCTTGCGAGACTCGAAGCTGCAAAATATTCTTCAGTAAAATTTTCTTCAAATTATTTTTTTAAACTCTGACTCTGGGTCTTCATTTATCATATCGGGTCTTTTGGCTGTTTAACTGTAAAATCCCCTACAAAACGTCGCTTGAGCTTTACGAGAAGTCTCTACGTACCTGTGCTGGGATGACTGGCAGGCCGAGTCGGTGGTCCTGTCTCGCATCCTTACGAAATGGTCACCGTTGTTCTAAAGCAGTGGTTCCCAAAGCGTCACTGCACGTTTTGGATGTGATGCACCCATCTGAGGTCTTGGAGTCTTTACTGATGAGTTGAATCAGGTGTGTTTGATTGGGGAGACATTTAATCAAACACGCCTGACTGATGGGAGCCACTGGTCTAAAGGACCACAGCTCACGTAGCTCGTTCAAGTTTGCAGGCTTGAAGGCACGGTGACGTAAATCGCAGTCAAGTAATGGAAGGGACCCGTCCTTCCTTTGTTTCGGGGGAGGCGGGGGGCTCACCGTTGATGAGTTTCAAAGAACGTGAAGCGAGAAGTTTGATGAAAGAAATGAGGGATTAAATCTGTGTGAATGGAAAGTCGAAAGCCGCATGTGCTCACCTAGTTTTGTAAAGTTCTGAATTTTCCTTTAGGGATGATAGGCTTTTGGGAGCACATGACCACACCCATTTTCTAAATGACCCTGTAGTGTCTATCCAAATGTTAAAGTTTAGCTTTTTTCCCCCCTCCTTCTGATCACAAGTGATATTTTGCATGTCTCCTTTGTCTGACACAACAATTTCAGGTCTTGGAATCTCGACTAACGAGATGATGATCTGAATAAGGCGTGTTATTTTTTTTCAAATAATCTCCGATATTTAATAACCGATCTGATCGACAGCAGGGGTCCTAGAGGCAAAGTACAAACCCACCGTGGCCCAGTTGGGCATCGCCTTTGCCGGCTCTGCCCCCACTGCTTCATAGCACCATCGCTTCTCGGCCTTTTGGCTAAGATCAAGTGTAGTATCTGTTCTTATCAGTTTAATATCTGATACGTCCCTATCCGGGGACTACATATTAAATGGATTTTTGGCTCACGGAGCTGGAACCGGAGCTTGCTCCGTCCACTCCACGCATCGACCTGGTATTGCAGTGTTTCCAGGAACGGTGTGCTTTCCCTTTTAAGGGACTGCAAATTGTTGTGACCAACAGTAGAAGAAACTGAAGGCCTGGATTCTGGAACCCCCTGCTGCTTCAATATGAGGGTATATACGTTTTGAATGACTTGTAATCGGGTTGTTATCAATCTTTGTCTTTCTAAATATTGAGTTATTTAGAATGACTGACTTCGACTTATGTTAAAGGACTTATTTTCCATTTCCAAACACTAGAAAAGAATGAAGTATGTTGTCTGTACCTCTGACTGAGAGAAAGGTACAACTTATCGGTATATTTTGGGAAAGTTTCCTGTTCAGAGCAGAGCTCAGATCGACTTCAGCCTTGAAGAAGCTGTGAATCATGTGTGTCTTTGTATGTGCGCTAAGTGTTCTGTACAGGTCCTTTATGTGTACTGGTGGACAACTGGCACTCTACTGGGACATTCTGTGCCTAAGTTTAGGGTCCGATCGTCAGAATCGTGATGGAAGAAGATATGCCTCTGACTATCAGTCCATGTGTGGAAAATGACCAGTTTTGTCTAGTTTTCTTAACCAATCAGAACCTTTGCATCCTTAGTAATGACGTAGTTAGTTAGACTATAATTGTTGTGGAAATGTGAATGTACGCAGAACGGCCAACGAACTCCTTGCGAGACTCGAAGCTGCAAAATATTCTTCAGTAAAATTTTCTTCAAATTATTTTTTTAAACTCTGACTCTGGGTCTTCATTTATCATATCGGGTCTTTTGGCTGTTTAACTGTAAAATCCCCTACAAAACGTCGCTTGAGCTTTACGAGAAGTCTCTACGTACCTGTGCTGGGATGACTGGCAGGCCGAGTCGGTGGTCCTGTCTCGCATCCTTACGAAATGGTCACCGTTGTTCTAAAGCAGTGGTTCCCAAAGCGTCACTGCACGTTTTGGATGTGATGCACCCATCTGAGGTCTTGGAGTCTTTACTGATGAGTTGAATCAGGTGTGTTTGATTGGGGAGACATTTAATCAAACACGCCTGACTGATGGGAGCCACTGGTCTAAAGGACCACAGCTCACGTAGCTCGTTCAAGTTTGCAGGCTTGAAGGCACGGTGACGTAAATCGCAGTCAAGTAATGGAAGGGACCCGTCCTTCCTTTGTTTCGGGGGAGGCGGGGGGCTCACCGTTGATGAGTTTCAAAGAACGTGAAGCGAGAAGTTTGATGAAAGAAATGAGGGATTAAATCTGTGTGAATGGAAAGTCGAAAGCCGCATGTGCTCACCTAGTTTTGTAAAGTTCTGAATTTTCCTTTAGGGATGATAGGCTTTTGGGAGCACATGACCACACCCATTTTCTAAATGACCCTGTAGTGTCTATCCAAATGTTAAAGTTTAGCTTTTTTCCCCCCTCCTTCTGATCACAAGTGATATTTTGCATGTCTCCTTTGTCTGACACAACAATTTCAGGTCTTGGAATCTCGACTAACGAGATGATGATCTGAATAAGGCGTGTTATTTTTTTTCAAATAATCTCAGATATTTAATAACCGATCTGATCGACAGCAGGGGTCCTAGAGGCAAAGTACAAACCCACCGTGGCCCAGTTGGGCATCGCCTTTGCCGGCTCTGCCCCCACTGCTTCATAGCACCATCGCTTCTCGGCCTTTTGGCTAAGATCAAGTGTAGTATCTGTTCTTATCAGTTTAATATCTGATACGTCCCTATCCGGGGACTACATATTAAATGGATTTTTGGCTCACGGAGCTGGAACTGGAGCTTGCTCCGTCCACTCCACGCATCGACCTGGTATTGCAGTGTTTCCAGGAACGGTGTGCTTTCCCTTTTAATGATGTTTAATTAACAAAGTTCGGGAGGATCAGGTGCAGATAATTAACCTCATCAGCACAAGTGGAGAGCAATCAGTTTATCAACTCATTCAATGACAGGAGGTATAAATACAGCAGACTTACCTCTGTTCGTCTGAGAGTTTACCAGCATTTGGCTTTGCAAACATGTCTCAAATCCAACTTTTTCCTTCTGCCGATGAATCCAACTCCTCTCCGGATCCTCCGCCGCAATCTGTCGGTCCCAGGACAACTCCTTCTCCGCCCGACACAGCCACAGAGCCCCAGGCTTCACCACGCGGACGCCGGCCTGCCCGCGCAGCCACTCGTTCGCCAAGACGCCGAGGCCTACCCTCGCCACCACCAGCGAGGTTTCCAGTTTCCTCCCCGGCATCCTCATATCGTTCGGCCGTGCCAACGATTCCGCCTATCGGGAAGTGGACCGTTTTAAGTTTGAGGCAAGCGCTGATTAATTCCGATGTTCAGCCTTCACGTAGGATGAACAAAGCGGAATTATATAAGCTTTACGTCACTCTGCAATCAGCAAACCTCACTCCTAAGTCCACCCCAGCCTCCAAGGGGGTCAATAGGCAGACCAAATCTCGCGGGGCCGCAAATTCTCCTCGCCCAACACCACCACTGTCCTCCCGCACAAGATCCGGCATCTTAAGAGCATCAGGCCGCAGGGGAAGACCTTCAGCGAGCCTTGGCCGCGCCCCAGATTCCCCTGCCACAGGGCCGCACGCGCTTTCTGCTTCAGTGCAGCCTTTTACCACGGCTTCTCCTGCCGCAGCACTATACACAGCTGGGCCCGCTGGCCCTCTCTCAAGTTCACAAAATTTTCCTCCTACTGTATCTAACCCCTTTCTTCTGCAGTGGCCTCCAGCTCCCGCAGCAGATGCTAGCGTGAGGCTGCCTCCGCTAGCATCTCAGGCATCTCATCTTTCCGCGCCTACCATCAGTCCCTTTCCTTTTCCGTGGCCTGCAGCTCCTGCAGCGCAAGCAAGCGTGAGGCTGCCTCCGCATGCAACACAACCCTCCTCACTTCAGTCCTTCCTTCCTTTTCCATCTTGCATGCCTGTCAATCTCCCTTCTCAAGCCCCAAATGCCGACTTTAGCGCGAGGCTGCCTCCGCCGACAGTCGTGGCTTCGGCTTCTTTTCCTCATTCCTCTCTTTTAAATGCAAAGTCACCATATTCTCTGTTCACAGCAACTCTGATGCCCATCCCAACAAACGCTGTCGCCTCGGAACCACCCCCGGTGGCCCACAACATCCGGGCGCAAATTTTATCAGAAATTCAGGATGTTGGCTCCACAGGCAGACAAATTCCCAACTCCAGTTCCTCACTTTTCAGAATTAATATTCCCCTAACCCACCCGTTAAAACCCTTCCTCAATGCGTCGCTCGACTATATTCTCCAAGCACTTTCTCCAAGAACGATCCAATCATATATAACTGCGTGGAGATGTTTTAAAACATTCCATTTTTTACATAATATGCCGTTCCCCGATTTTTCTCTCCTCTCAATCACCTCTTTCATCTCCTTCCTTAACAGTGTCAAAGGCCTCCAAGTCGGGTCCATCAAAGGCTACCTGAGTGGCTTACAATTTTTTCATAAATTGATATATGGCGCTCCCTCCTCGGAGATAAATAATTCTCAAACCTCCCTCCTGATCAAAGGGATCCAAAGGGCCCAGCCCACCCTTTCTGACACTAGGCAACCCATAACGCTAGACATCCTCACAAAATGCATTTATACTCTACGCACAGGCTATCAGTCCCTTAATACCGCTCGCACGCTTGACGCCATGTTTATTCTAGCCTTTTTTGGTTTTCTTAGATGCTCCGAAATTGCCATCACGGCCAAATTTGACCCAAACATCCACCCTACCATCGCAGACTTATCGGTACTGGATAATGAAACAATTTCTTACAGGATTAAACAAAGCAAGACAGACCAAACTAAAAAAGGACACCTCATATATATTTTCAACCTCCCATCACCGATCCAACCATACCAGTCAGTTTTGTCGTACCTCCAATTAAGAGGTTCCCAGGCTAACTCTCCTCACGAACCTCTTTTCATCGATGACTCCTACAAACCCATCACACGCTTTTGGTTCCAAAAGCACCTCAAATCCGTCCTCCAACAGTCAGGCATCCCAGCAAAGAATTATTCCAGTCATTCCTTTCGTATCGGGGCAGCAACCTCAGCAGCCCAAAAAGGCCTCTCCCAGCAGCAGATCCAAGCTCTAGGGAGATGGTCCTCAGATGCTTTCCAAAGCTACATCAGGACCAACCGGCTCCACATCAAAAAAGCCCATCAAGCTCTCATCGGCTAAAAAAAAAAAAAAAAAAAAAAAAAAAAAAAAAAAAAAAAAGCATTGGTCTCCACCGAGCATTGGTCTCCTACGAGCATTGGTCTCCACCGAGCATTGGTCTCCCCGGAGCATTGGTCTCCCCGGAGCATTGGTCTCCTACGAGCATTGGTCTCCACCGAGCATTGGTCTCCCCGGAGCATTGGTCTCCACCGAGCATTTGGTCTCCCCGGAGCATTGGTCTCCACCGAGCATTGGTCTCCCCGGAGCATTGGTCTCCTCCGAGCATTGGTCTCCTCCGAGCATTGGTCTCCCCGGAGCATTGGTCTCCTCCGAGCATTGGTCTCCTCCGAGCATTGGTCTCCCATCGGTCGCCTCAAGTGCTCTCTTGACAGGGCTTTTTCTAATTCCTTCACACCGCCAGTGGCCAATGGGGCCCACTCGCCGGGAGTCGTCCCCGTTGGAAGCTGAGTGGGCCCCTGCGGTCAGTTATTGATAAACCACCCTAACCCTCATCCTTGGTCGGTAGGGCTCAACATTTCAACGCCGTGAGCATTGGTCTCCTGTTGGAAGTCACCAGAGCCCTCCCGATCGGGTGCTCCAATCACACACTCACACCGCCTGATGCAGTGAGCATTGGTCTCCCATCAGATGATGTGAGAATTTTTTCGATTGGTCATTCCAAACAGAGGCAACATAGGTTTCCTGATCCAACCAGGCTCCCCGAAACGCCAGCCGCCATTTCTCGGCGTCGTTTGGGGGGGTTTTCAGTCTGGCGGCTGTCCTTTGCTTTTCTGCTTCTTGGGGGAGTACTCTGGGTTCGGGCCAAAATTCCGGGCTCGGAGCCCTCCCCCTGGACAGCACGCCAAATACGCTTAAACCTTTACTCTTCTTAATTATATGTAAATGTGAACTCGTGAAATGATGTTTAATTAACAAAGTTCGGGAGGATCAGGTGCAGATAATTAACCTCATCAGCACAAGTGGAGAGCAATCAGTTTATCAACTCATTCAATGACAGGAGGTATAAATACAGCAGACTTACCTCTGTTCGTCTGAGAGTTTACCAGCATCCCTCCTCCACCCCATCTCCCCACTTATAGTTCCATCTAGTTATACCACAACCGGGGGGAGTACTCTGGGTTCGGGCCAAAATTCCGGGCTCGGAGCCCTCCCCCTGGACAGCACGCCAAATACGCTTAAACCTTTACTCTTCTTAATTATATGTAAATGTGAACTCGTGAAAGGGACTGCAAATTGCTGTGACCAACAGTAGAAGAAACTGAAGGCCTGGATTCTGGAATCCCCTGCTGCTTCAATATGAGGGTATATACGTTTTGAATGACTTGTAATCGGGTTGTTATCAATCTTTGTCTGTCTAAATATTGAGTTATTTAGAATGACTGACTTCGACTTATGTTAAAGGACTTATTTTCCATTTCCAAACACTAGAAAAGAATGAAGTATGTTGTCTGTACCTCTGACTGAGAGAAAGGTACAACTTATCGGTATATTTTGGGAAAGTTTCCTGTTCAGAGCAGAGCTCAGATCGACTTCAGCCTTGAAGAAGCTGTGAATCATGTGTGTCTTTGTATGTGCGCTAAGTGTTCTGTACAGGTCCTTTATGTGTACTGGTGGACAACTGGCACTCTACTGGGACATTCTGTGCCTAAGTTTAGGGTCCGATCGTCAGAATCGTGATGGAAGAAGATATGCCTCTGACTATCAGTCCATGTGTGGAAAATGACCAGTTTTGTCTAGTTTTCTTAACCAATCAGAACCTTTGCATCCTTAGTAATGACGTAGTTAGTTAGACTATAATTGTTGTGGAAATGTGAATGTATGCAGAACGGCCAACGAACTCCTTGCGAGACTCGAAGCTGCAAAATATTCTTCAGTAAAATTTTCTTCTCCAGGCCAACCTGGAGAGGGCGGTATTTTATTTTATGTGGGGGTCCAAGTGGGAACGTTTGAAGAGGGAGGTCTTTAAAAAAAAGAAAGAGAACGGCGGGAAAGGCCTCCCAGACCCCCACCTGTTTTTAGGCAGCCGCTTTGCTGCCCTCCACATCCAATATGCACTGACCCCATCCAGAGAGAACAAGACTGCGGCGATGGCTCGTTTCTGGATGGGGTCATATCTAAGAGCATTGAGAGTTTTACCAGTTGATCTTAAAAGTCCAGTTTCTTTTAACCTGCCTTTAGAATACAGTTTTATTAAGACATTTTTAAAAAAATACCTTTTAGAAGGAAATGACGCCAGCATTTTAACTAAACACAAGTCTTTGATCTCTCTTGTGCAGGATCGAGAAACGGTGAGTCCAGTCCCGGGCCTCACGCTAGGTGAGGCCAAGCAGGTTTGGAGGAACGTTGCCCACCCAGCTCTCCAGAACAGGCACAAAGACTTGGCGTGGATGGTGGCCCATGAGATCCTCCCGGTCAGGGCGGTAATGCACTCCAGAGGCATGGCCAAAAACCCCGTCTGCCCACGGTCCGGGTGTAAATCCCCGGAGACCGTTCGTCATCTGCTCTGGGAGTGTGGCGCTGCGCGGGACCTGTGGGCCAGGACCGGCCCCCTGGTTTTCCCGTGCCTGCCAGCGGGTGGGGCCCAGGTGGACTACAAGCTCGCCATCCTGGGGGTGGGTCAGGGCTTGAAGGACCTGTCACAACAAGATTTTACCTCGCTCTGGCTCGCCCTAAACGTGATCAAGGATGCCATCTGGGTCACCAGAAACCTGCTGGTGGGGAAACGCGTGACGGTCCCCCTCCACGCATGCGAGCAGAAAATAAGATCAATGCTGCAGGGTGGGCCGCGCGTCGTTATTCGGATGGGGGGGCCGGGGTCGCACAAAAGGGTCCCGGCCGCCACCGACCTTGGCCGCCCGTAGATGCACCCTTACCACACCGGCTACGGGAACAGCGGGCCAGCGGGCCGGAGGAGAGGGGGTCTCCGCTGGGTCCATTAGGCTGGGAATTTGCGCTTGTTCTGGAGAGCAGGAGTGAATGGACATTCTTGATAGGGACTCACCCTCGGTCCTGTACAAGAGATGATGTTTTATTTGGCATATTTTAAGTGTTTTATTTTATCTACTTTTATGTTAAATGTCATTCATTTATTTGTCTTTTAACCACACTACCTAAGCATGGACTTTTACACTGATACACTACACGAACTGGTTTTAAACAAAATTATCATTTTTGTATCATTTTATTTTTGTGTGACTGAGAATGTTTTAAACGTGTGGCAAGAATGAATGAATGGAAAATATGTGACAATAAAACTTTTTTCGAAAGAAAAAATCTGTTCTTATCAGTTTAATATCTGATACGTCCCTATCCGGGGACTACATATTAAATGGATTTTTGGCTCACGGAGCTGGAACCGGAGCTTGCTCCGTCCACTCCACGCATCGACCTGGTATTGCAGTGTTTCCAGGAACGGTGTGCTTTCCCTTTTAAGGGACTGCAAATTGTTGTGACCAACAGTAGAAGAAACTGAAGGCCTGGATTCTGGAACCCCCTGCTGCTTCAATATGAGGGTATATACGTTTTGAATGACTTGTAATCGGGTTGTTATCAATCTTTGTCTTTCTAAATATTGAGTTATTTAGAATGACTGACTTCGACTTATGTTAAAGGACTTATTTTCCATTTCCAAACACTAGAAAAGAATGAAGTATGTTGTCTGTACCTCTGACTGAGAGAAAGGTACAACTTATCGGTATATTTTGGGAAAGTTTCCTGTTCAGAGCAGAGCTCAGATCGACTTCAGCCTTGAAGAAGCTGTGAATCATGTGTGTCTTTGTATGTGCGCTAAGTGTTCTGTACAGGTCCTTTATGTGTACTGGTGGACAACTGGCACTCTACTGGGACATTCTGTGCCTAAGTTTAGGGTCCGATCGTCAGAATCGTGATGGAAGAAGATATGCCTCTGACTATCAGTCCATGTGTGGAAAATGACCAGTTTTGTCTAGTTTTCTTAACCAATCAGAACCTTTGCATCCTTAGTAATGACGTAGTTAGTTAGACTATAATTGTTGTGGAAATGTGAATGTACGCAGAACGGCCAACGAACTCCTTGCGAGACTCGAAGCTGCAAAATATTCTTCAGTAAAATTTTCTTCAAATTATTTTTTTAAACTCTGACTCTGGGTCTTCATTTATCATATCGGGTCTTTTGGCTGTTTAACTGTAAAATCCCCTACAAAACGTCGCTTGAGCTTTACGAGAAGTCTCTACGTACCTGTGCTGGGATGACTGGCAGGCCGAGTCGGTGGTCCTGTCTCGCATCCTTACGAAATGGTCACCGTTGTTCTAAAGCAGTGGTTCCCAAAGCGTCACTGCACGTTTTGGATGTGATGCACCCATCTGAGGTCTTGGAGTCTTTACTGATGAGTTGAATCAGGTGTGTTTGATTAGGGAGACATTTAATCAAACACGCCTGACTGATGGGAGCCACTGGTCTAAAGGACCACAGCTCACGTAGCTCGTTCAAGTTTGCAGGCTTGAAGGCACGGTGACGTAAATCGCAGTCAAGTAATGGAAGGGACCCGTCCTTCCTTTGTTTCGGGGGAGGCGGGGGGCTCACCGTTGATGAGGATGGCAAAGAGGGAGAGGGTAGGTTCTGACTGGAGGCCTGGGGACTCATACTTACCTGGCAGGGGAGACACCATGATCAGAAAGGTGGTTCACCCAGGGCGAGGCGCGGCCATTGCACTCCGGTTGTGTTGACCTCTGCGAATTCCCCAAATGTGGGAATCTCGACTGCATAATTTATGGTAGTGGGGGACTGCGTTCGTGCTCTCCCCTGGACATACTGGTTGAAAGCAGACTACGTGGTGCTAAAAGATCCTCTAGTTTTTAACAGTCGTAGCATTGCTTACGGCGCCGTCTCTGTACGCCTCTTTGTGTCGCGTGTGCTCGCATAGTTTTGTAAAGCTCTGAGTTTTCGTTTAGGGACGATAGGCTTTCGGGGTTCGTTTGGAGCAAAAACTTGGTTTTAATCTCATAAATTGTCATGTATTGATGGAGTGCTAAGCTTCATGCTAGTCCTAGAGGCACCTGCCAGGCTGCCACCTAGCTGTTATTACCAATCGTTTTTAAATGTAAAGCTCACTGAAATGTTTCTATTTTTCATGAAGGGCATTTGATACAGTTTCAAAGAACGTGAAGCGAGAAGTTTGATGAAAGAAATGAGGGATTAAATCTGTGTGAATGGAAAGTCGAAAGCCGCATGTGCTCACCTAGTTTTGTAAAGTTCTGAATTTTCCTTTAGGGATGATAGGCTTTTGGGAGCACATGACCACACCCATTTTCTAAATGACCCTGTAGTGGCTATCTAAATGTTAAAGTTTAGCTTTTTTCCCCCCTCCTTCTGATCACAAGTGATATTTTGCATGTCTCCTTTGTCTGACACAACAATTTCAGGTCTTGGAATCTCGACTAACGAGATGATGATCTGAATAAGGCGTGTTATTTTTTTTCAAATAATCTCCGATATTTAATAACCGATCTGATCGACAGCAGGGGTCCTAGAGGCAAAGTACAAACCCACCGTGGCCCAGTTGGGCATCGCCTTTGCCGGCTCTGCCCCCACTGCTTCATAGCACCATCGCTTCTCGGCCTTTTGGCTAAGATCACGCGGTCTGGTCGGACGGTTGAGACAGCGATCGCCTCCTGGAGGTTTCCTGGCTGGAGATTTTTTATATCTTGAGCCTTCAACCTTTGTGAGGTAAATTGCTTTTTTAGGCCTGCACAGTAAGGTAAGAGGTTTTAGTTATTTATTCTTATTTATTGTTATTTATTGTTATTTATTGTTATTTATTGTTATTTATTGTCCTTTTAAAGTTTTAAGCTGTTGGTGCCTCCAACATGTCGGCTGCCCGTGCCGGTGTGCGGAGGCACCACAGCGTGCGGTTTTTATTCACAGAGGTCGAGGGGAAGCTCCTGGGGATGTCCCGTTTGGACTTCTCCAGGAAGCTGATCCAGAAGACCCTAAATTTTAAGCCAGAAGACTTGAATTGCATTGTGACTCTGCCCCTGAACAAAGGCTATGATGTTAGCTTTAGAACTGTTTCCCACTTGAATGATTTTTGGCACAGATTCGATTCAGCTAAATCCCAGTTCTCCATGTTTGCTGTTGAAAGACTCTCTGACAACACACTTAAAACTGTGATTGTTAGAATGTTTAATGAGACAGTAACTGGGGAGGATATTTGTGTCTGGCTGGGTAGATTTTGCACAGTTCGAGGCCAGCCAGTCAAGGTTTTGGATGAAGATGGCATCTGGACATGCTCCTGGAGAATTCCCATCAAACAATGGGATGACGCCAGGGGCTACCAGGGCCTGAAGCACCTGCCTTCTATGATTGTGTTGGGTGAGAACAGAGGCTACATTCATTATCAAGGCATGCCTAAGCTATGTAGAAAATGTGGCAAGTTTGGGCACTTAGCTGATGCGTGTCAGGAAGTTGTATGTGGGAAATGTAGAGAAATTGGTCACAGTTTTGAAGAGTGCACCAATGGCAGGCGGTGTAACCTGTGTGGAGAATCAAGCCATCTCTACAGAGATTGCCCAAAAAGCTTTGCCAACAAACTTAAAGCTAACAAAATGGCCGCCCCACAGTTACAAACAGAGGAGGAGGAGGCGGTCCCTGAGGTTTTGGCGGGAATTTCAAATCCCCAGTCAGCCTCGGGGATTGGGCAGGAAGGAGGAAGTGGGGCGGCCAAAGGGGCAGAGTCACAATTGGGAGACGAAACGAAACAGGGGGAGGAAACCACTCCCAGACAAGTAACTGATGAAGAAGAGAGAGAGGAGGAAACGGTTTCCTCCCTCCACACCGTCTCGGAGGTAAGCGCGCCATCCAGTGGGAGTGAAACAGACATTTCACTCCCTAATGCTCAAGTGCAGAAGAGAACTGCGGGATCTCCTCTGTGTGAAGCAGAGGAGAAAAAAATGAGGGTAACGCATCGGCTAGATAGTTCTTCGTTAGAAGATCTAGACCGTATGTGGCCATCAGAATCCCCAAATGAAGTTTCTTTTCTGCATTTTAAGCTAAGAACATCGACGCCGAAAGAGTCGCAAGAGTTTAGCTCTGTGGCTCCAGAAGTGTCTAGCTCTAGCCCTCCTGAACCCAACTCCCATGGGAGAAGGGAGAGGCTAAAGCGACAAGAAATAACATAATTTTTAAAGGTACCTCTGTATGTCTTTTAGTGTCTTCCTTTTAAAGTTCATATGCTTTTAACCACACTGCTCATGGCCCTCACCATCTCCACAATAAATGTGAGAAGTGTGAGGAACAACATACGAGCACAGAGTGTTTTATCTTTTTTAAAATCCTGTAAGTCAGATGTGTTTTTATTGCAAGAATGTGCCTTACCTTTTTTAACAAATTATAGGAAATGGGAGGAGCTTTGGACCCCAGGACTGTCCATCTGGAGTGGGTCCAATTTTAACAAAAATGACGGTGTTGCTATTTTAATTAACAATCCAAATATTTTGGTGAAGGGCAGCACGGTGGTAAGGGATGGGCGAGCAATTTTAGCAGACTTGACTTTCTTAGACAAGGATTTTAAAGTTTTAAATGTGTATGGTTTTACTGAAAAACACGAAAGATATGAGCTTTTAGAAGACTTGCAACCCCACATGCTGGGTAGGGCCCCCCTTGTGGTTGCAGGGGATTTTAACTGTGTTTTAACTCAGAGAGATCGGAAGAGGATAGAGGATTTTAAAATGGACAAAACATCGGTTTTACTGCAGAATTTAGTGCGAGATTTTAACTTAGTCGACTGTTTTAAAACATTGCATCAAAGAGAGGAGGGTTTCACCTGGTTCAGTGGTGACGGCACCAAAGCCTCTCGAATCGACTACGTTTTTACAAGGGACTGCTCGCCAACCGATGCTACATTATTACCTGCCTTTTTTTCTGATCACATGATGCTATCCTGCACCCTTTCACTGCCCTCTGGTGTGACATTAGGAGGAGGGCTGTGGAAGTTGAACTGCTCTCTGTTGGAGGATGAGGAAGTAGTTGGGCAATACAGAGAGCAGTTCAGCCGATGGCAGACCCTCCGAGACTTGTATGACTCACGGGCACAGTGGTGGGAAATGGTGAAGGGAAGGACGGGACTGTTTTTTAAGAAAATAGGGAGGGAAAAAAAAAACAAAGAAAAGAGATGCATGATGGGGTTGCAAAAACGACTGCAGAGGTATTTTAATCTTTTAAATAGTGGGTTTGATTTTAGTGAAGAAATTAAAGAAGTCAAGCAAGAAATGTCAGTTTTAGCCCAAATTCAAAGTAAAGGTGTCATTTTAAGGAGTAAAGAACAAAAGATTGAGGAAGATGAAAAATGTACAAGGTATTTTTTCAGGAAGATCATAACACGGGGAGGGGCATTGACAACTTTGAAAACAGATGGGAGGGTAGTAAGAAAGACAGAGGAGATTTTGAGAGGGGTGGAAAAGTTTTATAGTGATTTATATGGTCAAAAAGAAATACAAGAAGACATTTTGATGGACGTTTTAAATTTTTTAGACCAAAAACTTCATAGTCAATGTGCACTTTTAAGCCAAGATTTTACCATTTTAGAAATACAAAAAGCTCTCAAAGGTTTTAAGCGGGGAAAGTCCCCAGGACTGGACGGACTACCTGTAGAATTTTACTTGACCTTTTGGGACATTTTAGCACATGACTTGTTGACCATTTTTAAAGAATTTGACACCCTGAACAGACTTCCAGACAGCTTTAGAATAGGGATAGTGACACTACTACACAAAAAAGGCGACAAGACTGACTTAAAAAACTGGCGACCCATTACACTTTTAAACTTGGATTGTAAACTTTTTAGCAAAATTTTAGCCACGCGAATGTCAACAGTTTTAGGGGACGTAATCCACCCGGATCAAGCATGCGCTGTGCCCGGGAGGAAGATCACAGACAGCCTAGTGCTGATTAGAGATGCCATCTGTTACGCGAGAGACAGAAACATTCGGCTAGTAGTCCTAAATTTAGACTTTGAGAAAGCATTCGACCGCATCTCGCACCAGTTCCTTTTTAAGGTACTGGAAAAAATGGGGTTTCCAGGGAGGTTTATAGCCTGGGTGGGACTGCTGTACAAAAGTCTGGTCAGTAAAATTGTAGTTAATGGGCATTTATCTAAAGCTGTAAATATTCACAGCGGCGTCCGTCAGGGGTGTCCTTTATCTCCCCTCCTGTACGTGGCTTGTATTGAGCCACTGGCACAAATCTTGAGAAGGGATAAATGGATTAAAGGACTGGACATCCCAGGGACTGGTGGACTGACAGCGACCTGTGTTTTATATATGGATGACGTAACCCTTTTAGCGACTGACCTTTTATCGGTACGAAGAGCAATGGACTTGACTGACTGGTACGGTCGGGCCTCGGGCGCCAAGCTCAATAGGAGCAAGTCCGAGGCCCAGCTCTTCGGGCCGTGGGGGGACGTTGACACAGGTGGACTTGATTTGCATTTTAAAGACAATGATTTGAAAGTTTTAGGGGTGAAATTTGACAGAGAGGGTGGAGGACGGGGAAACTGGACCGACATCTTAGGGAAAGTTAGGCAAAGATTGGGTTTTTGGGGACTAAGACAAATGACAATAGAAGGGAAGGTTTTAATTTTTAAAGCTGTGATTTTACCCCTAATTTTACTTGTCTGTTCTGTTTTTAGTCCCCCAAGAACATTCCTGGCCAACCTGGAGAGGGCGGTATTTTATTTTATGTGGGGGTCCAAGTGGGAACGTTTGAAGAGGGAGGTCTTTAAAAAAAAGAAAGAGAACGGCGGGAAAGGCCTCCCAGACCCCCACCTGTTTTTAGGCAGCCGCTTTGCCGCCCTCCACATCCAATATGCACTGATAGGTGAGGCCAAGCAGGTTTGGAGGAACGTTGCCCACCCAGCTCTCCAGAACAGGCACAAAGACTTGGCGTGGATGGTGGCCCATGAGATCCTCCCAGTCAGGGCGGTAATGCACTCCAGAGGCATGGCCAAAAACCCCGTCTGCCCACGGTCCGGGTGTAAATCCCCGGAGACCGTTCGTCATCTGCTCTGGGAGTGCGGCGCTGCGCGGGACCTGTGGGCCAGGACCGGCCCCCTGGTTTTCCCGTGCCTGCCAGCGGGTGGGGCCCAGGTGGACTACAAGCTCGCCATCCTGGGGGTGGGTCAGGGCTTGAAGGACCTGTCACAACAAGATTTTACCTCGCTCTGGCTCGCCCTAAACGTGATCAAGGATGCCATCTGGGTCACCAGAAACCTGCTGGTGGGGAAACGCGTGACGGTCCCCCTCCACGCATGCGAGCAGAAAATAAGATCAATGCTGCAGGGTGGGCCGCGCGTCGTTATTCTGATGGGGGGGCCGGGGTCGCACAAAAGGGTCCCGGCCGCCACCGACCTTGGCCGCCCGTAGATGCACCCTTACCACACCGGCTACGGGAACAGCGGGCCAGCGGGCCGGAGGAGAGGGGGTCTCCGCTGGGTCCATTAAGCTGGGAATTTGTGCTTGTTCTGGAGAGCAGGAGTGAATGGACATTCTTGATAGGGACTCACCCTCGGTCCTGTACAAGAGATGATGTTTTATTTGGCATATTTTAAGTGTTTTATTTTATCTACTTTTATGTTAAATGTCATTCATTTATTTGTCTTTTAACCACACTACCTAAGCATGGACTTTTACACTGATACACTACACGAACTGGTTTTAAACAAAATTATCATTTTTGTATCATTTTATTTTTGTGTAACTGAGAATGTTTTAAACGTGTGGCAAGAATGAATGAATGGAAAATATGTGACAATAAAACTTTTTTCGAAAGAAAAAAATCTGTTCTTATCAGTTTAATATCTGATACGTCCCTATCCGGGGACTACATATTAAATGGATTTTTGGCTCACGGAGCTGGAACCGGAGCTTGCTCCGTCCACTCCACGCATCGACCTGGTATTGCAGTGTTTCCAGGAACGGTGTGCTTTCCCTTTTAAGGGACTGCAAATTGTTGTGACCAACAGTAGAAGAAACTGAAGGCCTGGATTCTGGAACCCCCTGCTGCTTCAATATGAGGGTATATACGTTTTGAATGACTTGTAATCGGGTTGTTATCAATCTTTGTCTTTCTAAATATTGAGTTATTTAGAATGACTGACTTCGACTTATGTTAAAGGACTTATTTTCCATTTCCAAACACTAGAAAAGAATGAAGTATGTTGTCTGTACCTCTGACTGAGAGAAAGGTACAACTTATCGGTATATTTTGGGAAAGTTTCCTGTTCAGAGCAGAGCTCAGATCGACTTCAGCCTTGAAGAAGCTGTGAATCATGTGTGTCTTTGTATGTGCGCTAAGTGTTCTGTACAGGTCCTTTATGTGTACTGGTGGACAACTGGCACTCTACTGGGACATTCTGTGCCTAAGTTTAGGGTCCGATCGTCAGAATCGTGATGGAAGAAGATATGCCTCTGACTATCAGTCCATGTGTGGAAAATGACCAGTTTTGTCTAGTTTTCTTAACCAATCAGAACCTTTGCATCCTTAGTAATGACGTAGTTAGTTAGACTATAATTGTTGTGGAAATGTGAATGTACGCAGAACGGCCAACGAACTCCTTGCGAGACTCGAAGCTGCAAAATATTCTTCAGTAAAATTTTCTTCAAATTATTTTTTTAAACTCTGACTCTGGGTCTTCATTTATCATATCGGGTCTTTTGGCTGTTTAACTGTAAAATCCCCTACAAAACGTCGCTTGAGCTTTACGAGAAGTCTCTACGTACCTGTGCTGGGATGACTGGCAGGCCGAGTCGGTGGTCCTGTCTCGCATCCTTACGAAATGGTCACCGTTGTTCTAAAGCAGTGGTTCCCAAAGCGTCACTGCACGTTTTGGATGTGATGCACCCATCTGAGGTCTTGGAGTCTTTACTGATGAGTTGAATCAGGTGTGTTTGATTAGGGAGACATTTAATCAAACACGCCTGACTGATGGGAGCCACTGGTCTAAAGGACCACAGCTCACGTAGCTCGTTCAAGTTTGCAGGCTTGAAGGCACGGTGACGTAAATCGCAGTCAAGTAATGGAAGGGACCCGTCCTTCCTTTGTTTCGGGGGAGGCGGGGGGCTCACCGTTGATGAGGATGGCAAAGAGGGAGAGGGTAGGTTCTGACTGGAGGCCTGGGGACTCATACTTACCTGGCAGGGGAGACACCATGATCAGAAAGGTGGTTCACCCAGGGCGAGGCGCGGCCATTGCACTCCGGTTGTGTTGACCTCTGCGAATTCCCCAAATGTGGGAATCTCGACTGCATAATTTATGGTAGTGGGGGACTGCGTTCGCGCTCTCCCCTGGACATACTGGTTGAAAGCAGACTACGTGGTGCTAAAAGATCCTCTAGTTTTTAACAGTCGTAGCATTGCTTACGGCGCCGTCTCTGTACGCCTCTTTGTGTCGCGTGTGCTCGCATAGTTTTGTAAAGCTCTGAGTTTTCGTTTAGGGACGATAGGCTTTCGGGGTTCGTTTGGAGCAAAAACTTGGTTTTAATCTCATAAATTGTCATGTATTGATGGAGTGCTAAGCTTCATGCTAGTCCTAGAGGCACCTGCCAGGCTGCCACCTAGCTGTTATTACCAATCGTTTTTAAATGTAAAGCTCACTGAAATGTTTCTATTTTTCATGAAGGGCATTTGATACAGTTTCAAAGAACGTGAAGCGAGAAGTTTGATGAAAGAAATGAGGGATTAAATCTGTGTGAATGGAAAGTCGAAAGCCGCATGTGCTCACCTAGTTTTGTAAAGTTCTGAATTTTCCTTTAGGGATGATAGGCTTTTGGGAGCACATGACCACACCCATTTTCTAAATGACCCTGTAGTGGCTATCTAAATGTTAAAGTTTAGCTTTTTTCCCCCCTCCTTCTGATCACAAGTGATATTTTGCATGTCTCCTTTGTCTGACACAACAATTTCAGGTCTTGGAATCTCGACTAACGAGATGATGATCTGAATAAGGCGTGTTATTTTTTTTCAAATAATCTCCGATATTTAATAACCGATCTGATCGACAGCAGGGGTCCTAGAGGCAAAGTACAAACCCACCGTGGCCCAGTTGGGCATCGCCTTTGCCGGCTCTGCCCCCACTGCTTCATAGCACCATCGCTTCTCGGCCTTTTGGCTAAGATCAAGTGTAGTATCTGTTCTTATCAGTTTAATATCTGATACGTCCCTATCCGGGGACTACATATTAAATGGATTTTTGGCTCACGGAGCTGGAACCGGAGCTTGCTCCGTCCACTCCACGCATCGACCTGGTATTGCAGTGTTTCCAGGAACGGTGTGCTTTCCCTTTTAAGGGACTGCAAATTGTTGTGACCAACAGTAGAAGAAACTGAAGGCCTGGATTCTGGAACCCCCTGCTGCTTCAATATGAGGGTATATACGTTTTGAATGACTTGTAATCGGGTTGTTATCAATCTTTGTCTTTCTAAATATTGAGTTATTTAGAATGACTGACTTCGACTTATGTTAAAGGACTTATTTTCCATTTCCAAACACTAGAAAAGAATGAAGTATGTTGTCTGTACCTCTGACTGAGAGAAAGGTACAACTTATCGGTATATTTTGGGAAAGTTTCCTGTTCAGAGCAGAGCTCAGATCGACTTCAGCCTTGAAGAAGCTGTGAATCATGTGTGTCTTTGTATGTGCGCTAAGTGTTCTGTACAGGTCCTTTATGTGTACTGGTGGACAACTGGCACTCTACTGGGACATTCTGTGCCTAAGTTTAGGGTCCGATCGTCAGAATCGTGATGGAAGAAGATATGCCTCTGACTATCAGTCCATGTGTGGAAAATGACCAGTTTTGTCTAGTTTTCTTAACCAATCAGAACCTTTGCATCCTTAGTAATGACGTAGTTAGTTAGACTATAATTGTTGTGGAAATGTGAATGTACGCAGAACGGCCAACGAACTCCTTGCGAGACTCGAAGCTGCAAAATATTCTTCAGTAAAATTTTCTTCAAATTATTTTTTTAAACTCTGACTCTGGGTCTTCATTTATCATATCGGGTCTTTTGGCTGTTTAACTGTAAAATCCCCTACAAAACGTCGCTTGAGCTTTACGAGAAGTCTCTACGTACCTGTGCTGGGATGACTGGCAGGCCGAGTCGGTGGTCCTGTCTCGCATCCTTACGAAATGGTCACCGTTGTTCTAAAGCAGTGGTTCCCAAAGCGTCACTGCACGTTTTGGATGTGATGCACCCATCTGAGGTCTTGGAGTCTTTACTGATGAGTTGAATCAGGTGTGTTTGATTAGGGAGACATTTAATCAAACACGCCTGACTGATGGGAGCCACTGGTCTAAAGGACCACAGCTCACGTAGCTCGTTCAAGTTTGCAGGCTTGAAGGCACGGTGACGTAAATCGCAGTCAAGTAATGGAAGGGACCCGTCCTTCCTTTGTTTCGGGGGAGGCGGGGGGCTCACCGTTGATGAGGATGGCAAAGAGGGAGAGGGTAGGTTCTGACTGGAGGCCTGGGGACTCATACTTACCTGGCAGGGGAGACACCATGATCAGAAAGGTGGTTCACCCAGGGCGAGGCGCGGCCATTGCACTCCGGTTGTGTTGACCTCTGCGAATTCCCCAAATGTGGGAATCTCGACTGCATAATTTATGGTAGTGGGGGACTGCGTTCGCGCTCTCCCCTGGACATACTGGTTGAAAGCAGACTACGTGGTGCTAAAAGATCCTCTAGTTTTTAACAGTCGTAGCATTGCTTACGGCGCCGTCTCTGTACGCCTCTTTGTGTCGCGTGTGCTCGCATAGTTTTGTAAAGCTCTGAGTTTTCGTTTAGGGACGATAGGCTTTCGGGGTTCGTTTGGAGCAAAAACTTGGTTTTAATCTCATAAATTGTCATGTATTGATGGAGTGCTAAGCTTCATGCTAGTCCTAGAGGCACCTGCCAGGCTGCCACCTAGCTGTTATTACCAATCGTTTTTAAATGTAAAGCTCACTGAAATGTTTCTATTTTTCATGAAGGGCATTTGATACAGTTTCAAAGAACGTGAAGCGAGAAGTTTGATGAAAGAAATGAGGGATTAAATCTGTGTGAATGGAAAGTCGAAAGCCGCATGTGCTCACCTAGTTTTGTAAAGTTCTGAATTTTCCTTTAGGGATGATAGGCTTTTGGGAGCACATGACCACACCCATTTTCTAAATGACCCTGTAGTGGCTATCTAAATGTTAAAGTTTAGCTTTTTTCCCCCCTCCTTCTGATCACAAGTGATATTTTGCATGTCTCCTTTGTCTGACACAACAATTTCAGGTCTTGGAATCTCGACTAACGAGATGATGATCTGAATAAGGCGTGTTATTTTTTTTCAAATAATCTCCGATATTTAATAACCGATCTGATCGACAGCAGGGGTCCTAGAGGCAAAGTACAAACCCACCGTGGCCCAGTTGGGCATCGCCTTTGCCGGCTCTGCCCCCACTGCTTCATAGCACCATCGCTTCTCGGCCTTTTGGCTAAGATCAAGTGTAGTATCTGTTCTTATCAGTTTAATATCTGATACGTCCCTATCCGGGGACTACATATTAAATGGATTTTTGGCTCACGGAGCTGGAACCGGAGCTTGCTCCGTCCACTCCACGCATCGACCTGGTATTGCAGTGTTTCCAGGAACGGTGTGCTTTCCCTTTTAAGGGACTGCAAATTGTTGTGACCAACAGTAGAAGAAACTGAAGGCCTGGATTCTGGAACCCCCTGCTGCTTCAATATGAGGGTATATACGTTTTGAATGACTTGTAATCGGGTTGTTATCAATCTTTGTCTTTCTAAATATTGAGTTATTTAGAATGACTGACTTCGACTTATGTTAAAGGACTTATTTTCCATTTCCAAACACTAGAAAAGAATGAAGTATGTTGTCTGTACCTCTGACTGAGAGAAAGGTACAACTTATCGGTATATTTTGGGAAAGTTTCCTGTTCAGAGCAGAGCTCAGATCGACTTCAGCCTTGAAGAAGCTGTGAATCATGTGTGTCTTTGTATGTGCGCTAAGTGTTCTGTACAGGTCCTTTATGTGTACTGGTGGACAACTGGCACTCTACTGGGACATTCTGTGCCTAAGTTTAGGGTCCGATCGTCAGAATCGTGATGGAAGAAGATATGCCTCTGACTATCAGTCCATGTGTGGAAAATGACCAGTTTTGTCTAGTTTTCTTAACCAATCAGAACCTTTGCATCCTTAGTAATGACGTAGTTAGTTAGACTATAATTGTTGTGGAAATGTGAATGTACGCAGAACGGCCAACGAACTCCTTGCGAGACTCGAAGCTGCAAAATATTCTTCAGTAAAATTTTCTTCAAATTATTTTTTTAAACTCTGACTCTGGGTCTTCATTTATCATATCGGGTCTTTTGGCTGTTTAACTGTAAAATCCCCTACAAAACGTCGCTTGAGCTTTACGAGAAGTCTCTACGTACCTGTGCTGGGATGACTGGCAGGCCGAGTCGGTGGTCCTGTCTCGCATCCTTACGAAATGGTCACCGTTGTTCTAAAGCAGTGGTTCCCAAAGCGTCACTGCACGTTTTGGATGTGATGCACCCATCTGAGGTCTTGGAGTCTTTACTGATGAGTTGAATCAGGTGTGTTTGATTAGGGAGACATTTAATCAAACACGCCTGACTGATGGGAGCCACTGGTCTAAAGGACCACAGCTCACGTAGCTCGTTCAAGTTTGCAGGCTTGAAGGCACGGTGACGTAAATCGCAGTCAAGTAATGGAAGGGACCCGTCCTTCCTTTGTTTCGGGGGAGGCGGGGGGCTCACCGTTGATGAGGATGGCAAAGAGGGAGAGGGTAGGTTCTGACTGGAGGCCTGGGGACTCATACTTACCTGGCAGGGGAGACACCATGATCAGAAAGGTGGTTCACCCAGGGCGAGGCGCGGCCATTGCACTCCGGTTGTGTTGACCTCTGCGAATTCCCCAAATGTGGGAATCTCGACTGCATAATTTATGGTAGTGGGGGACTGCGTTCGCGCTCTCCCCTGGACATACTGGTTGAAAGCAGACTACGTGGTGCTAAAAGATCCTCTAGTTTTTAACAGTCGTAGCATTGCTTACGGCGCCGTCTCTGTACGCCTCTTTGTGTCGCGTGTGCTCGCATAGTTTTGTAAAGCTCTGAGTTTTTGTTTAGGGACGATAGGCTTTCGGGGTTCGTTTGGAGCAAAAACTTGGTTTTAATCTCATAAATTGTCATGTATTGATGGAGTGCTAAGCTTCATGCTAGTCCTAGAGGCACCTGCCAGGCTGCCACCTAGCTGTTATTACCAATCGTTTTTAAATGTAAAGCTCACTGAAATGTTTCTATTTTTCATGAAGGGCATTTGATACAGTTTCAAAGAACGTGAAGCGAGAAGTTTGATGAAAGAAATGAGGGATTAAATCTGTGTGAATGGAAAGTCGAAAGCCGCATGTGCTCACCTAGTTTTGTAAAGTTCTGAATTTTCCTTTAGGGATGATAGGCTTTTGGGAGCACATGACCACACCCATTTTCTAAATGACCCTGTAGTGGCTATCTAAATGTTAAAGTTTAGCTTTTTTCCCCCCTCCTTCTGATCACAAGTGATATTTTGCATGTCTCCTTTGTCTGACACAACAATTTCAGGTCTTGGAATCTCGACTAACGAGATGATGATCTGAATAAGGCGTGTTATTTTTTTTCAAATAATCTCCGATATTTAATAACCGATCTGATCGACAGCAGGGGTCCTAGAGGCAAAGTACAAACCCACCGTGGCCCAGTTGGGCATCGCCTTTGCCGGCTCTGCCCCCACTGCTTCATAGCACCATCGCTTCTCGGCCTTTTGGCTAAGATCACGCGGTCTGGTCGGACGGTTGAGACAGCGATCGCCTCCTGGAGGTTTCCTGGCTGGAGATTTTTTATATCTTGAGCCTTCAACCTTTGTGAGGTAAATTGCTTTTTTTAGGCCTGCACAGTAAGGTAAGAGGTTTTAGTTATTTATTGTTATTTATTGTTATTTATTGTTATTTATTGTCCTTTTAAAGTTTTAAGCTGTTGGTGCCTCCAACATGTCGGCTGCCCGTGCCGGTGTGCGGAGGCACCACAGCGTGCGGTTTTTATTCACAGAGGTTGAGGGGAAGCTCCTGGGGATGTCCCGTTTGGACTTCTCCAGGAAGCTGATCCAAAAGACCCTAAATTTTAAGCCAGAAGACTTGAATTGCATTGTGACTCTGCCCCTGAACAAAGGCTATGATGTTAGCTTTAGAACTGTTTCCCACTTGAATGATTTTTGGCACAGATTCGATTCAGCTAAATCCCAGTTCTCCATGTTTGCTGTTGAAAGACTCTCTGACAACACACTTAAAACTGTGATTGTTAGAATGTTTAATGAGACAGTAACTGGGGAGGATATTTGTGTCTGGCTGGGTAGATTTTGCACAGTTCGAGGCCAGCCAGTCAAGGTTTTGGATGAAGATGGCATCTGGACATGCTCCTGGAGAATTCCCATCAAACAATGGGAAGACGCCAGGGGCTACCAGGGCCTGAAGCACCTGCCTTCTATGATTGTGTTGGGTGAGAACAGAGGCTACATTCATTATCAAGGCATGCCTAAGCTATGTAGAAAATGTGGCAAGTTTGGGCACTTAGCTGATGCGTGTCAGGAAGTTGTATGTGGGAAATGTAGAGAAATTGGTCACAGTTTTGAAGAGTGCACCAATGGCAGGCGGTGTAACCTGTGTGGAGAATCAAGCCATCTCTACAGAGATTGCCCAAAAAGCTTTGCCAACAAACTTAAAGCTAACAAAATGGCCGCCCCACAGTTACAAACAGAGGAGGAGGAGGCGGTCCCTGAGGTTTTGGCGGGAATTTCAAATCCCCAGTCAGCCTCGGGGATTGGGCAGGAAGGAGGAAGTGGGGCGGCCAAAGGGGCAGAGTCACAATTGGGAGACGAAACGAAACAGGGGGAGGAAACCACTCCCAGACAAGTAACTGATGAAGAAGAGAGAGAGGAGGAAACGGTTTCCTCCCTCCACACCGTCTCGGAGGTAAGCGCGCCATCCAGTGGGAGTGAAACAGACATTTCACTCCCTAATGCTCAAGTGCAGAAGAGAACTGCGGGATCTCCTCTGTGTGAAGCAGAGGAGAAAAAAATGAGGGTAACGCATCGGCTAGATAGTTCTTCGTTAGAAGATCTAGACCGTATGTGGCCATCAGAATCCCCAAATGAAGTTTCTTTTCTGCATTTTAAGCTAAGAACATCGACGCCGAAAGAGTCGCAAGAGTTTAGCTCTGTGGCTCCAGAAGTGTCTAGCTCTAGCCCTCCTGAACCCAACTCCCATGGGAGAAGGGAGAGGCTAAAGCGACAAGAAATAACATAATTTTTAAAGGTACCTCTGTATGTCTTTTAGTGTCTTCCTTTTAAAGTTCATATGCTTTTAACCACACTGCTCATGGCCCTCACCATCTCCACAATAAATGTGAGAAGTGTGAGGAACAACATACGAGCACAGAGTGTTTTATCTTTTTTAAAATCCTGTAAGTCAGATGTGTTTTTATTGCAAGAATGTGCCTTACCTTTTTTAACAAATTATAGGAAATGGGAGGAGCTTTGGACCCCTGGACTGTCCATCTGGAGTGGGTCCAATTTTAACAAAAATGACGGTGTTGCTATTTTAATTAACAATCCAAATATTTTGGTGAAGGGCAGCACGGTGGTAAGGGATGGGCGAGCAATTTTAGCAGACTTGACTTTCTTAGACAAGGATTTTAAAGTTTTAAATGTGTATGGTTTTACTGAAAAACACGAAAGATATGAGCTTTTAGAAGACTTGCAACCCCACATGCTGGGTAGGGCCCCCCTTGTGGTTGCAGGGGATTTTAACTGTGTTTTAACTCAGAGAGATCGGAAGAGGATAGAGGATTTTAAAATGGACAAAACATCGGTTTTACTGCAGAATTTAGTGCGAGATTTTAACTTAGTCGACTGTTTTAAAACATTGCATCAAAGAGAGGAGGGTTTCACCTGGTTCAGTGGTGACGGCACCAAAGCCTCTCGAATCGACTACGTTTTTACAAGGGACTGCTCGCCAACCGATGCTACATTATTACCTGCCTTTTTTTCTGATCACATGATGCTATCCTGCACCCTTTCACTGCCCTCTGGTGTGACATTAGGAGGAGGGCTGTGGAAGTTGAACTGCTCTCTGTTGGAGGATGAGGAAGTAGTTGGGCAATACAGAGAGCAGTTCAGCCGATGGCAGACCCTCCGAGACTTGTATGACTCACGGGCACAGTGGTGGGAAATGGTGAAGGGAAGGACGGGACTGTTTTTTAAGAAAATAGGGAGGGAAAAAAAAAAACAAAGAAAAGAGATGCATGATGGGGTTGCAAAAACGACTGCAGAGGTATTTTAATCTTTTAAATAGTGGGTTTGATTTTAGTGAAGAAATTAAAGAAGTCAAGCAAGAAATGTCAGTTTTAGCCCAAATTCAAAGTAAAGGTGTCATTTTAAGGAGTAAAGAACAAAAGATTGAGGAAGATGAAAAATGTACAAGGTATTTTTTCAGGAAGATCATAACACGGGGAGGGGCATTGACAACTTTGAAAACAGATGGGAGGGTAGTAAGAAAGACAGAGGAGATTTTGAGAGGGGTGGAAAAGTTTTATAGTGATTTATATGGTCAAAAAGAAATACAAGAAGACATTTTGATGGACGTTTTAAATTTTTTAGACCAAAAACTTCATAGTCAATGTGCACTTTTAAGCCAAGATTTTACCATTTTAGAAATACAAAAAGCTCTCAAAGGTTTTAAGCGGGGAAAGTCCCCAGGACTGGACGGATTACCTGTAGAATTTTACTTGACCTTTTGGGACATTTTAGCACATGACTTGTTGACCATTTTTAAAGAATTTGACACCCTGAACAGACTTCCAGACAGCTTTAGAATAGGGATAGTGACACTACTACACAAAAAAGGCGACAAGACTGACTTAAAAAACTGGCGACCCATTACGCTTTTAAACTTGGATTGTAAACTTTTTAGCAAAATTTTAGCCACGCGAATGTCAACAGTTTTAGGGGACGTAATCCACCCGGATCAAGCATGCGCTGTGCCCGGGAGGAAGATCACAGACAGCCTAGTGCTGATTAGAGATGCCATCTGTTACGCGAGAGACAGAAACATTCGGCTAGTAGTCCTAAATTTAGACTTTGAGAAAGCATTCGACCGCATCTCGCACCAGTTCCTTTTTAAGGTACTGGAAAAAATGGGGTTTCCAGGGAGGTTTATAGCCTGGGTGGGACTGCTGTACAAAAGTCTGGTCAGTAAAATTGTAGTTAATGGGCATTTATCTAAAGCTGTAAATATTCACAGCGGCGTCCGTCAGGGGTGTCCTTTATCTCCCCTCCTGTACGTGGCTTGTATTGAGCCACTGGCACAAATCTTGAGAAGGGATAAATGGATTAAAGGACTGGACATCCCAGGGACTGGTGGACTGACAGCGACCTGTGTTTTATATATGGATGACGTAACCCTTTTAGCGACTGACCTTTTATCGGTACGAAGAGCAATGGACTTGACTGACTGGTACGGTCGGGCCTCGGGCGCCAAGCTCAATAGGAGCAAGTCCGAGGCCCAGCTCTTCGGGCCGTGGGGGGACGTTGACACAGGTGGACTTGATTTGCATTTTAAAGACAATGATTTGAAAGTTTTAGGGGTGAAATTTGACAGAGAGGGTGGAGGACGGGGAAACTGGACCGACATCTTAGGGAAAGTTAGGCAAAGATTGGGTTTTTGGGGACTAAGACAAATGACAATAGAAGGGAAGGTTTTAATTTTTAAAGCTGTGATTTTACCCCTAATTTTACTTGTCTGTTCTGTTTTTAGTCCCCCAAGAACATTCCTGGCCAACCTGGAGAGGGCGGTATTTTATTTTATGTGGGGGTCCAAGTGGGAACGTTTGAAGAGGGAGGTCTTTAAAAAAAAGAAAGAGAACGGCGGGAAAGGCCTCCCAGACCCCCACCTGTTTTTAGGCAGCCGCTTTGCCGCCCTCCACATCCAATATGCACTGACCCCATCCAGAGAGAACAAGACTGCGGCGATGGCTCGTTTCTGGATGGGGTCATATCTAAGAGCATTGAGAGTTTTACCAGTTGATCTTAAAAGTCCAGTTTCTTTTAACCTGCCTTTAGAATACAGTTTTATTAAGACATTTTTAAAAAAATACCTTTTAGAAGGAAATGATGCCAGCATTTTAACTAAACACAAGTCTTTGATCTCTCTTGTGCAGGATCGAGAAACGGTGAGTCCAGTCCCGGGCCTCACGCTAGGTGAGGCCAAGCAGGTTTGGAGGAACGTTGCCCACCCAGCTCTCCAGAACAGGCACAAAGACTTGGCGTGGATGGTGGCCCATGAGATCCTCCCGGTCAGGGCGGTAATGCACTCCAGAGGCATGGCCAAAAACCCCGTCTGCCCACGGTCCGGGTGTAAATCCCCGGAGACCGTTCGTCATCTGCTCTGGGAGTGTGGCGCTGCGCGGGACCTGTGGGCCAGGACCGGCCCCCTGGTTTTCCCGTGCCTGCCAGCGGGTGGGGCCCAGGTGGACTACAAGCTCGCCATCCTGGGGGTGGGTCAGGGCTTGAAGGACCTGTCACAACAAGATTTTACCTCGCTCTGGCTCGCCCTAAACGTGATCAAGGATGCCATCTGGGTCACCAGAAACCTGCTGGTGGGGAAACGCGTGACGGTCCCCCTCCACGCATGCGAGCAGAAAATAAGATCAATGCTGCAGGGTGGGCCGCGCGTCGTTATTCGGATGGGGGGGCCGGGGTCGCACAAAAGGGTCCCGGCCGCCACCGACCTTGGCCGCCCGTAGATGCACCCTTACCACACCGGCTACGGGAACAGCGGGCCAGCGGGCCGGAGGAGAGGGGGTCTCCGCTGGGTAAATTAAGCTGGGAATTTGTGCTTGTTCTGGAGAGCAGGAGTGAATGGACATTCTTGATAGGGACTTACCCTCGGTCCTGTACAAGAGATGATGTTTTATCTGGCATGTTTTAAACCTTTTTATTTTTACCTACTTTTATGTTGAATACCATTCATTTACTTGTCTTTTAAAACCACACTACCCAAATATGGACTTCTCACACTGGAACACTACATGAACTGGTTTTAAACAAAATTCTCTTTTGTATATCATTTTTGTTTTATGTGTAACTGAGAATGTTTTAAAAGTGTGGCAAGAATGAAATGAATGGGGAAAATTGTGTCAATAAAAATTTTTTTCGAAAGAAAAATCTGTTCTTATCAGTTTAATATCTGATACGTCCCTATCCGGGGACTACATATTAAATGGATTTTTGGCTCACGGAGCTGGAACCGGAGCTTGCTCCGTCCACTCCACGCATCGACCTGGTATTGCAGTGTTTCCAGGAACGGTGTGCTTTCCCTTTTAAGGGACTGCAAATTGTTGTGACCAACAGTAGAAGAAACTGAAGGCCTGGATTCTGGAACCCCCTGCTGCTTCAATATGAGGGTATATACGTTTTGAATGACTTGTAATCGGGTTGTTATCAATCTTTGTCTTTATAAATATTGAGTTATTTAGAATGACTGACTTCGACTTATGTTAAAGGACTTATTTTCCATTTCCAAACACTAGAAAAGAATGAAGTATGTTGTCTGTACCTCTGACTGAGAGAAAGGTACAATTTATCGGTATATTTTGGGAAAGTTTCCTGTTCAGAGCAGAGCTCAGATCGACTTCAGCCTTGAAGAAGCTGTGAATCATGTGTGTCTTTGTATGTGCGCTAAGTGTTCTGTACAGGTCCTTTATGTGTACTGGTGGACAACTGGCACTCTACTGGGACATTCTGTGCCTAAGTTTAGGGTCCGATCGTCAGAATCGTGATGGAAGAAGATATGCCTCTGACTATCAGTCCATGTGTGGAAAATGACCAGTTTTGTCTAGTTTTCTTAACCAATCAGAACCTTTGCATCCTTAGTAATGACGTAGTTAGTTAGACTATAATTGTTGTGGAAATGTGAATGTACGCAGAACGGCCAACGAACTCCTTGCGAGACTCGAAGCTGCAAAATATTCTTCAGTAAAATTTTCTTCAAATTATTTTTTTAAACTCTGACTCTGGGTCTTCATTTATCATATCGGGTCTTTTGGCTGTTTAACTGTAAAATCCCCTACAAAACGTCGCTTGAGCTTTACGAGAAGTCTCTACGTACCTGTGCTGGGATGACTGGCAGGCCGAGTCGGTGGTCCTGTCTCGCATCCTTACGAAATGGTCACCGTTGTTCTAAAGCAGTGGTTCCCAAAGCGTCACTGCACGTTTTGGATGTGATGCACCCATCTGAGGTCTTGGAGTCTTTACTGATGAGTTGAATCAGGTGTGTTTGATTAGGGAGACATTTAATCAAACACGCCTGACTGATGGGAGCCACTGGTCTAAAGGACCACAGCTCACGTAGCTCGTTCAAGTTTGCAGGCTTGAAGGCACGGTGACGTAAATCGCAGTCAAGTAATGGAAGGGACCCGTCCTTCCTTTGTTTCGGGGGAGGCGGGGGGCTCACCGTTGATGAGGATGGCAAAGAGGGAGAGGGTAGGTTCTGACTGGAGGCCTGGGGACTCATACTTACCTGGCAGGGGAGACACCATGATCAGAAAGGTGGTTCACCCAGGGCGAGGCGCGGCCATTGCACTCCGGTTGTGTTGACCTCTGCGAATTCCCCAAATGTGGGAATCTCGACTGCATAATTTATGGTAGTGGGGGACTGCGTTCGCGCTCTCCCCTGGACATACTGGTTGAAAGCAGACTACGTGGTGCTAAAAGATCCTCTAGTTTTTAACAGTCGTAGCATTGCTTACGGCGCCGTCTCTGTACGCCTCTTTGTGTCGCGTGTGCTCGCATAGTTTTGTAAAGCTCTGAGTTTTCGTTTAGGGACGATAGGCTTTCGGGGTTCGTTTGGAGCAAAAACTTGGTTTTAATCTCATAAATTGTCATGTATTGATGGAGTGCTAAGCTTCATGCTAGTCCTAGAGGCACCTGCCAGGCTGCCACCTAGCTGTTATTACCAATCGTTTTTAAATGTAAAGCTCACTGAAATGTTTCTATTTTTCATGAAGGGCATTTGATACAGTTTCAAAGAACGTGAAGCGAGAAGTTTGATGAAAGAAATGAGGGATTAAATCTGTGTGAATGGAAAGTCGAAAGCCGCATGTGCTCACCTAGTTTTGTAAAGTTCTGAATTTTCCTTTAGGGATGATAGGCTTTTGGGAGCACATGACCACACCCATTTTCTAAATGACCCTGTAGTGGCTATCTAAATGTTAAAGTTTAGCTTTTTTCCCCCCTCCTTCTGATCACAAGTGATATTTTGCATGTCTCCTTTGTCTGACACAACAATTTCAGGTCTTGGAATCTCGACTAACGAGATGATGATCTGAATAAGGCGTGTTATTTTTTTTCAAATAATCTCCGATATTTAATAACCGATCTGATCGACAGCAGGGGTCCTAGAGGCAAAGTACAAACCCACCGTGGCCCAGTTGGGCATCGCCTTTGCCGGCTCTGCCCCCACTGCTTCATAGCACCATCGCTTCTCGGCCTTTTGGCTAAGATCAAGTGTAATATCTGTTCTTATCAGTTTAATATCTGATACGTCCCTATCCGGGGACTACATATTAAATGGATTTTTGGCTCACGGAGCTGGAACCGGAGCTTGCTCCGTCCACTCCACGCATCGACCTGGTATTGCAGTGTTTCCAGGAACGGTGTGCTTTCCCTTTTAAGGGACTGCAAATTGTTGTGACCAACAGTAGAAGAAACTGAAGGCCTGGATTCTGGAACCCCCTGCTGCTTCAATATGAGGGTATATACGTTTTGAATGACTTGTAATCGGGTTGTTATCAATCTTTGTCTTTATAAATATTGAGTTATTTAGAATGACTGACTTCGACTTATGTTAAAGGACTTATTTTCCATTTCCAAACACTAGAAAAGAATGAAGTATGTTGTCTGTACCTCTGACTGAGAGAAAGGTACAATTTATCGGTATATTTTGGGAAAGTTTCCTGTTCAGAGCAGAGCTCAGATCGACTTCAGCCTTGAAGAAGCTGTGAATCATGTGTGTCTTTGTATGTGCGCTAAGTGTTCTGTACAGGTCCTTTATGTGTACTGGTGGACAACTGGCACTCTACTGGGACATTCTGTGCCTAAGTTTAGGGTCCGATCGTCAGAATCGTGATGGAAGAAGATATGCCTCTGACTATCAGTCCATGTGTGGAAAATGACCAGTTTTGTCTAGTTTTCTTAACCAATCAGAACCTTTGCATCCTTAGTAATGACGTAGTTAGTTAGACTATAATTGTTGTGGAAATGTGAATGTACGCAGAACGGCCAACGAACTCCTTGCGAGACTCGAAGCTGCAAAATATTCTTCAGTAAAATTTTCTTCAAATTATTTTTTTAAACTCTGACTCTGGGTCTTCATTTATCATATCGGGTCTTTTGGCTGTTTAACTGTAAAATCCCCTACAAAACGTCGCTTGAGCTTTACGAGAAGTCTCTACGTACCTGTGCTGGGATGACTGGCAGGCCGAGTCGGTGGTCCTGTCTCGCATCCTTACGAAATGGTCACCGTTGTTCTAAAGCAGTGGTTCCCAAAGCGTCACTGCACGTTTTGGATGTGATGCACCCATCTGAGGTCTTGGAGTCTTTACTGATGAGTTGAATCAGGTGTGTTTGATTAGGGAGACATTTAATCAAACACGCCTGACTGATGGGAGCCACTGGTCTAAAGGACCACAGCTCACGTAGCTCGTTCAAGTTTGCAGGCTTGAAGGCACGGTGACGTAAATCGCAGTCAAGTAATGGAAGGGACCCGTCCTTCCTTTGTTTCGGGGGAGGCGGGGGGCTCACCGTTGATGAGGATGGCAAAGAGGGAGAGGGTAGGTTCTGACTGGAGGCCTGGGGACTCATACTTACCTGGCAGGGGAGACACCATGATCAGAAAGGTGGTTCACCCAGGGCGAGGCGCGGCCATTGCACTCCGGTTGTGTTGACCTCTGCGAATTCCCCAAATGTGGGAATCTCGACTGCATAATTTATGGTAGTGGGGGACTGCGTTCGCGCTCTCCCCTGGACATACTGGTTGAAAGCAGACTACGTGGTGCTAAAAGATCCTCTAGTTTTTAACAGTCGTAGCATTGCTTACGGCGCCGTCTCTGTACGCCTCTTTGTGTCACGTGTGCTCGCATAGTTTTGTAAAGCTCTGAGTTTTCGTTTAGGGACGATAGGCTTTCGGGGTTCGTTTGGAGCAAAAACTTGGTTTTAATCTCATAAATTGTCATGTATTGATGGAGTGCTAAGCTTCATGCTAGTCCTAGAGGCACCTGCCAGGCTGCCACCTAGCTGTTATTACCAATCGTTTTTAAATGTAAAGCTCACTGAAATGTTTCTATTTTTCATGAAGGGCATTTGATACAGTTTCAAAGAACGTGAAGCGAGAAGTTTGATGAAAGAAATGAGGGATTAAATCTGTGTGAATGGAAAGTCGAAAGCCGCATGTGCTCACCTAGTTTTGTAAAGTTCTGAATTTTCCTTTAGGGATGATAGGCTTTTGGGAGCACATGACCACACCCATTTTCTAAATGACCCTGTAGTGGCTATCTAAATGTTAAAGTTTAGCTTTTTTCCCCCCTCCTTCTGATCACAAGTGATATTTTGCATGTCTCCTTTGTCTGACACAACAATTTCAGGTCTTGGAATCTCGACTAACGAGATGATGATCTGAATAAGGCGTGTTATTTTTTTTCAAATAATCTCCGATATTTAATAACCGATCTGATCGACAGCAGGGGTCCTAGAGGCAAAGTACAAACCCACCGTGGCCCAGTTGGGCATCGCCTTTGCCGGCTCTGCCCCCACTGCTTCATAGCACCATCGCTTCTCGGCCTTTTGGCTAAGATCACGCGGTCTGGTCGGACGGTTGAGACAGCGATCGCCTCCTGGAGGTTTCCTGGCTGGAGATTTTTTATATCTTGAGCCTTCAACCTTTGTGAGGTAAATTGCTTTTTTAGGCCTGCACAGTAAGGTAAGAGGTTTTAGTTATTTATTGTTATTTATTGTTATTTATTGTTATTTATTGTTATTTATTGTTATTTATTGTCCTTTTAAAGTTTTAAGCTGTTGGTGCCTCCAACATGTCGGCTGCCCGTGCCGGTGTGCGGAGGCACCACAGCGTGCGGTTTTTATTCACAGAGGTCGAGGGGAAGCTCCTGGGGATGTCCCGTTTGGACTTCTCCAGGAAGCTGATCCAAAAGACCCTAAATTTTAAGCCAGAAGACTTGAATTGCATTGTGACTCTGCCCCTGAACAAAGGCTATGATGTTAGCTTTAGAACTGTTTCCCACTTGAATGATTTTTGGCACAGATTCGATTCAGCTAAATCCCAGTTCTCCATGTTTGCTGTTGAAAGACTCTCTGACAACACACTTAAAACTGTGATTGTTAGAATGTTTAATGAGACAGTAACTGGGGAGGATATTTGTGTCTGGCTGGGTAGATTTTGCACAGTTCGAGGCCAGCCAGTCAAGGTTTTGGATGAAGATGGCATCTGGACATGCTCCTGGAGAATTCCCATCAAACAATGGGAAGACGCCAGGGGCTACCAGGGCCTGAAGCACCTGCCTTCTATGATTGTGTTGGGTGAGAACAGAGGCTACATTCATTATCAAGGCATGCCTAAGCTATGTAGAAAATGTGGCAAGTTTGGGCACTTAGCTGATGCGTGTCAGGAAGTTGTATGTGGGAAATGTAGAGAAATTGGTCACAGTTTTGAAGAGTGCACCAATGGCAGGCGGTGTAACCTGTGTGGAGAATCAAGCCATCTCTACAGAGATTGCCCAAAAAGCTTTGCCAACAAACTTAAAGCTAACAAAATGGCCACCCCACAGTTACAAACAGAGGAGGAGGAGGCGGTCCCTGAGGTTTTGGCGGGAATTTCAAATCCCCAGTCAGCCTCGGGGATTGGGCAGGAAGGAGGAAGTGGGGCGGCCAAAGGGGCAGAGTCACAATTGGGAGACGAAACGAAACAGGGGGAGGAAACCACTCCCAGACAAGTAACTGATGAAGAAGAGAGAGAGGAGGAAACGGTTTCCTCCCTCCACACCGTCTCGGAGGTAAGCGCGCCATCCAGTGGGAGTGAAACAGACATTTCACTCCCTAATGCTCAAGTGCAGAAGAGAACTGCGGGATCTCCTCTGTGTGAAGCAGAGGAGAAAAAAATGAGGGTAACGCATCGGCTAGATAGTTCTTCGTTAGAAGATCTAGACCGTATGTGGCCATCAGAATCCCCAAATGAAGTTTCTTTTCTGCATTTTAAGCTAAGAACATCGACGCCGAAAGAGTCGCAAGAGTTTAGCTCTGTGGCTCCAGAAGTGTCTAGCTCTAGCCCTCCTGAACCCAACTCCCATGGGAGAAGGGAGAGGCTAAAGCGACAAGAAATAACATAATTTTTAAAGGTACCTCTGTATGTCTTTTAGTGTCTTCCTTTTAAAGTTCATATGCTTTTAACCACACTGCTCATGGCCCTCACCATCTCCACAATAAATGTGAGAAGTGTGAGGAACAACATACGAGCACAGAGTGTTTTATCTTTTTTAAAATCCTGTAAGTCAGATGTGTTTTTATTGCAAGAATGTGCCTTACCTTTTTTAACAAATTATAGGAAATGGGAGGAGCTTTGGACCCCAGGACTGTCCATCTGGAGTGGGTCCAATTTTAACAAAAATGACGGTGTTGCTATTTTAATTAACAATCCAAATATTTTGGTGAAGGGCAGCACGGTGGTAAGGGATGGGCGAGCAATTTTAGCAGACTTGACTTTCTTAGACAAGGATTTTAAAGTTTTAAATGTGTATGGTTTTACTGAAAAACACGAAAGATATGAGCTTTTAGAAGACTTGCAACCCCACATGCTGGGTAGGGCCCCCCTTGTAGTTGCAGGGGATTTTAACTGTGTTTTAACTCAGAGAGATCGGAAGAGGATAGAGGATTTTAAAATGGACAAAACATCGGTTTTACTGCAGAATTTAGTGCGAGATTTTAACTTAGTCGACTGTTTTAAAACATTGCATCAAAGAGAGGAGGGTTTCACCTGGTTCAGTGGTGACGGCACCAAAGCCTCTCGAATCGACTACGTTTTTACAAGGGACTGCTCGCCAACCGATGCTACATTATTACCTGCCTTTTTTTCTGATCACATGATGCTATCCTGCACCCTTTCACTGCCCTCTGGTGTGACATTAGGAGGAGGGCTGTGGAAGTTGAACTGCTCTCTGTTGGAGGATGAGGAAGTAGTTGGGCAATACAGAGAGCAGTTCAGCCGATGGCAGACCCTCCGAGACTTGTATGACTCACGGGCACAGTGGTGGGAAATGGTGAAGGGAAGGACGGGACTGTTTTTTAAGAAAATAGGGAGGGAAAAAAAAAACAAAGAAAAGAGATGCATGATGGGGTTGCAAAAACGACTGCAGAGGTATTTTAATCTTTTAAATAGTGGGTTTGATTTTAGTGAAGAAATTAAAGAAGTCAAGCAAGAAATGTCAGTTTTAGCCCAAATTCAAAGTAAAGGTGTCATTTTAAGGAGTAAAGAACAAAGGATTGAGGAAGATGAAAAATGTACAAGGTATTTTTTCAGGAAGATCATAACACGGGGAGGGGCATTGACAACTTTGAAAACAGATGGGAGGGTAGCAAGAAAGACAGAGGAGATTTTGAGAGGGGTGGAAAAGTTTTATAGTGATTTATATGGTCAAAAAGAAATACAAGAAGACATTTTGATGGACGTTTTAAATTTTTTAGACCAAAAACTTCATAGTCAATGTGCACTTTTAAGCCAAGATTTTACCATTTTAGAAATACAAAAAGCTCTCAAAGGTTTTAAGCGGGGAAAGTCCCCAGGACTGGACGGACTACCTGTAGAATTTTACTTGACCTTTTGGGACATTTTAGCACATGACTTGTTGACCATTTTTAAAGAATTTGACACCCTGAACAGACTTCCAGACAGTTTTAGAATAGGGATAGTGACACTACTACACAAAAAAGGCGACAAGACTGACTTAAAAAATTGGCGACCCATTACACTTTTAAACTTGGATTGTAAACTTTTTAGCAAAATTTTAGCCACACGAATGTCAACAGTTTTAGGGGACGTAATCCACCCGGATCAAGCATGCGCTGTGCCCGGGAGGAAGATCACAGACAGCCTAGTGCTGATTAGAGATGCCATCTGTTACGCGAGAGACAGAAACATTCGGCTAGTAGTCCTAAATTTAGATTTTGAGAAAGCATTTGATCGTATCTCGCACCAGTTCCTTTTTAAGGTACTGGAAAAAATGGGGTTTCCAGGGAGGTTTATAGCCTGGGTGGGACTGCTGTACAAAAGTCTGGTCAGTAAAATTGTAGTTAATGGGCATTTATCTAAAGCTGTAAATATTCACAGCGGCGTCCGTCAGGGGTGTCCTTTATCTCCCCTCCTGTACGTGGCTTGTATTGAGCCACTGGCACAAATCTTGAGAAGGGATAAATGGATTAAAGGACTAGACATCCCAGGGACTGGTGGACTGACAGCGACCTGTGTTTTATATATGGATGACGTAACCCTTTTAGCGACTGACCTTTTATCGGTACGAAGAGCAATGGACTTGACTGACTGGTACGGTCGGGCCTCGGGCGCTAAGCTCAACAGGAGCAAGTCCGAGGCCCAGCTCTTCGGGCCGTGGGGGGACGTTGACACAGGTGGACTTGATTTGCATTTTAAGGACAATGATTTGAAAATTTTAGGGGTGAAATTTGACAGAGAGGGTGGAGGACGGGGAAACTGGACTGACATCTTAGGGAAAGTCAGGCAAAGATTGGGCTTTTGGGGACTAAGACAAATGACAATAGAAGGGAAGGTTTTAATTTTTAAAGCTGTGATTTTACCTCTAATGTTACTTGTCTGTTCTGTTTTTAGTCCCCCAAGAACATTCCTGGCCAACCTGGAGAGGGCGGTATTCTATTTTATGTGGGGGTCCAAGTGGGAACGATTGAAGAGGGAGGTCTTTAAAAAAAGGAAAGAGAATGGCGGGAAAGGCCTCCCAGACCCCCACCTGTTTTTAGGCAGCCGCTTTGCCGCCCTCCACATCCAATATGCATTGACCCCATCCAGAGAGAACAAGACTGCGGCGATGGCTCGTTTCTGGATGGGGTCATACCTAAGAGCATTGAGAGTTTTACCAGTTGATCTTAAAAGTCCAGTCTCTTTTAGCCTGCCTTTACAGTACAGTTTTATTAAGGCATTTTTAAAAAAATATCTTTTAGAAGGGAATGATGCCAGCATTTTAACTAAACACAAGTCTTTGATCTCTCTTGTGCAGGATCGAGAAACGGTGAGTCCAGTCCCGGGCCTCACGCTAGGTGAGGCCAAACAGGTTTGGAGGAACGTTGCCCACCCAGCTCTCCAGAACGGGCACAAAGACTTGGCGTGGATGGTAGCCCATGAGATCCTCCCGGTCAGGGCGGTAATGCACTCCAGAGGCATGGCCAAAAACCCCGTCTGCCCACGGTCCGGGTGTAAATCCCCGGAGACCGTTCGTCATCTGCTCTGGGAGTGTGGCGCTGCGCGGGACCTGTGGGCCAGGACCGGCCCCCTGGTTTTCCCGTGCCTGCCAGCGGGTGGGGCCCAGGTGGACTACAAGCTCGCCATCCTGGGGGTGGGTCAGGGCTTGAAGGACCTGTCACAACAAGATTTTACCTCGCTCTGGCTCGCCCTAAACGTGATCAAGGATGCCATCTGGGTCACCAGAAACCTGCTGGTGGGGAAACGCGTGACGGTCCCCCTCCACGCATGCGAGCAGAAAATAAGATCAATGCTGCAGGGTGGGCCGCGCGTCGTTATTCGGATGGGGGGGCCGGGGTCGCACAAAAGGGTCCCGGCCGCCACCGACCTTGGCCGCCCGTAGATGCACCCTAACCACACCGGCTACGGGAACAGCGGGCCAGCGGGCCGGAGGAGAGGGGGTCTCCGCTGGGTCCATTAAGCTGGGAATTTGTGCTTGTTCTGGAGAGCAGGAGTGAATGGACATTCTTGATAGGGACTTACCCTCGGTCCTGTACAAGAGATGATGTTTTATCTGGCATGTTTTAAACCTTTTTATTTTTACCTACTTTTATGTTGAATACCATTCATTTACTTGTCTTTTAAAACCACACTACCCAAATATGGACTTCTCACACTGGAACACTACATGAACTGGTTTTAAACAAAATTCTCTTTTGTATATCATTTTTGTTTTATGTGTAACTGAGAATGTTTTAAAAGTGTGGCAAGAATGAAATGAATGGGGAAAAATGTGTCAATAAAAATTTTTTTCGAAAGAAAAATCTGTTCTTATCAGTTTAATATCTGATACGTCCCTATCCGGGGACTACATATTAAATGGATTTTTGGCTCACGGAGCTGGAACCGGAGCTTGCTCCGTCCACTCCACGCATCGACCTGGTATTGCAGTGTTTCCAGGAACGGTGTGCTTTCCCTTTTAAGGGACTGCAAATTGTTGTGACCAACAGTAGAAGAAACTGAAGGCCTGGATTCTGGAACCCCCTGCTGCTTCAATATGAGGGTATATACGTTTTGAATGACTTGTAATCGGGTTGTTATCAATCTTTGTCTTTATAAATATTGAGTTATTTAGAATGACTGACTTCGACTTATGTTAAAGGACTTATTTTCCATTTCCAAACACTAGAAAAGAATGAAGTATGTTGTCTGTACCTCTGACTGAGAGAAAGGTACAACTTATCGGTATATTTTGGGAAAGTTTCCTGTTCAGAGCAGAGCTCAGATCGACTTCAGCCTTGAAGAAGCTGTGAATCATGTGTGTCTTTGTATGTGCGCTAAGTGTTCTGTACAGGTCCTTTATGTGTACTGGTGGACAACTGGCACTCTACTGGGACATTCTGTGCCTAAGTTTAGGGTCCGATCGTCAGAATCGTGATGGAAGAAGATATGCCTCTGACTATCAGTCCATGTGTGGAAAATGACCAGTTTTGTCTAGTTTTCTTAACCAATCAGAACCTTTGCATCCTTAGTAATGACGTAGTTAGTTAGACTATAATTGTTGTGGAAATGTGAATGTACGCAGAACGGCCAACGAACTCCTTGCGAGACTCGAAGCTGCAAAATATTCTTCAGTAAAATTTTCTTCAAATTATTTTTTTAAACTCTGACTCTGGGTCTTCATTTATCATATCGGGTCTTTTGGCTGTTTAACTGTAAAATCCCCTACAAAACGTCGCTTGAGCTTTACGAGAAGTCTCTACGTACCTGTGCTGGGATGACTGGCAGGCCGAGTCGGTGGTCCTGTCTCGCATCCTTACGAAATGGTCACCGTTGTTCTAAAGCAGTGGTTCCCAAAGCGTCACTGCACGTTTTGGATGTGATGCACCCATCTGAGGTCTTGGAGTCTTTACTGATGAGTTGAATCAGGTGTGTTTGATTAGGGAGACATTTAATCAAACACGCCTGACTGATGGGAGCCACTGGTCTAAAGGACCACAGCTCACGTAGCTCGTTCAAGTTTGCAGGCTTGAAGGCACGGTGACGTAAATCGCAGTCAAGTAATGGAAGGGACCCGTCCTTCCTTTGTTTCGGGGGAGGCGGGGGGCTCACCGTTGATGAGGAAGGCAAAGAGGGAGAGGGTAGGTTCTGACTGGAGGCCTGGGGACTCATACTTACCTGGCAGGGGAGACACCATGATCAGAAAGGTGGTTCACCCAGGGCGAGGCGCGGCCATTGCACTCCGGTTGTGTTGACCTCTGCGAATTCCCCAAATGTGGGAATCTCGACTGCATAATTTATGGTAGTGGGGGACTGCGTTCGCGCTCTCCCCTGGACATACTGGTTGAAAGCAGACTACGTGGTGCTAAAAGATCCTCTAGTTTTTAACAGTCGTAGCATTGCTTACGGCGCCGTCTCTGTACGCCTCTTTGTGTCGCGTGTGCTCGCATAGTTTTGTAAAGCTCTGAGTTTTCGTTTAGGGACGATAGGCTTTCGGGGTTCGTTTGGAGCAAAAACTTGGTTTTAATCTCATAAATTGTCATGTATTGATGGAGTGCTAAGCTTCATGCTAGTCCTAGAGGCACCTGCCAGGCTGCCACCTAGCTGTTATTACCAATCGTTTTTAAATGTAAAGCTCACTGAAATGTTTCTATTTTTCATGAAGGGCATTTGATACAGTTTCAAAGAACGTGAAGCGAGAAGTTTGATGAAAGAAATGAGGGATTAAATCTGTGTGAATGGAAAGTCGAAAGCCGCATGTGCTCACCTAGTTTTGTAAAGTTCTGAATTTTCCTTTAGGGATGATAGGCTTTTGGGAGCACATGACCACACCCATTTTCTAAATGACCCTGTAGTGGCTATCTAAATGTTAAAGTTTAGCTTTTTTCCCCCCTCCTTCTGATCACAAGTGATATTTTGCATGTCTCCTTTGTCTGACACAACAATTTCAGGTCTTGGAATCTCGACTAACGAGATGATGATCTGAATAAGGCGTGTTATTTTTTTTCAAATAATCTCCGATATTTAATAACCGATCTGATCGACAGCAGGGGTCCTAGAGGCAAAGTACAAACCCACCGTGGCCCAGTTGGGCATCGCCTTTGCCGGCTCTGCCCCCACTGCTTCATAGCACCATCGCTTCTCGGCCTTTTGGCTAAGATCACGCGGTCTGGTCGGACGGTTGAGACAGCGATCGCCTCCTGGAGGTTTCCTGGCTGGAGATTTTTTATATCTTGAGCCTTCAACCTTTGTGAGGTAAATTGCTTTTTTAGGCCTGCACAGTAAGGTAAGAGGTTTTAGTTATTTATTGTTATTTATTGTTATTTATTGTTATTTATTGTTATTTATTGTCCTTTTAAAGTTTTAAGCTGTTGGTGCCTCCAACATGTCGGCTGCCCGTGCCGGTGTGCGGAGGCACCACAGCGTGCGGTTTTTATTCACAGAGGTCGAGGGGAAGCTCCTGGGGATGTCCCGTTTGGACTTCTCCAGGAAGCTGATCCAAAAGACCCTAAATTTTAAGCCAGAAGACTTGAATTGCATTGTGACTCTGCCCCTGAACAAAGGCTATGATGTTAGCTTTAGAACTGTTTCCCACTTGAATGATTTTTGGCACAGATTCGATTCAGCTAAATCCCAGTTCTCCATGTTTGCTGTTGAAAGACTCTCTGACAACACACTTAAAACTGTGATTGTTAGAATGTTTAATGAGACAGTAACTGGGGAGGATATTTGTGTCTGGCTGGGTAGATTTTGCACAGTTCGAGGCCAGCCAGTCAAGGTTTTGGATGAAGATGGCATCTGGACATGCTCCTGGAGAATTCCCATCAAACAATGGGAAGACGCCAGGGGCTACCAGGGCCTGAAGCACCTGCCTTCTATGATTGTGTTGGGTGAGAACAGAGGCTACATTCATTATCAAGGCATGCCTAAGCTATGTAGAAAATGTGGCAAGTTTGGGCACTTAGCTGATGCGTGTCAGGAAGTTGTATGTGGGAAATGTAGAGAAATTGGTCACAGTTTTGAAGAGTGCACCAATGGCAGGCGGTGTAACCTGTGTGGAGAATCAAGCCATCTCTACAGAGATTGCCCAAAAAGCTTTGCCAACAAACTTAAAGCTAACAAAATGGCCGCCCCACAGTTACAAACAGAGGAGGAGGAGGCGGTCCCTGAGGTTTTGGCGGGAATTTCAAATCCCCAGTCAGCCTCGGGGATTGGGCAGGAAGGAGGAAGTGGGGCGGCCAAAGGGGCAGAGTCACAATTGGGAGACGAAACGAAACAGGGGGAGGAAACCACTCCCAGACAAGTAACTGATGAAGAAGAGAGAGAGGAGGAAACGGTTTCCTCCCTCCACACCGTCTCGGAGGTAAGCGCGCCATCCAGTGGGAGTGAAACAGACATTTCACTCCCTAATGCTCAAGTGCAGAAGAGAACTGCGGGATCTCCTCTGTGTGAAGCAGAGGAGAAAAAAATGAGGGTAACGCATCGGCTAGATAGTTCTTCGTTAGAAGATCTAGACCGTATGTGGCCATCAGAATCCCCAAATGAAGTTTCTTTTCTGCATTTTAAGCTAAGAACATCGACGCCGAAAGAGTCGCAAGAGTTTAGCTCTGTGGCTCCAGAAGTGTCTAGCTCTAGCCCTCCCGAACCCAACTCCCATGGGAGAAGGGAGAGGCTAAAGCGACAAGAAATAACATAATTTTTAAAGGTACCTCTGTATGTCTTTTAGTGTCTTCCTTTTAAAGTTCATATGCTTTTAACCACACTGCTCATGGCCCTCACCATCTCCACAATAAATGTGAGAAGTGTGAGGAACAACATACGAGCACAGAGTGTTTTATCTTTTTTAAAATCCTGTAAGTCAGATGTGTTTTTATTGCAAGAATGTGCCTTACCTTTTTTAACAAATTATAGGAAATGGGAGGAGCTTTGGACCCCAGGACTGTCCATCTGGAGTGGGTCCAATTTTAACAAAAATGACGGTGTTGCTATTTTAATTAACAATCCAAATATTTTGGTGAAGGGCAGCACGGTGGTAAGGGATGGGCGAGCAATTTTAGCAGACTTGACTTTCTTAGACAAGGATTTTAAAGTTTTAAATGTGTATGGTTTTACTGAAAAACACGAAAGATATGAGCTTTTAGAAGACTTGCAACCCCACATGCTGGGTAGGGCCCCCCTTGTGGTTGCAGGGGATTTTAACTGTGTTTTAACTCAGAGAGATCGGAAGAGGATAGAGGATTTTAAAATGGACAAAACATCGGTTTTACTGCAGAATTTAGTGCGAGATTTTAACTTAGTCGACTGTTTTAAAACATTGCATCAAAGAGAGGAGGGTTTCACCTGGTTCAGTGGTGACGGCACCAAAGCCTCTCGAATCGACTACGTTTTTACAAGGGACTGCTCGCCAACCGATGCTACATTATTACCTGCCTTTTTTTCTGATCACATGATGCTATCCTGCACCCTTTCACTGCCCTCTGGTGTGACATTAGGAGGAGGGCTGTGGAAGTTGAACTGCTCTCTGTTGGAGGATGAGGAAGTAGTTGGGCAATACAGAGAGCAGTTCAGCCGATGGCAGACCCTCCGAGACTTGTATGACTCACGGGCACAGTGGTGGGAAATGGTGAAGGGAAGGACGGGACTGTTTTTTAAGAAAATAGGGAGGGAAAAAAAAAACAAAGAAAAGAGATGCATGATGGGGTTGCAAAAACGACTGCAGAGGTATTTTAATCTTTTAAATAGTGGGTTTGATTTTAGTGAAGAAATTAAAGAAGTCAAGCAAGAAATGTCAGTTTTAGCCCAAATTCAAAGTAAAGGTGTCATTTTAAGGAGTAAAGAACAAAAGATTGAGGAAGATGAAAAATGTACAAGGTATTTTTTCAGGAAGATCATAACACGGGGAGGGGCATTGACAACTTTGAAAACAGATGGGAGGGTAGTAAGAAAGACAGAGGAGATTTTGAGAGGGGTGGAAAAGTTTTATAGTGATTTATATGGTCAAAAAGAAATACAAGAAGACATTTTGATGGACGTTTTAAATTTTTTAGACCAAAAACTTCATAGTCAATGTGCACTTTTAAGCCAAGATTTTACCATTTTAGAAATACAAAAAGCTCTCAAAGGTTTTAAGCGGGGAAAGTCCCCAGGACTGGACGGACTACCTGTAGAATTTTACTTGACCTTTTGGGACATTTTAGCACATGACTTGTTGACCATTTTTAAAGAATTTGACACCCTGAACAGACTTCCAGACAGCTTTAGAATAGGGATAGTGACACTACTACACAAAAAAGGCGACAAGACTGACTTAAAAAACTGGCGACCCATTACACTTTTAAACTTGGATTGTAAACTTTTTAGCAAAATTTTAGCCACGCGAATGTCAACAGTTTTAGGGGACGTAATCCACCCGGATCAAGCATGCGCTGTGCCCGGGAGGAAGATCACAGACAGCCTAGTGCTGATTAGAGATGCCATCTGTTACGCGAGAGACAGAAACATTCGGCTAGTAGTCCTAAATTTAGACTTTGAGAAAGCATTCGACCGCATCTCGCACCAGTTCCTTTTTAAGGTACTGGAAAAAATGGGGTTTCCAGGGAGGTTTATAGCCTGGGTGGGACTGCTGTACAAAAGTCTGGTCAGTAAAATTGTAGTTAATGGGCATTTATCTAAAGCTGTAAATATTCACAGCGGCGTCCGTCAGGGGTGTCCTTTATCTCCCCTCCTGTACGTGGCTTGTATTGAGCCACTGGCACAAATCTTGAGAAGGGATAAATGGATTAAAGGACTGGACATCCCAGGGACTGGTGGACTGACAGCGACCTGTGTTTTATATATGGATGACGTAACCCTTTTAGCGACTGACCTTTTATCGGTACGAAGAGCAATGGACTTGACTGACTGGTACGGTCGGGCCTCGGGCGCCAAGCTCAATAGGAGCAAGTCCGAGGCCCAGCTCTTCGGGCCGTGGGGGGACGTTGACACAGGTGGACTTGATTTGCATTTTAAAGACAATGATTTGAAAGTTTTAGGGGTGAAATTTGACAGAGAGGGTGGAGGACGGGGAAACTGGACCGACATCTTAGGGAAAGTTAGGCAAAGATTGGGTTTTTGGGGACTAAGACAAATGACAATAGAAGGGAAGGTTTTAATTTTTAAAGCTGTGATTTTACCCCTAATTTTACTTGTCTGTTCTGTTTTTAGTCCCCCAAGAACATTCCTGGCCAACCTGGAGAGGGCGGTATTTTATTTTATGTGGGGGTCCAAGTGGGAACGTTTGAAGAGGGAGGTCTTTAAAAAAAAGAAAGAGAACGGCGGGAAAGGCCTCCCAGACCCCCACCTGTTTTTAGGCAGCCGCTTTGCCGCCCTCCACATCCAATATGCACTGACCCCATCCAGAGAGAACAAGACTGCGGCGATGGCTCGTTTCTGGATGGGGTCATATCTAAGAGCATTGAGAGTTTTACCAGTTGATCTTAAAAGTCCAGTTTCTTTTAACCTGCCTTTAGAATACAGTTTTATTAAGACATTTTTAAAAAAATACCTTTTAGAAGGAAATGACGCCAGCATTTTAACTAAACACAAGTCTTTGATCTCTCTTGTGCAGGATCGAGAAACGGTGAGTCCAGTCCCGGGCCTCACGCTAGGTGAGGCCAAGCAGGTTTGGAGGAACGTTGCCCACCCAGCTCTCCAGAACAGGCACAAAGACTTGGCGTGGATGGTGGCCCATGAGATCCTCCCGGTCAGGGCGGTAATGCACTCCAGAGGCATGGCCAAAAACCCCGTCTGCCCACGGTCCGGGTGTAAATCCCCGGAGACCGTTCGTCATCTGCTCTGGGAGTGTGGCGCTGCGCGGGACCTGTGGGCCAGGACCGGCCCCCTGGTTTTCCCGTGCCTGCCAGCGGGTGGGGCCCAGGTGGACTACAAGCTCGCCATCCTGGGGGTGGGTCAGGGCTTGAAGGACCTGTCACAACAAGATTTTACCTCGCTCTGGCTCGCCCTAAACGTGATCAAGGATGCCATCTGGGTCACCAGAAACCTGCTGGTGGGGAAACGCGTGACGGTCCCCCTCCACGCATGCGAGCAGAAAATAAGATCAATGCTGCAGGGTGGGCCGCGCGTCGTTATTCGGATGGGGGGGCCGGGGTCGCACAAAAGGGTCCCGGCCGCCACCGACCTTGGCCGCCCGTAGATGCACCCTTACCACACCGGCTACGGGAACAGCGGGCCAGCGGGCCGGAGGAGAGGGGGTCTCCGCTGGGTCCATTAGGCTGGGAATTTGCGCTTGTTCTGGAGAGCAGGAGTGAATGGACATTCTTGATAGGGACTCACCCTCGGTCCTGTACAAGAGATGATGTTTTATTTGGCATATTTTAAGTGTTTTATTTTATCTACTTTTATGTTAAATGTCATTCATTTATTTGTCTTTTAACCACACTACCTAAGCATGGACTTTTACACTGATACACTACACGAACTGGTTTTAAACAAAATTATCATTTTTGTATCATTTTATTTTTGTGTAACTGAGAATGTTTTAAACGTGTGGCAAGAATGAATGAATGGAAAATATGTGACAATAAAACTTTTTTCGAAAAAAAAAAAAAAAATCTGTTCTTATCAGTTTAATATCTGATACGTCCCTATCCGGGGACTACATATTAAATGGATTTTTGGCTCACGGAGCTGGAACCGGAGCTTGCTCCGTCCACTCCACGCATCGACCTGGTATTGCAGTGTTTCCAGGAACGGTGTGCTTTCCCTTTTAAGGGACTGCAAATTGTTGTGACCAACAGTAGAAGAAACTGAAGGCCTGGATTCTGGAACCCCCTGCTGCTTCAATATGAGGGTATATACGTTTTGAATGACTTGTAATCGGGTTGTTATCAATCTTTGTCTTTCTAAATATTGAGTTATTTAGAATGACTGACTTCGACTTATGTTAAAGGACTTATTTTCCATTTCCAAACACTAGAAAAGAATGAAGTATGTTGTCTGTACCTCTGACTGAGAGAAAGGTACAACTTATCGGTATATTTTGGGAAAGTTTCCTGTTCAGAGCAGAGCTCAGATCGACTTCAGCCTTGAAGAAGCTGTGAATCATGTGTGTCTTTGTATGTGCGCTAAGTGTTCTGTACAGGTCCTTTATGTGTACTGGTGGACAACTGGCACTCTACTGGGACATTCTGTGCCTAAGTTTAGGGTCCGATCGTCAGAATCGTGATGGAAGAAGATATGCCTCTGACTATCAGTCCATGTGTGGAAAATGACCAGTTTTGTCTAGTTTTCTTAACCAATCAGAACCTTTGCATCCTTAGTAATGACGTAGTTAGTTAGACTATAATTGTTGTGGAAATGTGAATGTACGCAGAACGGCCAACGAACTCCTTGCGAGACTCGAAGCTGCAAAATATTCTTCAGTAAAATTTTCTTCAAATTATTTTTTTAAACTCTGACTCTGGGTCTTCATTTATCATATCGGGTCTTTTGGCTGTTTAACTGTAAAATCCCCTACAAAACGTCGCTTGAGCTTTACGAGAAGTCTCTACGTACCTGTGCTGGGATGACTGGCAGGCCGAGTCGGTGGTCCTGTCTCGCATCCTTACGAAATGGTCACCGTTGTTCTAAAGCAGTGGTTCCCAAAGCGTCACTGCACGTTTTGGATGTGATGCACCCATCTGAGGTCTTGGAGTCTTTACTGATGAGTTGAATCAGGTGTGTTTGATTAGGGAGACATTTAATCAAACACGCCTGACTGATGGGAGCCACTGGTCTAAAGGACCACAGCTCACGTAGCTCGTTCAAGTTTGCAGGCTTGAAGGCACGGTGACGTAAATCGCAGTCAAGTAATGGAAGGGACCCGTCCTTCCTTTGTTTCGGGGGAGGCGGGGGGCTCACCGTTGATGAGGACGGCAAAGAGGGAGAGGGTAGGTTCTGACTGGAGGCCTGGGGACTCATACTTACCTGGCAGGGGAGACACCATGATCAGAAAGGTGGTTCACCCAGGGCGAGGCGCGGCCATTGCACTCCGGTTGTGTTGACCTCTGCGAATTCCCCAAATGTGGGAATCTCGACTGCATAATTTATGGTAGTGGGGGACTGCGTTCGCGCTCTCCCCTGGACATACTGGTTGAAAGCAGACTACGTGGTGCTAAAAGATCCTCTAGTTTTTAACAGTCGTAGCATTGCTTACGGCGCCGTCTCTGTACGCCTCTTTGTGTCGCGTGTGCTCGCATAGTTTTGTAAAGCTCTGAGTTTTCGTTTAGGGACGATAGGCTTTCGGGGTTCGTTTGGAGCAAAAACTTGGTTTTAATCTCATAAATTGTCATGTATTGATGGAGTGCTAAGCTTCATGCTAGTCCTAGAGGCACCTGCCAGGCTGCCACCTAGCTGTTATTACCAATCGTTTTTAAATGTAAAGCTCACTGAAATGTTTCTATTTTTCATGAAGGGCATTTGATACAGTTTCAAAGAACGTGAAGCGAGAAGTTTGATGAAAGAAATGAGGGATTAAATCTGTGTGAATGGAAAGTCGAAAGCCGCATGTGCTCACCTAGTTTTGTAAAGTTCTGAATTTTCCTTTAGGGATGATAGGCTTTTGGGAGCACATGACCACACCCATTTTCTAAATGACCCTGTAGTGGCTATCTAAATGTTAAAGTTTAGCTTTTTTCCCCCCTCCTTCTGATCACAAGTGATATTTTGCATGTCTCCTTTGTCTGACACAACAATTTCAGGTCTTGGAATCTCGACTAACGAGATGATGATCTGAATAAGGCGTGTTATTTTTTTTCAAATAATCTCCGATATTTAATAACCGATCTGATCGACAGCAGGGGTCCTAGAGGCAAAGTACAAACCCACCGTGGCCCAGTTGGGCATCGCCTTTGCCGGCTCTGCCCCCACTGCTTCATAGCACCATCGCTTCTCGGCCTTTTGGCTAAGATCAAGTGTAGTATCTGTTCTTATCAGTCGCTTCTCGGCCTTTTGGCTAAGATCACGCGGTCTGGTCGGACGGTTGAGACAGCGATCGCCTCCTGGAGGTTTCCTGGCTGGAGATTTTTTATATCTTGAGCCTTCAACCTTTGTGAGGTAAATTGCTTTTTTAGGCCTGCACAGCAAGGTAAGAGGTTTTAGTTATTTATTGTTATTTATTGTTATTTATTGTTATTTATTGTCCTTTTAAAGTTTTAAGCTGTTGGTGCCTCCAACATGTCGGCTGCCCGTGCCGGTGTGCGGAGGCACCACAGCGTGCGGTTTTTATTCACAGAGGTCGAGGGGAAGCTCCTGGGGATGTCCCGTTTGGACTTCTCCAGGAAGCTGATCCAAAAGACCCTAAATTTTAAGCCAGAAGACTTGAATTGCATTGTGACTCTGCCCCTGAACAAAGGCTATGATGTTAGCTTTAGAACTGTTTCCCACTTGAATGATTTTTGGCACAGATTCGATTCAGCTAAATCCCAGTTCTCCATGTTTGCTGTTGAAAGACTCTCTGACAACACACTTAAAACTGTGATTGTTAGAATGTTTAATGAGACAATAACTGGGGAGGATATTTGTGTCTGGCTGGGTAGATTTTGCACAGTTCGAGGCCAGCCAGTCAAGGTTTTGGATGAAGATGGCATCTGGACATGCTCCTGGAGAATTCCCATCAAACAATGGGAAGACGCCAGGGGCTACCAGGGCCTGAAGCACCTGCCTTCTATGATTGTGTTGGGTGAGAACAGAGGCTACATTCATTATCAAGGCATGCCTAAGCTATGTAGAAAATGTGGCAAGTTTGGGCACTTAGCTGATGCGTGTCAGGAAGTTGTATGTGGGAAATGTAGAGAAATTGGTCACAGTTTTGAAGAGTGCACCAATGGCAGGCGGTGTAACCTGTGTGGAGAATCAAGCCATCTCTACAGAGATTGCCCAAAAAGCTTTGCCAACAAACTTAAAGCTAACAAAATGGCCGCCCCACAGTTACAAACAGAGGAGGAGGAGGCGGTCCCTGAGGTTTTGGCGGGAATTTCAAATCCCCAGTCAGCCTCGGGGATTGGGCAGGAAGGAGGAAGTGGGGCGGCCAAAGGGGCAGAGTCACAATTGGGAGACGAAACGAAACAGGGGGAGGAAACCACTCCCAGACAAGTAACTGATGAAGAAGAGAGAGAGGAGGAAACGGTTTCCTCCCTCCACACCGTCTCGGAGGTAAGCGCGCCATCCAGTGGGAGTGAAACAGACATTTCACTCCCTAATGCTCAAGTGCAGAAGAGAACTGCGGGATCTCCTCTGTGTGAAGCAGAGGAGAAAAAAATGAGGGTAACGCATCGGCTAGATAGTTCTTCGTTAGAAGATCTAGACCGTATGTGGCCATCAGAATCCCCAAATGAAGTTTCTTTTCTGCATTTTAAGCTAAGAACATCGACGCCGAAAGAGTCGCAAGAGTTTAGCTCTGTGGCTCCAGAAGTGTCTAGCTCTAGCCCTCCCGAACCCAACTCCCATGGGAGAAGGGAGAGGCTAAAGCGACAAGAAATAACATAATTTTTAAAGGTACCTCTGTATGTCTTTTAGTGTCTTCCTTTTAAAGTTCATATGCTTTTAACCACACTGCTCATGGCCCTCACCATCTCCACAATAAATGTGAGAAGTGTGAGGAACAACATACGAGCACAGAGTGTTTTATCTTTTTTAAAATCCTGTAAGTCAGATGTGTTTTTATTGCAAGAATGTGCCTTACCTTTTTTAACAAATTATAGGAAATGGGAGGAGCTTTGGACCCCAGGACTGTCCATCTGGAGTGGGTCCAATTTTAACAAAAATGACGGTGTTGCTATTTTAATTAACAATCCAAATATTTTGGTGAAGGGCAGCACGGTGGTAAGGGATGGGCGAGCAATTTTAGCAGACTTGACTTTCTTAGACAAGGATTTTAAAGTTTTAAATGTGTATGGTTTTACTGAAAAACACGAAAGATATGAGCTTTTAGAAGACTTGCAACCCCACATGCTGGGTAGGGCCCCCCTTGTGGTTGCAGGGGATTTTAACTGTGTTTTAACTCAGAGAGATCGGAAGAGGATAGAGGATTTTAAAATGGACAAAACATCGGTTTTACTGCAGAATTTAGTGCGAGATTTTAACTTAGTCGACTGTTTTAAAACATTGCATCAAAGAGAGGAGGGTTTCACCTGGTTCAGTGGTGACGGCACCAAAGCCTCTCGAATCGACTACGTTTTTACAAGGGACTGCTCGCCAACCGATGCTACATTATTACCTGCCTTTTTTTCTGATCACATGATGCTATCCTGCACCCTTTCACTGCCCTCTGGTGTGACATTAGGAGGAGGGCTGTGGAAGTTGAACTGCTCTCTGTTGGAGGATGAGGAAGTAGTTGGGCAATACAGAGAGCAGTTCAGCCGATGGCAGACCCTCCGAGACTTGTATGACTCACGGGCACAGTGGTGGGAAATGGTGAAGGGAAGGACGGGACTGTTTTTTAAGAAAATAGGGAGGGAAAAAAAAAACAAAGAAAAGAGATGCATGATGGGGTTGCAAAAACGACTGCAGAGGTATTTTAATCTTTTAAATAGTGGGTTTGATTTTAGTGAAGAAATTAAAGAAGTCAAGCAAGAAATGTCAGTTTTAGCCCAAATTCAAAGTAAAGGTGTCATTTTAAGGAGTAAAGAACAAAGGATTGAGGAAGATGAAAAATGTACAAGGTATTTTTTCAGGAAGATCATAACACGGGGAGGGGCATTGACAACTTTGAAAACAGATGGGAGGGTAGTAAGAAAGACAGAGGAGATTTTGAGAGGGGTGGAAAAGTTTTATAGTGATTTATATGGTCAAAAAGAAATACAAGAAGACATTTTGATGGACGTTTTAAATTTTTTAGACCAAAAACTTCATAGTCAATGTGCACTTTTAAGCCAAGATTTTACCATTTTAGAAATACAAAAAGCTCTCAAAGGTTTTAAGCGGGGAAAGTCCCCAGGACTGGACGGACTACCTGTAGAATTTTACTTGACCTTTTGGGACATTTTAGCACATGACTTGTTGACAATTTTTAAAGAATTTGACACCCTGAACAGACTTCCAGACAGTTTTAGAATAGGGATAGTGACACTACTACACAAAAAAGGCGACAAGACTGACTTAAAAAATTGGCGACCCATTACGCTTTTAAACTTTGATTGTAAACTTTTTAGCAAAATTTTAGCCACACGAATGTCAACAGTTTTAGGGGACGTAATCCACCCGGATCAAGCATGCGCTGTGCCCGGGAGGAAGATCACAGACAGCCTAGTGCTGATTAGAGATGCCATCTGTTACGCGAGAGACAGAAACATTCGGCTAGTAGTCCTAAATTTAGATTTTGAGAAAGCATTTGATCGTATCTCGCACCAGTTCCTTTTTAAGGTACTGGAAAAAATGGGGTTTCCAGGGAGGTTTATAGCCTGGGTGGGACTGCTGTACAAAAGTCTGGTCAGTAAAATTGTAGTTAATGGGCATTTATCTAAAGCTGTAAATATTCACAGCGGCGTCCGTCAGGGGTGTCCTTTATCTCCCCTCCTGTACGTGGCTTGTATTGAGCCACTGGCACAAATCTTGAGAAGGGATAAATGGATTAAAGGACTAGACATCCCAGGGACTGGTGGACTGACAGCGACCTGTGTTTTATATATGGATGACGTAACCCTTTTAGCGACTGACCTTTTATCGGTACGAAGAGCAATGGACTTGACTGACTGGTACGGTCGGGCCTCGGGCGCTAAGCTCAACAGGAGCAAGTCCGAGGCCCAGCTCTTCGGGCCGTGGGGGGACGTTGACACAGGTGGACTTGATTTGCATTTTAAGGACAATGATTTGAAAGTTTTAGGGGTGAAATTTGACAGAGAGGGTGGAGGACGGGGAAACTGGACTGACATCTTAGGGAAAGTCAGGCAAAGATTGGGCTTTTGGGGACTAAGACAAATGACAATAGAAGGGAAGGTTTTAATTTTTAAAGCTGTGATTTTACCTCTAATGTTACTTGTCTGTTCTGTTTTTAGTCCCCCAAGAACATTCCTGGTCAACCTGGAGAGGGCGGTATTCTATTTTATGTGGGGGTCCAAGTGGGAACGATTGAAGAGGGAGGTCTTTAAAAAAAGGAAAGAGAACGGCGGGAAAGGCCTCCCAGACCCCCACCTGTTTTTAGGCAGCCGCTTTGCCGCCCTCCACATCCAATATGCATTGACCCCATCCAGAGAGAACAAGACTGCGGCGATGGCTCGGTTCTGGATGGGGTCATACCTAAGAGCATTGAGAGTTTTACCAGTTGATCTTAAAAGTCCAGTCTCTTTTAGCCTGCCTTTACAGTACAGTTTTATTAAGGCATTTTTAAAAAAATATCTTTTAGAAGGGAATGATGCCAGCATTTTAACTAAACACAAGTCTTTGATCTCTCTTGTGCAGGATCGAGAAACGGTGAGTCCAGTCCCGGGCCTCACGCTAGGTGAGGCCAAACAGGTTTGGAGGAACGTTGCCCACCCAGCTCTCCAGAACGGGCACAAAGACTTGGCGTGGATGGTAGCCCATGAGATCCTCCCGGTCAGGGCGGTAATGCACTCCAGAGGCATGGCCAAAAACCCCGTCTGCCCACGGTCCGGGTGTAAATCCCCGGAGACCGTTCGTCATCTGCTCTGGGAGTGTGGCGCTGCGCGGGACCTGTGGGCCAGGACCGGCCCCCTGGTTTTCCCGTGCCTGCCAGCGGGTGGGGCCCAGGTGGACTACAAGCTCGCCATCCTGGGGGTGGGTCAGGGCTTGAAGGACCTGTCACAACAAGATTTTACCTCGCTCTGGCTCGCCCTAAACGTGATCAAGGATGCCATCTGGGTCACCAGAAACCTGCTGGTGGGGAAACGCGTGACGGTCCCCCTCCACGCATGCGAGCAGAAAATAAGATCAATGCTGCAGGGTGGGCCGCGCGTCGTTATTCGGATGGGGGGGCCGGGGTCGCACAAAAGGGTCCCGGCCGCCACCGACCTTGGCCGCCCGTAGATGCACCCTTACCACACCGGCTACGGGAACAGCGGGCCAGCGGGCCGGAGGAGAGGGGGTCTCCGCTGGGTCCATTAAGCTGGGAATTTGTGCTTGTTCTGGAGAGCAGGAGTGAATGGACATTCTTGATAGGGACTTACCCTCGGTCCTGTACAAGAGATGATGTTTTATCTGGCATGTTTTAAACCTTTTTATTTTTACCTACTTTTATGTTGAATACCATTCATTTACTTGTCTTTTAAAACCACACTACCCAAATATGGACTTCTCACACTGGAACACTACATGAACTGGTTTTAAACAAAATTCTCTTTTGTATATCATTTTTGTTTTATGTGTAACTGAGAATGTTTTAAAAGTGTGGCAAGAATGAAATGAATGGGGAAAAATGTGTCAATAAAAAATTTTTTTCGAAAGAAAAAAAAAAAAAAAAAAAAAAAAAAAATCTGTTCTTATCAGTTTAATATCTGATACGTCCCTATCCGGGGACTACATATTAAATGGATTTTTGGCTCACGGAGCTGGAACCGGAGCTTGCTCCGTCCACTCCACGCATCGACCTGGTATTGCAGTGTTTCCAGGAACGGTGTGCTTTCCCTTTTAAGGGACTGCAAATTGTTGTGACCAACAGTAGAAGAAACTGAAGGCCTGGATTCTGGAACCCCCTGCTGCTTCAATATGAGGGTATATACGTTTTGAATGACTTGTAATCGGGTTGTTATCAATCTTTGTCTTTATAAATATTGAGTTATTTAGAATGACTGACTTCGACTTATGTTAAAGGACTTATTTTCCATTTCCAAACACTAGAAAAGAATGAAGTATGTTGTCTGTACCTCTGACTGAGAGAAAGGTACAACTTATCGGTATATTTTGGGAAAGTTTCCTGTTCAGAGCAGAGCTCAGATCGACTTCAGCCTTGAAGAAGCTGTGAATCATGTGTGTCTTTGTATGTGCGCTAAGTGTTCTGTACAGGTCCTTTATGTGTACTGGTGGACAACTGGCACTCTACTGGGACATTCTGTGCCTAAGTTTAGGGTCCGATCGTCAGAATCGTAATGGAAGAAGATATGCCTCTGACTATCAGTCCATGTGTGGAAAATGACCAGTTTTGTCTAGTTTTCTTAACCAATCAGAACCTTTGCATCCTTAGTAATGACGTAGTTAGTTAGACTATAATTGTTGTGGAAATGTGAATGTACGCAGAACGGCCAACGAACTCCTTGCGAGACTCGAAGCTGCAAAATATTCTTCAGTAAAATTTTCTTCAAATTATTTTTTTAAACTCTGACTCTGGGTCTTCATTTATCATATCGGGTCTTTTGGCTGTTTAACTGTAAAATCCCCTACAAAACGTCGCTTGAGCTTTACGAGAAGTCTCTACGTACCTGTGCTGGGATGACTGGCAGGCCGAGTCGGTGGTCCTGTCTCGCATCCTTACGAAATGGTCACCGTTGTTCTAAAGCAGTGGTTCCCAAAGCGTCACTGCACGTTTTGGATGTGATGCACCCATCTGAGGTCTTGGAGTCTTTACTGATGAGTTGAATCAGGTGTGTTTGATTAGGGAGACATTTAATCAAACACGCCTGACTGATGGGAGCCACTGGTCTAAAGGACCACAGCTCACGTAGCTCGTTCAAGTTTGCAGGCTTGAAGGCACGGTGACGTAAATCGCAGTCAAGTAATGGAAGGGACCCGTCCTTCCTTTGTTTCGGGGGAGGCGGGGGGCTCACCGTTGATGAGGAAGGCAAAGAGGGAGAGGGTAGGTTCTGACTGGAGGCCTGGGGACTCATACTTACCTGGCAGGGGAGACACCATGATCAGAAAGGTGGTTCACCCAGGGCGAGGCGCGGCCATTGCACTCCGGTTGTGTTGACCTCTGCGAATTCCCCAAATGTGGGAATCTCGACTGCATAATTTATGGTAGTGGGGGACTGCGTTCGCGCTCTCCCCTGGACATACTGGTTGAAAGCAGACTACGTGGTGCTAAAAGATCCTCTAGTTTTTAACAGTCGTAGCATTGCTTACGGCGCCGTCTCTGTACGCCTCTTTGTGTCGCGTGTGCTCGCATAGTTTTGTAAAGCTCTGAGTTTTCGTTTAGGGACGATAGGCTTTCGGGGTTCGTTTGGAGCAAAAACTTGGTTTTAATCTCATAAATTGTCATGTATTGATGGAGTGCTAAGCTTCATGCTAGTCCTAGAGGCACCTGCCAGGCTGCCACCTAGCTGTTATTACCAATCGTTTTTAAATGTAAAGCTCACTGAAATGTTTCTATTTTTCATGAAGGGCATTTGATACAGTTTCAAAGAACGTGAAGCGAGAAGTTTGATGAAAGAAATGAGGGATTAAATCTGTGTGAATGGAAAGTCGAAAGCCGCATGTGCTCACCTAGTTTTGTAAAGTTCTGAATTTTCCTTTAGGGATGATAGGCTTTTGGGAGCACATGACCACACCCATTTTCTAAATGACCCTGTAGTGGCTATCTAAATGTTAAAGTTTAGCTTTTTTCCCCCCTCCTTCTGATCACAAGTGATATTTTGCATGTCTCCTTTGTCTGACACAACAATTTCAGGTCTTGGAATCTCGACTAACGAGATGATGATCTGAATAAGGCGTGTTATTTTTTTTCAAATAATCTCCGATATTTAATAACCGATCTGATCGACAGCAGGGGTCCTAGAGGCAAAGTACAAACCCACCGTGGCCCAGTTGGGCATCGCCTTTGCCGGCTCTGCCCCCACTGCTTCATAGCACCATCGCTTCTCGGCCTTTTGGCTAAGATCAAGTGTAGTATCTGTTCTTATCAGTTTAATATCTGATACGTCCCTATCCGGGGACTACATATTAAATGGATTTTTGGCTCACGGAGCTGGAACCGGAGCTTGCTCCGTCCACTCCACGCATCGACCTGGTATTGCAGTGTTTCCAGGAACGGTGTGCTTTCCCTTTTAAGGGACTGCAAATTGTTGTGACCAACAGTAGAAGAAACTGAAGGCCTGGATTCTGGAACCCCCTGCTGCTTCAATATGAGGGTATATACGTTTTGAATGACTTGTAATCGGGTTGTTATCAATCTTTGTCTTTATAAATATTGAGTTATTTAGAATGACTGACTTCGACTTATGTTAAAGGACTTATTTTCCATTTCCAAACACTAGAAAAGAATGAAGTATGTTGTCTGTACCTCTGACTGAGAGAAAGGTACAACTTATCGGTATATTTTGGGAAAGTTTCCTGTTCAGAGCAGAGCTCAGATCGACTTCAGCCTTGAAGAAGCTGTGAATCATGTGTGTCTTTGTATGTGCGCTAAGTGTTCTGTACAGGTCCTTTATGTGTACTGGTGGACAACTGGCACTCTACTGGGACATTCTGTGCCTAAGTTTAGGGTCCGATCGTCAGAATCGTGATGGAAGAAGATATGCCTCTGACTATCAGTCCATGTGTGGAAAATGACCAGTTTTGTCTAGTTTTCTTAACCAATCAGAACCTTTGCATCCTTAGTAATGACGTAGTTAGTTAGACTATAATTGTTGTGGAAATGTGAATGTACGCAGAACGGCCAACGAACTCCTTGCGAGACTCGAAGCTGCAAAATATTCTTCAGTAAAATTTTCTTCAAATTATTTTTTTAAACTCTGACTCTGGGTCTTCATTTATCATATCGGGTCTTTTGGCTGTTTAACTGTAAAATCCCCTACAAAACGTCGCTTGAGCTTTACGAGAAGTCTCTACGTACCTGTGCTGGGATGACTGGCAGGCCGAGTCGGTGGTCCTGTCTCGCATCCTTACGAAATGGTCACCGTTGTTCTAAAGCAGTGGTTCCCAAAGCGTCACTGCACGTTTTGGATGTGATGCACCCATCTGAGGTCTTGGAGTCTTTACTGATGAGTTGAATCAGGTGTGTTTGATTAGGGAGACATTTAATCAAACACGCCTGACTGATGGGAGCCACTGGTCTAAAGGACCACAGCTCACGTAGCTCGTTCAAGTTTGCAGGCTTGAAGGCACGGTGACGTAAATCGCAGTCAAGTAATGGAAGGGACCCGTCCTTCCTTTGTTTCGGGGGAGGCGGGGGGCTCACCGTTGATGAGGACGGCAAAGAGGGAGAGGGTAGGTTCTGACTGGAGGCCTGGGGACTCATACTTACCTGGCAGGGGAGACACCATGATCAGAAAGGTGGTTCACCCAGGGCGAGGCGCGGCCATTGCACTCCGGTTGTGTTGACCTCTGCGAATTCCCCAAATGTGGGAATCTCGACTGCATAATTTATGGTAGTGGGGGACTGCGTTCGCGCTCTCCCCTGGACATACTGGTTGAAAGCAGACTACGTGGTGCTAAAAGATCCTCTAGTTTTTAACAGTCGTAGCATTGCTTACGGCGCCGTCTCTGTACGCCTCTTTGTGTCGCGTGTGCTCGCATAGTTTTGTAAAGCTCTGAGTTTTCGTTTGGAGCAAAAACTTGGTTTTAATCTCATAAATTGTCATGTATTGATGGAGTGCTAAGCTTCATGCTAGTCCTAGAGGCACCTGCCAGGCTGCCACCTAGCTGTTATTACCAATCGTTTTTAAATGTAAAGCTCACTGAAATGTTTCTATTTTTCATGAAGGGCATTTGATACAGTTTCAAAGAACGTGAAGCGAGAAGTTTGATGAAAGAAATGAGGGATTAAATCTGTGTGAATGGAAAGTCGAAAGCCGCATGTGCTCACCTAGTTTTGTAAAGTTCTGAATTTTCCTTTAGGGATGATAGGCTTTTGGGAGCACATGACCACACCCATTTTCTAAATGACCCTGTGGTGGCTATCCAAATGTTAAAGTTTAGCCTTTTTCCCCCCTCCTTCTGATCACAAGTGATATTTTGCATGTCTCCTTTGTCTGACACAACAATTTCAGGTCTTGGAATCTCGACTAACGAGATGATGATCTGAATAAGGCGTGTTATTTTTTTTCAAATAATCTCCGATATTTAATAACCGATCTGATCGACAGCAGGGGTCCTAGAGGCAAAGTACAAACCCACCGTGGCCCAGTTATGCATCGCCTTTGCCGGCTCTGCCCCCACTGCTTCATAGCACCATCGCTTCTCGGCCTTTTGGCTAAGATCACGCGGTCTGGTCGGACGGTTGAGACAGCGATCGCCTCCTGGAGGTTTCCTGGCTGGAGATTTTTTATATGAGCCTTCAACCTTTGTGAGGTAAATTGCTTTTTTAGGCCTGCACAGTAAGGTAAGAGGTTTTAGTTATTTATTGTTATTTATTGTTATTTATTGTCCTTTTAAAGTTTTAAGCTGTTGGTGCCTCCAACATGTCGGCTGCCCGTGCTGGTGTGCGGAGGCACCACAGCGTGCGGTTTTTATTCACAGAGGTCGAGGGGAAGCTCCTGGGGATGTCCCGTTTGGACTTCTCCAGGAAGCTGATCCAAAAGACCCTAAATTTTAAGCCAGAAGACTTGAATTGCATTGTGACTCTGCCCCTGAACAAAGGCTATGATGTTAGCTTTAGAACTGTTTCCCACTTGAATGATTTTTGGCACAGATTCGATTCAGCTAAATCCCAGTTCTCCATGTTTGCTGTTGAAAGACTCTCTGACAACACACTTAAAACTGTGATTGTTAGAATGTTTAATGAGACAGTAACTGGGGAGGATATTTGTGTCTGGCTGGGTAGATTTTGCACAGTTCGAGGCCAGCCAGTCAAGGTTTTGGATGAAGATGGCATCTGGACATGCTCCTGGAGAATTCCCATCAAACAATGGGAAGACGCCAGGGGCTACCAGGGCCTGAAGCACCTGCCTTCTATGATTGTGTTGGGTGAGAACAGAGGCTACATTCATTATCAAGGCATGCCTAAGCTATGTAGAAAATGTGGCAAGTTTGGGCACTTAGCTGATGCGTGTCAGGAAGTTGTATGTGGGAAATGTAGAGAAATTGGTCACAGTTTTGAAGAGTGCACCAATGGCAGGCGGTGTAACCTGTGTGGAGAATCAAGCCATCTCTACAGAGATTGCCCAAAAAGCTTTGCCAACAAACTTAAAGCTAACAAAATGGCCGCCCCACAGTTACAAACAGAGGAGGAGGAGGCGGTCCCTGAGGTTTTGGCGGGAATTTCAAATCCCCAGTCAGCCTCGGGGATTGGGCAGGAAGGAGGAAGTGGGGCGGCCAAAGGGGCAGAGTCACAATTGGGAGACGAAACGAAACAGGGGGAGGAAACCACTCCCAGACAAGTAACTGATGAAGAAGAGAGAGAGGAGGAAACGGTTTCCTCCCTCCACACCGTCTCGGAGGTAAGCGCGCCATCTAATGCTCAAGTGCAGAAGAGAACTGCGGGATCTCCTCTGTGTGAAGCAGAGGAGAAAAAAATGAGGGTAACGCATCGGCTAGATAGTTCTTCGTTAGAAGATCTAGACCGTATGTGGCCATCAGAATCCCCAAATGAAGTTTCTTTTCTGCATTTTAAGCTAAGAACATCGACGCCGAAAGAGTCGCAAGAGTTTAGCTCTGTGGCTCCAGAAGTGTCTAGCTCTAGCCCTCCCGAACCTAACTCCCATGGGAGAAGGGAGAGGCTAAAGCGACAAGAAATAACATAATTTTTAAAGGTACCTCTGTATGTCTTTTAGTGTCTTCCTTTTAAAGTTCATATGCTTTTAACCACACTGCTCATGGCCCTCACCATCTCCACAATAAATGTGAGAAGTGTGAGGAACAACATACGAGCACAGAGTGTTTTATCTTTTTTAAAATCCTGTAAGTCAGATGTGTTTTTATTGCAAGAATGTGCCTTACCTTTTTTAACAAATTATAGGAAATGGGAGGAGCTTTGGACCCCAGGACTGTCCATCTGGAGTGGGTCCAATTTTAACAAAAATGACGGTGTTGCTATTTTAATTAACAATCCAAATATTTTGGTGAAGGGCAGCACGGTGGTAAGGGATGGGCGAGCAATTTTAGCAGACTTGACTTTCTTAGACAAGGATTTTAAAGTTTTAAATGTGTATGGTTTTACTGAAAAACACGAAAGATATGAGCTTTTAGAAGACTTGCAACCCCACATGCTGGGTAGGGCCCCCCTTGTGGTTGCAGGGGATTTTAACTGTGTTTTAACTCAGAGAGATCGGAAGAGGATAGAGGATTTTAAAATGGACAAAACATCGGTTTTACTGCAGAATTTAGTGCGAGATTTTAACTTAGTCGACTGTTTTAAAACATTGCATCAAAGAGAGGAGGGTTTCACCTGGTTCAGTGGTGACGGCACCAAAGCCTCTCGAATCGGCTACGTTTTTACAAGGGACTGCTCGCCAACCAATGCTACATTATTACCTGCCTTTTTTTCTGATCACATGATGCTATCCTGCACCCTTTCACTGCCCTCTGGTGTGACATTAGGAGGAGGGCTGTGGAAGTTGAACTGCTCTCTGTTGGAGGATGAGGAAGTAGTTGGGCAATACAGAGAGCAGTTCAGCCGATGGCAGACCCTCCGAGACTTGTATGACTCACGGGCACAGTGGTGGGAAATGGTGAAGGGAAGGACGGGACTGTTTTTTAAGAAAATAGGGAGGGAAAAAAAAAAACAAAGAAAAGAGATGCATGATGGGGTTGCAAAAACGACTGCAGAGGTATTTTAATCTTTTAAATATTGGGTTTGATTTTAGTGAAGAAATTAAAGAAGTCAAGCAAGAAATGTCAGTTTTAGCCCAAATTCGAAGTAAAGGTGTCATTTTAAGGAGTAAAGAACAAAAGATTGAGGAAGATGAAAAATGTACAAGGTATTTTTTCAGGAAGATCATAACACGGGGAGGGGCATTGACAACTTTGAAAACAGATGGGAGGGTAGTAAGAAAGACAGAGGAGATTTTGAGAGGGGTGGAAAAGTTTTATAGTGATTTATATGGTCAAAAAGAAATACAAGAAGACATTTTGATGGACGTTTTACATTTTTTAGACCAAAAACTTCATAGTCAATGTGCACTTTTAAGCCAAGATTTTACCATTTTAGAAATACAAAAAGCTCTCAAAGGTTTTAAGCGGGGAAAGTCCCCAGGACTGGACGGACTACCTGTAGAATTTTACTTGACCTTTTGGGACATTTTAGCACATGACTTGTTGACCATTTTTAAAGAATTTGACACCCTGAACAGACTTCCAGACAGCTTTAGAATAGGGATAGTGACACTACTACACAAAAAAGGCGACAAGACTGACTTAAAAAACTGGCGACCCATTACACTTTTAAACTTGGATTGTAAACTTTTTAGCAAAATTTTAGCCACGCGAATGTCAACAGTTTTAGGGGACGTAATCCACCCGGATCAAGCATGCGCTGTGCCCGGGAGGAAGATCACAGACAGCCTAGTGCTGATTAGAGATGCCATCTGTTACGCGAGAGACAGAAACATTCGGCTAGTAGTCCTAAATTTAGACTTTGAGAAAGCATTCGACCGCATCTCGCACCAGTTCCTTTTTAAGGTACTGGAAAAAATGGGGTTTCCAGGGAGGTTTATAGCCTGGGTGGGACTGCTGTACAAAAGTCTGGTCAGTAAAATTGTAGTTAATGGGCATTTATCTAAAGCTGTAAATATTCACAGCGGCGTCCGTCAGGGGTGTCCTTTATCTCCCCTCCTGTACGTGGCTTGTATTGAGCCACTGGCACAAATCTTGAGAAGGGATAAATGGATTAAAGGACTGGACATCCCAGGGACTGGTGGACTGACAGCGACCTGTGTTTTATATATGGATGACGTAACCCTTTTAGCGACTGACCTTTTATCGGTACGAAGAGCAATGGACTTGACTGACTGGTACGGTCGGGCCTCGGGCGCCAAGCTCAATAGGAGCAAGTCCGAGGCCCAGCTCTTCGGGCCGTGGGGGGACGTTGACACAGGTGGACTTGATTTGCATTTTAAAGACAATGATTTGAAAGTTTTAGGGGTGAAATTTGACAGAGAGGGTGGAGGACGGGGAAACTGGACCGACATCTTAGGGAAAGTTAGGCAAAGATTGGGTTTTTGGGGACTAAGACAAATGACAATAGAAGGGAAGGTTTTAATTTTTAAAGCTGTGATTTTACCCCTAATTTTACTTGTCTGTTCTGTTTTTAGTCCCCCAAGAACATTCCTGGCCAACCTGGAGAGGGCGGTATTTTATTTTATGTGGGGGTCCAAGTGGGAACGTTTGAAGAGGGAGGTCTTTAAAAAAAAGAAAGAGAACGGCGGGAAAGGCCTCCCAGACCCCCACCTGTTTTTAGGCAGCCGCTTTGCCGCCCTCCACATCCAATATGCACTGACCCCATCCAGAGAGAACAAGACTGCGGCGATGGCTCGTTTCTGGATGGGGTCATATCTAAGAGCATTAAGAGTTTTACCAGTTGATCTTAAAAGTCCAGTTTCTTTTAACCTGCCTTTAGAATACAGTTTTATTAAGACATTTTTAAAAAAATACCTTTTAGAAGGAAATGACGCCAGCATTTTAACTAAACACAAGTCTTTGATCTCTCTTGTGCAGGATCGAGAAACGGTGAGTCCAGTCCCGGGCCTCACGCTAGGTGAGGCCAAGCAGGTTTGGAGGAACGTTGCCCACCCAGCTCTCCAGAACAGGCACAAAGACTTGGCGTGGATGGTGGCCCATGAGATCCTCCCGGTCAGGGCGGTAATGCACTCCAGAGGCATGGCCAAAAACCCCGTCTGCCCACGGTCCGGGTGTAAATCCCCGTAGACCGTTCGTCATCTGCTCTGGGAGTGTGGCGCTGCGCGGGACCTGTGGGCCAGGACCGGCCCCCTGGTTTTCCCGTGCCTGCCAGCGGGTGGGGCCCAGGTGGACTACAAGCTCGCCATCCTGGGGGTGGGTCAGGGCTTGAAGGACCTGTCACAACAAGATTTTACCTCGCTCTGGCTCGCCCTAAACGTGATCAAGGATGCCATCTGGGTCACCAGAAACCTGCTGGTGGGGAAACGCGTGACGGTCCCCCTCCACGCATGCGAGCAGAAAATAAGATCAATGCTGCAGGGTGGGCCGCGTGTCGTTATTCGGATGGGGGGCCAGGGTCGCACAAAAGGGTCCCGGCCGCCACCGACCTTGGCCGCCCGTAGATGCACCCTTACCACACCGGCTACGGGAACAGCGGGCCAGCGGGCCGGAGGAGAGGGGGTCTCCGCTGGGTCCATTAGGCTGGGAATTTGCGCTTGTTCTGGAGAGCAGGAGTGAATGGACATTCTTGACAGGGACTCACCCTCGGTCCTGTACAAGAGATGATGTTTTATTTGGCATATTTTAAGTGTTTTATTTTATCTACTTTTATGTTAAATGTCATTCATTTATTTGTCTTTTAACCACACTACCTAAGCATGGACTTTTACACTGATACACTACACGAACTGGTTTTAAACAAAATTATCATTTTTGTATCATTTTATTTTTGTGTGACTGAGAATGTTTTAAACGTGTGGCAAGAATGAATGAATGGAAAATATGTGACAATAAAACTTTTTTCGAAAGAAAAAATCTGTTCTTATCAGTTTAATATCTGATACGTCCCTATCCGGGGACTACATATTAAATGGATTTTTGGCTCACGGAGCTGGAACCGGAGCTTGCTCCGTCCACTCCACGCATCGACCTGGTATTGCAGTGTTTCCAGGAACGGTGTGCTTTCCCTTTTAAGGGACTGCAAATTGTTGTGACCAACAGTAGAAGAAACTGAAGGCCTGGATTCTGGAACCCCCTGCTGCTTCAATATGAGGGTATATACGTTTTGAATGACTTGTAATCGGGTTGTTATCAATCTTTGTCTTTCTAAATATTGAGTTATTTAGAATGACTGACTTCGACTTATGTTAAAGGACTTATTTTCCATTTCCAAACACTAGAAAAGAATGAAGTATGTTGTCTGTACCTCTGACTGAGAGAAAGGTACAACTTATCGGTATATTTTGGGAAAGTTTCCTGTTCAGAGCAGAGCTCAGATCGACTTCAGCCTTGAAGAAGCTGTGAATCATGTGTGTCTTTGTATGTGCGCTAAGTGTTCTGTACAGGTCCTTTATGTGTACTGGTGGACAACTGGCACTCTACTGGGACATTCTGTGCCTAAGTTTAGGGTCCGATCGTCAGAATCGTGATGGAAGAAGATATGCCTCTGACTATCAGTCCATGTGTGGAAAATGACCAGTTTTGTCTAGTTTTCTTAACCAATCAGAACCTTTGCATCCTTAGTAATGACGTAGTTAGTTAGACTATAATTGTTGTGGAAATGTGAATGTACGCAGAACGGCCAACGAACTCCTTGCGAGACTCGAAGCTGCAAAATATTCTTCAGTAAAATTTTCTTCAAATTATTTTTTTAAACTCTGACTCTGGGTCTTCATTTATCATATCGGGTCTTTTGGCTGTTTAACTGTAAAATCCCCTACAAAACGTCGCTTGAGCTTTACGAGAAGTCTCTACGTACCTGTGCTGGGATGACTGGCAGGCCGAGTCGGTGGTCCTGTCTCGCATCCTTACGAAATGGTCACCGTTGTTCTAAAGCAGTGGTTCCCAAAGCGTCACTGCACGTTTTGGATGTGATGCACCCATCTGAGGTCTTGGAGTCTTTACTGATGAGTTGAATCAGGTGTGTTTGATTGGGGAGACATTTAATCAAACACGCCTGACTGATGGGAGCCACTGGTCTAAAGGACCACAGCTCACGTAGCTCGTTCAAGTTTGCAGGCTTGAAGGCACGGTGACGTAAATCGCAGTCAAGTAATGGAAGGGACCCGTCCTTCCTTTGTTTCGGGGGAGGCGGGGGGCTCACCGTTGATGAGTTTCAAAGAACGTGAAGCGAGAAGTTTGATGAAAGAAATGAGGGATTAAATCTGTGTGAATGGAAAGTCGAAAGCCGCATGTGCTCACCTAGTTTTGTAAAGTTCTGAATTTTCCTTTAGGGATGATAGGCTTTTGGGAGCACATGACCACACCCATTTTCTAAATGACCCTGTAGTGTCTATCCAAATGTTAAAGTTTAGCTTTTTTCCCCCCTCCTTCTGATCACAAGTGATATTTTGCATGTCTCCTTTGTCTGACACAACAATTTCAGGTCTTGGAATCTCGACTAACGAGATGATGATCTGAATAAGGCGTGTTATTTTTTTTCAAATAATCTCCGATATTTAATAACCGATCTGATCGACAGCAGGGGTCCTAGAGGCAAAGTACAAACCCACCGTGGCCCAGTTGGGCATCGCCTTTGCCGGCTCTGCCCCCACTGCTTCATAGCACCATCGCTTCTCGGCCTTTTGGCTAAGATCAAGTGTAGTATCTGTTCTTATCAGTTTAATATCTGATACGTCCCTATCCGGGGACTACATATTAAATGGATTTTTGGCTCACGGAGCTGGAACCGGAGCTTGCTCCGTCCACTCCACGCATCGACCTGGTATTGCAGTGTTTCCAGGAACGGTGTGCTTTCCCTTTTAAGGGACTGCAAATTGTTGTGACCAACAGTAGAAGAAACTGAAGGCCTGGATTCTGGAACCCCCTGCTGCTTCAATATGAGGGTATATACGTTTTGAATGACTTGTAATCGGGTTGTTATCAATCTTTGTCTTTCTAAATATTGAGTTATTTAGAATGACTGACTTCGACTTATGTTAAAGGACTTATTTTCCATTTCCAAACACTAGAAAAGAATGAAGTATGTTGTCTGTACCTCTGACTGAGAGAAAGGTACAACTTATCGGTATATTTTGGGAAAGTTTCCTGTTCAGAGCAGAGCTCAGATCGACTTCAGCCTTGAAGAAGCTGTGAATCATGTGTGTCTTTGTATGTGCGCTAAGTGTTCTGTACAGGTCCTTTATGTGTACTGGTGGACAACTGGCACTCTACTGGGACATTCTGTGCCTAAGTTTAGGGTCCGATCGTCAGAATCGTGATGGAAGAAGATATGCCTCTGACTATCAGTCCATGTGTGGAAAATGACCAGTTTTGTCTAGTTTTCTTAACCAATCAGAACCTTTGCATCCTTAGTAATGACGTAGTTAGTTAGACTATAATTGTTGTGGAAATGTGAATGTACGCAGAACGGCCAACGAACTCCTTGCGAGACTCGAAGCTGCAAAATATTCTTCAGTAAAATTTTCTTCAAATTATTTTTTTAAACTCTGACTCTGGGTCTTCATTTATCATATCGGGTCTTTTGGCTGTTTAACTGTAAAATCCCCTACAAAACGTCGCTTGAGCTTTACGAGAAGTCTCTACGTACCTGTGCTGGGATGACTGGCAGGCCGAGTCGGTGGTCCTGTCTCGCATCCTTACGAAATGGTCACCGTTGTTCTAAAGCAGTGGTTCCCAAAGCGTCACTGCACGTTTTGGATGTGATGCACCCATCTGAGGTCTTGGAGTCTTTACTGATGAGTTGAATCAGGTGTGTTTGATTGGGGAGACATTTAATCAAACACGCCTGACTGATGGGAGCCACTGGTCTAAAGGACCACAGCTCACGTAGCTCGTTCAAGTTTGCAGGCTTGAAGGCACGGTGACGTAAATCGCAGTCAAGTAATGGAAGGGACCCGTCCTTCCTTTGTTTCGGGGGAGGCGGGGGGCTCACCGTTGATGAGTTTCAAAGAACGTGAAGCGAGAAGTTTGATGAAAGAAATGAGGGATTAAATCTGTGTGAATGGAAAGTCGAAAGCCGCATGTGCTCACCTAGTTTTGTAAAGTTCTGAATTTTCCTTTAGGGATGATAGGCTTTTGGGAGCACATGACCACACCCATTTTCTAAATGACCCTGTAGTGTCTATCCAAATGTTAAAGTTTAGCTTTTTTCCCCCCTCCTTCTGATCACAAGTGATATTTTGCATGTCTCCTTTGTCTGACACAACAATTTCAGGTCTTGGAATCTCGACTAACGAGATGATGATCTGAATAAGGCGTGTTATTTTTTTTCAAATAATCTCAGATATTTAATAACCGATCTGATCGACAGCAGGGGTCCTAGAGGCAAAGTACAAACCCACCGTGGCCCAGTTGGGCATCGCCTTTGCCGGCTCTGCCCCCACTGCTTCATAGCACCATCGCTTCTCGGCCTTTTGGCTAAGATCAAGTGTAGTATCTGTTCTTATCAGTTTAATATCTGATACGTCCCTATCCGGGGACTACATATTAAATGGATTTTTGGCTCACGGAGCTGGAACTGGAGCTTGCTCCGTCCACTCCACGCATCGACCTGGTATTGCAGTGTTTCCAGGAACGGTGTGCTTTCCCTTTTAATGATGTTTAATTAACAAAGTTCGGGAGGATCAGGTGCAGATAATTAACCTCATCAGCACAAGTGGAGAGCAATCAGTTTATCAACTCATTCAATGACAGGAGGTATAAATACAGCAGACTTACCTCTGTTCGTCTGAGAGTTTACCAGCATTTGGCTTTGCAAACATGTCTCAAATCCAACTTTTTCCTTCTGCCGATGAATCCAACTCCTCTCCGGATCCTCCGCCGCAATCTGTCGGTCCCAGGACAACTCCTTCTCCGCCCGACACAGCCACAGAGCCCCAGGCTTCACCACGCGGACGCCGGCCTGCCCGCGCAGCCACTCGTTCGCCAAGACGCCGAGGCCTACCCTCGCCACCACCAGCGAGGTTTCCAGTTTCCTCCCCGGCATCCTCATATCGTTCGGCCGTGCCAACGATTCCGCCTATCGGGAAGTGGACCGTTTTAAGTTTGAGGCAAGCGCTGATTAATTCCGATGTTCAGCCTTCACGTAGGATGAACAAAGCGGAATTATATAAGCTTTACGTCACTCTGCAATCAGCAAACCTCACTCCTAAGTCCACCCCAGCCTCCAAGGGGGTCAATAGGCAGACCAAATCTCGCGGGGCCGCAAATTCTCCTCGCCCAACACCACCACTGTCCTCCCGCACAAGATCCGGCATCTTAAGAGCATCAGGCCGCAGGGGAAGACCTTCAGCGAGCCTTGGCCGCGCCCCAGATTCCCCTGCCACAGGGCCGCACGCGCTTTCTGCTTCAGTGCAGCCTTTTACCACGGCTTCTCCTGCCGCAGCACTATACACAGCTGGGCCCGCTGGCCCTCTCTCAAGTTCACAAAATTTTCCTCCTACTGTATCTAACCCCTTTCTTCTGCAGTGGCCTCCAGCTCCCGCAGCAGATGCTAGCGTGAGGCTGCCTCCGCTAGCATCTCAGGCATCTCATCTTTCCGCGCCTACCATCAGTCCCTTTCCTTTTCCGTGGCCTGCAGCTCCTGCAGCGCAAGCAAGCGTGAGGCTGCCTCCGCATGCAACACAACCCTCCTCACTTCAGTCCTTCCTTCCTTTTCCATCTTGCATGCCTGTCAATCTCCCTTCTCAAGCCCCAAATGCCGACTTTAGCGCGAGGCTGCCTCCGCCGACAGTCGTGGCTTCGGCTTCTTTTCCTCATTCCTCTCTTTTAAATGCAAAGTCACCATATTCTCTGTTCACAGCAACTCTGATGCCCATCCCAACAAACGCTGTCGCCTCGGAACCACCCCCGGTGGCCCACAACATCCGGGCGCAAATTTTATCAGAAATTCAGGATGTTGGCTCCACAGGCAGACAAATTCCCAACTCCAGTTCCTCACTTTTCAGAATTAATATTCCCCTAACCCACCCGTTAAAACCCTTCCTCAATGCGTCGCTCGACTATATTCTCCAAGCACTTTCTCCAAGAACGATCCAATCATATATAACTGCGTGGAGATGTTTTAAAACATTCCATTTTTTACATAATATGCCGTTCCCCGATTTTTCTCTCCTCTCAATCACCTCTTTCATCTCCTTCCTTAACAGTGTCAAAGGCCTCCAAGTCGGGTCCATCAAAGGCTACCTGAGTGGCTTACAATTTTTTCATAAATTGATATATGGCGCTCCCTCCTCGGAGATAAATAATTCTCAAACCTCCCTCCTGATCAAAGGGATCCAAAGGGCCCAGCCCACCCTTTCTGACACTAGGCAACCCATAACGCTAGACATCCTCACAAAATGCATTTATACTCTACGCACAGGCTATCAGTCCCTTAATACCGCTCGCACGCTTGACGCCATGTTTATTCTAGCCTTTTTTGGTTTTCTTAGATGCTCCGAAATTGCCATCACGGCCAAATTTGACCCAAACATCCACCCTACCATCGCAGACTTATCGGTACTGGATAATGAAACAATTTCTTACAGGATTAAACAAAGCAAGACAGACCAAACTAAAAAAGGACACCTCATATATATTTTCAACCTCCCATCACCGATCCAACCATACCAGTCAGTTTTGTCGTACCTCCAATTAAGAGGTTCCCAGGCTAACTCTCCTCACGAACCTCTTTTCATCGATGACTCCTACAAACCCATCACACGCTTTTGGTTCCAAAAGCACCTCAAATCCGTCCTCCAACAGTCAGGCATCCCAGCAAAGAATTATTCCAGTCATTCCTTTCGTATCGGGGCAGCAACCTCAGCAGCCCAAAAAGGCCTCTCCCAGCAGCAGATCCAAGCTCTAGGGAGATGGTCCTCAGATGCTTTCCAAAGCTACATCAGGACCAACCGGCTCCACATCAAAAAAGCCCATCAAGCTCTCATCGGCTAAAAAAAAAAAAAAAAAAAAAAAAAAAAAAAAAAAAAAAAAGCATTGGTCTCCACCGAGCATTGGTCTCCTACGAGCATTGGTCTCCACCGAGCATTGGTCTCCCCGGAGCATTGGTCTCCCCGGAGCATTGGTCTCCTACGAGCATTGGTCTCCACCGAGCATTGGTCTCCCCGGAGCATTGGTCTCCACCGAGCATTTGGTCTCCCCGGAGCATTGGTCTCCACCGAGCATTGGTCTCCCCGGAGCATTGGTCTCCTCCGAGCATTGGTCTCCTCCGAGCATTGGTCTCCCCGGAGCATTGGTCTCCTCCGAGCATTGGTCTCCTCCGAGCATTGGTCTCCCATCGGTCGCCTCAAGTGCTCTCTTGACAGGGCTTTTTCTAATTCCTTCACACCGCCAGTGGCCAATGGGGCCCACTCGCCGGGAGTCGTCCCCGTTGGAAGCTGAGTGGGCCCCTGCGGTCAGTTATTGATAAACCACCCTAACCCTCATCCTTGGTCGGTAGGGCTCAACATTTCAACGCCGTGAGCATTGGTCTCCTGTTGGAAGTCACCAGAGCCCTCCCGATCGGGTGCTCCAATCACACACTCACACCGCCTGATGCAGTGAGCATTGGTCTCCCATCAGATGATGTGAGAATTTTTTCGATTGGTCATTCCAAACAGAGGCAACATAGGTTTCCTGATCCAACCAGGCTCCCCGAAACGCCAGCCGCCATTTCTCGGCGTCGTTTGGGGGGGTTTTCAGTCTGGCGGCTGTCCTTTGCTTTTCTGCTTCTTGGGGGAGTACTCTGGGTTCGGGCCAAAATTCCGGGCTCGGAGCCCTCCCCCTGGACAGCACGCCAAATACGCTTAAACCTTTACTCTTCTTAATTATATGTAAATGTGAACTCGTGAAATGATGTTTAATTAACAAAGTTCGGGAGGATCAGGTGCAGATAATTAACCTCATCAGCACAAGTGGAGAGCAATCAGTTTATCAACTCATTCAATGACAGGAGGTATAAATACAGCAGACTTACCTCTGTTCGTCTGAGAGTTTACCAGCATCCCTCCTCCACCCCATCTCCCCACTTATAGTTCCATCTAGTTATACCACAACCGGGGGGAGTACTCTGGGTTCGGGCCAAAATTCCGGGCTCGGAGCCCTCCCCCTGGACAGCACGCCAAATACGCTTAAACCTTTACTCTTCTTAATTATATGTAAATGTGAACTCGTGAAAGGGACTGCAAATTGCTGTGACCAACAGTAGAAGAAACTGAAGGCCTGGATTCTGGAATCCCCTGCTGCTTCAATATGAGGGTATATACGTTTTGAATGACTTGTAATCGGGTTGTTATCAATCTTTGTCTGTCTAAATATTGAGTTATTTAGAATGACTGACTTCGACTTATGTTAAAGGACTTATTTTCCATTTCCAAACACTAGAAAAGAATGAAGTATGTTGTCTGTACCTCTGACTGAGAGAAAGGTACAACTTATCGGTATATTTTGGGAAAGTTTCCTGTTCAGAGCAGAGCTCAGATCGACTTCAGCCTTGAAGAAGCTGTGAATCATGTGTGTCTTTGTATGTGCGCTAAGTGTTCTGTACAGGTCCTTTATGTGTACTGGTGGACAACTGGCACTCTACTGGGACATTCTGTGCCTAAGTTTAGGGTCCGATCGTCAGAATCGTGATGGAAGAAGATATGCCTCTGACTATCAGTCCATGTGTGGAAAATGACCAGTTTTGTCTAGTTTTCTTAACCAATCAGAACCTTTGCATCCTTAGTAATGACGTAGTTAGTTAGACTATAATTGTTGTGGAAATGTGAATGTATGCAGAACGGCCAACGAACTCCTTGCGAGACTCGAAGCTGCAAAATATTCTTCAGTAAAATTTTCTTCTCCAGGCCAACCTGGAGAGGGCGGTATTTTATTTTATGTGGGGGTCCAAGTGGGAACGTTTGAAGAGGGAGGTCTTTAAAAAAAAGAAAGAGAACGGCGGGAAAGGCCTCCCAGACCCCCACCTGTTTTTAGGCAGCCGCTTTGCTGCCCTCCACATCCAATATGCACTGACCCCATCCAGAGAGAACAAGACTGCGGCGATGGCTCGTTTCTGGATGGGGTCATATCTAAGAGCATTGAGAGTTTTACCAGTTGATCTTAAAAGTCCAGTTTCTTTTAACCTGCCTTTAGAATACAGTTTTATTAAGACATTTTTAAAAAAATACCTTTTAGAAGGAAATGACGCCAGCATTTTAACTAAACACAAGTCTTTGATCTCTCTTGTGCAGGATCGAGAAACGGTGAGTCCAGTCCCGGGCCTCACGCTAGGTGAGGCCAAGCAGGTTTGGAGGAACGTTGCCCACCCAGCTCTCCAGAACAGGCACAAAGACTTGGCGTGGATGGTGGCCCATGAGATCCTCCCGGTCAGGGCGGTAATGCACTCCAGAGGCATGGCCAAAAACCCCGTCTGCCCACGGTCCGGGTGTAAATCCCCGGAGACCGTTCGTCATCTGCTCTGGGAGTGTGGCGCTGCGCGGGACCTGTGGGCCAGGACCGGCCCCCTGGTTTTCCCGTGCCTGCCAGCGGGTGGGGCCCAGGTGGACTACAAGCTCGCCATCCTGGGGGTGGGTCAGGGCTTGAAGGACCTGTCACAACAAGATTTTACCTCGCTCTGGCTCGCCCTAAACGTGATCAAGGATGCCATCTGGGTCACCAGAAACCTGCTGGTGGGGAAACGCGTGACGGTCCCCCTCCACGCATGCGAGCAGAAAATAAGATCAATGCTGCAGGGTGGGCCGCGCGTCGTTATTCGGATGGGGGGGCCGGGGTCGCACAAAAGGGTCCCGGCCGCCACCGACCTTGGCCGCCCGTAGATGCACCCTTACCACACCGGCTACGGGAACAGCGGGCCAGCGGGCCGGAGGAGAGGGGGTCTCCGCTGGGTCCATTAGGCTGGGAATTTGCGCTTGTTCTGGAGAGCAGGAGTGAATGGACATTCTTGATAGGGACTCACCCTCGGTCCTGTACAAGAGATGATGTTTTATTTGGCATATTTTAAGTGTTTTATTTTATCTACTTTTATGTTAAATGTCATTCATTTATTTGTCTTTTAACCACACTACCTAAGCATGGACTTTTACACTGATACACTACACGAACTGGTTTTAAACAAAATTATCATTTTTGTATCATTTTATTTTTGTGTGACTGAGAATGTTTTAAACGTGTGGCAAGAATGAATGAATGGAAAATATGTGACAATAAAACTTTTTTCGAAAGAAAAAATCTGTTCTTATCAGTTTAATATCTGATACGTCCCTATCCGGGGACTACATATTAAATGGATTTTTGGCTCACGGAGCTGGAACCGGAGCTTGCTCCGTCCACTCCACGCATCGACCTGGTATTGCAGTGTTTCCAGGAACGGTGTGCTTTCCCTTTTAAGGGACTGCAAATTGTTGTGACCAACAGTAGAAGAAACTGAAGGCCTGGATTCTGGAACCCCCTGCTGCTTCAATATGAGGGTATATACGTTTTGAATGACTTGTAATCGGGTTGTTATCAATCTTTGTCTTTCTAAATATTGAGTTATTTAGAATGACTGACTTCGACTTATGTTAAAGGACTTATTTTCCATTTCCAAACACTAGAAAAGAATGAAGTATGTTGTCTGTACCTCTGACTGAGAGAAAGGTACAACTTATCGGTATATTTTGGGAAAGTTTCCTGTTCAGAGCAGAGCTCAGATCGACTTCAGCCTTGAAGAAGCTGTGAATCATGTGTGTCTTTGTATGTGCGCTAAGTGTTCTGTACAGGTCCTTTATGTGTACTGGTGGACAACTGGCACTCTACTGGGACATTCTGTGCCTAAGTTTAGGGTCCGATCGTCAGAATCGTGATGGAAGAAGATATGCCTCTGACTATCAGTCCATGTGTGGAAAATGACCAGTTTTGTCTAGTTTTCTTAACCAATCAGAACCTTTGCATCCTTAGTAATGACGTAGTTAGTTAGACTATAATTGTTGTGGAAATGTGAATGTACGCAGAACGGCCAACGAACTCCTTGCGAGACTCGAAGCTGCAAAATATTCTTCAGTAAAATTTTCTTCAAATTATTTTTTTAAACTCTGACTCTGGGTCTTCATTTATCATATCGGGTCTTTTGGCTGTTTAACTGTAAAATCCCCTACAAAACGTCGCTTGAGCTTTACGAGAAGTCTCTACGTACCTGTGCTGGGATGACTGGCAGGCCGAGTCGGTGGTCCTGTCTCGCATCCTTACGAAATGGTCACCGTTGTTCTAAAGCAGTGGTTCCCAAAGCGTCACTGCACGTTTTGGATGTGATGCACCCATCTGAGGTCTTGGAGTCTTTACTGATGAGTTGAATCAGGTGTGTTTGATTAGGGAGACATTTAATCAAACACGCCTGACTGATGGGAGCCACTGGTCTAAAGGACCACAGCTCACGTAGCTCGTTCAAGTTTGCAGGCTTGAAGGCACGGTGACGTAAATCGCAGTCAAGTAATGGAAGGGACCCGTCCTTCCTTTGTTTCGGGGGAGGCGGGGGGCTCACCGTTGATGAGGATGGCAAAGAGGGAGAGGGTAGGTTCTGACTGGAGGCCTGGGGACTCATACTTACCTGGCAGGGGAGACACCATGATCAGAAAGGTGGTTCACCCAGGGCGAGGCGCGGCCATTGCACTCCGGTTGTGTTGACCTCTGCGAATTCCCCAAATGTGGGAATCTCGACTGCATAATTTATGGTAGTGGGGGACTGCGTTCGTGCTCTCCCCTGGACATACTGGTTGAAAGCAGACTACGTGGTGCTAAAAGATCCTCTAGTTTTTAACAGTCGTAGCATTGCTTACGGCGCCGTCTCTGTACGCCTCTTTGTGTCGCGTGTGCTCGCATAGTTTTGTAAAGCTCTGAGTTTTCGTTTAGGGACGATAGGCTTTCGGGGTTCGTTTGGAGCAAAAACTTGGTTTTAATCTCATAAATTGTCATGTATTGATGGAGTGCTAAGCTTCATGCTAGTCCTAGAGGCACCTGCCAGGCTGCCACCTAGCTGTTATTACCAATCGTTTTTAAATGTAAAGCTCACTGAAATGTTTCTATTTTTCATGAAGGGCATTTGATACAGTTTCAAAGAACGTGAAGCGAGAAGTTTGATGAAAGAAATGAGGGATTAAATCTGTGTGAATGGAAAGTCGAAAGCCGCATGTGCTCACCTAGTTTTGTAAAGTTCTGAATTTTCCTTTAGGGATGATAGGCTTTTGGGAGCACATGACCACACCCATTTTCTAAATGACCCTGTAGTGGCTATCTAAATGTTAAAGTTTAGCTTTTTTCCCCCCTCCTTCTGATCACAAGTGATATTTTGCATGTCTCCTTTGTCTGACACAACAATTTCAGGTCTTGGAATCTCGACTAACGAGATGATGATCTGAATAAGGCGTGTTATTTTTTTTCAAATAATCTCCGATATTTAATAACCGATCTGATCGACAGCAGGGGTCCTAGAGGCAAAGTACAAACCCACCGTGGCCCAGTTGGGCATCGCCTTTGCCGGCTCTGCCCCCACTGCTTCATAGCACCATCGCTTCTCGGCCTTTTGGCTAAGATCACGCGGTCTGGTCGGACGGTTGAGACAGCGATCGCCTCCTGGAGGTTTCCTGGCTGGAGATTTTTTATATCTTGAGCCTTCAACCTTTGTGAGGTAAATTGCTTTTTTAGGCCTGCACAGTAAGGTAAGAGGTTTTAGTTATTTATTCTTATTTATTGTTATTTATTGTTATTTATTGTTATTTATTGTCCTTTTAAAGTTTTAAGCTGTTGGTGCCTCCAACATGTCGGCTGCCCGTGCCGGTGTGCGGAGGCACCACAGCGTGCGGTTTTTATTCACAGAGGTCGAGGGGAAGCTCCTGGGGATGTCCCGTTTGGACTTCTCCAGGAAGCTGATCCAGAAGACCCTAAATTTTAAGCCAGAAGACTTGAATTGCATTGTGACTCTGCCCCTGAACAAAGGCTATGATGTTAGCTTTAGAACTGTTTCCCACTTGAATGATTTTTGGCACAGATTCGATTCAGCTAAATCCCAGTTCTCCATGTTTGCTGTTGAAAGACTCTCTGACAACACACTTAAAACTGTGATTGTTAGAATGTTTAATGAGACAGTAACTGGGGAGGATATTTGTGTCTGGCTGGGTAGATTTTGCACAGTTCGAGGCCAGCCAGTCAAGGTTTTGGATGAAGATGGCATCTGGACATGCTCCTGGAGAATTCCCATCAAACAATGGGATGACGCCAGGGGCTACCAGGGCCTGAAGCACCTGCCTTCTATGATTGTGTTGGGTGAGAACAGAGGCTACATTCATTATCAAGGCATGCCTAAGCTATGTAGAAAATGTGGCAAGTTTGGGCACTTAGCTGATGCGTGTCAGGAAGTTGTATGTGGGAAATGTAGAGAAATTGGTCACAGTTTTGAAGAGTGCACCAATGGCAGGCGGTGTAACCTGTGTGGAGAATCAAGCCATCTCTACAGAGATTGCCCAAAAAGCTTTGCCAACAAACTTAAAGCTAACAAAATGGCCGCCCCACAGTTACAAACAGAGGAGGAGGAGGCGGTCCCTGAGGTTTTGGCGGGAATTTCAAATCCCCAGTCAGCCTCGGGGATTGGGCAGGAAGGAGGAAGTGGGGCGGCCAAAGGGGCAGAGTCACAATTGGGAGACGAAACGAAACAGGGGGAGGAAACCACTCCCAGACAAGTAACTGATGAAGAAGAGAGAGAGGAGGAAACGGTTTCCTCCCTCCACACCGTCTCGGAGGTAAGCGCGCCATCCAGTGGGAGTGAAACAGACATTTCACTCCCTAATGCTCAAGTGCAGAAGAGAACTGCGGGATCTCCTCTGTGTGAAGCAGAGGAGAAAAAAATGAGGGTAACGCATCGGCTAGATAGTTCTTCGTTAGAAGATCTAGACCGTATGTGGCCATCAGAATCCCCAAATGAAGTTTCTTTTCTGCATTTTAAGCTAAGAACATCGACGCCGAAAGAGTCGCAAGAGTTTAGCTCTGTGGCTCCAGAAGTGTCTAGCTCTAGCCCTCCTGAACCCAACTCCCATGGGAGAAGGGAGAGGCTAAAGCGACAAGAAATAACATAATTTTTAAAGGTACCTCTGTATGTCTTTTAGTGTCTTCCTTTTAAAGTTCATATGCTTTTAACCACACTGCTCATGGCCCTCACCATCTCCACAATAAATGTGAGAAGTGTGAGGAACAACATACGAGCACAGAGTGTTTTATCTTTTTTAAAATCCTGTAAGTCAGATGTGTTTTTATTGCAAGAATGTGCCTTACCTTTTTTAACAAATTATAGGAAATGGGAGGAGCTTTGGACCCCAGGACTGTCCATCTGGAGTGGGTCCAATTTTAACAAAAATGACGGTGTTGCTATTTTAATTAACAATCCAAATATTTTGGTGAAGGGCAGCACGGTGGTAAGGGATGGGCGAGCAATTTTAGCAGACTTGACTTTCTTAGACAAGGATTTTAAAGTTTTAAATGTGTATGGTTTTACTGAAAAACACGAAAGATATGAGCTTTTAGAAGACTTGCAACCCCACATGCTGGGTAGGGCCCCCCTTGTGGTTGCAGGGGATTTTAACTGTGTTTTAACTCAGAGAGATCGGAAGAGGATAGAGGATTTTAAAATGGACAAAACATCGGTTTTACTGCAGAATTTAGTGCGAGATTTTAACTTAGTCGACTGTTTTAAAACATTGCATCAAAGAGAGGAGGGTTTCACCTGGTTCAGTGGTGACGGCACCAAAGCCTCTCGAATCGACTACGTTTTTACAAGGGACTGCTCGCCAACCGATGCTACATTATTACCTGCCTTTTTTTCTGATCACATGATGCTATCCTGCACCCTTTCACTGCCCTCTGGTGTGACATTAGGAGGAGGGCTGTGGAAGTTGAACTGCTCTCTGTTGGAGGATGAGGAAGTAGTTGGGCAATACAGAGAGCAGTTCAGCCGATGGCAGACCCTCCGAGACTTGTATGACTCACGGGCACAGTGGTGGGAAATGGTGAAGGGAAGGACGGGACTGTTTTTTAAGAAAATAGGGAGGGAAAAAAAAAACAAAGAAAAGAGATGCATGATGGGGTTGCAAAAACGACTGCAGAGGTATTTTAATCTTTTAAATAGTGGGTTTGATTTTAGTGAAGAAATTAAAGAAGTCAAGCAAGAAATGTCAGTTTTAGCCCAAATTCAAAGTAAAGGTGTCATTTTAAGGAGTAAAGAACAAAAGATTGAGGAAGATGAAAAATGTACAAGGTATTTTTTCAGGAAGATCATAACACGGGGAGGGGCATTGACAACTTTGAAAACAGATGGGAGGGTAGTAAGAAAGACAGAGGAGATTTTGAGAGGGGTGGAAAAGTTTTATAGTGATTTATATGGTCAAAAAGAAATACAAGAAGACATTTTGATGGACGTTTTAAATTTTTTAGACCAAAAACTTCATAGTCAATGTGCACTTTTAAGCCAAGATTTTACCATTTTAGAAATACAAAAAGCTCTCAAAGGTTTTAAGCGGGGAAAGTCCCCAGGACTGGACGGACTACCTGTAGAATTTTACTTGACCTTTTGGGACATTTTAGCACATGACTTGTTGACCATTTTTAAAGAATTTGACACCCTGAACAGACTTCCAGACAGCTTTAGAATAGGGATAGTGACACTACTACACAAAAAAGGCGACAAGACTGACTTAAAAAACTGGCGACCCATTACACTTTTAAACTTGGATTGTAAACTTTTTAGCAAAATTTTAGCCACGCGAATGTCAACAGTTTTAGGGGACGTAATCCACCCGGATCAAGCATGCGCTGTGCCCGGGAGGAAGATCACAGACAGCCTAGTGCTGATTAGAGATGCCATCTGTTACGCGAGAGACAGAAACATTCGGCTAGTAGTCCTAAATTTAGACTTTGAGAAAGCATTCGACCGCATCTCGCACCAGTTCCTTTTTAAGGTACTGGAAAAAATGGGGTTTCCAGGGAGGTTTATAGCCTGGGTGGGACTGCTGTACAAAAGTCTGGTCAGTAAAATTGTAGTTAATGGGCATTTATCTAAAGCTGTAAATATTCACAGCGGCGTCCGTCAGGGGTGTCCTTTATCTCCCCTCCTGTACGTGGCTTGTATTGAGCCACTGGCACAAATCTTGAGAAGGGATAAATGGATTAAAGGACTGGACATCCCAGGGACTGGTGGACTGACAGCGACCTGTGTTTTATATATGGATGACGTAACCCTTTTAGCGACTGACCTTTTATCGGTACGAAGAGCAATGGACTTGACTGACTGGTACGGTCGGGCCTCGGGCGCCAAGCTCAATAGGAGCAAGTCCGAGGCCCAGCTCTTCGGGCCGTGGGGGGACGTTGACACAGGTGGACTTGATTTGCATTTTAAAGACAATGATTTGAAAGTTTTAGGGGTGAAATTTGACAGAGAGGGTGGAGGACGGGGAAACTGGACCGACATCTTAGGGAAAGTTAGGCAAAGATTGGGTTTTTGGGGACTAAGACAAATGACAATAGAAGGGAAGGTTTTAATTTTTAAAGCTGTGATTTTACCCCTAATTTTACTTGTCTGTTCTGTTTTTAGTCCCCCAAGAACATTCCTGGCCAACCTGGAGAGGGCGGTATTTTATTTTATGTGGGGGTCCAAGTGGGAACGTTTGAAGAGGGAGGTCTTTAAAAAAAAGAAAGAGAACGGCGGGAAAGGCCTCCCAGACCCCCACCTGTTTTTAGGCAGCCGCTTTGCCGCCCTCCACATCCAATATGCACTGACCCCATCCAGAGAGAACAAGACTGCGGCGATGGCTCGTTTCTGGATGGGGTCATATCTAAGAGCATTGAGAGTTTTACCAGTTGATCTTAAAAGTCCAGTTTCTTTTAACCTGCCTTTAGAATACAGTTTTATTAAGACATTTTTAAAAAAATACCTTTTAGAAGGAAATGATGCCAGCATTTTAACTAAACACAAGTCTTTGATCTCTCTTGTGCAGGATCGAGAAACGGTGAGTCCAGTCCCGGGCCTCACGCTAGGTGAGGCCAAGCAGGTTTGGAGGAACGTTGCCCACCCAGCTCTCCAGAACAGGCACAAAGACTTGGCGTGGATGGTGGCCCATGAGATCCTCCCAGTCAGGGCGGTAATGCACTCCAGAGGCATGGCCAAAAACCCCGTCTGCCCACGGTCCGGGTGTAAATCCCCGGAGACCGTTCGTCATCTGCTCTGGGAGTGCGGCGCTGCGCGGGACCTGTGGGCCAGGACCGGCCCCCTGGTTTTCCCGTGCCTGCCAGCGGGTGGGGCCCAGGTGGACTACAAGCTCGCCATCCTGGGGGTGGGTCAGGGCTTGAAGGACCTGTCACAACAAGATTTTACCTCGCTCTGGCTCGCCCTAAACGTGATCAAGGATGCCATCTGGGTCACCAGAAACCTGCTGGTGGGGAAACGCGTGACGGTCCCCCTCCACGCATGCGAGCAGAAAATAAGATCAATGCTGCAGGGTGGGCCGCGCGTCGTTATTCTGATGGGGGGGCCGGGGTCGCACAAAAGGGTCCCGGCCGCCACCGACCTTGGCCGCCCGTAGATGCACCCTTACCACACCGGCTACGGGAACAGCGGGCCAGCGGGCCGGAGGAGAGGGGGTCTCCGCTGGGTCCATTAAGCTGGGAATTTGTGCTTGTTCTGGAGAGCAGGAGTGAATGGACATTCTTGATAGGGACTCACCCTCGGTCCTGTACAAGAGATGATGTTTTATTTGGCATATTTTAAGTGTTTTATTTTATCTACTTTTATGTTAAATGTCATTCATTTATTTGTCTTTTAACCACACTACCTAAGCATGGACTTTTACACTGATACACTACACGAACTGGTTTTAAACAAAATTATCATTTTTGTATCATTTTATTTTTGTGTAACTGAGAATGTTTTAAACGTGTGGCAAGAATGAATGAATGGAAAATATGTGACAATAAAACTTTTTTCGAAAGAAAAAAATCTGTTCTTATCAGTTTAATATCTGATACGTCCCTATCCGGGGACTACATATTAAATGGATTTTTGGCTCACGGAGCTGGAACCGGAGCTTGCTCCGTCCACTCCACGCATCGACCTGGTATTGCAGTGTTTCCAGGAACGGTGTGCTTTCCCTTTTAAGGGACTGCAAATTGTTGTGACCAACAGTAGAAGAAACTGAAGGCCTGGATTCTGGAACCCCCTGCTGCTTCAATATGAGGGTATATACGTTTTGAATGACTTGTAATCGGGTTGTTATCAATCTTTGTCTTTCTAAATATTGAGTTATTTAGAATGACTGACTTCGACTTATGTTAAAGGACTTATTTTCCATTTCCAAACACTAGAAAAGAATGAAGTATGTTGTCTGTACCTCTGACTGAGAGAAAGGTACAACTTATCGGTATATTTTGGGAAAGTTTCCTGTTCAGAGCAGAGCTCAGATCGACTTCAGCCTTGAAGAAGCTGTGAATCATGTGTGTCTTTGTATGTGCGCTAAGTGTTCTGTACAGGTCCTTTATGTGTACTGGTGGACAACTGGCACTCTACTGGGACATTCTGTGCCTAAGTTTAGGGTCCGATCGTCAGAATCGTGATGGAAGAAGATATGCCTCTGACTATCAGTCCATGTGTGGAAAATGACCAGTTTTGTCTAGTTTTCTTAACCAATCAGAACCTTTGCATCCTTAGTAATGACGTAGTTAGTTAGACTATAATTGTTGTGGAAATGTGAATGTACGCAGAACGGCCAACGAACTCCTTGCGAGACTCGAAGCTGCAAAATATTCTTCAGTAAAATTTTCTTCAAATTATTTTTTTAAACTCTGACTCTGGGTCTTCATTTATCATATCGGGTCTTTTGGCTGTTTAACTGTAAAATCCCCTACAAAACGTCGCTTGAGCTTTACGAGAAGTCTCTACGTACCTGTGCTGGGATGACTGGCAGGCCGAGTCGGTGGTCCTGTCTCGCATCCTTACGAAATGGTCACCGTTGTTCTAAAGCAGTGGTTCCCAAAGCGTCACTGCACGTTTTGGATGTGATGCACCCATCTGAGGTCTTGGAGTCTTTACTGATGAGTTGAATCAGGTGTGTTTGATTAGGGAGACATTTAATCAAACACGCCTGACTGATGGGAGCCACTGGTCTAAAGGACCACAGCTCACGTAGCTCGTTCAAGTTTGCAGGCTTGAAGGCACGGTGACGTAAATCGCAGTCAAGTAATGGAAGGGACCCGTCCTTCCTTTGTTTCGGGGGAGGCGGGGGGCTCACCGTTGATGAGGATGGCAAAGAGGGAGAGGGTAGGTTCTGACTGGAGGCCTGGGGACTCATACTTACCTGGCAGGGGAGACACCATGATCAGAAAGGTGGTTCACCCAGGGCGAGGCGTGGCCATTGCACTCCGGTTGTGTTGACCTCTGCGAATTCCCCAAATGTGGGAATCTCGACTGCATAATTTATGGTAGTGGGGGACTGCGTTCGCGCTCTCCCCTGGACATACTGGTTGAAAGCAGACTACGTGGTGCTAAAAGATCCTCTAGTTTTTAACAGTCGTAGCATTGCTTACGGCGCCGTCTCTGTACGCCTCTTTGTGTCGCGTGTGCTCGCATAGTTTTGTAAAGCTCTGAGTTTTCGTTTAGGGACGATAGGCTTTCGGGGTTCGTTTGGAGCAAAAACTTGGTTTTAATCTCATAAATTGTCATGTATTGATGGAGTGCTAAGCTTCATGCTAGTCCTAGAGGCACCTGCCAGGCTGCCACCTAGCTGTTATTACCAATCGTTTTTAAATGTAAAGCTCACTGAAATGTTTCTATTTTTCATGAAGGGCATTTGATACAGTTTCAAAGAACGTGAAGCGAGAAGTTTGATGAAAGAAATGAGGGATTAAATCTGTGTGAATGGAAAGTCGAAAGCCGCATGTGCTCACCTAGTTTTGTAAAGTTCTGAATTTTCCTTTAGGGATGATAGGCTTTTGGGAGCACATGACCACACCCATTTTCTAAATGACCCTGTAGTGGCTATCTAAATGTTAAAGTTTAGCTTTTTTCCCCCCTCCTTCTGATCACAAGTGATATTTTGCATGTCTCCTTTGTCTGACACAACAATTTCAGGTCTTGGAATCTCGACTAACGAGATGATGATCTGAATAAGGCGTGTTATTTTTTTTCAAATAATCTCCGATATTTAATAACCGATCTGATCGACAGCAGGGGTCCTAGAGGCAAAGTACAAACCCACCGTGGCCCAGTTGGGCATCGCCTTTGCCGGCTCTGCCCCCACTGCTTCATAGCACCATCGCTTCTCGGCCTTTTGGCTAAGATCAAGTGTAGTATCTGTTCTTATCAGTTTAATATCTGATACGTCCCTATCCGGGGACTACATATTAAATGGATTTTTGGCTCACGGAGCTGGAACCGGAGCTTGCTCCGTCCACTCCACGCATCGACCTGGTATTGCAGTGTTTCCAGGAACGGTGTGCTTTCCCTTTTAAGGGACTGCAAATTGTTGTGACCAACAGTAGAAGAAACTGAAGGCCTGGATTCTGGAACCCCCTGCTGCTTCAATATGAGGGTATATATGTTTTGAATGACTTGTAATCGGGTTGTTATCAATCTTTGTCTTTCTAAATATTGAGTTATTTAGAATGACTGACTTCGACTTATGTTAAAGGACTTATTTTCCATTTCCAAACACTAGAAAAGAATGAAGTATGTTGTCTGTACCTCTGACTGAGAGAAAGGTACAACTTATCGGTATATTTTGGGAAAGTTTCCTGTTCAGAGCAGAGCTCAGATCGACTTCAGCCTTGAAGAAGCTGTGAATCATGTGTGTCTTTGTATGTGCGCTAAGTGTTCTGTACAGGTCCTTTATGTGTACTGGTGGACAACTGGCACTCTACTGGGACATTCTGTGCCTAAGTTTAGGGTCCGATCGTCAGAATCGTGATGGAAGAAGATATGCCTCTGACTATCAGTCCATGTGTGGAAAATGACCAGTTTTGTCTAGTTTTCTTAACCAATCAGAACCTTTGCATCCTTAGTAATGACGTAGTTAGTTAGACTATAATTGTTGTGGAAATGTGAATGTACGCAGAACGGCCAACGAACTCCTTGCGAGACTCGAAGCTGCAAAATATTCTTCAGTAAAATTTTCTTCAAATTATTTTTTTAAACTCTGACTCTGGGTCTTCATTTATCATATCGGGTCTTTTGGCTGTTTAACTGTAAAATCCCCTACAAAACGTCGCTTGAGCTTTACGAGAAGTCTCTACGTACCTGTGCTGGGATGACTGGCAGGCCGAGTCGGTGGTCCTGTCTCGCATCCTTACGAAATGGTCACCGTTGTTCTAAAGCAGTGGTTCCCAAAGCGTCACTGCACGTTTTGGATGTGATGCACCCATCTGAGGTCTTGGAGTCTTTACTGATGAGTTGAATCAGGTGTGTTTGATTAGGGAGACATTTAATCAAACACGCCTGACTGATGGGAGCCACTGGTCTAAAGGACCACAGCTCACGTAGCTCGTTCAAGTTTGCAGGCTTGAAGGCACGGTGACGTAAATCGCAGTCAAGTAATGGAAGGGACCCGTCCTTCCTTTGTTTCGGGGGAGGCGGGGGGCTCACCGTTGATGAGGATGGCAAAGAGGGAGAGGGTAGGTTCTGACTGGAGGCCTGGGGACTCATACTTACCTGGCAGGGGAGACACCATGATCAGAAAGGTGGTTCACCCAGGGCGAGGCGCGGCCATTGCACTCCGGTTGTGTTGACCTCTGCGAATTCCCCAAATGTGGGAATCTCGACTGCATAATTTATGGTAGTGGGGGACTGCGTTCGCGCTCTCCCCTGGACATACTGGTTGAAAGCAGACTACGTGGTGCTAAAAGATCCTCTAGTTTTTAACAGTCGTAGCATTGCTTACGGCGCCGTCTCTGTACGCCTCTTTGTGTCGCGTGTGCTCGCATAGTTTTGTAAAGCTCTGAGTTTTCGTTTAGGGACGATAGGCTTTCGGGGTTCGTTTGGAGCAAAAACTTGGTTTTAATCTCATAAATTGTCATGTATTGATGGAGTGCTAAGCTTCATGCTAGTCCTAGAGGCACCTGCCAGGCTGCCACCTAGCTGTTATTACCAATCGTTTTTAAATGTAAAGCTCACTGAAATGTTTCTATTTTTCATGAAGGGCATTTGATACAGTTTCAAAGAACGTGAAGCGAGAAGTTTGATGAAAGAAATGAGGGATTAAATCTGTGTGAATGGAAAGTCGAAAGCCGCATGTGCTCACCTAGTTTTGTAAAGTTCTGAATTTTCCTTTAGGGATGATAGGCTTTTGGGAGCACATGACCACACCCATTTTCTAAATGACCCTGTAGTGGCTATCTAAATGTTAAAGTTTAGCTTTTTTCCCCCCTCCTTCTGATCACAAGTGATATTTTGCATGTCTCCTTTGTCTGACACAACAATTTCAGGTCTTGGAATCTCGACTAACGAGATGATGATCTGAATAAGGCGTGTTATTTTTTTTCAAATAATCTCCGATATTTAATAACCGATCTGATCGACAGCAGGGGTCCTAGAGGCAAAGTACAAACCCACCGTGGCCCAGTTGGGCATCGCCTTTGCCGGCTCTGCCCCCACTGCTTCATAGCACCATCGCTTCTCGGCCTTTTGGCTAAGATCAAGTGTAGTATCTGTTCTTATCAGTTTAATATCTGATACGTCCCTATCCGGGGACTACATATTAAATGGATTTTTGGCTCACGGAGCTGGAACCGGAGCTTGCTCCGTCCACTCCACGCATCGACCTGGTATTGCAGTGTTTCCAGGAACGGTGTGCTTTCCCTTTTAAGGGACTGCAAATTGTTGTGACCAACAGTAGAAGAAACTGAAGGCCTGGATTCTGGAACCCCCTGCTGCTTCAATATGAGGGTATATACGTTTTGAATGACTTGTAATCGGGTTGTTATCAATCTTTGTCTTTCTAAATATTGAGTTATTTAGAATGACTGACTTCGACTTATGTTAAAGGACTTATTTTCCATTTCCAAACACTAGAAAAGAATGAAGTATGTTGTCTGTACCTCTGACTGAGAGAAAGGTACAACTTATCGGTATATTTTGGGAAAGTTTCCTGTTCAGAGCAGAGCTCAGATCGACTTCAGCCTTGAAGAAGCTGTGAATCATGTGTGTCTTTGTATGTGCGCTAAGTGTTCTGTACAGGTCCTTTATGTGTACTGGTGGACAACTGGCACTCTACTGGGACATTCTGTGCCTAAGTTTAGGGTCCGATCGTCAGAATCGTGATGGAAGAAGATATGCCTCTGACTATCAGTCCATGTGTGGAAAATGACCAGTTTTGTCTAGTTTTCTTAACCAATCAGAACCTTTGCATCCTTAGTAATGACGTAGTTAGTTAGACTATAATTGTTGTGGAAATGTGAATGTACGCAGAACGGCCAACGAACTCCTTGCGAGACTCGAAGCTGCAAAATATTCTTCAGTAAAATTTTCTTCAAATTATTTTTTTAAACTCTGACTCTGGGTCTTCATTTATCATATCGGGTCTTTTGGCTGTTTAACTGTAAAATCCCCTACAAAACGTCGCTTGAGCTTTACGAGAAGTCTCTACGTACCTGTGCTGGGATGACTGGCAGGCCGAGTCGGTGGTCCTGTCTCGCATCCTTACGAAATGGTCACCGTTGTTCTAAAGCAGTGGTTCCCAAAGCGTCACTGCACGTTTTGGATGTGATGCACCCATCTGAGGTCTTGGAGTCTTTACTGATGAGTTGAATCAGGTGTGTTTGATTAGGGAGACATTTAATCAAACACGCCTGACTGATGGGAGCCACTGGTCTAAAGGACCACAGCTCACGTAGCTCGTTCAAGTTTGCAGGCTTGAAGGCACGGTGACGTAAATCGCAGTCAAGTAATGGAAGGGACCCGTCCTTCCTTTGTTTCGGGGGAGGCGGGGGGCTCACCGTTGATGAGGATGGCAAAGAGGGAGAGGGTAGGTTCTGACTGGAGGCCTGGGGACTCATACTTACCTGGCAGGGGAGACACCATGATCAGAAAGGTGGTTCACCCAGGGCGAGGCGCGGCCATTGCACTCCGGTTGTGTTGACCTCTGCGAATTCCCCAAATGTGGGAATCTCGACTGCATAATTTATGGTAGTGGGGGACTGCGTTCGCGCTCTCCCCTGGACATACTGGTTGAAAGCAGACTACGTGGTGCTAAAAGATCCTCTAGTTTTTAACAGTCGTAGCATTGCTTACGGCGCCGTCTCTGTACGCCTCTTTGTGTCGCGTGTGCTCGCATAGTTTTGTAAAGCTCTGAGTTTTCGTTTAGGGACGATAGGCTTTCGGGGTTCGTTTGGAGCAAAAACTTGGTTTTAATCTCATAAATTGTCATGTATTGATGGAGTGCTAAGCTTCATGCTAGTCCTAGAGGCACCTGCCAGGCTGCCACCTAGCTGTTATTACCAATCGTTTTTAAATGTAAAGCTCACTGAAATGTTTCTATTTTTCATGAAGGGCATTTGATACAGTTTCAAAGAACGTGAAGCGAGAAGTTTGATGAAAGAAATGAGGGATTAAATCTGTGTGAATGGAAAGTCGAAAGCCGCATGTGCTCACCTAGTTTTGTAAAGTTCTGAATTTTCCTTTAGGGATGATAGGCTTTTGGGAGCACATGACCACACCCATTTTCTAAATGACCCTGTAGTGGCTATCTAAATGTTAAAGTTTAGCTTTTTTCCCCCCTCCTTCTGATCACAAGTGATATTTTGCATGTCTCCTTTGTCTGACACAACAATTTCAGGTCTTGGAATCTCGACTAACGAGATGATGATCTGAATAAGGCGTGTTATTTTTTTTCAAATAATCTCCGATATTTAATAACCGATCTGATCGACAGCAGGGGTCCTAGAGGCAAAGTACAAACCCACCGTGGCCCAGTTGGGCATCGCCTTTGCCGGCTCTGCCCCCACTGCTTCATAGCACCATCGCTTCTCGGCCTTTTGGCTAAGATCAAGTGTAGTATCTGTTCTTATCAGTTTAATATCTGATACGTCCCTATCCGGGGACTACATATTAAATGGATTTTTGGCTCACGGAGCTGGAACCGGAGCTTGCTCCGTCCACTCCACGCATCGACCTGGTATTGCAGTGTTTCCAGGAACGGTGTGCTTTCCCTTTTAAGGGACTGCAAATTGTTGTGACCAACAGTAGAAGAAACTGAAGGCCTGGATTCTGGAACCCCCTGCTGCTTCAATATGAGGGTATATACGTTTTGAATGACTTGTAATCGGGTTGTTATCAATCTTTGTCTTTATAAATATTGAGTTATTTAGAATGACTGACTTCGACTTATGTTAAAGGACTTATTTTCCATTTCCAAACACTAGAAAAGAATGAAGTATGTTGTCTGTACCTCTGACTGAGAGAAAGGTACAACTTATCGGTATATTTTGGGAAAGTTTCCTGTTCAGAGCAGAGCTCAGATCGACTTCAGCCTTGAAGAAGCTGTGAATCATGTGTGTCTTTGTATGTGCGCTAAGTGTTCTGTACAGGTCCTTTATGTGTACTGGTGGACAACTGGCACTCTACTGGGACATTCTGTGCCTAAGTTTAGGGTCCGATCGTCAGAATCGTGATGGAAGAAGATATGCCTCTGACTATCAGTCCATGTGTGGAAAATGACCAGTTTTGTCTAGTTTTCTTAACCAATCAGAACCTTTGCATCCTTAGTAATGACGTAGTTAGTTAGACTATAATTGTTGTGGAAATGTGAATGTACGCAGAACGGCCAACGAACTCCTTGCGAGACTCGAAGCTGCAAAATATTCTTCAGTAAAATTTTCTTCAAATTATTTTTTTAAACTCTGACTCTGGGTCTTCATTTATCATATCGGGTCTTTTGGCTGTTTAACTGTAAAATCCCCTACAAAACGTCGCTTGAGCTTTACGAGAAGTCTCTACGTACCTGTGCTGGGATGACTGGCAGGCCGAGTCGGTGGTCCTGTCTCGCATCCTTACGAAATGGTCACCGTTGTTCTAAAGCAGTGGTTCCCAAAGCGTCACTGCACGTTTTGGATGTGATGCACCCATCTGAGGTCTTGGAGTCTTTACTGATGAGTTGAATCAGGTGTGTTTGATTAGGGAGACATTTAATCAAACACGCCTGACTGATGGGAGCCACTGGTCTAAAGGACCACAGCTCACGTAGCTCGTTCAAGTTTGCAGGCTTGAAGGCACGGTGACGTAAATCGCAGTCAAGTAATGGAAGGGACCCGTCCTTCCTTTGTTTCGGGGGAGGCGGGGGGCTCACCGTTGATGAGGATGGCAAAGAGGGAGAGGGTAGGTTCTGACTGGAGGCCTGGGGACTCATACTTACCTGGCAGGGGAGACACCATGATCAGAAAGGTGGTTCACCCAGGGCGAGGCGCGGCCATTGCACTCCGGTTGTGTTGACCTCTGCGAATTCCCCAAATGTGGGAATCTCGACTGCATAATTTATGGTAGTGGGGGACTGCGTTCGCGCTCTCCCCTGGACATACTGGTTGAAAGCAGACTACGTGGTGCTAAAAGATCCTCTAGTTTTTAACAGTCGTAGCATTGCTTACGGCGCCGTCTCTGTACGCCTCTTTGTGTCGCGTGTGCTCGCATAGTTTTGTAAAGCTCTGAGTTTTCGTTTAGGGACGATAGGCTTTCGGGGTTCGTTTGGAGCAAAAACTTGGTTTTAATCTCATAAATTGTCATGTATTGATGGAGTGCTAAGCTTCATGCTAGTCCTAGAGGCACCTGCCAGGCTGCCACCTAGCTGTTATTACCAATCGTTTTTAAATGTAAAGCTCACTGAAATGTTTCTATTTTTCATGAAGGGCATTTGATACAGTTTCAAAGAACGTGAAGCGAGAAGTTTGATGAAAGAAATGAGGGATTAAATCTGTGTGAATGGAAAGTCGAAAGCCGCATGTGCTCACCTAGTTTTGTAAAGTTCTGAATTTTCCTTTAGGGATGATAGGCTTTTGGGAGCACATGACCACACCCATTTTCTAAATGACCCTGTAGTGGCTATCTAAATGTTAAAGTTTAGCTTTTTTCCCCCCTCCTTCTGATCACAAGTGATATTTTGCATGTCTCCTTTGTCTGACACAACAATTTCAGGTCTTGGAATCTCGACTAACGAGATGATGATCTGAATAAGGCGTGTTATTTTTTTTCAAATAATCTCCGATATTTAATAACCGATCTGATCGACAGCAGGGGTCCTAGAGGCAAAGTACAAACCCACCGTGGCCCAGTTGGGCATCGCCTTTGCCGGCTCTGCCCCCACTGCTTCATAGCACCATCGCTTCTCGGCCTTTTGGCTAAGATCAAGTGTAGTATCTGTTCTTATCAGTTTAATATCTGATACGTCCCTATCCGGGGACTACATATTAAATGGATTTTTGGCTCACGGAGCTGGAACCGGAGCTTGCTCCGTCCACTCCACGCATCGACCTGGTATTGCAGTGTTTCCAGGAACGGTGTGCTTTCCCTTTTAAGGGACTGCAAATTGTTGTGACCAACAGTAGAAGAAACTGAAGGCCTGGATTCTGGAACCCCCTGCTGCTTCAATATGAGGGTATATACGTTTTGAATGACTTGTAATCGGGTTGTTATCAATCTTTGTCTTTCTAAATATTGAGTTATTTAGAATGACTGACTTCGACTTATGTTAAAGGACTTATTTTCCATTTCCAAACACTAGAAAAGAATGAAGTATGTTGTCTGTACCTCTGACTGAGAGAAAGGTACAACTTATCGGTATATTTTGGGAAAGTTTCCTGTTCAGAGCAGAGCTCAGATCGACTTCAGCCTTGAAGAAGCTGTGAATCATGTGTGTCTTTGTATGTGCGCTAAGTGTTCTGTACAGGTCCTTTATGTGTACTGGTGGACAACTGGCACTCTACTGGGACATTCTGTGCCTAAGTTTAGGGTCCGATCGTCAGAATCGTGATGGAAGAAGATATGCCTCTGACTATCAGTCCATGTGTGGAAAATGACCAGTTTTGTCTAGTTTTCTTAACCAATCAGAACCTTTGCATCCTTAGTAATGACGTAGTTAGTTAGACTATAATTGTTGTGGAAATGTGAATGTACGCAGAACGGCCAACGAACTCCTTGCGAGACTCGAAGCTGCAAAATATTCTTCAGTAAAATTTTCTTCAAATTATTTTTTTAAACTCTGACTCTGGGTCTTCATTTATCATATCGGGTCTTTTGGCTGTTTAACTGTAAAATCCCCTACAAAACGTCGCTTGAGCTTTACGAGAAGTCTCTACGTACCTGTGCTGGGATGACTGGCAGGCCGAGTCGGTGGTCCTGTCTCGCATCCTTACGAAATGGTCACCGTTGTTCTAAAGCAGTGGTTCCCAAAGCGTCACTGCACGTTTTGGATGTGATGCACCCATCTGAGGTCTTGGAGTCTTTACTGATGAGTTGAATCAGGTGTGTTTGATTAGGGAGACATTTAATCAAACACGCCTGACTGATGGGAGCCACTGGTCTAAAGGACCACAGCTCACGTAGCTCGTTCAAGTTTGCAGGCTTGAAGGCACGGTGACGTAAATCGCAGTCAAGTAATGGAAGGGACCCGTCCTTCCTTTGTTTCGGGGGAGGCGGGGGGCTCACCGTTGATGAGGATGGCAAAGAGGGAGAGGGTAGGTTCTGACTGGAGGCCTGGGGACTCATACTTACCTGGCAGGGGAGACACCATGATCAGAAAGGTGGTTCACCCAGGGCGAGGCGCGGCCATTGCACTCCGGTTGTGTTGACCTCTGCGAATTCCCCAAATGTGGGAATCTCGACTGCATAATTTATGGTAGTGGGGGACTGCGTTCGCGCTCTCCCCTGGACATACTGGTTGAAAGCAGACTACGTGGTGCTAAAAGATCCTCTAGTTTTTAACAGTCGTAGCATTGCTTACGGCGCCGTCTCTGTACGCCTCTTTGTGTCGCGTGTGCTCGCATAGTTTTGTAAAGCTCTGAGTTTTTGTTTAGGGACGATAGGCTTTCGGGGTTCGTTTGGAGCAAAAACTTGGTTTTAATCTCATAAATTGTCATGTATTGATGGAGTGCTAAGCTTCATGCTAGTCCTAGAGGCACCTGCCAGGCTGCCACCTAGCTGTTATTACCAATCGTTTTTAAATGTAAAGCTCACTGAAATGTTTCTATTTTTCATGAAGGGCATTTGATACAGTTTCAAAGAACGTGAAGCGAGAAGTTTGATGAAAGAAATGAGGGATTAAATCTGTGTGAATGGAAAGTCGAAAGCCGCATGTGCTCACCTAGTTTTGTAAAGTTCTGAATTTTCCTTTAGGGATGATAGGCTTTTGGGAGCACATGACCACACCCATTTTCTAAATGACCCTGTAGTGGCTATCTAAATGTTAAAGTTTAGCTTTTTTCCCCCCTCCTTCTGATCACAAGTGATATTTTGCATGTCTCCTTTGTCTGACACAACAATTTCAGGTCTTGGAATCTCGACTAACGAGATGATGATCTGAATAAGGCGTGTTATTTTTTTTCAAATAATCTCCGATATTTAATAACCGATCTGATCGACAGCAGGGGTCCTAGAGGCAAAGTACAAACCCACCGTGGCCCAGTTGGGCATCGCCTTTGCCGGCTCTGCCCCCACTGCTTCATAGCACCATCGCTTCTCGGCCTTTTGGCTAAGATCAAGTGTAGTATCTGTTCTTATCAGTTTAATATCTGATACGTCCCTATCCGGGGACTACATATTAAATGGATTTTTGGCTCACGGAGCTGGAACCGGAGCTTGCTCCGTCCACTCCACGCATCGACCTGGTATTGCAGTGTTTCCAGGAACGGTGTGCTTTCCCTTTTAAGGGACTGCAAATTGTTGTGACCAACAGTAGAAGAAACTGAAGGCCTGGATTCTGGAACCCCCTGCTGCTTCAATATGAGGGTATATACGTTTTGAATGACTTGTAATCGGGTTGTTATCAATCTTTGTCTTTATAAATATTGAGTTATTTAGAATGACTGACTTCGACTTATGTTAAAGGACTTATTTTCCATTTCCAAACACTAGAAAAGAATGAAGTATGTTGTCTGTACCTCTGACTGAGAGAAAGGTACAATTTATCGGTATATTTTGGGAAAGTTTCCTGTTCAGAGCAGAGCTCAGATCGACTTCAGCCTTGAAGAAGCTGTGAATCATGTGTGTCTTTGTATGTGCGCTAAGTGTTCTGTACAGGTCCTTTATGTGTACTGGTGGACAACTGGCACTCTACTGGGACATTCTGTGCCTAAGTTTAGGGTCCGATCGTCAGAATCGTGATGGAAGAAGATATGCCTCTGACTATCAGTCCATGTGTGGAAAATGACCAGTTTTGTCTAGTTTTCTTAACCAATCAGAACCTTTGCATCCTTAGTAATGACGTAGTTAGTTAGACTATAATTGTTGTGGAAATGTGAATGTACGCAGAACGGCCAACGAACTCCTTGCGAGACTCGAAGCTGCAAAATATTCTTCAGTAAAATTTTCTTCAAATTATTTTTTTAAACTCTGACTCTGGGTCTTCATTTATCATATCGGGTCTTTTGGCTGTTTAACTGTAAAATCCCCTACAAAACGTCGCTTGAGCTTTACGAGAAGTCTCTACGTACCTGTGCTGGGATGACTGGCAGGCCGAGTCGGTGGTCCTGTCTCGCATCCTTACGAAATGGTCACCGTTGTTCTAAAGCAGTGGTTCCCAAAGCGTCACTGCACGTTTTGGATGTGATGCACCCATCTGAGGTCTTGGAGTCTTTACTGATGAGTTGAATCAGGTGTGTTTGATTAGGGAGACATTTAATCAAACACGCCTGACTGATGGGAGCCACTGGTCTAAAGGACCACAGCTCACGTAGCTCGTTCAAGTTTGCAGGCTTGAAGGCACGGTGACGTAAATCGCAGTCAAGTAATGGAAGGGACCCGTCCTTCCTTTGTTTCGGGGGAGGCGGGGGGCTCACCGTTGATGAGGATGGCAAAGAGGGAGAGGGTAGGTTCTGACTGGAGGCCTGGGGACTCATACTTACCTGGCAGGGGAGACACCATGATCAGAAAGGTGGTTCACCCAGGGCGAGGCGCGGCCATTGCACTCCGGTTGTGTTGACCTCTGCGAATTCCCCAAATGTGGGAATCTCGACTGCATAATTTATGGTAGTGGGGGACTGCGTTCGCGCTCTCCCCTGGACATACTGGTTGAAAGCAGACTACGTGGTGCTAAAAGATCCTCTAGTTTTTAACAGTCGTAGCATTGCTTACGGCGCCGTCTCTGTACGCCTCTTTGTGTCGCGTGTGCTCGCATAGTTTTGTAAAGCTCTGAGTTTTCGTTTAGGGACGATAGGCTTTCGGGGTTCGTTTGGAGCAAAAACTTGGTTTTAATCTCATAAATTGTCATGTATTGATGGAGTGCTAAGCTTCATGCTAGTCCTAGAGGCACCTGCCAGGCTGCCACCTAGCTGTTATTACCAATCGTTTTTAAATGTAAAGCTCACTGAAATGTTTCTATTTTTCATGAAGGGCATTTGATACAGTTTCAAAGAACGTGAAGCGAGAAGTTTGATGAAAGAAATGAGGGATTAAATCTGTGTGAATGGAAAGTCGAAAGCCGCATGTGCTCACCTAGTTTTGTAAAGTTCTGAATTTTCCTTTAGGGATGATAGGCTTTTGGGAGCACATGACCACACCCATTTTCTAAATGACCCTGTAGTGGCTATCTAAATGTTAAAGTTTAGCTTTTTTCCCCCCTCCTTCTGATCACAAGTGATATTTTGCATGTCTCCTTTGTCTGACACAACAATTTCAGGTCTTGGAATCTCGACTAACGAGATGATGATCTGAATAAGGCGTGTTATTTTTTTTCAAATAATCTCCGATATTTAATAACCGATCTGATCGACAGCAGGGGTCCTAGAGGCAAAGTACAAACCCACCGTGGCCCAGTTGGGCATCGCCTTTGCCGGCTCTGCCCCCACTGCTTCATAGCACCATCGCTTCTCGGCCTTTTGGCTAAGATCAAGTGAGATCATACCAACTGGATTTTGCGAGAGAGGATACACCCTTGCCGACCATGGTGGTGCGGATGAAGAATACGGTACGATTGCAGGTGAAGGTGGAGGCGACTGCGGAAGCTAAAAGGAGATTCGGGAGAGAATTCGTGGTGATGGAGATACTAAGAGGACTGTTTGGTGTTCCGGTTTCTTCGATTTTTTGTTTGCAAGACTTTTCTACATCCGGGTTTATGGATTTGACCTTTTTTCAATTGACTGACTGTACTGCTTTTCACGAGTCATGGAAGAAGAAGAAGGAGCACCCTTTGCTAAAGGATCTGCAGTTTTTCCCTGCTTATCTCCAGGATTTCATGCCACTAACCATCCACCTATATAACCCTTACGTGGAGGATGGGGACGTTTTGGCCTTTTTGACTAGGTACTGCGAGACGGTGAAAGGAGGTGAACATTTGAAAGACCGTTTTGGTATATGGAATGGAAAGAGAAGATACCTGGTTAAGCTACGGATGGATAAAGCGGTTCCAGGTGAGGTAGTGCATCCACCTGGGTCTTTCTATATTGGTTCCAATAAGGGATTTTTGTTTTATCCAAGTCAGCCAACGTATTGCAGGAGGTGTGGAGTGCAAGGACATCTGAAAGCGGACTGCACGGGACAGAGATGCCGTTTTTGTGGTTCTGCAGAGCACATGGCGTCGGCCTGCCCAGAACCAAAAACCTGCAGTTTATGTGGAGGAAGGGACCATTTGTTCCGGGTATGTCCAAGCCGACAGAAAACCTTTTCCAGCTTGTTTAATGAAAGTCAAAGTATGCAGGCTGATCTTGAAGGACTGTTGATGAGTGTGGCGGGCGGAAGAGAGAGTCAAGCGGCGGGCCCTTCGGGAGTGGAGGCAGGTGGTGGAGCTGTGAGAGGGCAGGCGGCGGAAGCAAGGAGTGGAAATCTGATGGAAGAAGGAAGCGGGATGGAGGAGTTACAGTTGAGTCCTTCGCAGGATTGGTCGGAGGTTGATGTCGCGGAGGTACTGTGCGGTATTTATGAGGAGACGGAGTCCGGGAAAACTGAGTCTATAGGTGGTGAAGGGGAGCTACATTTGGAAATGGAGTTGGAGCAGGACACAATGGAAGGTGATGGGCCCTCGATGAGGCTGGATAAAAGCCAGGGCTTCAGGAGAAGGAAACTTGGGGAGGAGGTGACTGGAGATCGGGAAAAGAAGTGCAGTAAAATCCAGGCTCAAGAACCTGCACTTAGACAGAGACAGAGTAAATGTGTTATGGAAGAGATGGACACAAGGGAGAGGGTGGTAGAGGAAAGTGGGGGAAACCGGAGTGGGGGAGGGGCTTTGGAAAAGGTTAAGTTAATTTTGCAGAAGGATAAAGAGGGAGGGGAGAAGGGGAATGAGAGAGGGGAAAGAGGGGAAGGAGGGGAGGTGGGTGGGTGGATGGAAGTAATGGAGAAAGGGAAGGGGAAAGTGCACGGGAGGGGAGAGGAAGGGGGGCGGGAGGAGGGTGGGGATAGAGGAAATGAAAGAGGTGAATGGTGTGAGGTGCTTACAAGAAAGGGGAAGGGCAGAGGAAAGGGGACCTTGGGAAGGAAAGGGAGTTTTTAACGGTGAAATGAATGAAAAGACCTGGTTAGTGTTTTTTCCTTCTTTGTGTTAAATGGGGGGACTGAGGGTAGCCTCTCTTAATGTAAGAGGCTTGAAGATGGTAAAACGAAGGATAGCCTTTTTTGAGTCTTTGAGTTTTGTTCGTTTTGATGTTATGTTCTTACAAGAATGCCATCTAGAGAGTAGCAGAGATGAGATTCTCTTTTCAAAAGAATGGGGAAAAGGTCCGGCTATCTGGGGGGCTGGGAATGTCAATGCAGACGGGGTGGGTATACTTTTTAACTCTCAGGAGTTCATTATTGAAGGGAATCTAATGGTAGTTCCAGGAAGGGTGTTGTATGCTGATGTAAGATGGAGAGGTGTAGGCATCAGATTAATTAATGTATATGCACCTAGTAAGAGGGAAGAGAGGATGGGTTTTTTTGATGTTTTGAAGCCTTTGTTTTATACAAATCGGACGGTGATACTGGGAGGGGACTTTAATGTTTCACTAGATAAAGAACCGAAAGGGGAATTAGCGCATCTCCTTAGAAGTTTTTCTTTCCGTGATTCCTTTAAATTGGCAGGGAGGGCTTTGGAGGGCTGCACTTGGAGAAATAGTAGAGGAGAGACATCCCGTTTGGATTATGTGTTTGTGTCAACGGGTGTTAGAGTGGAAAATTTCTTTATTTTGCCAGTGTGGTTGTCAGATCATTGTATGATAGGGGTTGAGGTGGAGGTGGGGGGTATTGAGAGGGGGAGGGGGTCTTGGAGGTTTAATAAATCGTATTTGCAGGATGGGTTTTTCTGTACGGTTTTTAGGCTTCTGTATAGATCCTGGCAAAATTTGAAGGGTCTGTTTGATACACGGGCCCAGTGGTGGGAGGGGGTTAAAGAGAGAATGGCTTTGTTTTGTAGGTGGTGGGGAGAAGCCAAGGCGGCGAAAAGGCGGGAGCAAATTGGGGGTTGGATTAGGGAAATGCAACTTTTATGGGCTCGGGGGGGTGGAGAGACAGCGGATGGGCGAGATAGGTTTTATATTATTCAAGATAAGGTCAAAACCTTTTATATGAAGGAGGCCGGGAAGTTTATGGTGGAAATGGGGGCGAGACGACGGGAGTCAGAAGAAAAGCCATCAAAGTACTTTTTTGCTACCATAAAGAAGCAGCAGCAAAGGAAAGTGATAGAAGGGTTAAGGGGAGAGAATGGATATGTTACAGATACAGATGAGATGTTGAGAACAGTAGAAGGCTTTTATAAGCAGCTCTTTAGTCCCCGGGGTGCAGTGGACTCAAAATCAAGGGAGTTTGTAGCTTGTTTAGACAAGGTCTTAGAGGAGGAGGAAGCTGCAGTATTGGAAGGAGAGGTGTCATTGCAAGAAGTGGAAGGGGCAATGGCATCCTTTAAGAAAGGGACGGCCCCAGGCAGCGATGGTTTGCCAGTTGAGCTCTTTTGCTCCTTTGGGCAACTGATTGGACAAGACTTGGTCGAGGTTTATAATGAAAGCTTGGTGACTGGGCTACTTCCAGCCTCTATGAGGACAGGGCACGTCTCTCTTCTGTATAAGAAAGGGGACAGGACAGAGTTGGGAAACTGGAGACCTATTACCCTGCTTACCACTGATTACAAGATTCTGGCAAAGGTCATATTTTTACGGATGAGATCTGTGGTGGAGAAAGTGGTGCATCCTGATCAGACCTGTGGAGTACCAGGTCGCTCTGGTAGCTTAAATCTAACCCTGATCAGGGATGCTATTGGGTGGGCAGAGCAACGGCAGTTGGCTCTAGCCATTTTGAGCCTGGATCAAGAGAAGGCCTTTGACAGGGTGAGCCTGCCTTTTCTGTTTGCAGTCCTTGAGAGGGTAGGATTTGGGGCAAGAATTAGGCAGTGGGTTCGTTTATTATATGAAGGGGCAGTGAGTAAATTTAAAGTTAATGGTTTTTTAACAAAGCCAGTGGAGCAGCTAGGGGGAGTAAGACAAGGTTGTCCTCTTTCCCCTCTTCTTTACATTTTGTCCATTGAGCCACTAGCTTCCTGCTTAAGGGCATGTCAGGCTTTTACAGGTCTGCACCTGCCGGGGGCCGGAGGTGTGCGAGCAAAGGTGTTGTTGTATGCAGATGACATGACACTTTTTTTGACATCAGAGCGGGATTTTAGAGAGTCAAGTAAAATTCTGAAGGCTTTTGGGGAAGCTACCGGGGCGAAAGTGAATATGTCAAAGTCCGCTGTAATGTACGTTGGACAATGGGCTAATCGAAAGACGGCCTTTGGGGAATATAGTTTATGCGAGAATGGGCTGAAGGTTTTAGGAGTTCAGTTTTTTAGACAGAACAGTGCTAAAGAGAATTGGAAGGTTTTGATTGGAAAGGTGCGCTCTAAAATAGGATTGTGGAGTACTAGAGAGCTTTCATTATCTGGCCGATCTCTAGTGATAAAAGCAGATTTACTGCCAACAGTTAATTATTTGGCATATGTGTTTCCTCTTCCTTATAATTGTGGCCGTGAGTTAGAGGGGCTGGTGTATTCCTTTCTGTGGAAAGGTGGGAGTGAGCTGGTATCTAGGGCTCAGGTGAGTCAGGAAATTAAGAAGGGTGGGAGGAATGTGCCTTTTTTTACATTGTGGGTGACAGCTATTTTTTCATCCTTTCTGGCTCGTCTAATCGTTCAGGCAACGAACCATAAAGCCTATTTCTTGGCAAGGTTTTGGGCAGCTTTTCCGCTGAGAGCTCTGATTGTGTGGGATAAGTTGGTTCCATGGGCTATGGATAGGACAGCAGAATACCAGTGTTTTGCTAACCTGGTGCGTAAGCATCCTTGGTGTTTGGAACAGAGAGCAGTGTTGAACCATAAGGAGCTGTACAAGGGTTTGCGAGAGAGGAGGGTGGGTGGGGAAAGTTTTGAAAGTCGACTCCCAGTTGTTGTAAATTGGGGAATGTTGCAGCCATCATACTTGGACGGGACTTGCAGAGATCTTCATTGGTTGGGGGCTCTGGGGCGTTTACCGGTAAGGGAGAGATTGTATCGGCATGGACAGGGGAAGTCACCTTTATGTCCAAGGGGGTGTGGGAGGGAAGAAACAATAGAGCATGTTTTTTGGTGTTGCCCAGTTTCTTCAGAATTCTGGCTTTTATTGTACCAGTGGTGGAAGGGGTGTAAGGGTCCTTTACTGACCCGGAATTTGATCATTTATGGAGAGGGTCTGGAGGGACAAAAAGTTGAATTGAGGAAGGCGGTGTGGATAATTATATCAGAGGGGAAAAGAGTTTTGTGGAATCAGAGGACCTCAATGTTGAGATCAAAGCAAAAAGGAAGGGGTCCCAAAACAATTCTGTATAGTGTTTTGAACGGGGTGGAGGAGGTAGTTCAAGAGGTTAAGTTTAAGGAGGAAATTAAACAATTTTTGAGAAGGGGCCTCAAATAGTTTTTCTTGGGTTTTTTTTCTGTTAGGAATTGGGTATGTAATAATAATTTTGATTTGAACTGTGTGATCAATGTACACGTATGATTTTGGTGTTAATAAAAAAAAAAAAAAAAAAAAAAAATCTGTTCTTATCAGTTTAATATCTGATACGTCCCTATCCGGGGACTACATATTAAATGGATTTTTGGCTCACGGAGCTGGAACCGGAGCTTGCTCCGTCCACTCCACGCATCGACCTGGTATTGCAGTGTTTCCAGGAACGGTGTGCTTTCCCTTTTAAGGGACTGCAAATTGTTGTGACCAACAGTAGAAGAAACTGAAGGCCTGGATTCTGGAACCCCCTGCTGCTTCAATATGAGGGTATATACGTTTTGAATGACTTGTAATCGGGTTGTTATCAATCTTTGTCTTTATAAATATTGAGTTATTTAGAATGACTGACTTCGACTTATGTTAAAGGACTTATTTTCCATTTCCAAACACTAGAAAAGAATGAAGTATGTTGTCTGTACCTCTGACTGAGAGAAAGGTACAATTTATCGGTATATTTTGGGAAAGTTTCCTGTTCAGAGCAGAGCTCAGATCGACTTCAGCCTTGAAGAAGCTGTGAATCATGTGTGTCTTTGTATGTGCGCTAAGTGTTCTGTACAGGTCCTTTATGTGTACTGGTGGACAACTGGCACTCTACTGGGACATTCTGTGCCTAAGTTTAGGGTCCGATCGTCAGAATCGTGATGGAAGAAGATATGCCTCTGACTATCAGTCCATGTGTGGAAAATGACCAGTTTTGTCTAGTTTTCTTAACCAATCAGAACCTTTGCATCCTTAGTAATGACGTAGTTAGTTAGACTATAATTGTTGTGGAAATGTGAATGTACGCAGAACGGCCAACGAACTCCTTGCGAGACTCGAAGCTGCAAAATATTCTTCAGTAAAATTTTCTTCAAATTATTTTTTTAAACTCTGACTCTGGGTCTTCATTTATCATATCGGGTCTTTTGGCTGTTTAACTGTAAAATCCCCTACAAAACGTCGCTTGAGCTTTACGAGAAGTCTCTACGTACCTGTGCTGGGATGACTGGCAGGCCGAGTCGGTGGTCCTGTCTCGCATCCTTACGAAATGGTCACCGTTGTTCTAAAGCAGTGGTTCCCAAAGCGTCACTGCACGTTTTGGATGTGATGCACCCATCTGAGGTCTTGGAGTCTTTACTGATGAGTTGAATCAGGTGTGTTTGATTAGGGAGACATTTAATCAAACACGCCTGACTGATGGGAGCCACTGGTCTAAAGGACCACAGCTCACGTAGCTCGTTCAAGTTTGCAGGCTTGAAGGCACGGTGACGTAAATCGCAGTCAAGTAATGGAAGGGACCCGTCCTTCCTTTGTTTCGGGGGAGGCGGGGGGCTCACCGTTGATGAGGATGGCAAAGAGGGAGAGGGTAGGTTCTGACTGGAGGCCTGGGGACTCATACTTACCTGGCAGGGGAGACACCATGATCAGAAAGGTGGTTCACCCAGGGCGAGGCGCGGCCATTGCACTCCGGTTGTGTTGACCTCTGCGAATTCCCCAAATGTGGGAATCTTGACTGCATAATTTATGGTAGTGGGGGACTGCGTTCGCGCTCTCCCCTGGACATACTGGTTGAAAGCAGACTACGTGGTGCTAAAAGATCCTCTAGTTTTTAACAGTCGTAGCATTGCTTACGGCGCCGTCTCTGTACGCCTCTTTGTGTCGCGTGTGCTCGCATAGTTTTGTAAAGCTCTGAGTTTTCGTTTAGGGACGATAGGCTTTCGGGGTTCGTTTGGAGCAAAAACTTGGTTTTAATCTCATAAATTGTCATGTATTGATGGAGTGCTAACCTTCATGCTAGTCCTAGAGGCACCTGCCAGGCTGCCACCTAGCTGTTATTACCAATCGTTTTTAAATGTAAAGCTCACTGAAATGTTTCTATTTTTCATGAAGGGCATTTGATACAGTTTCAAAGAACGTGAAGCGAGAAGTTTGATGAAAGAAATGAGGGATTAAATCTGTGTGAATGGAAAGTCGAAAGCCGCATGTGCTCACCTAGTTTTGTAAAGTTCTGAATTTTCCTTTAGGGATGATAGGCTTTTGGGAGCACATGACCACACCCATTTTCTAAATGACCCTGTAGTGGCTATCTAAATGTTAAAGTTTAGCTTTTTTCCCCCCTCCTTCTGATCACAAGTGATATTTTGCATGTCTCCTTTGTCTGACACAACAATTTCAGGTCTTGGAATCTCGACTAACGAGATGATGATCTGAATAAGGCGTGTTATTTTTTTTCAAATAATCTCCGATATTTAATAACCGATCTGATCGACAGCAGGGGTCCTAGAGGCAAAGTACAAACCCACCGTGGCCCAGTTGGGCATCGCCTTTGCCGGCTCTGCCCCCACTGCTTCATAGCACCATCGCTTCTCGGCCTTTTGGCTAAGATCACGCGGTCTGGTCTGACGGTTGAGACAGCGATCACCTCTTGTTGGTTTCTTGGCTTGAGATCTTCATTATCCTGAGCCCTACAACCCTTGGGAGGTAAATTGAATTTGCTGTATAGTTTTAAGGTAAGAGGTTTTATTTATTTATTTATTTATTTATTTATTTATTGGTTTTATTGTGGATTTTAGGCTGTAGGTGCCTCCATCATGTCGGCTGCTCGTGCCGGTGTGCGGAGGCACCACAGCGTACGCTTTTTATTTAAGGAAGTTGAGGGGAAGCTCCTGGGAATGTCCCGAATGGATTTTTCCAGGAAGCTTATCCAAAAGATCCTTCATTTTACACCAGATGATCTGAACTGTTTGATAACTCTCCCTTTAAACAAGGGGTTTGATGTTAGTTTTAAAGCGGCTTCCCTTCTGAAGGATTTTTGGCAAAGGTTAGAAACTGTTAAGACCCAGTTCTCCATGTTCACTGTGGAGAAACTTTCTGACAACACACTTAAAACTGTGATTGTGAGAGTGTTTAATGAAACGGTGACTGGAGATGATATTTGTATTTGGCTGGGTAGATTTTGCACTGTCCGAGGCCAGCCGGTCAAGGTGCTAGATGAAGATGGCATTTGGACATGCTCCTGGCGCATTCCCATCAAACAATGGGAGGACGCCGGGGGCTACCAGGGTCTGAAACATCTGCCCTCTATGATTGTGCTTGGAGAGAACAGGGGCTACATTCATTACCAGGGCATGCCCAAATTATGTAGAAAATGTGGCAGAATGGGACACTTAGCCGAAGCATGCCAAGAATTAGTGTGTGGGAAGTGTAAAGAAATTGGACATATTTTTGAGCATTGTACCAATGGCAGGCGGTGCAATCTTTGTGGAGAATCAAACCATCTCTACAGAGATTGCCCAAAAAGTTTTGCCAACAAGCTAAAAATGGCTGCCCCACAGGTCCACCCAACGAAAGAACAAAGAAAGGAGGAGGTGGGCCCTGAGGTTTTGGCGGGAAATTCATATTCCCTGCCAGCCTCAGGGATTGGACAGGAAAGAGGAAGTGGGTTGGCTGTAGGGGTGGAGTCACAGACTGACAAAGCCCCTCCCCAACCAGAGCATGAAATGGAAGATGGGGAGGAAAAAGAGATGGTATTGGGAGAGGAAATATCAGAGGTGAGTGTGTCGTCTAGTGGGAGTGAAACAGATTGCTCACTCCCAAATGCTCAAGTACATAAAAGGCCTGCGGTATCTCCTTTGCTAGATGCAGAGGAGAAGAAGTCAAGGGGAGCACCTAATGAGAGTGTTTTATTAGAAGAGGTGAACCGCATGTGGCCTCCAGACTCCCCTAATGAGATTTCCTTTTTGCACTTTAAGTTAACCTCATCGTCGCCAAAGGAACCACAAGAGGATGTCTCTGTGGAACCAGAGGTGGCGAAATTTTCCCCCTCCCCCCCCAGTATCCACGGGAGAATGGAGGGGCAAGACATTACTTGATTTTAATTTGTATTTGTAGTCGTTAAAAGTCTTCTTATGTCATCTAAGGGCTCATTTCTTTTAATCATGTTGCTCATGGCCCTCACTATCTCCACTATCAATGTAAGAAGTGTGAGGTCCATTTTAAGAGCACAAAGCATTTTATCCTTTTTAAAAACTGTTAAGTCAGATCTCTTTTTATTGCAAGAGTGTGCTCTGCCTTTTTTAATAAATTACAGAAAATGGGAGGAGCTATGGACCCCAGGACCCTCCATCTGGAGCGGATCCAACCTCAACAAAAATGACGGTGTTGCCATTTTAATTAATAACCCCAACATCTTGGTGAAGGGCAGCACTGTGGTGAGGGATGGGCGGGCACTTTTAGCCAGTCTGACTTTTTTAGATAAGGATTTTAACGTTTTAAATGTGTATGGTTTTACAGGGAAAAATGACAGATATGAGCTTTTAGAAGACCTGCAGCCCCACATGTTAGGTAGGGCTCCCCTAGTGGTGGCAGGGGATTTTAACTGTGTTTTATCAAAAAAAGACAGGAAGAGGGCAGGAGATGATTTTAAGGTTGATAAGACATCGGTTTTATTACAGGGGTTAGTTAGAGATTTTAATTTAGTCGACTGCTTTAAAAATGTGCATCAAAGAGAGGAGGGCTACACTTGGTTCAGTAGTGATGGTGCCAAAGCCTCTCGAATCGACTATATTTTTACAAGGGATTGCCCCCCGACCGATGCTACAGTTACCCCCCTCTTCTTTTCTGATCACATGATGCTCTCCTGCACCCTTTCACTTCCCACGGCTGTGACTGTAGGGGGAGGGCTGTGGAAGTTGAACTGCTCCCTTTTAGAGGATGAGGAAGTGATTAGAGAGTATAGGGAGCAGTTCAGCCAATGGCAGACCCTCCAGGACTTTTACGATACACGCGCACAGTGGTGGGAGATGGTAAAGGACCGGACAAGACAGTTTTTTAGGAAAATAGGAAGGGATAAGAAGAATAGGGAAAAAAGACACATGATGGGGCTGCAAAAAAGACTACAAAGATATTTTAACCTTTTTAACAATGGTCTTGATTTTAACAATGAAATTCAAGAAGTAAAAAAAGAAATGTCAGTTTTATCCAGTATTCAAAGTAAAGGGGTTCTTTTAAGAAGTAAAGAGAGAGAGATAGAAGAAGGTGAAAAATGTACAAGATACTTCTTTAAAAAGATAATAACAAGGGGAAGGGCTATAACAAGTGTTAAAATAGAAGAAAGGGAAGTCAAAACAACAGATGAAATTTTAAAAGGGGTGGAAAGTTTTTACCAACAGCTATATAGTCCAAAAGAAGTACATGAAGACACCATGAAGGAAGTTTTACATTTTTTGGTCAAGAAAGTTAACAGTAAAAATGAGCTTTTAACCCATGATTTTACCATTCTAGAAATGCAAAAAGCACTCAAAGGTTTTAAGAGGGGGAAGTCCCCAGGAGCAGATGGACTCCCCCTAGAGTTTTATCTTACCTTTTGGGATATATTAGCTCATGAACTTTGGACTATTTTTAAAGACTTTGAGACCCTTGACAGACTTCCAGACAGTTTTAGAACAGGGATAGTATCTTTACTTTATAAAAAAGGTGACCGAACTGACTTAAAAAATTGGAGACCTATTACGCTTTTAAATTTTGATTGTAAACTTTTTAGTAAAGTTTTAGCTACACGTATGTCAACTGTTTTAGAGGACGTAATCCACCCGGATCAAGCCTGCGCTGTGCCCGGAAGAAAGATAACAGACAGCTTAGTCCTGATTAGAGACACCATCTGTTATGCGAGAGACAGAAACATTCGGTTAGCAGTAGTAAATTTAGATTTTGAAAAGGCATTTGACCGGGTCTCGCACCAGTACCTGTTGCAGGTACTGCAAAAAATGGGTTTTCCCGAGAGGTTTATAGCTTGGGTGGGACTGCTGTATGAGGGTCTGGTCAGCAAAATTCTTGTAAATGGGCATCTTTCCAAAGCAGTAAATATTTGCAGCGGTGTCCGTCAGGGGTGTCCTTTATCTCCTCCTCTGTATGTGGCTTGCATTGAGCCACTGGCACAGATCTTGAGAAAGGAGACATGGATAAATGGACTAGACATCCCTGGGACAGGGGGACTGACAGCGACGTGTGTGTTATACATGGACGATGTAACTCTTTTAGCCAAGGATATTTTATCTATAAGACGAGCAATGGACTTGACGGACTGGTACGGTCGGGCCTCGGGCGCAAAACTCAACAGAAGCAAGTCCGAGGCCCTGCTCTTCGGACCGTGGGACGAGACCGACACAGGTGGACTCGACATAGATTTTAAGGAGACAGATTTTAAGATTTTAGGAGTTAAATTTGACAAGGAAGGTGGTGGACATGAAAACTGGACTGACTTGCTAGGGAAAGTGAGGAAAAGACTGGGGTTTTGGGGACTACGACAGATGACTTTGGAAGGAAAAGTTTTAATTTTTAAAGCTGTTGTTTTACCTCTAATGTCACTTGTTTGTTCTGTTTTTATTCCTCCTAGGAAATTCCTAAAGAAACTAGAGAGAGCTGTGTTTTACTTTCTGTGGGGGTCCAAGTGGGAAAGAGTGAAGAGGGAGGTTGTCAAGAGGAGACCAGAAAACGGTGGAAAAGGCCTCCCAGACCCCCACCTGTTTTTAGGCAGCCTTTTCACCTCCCTCCACATACGATATGCTGTGACCCCATCCAAAGATAATAAAACGGCAGCTATGACGCGATTTTGGATGGGGTCTTACCTAAGAACTTTGAAGATTTTACCTGTTGATTTGAGAAGTCCAGTATCTTTTAACCTGCCAAAAGAGCATAGTTTTATTAAGAAATTTTTAAAGAAATACCTTTTAGAGACAAATGATGTTGCCATTTTAACTAACCATAAGTCTCTTGTCTCTCTTGTGCAGGACCGGGAACCGGTGAGTCCAGTCCCGGGCCTCACGCTAGGTGAGGCCAAACAGGTTTGGAGGAACGTTGCCCACCCAGCTCTCCAGAACGGGCACAAAGACTTGGCGTGGATGGTAGCCCATGAGATCCTCCCGGTCAGGGCGGTAATGCACTCCAGAGGAATGGCCAAAAATCCTGTCTGCCCACGGTCCGGGTGTAAATCCCCGGAGACCGTCCGTCATCTGCTCTGGGAGTGCGGCGCTGCACGGGACCTGTGGGCCAGGACCGGCCCCCTGGTTTTCCCGTGCCTGCCAGCGGGTGGGGCCCAGGTGGACTACAAGCTCGCCATCCTGGGGGTGGGTCAGGGCTTGAAGGACCTGTCACAACAAGATTTTACCTCGCTCTGGCTCGCCCTAAACGTGATCAAGGATGCCATCTGGGTCACCAGAAACCTGCTGGTGGGGAAACGCGTGACGGTCCCCCTCCACGCATGCGAGCAGAAAATAAGATCAATGCTGCAGGGTGGGCCGCGCGTCGTTATTCGGATGGGGGGGCCGGGGTCGCACAAAAGGGTCCCGGCCGCCACCGACCTTGGCCGCCCGTAGATGCACCCTTACCACACCGGCTACGGGAACAGCGGGCCAGCGGGCCGGAGGAGAGGGGGTCTCCGCTGGGTCCATTAAGCGGGGAATTTGTGCTTGTTCTGGAGAGCAGGAGTGAATGGACATTCTTGAGAGGGACTCACCCCCGGTCCTGTACAAGAGATAATGTTTTATCTGGCATGTTGTATCTAGCATATTTTAAGCCTTTTTATTTTTTATTTTTTCTACTTTTATGTTGAATAACATTCATTTACTTGTCTTTTAACATCACACTACCAAAATATGGACTTCTCACACTAGAACACTACATGAACTGGTTTTTAACAAAATTCTCTTTTGTGTATCATTTTTTACGTGTAACTGAGAATGTTTTAAAAGTGTGACAAAAATGAAATGAATGAGGAAAAAATGTGACAATAAAAATTTTTTCAAAAAAAAAAAAATCTGTTCTTATCAGTTTAATATCTGATACGTCCCTATCCGGGGACTACATATTAAATGGATTTTTGGCTCACGGAGCTGGAACCGGAGCTTGCTCCGTCCACTCCACGCATCGACCTGGTATTGCAGTGTTTCCAGGAACGGTGTGCTTTCCCTTTTAAGGGACTGCAAATTGTTGTGACCAACAGTAGAAGAAACTGAAGGCCTGGATTCTGGAACCCCCTGCTGCTTCAATATGAGGGTATATACGTTTTGAATGACTTGTAATCGGGTTGTTATCAATCTTTGTCTTTATAAATATTGAGTTATTTAGAATGACTGACTTCGACTTATGTTAAAGGACTTATTTTCCATTTCCAAACACTAGAAAAGAATGAAGTATGTTGTCTGTACCTCTGACTGAGAGAAAGGTACAACTTATCGGTATATTTTGGGAAAGTTTCCTGTTCAGAGCAGAGCTCAGATCGACTTCAGCCTTGAAGAAGCTGTGAATCATGTGTGTCTTTGTATGTGCGCTAAGTGTTCTGTACAGGTCCTTTATGTGTACTGGTGGACAACTGGCACTCTACTGGGACATTCTGTGCCTAAGTTTAGGGTCCGATCGTCAGAATCGTGATGGAAGAAGATATGCCTCTGACTATCAGTCCATGTGTGGAAAATGACCAGTTTTGTCTAGTTTTCTTAACCAATCAGAACCTTTGCATCCTTAGTAATGACGTAGTTAGTTAGACTATAATTGTTGTGGAAATGTGAATGTACGCAGAACGGCCAACGAACTCCTTGCGAGACTCGAAGCTGCAAAATATTCTTCAGTAAAATTTTCTTCAAATTATTTTTTTAAACTCTGACTCTGGGTCTTCATTTATCATATCGGGTCTTTTGGCTGTTTAACTGTAAAATCCCCTACAAAACGTCGCTTGAGCTTTACGAGAAGTCTCTACGTACCTGTGCTGGGATGACTGGCAGGCCGAGTCGGTGGTCCTGTCTCGCATCCTTACGAAATGGTCACCGTTGTTCTAAAGCAGTGGTTCCCAAAGCGTCACTGCACGTTTTGGATGTGATGCACCCATCTGAGGTCTTGGAGTCTTTACTGATGAGTTGAATCAGGTGTGTTTGATTAGGGAGACATTTAATCAAACACGCCTGACTGATGGGAGCCACTGGTCTAAAGGACCACAGCTCACGTAGCTCGTTCAAGTTTGCAGGCTTGAAGGCACGGTGACGTAAATCGCAGTCAAGTAATGGAAGGGACCCGTCCTTCCTTTGTTTCGGGGGAGGCGGGGGGCTCACCGTTGATGAGGATGGCAAAGAGGGAGAGGGTAGGTTCTGACTGGAGGCCTGGGGACTCATACTTACCTGGCAGGGGAGACACCATGATCAGAAAGGTGGTTCACCCAGGGCGAGGCGCGGCCATTGCACTCCGGTTGTGTTGACCTCTGCGAATTCCCCAAATGTGGGAATCTCGACTGCATAATTTATGGTAGTGGGGGACTGCGTTCGCGCTCTCCCCTGGACATACTGGTTGAAAGCAGACTACGTGGTGCTAAAAGATCCTCTAGTTTTTAACAGTCGTAGCATTGCTTACGGCGCCGTCTCTGTACGCCTCTTTGTGTCGCGTGTGCTCGCATAGTTTTGTAAAGCTCTGAGTTTTCGTTTAGGGACGATAGGCTTTCGGGGTTCGTTTGGAGCAAAAACTTGGTTTTAATCTCATAAATTGTCATGTATTGATGGAGTGCTAAGCTTCATGCTAGTCCTAGAGGCACCTGCCAGGCTGCCACCTAGCTGTTATTACCAATCGTTTTTAAATGTAAAGCTCACTGAAATGTTTCTATTTTTCATGAAGGGCATTTGATACAGTTTCAAAGAACGTGAAGCGAGAAGTTTGATGAAAGAAATGAGGGATTAAATCTGTGTGAATGGAAAGTCGAAAGCCGCATGTGCTCACCTAGTTTTGTAAAGTTCTGAATTTTCCTTTAGGGATGATAGGCTTTTGGGAGCACATGACCACACCCATTTTCTAAATGACCCTGTAGTGGCTATCTAAATGTTAAAGTTTAGCTTTTTTCCCCCCTCCTTCTGATCACAAGTGATATTTTGCATGTCTCCTTTGTCTGACACAACAATTTCAGGTCTTGGAATCTCGACTAACGAGATGATGATCTGAATAAGGCGTGTTATTTTTTTTCAAATAATCTCCGATATTTAATAACCGATCTGATCGACAGCAGGGGTCCTAGAGGCAAAGTACAAACCCACCGTGGCCCAGTTGGGCATCGCCTTTGCCGGCTCTGCCCCCACTGCTTCATAGCACCATCGCTTCTCGGCCTTTTGGCTAAGATCAAGTGTAATATCTGTTCTTATCAGTTTAATATCTGATACGTCCCTATCCGGGGACTACATATTAAATGGATTTTTGGCTCACGGAGCTGGAACCGGAGCTTGCTCCGTCCACTCCACGCATCGACCTGGTATTGCAGTGTTTCCAGGAACGGTGTGCTTTCCCTTTTAAGGGACTGCAAATTGTTGTGACCAACAGTAGAAGAAACTGAAGGCCTGGATTCTGGAACCCCCTGCTGCTTCAATATGAGGGTATATACGTTTTGAATGACTTGTAATCGGGTTGTTATCAATCTTTGTCTTTATAAATATTGAGTTATTTAGAATGACTGACTTCGACTTATGTTAAAGGACTTATTTTCCATTTCCAAACACTAGAAAAGAATGAAGTATGTTGTCTGTACCTCTGACTGAGAGAAAGGTACAATTTATCGGTATATTTTGGGAAAGTTTCCTGTTCAGAGCAGAGCTCAGATCGACTTCAGCCTTGAAGAAGCTGTGAATCATGTGTGTCTTTGTATGTGCGCTAAGTGTTCTGTACAGGTCCTTTATGTGTACTGGTGGACAACTGGCACTCTACTGGGACATTCTGTGCCTAAGTTTAGGGTCCGATCGTCAGAATCGTGATGGAAGAAGATATGCCTCTGACTATCAGTCCATGTGTGGAAAATGACCAGTTTTGTCTAGTTTTCTTAACCAATCAGAACCTTTGCATCCTTAGTAATGACGTAGTTAGTTAGACTATAATTGTTGTGGAAATGTGAATGTACGCAGAACGGCCAACGAACTCCTTGCGAGACTCGAAGCTGCAAAATATTCTTCAGTAAAATTTTCTTCAAATTATTTTTTTAAACTCTGACTCTGGGTCTTCATTTATCATATCGGGTCTTTTGGCTGTTTAACTGTAAAATCCCCTACAAAACGTCGCTTGAGCTTTACGAGAAGTCTCTACGTACCTGTGCTGGGATGACTGGCAGGCCGAGTCGGTGGTCCTGTCTCGCATCCTTACGAAATGGTCACCGTTGTTCTAAAGCAGTGGTTCCCAAAGCGTCACTGCACGTTTTGGATGTGATGCACCCATCTGAGGTCTTGGAGTCTTTACTGATGAGTTGAATCAGGTGTGTTTGATTAGGGAGACATTTAATCAAACACGCCTGACTGATGGGAGCCACTGGTCTAAAGGACCACAGCTCACGTAGCTCGTTCAAGTTTGCAGGCTTGAAGGCACGGTGACGTAAATCGCAGTCAAGTAATGGAAGGGACCCGTCCTTCCTTTGTTTCGGGGGAGGCGGGGGGCTCACCGTTGATGAGGATGGCAAAGAGGGAGAGGGTAGGTTCTGACTGGAGGCCTGGGGACTCATACTTACCTGGCAGGGGAGACACCATGATCAGAAAGGTGGTTCACCCAGGGCGAGGCGCGGCCATTGCGCTCCGGTTGTGTTGACCTCTGCGAATTCCCCAAATGTGGGAATCTCGACTGCATAATTTATGGTAGTGGGGGACTGCGTTCGCGCTCTCCCCTGGACATACTGGTTGAAAGCAGACTACGTGGTGCTAAAAGATCCTCTAGTTTTTAACAGTCGTAGCATTGCTTACGGCGCCGTCTCTGTACGCCTCTTTGTGTCACGTGTGCTCGCATAGTTTTGTAAAGCTCTGAGTTTTCGTTTAGGGACGATAGGCTTTCGGGGTTCGTTTGGAGCAAAAACTTGGTTTTAATCTCATAAATTGTCATGTATTGATGGAGTGCTAAGCTTCATGCTAGTCCTAGAGGCACCTGCCAGGCTGCCACCTAGCTGTTATTACCAATCGTTTTTAAATGTAAAGCTCACTGAAATGTTTCTATTTTTCATGAAGGGCATTTGATACAGTTTCAAAGAACGTGAAGCGAGAAGTTTGATGAAAGAAATGAGGGATTAAATCTGTGTGAATGGAAAGTCGAAAGCCGCATGTGCTCACCTAGTTTTGTAAAGTTCTGAATTTTCCTTTAGGGATGATAGGCTTTTGGGAGCACATGACCACACCCATTTTCTAAATGACCCTGTAGTGGCTATCTAAATGTTAAAGTTTAGCTTTTTTCCCCCCTCCTTCTGATCACAAGTGATATTTTGCATGTCTCCTTTGTCTGACACAACAATTTCAGGTCTTGGAATCTCGACTAACGAGATGATGATCTGAATAAGGCGTGTTATTTTTTTTCAAATAATCTCCGATATTTAATAACCGATCTGATCGACAGCAGGGGTCCTAGAGGCAAAGTACAAACCCACCGTGGCCCAGTTGGGCATCGCCTTTGCCGGCTCTGCCCCCACTGCTTCATAGCACCATCGCTTCTCGGCCTTTTGGCTAAGATCAAGTGTAGTATCTGTTCTTATCAGTTTAATATCTGATACGTCCCTATCCGGGGACTACATATTAAATGGATTTTTGGCTCACGGAGCTGGAACCGGAGCTTGCTCCGTCCACTCCACGCATCGACCTGGTATTGCAGTGTTTCCAGGAACGGTGTGCTTTCCCTTTTAAGGGACTGCAAATTGTTGTGACCAACAGTAGAAGAAACTGAAGGCCTGGATTCTGGAACCCCCTGCTGCTTCAATATGAGGGTATATACGTTTTGAATGACTTGTAATCGGGTTGTTATCAATCTTTGTCTTTATAAATATTGAGTTATTTAGAATGACTGACTTCGACTTATGTTAAAGGACTTATTTTCCATTTCCAAACACTAGAAAAGAATGAAGTATGTTGTCTGTACCTCTGACTGAGAGAAAGGTACAACTTATCGGTATATTTTGGGAAAGTTTCCTGTTCAGAGCAGAGCTCAGATCGACTTCAGCCTTGAAGAAGCTGTGAATCATGTGTGTCTTTGTATGTGCGCTAAGTGTTCTGTACAGGTCCTTTATGTGTACTGGTGGACAACTGGCACTCTACTGGGACATTCTGTGCCTAAGTTTAGGGTCCGATCGTCAGAATCGTGATGGAAGAAGATATGCCTCTGACTATCAGTCCATGTGTGGAAAATGACCAGTTTTGTCTAGTTTTCTTAACCAATCAGAACCTTTGCATCCTTAGTAATGACGTAGTTAGTTAGACTATAATTGTTGTGGAAATGTGAATGTACGCAGAACGGCCAACGAACTCCTTGCGAGACTCGAAGCTGCAAAATATTCTTCAGTAAAATTTTCTTCAAATTATTTTTTTAAACTCTGACTCTGGGTCTTCATTTATCATATCGGGTCTTTTGGCTGTTTAACTGTAAAATCCCCTACAAAACGTCGCTTGAGCTTTACGAGAAGTCTCTACGTACCTGTGCTGGGATGACTGGCAGGCCGAGTCGGTGGTCCTGTCTCGCATCCTTACGAAATGGTCACCGTTGTTCTAAAGCAGTGGTTCCCAAAGCGTCACTGCACGTTTTGGATGTGATGCACCCATCTGAGGTCTTGGAGTCTTTACTGATGAGTTGAATCAGGTGTGTTTGATTAGGGAGACATTTAATCAAACACGCCTGACTGATGGGAGCCACTGGTCTAAAGGACCACAGCTCACGTAGCTCGTTCAAGTTTGCAGGCTTGAAGGCACGGTGACGTAAATCGCAGTCAAGTAATGGAAGGGACCCGTCCTTCCTTTGTTTCGGGGGAGGCGGGGGGCTCACCGTTGATGAGGAAGGCAAAGAGGGAGAGGGTAGGTTCTGACTGGAGGCCTGGGGACTCATACTTACCTGGCAGGGGAGACACCATGATCAGAAAGGTGGTTCACCCAGGGCGAGGCGCGGCCATTGCACTCCGGTTGTGTTGACCTCTGCGAATTCCCCAAATGTGGGAATCTCGACTGCATAATTTATGGTAGTGGGGGACTGCGTTCGCGCTCTCCCCTGGACATACTGGTTGAAAGCAGACTACGTGGTGCTAAAAGATCCTCTAGTTTTTAACAGTCGTAGCATTGCTTACGGCGCCGTCTCTGTACGCCTCTTTGTGTCGCGTGTGCTCGCATAGTTTTGTAAAGCTCTGAGTTTTCGTTTAGGGACGATAGGCTTTCGGGGTTCGTTTGGAGCAAAAACTTGGTTTTAATCTCATAAATTGTCATGTATTGATGGAGTGCTAAGCTTCATGCTAGTCCTAGAGGCACCTGCCAGGCTGCCACCTAGCTGTTATTACCAATCGTTTTTAAATGTAAAGCTCACTGAAATGTTTCTATTTTTCATGAAGGGCATTTGATACAGTTTCAAAGAACGTGAAGCGAGAAGTTTGATGAAAGAAATGAGGGATTAAATCTGTGTGAATGGAAAGTCGAAAGCCGCATGTGCTCACCTAGTTTTGTAAAGTTCTGAATTTTCCTTTAGGGATGATAGGCTTTTGGGAGCACATGACCACACCCATTTTCTAAATGACCCTGTAGTGGCTATCTAAATGTTAAAGTTTAGCTTTTTTCCCCCCTCCTTCTGATCACAAGTGATATTTTGCATGTCTCCTTTGTCTGACACAACAATTTCAGGTCTTGGAATCTCGACTAACGAGATGATGATCTGAATAAGGCGTGTTATTTTTTTTCAAATAATCTCCGATATTTAATAACCGATCTGATCGACAGCAGGGGTCCTAGAGGCAAAGTACAAACCCACCGTGGCCCAGTTGGGCATCGCCTTTGCCGGCTCTGCCCCCACTGCTTCATAGCACCATCGCTTCTCGGCCTTTTGGCTAAGATCACGCGGTCTGGTCGGACGGTTGAGACAGCGATCGCCTCCTGGAGGTTTCCTGGCTGGAGATTTTTTATATCTTGAGCCTTCAACCTTTGTGAGGTAAATTGCTTTTTTAGGCCTGCACAGTAAGGTAAGAGGTTTTAGTTATTTATTGTTATTTATTGTTATTTATTGTTATTTATTGTTATTTATTGTCCTTTTAAAGTTTTAAGCTGTTGGTGCCTCCAACATGTCGGCTGCCCGTGCCGGTGTGCGGAGGCACCACAGCGTGCGGTTTTTATTCACAGAGGTCGAGGGGAAGCTCCTGGGGATGTCCCGTTTGGACTTCTCCAGGAAGCTGATCCAAAAGACCCTAAATTTTAAGCCAGAAGACTTGAATTGCATTGTGACTCTGCCCCTGAACAAAGGCTATGATGTTAGCTTTAGAACTGTTTCCCACTTGAATGATTTTTGGCACAGATTCGATTCAGCTAAATCCCAGTTCTCCATGTTTGCTGTTGAAAGACTCTCTGACAACACACTTAAAACTGTGATTGTTAGAATGTTTAATGAGACAGTAACTGGGGAGGATATTTGTGTCTGGCTGGGTAGATTTTGCACAGTTCGAGGCCAGCCAGTCAAGGTTTTGGATGAAGATGGCATCTGGACATGCTCCTGGAGAATTCCCATCAAACAATGGGAAGACGCCAGGGGCTACCAGGGCCTGAAGCACCTGCCTTCTATGATTGTGTTGGGTGAGAACAGAGGCTACATTCATTATCAAGGCATGCCTAAGCTATGTAGAAAATGTGGCAAGTTTGGGCACTTAGCTGATGCGTGTCAGGAAGTTGTATGTGGGAAATGTAGAGAAATTGGTCACAGTTTTGAAGAGTGCACCAATGGCAGGCGGTGTAACCTGTGTGGAGAATCAAGCCATCTCTACAGAGATTGCCCAAAAAGCTTTGCCAACAAACTTAAAGCTAACAAAATGGCCGCCCCACAGTTACAAACAGAGGAGGAGGAGGCGGTCCCTGAGGTTTTGGCGGGAATTTCAAATCCCCAGTCAGCCTCGGGGATTGGGCAGGAAGGAGGAAGTGGGGCGGCCAAAGGGGCAGAGTCACAATTGGGAGACGAAACGAAACAGGGGGAGGAAACCACTCCCAGACAAGTAACTGATGAAGAAGAGAGAGAGGAGGAAACGGTTTCCTCCCTCCACACCGTCTCGGAGGTAAGCGCGCCATCCAGTGGGAGTGAAACAGACATTTCACTCCCTAATGCTCAAGTGCAGAAGAGAACTGCGGGATCTCCTCTGTGTGAAGCAGAGGAGAAAAAAATGAGGGTAACGCATCGGCTAGATAGTTCTTCGTTAGAAGATCTAGACCGTATGTGGCCATCAGAATCCCCAAATGAAGTTTCTTTTCTGCATTTTAAGCTAAGAACATCGACGCCGAAAGAGTCGCAAGAGTTTAGCTCTGTGGCTCCAGAAGTGTCTAGCTCTAGCCCTCCCGAACCCAACTCCCATGGGAGAAGGGAGAGGCTAAAGCGACAAGAAATAACATAATTTTTAAAGGTACCTCTGTATGTCTTTTAGTGTCTTCCTTTTAAAGTTCATATGCTTTTAACCACACTGCTCATGGCCCTCACCATCTCCACAATAAATGTGAGAAGTGTGAGGAACAACATACGAGCACAGAGTGTTTTATCTTTTTTAAAATCCTGTAAGTCAGATGTGTTTTTATTGCAAGAATGTGCCTTACCTTTTTTAACAAATTATAGGAAATGGGAGGAGCTTTGGACCCCAGGACTGTCCATCTGGAGTGGGTCCAATTTTAACAAAAATGACGGTGTTGCTATTTTAATTAACAATCCAAATATTTTGGTGAAGGGCAGCACGGTGGTAAGGGATGGGCGAGCAATTTTAGCAGACTTGACTTTCTTAGACAAGGATTTTAAAGTTTTAAATGTGTATGGTTTTACTGAAAAACACGAAAGATATGAGCTTTTAGAAGACTTGCAACCCCACATGCTGGGTAGGGCCCCCCTTGTGGTTGCAGGGGATTTTAACTGTGTTTTAACTCAGAGAGATCGGAAGAGGATAGAGGATTTTAAAATGGACAAAACATCGGTTTTACTGCAGAATTTAGTGCGAGATTTTAACTTAGTCGACTGTTTTAAAACATTGCATCAAAGAGAGGAGGGTTTCACCTGGTTCAGTGGTGACGGCACCAAAGCCTCTCGAATCGACTACGTTTTTACAAGGGACTGCTCGCCAACCGATGCTACATTATTACCTGCCTTTTTTTCTGATCACATGATGCTATCCTGCACCCTTTCACTGCCCTCTGGTGTGACATTAGGAGGAGGGCTGTGGAAGTTGAACTGCTCTCTGTTGGAGGATGAGGAAGTAGTTGGGCAATACAGAGAGCAGTTCAGCCGATGGCAGACCCTCCGAGACTTGTATGACTCACGGGCACAGTGGTGGGAAATGGTGAAGGGAAGGACGGGACTGTTTTTTAAGAAAATAGGGAGGGAAAAAAAAAACAAAGAAAAGAGATGCATGATGGGGTTGCAAAAACGACTGCAGAGGTATTTTAATCTTTTAAATAGTGGGTTTGATTTTAGTGAAGAAATTAAAGAAGTCAAGCAAGAAATGTCAGTTTTAGCCCAAATTCAAAGTAAAGGTGTCATTTTAAGGAGTAAAGAACAAAAGATTGAGGAAGATGAAAAATGTACAAGGTATTTTTTCAGGAAGATCATAACACGGGGAGGGGCATTGACAACTTTGAAAACAGATGGGAGGGTAGTAAGAAAGACAGAGGAGATTTTGAGAGGGGTGGAAAAGTTTTATAGTGATTTATATGGTCAAAAAGAAATACAAGAAGACATTTTGATGGACGTTTTAAATTTTTTAGACCAAAAACTTCATAGTCAATGTGCACTTTTAAGCCAAGATTTTACCATTTTAGAAATACAAAAAGCTCTCAAAGGTTTTAAGCGGGGAAAGTCCCCAGGACTGGACGGACTACCTGTAGAATTTTACTTGACCTTTTGGGACATTTTAGCACATGACTTGTTGACCATTTTTAAAGAATTTGACACCCTGAACAGACTTCCAGACAGCTTTAGAATAGGGATAGTGACACTACTACACAAAAAAGGCGACAAGACTGACTTAAAAAACTGGCGACCCATTACACTTTTAAACTTGGATTGTAAACTTTTTAGCAAAATTTTAGCCACGCGAATGTCAACAGTTTTAGGGGACGTAATCCACCCGGATCAAGCATGCGCTGTGCCCGGGAGGAAGATCACAGACAGCCTAGTGCTGATTAGAGATGCCATCTGTTACGCGAGAGACAGAAACATTCGGCTAGTAGTCCTAAATTTAGACTTTGAGAAAGCATTCGACCGCATCTCGCACCAGTTCCTTTTTAAGGTACTGGAAAAAATGGGGTTTCCAGGGAGGTTTATAGCCTGGGTGGGACTGCTGTACAAAAGTCTGGTCAGTAAAATTGTAGTTAATGGGCATTTATCTAAAGCTGTAAATATTCACAGCGGCGTCCGTCAGGGGTGTCCTTTATCCCCCCTCCTGTACGTGGCTTGTATTGAGCCACTGGCACAAATCTTGAGAAGGGATAAATGGATTAAAGGACTGGACATCCCAGGGACTGGTGGACTGACAGCGACCTGTGTTTTATATATGGATGACGTAACCCTTTTAGCGACTGACCTTTTATCGGTACGAAGAGCAATGGACTTGACTGACTGGTACGGTCGGGCCTCGGGCGCCAAGCTCAATAGGAGCAAGTCCGAGGCCCAGCTCTTCGGGCCGTGGGGGGACGTTGACACAGGTGGACTTGATTTGCATTTTAAAGACAATGATTTGAAAGTTTTAGGGGTGAAATTTGACAGAGAGGGTGGAGGACGGGGAAACTGGACCGACATCTTAGGGAAAGTTAGGCAAAGATTGGGTTTTTGGGGACTAAGACAAATGACAATAGAAGGGAAGGTTTTAATTTTTAAAGCTGTGATTTTACCCCTAATTTTACTTGTCTGTTCTGTTTTTAGTCCCCCAAGAACATTCCTGGCCAACCTGGAGAGGGCGGTATTTTATTTTATGTGGGGGTCCAAGTGGGAACGTTTGAAGAGGGAGGTCTTTAAAAAAAAGAAAGAGAACGGCGGGAAAGGCCTCCCAGACCCCCACCTGTTTTTAGGCAGCCGCTTTGCCGCCCTCCACATCCAATATGCACTGACCCCATCCAGAGAGAACAAGACTGCGGCGATGGCTCGTTTCTGGATGGGGTCATATCTAAGAGCATTGAGAGTTTTACCAGTTGATCTTAAAAGTCCAGTTTCTTTTAACCTGCCTTTAGAATACAGTTTTATTAAGACATTTTTAAAAAAATACCTTTTAGAAGGAAATGACGCCAGCATTTTAACTAAACACAAGTCTTTGATCTCTCTTGTGCAGGATCGAGAAACGGTGAGTCCAGTCCCGGGCCTCGCGCTAGGTGAGGCCAAGCAGGTTTGGAGGAACGTTGCCCACCCAGCTCTCCAGAACAGGCACAAAGACTTGGCGTGGATGGTGGCCCATGAGATCCTCCCGGTCAGGGCGGTAATGCACTCCAGAGGCATGGCCAAAAACCCCGTCTGCCCACGGTCCGGGTGTAAATCCCCGGAGACCGTTCGTCATCTGCTCTGGGAGTGTGGCGCTGCGCGGGACCTGTGGGCCAGGACCGGCCCCCTGGTTTTCCCGTGCCTGCCAGCGGGTGGGGCCCAGGTGGACTACAAGCTCGCCATCCTGGGGGTGGGTCAGGGCTTGAAGGACCTGTCACAACAAGATTTTACCTCGCTCTGGCTCGCCCTAAACGTGATCAAGGATGCCATCTGGGTCACCAGAAACCTGCTGGTGGGGAAACGCGTGACGGTCCCCCTCCACGCATGCGAGCAGAAAATAAGATCAATGCTGCAGGGTGGGCCGCGCGTCGTTATTCGGATGGGGGGGCCGGGGTCGCACAAAAGGGTCCCGGCCGCCACCGACCTTGGCCGCCCGTAGATGCACCCTTACCACACCGGCTACGGGAACAGCGGGCCAGCGGGCCGGAGGAGAGGGGGTCTCCGCTGGGTCCATTAGGCTGGGAATTTGCGCTTGTTCTGGAGAGCAGGAGTGAATGGACATTCTTGATAGGGACTCACCCTCGGTCCTGTACAAGAGATGATGTTTTATTTGGCATATTTTAAGTGTTTTATTTTATCTACTTTTATGTTAAATGTCATTCATTTATTTGTCTTTTAACCACACTACCTAAGCATGGACTTTTACACTGATACACTACACGAACTGGTTTTAAACAAAATTATCATTTTTGTATCATTTTATTTTTGTGTAACTGAGAATGTTTTAAACGTGTGGCAAGAATGAATGAATGGAAAATATGTGACAATAAAACTTTTTTCGAAAAAAAAAAAAAAATCTGTTCTTATCAGTTTAATATCTGATACGTCCCTATCCGGGGACTACATATTAAATGGATTTTTGGCTCACGGAGCTGGAACCGGAGCTTGCTCCGTCCACTCCACGCATCGACCTGGTATTGCAGTGTTTCCAGGAACGGTGTGCTTTCCCTTTTAAGGGACTGCAAATTGTTGTGACCAACAGTAGAAGAAACTGAAGGCCTGGATTCTGGAACCCCCTGCTGCTTCAATATGAGGGTATATACGTTTTGAATGACTTGTAATCGGGTTGTTATCAATCTTTGTCTTTCTAAATATTGAGTTATTTAGAATGACTGACTTCGACTTATGTTAAAGGACTTATTTTCCATTTCCAAACACTAGAAAAGAATGAAGTATGTTGTCTGTACCTCTGACTGAGAGAAAGGTACAACTTATCGGTATATTTTGGGAAAGTTTCCTGTTCAGAGCAGAGCTCAGATCGACTTCAGCCTTGAAGAAGCTGTGAATCATGTGTGTCTTTGTATGTGCGCTAAGTGTTCTGTACAGGTCCTTTATGTGTACTGGTGGACAACTGGCACTCTACTGGGACATTCTGTGCCTAAGTTTAGGGTCCGATCGTCAGAATCGTGATGGAAGAAGATATGCCTCTGACTATCAGTCCATGTGTGGAAAATGACCAGTTTTGTCTAGTTTTCTTAACCAATCAGAACCTTTGCATCCTTAGTAATGACGTAGTTAGTTAGACTATAATTGTTGTGGAAATGTGAATGTACGCAGAACGGCCAACGAACTCCTTGCGAGACTCGAAGCTGCAAAATATTCTTCAGTAAAATTTTCTTCAAATTATTTTTTTAAACTCTGACTCTGGGTCTTCATTTATCATATCGGGTCTTTTGGCTGTTTAACTGTAAAATCCCCTACAAAACGTCGCTTGAGCTTTACGAGAAGTCTCTACGTACCTGTGCTGGGATGACTGGCAGGCCGAGTCGGTGGTCCTGTCTCGCATCCTTACGAAATGGTCACCGTTGTTCTAAAGCAGTGGTTCCCAAAGCGTCACTGCACGTTTTGGATGTGATGCACCCATCTGAGGTCTTGGAGTCTTTACTGATGAGTTGAATCAGGTGTGTTTGATTAGGGAGACATTTAATCAAACACGCCTGACTGATGGGAGCCACTGGTCTAAAGGACCACAGCTCACGTAGCTCGTTCAAGTTTGCAGGCTTGAAGGCACGGTGACGTAAATCGCAGTCAAGTAATGGAAGGGACCCGTCCTTCCTTTGTTTCGGGGGAGGCGGGGGGCTCACCGTTGATGAGGACGGCAAAGAGGGAGAGGGTAGGTTCTGACTGGAGGCCTGGGGACTCATACTTACCTGGCAGGGGAGACACCATGATCAGAAAGGTGGTTCACCCAGGGCGAGGCGCGGCCATTGCACTCCGGTTGTGTTGACCTCTGCGAATTCCCCAAATGTGGGAATCTCGACTGCATAATTTATGGTAGTGGGGGACTGCGTTCGCGCTCTCCCCTGGACATACTGGTTGAAAGCAGACTACGTGGTGCTAAAAGATCCTCTAGTTTTTAACAGTCGTAGCATTGCTTACGGCGCCGTCTCTGTACGCCTCTTTGTGTCGCGTGTGCTCGCATAGTTTTGTAAAGCTCTGAGTTTTCGTTTAGGGACGATAGGCTTTCGGGGTTCGTTTGGAGCAAAAACTTGGTTTTAATCTCATAAATTGTCATGTATTGATGGAGTGCTAAGCTTCATGCTAGTCCTAGAGGCACCTGCCAGGCTGCCACCTAGCTGTTATTACCAATCGTTTTTAAATGTAAAGCTCACTGAAATGTTTCTATTTTTCATGAAGGGCATTTGATACAGTTTCAAAGAACGTGAAGCGAGAAGTTTGATGAAAGAAATGAGGGATTAAATCTGTGTGAATGGAAAGTCGAAAGCCGCATGTGCTCACCTAGTTTTGTAAAGTTCTGAATTTTCCTTTAGGGATGATAGGCTTTTGGGAGCACATGACCACACCCATTTTCTAAATGACCCTGTAGTGGCTATCTAAATGTTAAAGTTTAGCTTTTTTCCCCCCTCCTTCTGATCACAAGTGATATTTTGCATGTCTCCTTTGTCTGACACAACAATTTCAGGTCTTGGAATCTCGACTAACGAGATGATGATCTGAATAAGGCGTGTTATTTTTTTTCAAATAATCTCCGATATTTAATAACCGATCTGATCGACAGCAGGGGTCCTAGAGGCAAAGTACAAACCCACCGTGGCCCAGTTGGGCATCGCCTTTGCCGGCTCTGCCCCCACTGCTTCATAGCACCATCGCTTCTCGGCCTTTTGGCTAAGATCAAGTGTAGTATCTGTTCTTATCAGTCGCTTCTCGGCCTTTTGGCTAAGATCACGCGGTCTGGTCGGACGGTTGAGACAGCGATCGCCTCCTGGAGGTTTCCTGGCTGGAGATTTTTTATATCTTGAGCCTTCAACCTTTGTGAGGTAAATTGCTTTTTTAGGCCTGCACAGCAAGGTAAGAGGTTTTAGTTATTTATTGTTATTTATTGTTATTTATTGTTATTTATTGTCCTTTTAAAGTTTTAAGCTGTTGGTGCCTCCAACATGTCGGCTGCCCGTGCCGGTGTGCGGAGGCACCACAGCGTGCGGTTTTTATTCACAGAGGTCGAGGGGAAGCTCCTGGGGATGTCCCGTTTGGACTTCTCCAGGAAGCTGATCCAAAAGACCCTAAATTTTAAGCCAGAAGACTTGAATTGCATTGTGACTCTGCCCCTGAACAAAGGCTATGATGTTAGCTTTAGAACTGTTTCCCACTTGAATGATTTTTGGCACAGATTCGATTCAGCTAAATCCCAGTTCTCCATGTTTGCTGTTGAAAGACTCTCTGACAACACACTTAAAACTGTGATTGTTAGAATGTTTAATGAGACAATAACTGGGGAGGATATTTGTGTCTGGCTGGGTAGATTTTGCACAGTTCGAGGCCAGCCAGTCAAGGTTTTGGATGAAGATGGCATCTGGACATGCTCCTGGAGAATTCCCATCAAACAATGGGAAGACGCCAGGGGCTACCAGGGCCTGAAGCACCTGCCTTCTATGATTGTGTTGGGTGAGAACAGAGGCTACATTCATTATCAAGGCATGCCTAAGCTATGTAGAAAATGTGGCAAGTTTGGGCACTTAGCTGATGCGTGTCAGGAAGTTGTATGTGGGAAATGTAGAGAAATTGGTCACAGTTTTGAAGAGTGCACCAATGGCAGGCGGTGTAACCTGTGTGGAGAATCAAGCCATCTCTACAGAGATTGCCCAAAAAGCTTTGCCAACAAACTTAAAGCTAACAAAATGGCCGCCCCACAGTTACAAACAGAGGAGGAGGAGGCGGTCCCTGAGGTTTTGGCGGGAATTTCAAATCCCCAGTCAGCCTCGGGGATTGGGCAGGAAGGAGGAAGTGGGGCGGCCAAAGGGGCAGAGTCACAATTGGGAGACGAAACGAAACAGGGGGAGGAAACCACTCCCAGACAAGTAACTGATGAAGAAGAGAGAGAGGAGGAAACGGTTTCCTCCCTCCACACCGTCTCGGAGGTAAGCGCGCCATCCAGTGGGAGTGAAACAGACATTTCACTCCCTAATGCTCAAGTGCAGAAGAGAACTGCGGGATCTCCTCTGTGTGAAGCAGAGGAGAAAAAAATGAGGGTAACGCATCGGCTAGATAGTTCTTCGTTAGAAGATCTAGACCGTATGTGGCCATCAGAATCCCCAAATGAAGTTTCTTTTCTGCATTTTAAGCTAAGAACATCGACGCCGAAAGAGTCGCAAGAGTTTAGCTCTGTGGCTCCAGAAGTGTCTAGCTCTAGCCCTCCCGAACCCAACTCCCATGGGAGAAGGGAGAGGCTAAAGCGACAAGAAATAACATAATTTTTAAAGGTACCTCTGTATGTCTTTTAGTGTCTTCCTTTTAAAGTTCATATGCTTTTAACCACACTGCTCATGGCCCTCACCATCTCCACAATAAATGTGAGAAGTGTGAGGAACAACATACGAGCACAGAGTGTTTTATCTTTTTTAAAATCCTGTAAGTCAGATGTGTTTTTATTGCAAGAATGTGCCTTACCTTTTTTAACAAATTATAGGAAATGGGAGGAGCTTTGGACCCCAGGACTGTCCATCTGGAGTGGGTCCAATTTTAACAAAAATGACGGTGTTGCTATTTTAATTAACAATCCAAATATTTTGGTGAAGGGCAGCACGGTGGTAAGGGATGGGCGAGCAATTTTAGCAGACTTGACTTTCTTAGACAAGGATTTTAAAGTTTTAAATGTGTATGGTTTTACTGAAAAACACGAAAGATATGAGCTTTTAGAAGACTTGCAACCCCACATGCTGGGTAGGGCCCCCCTTGTGGTTGCAGGGGATTTTAACTGTGTTTTAACTCAGAGAGATCGGAAGAGGATAGAGGATTTTAAAATGGACAAAACATCGGTTTTACTGCAGAATTTAGTGCGAGATTTTAACTTAGTCGACTGTTTTAAAACATTGCATCAAAGAGAGGAGGGTTTCACCTGGTTCAGTGGTGACGGCACCAAAGCCTCTCGAATCGACTACGTTTTTACAAGGGACTGCTCGCCAACCGATGCTACATTATTACCTGCCTTTTTTTCTGATCACATGATGCTATCCTGCACCCTTTCACTGCCCTCTGGTGTGACATTAGGAGGAGGGCTGTGGAAGTTGAACTGCTCTCTGTTGGAGGATGAGGAAGTAGTTGGGCAATACAGAGAGCAGTTCAGCCGATGGCAGACCCTCCGAGACTTGTATGACTCACGGGCACAGTGGTGGGAAATGGTGAAGGGAAGGACGGGACTGTTTTTTAAGAAAATAGGGAGGGAAAAAAAAAACAAAGAAAAGAGATGCATGATGGGGTTGCAAAAACGACTGCAGAGGTATTTTAATCTTTTAAATAGTGGGTTTGATTTTAGTGAAGAAATTAAAGAAGTCAAGCAAGAAATGTCAGTTTTAGCCCAAATTCAAAGTAAAGGTGTCATTTTAAGGAGTAAAGAACAAAGGATTGAGGAAGATGAAAAATGTACAAGGTATTTTTTCAGGAAGATCATAACACGGGGAGGGGCATTGACAACTTTGAAAACAGATGGGAGGGTAGTAAGAAAGACAGAGGAGATTTTGAGAGGGGTGGAAAAGTTTTATAGTGATTTATATGGTCAAAAAGAAATACAAGAAGACATTTTGATGGACGTTTTAAATTTTTTAGACCAAAAACTTCATAGTCAATGTGCACTTTTAAGCCAAGATTTTACCATTTTAGAAATACAAAAAGCTCTCAAAGGTTTTAAGCGGGGAAAGTCCCCAGGACTGGACGGACTACCTGTAGAATTTTACTTGACCTTTTGGGACATTTTAGCACATGACTTGTTGACAATTTTTAAAGAATTTGACACCCTGAACAGACTTCCAGACAGTTTTAGAATAGGGATAGTGACACTACTACACAAAAAAGGCGACAAGACTGACTTAAAAAATTGGCGACCCATTACGCTTTTAAACTTTGATTGTAAACTTTTTAGCAAAATTTTAGCCACACGAATGTCAACAGTTTTAGGGGACGTAATCCACCCGGATCAAGCATGCGCTGTGCCCGGGAGGAAGATCACAGACAGCCTAGTGCTGATTAGAGATGCCATCTGTTACGCGAGAGACAGAAACATTCGGCTAGTAGTCCTAAATTTAGATTTTGAGAAAGCATTTGATCGTATCTCGCACCAGTTCCTTTTTAAGGTACTGGAAAAAATGGGGTTTCCAGGGAGGTTTATAGCCTGGGTGGGACTGCTGTACAAAAGTCTGGTCAGTAAAATTGTAGTTAATGGGCATTTATCTAAAGCTGTAAATATTCACAGCGGCGTCCGTCAGGGGTGTCCTTTATCTCCCCTCCTGTACGTGGCTTGTATTGAGCCACTGGCACAAATCTTGAGAAGGGATAAATGGATTAAAGGACTAGACATCCCAGGGACTGGTGGACTGACAGCGACCTGTGTTTTATATATGGATGACGTAACCCTTTTAGCGACTGACCTTTTATCGGTACGAAGAGCAATGGACTTGACTGACTGGTACGGTCGGGCCTCGGGCGCTAAGCTCAACAGGAGCAAGTCCGAGGCCCAGCTCTTCGGGCCGTGGGGGGACGTTGACACAGGTGGACTTGATTTGCATTTTAAGGACAATGATTTGAAAGTTTTAGGGGTGAAATTTGACAGAGAGGGTGGAGGACGGGGAAACTGGACTGACATCTTAGGGAAAGTCAGGCAAAGATTGGGCTTTTGGGGACTAAGACAAATGACAATAGAAGGGAAGGTTTTAATTTTTAAAGCTGTGATTTTACCTCTAATGTTACTTGTCTGTTCTGTTTTTAGTCCCCCAAGAACATTCCTGGTCAACCTGGAGAGGGCGGTATTCTATTTTATGTGGGGGTCCAAGTGGGAACGATTGAAGAGGGAGGTCTTTAAAAAAAGGAAAGAGAACGGCGGGAAAGGCCTCCCAGACCCCCACCTGTTTTTAGGCAGCCGCTTTGCCGCCCTCCACATCCAATATGCATTGACCCCATCCAGAGAGAACAAGACTGCGGCGATGGCTCGGTTCTGGATGGGGTCATACCTAAGAGCATTGAGAGTTTTACCAGTTGATCTTAAAAGTCCAGTCTCTTTTAGCCTGCCTTTACAGTACAGTTTTATTAAGGCATTTTTAAAAAAATATCTTTTAGAAGGGAATGATGCCAGCATTTTAACTAAACACAAGTCTTTGATCTCTCTTGTGCAGGATCGAGAAACGGTGAGTCCAGTCCCGGGCCTCACGCTAGGTGAGGCCAAACAGGTTTGGAGGAACGTTGCCCACCCAGCTCTCCAGAACGGGCACAAAGACTTGGCGTGGATGGTAGCCCATGAGATCCTCCCGGTCAGGGCGGTAATGCACTCCAGAGGCATGGCCAAAAACCCCGTCTGCCCACGGTCCGGGTGTAAATCCCCGGAGACCGTTCGTCATCTGCTCTGGGAGTGTGGCGCTGCGCGGGACCTGTGGGCCAGGACCGGCCCCCTGGTTTTCCCGTGCCTGCCAGCGGGTGGGGCCCAGGTGGACTACAAGCTCGCCATCCTGGGGGTGGGTCAGGGCTTGAAGGACCTGTCACAACAAGATTTTACCTCGCTCTGGCTCGCCCTAAACGTGATCAAGGATGCCATCTGGGTCACCAGAAACCTGCTGGTGGGGAAACGCGTGACGGTCCCCCTCCACGCATGCGAGCAGAAAATAAGATCAATGCTGCAGGGTGGGCCGCGCGTCGTTATTCGGATGGGGGGGCCGGGGTCGCACAAAAGGGTCCCGGCCGCCACCGACCTTGGCCGCCCGTAGATGCACCCTTACCACACCGGCTACGGGAACAGCGGGCCAGCGGGCCGGAGGAGAGGGGGTCTCCGCTGGGTCCATTAAGCTGGGAATTTGTGCTTGTTCTGGAGAGCAGGAGTGAATGGACATTCTTGATAGGGACTTACCCTCGGTCCTGTACAAGAGATGATGTTTTATCTGGCATGTTTTAAACCTTTTTATTTTTACCTACTTTTATGTTGAATACCATTCATTTACTTGTCTTTTAAAACCACACTACCCAAATATGGACTTCTCACACTGGAACACTACATGAACTGGTTTTAAACAAAATTCTCTTTTGTATATCATTTTTGTTTTATGTGTAACTGAGAATGTTTTAAAAGTGTGGCAAGAATGAAATGAATGGGGAAAAATGTGTCAATAAAAAATTTTTTTCGAAAGAAAAAAAAAAAAAAAAAAAAAAAAAAAATCTGTTCTTATCAGTTTAATATCTGATACGTCCCTATCCGGGGACTACATATTAAATGGATTTTTGGCTCACGGAGCTGGAACCGGAGCTTGCTCCGTCCACTCCACGCATCGACCTGGTATTGCAGTGTTTCCAGGAACGGTGTGCTTTCCCTTTTAAGGGACTGCAAATTGTTGTGACCAACAGTAGAAGAAACTGAAGGCCTGGATTCTGGAACCCCCTGCTGCTTCAATATGAGGGTATATACGTTTTGAATGACTTGTAATCGGGTTGTTATCAATCTTTGTCTTTATAAATATTGAGTTATTTAGAATGACTGACTTCGACTTATGTTAAAGGACTTATTTTCCATTTCCAAACACTAGAAAAGAATGAAGTATGTTGTCTGTACCTCTGACTGAGAGAAAGGTACAACTTATCGGTATATTTTGGGAAAGTTTCCTGTTCAGAGCAGAGCTCAGATCGACTTCAGCCTTGAAGAAGCTGTGAATCATGTGTGTCTTTGTATGTGCGCTAAGTGTTCTGTACAGGTCCTTTATGTGTACTGGTGGACAACTGGCACTCTACTGGGACATTCTGTGCCTAAGTTTAGGGTCCGATCGTCAGAATCGTAATGGAAGAAGATATGCCTCTGACTATCAGTCCATGTGTGGAAAATGACCAGTTTTGTCTAGTTTTCTTAACCAATCAGAACCTTTGCATCCTTAGTAATGACGTAGTTAGTTAGACTATAATTGTTGTGGAAATGTGAATGTACGCAGAACGGCCAACGAACTCCTTGCGAGACTCGAAGCTGCAAAATATTCTTCAGTAAAATTTTCTTCAAATTATTTTTTTAAACTCTGACTCTGGGTCTTCATTTATCATATCGGGTCTTTTGGCTGTTTAACTGTAAAATCCCCTACAAAACGTCGCTTGAGCTTTACGAGAAGTCTCTACGTACCTGTGCTGGGATGACTGGCAGGCCGAGTCGGTGGTCCTGTCTCGCATCCTTACGAAATGGTCACCGTTGTTCTAAAGCAGTGGTTCCCAAAGCGTCACTGCACGTTTTGGATGTGATGCACCCATCTGAGGTCTTGGAGTCTTTACTGATGAGTTGAATCAGGTGTGTTTGATTAGGGAGACATTTAATCAAACACGCCTGACTGATGGGAGCCACTGGTCTAAAGGACCACAGCTCACGTAGCTCGTTCAAGTTTGCAGGCTTGAAGGCACGGTGACGTAAATCGCAGTCAAGTAATGGAAGGGACCCGTCCTTCCTTTGTTTCGGGGGAGGCGGGGGGCTCACCGTTGATGAGGAAGGCAAAGAGGGAGAGGGTAGGTTCTGACTGGAGGCCTGGGGACTCATACTTACCTGGCAGGGGAGACACCATGATCAGAAAGGTGGTTCACCCAGGGCGAGGCGCGGCCATTGCACTCCGGTTGTGTTGACCTCTGCGAATTCCCCAAATGTGGGAATCTCGACTGCATAATTTATGGTAGTGGGGGACTGCGTTCGCGCTCTCCCCTGGACATACTGGTTGAAAGCAGACTACGTGGTGCTAAAAGATCCTCTAGTTTTTAACAGTCGTAGCATTGCTTACGGCGCCGTCTCTGTACGCCTCTTTGTGTCGCGTGTGCTCGCATAGTTTTGTAAAGCTCTGAGTTTTCGTTTAGGGACGATAGGCTTTCGGGGTTCGTTTGGAGCAAAAACTTGGTTTTAATCTCATAAATTGTCATGTATTGATGGAGTGCTAAGCTTCATGCTAGTCCTAGAGGCACCTGCCAGGCTGCCACCTAGCTGTTATTACCAATCGTTTTTAAATGTAAAGCTCACTGAAATGTTTCTATTTTTCATGAAGGGCATTTGATACAGTTTCAAAGAACGTGAAGCGAGAAGTTTGATGAAAGAAATGAGGGATTAAATCTGTGTGAATGGAAAGTCGAAAGCCGCATGTGCTCACCTAGTTTTGTAAAGTTCTGAATTTTCCTTTAGGGATGATAGGCTTTTGGGAGCACATGACCACACCCATTTTCTAAATGACCCTGTAGTGGCTATCTAAATGTTAAAGTTTAGCTTTTTTCCCCCCTCCTTCTGATCACAAGTGATATTTTGCATGTCTCCTTTGTCTGACACAACAATTTCAGGTCTTGGAATCTCGACTAACGAGATGATGATCTGAATAAGGCGTGTTATTTTTTTTCAAATAATCTCCGATATTTAATAACCGATCTGATCGACAGCAGGGGTCCTAGAGGCAAAGTACAAACCCACCGTGGCCCAGTTGGGCATCGCCTTTGCCGGCTCTGCCCCCACTGCTTCATAGCACCATCGCTTCTCGGCCTTTTGGCTAAGATCAAGTGTAGTATCTGTTCTTATCAGTTTAATATCTGATACGTCCCTATCCGGGGACTACATATTAAATGGATTTTTGGCTCACGGAGCTGGAACCGGAGCTTGCTCCGTCCACTCCACGCATCGACCTGGTATTGCAGTGTTTCCAGGAACGGTGTGCTTTCCCTTTTAAGGGACTGCAAATTGTTGTGACCAACAGTAGAAGAAACTGAAGGCCTGGATTCTGGAACCCCCTGCTGCTTCAATATGAGGGTATATACGTTTTGAATGACTTGTAATCGGGTTGTTATCAATCTTTGTCTTTATAAATATTGAGTTATTTAGAATGACTGACTTCGACTTATGTTAAAGGACTTATTTTCCATTTCCAAACACTAGAAAAGAATGAAGTATGTTGTCTGTACCTCTGACTGAGAGAAAGGTACAACTTATCGGTATATTTTGGGAAAGTTTCCTGTTCAGAGCAGAGCTCAGATCGACTTCAGCCTTGAAGAAGCTGTGAATCATGTGTGTCTTTGTATGTGCGCTAAGTGTTCTGTACAGGTCCTTTATGTGTACTGGTGGACAACTGGCACTCTACTGGGACATTCTGTGCCTAAGTTTAGGGTCCGATCGTCAGAATCGTGATGGAAGAAGATATGCCTCTGACTATCAGTCCATGTGTGGAAAATGACCAGTTTTGTCTAGTTTTCTTAACCAATCAGAACCTTTGCATCCTTAGTAATGACGTAGTTAGTTAGACTATAATTGTTGTGGAAATGTGAATGTACGCAGAACGGCCAACGAACTCCTTGCGAGACTCGAAGCTGCAAAATATTCTTCAGTAAAATTTTCTTCAAATTATTTTTTTAAACTCTGACTCTGGGTCTTCATTTATCATATCGGGTCTTTTGGCTGTTTAACTGTAAAATCCCCTACAAAACGTCGCTTGAGCTTTACGAGAAGTCTCTACGTACCTGTGCTGGGATGACTGGCAGGCCGAGTCGGTGGTCCTGTCTCGCATCCTTACGAAATGGTCACCGTTGTTCTAAAGCAGTGGTTCCCAAAGCGTCACTGCACGTTTTGGATGTGATGCACCCATCTGAGGTCTTGGAGTCTTTACTGATGAGTTGAATCAGGTGTGTTTGATTAGGGAGACATTTAATCAAACACGCCTGACTGATGGGAGCCACTGGTCTAAAGGACCACAGCTCACGTAGCTCGTTCAAGTTTGCAGGCTTGAAGGCACGGTGACGTAAATCGCAGTCAAGTAATGGAAGGGACCCGTCCTTCCTTTGTTTCGGGGGAGGCGGGGGGCTCACCGTTGATGAGGACGGCAAAGAGGGAGAGGGTAGGTTCTGACTGGAGGCCTGGGGACTCATACTTACCTGGCAGGGGAGACACCATGATCAGAAAGGTGGTTCACCCAGGGCGAGGCGCGGCCATTGCACTCCGGTTGTGTTGACCTCTGCGAATTCCCCAAATGTGGGAATCTCGACTGCATAATTTATGGTAGTGGGGGACTGCGTTCGCGCTCTCCCCTGGACATACTGGTTGAAAGCAGACTACGTGGTGCTAAAAGATCCTCTAGTTTTTAACAGTCGTAGCATTGCTTACGGCGCCGTCTCTGTACGCCTCTTTGTGTCGCGTGTGCTCGCATAGTTTTGTAAAGCTCTGAGTTTTCGTTTGGAGCAAAAACTTGGTTTTAATCTCATAAATTGTCATGTATTGATGGAGTGCTAAGCTTCATGCTAGTCCTAGAGGCACCTGCCAGGCTGCCACCTAGCTGTTATTACCAATCGTTTTTAAATGTAAAGCTCACTGAAATGTTTCTATTTTTCATGAAGGGCATTTGATACAGTTTCAAAGAACGTGAAGCGAGAAGTTTGATGAAAGAAATGAGGGATTAAATCTGTGTGAATGGAAAGTCGAAAGCCGCATGTGCTCACCTAGTTTTGTAAAGTTCTGAATTTTCCTTTAGGGATGATAGGCTTTTGGGAGCACATGACCACACCCATTTTCTAAATGACCCTGTGGTGGCTATCCAAATGTTAAAGTTTAGCTTTTTTCCCCCCTCCTTCTGATCACAAGTGATATTTTGCATGTCTCCTTTGTCTGACACAACAATTTCAGGTCTTGGAATCTCGACTAACGAGATGATGATCTGAATAAGGCGTGTTATTTTTTTTCAAATAATCTCCGATATTTAATAACCGATCTGATCGACAGCAGGGGTCCTAGAGGCAAAGTACAAACCCACTGTGGCCCAGTTGGGCATCGCCTTTGCCGGCTCTGCCCCCACTGCTTCATAGCACCATCGCTTCTCGGCCTTTTGGCTAAGATCACGCGGTCTGGTCGGACGGTTGAGACAGCGATCGCCTCCTGGAGGTTTCCTGGCTGGAGATTTTTTATATCTTGAGCCTTCAACCTTTGTGAGGTAAATTGCTTTTTTAGGCCTGCACAGTAAGGTAAGAGGTTTTAGTTATTTATTGTTATTTATTGTTATTTATTGTTATTTATTGTTATTTATTGTCCTTTTAAAGTTTTAAGCTGTTGGTGCCTCCAACATGTCGGCTGCCCGTGCCGGTGTGCGGAGGCACCACAGCGTGCGGTTTTTATTCACAGAGGTCGAGGGGAAGCTCCTGGGGATGTCCCGTTTGGACTTCTCCAGGAAGCTGATCCAAAAGACCCTAAATTTTAAGCCAGAAGACTTGAATTGCATTGTGACTCTGCCCCTGAACAAAGGCTATGATGTTAGCTTTAGAACTGTTTCCCACTTGAATGATTTTTGGCACAGATTCGATTCAGCTAAATCCCAGTTCTCCATGTTTGCTGTTGAAAGACTCTCTGACAACACACTTAAAACTGTGATTGTTAGAATGTTTAATGAGACAGTAACTGGGGAGGATATTTGTGTCTGGCTGGGTAGATTTTGCACAGTTCGAGGCCAGCCAGTCAAGGTTTTGGATGAAGATGGCATCTGGACATGCTCCTGGAGAATTCCCATCAAACAATGGGAAGACGCCAGGGGCTACCAGGGCCTGAAGCACCTGCCTTCTATGATTGTGTTGGGTGAGAACAGAGGCTACATTCATTATCAAGGCATGCCTAAGCTATGTAGAAAATGTGGCAAGTTTGGGCACTTAGCTGATGCGTGTCAGGAAGTTGTATGTGGGAAATGTAGAGAAATTGGTCACAGTTTTGAAGAGTGCACCAATGGCAGGCGGTGTAACCTGTGTGGAGAATCAAGCCATCTCTACAGAGATTGCCCAAAAAGCTTTGCCAACAAACTTAAAGCTAACAAAATGGCCGCCCCACAGTTACAAACAGAGGAGGAGGAGGCGGTCCCTGAGGTTTTGGCGGGAATTTCAAATCCCCAGTCAGCCTCGGGGATTGGGCAGGAAGGAGGAAGTGGGGCGGCCAAAGGGGCAGAGTCACAATTGGGAGACGAAACGAAACAGGGGGAGGAAACCACTCCCAGACAAGTAACTGATGAAGAAGAGAGAGAGGAGGAAACGGTTTCCTCCCTCCACACCGTCTCGGAGTTAAGCGCGCCATCTAATGCTCAAGTGCAGAAGAGAACTGCGGGATCTCCTCTGTGTGAAGCAGAGGAGAAAAAAATGAGGGTAACGCATCGGCTAGATAGTTCTTCGTTAGAAGATCTAGACCGTATGTGGCCATCAGAATGCCCAAATGAAGTTTCTTTTCTGCATTTTAAGCTAAGAACATCGACGCCGAAAGAGTCGCAAGAGTTTAGCTCTGTGGCTCCAGAAGTGTCTAGCTCTAGCCCTCCCGAACCTAACTCCCATGGGAGAAGGGAGAGGCTAAAGCGACAAGAAATAACATAATTTTTAAAGGTACCTCTGTATGTCTTTTAGTGTCTTCCTTTTAAAGTTCATATGCTTTTAACCACACTGCTCATGGCCCTCACCATCTCCACAATAAATGTGAGAAGTGTGAGGAACAACATACGAGCACAGAGTGTTTTATCTTTTTTAAAATCCTGTAAGTCAGATGTGTTTTTATTGCAAGAATGTGCCTTACCTTTTTTAACAAATTATAGGAAATGGGAGGAGCTTTGGACCCCAGGACTGTCCATCTGGAGTGGGTCCAATTTTAACAAAAATGACGGTGTTGCTATTTTAATTAACAATCCAAATATTTTGGTGAGGGGCAGCACGGTGGTAAGGGATGGGCGAGCAATTTTAGCAGACTTGACTTTCTTAGACAAGGATTTTAAAGTTTTAAATGTGTATGGTTTTACTGAAAAACACGAAAGATATGAGCTTTTAGAAGACTTGCAACCCCACATGCTGGGTAGGGCCCCCCTTGTGGTTGCAGGGGATTTTAACTGTGTTTTAACTCAGAGAGATCGGAAGAGGATAGAGGATTTTAAAATGGACAAAACATCGGTTTTACTGCAGAATTTAGTGCGAGATTTTAACTTAGTCGACTGTTTTAAAACATTGCATCAAAGAGAGGAGGGTTTCACCTGGTTCAGTGGTGACGGCACCAAAGCCTCTCGAATCGACTACGTTTTTACAAGGGACTGCTCGCCAACCAATGCTACATTATTACCTGCCTTTTTTTCTGATCACATGATGCTATCCTGCACCCTTTCACTGCCCTCTGGTGTGACATTAGGAGGAGGGCTGTGGAAGTTGAACTGCTCTCTGTTGGAGGATGAGGAAGTAGTTGGGCAATACAGAGAGCAGTTCAGCCGATGGCAGACCCTCCGAGACTTGTATGACTCACGGGCACAGTGGTGGGAAATGGTGAAGGGAAGGACGGGACTGTTTTTTAAGAAAATAGGGAGGGAAAAAAAAAAACAAAGAAAAGAGATGCATGATGGGGTTGCAAAAACGACTGCAGAGGTATTTTAATCTTTTAAATAGTGGGTTTGATTTTAGTGAAGAAATTAAAGAAGTCAAGCAAGAAATGTCAGTTTTAGCCCAAATTCAAAGTAAAGGTGTCATTTTAAGGAGTAAAGAACAAAAGATTGAGGAAGATGAAAAATGTACAAGGTATTTTTTCAGGAAGATCATAACACGGGGAGGGGCATTGACAACTTTGAAAACAGATGGGAGGGTAGTAAGAAAGACAGAGGAGATTTTGAGAGGGGTGGAAAAGTTTTATAGTGATTTATATGGTCAAAAAGAAATACAAGAAGACATTTTGATGGACGTTTTACATTTTTTAGACCAAAAACTTCATAGTCAATGTGCACTTTTAAGCCAAGATTTTACCATTTTAGAAATACAAAAAGCTCTCAAAGGTTTTAAGCGGGGAAAGTCCCCAGGACTGGACGGACTACCTGTAGAATTTTACTTGACCTTTTGGGACATTTTAGCACATGACTTGTTGACCATTTTTAAAGAATTTGACACCCTGAACAGACTTCCAGACAGCTTTAGAATAGGGATAGTGACACTACTACACAAAAAAGGCGACAAGACTGACTTAAAAAACTGGCGACCCATTACACTTTTAAAGTTGGATTGTAAACTTTTTAGCAAAATTTTAGCCACGCGAATGTCAACAGTTTTAGGGGACGTAATCCACCCGGATCAAGCATGCGCTGTGCCCGGGAGGAAGATCACAGACAGCCTAGTGCTGATTAGAGATGCCATCTGTTACGCGAGAGACAGAAACATTCGGCTAGTAGTCCTAAATTTAGACTTTGAGAAAGCATTCGACCGCATCTCGCACCAGTTCCTTTTTAAGGTACTGGAAAAAATGGGGTTTCCAGGGAGGTTTATAGCCTGGGTGGGACTGCTGTACAAAAGTCTGGTCAGTAAAATTGTAGTTAATGGGCATTTATCTAAAGCTGTAAATATTCACAGCGGCGTCCGTCAGGGGTGTCCTTTATCTCCCCTCCTGTACGTGGCTTGTATTGAGCCACTGGCACAAATCTTGAGAAGGGATAAATGGATTAAAGGACTGGACATCCCAGGGACTGGTGGACTGACAGCGACCTGTGTTTTATATATGGATGACGTAACCCTTTTAGCGACTGACCTTTTATCGGTACGAAGAGCAATGGACTTGACTGACTGGTACGGTCGGGCCTCGGGCGCCAAGCTCAATAGGAGCAAGTCCGAGGCCCAGCTCTTCGGGCCGTGGGGGGACGTTGACACAGGTGGACTTGATTTGCATTTTAAAGACAATGATTTGAAAGTTTTAGGGGTGAAATTTGACAGAGAGGGTGGAGGACGGGGAAACTGGACCGACATCTTAGGGAAAGTTAGGCAAAGATTGGGTTTTTGGGGACTAAGACAAATGACAATAGAAGGGAAGGTTTTAATTTTTAAAGCTGTGATTTTACCCCTAATTTTACTTGTCTGTTCTGTTTTTAGTCCCCCAAGAACATTCCTGGCCAACCTGGAGAGGGCGGTATTTTATTTTATGTGGGGGTCCAAGTGGGAACGTTTGAAGAGGGAGGTCTTTAAAAAAAAGAAAGAGAACGGCGGGAAAGGCCTCCCAGACCCCCACCTGTTTTTAGGCAGCCGCTTTGCCGCCCTCCACATCCAATATGCACTGACCCCATCCAGAGAGAACAAGACTGCGGCGATGGCTCGTTTCTGGATGGGGTCATATCTAAGAGCATTGAGAGTTTTACCAGTTGATCTTAAAAGTCCAGTTTCTTTTAACCTGCCTTTAGAATACAGTTTTATTAAGACATTTTTAAAAAAATACCTTTTAGAAGGAAATGACGCCAGCATTTTAACTAAACACAAGTCTTTGATCTCTCTTGTGCAGGATCGAGAAACGGTGAGTCCAGTCCCGGGCCTCACGCTAGGTGAGGCCAAGCAGGTTTGGAGGAACGTTGCCCACCCAGCTCTCCAGAACAGGCACAAAGACTTGGCGTGGATGGTGGCCCATGAGATCCTCCCGGTCAGGGCGGTAATGCACTCCAGAGGCATGGCCAAAAACCCTGTCTGCCCACGGTCCGGGTGTAAATCCCCGTAGACCGTTCGTCATCTGCTCTGGGAGTGTGGCGCTGCGCGGGACCTGTGGGCCAGGACCGGCCCCCTGGTTTTCCCGTGCCTGCCAGCGGGTGGGGCCCAGGTGGACTACAAGCTCGCCATCCTGGGGGTGGGTCAGGGCTTGAAGGACCTGTCACAACAAGATTTTACCTCGCTCTGGCTCGCCCTAAACGTGATCAAGGATGCCATCTGGGTCACCAGAAACCTGCTGGTGGGGAAACGCGTGACGGTCCCCCTCCACGCATGCGAGCAGAAAATAAGATCAATGCTGCAGGGTGGGCCGCGCGTCGTTATTCGGATGGGGGGGCCGGGGTCGCACAAAAGGGTCCCGGCCGCCACCGACCTTGGCCGCCCGTAGATGCACCCTTACCACACCGGCTACGGGAACAGCGGGCCAGCGGGCCGGAGGAGAGGGGGTCTCCGCTGGGTCCATTAGGCTGGGAATTTGCGCTTGTTCTGGAGAGCAGGAGTGAATGGACATTCTTGATAGGGACTCACCCTCGGTCCTGTACAAGAGATGATGTTTTATTTGGCATATTTTAAGTGTTTTATTTTATCTACTTTTATGTTAAATGTCATTCATTTATTTGTCTTTTAACCACACTACCTAAGCATGGACTTTTACACTGATACACTACACGAACTGGTTTTAAACAAAATTATCATTTTTGTATCATTTTATTTTTGTGTGACTGAGAATGTTTTAAACGTGTGGCAAGAATGAATGAATGGAAAATATGTGACAATAAAACTTTTTTCGAAAGAAAAAATCTGTTCTTATCAGTTTAATATCTGATACGTCCCTATCCGGGGACTACATATTAAATGGATTTTTGGCTCACGGAGCTGGAACCGGAGCTTGCTCCGTCCACTCCACGCATCGACCTGGTATTGCAGTGTTTCCAGGAACGGTGTGCTTTCCCTTTTAAGGGACTGCAAATTGTTGTGACCAACAGTAGAAGAAACTGAAGGCCTGGATTCTGGAACCCCCTGCTGCTTCAATATGAGGGTATATACGTTTTGAATGACTTGTAATCGGGTTGTTATCAATCTTTGTCTTTCTAAATATTGAGTTATTTAGAATGACTGACTTCGACTTATGTTAAAGGACTTATTTTCCATTTCCAAACACTAGAAAAGAATGAAGTATGTTGTCTGTACCTCTGACTGAGAGAAAGGTACAACTTATCGGTATATTTTGGGAAAGTTTCCTGTTCAGAGCAGAGCTCAGATCGACTTCAGCCTTGAAGAAGCTGTGAATCATGTGTGTCTTTGTATGTGCGCTAAGTGTTCTGTACAGGTCCTTTATGTGTACTGGTGGACAACTGGCACTCTACTGGGACATTCTGTGCCTAAGTTTAGGGTCCGATCGTCAGAATCGTGATGGAAGAAGATATGCCTCTGACTATCAGTCCATGTGTGGAAAATGACCAGTTTTGTCTAGTTTTCTTAACCAATCAGAACCTTTGCATCCTTAGTAATGACGTAGTTAGTTAGACTATAATTGTTGTGGAAATGTGAATGTACGCAGAACGGCCAACGAACTCCTTGCGAGACTCGAAGCTGCAAAATATTCTTCAGTAAAATTTTCTTCAAATTATTTTTTTAAACTCTGACTCTGGGTCTTCATTTATCATATCGGGTCTTTTGGCTGTTTAACTGTAAAATCCCCTACAAAACGTCGCTTGAGCTTTACGAGAAGTCTCTACGTACCTGTGCTGGGATGACTGGCAGGCCGAGTCGGTGGTCCTGTCTCGCATCCTTACGAAATGGTCACCGTTGTTCTAAAGCAGTGGTTCCCAAAGCGTCACTGCACGTTTTGGATGTGATGCACCCATCTGAGGTCTTGGAGTCTTTACTGATGAGTTGAATCAGGTGTGTTTGATTAGGGAGACATTTAATCAAACACGCCTGACTGATGGGAGCCACTGGTCTAAAGGACCACAGCTCACGTAGCTCGTTCAAGTTTGCAGGCTTGAAGGCACGGTGACGTAAATCGCAGTCAAGTAATGGAAGGGACCCGTCCTTCCTTTGTTTCGGGGGAGGCGGGGGGCTCACCGTTGATGAGGATGGCAAAGAGGGAGAGGGTAGGTTCTGACTGGAGGCCTGGGGACTCATACTTACCTGGCAGGGGAGACACCATGATCAGAAAGGTGGTTCACCCAGGGCGAGGCGCGGCCATTGCACTCCGGTTGTGTTGACCTCTGCGAATTCCCCAAATGTGGGAATCTCGACTGCATAATTTATGGTAGTGGGGGACTGCGTTCGCGCTCTCCCCTGGACATACTGGTTGAAAGCAGACTACGTGGTGCTAAAAGATCCTCTAGTTTTTAACAGTCGTAGCATTGCTTACGGCGCCGTCTCTGTACGCCTCTTTGTGTCGCGTGTGCTCGCATAGTTTTGTAAAGCTCTGAGTTTTCGTTTAGGGACGATAGGCTTTCGGGGTTCGTTTGGAGCAAAAACTTGGTTTTAATCTCATAAATTGTCATGTATTGATGGAGTGCTAAGCTTCATGCTAGTCCTAGAGGCACCTGCCAGGCTGCCACCTAGCTGTTATTACCAATCGTTTTTAAATGTAAAGCTCACTGAAATGTTTCTATTTTTCATGAAGGGCATTTGATACAGTTTCAAAGAACGTGAAGCGAGAAGTTTGATGAAAGAAATGAGGGATTAAATCTGTGTGAATGGAAAGTCGAAAGCCGCATGTGCTCACCTAGTTTTGTAAAGTTCTGAATTTTCCTTTAGGGATGATAGGCTTTTGGGAGCACATGACCACACCCATTTTCTAAATGACCCTGTAGTGGCTATCTAAATGTTAAAGTTTAGCTTTTTTCCCCCCTCCTTCTGATCACAAGTGATATTTTGCATGTCTCCTTTGTCTGACACAACAATTTCAGGTCTTGGAATCTCGACTAACGAGATGATGATCTGAATAAGGCGTGTTATTTTTTTTCAAATAATCTCCGATATTTAATAACCGATCTGATCGACAGCAGGGGTCCTAGAGGCAAAGTACAAACCCACCGTGGCCCAGTTGGGCATCGCCTTTGCCGGCTCTGCCCCCACTGCTTCATAGCACCATCGCTTCTCGGCCTTTTGGCTAAGATCACGCGGTCTGGTCGGACGGTTGAGACAGCGATCGCCTCCTGGAGGTTTCCTGGCTGGAGATTTTTTATATCTTGAGCCTTCAACCTTTGTGAGGTAAATTGCTTTTTTAGGCCTGCACAGTAAGGTAAGAGGTTTTAGTTATTTATTGTTATTTATTGTTATTTATTGTTATTTATTGTTATTTATTGTCCTTTTAAAGTTTTAAGCTGTTGGTGCCTCCAACATGTCGGCTGCCCGTGCCGGTGTGCGGAGGCACCACAGCGTGCGGTTTTTATTCACAGAGGTCGAGGGGAAGCTCCTGGGGATGTCCCGTTTGGACTTCTCCAGGAAGCTGATCCAAAAGACCTTAAACTTTAAGCCAGAAGACTTGAATTGCATTGTGACTCTGCCCCTGAACAAAGGCTATGATGTTAGCTTTAGAACTGTTTCCCACTTGAATGATTTTTGGCACAGATTCGATTCAGTTAAATCCCAGTTCTCCATGTTTGCTGTTGAAAGACTCTCTGACAACACACTTAAAACTGTGATTGTTAGAATGTTTAATGAGACAGTAACTGGGGAGGATATTTGTGTCTGGCTGGGTAGATTTTGCACAGTTCGAGGCCAGCCAGTCAAGGTTTTGGATGAAGATGGCATCTGGATATGCTCCTGGAGAATTCCCATCAAACAATGGGAAGACGCCAGGGGCTACCAGGGCCTGAAGCACCTGCCTTCTATGATTGTGTTGGGTGAGAACAGAGGCTACATTCATTATCAAGGCATGCCTAAGCTATGTAGAAAATGTGGCAAGTTTGGGCACTTAGCTGATGCGTGCCAGGAAGTTGTATGTGGGAAATGTAGAGAAATTGGTCACAGTTTTGAAGAGTGCACCAATGGCAGGCGGTGTAACCTGTGTGGAGAATCAAGCCATCTCTACAGAGATTGCCCAAAAAGCTTTGCCAACAAACTTAAAGCTAACAAAATGGCCGCCCCACAGTTACAAACAGAGGAGGAGGAGGCGGTCCCTGAGGTATTGGCGGGAATGTCAAATCCCCAGTCAGCCTCGGGGATTGGGCAGGAAGGAGGAAGTGGGGCGGCCAAAGGGGCAGAGTCACAATTGGGAGACGAAACGAAACAGGGGGAGGAAACCACTCCCAGACAAGTAACTGATGAAGAAGAGAGAGAGGAGGAAACGGTTTCCTCCCTCCACACCGTCTCGGAGGTAAGCGCGCCATCCAGTGGGAGTGAAACAGACATTTCACTCCCTAATGCTCAAGTGCAGAAGAGAACTGCGGGATCTCCTCTGTGTGAAGCAGAGGAGAAAAAAATGAGGGTAACGCATCGGCTAGATAGTTCTTCGTTAGAAGATCTAGACCGTATGTGGCCATCAGAATCCCCAAATGAAGTTTCTTTTCTGCATTTTAAGCTAAGAACATCGACGCCGAAAGAGTCGCAAGAGTTTAGCTCTGTGGCTCCAGAAGTGTCTAGCTCTAGCCCTCCCGAACCCAACTCCCATGGGAGAAGGGAGAGGCTAAAGCGACAAGAAATAACATAATTTTTAAAGGTACCTCTGTATGTCTTTTAGTGTCTTCCTTTTAAAGTTCATATGCTTTTAACCACACTGCTCATGGCCCTCACCATCTCCACAATAAATGTGAGAAGTGTGAGGAACAACATACGAGCACAGAGTGTTTTATCTTTTTTAAAATCCTGTAAGTCAGATGTGTTTTTATTGCAAGAATGTGCCTTACCTTTTTTAACAAATTATAGGAAATGGGAGGAGCTTTGGACCCCAGGACTGTCCATCTGGAGTGGGTCCAATTTTAACAAAAATGACGGTGTTGCTATTTTAATTAACAATCCAAATATTTTGGTGAAGGGCAGCACGGTGGTAAGGGATGGGCGAGCAATTTTAGCAGACTTGACTTTCTTAGACAAGGATTTTAAAGTTTTAAATGTGTATGGTTTTACTGAAAAACACGAAAGATATGAGCTTTTAGAAGACTTGCAACCCCACATGCTGGGTAGGGCCCCCCTTGTGGTTGCAGGGGATTTTAACTGTGTTTTAACTCAGAGAGATCGGAAGAGGATAGAGGATTTTAAAATGGACAAAACATCGGTTTTACTGCAGAATTTAGTGCGAGATTTTAACTTAGTTGACTGTTTTAAAACATTGCATCAAAGAGAGGAGGGTTTCACCTGGTTCAGTGGTGACGGCACCAAAGCCTCTCGAATCGACTACGTTTTTACAAGGGACTGCTCGCCAACCGATGCTACATTATTACCTGCCTTTTTTTCTGATCACATGATGCTATCCTGCACCCTTTCACTGCCCTCTGGTGTGACATTAGGAGGAGGGCTGTGGAAGTTGAACTGCTCTCTGTTGGAGGATGAGGAAGTAGTTGGGCAATACAGAGAGCAGTTCAGCCGATGGCAGACCCTCCGAGACTTGTATGACTCACGGGCACAGTGGTGGGAAATGGTGAAGGGAAGGACGGGACTGTTTTTTAAGAAAATAGGGAGGGAAAAAAAAAACAAAGAAAAGAGATGCATGATGGGGTTGCAAAAACGACTGCAGAGGTATTTTAATCTTTTAAATAGTGGGTTTGATTTTAGTGAAGAAATTAAAGAAGTCAAGCAAGAAATGTCAGTTTTAGCCCAAATTCAAAGTAAAGGTGTCATTTTAAGGAGTAAAGAACAAAGGATTGAGGAAGATGAAAAATGTACAAGGTATTTTTTCAGGAAGATCATAACACGGGGAGGGGCATTGACAACTTTGAAAACAGATGGGAGGGTAGTAAGAAAGACAGAGGAGATTTTGAGAGGGGTGGAAAAGTTTTATAGTGATTTATATGGTCAAAAAGAAATACAAGAAGACATTTTGATGGACGTTTTAAATTTTTTAGACCAAAAACTTCATAGTCAATGTGCACTTTTAAGCCAAGATTTTACCATTTTAGAAATACAAAAAGCTCTCAAAGGTTTTAAGCGGGGAAAGTCCCCAGGACTGGACGGACTACCTGTAGAATTTTACTTGACCTTTTGGGACATTTTAGCACATGACTTGTTGACCATTTTTAAAGAATTTGACACCCTGAACAGACTTCCAGACAGTTTTAGAATAGGGATAGTGACACTACTACACAAAAAAGGCGACAAGACTGACTTAAAAAATTGGCGACCCATTACGCTTTTAAACTTTGATTGTAAACTTTTTAGCAAAATTTTAGCCACGCGAATGTCAACAGTTTTAGGGGACGTAATCCACCCGGATCAAGCATGCGCTGTGCCCGGGAGGAAGATCACAGACAGCCTAGTGCTGATTAGAGATGCCATCTGTTACGCGAGAGACAGAAACATTCGGCTAGTAGTCCTAAATTTAGACTTTGAGAAAGCATTCGACCGCATCTCGCACCAGTTCCTTTTTAAGGTACTGGAAAAAATGGGGTTTCCAGGGAGGTTTATAGCCTGGGTGGGACTGCTGTACAAAAGTCTGGTCAGTAAAATTGTAGTTAATGGGCATTTATCTAAAGCTGTAAATATTCACAGCGGCGTCCGTCAGGGGTGTCCTTTATCTCCCCTCCTGTACGTGGCTTGTATTGAGCCACTGGCACAAATCTTGAGAAGGGATAAATGGATTAAAGGACTAGACATCCCAGGGACTGGTGGACTGACAGCGACCTGTGTTTTATATATGGATGACGTAACCCTTTTAGCGACTGACCTTTTATCGGTACGAAGAGCAATGGACTTGACTGACTGGTACGGTCGGGCCTCGGGCGCTAAGCTCAACAGGAGCAAGTCAGAGGCCCAGCTCTTCGGGCCGTGGGGGGACGTTGACACAGGTGGACTTGATTTGCATTTTAAGGACAATGATTTGAAAGTTTTAGGGGTGAAATTTGACAGAGAGGGTGGAGGACGGGGAAACTGGACTGACATCTTAGGGAAAGTCAGGCAAAGATTGGGCTTTTGGGGACTAAGACAAATGACAATAGAAGGGAAGGTTTTAATTTTTAAAGCTGTGATTTTACCTCTAATGTTACTTGTCTGTTCTGTTTTTAGTCCCCCAAGAACATTCCTGGCCAACCTGGAGAGGGCGGTATTCTATTTTATGTGGGGGTCCAAGTGGGAACGATTGAAGAGGGAGGTCTTTAAAAAAAGGAAAGAGAACGGCGGGAAAGGCCTCCCAGACCCCCACCTGTTTTTAGGCAGCCGCTTTGCCGCCCTCCACATCCAATATGCATTGACCCCATCCAGAGAGAACAAGACTGCGGCGATGGCTCGGTTCTGGATGGGGTCATACCTAAGAGCATTGAGAGTTTTACCAGTTGATCTTAAAAGTCCAGTCTCTTTTAGCCTGCCTTTACAGTACAGTTTTATTAAGGCATTTTTAAAAAAATATCTTTTAGAAGGGAATGATGCCAGCATTTTAACTAAACACAAGTCTTTGATCTCTCTTGTGCAGGATCGAGAAACGGTGAGTCCAGTCCCGGGCCTCACGCTAGGTGAGGCCAAACAGGTTTGGAGGAACGTTGCCCACCCAGCTCTCCAGAACGGGCACAAAGACTTGGCGTGGATGGTAGCCCATGAGATCCTCCCGGTCAGGGCGGTAATGCACTCCAGAGGCATGGCCAAAAACCCTGTCTGCCCACGGTCCGGGTGTAAATCCCCGGAGACCGTTCGTCATCTGCTCTGGGAGTGTGGCGCTGCGCGGGACCTGTGGGCCAGGACCGGCCCCCTGGTTTTCCCGTGCCTGCCAGCGGGTGGGGCCCAGGTGGACTACAAGCTCGCCATCCTGGGGGTGGGTCAGGGCTTGAAGGACCTGTCACAACAAGATTTTACCTCGCTCTGGCTCGCCCTAAACGTGATCAAGGATGCCATCTGGGTCACCAGAAACCTGCTGGTGGGGAAACGCGTGACGGTCCCCCTCCACGCATGCGAGCAGAAAATAAGATCAATGCTGCAGGGTGGGCCGCGCGTCGTTATTCGGATGGGGGGGCCGGGGTCGCACAAAAGGGTCCCGGCCGCCACCGACCTTGGCCGCCCGTAGATGCACCCTTACCACACCGGCTACGGGAACAGCGGGCCAGCGGGCCGGAGGAGAGGGGGTCTCCGCTGGGTCCATTAAGCTGGGAATTTGTGCTTGTTCTGGAGAGCAGGAGTGAATGGACATTCTTGATAGGGACTTACCCTCGGTCCTGTACAAGAGATGATGTTTTATCTGGCATGTTTTAAACCTTTTTTATTTTTACCTACTTTTATGTTGAATACCATTCATTTACTTGTCTTTTAAAACCACACTACCCAAATATGGACTTCTCACACTGGAACACTACATGAACTGGTTTTAAACAAAATTCTCTTTTGTATATCATTTTTGTTTTATGTGTAACTGAGAATGTTTTAAAAGTGTGGCAAGAATGAAATGAATGGGGAAAAATGTGTCAATAAAAATTTTTTTCGAAAGAAAAAAAAAAAAAAAAAAAAAAAATCTGTTCTTATCAGTTTAATATCTGATACGTCCCTATCCGGGGACTACATATTAAATGGATTTTTGGCTCACGGAGCTGGAACCGGAGCTTGCTCCGTCCACTCCACGCATCGACCTGGTATTGCAGTGTTTCCAGGAACGGTGTGCTTTCCCTTTTAAGGGACTGCAAATTGTTGTGACCAACAGTAGAAGAAACTGAAGGCCTGGATTCTGGAACCCCCTGCTGCTTCAATATGAGGGTATATACGTTTTGAATGACTTGTAATCGGGTTGTTATCAATCTTTGTCTTTATAAATATTGAGTTATTTAGAATGACTGACTTCGACTTATGTTAAAGGACTTATTTTCCATTTCCAAACACTAGAAAAGAATGAAGTATGTTGTCTGTACCTCTGACTGAGAGAAAGGTACAATTTATCGGTATATTTTGGGAAAGTTTCCTGTTCAGAGCAGAGCTCAGATCGACTTCAGCCTTGAAGAAGCTGTGAATCATGTGTGTCTTTGTATGTGCGCTAAGTGTTCTGTACAGGTCCTTTATGTGTACTGGTGGACAACTGGCACTCTACTGGGACATTCTGTGCCTAAGTTTAGGGTCCGATCGTCAGAATCGTGATGGAAGAAGATATGCCTCTGACTATCAGTCCATGTGTGGAAAATGACCAGTTTTGTCTAGTTTTCTTAACCAATCAGAACCTTTGCATCCTTAGTAATGACGTAGTTAGTTAGACTATAATTGTTGTGGAAATGTGAATGTACGCAGAACGGCCAACGAACTCCTTGCGAGACTCGAAGCTGCAAAATATTCTTCAGTAAAATTTTCTTCAAATTATTTTTTTAAACTCTGACTCTGGGTCTTCATTTATCATATCGGGTCTTTTGGCTGTTTAACTGTAAAATCCCCTACAAAACGTCGCTTGAGCTTTACGAGAAGTCTCTACGTACCTGTGCTGGGATGACTGGCAGGCCGAGTCGGTGGTCCTGTCTCGCATCCTTACGAAATGGTCACCGTTGTTCTAAAGCAGTGGTTCCCAAAGCGTCACTGCACGTTTTGGATGTGATGCACCCATCTGAGGTCTTGGAGTCTTTACTGATGAGTTGAATCAGGTGTGTTTGATTAGGGAGACATTTAATCAAACACGCCTGACTGATGGGAGCCACTGGTCTAAAGGACCACAGCTCACGTAGCTCGTTCAAGTTTGCAGGCTTGAAGGCACGGTGACGTAAATCGCAGTCAAGTAATGGAAGGGACCCGTCCTTCCTTTGTTTCGGGGGAGGCGGGGGGCTCACCGTTGATGAGGATGGCAAAGAGGGAGAGGGTAGGTTCTGACTGGAGGCCTGGGGACTCATACTTACCTGGCAGGGGAGACACCATGATCAGAAAGGTGGTTCACCCAGGGCGAGGCGCGGCCATTGCACTCCGGTTGTGTTGACCTCTGCGAATTCCCCAAATGTGGGAATCTCGACTGCATAATTTATGGTAGTGGGGGACTGCGTTCGCGCTCTCCCCTGGACATACTGGTTGAAAGCAGACTACGTGGTGCTAAAAGATCCTCTAGTTTTTAACAGTCGTAGCATTGCTTACGGCGCCGTCTCTGTACGCCTCTTTGTGTCGCGTGTGCTCGCATAGTTTTGTAAAGCTCTGAGTTTTCGTTTAGGGACGATAGGCTTTCGGGGTTCGTTTGGAGCAAAAACTTGGTTTTAATCTCATAAATTGTCATGTATTGATGGAGTGCTAAGCTTCATGCTAGTCCTAGAGGCACCTGCCAGGCTGCCACCTAGCTGTTATTACCAATCGTTTTTAAATGTAAAGCTCACTGAAATGTTTCTATTTTTCATGAAGGGCATTTGATACAGTTTCAAAGAACGTGAAGCGAGAAGTTTGATGAAAGAAATGAGGGATTAAATCTGTGTGAATGGAAAGTCGAAAGCCGCATGTGCTCACCTAGTTTTGTAAAGTTCTGAATTTTCCTTTAGGGATGATAGGCTTTTGGGAGCACATGACCACACCCATTTTCTAAATGACCCTGTAGTGGCTATCTAAATGTTAAAGTTTAGCTTTTTTCCCCCCTCCTTCTGATCACAAGTGATATTTTGCATGTCTCCTTTGTCTGACACAACAATTTCAGGTCTTGGAATCTCGACTAACGAGATGATGATCTGAATAAGGCGTGTTATTTTTTTTCAAATAATCTCCGATATTTAATAACCGATCTGATCGACAGCAGGGGTCCTAGAGGCAAAGTACAAACCCACCGTGGCCCAGTTGGGCATCGCCTTTGCCGGCTCTGCCCCCACTGCTTCATAGCACCATCGCTTCTCGGCCTTTTGGCTAAGATCACGCGGTCTGGTCGGACGGTTGAGACAGCGATCGCCTCCTGGAGGTTTCCTGGCTGGAGATTTTTTATATCTTGAGCCTTCAACCTTTGTGAGGTAAATTGCTTTTTTAGGCCTGCACAGTAAGGTAAGAGGTTTTAGTTATTTATTGTTATTTATTGTTATTTATTGTTATTTATTGTCCTTTTAAAGTTTTAAGCTGTTGGTGCCTCCAACATGTCGGCTGCCCGTGCCGGTGTGCGGAGGCACCACAGCGTGCGGTTTTTATTCACAGAGGTCGAGGGGAAGCTCCTGGGGATGTCCCGTTTGGACTTCTCCAGGAAGCTGATCCAAAAGACCCTAAATTTTAAGCCGGAAGACTTGAATTGCATTGTGACTCTGCCCCTGAACAAAGGCTATGATGTTAGCTTTAGAACTGTTTCCCACTTGAATGATTTTTGGCACAGATTCGATTCAGCTAAATCCCAGTTCTCCATGTTTGCTGTTGAAAGACTCTCTGACAACACACTTAAAACTGTGATTGTTAGAATGTTTAATGAGACAGTAACTGGGGAGGATATTTGTGTCTGGCTGGGTAGATTTTGCACAGTTCGAGGCCAGCCAGTCAAGGTTTTGGATGAAGATGGCATCTGGACATGCTCCTGGAGAATTCCCATCAAACAATGGGAAGACGCCAGGGGCTACCAGGGCCTGAAGCACCTGCCTTCTATGATTGTGTTGGGTGAGAACAGAGGCTACATTCATTATCAAGGCATGCCTAAGCTATGTAGAAAATGTGGCAAGTTTGGGCACTTAGCTGATGCGTGTCAGGAAGTTGTATGTGGGAAATGTAGAGAAATTGGTCACAGTTTTGAAGAGTGCACCAATGGCAGGCGGTGTAACCTGTGTGGAGAATCAAGCCATCTCTACAGAGATTGCCCAAAAAGCTTTGCCAACAAACTTAAAGCTAACAAAATGGCCGCCCCACAGTTACAAACAGAGGAGGAGGAGGCGGTCCCTGAGGTTTTGGCGGGAATTTCAAATCCCCAGTCAGCCTCGGGGATTGGGCAGGAAGGAGGAAGTGGGGCGGCCAAAGGGGCAGAGTCACAATTGGGAGACGAAACGAAACAGGGGGAGGAAACCACTCCCAGACAAGTAACTGATGAAGAAGAGAGAGAGGAGGAAACGGTTTCCTCCCTCCACACCGTCTCGGAGGTAAGCGCGCCATCCAGTGGGAGTGAAACAGACATTTCACTCCCTAATGCTCAAGTGCAGAAGAGAACTGCGGGATCTCCTCTGTGTGAAGCAGAGGAGAAAAAAATGAGGGTAACGCATCGGCTAGATAGTTCTTCGTTAGAAGATCTAGACCGTATGTGGCCATCAGAATCCCCAAATGAAGTTTCTTTTCTGCATTTTAAGCTAAGAACATCGACGCCGAAAGAGTCGCAAGAGTTTAGCTCTGTGGCTCCAGAAGTGTCTAGCTCTAGCCCTCCCGAACCCAACTCCCATGGGAGAAGGGAGAGGCTAAAGCGACAAGAAATAACATAATTTTTAAAGGTACCTCTGTATGTCTTTTAGTGTCTTCCTTTTAAAGTTCATATGCTTTTAACCACACTGCTCATGGCCCTCACCATCTCCACAATAAATGTGAGAAGTGTGAGGAACAACATACGAGCACAGAGTGTTTTATCTTTTTTAAAATCCTGTAAGTCAGATGTGTTTTTATTGCAAGAATGTGCCTTACCTTTTTTAACAAATTATAGGAAATGGGAGGAGCTTTGGACCCCAGGACTGTCCATCTGGAGTGGGTCCAATTTTAACAAAAATGACGGTGTTGCTATTTTAATTAACAATCCAAATATTTTGGTGAAGGGCAGCACGGTGGTAAGGGATGGGCGAGCAATTTTAGCAGACTTGACTTTCTTAGACAAGGATTTTAAAGTTTTAAATGTGTATGGTTTTACTGAAAAACACGAAAGATATGAGCTTTTAGAAGACTTGCAACCCCACATGCTGGGTAGGGCCCCCCTTGTGGTTGCAGGGGATTTTAACTGTGTTTTAACTCAGAGAGATCGGAAGAGGATAGAGGATTTTAAAATGGACAAAACATCGGTTTTACTGCAGAATTTAGTGCGAGATTTTAACTTAGTCGACTGTTTTAAAACATTGCATCAAAGAGAGGAGGGTTTCACCTGGTTCAGTGGTGACGGCACCAAAGCCTCTCGAATCGACTACGTTTTTACAAGGGACTGCTCGCCAACCGATGCTACATTATTACCTGCCTTTTTTTCTGATCACATGATGCTATCCTGCACCCTTTCACTGCCCTCTGGTGTGACATTAGGAGGAGGGCTGTGGAAGTTGAACTGCTCTCTGTTGGAGGATGAGGAAGTAGTTGGGCAATACAGAGAGCAGTTCAGCCGATGGCAGACCCTCCGAGACTTGTATGACTCACGGGCACAGTGGTGGGAAATGGTGAAGGGAAGGACGGGACTGTTTTTTAAGAAAATAGGGAGGGAAAAAAAAAACAAAGAAAAGAGATGCATGATGGGGTTGCAAAAACGACTGCAGAGGTATTTTAATCTTTTAAATAGTGGGTTTGATTTTAGTGAAGAAATTAAAGAAGTCAAGCAAGAAATGTCAGTTTTAGCCCAAATTCAAAGTAAAGGTGTCATTTTAAGGAGTAAAGAACAAAAGATTGAGGAAGATGAAAAATGTACAAGGTATTTTTTCAGGAAGATCATAACACGGGGAGGGGCATTGACAACTTTGAAAACAGATGGGAGGGTAGTAAGAAAGACAGAGGAGATTTTGAGAGGGGTGGAAAAGTTTTATAGTGATTTATATGGTCAAAAAGAAATACAAGAAGACATTTTGATGGACGTTTTAAATTTTTTAGACCAAAAACTTCATAGTCAATGTGCACTTTTAAGCCAAGATTTTACCATTTTAGAAATACAAAAAGCTCTCAAAGGTTTTAAGCGGGGAAAGTCCCCAGGACTGGACGGACTACCTGTAGAATTTTACTTGACCTTTTGGGACATTTTAGCACATGACTTGTTGACCATTTTTAAAGAATTTGACACCCTGAACAGACTTCCAGACAGCTTTAGAATAGGGATAGTGACACTACTACACAAAAAAGGCGACAAGACTGACTTAAAAAACTGGCGACCCATTACACTTTTAAACTTGGATTGTAAACTTTTTAGCAAAATTTTAGCCACGCGAATGTCAACAGTTTTAGGGGACGTAATCCACCCGGATCAAGCATGCGCTGTGCCCGGGAGGAAGATCACAGACAGCCTAGTGCTGATTAGAGATGCCATCTGTTACGCGAGAGACAGAAACATTCGGCTAGTAGTCCTAAATTTAGACTTTGAGAAAGCATTCGACCGCATCTCGCACCAGTTCCTTTTTAAGGTACTGGAAAAAATGGGGTTTCCAGGGAGGTTTATAGCCTGGGTGGGACTGCTGTACAAAAGTCTGGTCAGTAAAATTGTAGTTAATGGGCATTTATCTAAAGCTGTAAATATTCACAGCGGCGTCCGTCAGGGGTGTCCTTTATCTCCCCTCCTGTACGTGGCTTGTATTGAGCCACTGGCACAAATCTTGAGAAGGGATAAATGGATTAAAGGACTGGACATCCCAGGGACTGGTGGACTGACAGCGACCTGTGTTTTATATATGGATGACGTAACCCTTTTAGCGACTGACCTTTTATCGGTACGAAGAGCAATGGACTTGACTGACTGGTACGGTCGGGCCTCGGGCGCCAAGCTCAATAGGAGCAAGTCCGAGGCCCAGCTCTTCGGGCCGTGGGGGGACGTTGACACAGGTGGACTTGATTTGCATTTTAAAGACAATGATTTGAAAATTTTAGGGGTGAAATTTGACAGAGAGGGTGGAGGACGGGGAAACTGGACCGACATCTTAGGGAAAGTTAGGCAAAGATTGGGTTTTTGGGGACTAAGACAAATGACAATAGAAGGGAAGGTTTTAATTTTTAAAGCTGTGATTTTACCCCTAATTTTACTTGTCTGTTCTGTTTTTAGTCCCCCAAGAACATTCCTGGCCAACCTGGAGAGGGCGGTATTTTATTTTATGTGGGGGTCCAAGTGGGAACGTTTGAAGAGGGAGGTCTTTAAAAAAAAGAAAGAGAACGGCGGGAAAGGCCTCCCAGACCCCCACCTGTTTTTAGGCAGCCGCTTTGCCGCCCTCCACATCCAATATGCACTGACCCCATCCAGAGAGAACAAGACTGCGGCGATGGCTCGTTTCTGGATGGGGTCATATCTAAGAGCATTGAGAGTTTTACCAGTTGATCTTAAAAGTCCAGTTTCTTTTAACCTGCCTTTAGAATACAGTTTTATTAAGACATTTTTAAAAAAATACCTTTTAGAAGGAAATGACGCCAGCATTTTAACTAAACACAAGTCTTTGATCTCTCTTGTGCAGGATCGAGAAACGGTGAGTCCAGTCCCGGGCCTCACGCTAGGTGAGGCCAAGCAGGTTTGGAGGAACGTTGCCCACCCAGCTCTCCAGAACAGGCACAAAGACTTGGCGTGGATGGTGGCCCATGAGATCCTCCCGGTCAGGGCGGTAATGCACTCCAGAGGCATGGCCAAAAACCCCGTCTGCCCACGGTCCGGGTGTAAATCCCCGGAGACCGTTCGTCATCTGCTCTGGGAGTGTGGCGCTGCGCGGGACCTGTGGGCCAGGACCGGCCCCCTGGTTTTCCCGTGCCTGCCAGCGGGTGGGGCCCAGGTGGACTACAAGCTCGCCATCCTGGGGGTGGGTCAGGGCTTGAAGGACCTGTCACAACAAGATTTTACCTCGCTCTGGCTCGCCCTAAACGTGATCAAGGATGCCATCTGGGTCACCAGAAACCTGCTGGTGGGGAAACGCGTGACGGTCCCCCTCCACGCATGCGAGCAGAAAATAAGATCAATGCTGCAGGGTGGGCCGCGCGTCGTTATTCGGATGGGGGGGCCGGGGTCGCACAAAAGGGTCCCGGCCGCCACCGACCTTGGCCGCCCGTAGATGCACCCTTACCACACCGGCTACGGGAACAGCGGGCCAGCGGGCCGGAGGAGAGGGGGTCTCCGCTGGGTCCATTAGGCTGGGAATTTGCGCTTGTTCTGGAGAGCAGGAGTGAATGGACATTCTTGATAGGGACTCACCCTCGGTCCTGTACAAGAGATGATGTTTTATTTGGCATATTTTAAGTGTTTTATTTTATCTACTTTTATGTTAAATGTCATTCATTTATTTGTCTTTTAACCACACTACCTAAGCATGGACTTTTACACTGATACACTACACGAACTGGTTTTAAACAAAATTATCATTTTTGTATCATTTTATTTTTGTGTAACTGAGAATGTTTTAAACGTGTGGCAAGAATGAATGAATGGAAAATATGTGACAATAAAACTTTTTTCGAAAGAAATCTGTTCTTATCAGTTTAATATCTGATACGTCCCTATCCGGGGACTACATATTAAATGGATTTTTGGCTCACGGAGCTGGAACCGGAGCTTGCTCCGTCCACTCCACGCATCGACCTGGTATTGCAGTGTTTCCAGGAACGGTGTGCTTTCCCTTTTAAGGGACTGCAAATTGTTGTGACCAACAGTAGAAGAAACTGAAGGCCTGGATTCTGGAACCCCCTGCTGCTTCAATATGAGGGTATATACGTTTTGAATGACTTGTAATCGGGTTGTTATCAATCTTTGTCTTTATAAATATTGAGTTATTTAGAATGACTGACTTCGACTTATGTTAAAGGACTTATTTTCCATTTCCAAACACTAGAAAAGAATGAAGTATGTTGTCTGTACCTCTGACTGAGAGAAAGGTACAACTTATCGGTATATTTTGGGAAAGTTTCCTGTTCAGAGCAGAGCTCAGATCGACTTCAGCCTTGAAGAAGCTGTGAATCATGTGTGTCTTTGTATGTGCGCTAAGTGTTCTGTACAGGTCCTTTATGTGTACTGGTGGACAACTGGCACTCTACTGGGACATTCTGTGCCTAAGTTTAGGGTCCGATCGTCAGAATCGTGATGGAAGAAGATATGCCTCTGACTATCAGTCCATGTGTGGAAAATGACCAGTTTTGTCTAGTTTTCTTAACCAATCAGAACCTTTGCATCCTTAGTAATGACGTAGTTAGTTAGACTATAATTGTTGTGGAAATGTGAATGTACGCAGAACGGCCAACGAACTCCTTGCGAGACTCGAAGCTGCAAAATATTCTTCAGTAAAATTTTCTTCAAATTATTTTTTTAAACTCTGACTCTGGGTCTTCATTTATCATATCGGGTCTTTTGGCTGTTTAACTGTAAAATCCCCTACAAAACGTCGCTTGAGCTTTACGAGAAGTCTCTACGTACCTGTGCTGGGATGACTGGCAGGCCGAGTCGGTGGTCCTGTCTCGCATCCTTACGAAATGGTCACCGTTGTTCTAAAGCAGTGGTTCCCAAAGCGTCACTGCACGTTTTGGATGTGATGCACCCATCTGAGGTCTTGGAGTCTTTACTGATGAGTTGAATCAGGTGTGTTTGATTAGGGAGACATTTAATCAAACACGCCTGACTGATGGGAGCCACTGGTCTAAAGGACCACAGCTCACGTAGCTCGTTCAAGTTTGCAGGCTTGAAGGCACGGTGACGTAAATCGCAGTCAAGTAATGGAAGGGACCCGTCCTTCCTTTGTTTCGGGGGAGGCGGGGGGCTCACCGTTGATGAGGAAGGCAAAGAGGGAGAGGGTAGGTTCTGACTGGAGGCCTGGGGACTCATACTTACCTGGCAGGGGAGACACCATGATCAGAAAGGTGGTTCACCCAGGGCGAGGCGCGGCCATTGCACTCCGGTTGTGTTGACCTCTGCGAATTCCCCAAATGTGGGAATCTCGACTGCATAATTTATGGTAGTGGGGGACTGCGTTCGCGCTCTCCCCTGGACATACTGGTTGAAAGCAGACTACGTGGTGCTAAAAGATCCTCTAGTTTTTAACAGTCGTAGCATTGCTTACGGCGCCGTCTCTGTACGCCTCTTTGTGTCGCGTGTGCTCGCATAGTTTTGTAAAGCTCTGAGTTTTCGTTTAGGGACGATAGGCTTTCGGGGTTCGTTTGGAGCAAAAACTTGGTTTTAATCTCATAAATTGTCATGTATTGATGGAGTGCTAAGCTTCATGCTAGTCCTAGAGGCACCTGCCAGGCTGCCACCTAGCTGTTATTACCAATCGTTTTTAAATGTAAAGCTCACTGAAATGTTTCTATTTTTCATGAAGGGCATTTGATACAGTTTCAAAGAACGTGAAGCGAGAAGTTTGATGAAAGAAATGAGGGATTAAATCTGTGTGAATGGAAAGTCGAAAGCCGCATGTGCTCACCTAGTTTTGTAAAGTTCTGAATTTTCCTTTAGGGATGATAGGCTTTTGGGAGCACATGACCACACCCATTTTCTAAATGACCCTGTAGTGGCTATCTAAATGTTAAAGTTTAGCTTTTTTCCCCCCTCCTTCTGATCACAAGTGATATTTTGCATGTCTCCTTTGTCTGACACAACAATTTCAGGTCTTGGAATCTCGACTAACGAGATGATGATCTGAATAAGGCGTGTTATTTTTTTTCAAATAATCTCCGATATTTAATAACCGATCTGATCGACAGCAGGGGTCCTAGAGGCAAAGTACAAACCCACCGTGGCCCAGTTGGGCATCGCCTTTGCCGGCTCTGCCCCCACTGCTTCATAGCACCATCGCTTCTCGGCCTTTTGGCTAAGATCACGCGGTCTGGTCGGACGGTTGAGACAGCGATCGCCTCCTGGAGGTTTCCTGGCTGGAGATTTTTTATATCTTGAGCCTTCAACCTTTGTGAGGTAAATTGCTTTTTTTAGGCCTGCACAGTAAGGTAAGAGGTTTTAGTTATTTATTGTTATTTATTGTTATTTATTGTCCTTTTAAAGTTTTAAGCTGTTGGTGCCTCCAACATGTCGGCTGCCCGTGCCGGTGTGCGGAGGCACCACAGCGTGCGGTTTTTATTCACAGAGGTCGAGGGGAAGCTCCTGGGGATGTCCCGTTTGGACTTCTCCAGGAAGCTGATCCAAAAGACCCTAAATTTTAAGCCAGAAGACTTGAATTGCATTGTGACTCTGCCCCTGAACAAAGGCTATGATGTTAGCTTTAGAACTGTTTCCCACTTGAATGATTTTTGGCACAGATTCGATTCAGCTAAATCCCAGTTCTCCATGTTTGCTGTTGAAAGACTCTCTGACAACACACTTAAAACTGTGATTGTTAGAATGTTTAATGAGACAGTAACTGGGGAGGATATTTGTGTCTGGCTGGGTAGATTTTGCACAGTTCGAGGCCAGCCAGTCAAGGTTTTGGATGAAGATGGCATCTGGACATGCTCCTGGAGAATTCCCATCAAACAATGGGAAGACGCCAGGGGCTACCAGGGCCTGAAGCACCTGCCTTCTATGATTGTGTTGGGTGAGAACAGAGGCTACATTCATTATCAAGGCATGCCTAAGCTATGTAGAAAATGTGGCAAGTTTGGGCACTTAGCTGATGCGTGTCAGGAAGTTGTATGTGGGAAATGTAGAGAAATTGGTCACAGTTTTGAAGAGTGCACCAATGGCAGGCGGTGTAACCTGTGTGGAGAATCAAGCCATCTCTACAGAGATTGCCCAAAAAGCTTTGCCAACAAACTTAAAGCTAACAAAATGGCCGCCCCACAGTTACAAACAGAGGAGGAGGAGGCGGTCCCTGAGGTTTTGGCGGGAATTTCAAATCCCCAGTCAGCCTCGGGGATTGGGCAGGAAGGAGGAAGTGGGGCGGCCAAAGGGGCAGAGTCACAATTGGGAGACGAAACGAAACAGGGGGAGGAAACCACTCCCAGACAAGTAACTGATGAAGAAGAGAGAGAGGAGGAAACGGTTTCCTCCCTCCACACCGTCTCGGAGGTAAGCGCGCCATCCAGTGGGAGTGAAACAGACATTTCACTCCCTAATGCTCAAGTGCAGAAGAGAACTGCGGGATCTCCTCTGTGTGAAGCAGAGGAGAAAAAAATGAGGGTAACGCATCGGCTAGATAGTTCTTCGTTAGAAGATCTAGACCGTATGTGGCCATCAGAATCCCCAAATGAAGTTTCTTTTCTGCATTTTAAGCTAAGAACATCGACGCCGAAAGAGTCGCAAGAGTTTAGCTCTGTGGCTCCAGAAGTGTCTAGCTCTAGCCCTCCTGAACCCAACTCCCATGGGAGAAGGGAGAGGCTAAAGCGACAAGAAATAACATAATTTTTAAAGGTACCTCTGTATGTCTTTTAGTGTCTTCCTTTTAAAGTTCATATGCTTTTAACCACACTGCTCATGGCCCTCACCATCTCCACAATAAATGTGAGAAGTGTGAGGAACAACATACGAGCACAGAGTGTTTTATCTTTTTTAAAATCCTGTAAGTCAGATGTGTTTTTATTGCAAGAATGTGCCTTACCTTTTTTAACAAATTATAGGAAATGGGAGGAGCTTTGGACCCCTGGACTGTCCATCTAGAGTGGGTCCAATTTTAACAAAAATGACGGTGTTGCTATTTTAATTAACAATCCAAATATTTTGGTGAAGGGCAGCACGGTGGTAAGGGATGGGCGAGCAATTTTAGCAGACTTGACTTTCTTAGACAAGGATTTTAAAGTTTTAAATGTGTATGGTTTTACTGAAAAACACGAAAGATATGAGCTTTTAGAAGACTTGCAACCCCACATGCTGGGTAGGGCCCCCCTTGTGGTTGCAGGGGATTTTAACTGTGTTTTAACTCAGAGAGATCGGAAGAGGATAGAGGATTTTAAAATGGACAAAACATCGGTTTTACTGCAGAATTTAGTGCGAGATTTTAACTTAGTCGACTGTTTTAAAACATTGCATCAAAGAGAGGAGGGTTTCACCTGGTTCAGTGGTGACGGCACCAAAGCCTCTCGAATCGACTACGTTTTTACAAGGGACTGCTCGCCAACCGATGCTACATTATTACCTGCCTTTTTTTCTGATCACATGATGCTATCCTGCACCCTTTCACTGCCCTCTGGTGTGACATTAGGAGGAGGGCTGTGGAAGTTGAACTGCTCTCTGTTGGAGGATGAGGAAGTAGTTGGGCAATACAGAGAGCAGTTCAGCCGATGGCAGACCCTCCGAGACTTGTATGACTCACGGGCACAGTGGTGGGAAATGGTGAAGGGAAGGACGGGACTGTTTTTTAAGAAAATAGGGAGGGAAAAAAAAAACAAAGAAAAGAGATGCATGATGGGGTTGCAAAAACGACTGCAGAGGTATTTTAATCTTTTAAATAGTGGGTTTGATTTTAGTGAAGAAATTAAAGAAGTCAAGCAAGAAATGTCAGTTTTAGCCCAAATTCAAAGTAAAGGTGTCATTTTAAGGAGTAAAGAACAAAAGATTGAGGAAGATGAAAAATGTACAAGGTATTTTTTCAGGAAGATCATAACACGGGGAGGGGCATTGACAACTTTGAAAACAGATGGGAGGGTAGTAAGAAAGACAGAGGAGATTTTGAGAGGGGTGGAAAAGTTTTATAGTGATTTATATGGTCAAAAAGAAATACAAGAAGACATTTTGATGGACGTTTTAAATTTTTTAGACCAAAAACTTCATAGTCAATGTGCACTTTTAAGCCAAGATTTTACCATTTTAGAAATACAAAAAGCTCTCAAAGGTTTTAAGCGGGGAAAGTCCCCAGGACTGGACGGATTACCTGTAGAATTTTACTTGACCTTTTGGGACATTTTAGCACATGACTTGTTGACCATTTTTAAAGAATTTGACACCCTGAACAGACTTCCAGACAGCTTTAGAATAGGGATAGTGACACTACTACACAAAAAAGGCGACAAGACTGACTTAAAAAACTGGCGACCCATTACGCTTTTAAACTTGGATTGTAAACTTTTTAGCAAAATTTTAGCCACGCGAATGTCAACAGTTTTAGGGGACGTAATCCACCCGGATCAAGCATGCGCTGTGCCCGGGAGGAAGATCACAGACAGCCTAGTGCTGATTAGAGATGCCATCTGTTACGCGAGAGACAGAAACATTCGGCTAGTAGTCCTAAATTTAGACTTTGAGAAAGCATTCGACCGCATCTCGCACCAGTTCCTTTTTAAGGTACTGGAAAAAATGGGGTTTCCAGGGAGGTTTATAGCCTGGGTGGGACTGCTGTACAAAAGTCTGGTCAGTAAAATTGTAGTTAATGGGCATTTATCTAAAGCTGTAAATATTCACAGCGGCGTCCGTCAGGGGTGTCCTTTATCTCCCCTCCTGTACGTGGCTTGTATTGAGCCACTGGCACAAATCTTGAGAAGGGATAAATGGATTAAAGGACTGGACATCCCAGGGACTGGTGGACTGACAGCGACCTGTGTTTTATATATGGATGACGTAACCCTTTTAGCGACTGACCTTTTATCGGTACGAAGAGCAATGGACTTGACTGACTGGTACGGTCGGGCCTCGGGCGCCAAGCTCAATAGGAGCAAGTCCGAGGCCCAGCTCTTCGGGCCGTGGGGGGACGTTGACACAGGTGGACTTGATTTGCATTTTAAAGACAATGATTTGAAAGTTTTAGGGGTGAAATTTGACAGAGAGGGTGGAGGACGGGGAAACTGGACCGACATCTTAGGGAAAGTTAGGCAAAGATTGGGTTTTTGGGGACTAAGACAAATGACAATAGAAGGGAAGGTTTTAATTTTTAAAGCTGTGATTTTACCCCTAATTTTACTTGTCTGTTCTGTTTTTAGTCCCCCAAGAACATTCCTGGCCAACCTGGAGAGGGCGGTATTTTATTTTATGTGGGGGTCCAAGTGGGAACGTTTGAAGAGGGAGGTCTTTAAAAAAAAGAAAGAGAACGGCGGGAAAGGCCTCCCAGACCCCCACCTGTTTTTAGGCAGCCGCTTTGCCGCCCTCCACATCCAATATGCACTGACCCCATCCAGAGAGAACAAGACTGCGGCGATGGCTCGTTTCTGGATGGGGTCATATCTAAGAGCATTGAGAGTTTTACCAGTTGATCTTAAAAGTCCAGTTTCTTTTAACCTGCCTTTAGAATACAGTTTTATTAAGACATTTTTAAAAAATACCTTTTAGAAGGAAATGATGCCAGCATTTTAACTAAACACAAGTCTTTGATCTCTCTTGTGCAGGATCGAGAAACGGTGAGTCCAGTCCCGGGCCTCACGCTAGGTGAGGCCAAGCAGGTTTGGAGGAACGTTGCCCACCCAGCTCTCCAGAACAGGCACAAAGACTTGGCGTGGATGGTGGCCCATGAGATCCTCCCGGTCAGGGCGGTAATGCACTCCAGAGGCATGGCCAAAAACCCCGTCTGCCCACGGTCCGGGTGTAAATCCCCGGAGACCGTTCGTCATCTGCTCTGGGAGTGTGGCGCTGCGCGGGACCTGTGGGCCAGGACCGGCCCCCTGGTTTTCCCGTGCCTGCCAGCGGGTGGGGCCCAGGTGGACTACAAGCTCGCCATCCTGGGGGTGGGTCAGGGCTTGAAGGACCTGTCACAACAAGATTTTACCTCGCTCTGGCTCGCCCTAAACGTGATCAAGGATGCCATCTGGGTCACCAGAAACCTGCTGGTGGGGAAACGCGTGACGGTCCCCCTCCACGCATGCGAGCAGAAAATAAGATCAATGCTGCAGGGTGGGCCGCGCGTCGTTATTCGGATGGGGGGGCCGGGGTCGCACAAAAGGGTCCCGGCCGCCACCGACCTTGGCCGCCCGTAGATGCACCCTTACCACACCGGCTACGGGAACAGCGGGCCAGCGGGCCGGAGGAGAGGGGGTCTCCGCTGGGTAAATTAAGCTGGGAATTTGTGCTTGTTCTGGAGAGCAGGAGTGAATGGACATTCTTGATAGGGACTTACCCTCGGTCCTGTACAAGAGATGATGTTTTATCTGGCATGTTTTAAACCTTTTTATTTTTACCTACTTTTATGTTGAATACCATTCATTTACTTGTCTTTTAAAACCACACTACCCAAATATGGACTTCTCACACTGGAACACTACATGAACTGGTTTTAAACAAAATTCTCTTTTGTATATCATTTTTGTTTTATGTGTAACTGAGAATGTTTTAAAAGTGTGGCAAGAATGAAATGAATGGGGAAAATTGTGTCAATAAAATTTTTTTTCGAAAGAAAAAATCTGTTCTTATCAGTTTAATATCTGATACGTCCCTATCCGGGGACTACATATTAAATGGATTTTTGGCTCACGGAGCTGGAACCGGAGCTTGCTCCGTCCACTCCACGCATCGACCTGGTATTGCAGTGTTTCCAGGAACGGTGTGCTTTCCCTTTTAAGGGACTGCAAATTGTTGTGACCAACAGTAGAAGAAACTGAAGGCCTGGATTCTGGAACCCCCTGCTGCTTCAATATGAGGGTATATACGTTTTGAATGACTTGTAATCGGGTTGTTATCAATCTTTGTCTTTATAAATATTGAGTTATTTAGAATGACTGACTTCGACTTATGTTAAAGGACTTATTTTCCATTTCCAAACACTAGAAAAGAATGAAGTATGTTGTCTGTACCTCTGACTGAGAGAAAGGTACAACTTATCGGTATATTTTGGGAAAGTTTCCTGTTCAGAGCAGAGCTCAGATCGACTTCAGCCTTGAAGAAGCTGTGAATCATGTGTGTCTTTGTATGTGCGCTAAGTGTTCTGTACAGGTCCTTTATGTGTACTGGTGGACAACTGGCACTCTACTGGGACATTCTGTGCCTAAGTTTAGGGTCCGATCGTCAGAATCGTGATGGAAGAAGATATGCCTCTGACTATCAGTCCATGTGTGGAAAATGACCAGTTTTGTCTAGTTTTCTTAACCAATCAGAACCTTTGCATCCTTAGTAATGACGTAGTTAGTTAGACTATAATTGTTGTGGAAATGTGAATGTACGCAGAACGGCCAACGAACTCCTTGCGAGACTCGAAGCTGCAAAATATTCTTCAGTAAAATTTTCTTCAAATTATTTTTTTAAACTCTGACTCTGGGTCTTCATTTATCATATCGGGTCTTTTGGCTGTTTAACTGTAAAATCCCCTACAAAACGTCGCTTGAGCTTTACGAGAAGTCTCTACGTACCTGTGCTGGGATGACTGGCAGGCCGAGTCGGTGGTCCTGTCTCGCATCCTTACGAAATGGTCACCGTTGTTCTAAAGCAGTGGTTCCCAAAGCGTCACTGCACGTTTTGGATGTGATGCACCCATCTGAGGTCTTGGAGTCTTTACTGATGAGTTGAATCAGGTGTGTTTGATTAGGGAGACATTTAATCAAACACGCCTGACTGATGGGAGCCACTGGTCTAAAGGACCACAGCTCACGTAGCTCGTTCAAGTTTGCAGGCTTGAAGGCACGGTGACGTAAATCGCAGTCAAGTAATGGAAGGGACCCGTCCTTCCTTTGTTTCGGGGGAGGCGGGGGGCTCACCGTTGATGAGGACGGCAAAGAGGGAGAGGGTAGGTTCTGACTGGAGGCCTGGGGACTCATACTTACCTGGCAGGGGAGACACCATGATCAGAAAGGTGGTTCACCCAGGGCGAGGCGCGGCCATTGCACTCCGGTTGTGTTGACCTCTGCGAATTCCCCAAATGTGGGAATCTCGACTGCATAATTTATGGTAGTGGGGGACTGCGTTCGCGCTCTCCCCTGGACATACTGGTTGAAAGCAGACTACGTGGTGCTAAAAGATCCTCTAGTTTTTAACAGTCGTAGCATTGCTTACGGCGCCGTCTCTGTACGCCTCTTTGTGTCGCGTGTGCTCGCATAGTTTTGTAAAGCTCTGAGTTTTCGTTTAGGGACGATAGGCTTTCGGGGTTCGTTTGGAGCAAAAACTTGGTTTTAATCTCATAAATTGTCATGTATTGATGGAGTGCTAAGCTTCATGCTAGTCCTAGAGGCACCTGCCAGGCTGCCACCTAGCTGTTATTACCAATCGTTTTTAAATGTAAAGCTCACTGAAATGTTTCTATTTTTCATGAAGGGCATTTGATACAGTTTCAAAGAACGTGAAGCGAGAAGTTTGATGAAAGAAATGAGGGATTAAATCTGTGTGAATGGAAAGTCGAAAGCCGCATGTGCTCACCTAGTTTTGTAAAGTTCTGAATTTTCCTTTAGGGATGATAGGCTTTTGGGAGCACATGACCACACCCATTTTCTAAATGACCCTGTAGTGGCTATCTAAATGTTAAAGTTTAGCTTTTTTCCCCCCTCCTTCTGATCACAAGTGATATTTTGCATGTCTCCTTTGTCTGACACAACAATTTCAGGTCTTGGAATCTCGACTAACGAGATGATGATCTGAATAAGGCGTGTTATTTTTTTTCAAATAATCTCCGATATTTAATAACCGATCTGATCGACAGCAGGGGTCCTAGAGGCAAAGTACAAACCCACCGTGGCCCAGTTGGGCATCGCCTTTGCCGGCTCTGCCCCCACTGCTTCATAGCACCATCGCTTCTCGGCCTTTTGGCTAAGATCACGCGGTCTGGTCGGACGGTTGAGACAGCGATCGCCTCCTGGAGGTTTCCTGGCTGGAGATTTTTTATATCTTGAGCCTTCAACCTTTGTGAGGTAAATTGCTTTTTTAGGCCTGCACAGTAAGGTAAGAGGTTTTAGTTATTTATTGTTATTTATTGTTATTTATTGTTATTTATTGTCCTTTTAAAGTTTTAAGCTGTTGGTGCCTCCAACATGTCGGCTGCCCGTGCCGGTGTGCGGAGGCACCACAGCGTGCGGTTTTTATTCACAGAGGTCGAGGGGAAGCTCCTGGGGATGTCCCGTTTGGACTTCTCCAGGAAGCTGATCCAAAAGACCTTAAACTTTAAGCCAGAAGACTTGAATTGCATTGTGACTCTGCCCCTGAACAAAGGCTATGATGTTAGCTTTAGAACTGTTTCCCACTTGAATGATTTTTGGCACAGATTCGATTCAGTTAAATCCCAGTTCTCCATGTTTGCTGTTGAAAGACTCTCTGACAACACACTTAAAACTGTGATTGTTAGAATGTTTAATGAGACAGTAACTGGGGAGGATATTTGTGTCTGGCTGGGTAGATTTTGCACAGTTCGAGGCCAGCCAGTCAAGGTTTTGGATGAAGATGGCATCTGGACATGCTCCTGGAGAATTCCCATCAAACAATGGGAAGACGCCAGGGGCTACCAGGGCCTGAAGCACCTGCCTTCTATGATTGTGTTGGGTGAGAACAGAGGCTACATTCATTATCAAGGCATGCCTAAGCTATGTAGAAAATGTGGCAAGTTTGGGCACTTAGCTGATGCGTGCCAGGAAGTTGTATGTGGGAAATGTAGAGAAATTGGTCACAGTTTTGAAGAGTGCACCAATGGCAGGCGGTGTAACCTGTGTGGAGAATCAAGCCATCTCTACAGAGATTGCCCAAAAAGCTTTGCCAACAAACTTAAAGCTAACAAAATGGCCGCCCCACAGTTACAAACAGAGGAGGAGGAGGCGGTCCCTGAGGTATTGGCGGGAATGTCAAATCCCCAGTCAGCCTCGGGGATTGGGCAGGAAGGAGGAAGTGGGGCGGCCAAAGGGGCAGAGTCACAATTGGGAGACGAAACGAAACAGGGGGAGGAAACCACTCCCAGACAAGTAACTGATGAAGAAGAGAGAGAGGAGGAAACGGTTTCCTCCCTCCACACCGTCTCGGAGGTAAGCGCGCCATCCAGTGGGAGTGAAACAGACATTTCACTCCCTAATGCTCAAGTGCAGAAGAGAACTGCGGGATCTCCTCTGTGTGAAGCAGAGGAGAAAAAAATGAGGGTAACGCATCGGCTAGATAGTTCTTCGTTAGAAGATCTAGACCGTATGTGGCCATCAGAATCCCCAAATGAAGTTTCTTTTCTGCATTTTAAGCTAAGAACATCGACGCCGAAAGAGTCGCAAGAGTTTAGCTCTGTGGCTCCAGAAGTGTCTAGCTCTAGCCCTCCCGAACCCAACTCCCATGGGAGAAGGGAGAGGCTAAAGCGACAAGAAATAACATAATTTTTAAAGGTACCTCTGTATGTCTTTTAGTGTCTTCCTTTTAAAGTTCATATGCTTTTAACCACACTGCTCATGGCCCTCACCATCTCCACAATAAATGTGAGAAGTGTGAGGAACAACATACGAGCACAGAGTGTTTTATCTTTTTTAAAATCCTGTAAGTCAGATGTGTTTTTATTGCAAGAATGTGCCTTACCTTTTTTAACAAATTATAGGAAATGGGAGGAGCTTTGGACCCCAGGACTGTCCATCTGGAGTGGGTCCAATTTTAACAAAAATGACGGTGTTGCTATTTTAATTAACAATCCAAATATTTTGGTGAAGGGCAGCACGGTGGTAAGGGATGGGCGAGCAATTTTAGCAGACTTGACTTTCTTAGACAAGGATTTTAAAGTTTTAAATGTGTATGGTTTTACTGAAAAACACGAAAGATATGAGCTTTTAGAAGACTTGCAACCCCACATGCTGGGTAGGGCCCCCCTTGTGGTTGCAGGGGATTTTAACTGTGTTTTAACTCAGAGAGATCGGAAGAGGATAGAGGATTTTAAAATGGACAAAACATCGGTTTTACTGCAGAATTTAGTGCGAGATTTTAACTTAGTTGACTGTTTTAAAACATTGCATCAAAGAGAGGAGGGTTTCACCTGGTTCAGTGGTGACGGCACCAAAGCCTCTCGAATCGACTACGTTTTTACAAGGGACTGCTCGCCAACCGATGCTACATTATTACCTGCCTTTTTTTCTGATCACATGATGCTATCCTGCACCCTTTCACTGCCCTCTGGTGTGACATTAGGAGGAGGGCTGTGGAAGTTGAACTGCTCTCTGTTGGAGGATGAGGAAGTAGTTGGGCAATACAGAGAGCAGTTCAGCCGATGGCAGACCCTCCGAGACTTGTATGACTCACGGGCACAGTGGTGGGAAATGGTGAAGGGAAGGACGGGACTGTTTTTTAAGAAAATAGGGAGGGAAAAAAAAAACAAAGAAAAGAGATGCATGATGGGGTTGCAAAAACGACTGCAGAGGTATTTTAATCTTTTAAATAGTGGGTTTGATTTTAGTGAAGAAATTAAAGAAGTCAAGCAAGAAATGTCAGTTTTAGCCCAAATTCAAAGTAAAGGTGTCATTTTAAGGAGTAAAGAACAAAGGATTGAGGAAGATGAAAAATGTACAAGGTATTTTTTCAGGAAGATCATAACACGGGGAGGGGCATTGACAACTTTGAAAACAGATGGGAGGGTAGTAAGAAAGACAGAGGAGATTTTGAGAGGGGTGGAAAAGTTTTATAGTGATTTATATGGTCAAAAAGAAATACAAGAAGACATTTTGATGGACGTTTTAAATTTTTTAGACCAAAAACTTCATAGTCAATGTGCACTTTTAAGCCAAGATTTTACCATTTTAGAAATACAAAAAGCTCTCAAAGGTTTTAAGCGGGGAAAGTCCCCAGGACTGGACGGACTACCTGTAGAATTTTACTTGACCTTTTGGGACATTTTAGCACATGACTTGTTGACCATTTTTAAAGAATTTGACACCCTGAACAGACTTCCAGACAGTTTTAGAATAGGGATAGTGACACTACTACACAAAAAAGGCGACAAGACTGACTTAAAAAATTGGCGACCCATTACGCTTTTAAACTTTGATTGTAAACTTTTTAGCAAAATTTTAGCCACGCGAATGTCAACAGTTTTAGGGGACGTAATCCACCCGGATCAAGCATGCGCTGTGCCCGGGAGGAAGATCACAGACAGCCTAGTGCTGATTAGAGATGCCATCTGTTACGCGAGAGACAGAAACATTCGGCTAGTAGTCCTAAATTTAGACTTTGAGAAAGCATTCGACCGCATCTCGCACCAGTTCCTTTTTAAGGTACTGGAAAAAATGGGGTTTCCAGGGAGGTTTATAGCCTGGGTGGGACTGCTGTACAAAAGTCTGGTCAGTAAAATTGTAGTTAATGGGCATTTATCTAAAGCTGTAAATATTCACAGCGGCGTCCGTCAGGGGTGTCCTTTATCTCCCCTCCTGTACGTGGCTTGTATTGAGCCACTGGCACAAATCTTGAGAAGGGATAAATGGATTAAAGGACTAGACATCCCAGGGACTGGTGGACTGACAGCGACCTGTGTTTTATATATGGATGACGTAACCCTTTTAGCGACTGACCTTTTATCGGTACGAAGAGCAATGGACTTGACTGACTGGTACGGTCGGGCCTCGGGCGCTAAGCTCAACAGGAGCAAGTCAGAGGCCCAGCTCTTCGGGCCGTGGGGGGACGTTGACACAGGTGGACTTGATTTGCATTTTAAGGACAATGATTTGAAAGTTTTAGGGGTGAAATTTGACAGAGAGGGTGGAGGACGGGGAAACTGGACTGACATCTTAGGGAAAGTCAGGCAAAGATTGGGCTTTTGGGGACTAAGACAAATGACAATAGAAGGGAAGGTTTTAATTTTTAAAGCTGTGATTTTACCTCTAATGTTACTTGTCTGTTCTGTTTTTAGTCCCCCAAGAACATTCCTGGCCAACCTGGAGAGGGCGGTATTCTATTTTATGTGGGGGTCCAAGTGGGAACGATTGAAGAGGGAGGTCTTTAAAAAAAGGAAAGAGAACGGCGGGAAAGGCCTCCCAGACCCCCACCTGTTTTTAGGCAGCCGCTTTGCCGCCCTCCACATCCAATATGCATTGACCCCATCCAGAGAGAACAAGACTGCGGCGATGGCTCGGTTCTGGATGGGGTCATACCTAAGAGCATTGAGAGTTTTACCAGTTGATCTTAAAAGTCCAGTCTCTTTTAGCCTGCCTTTACAGTACAGTTTTATTAAGGCATTTTTAAAAAAATATCTTTTAGAAGGGAATGATGCCAGCATTTTAACTAAACACAAGTCTTTGATCTCTCTTGTGCAGGATCGAGAAACGGTGAGTCCAGTCCCGGGCCTCACGCTAGGTGAGGCCAAACAGGTTTGGAGGAACGTTGCCCACCCAGCTCTCCAGAACGGGCACAAAGACTTGGCGTGGATGGTAGCCCATGAGATCCTCCCGGTCAGGGCGGTAATGCACTCCAGAGGCATGGCCAAAAACCCTGTCTGCCCACGGTCCGGGTGTAAATCCCCGGAGACCGTTCGTCATCTGCTCTGGGAGTGTGGCGCTGCGCGGGACCTGTGGGCCAGGACCGGCCCCCTGGTTTTCCCGTGCCTGCCAGCGGGTGGGGCCCAGGTGGACTACAAGCTCGCCATCCTGGGGGTGGGTCAGGGCTTGAAGGACCTGTCACAACAAGATTTTACCTCGCTCTGGCTCGCCCTAAACGTGATCAAGGATGCCATCTGGGTCACCAGAAACCTGCTGGTGGGGAAACGCGTGACGGTCCCCCTCCACGCATGCGAGCAGAAAATAAGATCAATGCTGCAGGGTGGGCCGCGCGTCGTTATTCGGATGGGGGGGCCGGGGTCGCACAAAAGGGTCCCGGCCGCCACCGACCTTGGCCGCCCGTAGATGCACCCTTACCACACCGGCTACGGGAACAGCGGGCCAGCGGGCCGGAGGAGAGGGGGTCTCCGCTGGGTCCATTAAGCTGGGAATTTGTGCTTGTTCTGGAGAGCAGGAGTGAATGGACATTCTTGATAGGGACTTACCCTCGGTCCTGTACAAGAGATGATGTTTTATCTGGCATGTTTTAAACCTTTTTTATTTTTACCTACTTTTATGTTGAATACCATTCATTTACTTGTCTTTTAAAACCACACTACCCAAATATGGACTTCTCACACTGGAACACTACATGAACTGGTTTTAAACAAAATTCTCTTTTGTATATCATTTTTGTTTTATGTGTAACTGAGAATGTTTTAAAAGTGTGGCAAGAATGAAATGAATGGGGAAAAATGTGTCAATAAAAATTTTTTTCGAAAGAAAAAATCTGTTCTTATCAGTTTAATATCTGATACGTCCCTATCCGGGGACTACATATTAAATGGATTTTTGGCTCACGGAGCTGGAACCGGAGCTTGCTCCGTCCACTCCACGCATCGACCTGGTATTGCAGTGTTTCCAGGAACGGTGTGCTTTCCCTTTTAAGGGACTGCAAATTGTTGTGACCAACAGTAGAAGAAACTGAAGGCCTGGATTCTGGAACCCCCTGCTGCTTCAATATGAGGGTATATACGTTTTGAATGACTTGTAATCGGGTTGTTATCAATCTTTGTCTTTCTAAATATTGAGTTATTTAGAATGACTGACTTCGACTTATGTTAAAGGACTTATTTTCCATTTCCAAACACTAGAAAAGAATGAAGTATGTTGTCTGTACCTCTGACTGAGAGAAAGGTACAACTTATCGGTATATTTTGGGAAAGTTTCCTGTTCAGAGCAGAGCTCAGATCGACTTCAGCCTTGAAGAAGCTGTGAATCATGTGTGTCTTTGTATGTGCGCTAAGTGTTCTGTACAGGTCCTTTATGTGTACTGGTGGACAACTGGCACTCTACTGGGACATTCTGTGCCTAAGTTTAGGGTCCGATCGTCAGAATCGTGATGGAAGAAGATATGCCTCTGACTATCAGTCCATGTGTGGAAAATGACCAGTTTTGTCTAGTTTTCTTAACCAATCAGAACCTTTGCATCCTTAGTAATGACGTAGTTAGTTAGACTATAATTGTTGTGGAAATGTGAATGTACGCAGAACGGCCAACGAACTCCTTGCGAGACTCGAAGCTGCAAAATATTCTTCAGTAAAATTTTCTTCAAATTATTTTTTTAAACTCTGACTCTGGGTCTTCATTTATCATATCGGGTCTTTTGGCTGTTTAACTGTAAAATCCCCTACAAAACGTCGCTTGAGCTTTACGAGAAGTCTCTACGTACCTGTGCTGGGATGACTGGCAGGCCGAGTCGGTGGTCCTGTCTCGCATCCTTACGAAATGGTCACCGTTGTTCTAAAGCAGTGGTTCCCAAAGCGTCACTGCACGTTTTGGATGTGATGCACCCATCTGAGGTCTTGGAGTCTTTACTGATGAGTTGAATCAGGTGTGTTTGATTAGGGAGACATTTAATCAAACACGCCTGACTGATGGGAGCCACTGGTCTAAAGGACCACAGCTCACGTAGCTCGTTCAAGTTTGCAGGCTTGAAGGCACGGTGACGTAAATCGCAGTCAAGTAATGGAAGGGACCCGTCCTTCCTTTGTTTCGGGGGAGGCGGGGGGCTCACCGTTGATGAGGATGGCAAAGAGGGAGAGGGTAGGTTCTGACTGGAGGACTCATACTTACCTGGCAGGGGAGACACCATGATCAGAAAGGTGGTTCACCCAGGGCGAGGCGCAGCCATTGCACTCCGGTTGTGTTGACCTCTGCGAATTCCCCAAATGTGGGAATCTCGACTGCATAATTTATGGTAGTGGGGGACTGCGTTCGCGCTCTCCCCTGGACATACTGGTTGAAAGCAGACTACGTGGTGCTAAAAGATCCTCTAGTTTTTAACAGTCGTAGCATTGCTTACGGCGCCGTCTCTGTACGCCTCTTTGTGTCGCGTGTGCTCGCATAGTTTTGTAAAGCTCTGAGTTTTCGTTTGGAGCAAAAACTTGGTTTTAATCTCATAAATTGTCATGTATTGATGGAGTGCTAAGCTTCATGCTAGTCCTAGAGGCACCTGCCAGGCTGCCACCTAGCTGTTATTACCAATCGTTTTTAAATGTAAAGCTCACTGAAATGTTTCTATTTTTCATGAAGGGCATTTGATACAGTTTCAAAGAACGTGAAGCGAGAAGTTTGATGAAAGAAATGAGGGATTAAATCTGTGTGAATGGAAAGTCGAAAGCCGCATGTGCTCACCTAGTTTTGTAAAGTTCTGAATTTTCCTTTAGGGATGATAGGCTTTTGGGAGCACATGACCACACCCATTTTCTAAATGACCCTGTGGTGGCTATCCAAATGTTAAAGTTTAGCTTTTTTCCCCCCTCCTTCTGATCACAAGTGATATTTTGCATGTCTCCTTTGTCTGACACAACAATTTCAGGTCTTGGAATCTCGACTAACGAGATGATGATCTGAATAAGGCGTGTTATTTTTTTTCAAATAATCTCCGATATTTAATAACCGATCTGATCGACAGCAGGGGTCCTAGAGGCAAAGTACAAACCCACTGTGGCCCAGTTGGGCATCGCCTTTGCCGGCTCTGCCCCCACTGCTTCATAGCACCATCGCTTCTCGGCCTTTTGGCTAAGATCACGCGGTCTGGTCGGACGGTTGAGACAGCGATCGCCTCCTGGAGGTTTCCTGGCTGGAGATTTTTTATATCTTGAGCCTTCAACCTTTGTGAGGTAAATTGCTTTTTTAGGCCTGCACAGTAAGGTAAGAGGTTTTAGTTATTTATTGTTATTTATTGTTATTTATTGTTATTTATTGTCCTTTTAAAGTTTTAAGCTGTTGGTGCCTCCAACATGTCGGCTGCCCGTGCCGGTGTGCGGAGGCACCACAGCGTGCGGTTTTTATTCACAGAGGTCGAGGGGAAGCTCCTGGGGATGTCCCGTTTGGACTTCTCCAGGAAGCTGATCCAAAAGACCCTAAATTTTAAGCCAGAAGACTTGAATTGCATTGTGACTCTGCCCCTGAACAAAGGCTATGATGTTAGCTTTAGAACTGTTTCCCACTTGAATGATTTTTGGCACAGATTCGATTCAGCTAAATCCCAGTTCTCCATGTTTGCTGTTGAAAGACTCTCTGACAACACACTTAAAACTGTGATTGTTAGAATGTTTAATGAGACAGTAACTGGGGAGGATATTTGTGTCTGGCTGGGTAGATTTTGCACAGTTCGAGGCCAGCCAGTCAAGGTTTTGGATGAAGATGGCATCTGGACATGCTCCTGGAGAATTCCCATCAAACAATGGGAAGACGCCAGGGGCTACCAGGGCCTGAAGCACCTGCCTTCTATGATTGTGTTGGGTGAGAACAGAGGCTACATTCATTATCAAGGCATGCCTAAGCTATGTAGAAAATGTGGCAAGTTTGGGCACTTAGCTGATGCGTGTCAGGAAGTTGTATGTGGGAAATGTAGAGAAATTGGTCACAGTTTTGAAGAGTGCACCAATGGCAGGCGGTGTAACCTGTGTGGAGAATCAAGCCATCTCTACAGAGATTGCCCAAAAAGCTTTGCCAACAAACTTAAAGCTAACAAAATGGCCGCCCCACAGTTACAAACAGAGGAGGAGGAGGCGGTCCCTGAGGTTTTGGCGGGAATTTCAAATCCCCAGTCAGCCTCGGGGATTGGGCAGGAAGGAGGAAGTGGGGCGGCCAAAGGGGCAGAGTCACAATTGGGAGACGAAACGAAACAGGGGGAGGAAACCACTCCCAGACAAGTAACTGATGAAGAAGAGAGAGAGGAGGAAACGGTTTCCTCCCTCCACACCGTCTCGGAGGTAAGCGCGCAATCTAATGCTCAAGTGCAGAAGAGAACTGCGGGATCTCCTCTGTGTGAAGCAGAGGAGAAAAAAATGAGGGTAACGCATCGGCTAGATAGTTCTTCGTTAGAAGATCTAGACCGTATGTGGCCATCAGAATGCCCAAATGAAGTTTCTTTTCTGCATTTTAAGCTAAGAACATCGACGCCGAAAGAGTCGCAAGAGTTTAGCTCTGTGGCTCCAGAAGTGTCTAGCTCTAGCCCTCCCGAACCTAACTCCCATGGGAGAAGGGAGAGGCTAAAGCGACAAGAAATAACATAATTTTTAAAGGTACCTCTGTATGTCTTTTAGTGTCTTCCTTTTAAAGTTCATATGCTTTTAACCACACTGCTCATGGCCCTCACCATCTCCACAATAAATGTGAGAAGTGTGAGGAACAACATACGAGCACAGAGTGTTTTATCTTTTTTAAAATCCTGTAAGTCAGATGTGTTTTTATTGCAAGAATGTGCCTTACCTTTTTTAACAAATTATAGGAAATGGGAGGAGCTTTGGACCCCAGGACTGTCCATCTGGAGTGGGTCCAATTTTAACAAAAATGACGGTGTTGCTATTTTAATTAACAATCCAAATATTTTGGTGAAGGGCAGCACGGTGGTAAGGGATGGGCGAGCAATTTTAGCAGACTTGACTTTCTTAGACAAGGATTTTAAAGTTTTAAATGTGTATGGTTTTACTGAAAAACACGAAAGATATGAGCTTTTAGAAGACTTGCAACCCCACATGCTGGGTAGGGCCCCCCTTGTGGTTGCAGGGGATTTTAACTGTGTTTTAACTCAGAGAGATCGGAAGAGGATAGAGGATTTTAAAATGGACAAAACATCGGTTTTACTGCAGAATTTAGTGCGAGATTTTAACTTAGTCGACTGTTTTAAAACATTGCATCAAAGAGAGGAGGGTTTCACCTGGTTCAGTGGTGACGGCACCAAAGCCTCTCGAATCGACTACGTTTTTACAAGGGACTGCTCGCCAACCAATGCTACATTATTACCTGCCTTTTTTTCTGATCACATGATGCTATCCTGCACCCTTTCACTGCCCTCTGGTGTGACATTAGGAGGAGGGCTGTGGAAGTTGAACTGCTCTCTGTTGGAGGATGAGGAAGTAGTTGGGCAATACAGAGAGCAGTTCAGCCGATGGCAGACCCTCCGAGACTTGTATGACTCACGGGCACAGTGGTGGGAAATGGTGAAGGGAAGGACGGGACTGTTTTTTAAGAAAATAGGGAGGGAAAAAAAAAAACAAAGAAAAGAGATGCATGATGGGGTTGCAAAAACGACTGCAGAGGTATTTTAATCTTTTAAATAGTGGGTTTGATTTTAGTGAAGAAATTAAAGAAGTCAAGCAAGAAATGTCAGTTTTAGCCCAAATTCAAAGTAAAGGTGTCATTTTAAGGAGTAAAGAACAAAAGATTGAGGAAGATGAAAAATGTACAAGGTATTTTTTCAGGAAGATCATAACACGGGGAGGGGCATTGACAACTTTGAAAACAGATGGGAGGGTAGTAAGAAAGACAGAGGAGATTTTGAGAGGGGTGGAAAAGTTTTATAGTGATTTATATGGTCAAAAAGAAATACAAGAAGACATTTTGATGGACGTTTTACATTTTTTAGACCAAAAACTTCATAGTCAATGTGCACTTTTAAGCCAAGATTTTACCATTTTAGAAATACAAAAAGCTCTCAAAGGTTTTAAGCGGGGAAAGTCCCCAGGACTGGACGGACTACCTGTAGAATTTTACTTGACCTTTTGGGACATTTTAGCACATGACTTGTTGACCATTTTTAAAGAATTTGACACCCTGAACAGACTTCCAGACAGCTTTAGAATAGGGATAGTGACACTACTACACAAAAAAGGCGACAAGACTGACTTAAAAAACTGGCGACCCATTACACTTTTAAAGTTGGATTGTAAACTTTTTAGCAAAATTTTAGCCACGCGAATGTCAACAGTTTTAGGGGACGTAATCCACCCGGATCAAGCATGCGCTGTGCCCGGGAGGAAGATCACAGACAGCCTAGTGCTGATTAGAGATGCCATCTGTTACGCGAGAGACAGAAACATTCGGCTAGTAGTCCTAAATTTAGACTTTGAGAAAGCATTCGACCGCATCTCGCACCAGTTCCTTTTTAAGGTACTGGAAAAAATGGGGTTTCCAGGGAGGTTTATAGCCTGGGTGGGACTGCTGTACAAAAGTCTGGTCAGTAAAATTGTAGTTAATGGGCATTTATCTAAAGCTGTAAATATTCACAGCGGCGTCCGTCAGGGGTGTCCTTTATCTCCCCTCCTGTACGTGGCTTGTATTGAGCCACTGGCACAAATCTTGAGAAGGGATAAATGGATTAAAGGACTGGACATCCCAGGGACTGGTGGACTGACAGCGACCTGTGTTTTATATATGGATGACGTAACCCTTTTAGCGACTGACCTTTTATCGGTACGAAGAGCAATGGACTTGACTGACTGGTACGGTCGGGCCTCGGGCGCCAAGCTCAATAGGAGCAAGTCCGAGGCCCAGCTCTTCGGGCCGTGGGGGGACGTTGACACAGGTGGACTTGATTTGCATTTTAAAGACAATGATTTGAAAGTTTTAGGGGTGAAATTTGACAGAGAGGGTGGAGGACGGGGAAACTGGACCGACATCTTAGGGAAAGTTAGGCAAAGATTGGGTTTTTGGGGACTAAGACAAATGACAATAGAAGGGAAGGTTTTAATTTTTAAAGCTGTGATTTTACCCCTAATTTTACTTGTCTGTTCTGTTTTTAGTCCCCCAAGAACATTCCTGGCCAACCTGGAGAGGGCGGTATTTTATTTTATGTGGGGGTCCAAGTGGGAACGTTTGAAGAGGGAGGTCTTTAAAAAAAAGAAAGAGAACGGCGGGAAAGGCCTCCCAGACCCCCACCTGTTTTTAGGCAGCCGCTTTGCCGCCCTCCACATCCAATATGCACTGACCCCATCCAGAGAGAACAAGACTGCGGCGATGGCTCGTTTCTGGATGGGGTCATATCTAAGAGCATTGAGAGTTTTACCAGTTGATCTTAAAAGTCCAGTTTCTTTTAACCTGCCTTTAGAATACAGTTTTATTAAGACATTTTTAAAAAAATACCTTTTAGAAGGAAATGACGCCAGCATTTTAACTAAACACAAGTCTTTGATCTCTCTTGTGCAGGATCGAGAAACGGTGAGTCCAGTCCCGGGCCTCACGCTAGGTGAGGCCAAGCAGGTTTGGAGGAACGTTGCCCACCCAGCTCTCCAGAACAGGCACAAAGACTTGGCGTGGATGGTGGCCCATGAGATCCTCCCGGTCAGGGCGGTAATGCACTCCAGAGGCATGGCCAAAAACCCTGTCTGCCCACGGTCCGGGTGTAAATCCCCGTAGACCGTTCGTCATCTGCTCTGGGAGTGTGGCGCTGCGCGGGACCTGTGGGCCAGGACCGGCCCCCTGGTTTTCCCGTGCCTGCCAGCGGGTGGGGCCCAGGTGGACTACAAGCTCGCCATCCTGGGGGTGGGTCAGGGCTTGAAGGACCTGTCACAACAAGATTTTACCTCGCTCTGGCTCGCCCTAAACGTGATCAAGGATGCCATCTGGGTCACCAGAAACCTGCTGGTGGGGAAACGCGTGACGGTCCCCCTCCACGCATGCGAGCAGAAAATAAGATCAATGCTGCAGGGTGGGCCGCGCGTCGTTATTCGGATGGGGGGGCCGGGGTCGCACAAAAGGGTCCCGGCCGCCACCGACCTTGGCCGCCCGTAGATGCACCCTTACCACACCGGCTACGGGAACAGCGGGCCAGCGGGCCGGAGGAGAGGGGGTCTCCGCTGGGTCCATTAGGCTGGGAATTTGCGCTTGTTCTGGAGAGCAGGAGTGAATGGACATTCTTGATAGGGACTCACCCTCGGTCCTGTACAAGAGATGATGTTTTATTTGGCATATTTTAAGTGTTTTATTTTATCTACTTTTATGTTAAATGTCATTCATTTATTTGTCTTTTAACCACACTACCTAAGCATGGACTTTTACACTGATACACTACACGAACTGGTTTTAAACAAAATTATCATTTTTGTATCATTTTATTTTTGTGTGACTGAGAATGTTTTAAACGTGTGGCAAGAATGAATGAATGGAAAATATGTGACAATAAAACTTTTTTCGAAAGAAAAAATCTGTTCTTATCAGTTTAATATCTGATACGTCCCTATCCGGGGACTACATATTAAATGGATTTTTGGCTCACGGAGCTGGAACCGGAGCTTGCTCCGTCCACTCCACGCATCGACCTGGTATTGCAGTGTTTCCAGGAACGGTGTGCTTTCCCTTTTAAGGGACTGCAAATTGTTGTGACCAACAGTAGAAGAAACTGAAGGCCTGGATTCTGGAACCCCCTGCTGCTTCAATATGAGGGTATATACGTTTTGAATGACTTGTAATCGGGTTGTTATCAATCTTTGTCTTTCTAAATATTGAGTTATTTAGAATGACTGACTTCGACTTATGTTAAAGGACTTATTTTCCATTTCCAAACACTAGAAAAGAATGAAGTATGTTGTCTGTACCTCTGACTGAGAGAAAGGTACAACTTATCGGTATATTTTGGGAAAGTTTCCTGTTCAGAGCAGAGCTCAGATCGACTTCAGCCTTGAAGAAGCTGTGAATCATGTGTGTCTTTGTATGTGCGCTAAGTGTTCTGTACAGGTCCTTTATGTGTACTGGTGGACAACTGGCACTCTACTGGGACATTCTGTGCCTAAGTTTAGGGTCCGATCGTCAGAATCGTGATGGAAGAAGATATGCCTCTGACTATCAGTCCATGTGTGGAAAATGACCAGTTTTGTCTAGTTTTCTTAACCAATCAGAACCTTTGCATCCTTAGTAATGACGTAGTTAGTTAGACTATAATTGTTGTGGAAATGTGAATGTACGCAGAACGGCCAACGAACTCCTTGCGAGACTCGAAGCTGCAAAATATTCTTCAGTAAAATTTTCTTCAAATTATTTTTTTAAACTCTGACTCTGGGTCTTCATTTATCATATCGGGTCTTTTGGCTGTTTAACTGTAAAATCCCCTACAAAACGTCGCTTGAGCTTTACGAGAAGTCTCTACGTACCTGTGCTGGGATGACTGGCAGGCCGAGTCGGTGGTCCTGTCTCGCATCCTTACGAAATGGTCACCGTTGTTCTAAAGCAGTGGTTCCCAAAGCGTCACTGCACGTTTTGGATGTGATGCACCCATCTGAGGTCTTGGAGTCTTTACTGATGAGTTGAATCAGGTGTGTTTGATTAGGGAGACATTTAATCAAACACGCCTGACTGATGGGAGCCACTGGTCTAAAGGACCACAGCTCACGTAGCTCGTTCAAGTTTGCAGGCTTGAAGGCACGGTGACGTAAATCGCAGTCAAGTAATGGAAGGGACCCGTCCTTCCTTTGTTTCGGGGGAGGCGGGGGGCTCACCGTTGATGAGGATGGCAAAGAGGGAGAGGGTAGGTTCTGACTGGAGGCCTGGGGACTCATACTTACCTGGCAGGGGAGACACCATGATCAGAAAGGTGGTTCACCCAGGGCGAGGCGTGGCCATTGCACTCCGGTTGTGTTGACCTCTGCGAATTCCCCAAATGTGGGAATCTCAACTGCATAATTTATGGTAGTGGGGGACTGCGTTCGCGCTCTCCCCTGGACATACTGGTTGAAAGCAGACTACGTGGTGCTAAAAGATCCTCTAGTTTTTAACAGTCGTAGCATTGCTTACGGCGCCGTCTCTGTACGCCTCTTTGTGTCGCGTGTGCTCGCATAGTTTTGTAAAGCTCTGAGTTTTCGTTTAGGGACGATAGGCTTTCGGGGTTCGTTTGGAGCAAAAACTTGGTTTTAATCTTATAAATTGTCATGTATTGATGGAGTGCTAAGCTTCATGCTAGTCCTAGAGGCACCTGCCAGGCTGCCACCTAGCTGTTATTACCAATCGTTTTTAAATGTAAAGCTCACTGAAATGTTTCTATTTTTCATGAAGGGCATTTGATACAGTTTCAAAGAACGTGAAGCGAGAAGTTTGATGAAAGAAATGAGGGATTAAATCTGTGTGAATGGAAAGTCGAAAGCCGCATGTGCTCACCTAGTTTTGTAAAGTTCTGAATTTTCCTTTAGGGATGATAGGCTTTTGGGAGCACATGACCACACCCATTTTCTAAATGACCCTGTAGTGGCTATCTAAATGTTAAAGTTTAGCTTTTTTCCCCCCTCCTTCTGATCACAAGTGATATTTTGCATGTCTCCTTTGTCTGACACAACAATTTCAGGTCTTGGAATCTCGACTAACGAGATGATGATCTGAATAAGGCGTGTTATTTTTTTTCAAATAATCTCCGATATTTAATAACCGATCTGATCGACAGCAGGGGTCCTAGAGGCAAAGTACAAACCCACCGTGGCCCAGTTGGGCATCGCCTTTGCCGGCTCTGCCCCCACTGCTTCATAGCACCATCGCTTCTCGGCCTTTTGGCTAAGATCAAGTGTAGTATCTGTTCTTATCAGTTTAATATCTGATACGTCCCTATCCGGGGACTACATATTAAATGGATTTTTGGCTCATCGACCTGGTATTGCAGTGTTTCCAGGAACGGTGTGCTTTCCCTTTTAAGGGACTGCAAATTGTTGTGACCAACAGTAGAAGAAACTGAAGGCCTGGATTCTGGAACCCCCTGCTGCTTCAATATGAGGGTATATACGTTTTGAATGACTTGTAATCGGGTTGTTATCAATCTTTGTCTTTCTAAATATTGAGTTATTTAGAATGACTGACTTCGACTTATGTTAAAGGACTTATTTTCCATTTCCAAACACTAGAAAAGAATGAAGTATGTTGTCTGTACCTCTGACTGAGAGAAAGGTACAACTTATCGGTATATTTTGGGAAAGTTTCCTGTTCAGAGCAGAGCTCAGATCGACTTCAGCCTTGAAGAAGCTGTGAATCATGTGTGTCTTTGTATGTGCGCTAAGTGTTCTGTACAGGTCCTTTATGTGTACTGGTGGACAACTGGCACTCTACTGGGACATTCTGTGCCTAAGTTTAGGGTCCGATCGTCAGAATCGTGATGGAAGAAGATATGCCTCTGACTATCAGTCCATGTGTGGAAAATGACCAGTTTTGTCTAGTTTTCTTAACCAATCAGAACCTTTGCATCCTTAGTAATGACGTAGTTAGTTAGACTATAATTGTTGTGGAAATGTGAATGTACGCAGAACGGCCAACGAACTCCTTGCGAGACTCGAAGCTGCAAAATATTCTTCAGTAAAATTTTCTTCAAATTATTTTTTTAAACTCTGACTCTGGGTCTTCATTTATCATATCGGGTCTTTTGGCTGTTTAACTGTAAAATCCCCTACAAAACGTCGCTTGAGCTTTACGAGAAGTCTCTACGTACCTGTGCTGGGATGACTGGCAGGCCGAGTCGGTGGTCCTGTCTCGCATCCTTACGAAATGGTCACCGTTGTTCTAAAGCAGTGGTTCCCAAAGCGTCACTGCACGTTTTGGATGTGATGCACCCATCTGAGGTCTTGGAGTCTTTACTGATGAGTTGAATCAGGTGTGTTTGATTAGGGAGACATTTAATCAAACACGCCTGACTGATGGGAGCCACTGGTCTAAAGGACCACAGCTCACGTAGCTCGTTCAAGTTTGCAGGCTTGAAGGCACGGTGACGTAAATCGCAGTCAAGTAATGGAAGGGACCCGTCCTTCCTTTGTTTCGGGGGAGGCGGGGGGCTCACCGTTGATGAGGATGGCAAAGAGGGAGAGGGTAGGTTCTGACTGGAGGCCTGGGGACTCATACTTACCTGGCAGGGGAGACACCATGATCAGAAAGGTGGTTCACCCAGGGCGAGGCGCGGCCATTGCACTCCGGTTGTGTTGACCTCTGCGAATTCCCCAAATGTGGGAATCTCGACTGCATAATTTATGGTAGTGGGGGACTGCGTTCGCGCTCTCCCCTGGACATACTGGTTGAAAGCAGACTACGTGGTGCTAAAAGATCCTCTAGTTTTTAACAGTCGTAGCATTGCTTACGGCGCCGTCTCTGTACGCCTCTTTGTGTCGCGTGTGCTCGCATAGTTTTGTAAAGCTCTGAGTTTTCGTTTAGGGACGATAGGCTTTCGGGGTTCGTTTGGAGCAAAAACTTGGTTTTAATCTCATAAATTGTCATGTATTGATGGAGTGCTAAGCTTCATGCTAGTCCTAGAGGCACCTGCCAGGCTGCCACCTAGCTGTTATTACCAATCGTTTTTAAATGTAAAGCTCACTGAAATGTTTCTATTTTTCATGAAGGGCATTTGATACAGTTTCAAAGAACGTGAAGCGAGAAGTTTGATGAAAGAAATGAGGGATTAAATCTGTGTGAATGGAAAGTCGAAAGCCGCATGTGCTCACCTAGTTTTGTAAAGTTCTGAATTTTCCTTTAGGGATGATAGGCTTTTGGGAGCACATGACCACACCCATTTTCTAAATGACCCTGTAGTGGCTATCTAAATGTTAAAGTTTAGCTTTTTTCCCCCCTCCTTCTGATCACAAGTGATATTTTGCATGTCTCCTTTGTCTGACACAACAATTTCAGGTCTTGGAATCTCGACTAACGAGATGATGATCTGAATAAGGCGTGTTATTTTTTTTCAAATAATCTCCGATATTTAATAACCGATCTGATCGACAGCAGGGGTCCTAGAGGCAAAGTACAAACCCACCGTGGCCCAGTTGGGCATCGCCTTTGCCGGCTCTGCCCCCACTGCTTCATAGCACCATCGCTTCTCGGCCTTTTGGCTAAGATCAAGTGTAGTATCTGTTCTTATCAGTTTAATATCTGATACGTCCCTATCCAGGGACTACATATTAAATGGATTTTTGGCTCACGGAGCTGGAACCGGAGCTTGCTCCGTCCACTCCACGCATCGACCTGGTATTGCAGTGTTTCCAGGAACGGTGTGCTTTCCCTTTTAAGGGACTGCAAATTGTTGTGACCAACAGTAGAAGAAACTGAAGGCCTGGATTCTGGAACCCCCTGCTGCTTCAATATGAGGGTATATACGTTTTGAATGACTTGTAATCGGGTTGTTATCAATCTTTGTCTTTCTAAATATTGAGTTATTTAGAATGACTGACTTCGACTTATGTTAAAGGACTTATTTTCCATTTCCAAACACTAGAAAAGAATGAAGTATGTTGTCTGTACCTCTGACTGAGAGAAAGGTACAACTTATCGGTATATTTTGGGAAAGTTTCCTGTTCAGAGCAGAGCTCAGATCGACTTCAGCCTTGAAGAAGCTGTGAATCATGTGTGTCTTTGTATGTGCGCTAAGTGTTCTGTACAGGTCCTTTATGTGTACTGGTGGACAACTGGCACTCTACTGGGACATTCTGTGCCTAAGTTTAGGGTCCGATCGTCAGAATCGTGATGGAAGAAGATATGCCTCTGACTATCAGTCCATGTGTGGAAAATGACCAGTTTTGTCTAGTTTTCTTAACCAATCAGAACCTTTGCATCCTTAGTAATGACGTAGTTAGTTAGACTATAATTGTTGTGGAAATGTGAATGTACGCAGAACGGCCAACGAACTCCTTGCGAGACTCGAAGCTGCAAAATATTCTTCAGTAAAATTTTCTTCAAATTATTTTTTTAAACTCTGACTCTGGGTCTTCATTTATCATATCGGGTCTTTTGGCTGTTTAACTGTAAAATCCCCTACAAAACGTCGCTTGAGCTTTACGAGAAGTCTCTACGTACCTGTGCTGGGATGACTGGCAGGCCGAGTCGGTGGTCCTGTCTCGCATCCTTACGAAATGGTCACCGTTGTTCTAAAGCAGTGGTTCCCAAAGCGTCACTGCACGTTTTGGATGTGATGCACCCATCTGAGGTCTTGGAGTCTTTACTGATGAGTTGAATCAGGTGTGTTTGATTAGGGAGACATTTAATCAAACACGCCTGACTGATGGGAGCCACTGGTCTAAAGGACCACAGCTCACGTAGCTCGTTCAAGTTTGCAGGCTTGAAGGCACGGTGACGTAAATCGCAGTCAAGTAATGGAAGGGACCCGTCCTTCCTTTGTTTCGGGGGAGGCGGGGGGCTCACCGTTGATGAGGATGGCAAAGAGGGAGAGGGTAGGTTCTGACTGGAGGCCTGGGGACTCATACTTACCTGGCAGGGGAGACACCATGATCAGAAAGGTGGTTCACCCAGGGCGAGGCGCGGCCATTGCACTCCGGTTGTGTTGACCTCTGCGAATTCCCCAAATGTGGGAATCTCGACTGCATAATTTATGGTAGTGGGGGACAGCGTTCGCGCTCTCCCCTGGACATACTGGTTGAAAGCAGACTACGTGGTGCTAAAAGATCCTCTAGTTTTTAACAGTCGTAGCATTGCTTACGGCGCCGTCTCTGTACGCCTCTTTGTGTCGCGTGTGCTCGCATAGTTTTGTAAAGCTCTGAGTTTTCGTTTAGGGACGATAGGCTTTCGGGGTTCGTTTGGAGCAAAAACTTGGTTTTAATCTCATAAATTGTCATGTATTGATGGAGTGCTAAGCTTCATGCTAGTCCTAGAGGCACCTGCCAGGCTGCCACCTAGCTGTTATTACCAATCGTTTTTAAATGTAAAGCTCACTGAAATGTTTCTATTTTTCATGAAGGGCATTTGATACAGTTTCAAAGAACGTGAAGCGAGAAGTTTGATGAAAGAAATGAGGGATTAAATCTGTGTGAATGGAAAGTCGAAAGCCGCATGTGCTCACCTAGTTTTGTAAAGTTCTGAATTTTCCTTTAGGGATGATAGGCTTTTGGGAGCACATGACCACACCCATTTTCTAAATGACCCTGTAGTGGCTATCTAAATGTTAAAGTTTAGCTTTTTTCCCCCCTCCTTCTGATCACAAGTGATATTTTGCATGTCTCCTTTGTCTGACACAACAATTTCAGGTCTTGGAATCTCGACTAACGAGATGATGATCTGAATAAGGCGTGTTATTTTTTTTCAAATAATCTCCGATATTTAATAACCGATCTGATCGACAGCAGGGGTCCTAGAGGCAAAGTACAAACCCACCGTGGCCCAGTTGGGCATCGCCTTTGCCGGCTCTGCCCCCACTGCTTCATAGCACCATCGCTTCTCGGCCTTTTGGCTAAGATCACGCGGTCTGGTCGGACGGTTGAGACAGCGATCGCCTCCTGGAGGTTTCCTGGCTGGAGATTTTTTATATCTTGAGCCTTCAACCTTTGTGAGGTAAATTGCTTTTTTTAGGCCTGCACAGTAAGGTAAGAGGTTTTAGTTATTTATTGTTATTTATTGTTATTTATTGTTATTTATTGTCCTTTTAAAGTTTTAAGCTGTTGGTGCCTCCAACATGTCGGCTGCCCGTGCCGGTGTGCGGAGGCACCACAGCGTGCGGTTTTTATTCACAGAGGTCGAGGGGAAGCTCCTGGGGATGTCCCGTTTGGACTTCTCCAGGAAGCTGATCCAAAAGACCCTAAATTTTAAGCCAGAAGACTTGAATTGCATTGTGACTCTGCCCCTGAACAAAGGCTATGATGTTAGCTTTAGAACTGTTTCCCACTTGAATGATTTTTGGCACAGATTCGATTCAGCTAAATCCCAGTTCTCCATGTTTGCTGTTGAAAGACTCTCTGACAACACACTTAAAACTGTGATTGTTAGAATGTTTAATGAGACAGTAACTGGGGAGGATATTTGTGTCTGGCTGGGTAGATTTTGCACAGTTCGAGGCCAGCCAGTCAAGGTTTTGGATGAAGATGGCATCTGGACATGCACCTGGAGAATTCCCATCAAACAATGGGAAGACGCCAGGGGCTACCAGGGCCTGAAGCACCTGCCTTCTATGATTGTGTTGGGTGAGAACAGAGGCTACATTCATTATCAAGGCATGCCTAAGCTATGTAGAAAATGTGGCAAGTTTGGGCACTTAGCTGATGCGTGTCAGGAAGTTGTATGTGGGAAATGTAGAGAAATTGGTCACAGTTTTGAAGAGTGCACCAATGGCAGGCGGTGTAACCTGTGTGGAGAATCAAGCCATCTCTACAGAGATTGCCCAAAAAGCTTTGCCAACAAACTTAAAGCTAACAAAATGGCAGCCCCACAGTTACAAACAGAGGAGGAGGAGGCGGTCCCTGAGGTTTTGGCGGGAATTTCAAATCCCCAGTCAGCCTCGGGGATTGGGCAGGAAGGAGGAAGTGGGGCGGCCAAAGGGGCAGAGTCACAATTGGGAGACGAAACGAAACAGGGGGAGGAAACCACTCCCAGACAAGTAACTGATGAAGAAGAGAGAGAGGAGGAAACGGTTTCCTCCCTCCACACCGTCTCGGAGGTAAGCGCGCCATCCAGTGGGAGTGAAACAGACATTTCACTCCCTAATGCTCAAGTGCAGAAGAGAACTGCGGGATCTCCTCTGTGTGAAGCAGAGGAGAAAAAAATGAGGGTAACGCATCGGCTAGATAGTTCTTCGTTAGAAGATCTAGACCGTATGTGGCCATCAGAATCCCCAAATGAAGTTTCTTTTCTGCATTTTAAGCTAAGAACATCGACGCCGAAAGAGTCGCAAGAGTTTAGCTCTGTGGCTCCAGAAGTGTCTAGCTCTAGCCCTCCTGAACCCAACTCCCATGGGAGAAGGGAGAGGCTAAAGCGACAAGAAATAACATAATTTTTAAAGGTACCTCTGTATGTCTTTTAGTGTCTTCCTTTTAAAGTTCATATGCTTTTAACCACACTGCTCATGGCCCTCACCATCTCCACAATAAATGTGAGAAGTGTGAGGAACAACATACGAGCACAGAGTGTTTTATCTTTTTTAAAATCCTGTAAGTCAGATGTGTTTTTATTGCAAGAATGTGCCTTACCTTTTTTAACAAATTATAGGAAATGGGAGGAGCTTTGGACCCCAGGACTGTCCATCTGGAGTGGGTCCAATTTTAACAAAAATGACGGTGTTGCTATTTTAATTAACAATCCAAATATTTTGGTGAAGGGCAGCACGGTGGTAAGGGATGGGCGAGCAATTTTAGCAGACTTGACTTTCTTAGACAAGGATTTTAAAGTTTTAAATGTGTATGGTTTTACTGAAAAACACGAAAGATATGAGCTTTTAGAAGACTTGCAACCCCACATGCTGGGTAGGGCCCCCCTTGTGGTTGCAGGGGATTTTAACTGTGTTTTAACTCAGAGAGATCGGAAGAGGATAGAGGATTTTAAAATGGACAAAACATCGGTTTTACTGCAGAATTTAGTGCGAGATTTTAACTTAGTCGACTGTTTTAAAACATTGCATCAAAGAGAGGAGGGTTTCACCTGGTTCAGTGGTGACGGCACCAAAGCCTCTCGAATCGACTACGTTTTTACAAGGGACTGCTCGCCAACCGATGCTACATTATTACCTGCCTTTTTTTCTGATCACATGATGCTATCCTGCACCCTTTCACTGCCCTCTGGTGTGACATTAGGAGGAGGGCTGTGGAAGTTGAACTGCTCTCTGTTGGAGGATGAGGAAGTAGTTGGGCAATACAGAGAGCAGTTCAGCCGATGGCAGACCCTCCGAGACTTGTATGACTCACGGGCACAGTGGTGGGAAATGGTGAAGGGAAGGACGGGACTGTTTTTTAAGAAAATAGGGAGGGAAAAAAAAAACAAAGAAAAGAGATGCATGATGGGGTTGCAAAAACGACTGCAGAGGTATTTTAATCTTTTAAATAGTGGGTTTGATTTTAGTGAAGAAATTAAAGTAGTCAAGCAAGAAATGTCAGTTTTAGCCCAAATTCAAAGTAAAGGTGTCATTTTAAGGAGTAAAGAACAAAAGATTGAGGAAGATGAAAAATGTACAAGGTATTTTTTCAGGAAGATCATAACAAGGGGAGGGGCATTGACAACTTTGAAAACAGATGGGAGGGTAGTAAGAAAGACAGAGGAGATTTTGAGAGGGGTGGAAAAGTTTTATAGTGATTTATATGGTCAAAAAGAAATACAAGAAGACATTTTGATGGACGTTTTAAATTTTTTAGACCAAAAACTTCACAGTCAATGTGCACTTTTAAGCCAAGATTTTACCATTTTAGAAATACAAAAAGCTCTCAAAGGTTTTAAGCGGGGAAAGTCCCCAGGACTGGACGGACTACCTGTAGAATTTTACTTGACCTTTTGGGACATTTTAGCACATGACTTGTTGACCATTTTTAAAGAATTTGACACCCTGAACAGACTTCCAGACAGTTTTAGAATAGGGATAGTGACACTACTACACAAAAAAGGCGACAAGACTGACTTAAAAAATTGGCGACCCATTACACTTTTAAACTTTGATTGTAAACTTTTTAGCAAAATTTTAGCCACGCGAATGTCAACAGTTTTAGGGGACGTAATCCACCCGGATCAAGCATGCGCTGTGCCCGGGAGGAAGATCACAGACAGCCTAGTGCTGATTAGAGATGCCATCTGTTACGCGAGAGACAGAAACATTCGGCTAGTAGTCCTAAATTTAGATTTTGAGAAAGCATTTGATCGTATCTCGCACCAGTTCCTTTTTAAGGTACTGGAAAAAATGGGGTTTCCAGGGAGGTTTATAGCCTGGGTGGGACTGCTGTACAAAAGTCTGGTCAGTAAAATTGTAGTTAATGGGCATTTATCTAAAGCTGTAAATATTCACAGCGGCGTCCGTCAGGGGTGTCCTTTATCTCCCCTCCTGTACGTGGCTTGTATTGAGCCACTGGCACAAATCTTGAGAAGGGATAAATGGATTAAAGGACTAGACATCCCAGGGACTGGTGGACTGACAGCGACCTGTGTTTTATATATGGATGACGTAACCCTTTTAGCGACTGACCTTTTATCGGTACGAAGAGCAATGGACTTGACTGACTGGTACGGTCGGGCCTCGGGCGCTAAGCTCAACAGGAGCAAGTCCGAGGCCCAGCTCTTCGGGCCGTGGGGGGACGTTGACACAGGTGGACTTGATTTGCATTTTAAGGACAATGATTTGAAAGTTTTAGGGGTGAAATTTGACAGAGAGGGTGGAGGACGGGGAAACTGGACTGACATCTTAGGGAAAGTCAGGCAAAGATTGGGCTTTTGGGGACTAAGACAAATGACAATAGAAGGGAAGGTTTTAATTTTTAAAGCTGTGATTTTACCTCTAATGTTACTTGTCTGTTCTGTTTTTAGTCCCCCAAGAACATTCCTGGCCAACCTGGAGAGGGCGGTATTCTATTTTATGTGGGGGTCCAAGTGGGAACGATTGAAGAGGGAGGTCTTTAAAAAAAGGAAAGAGAACGGCGGGAAAGGCCTCCCAGACCCCCACCTGTTTTTAGGCAGCCACTTTGCCGCCCTCCACATCCAATATGCATTGACCCCATCCAGAGAGAACAAGACTGCGGCGATGGCTCGGTTCTGGATGGGGTCATACCTAAGAGCATTGAGAGTTTTACCAGTTGATCTTAAAAGTCCAGTCTCTTTTAGCCTGCCTTTACAGTACAGTTTTATTAAGGCATTTTTAAAAAAATATCTTTTAGAAGGGAATGATGCCAGCATTTTAACTAAACACAAGTCTTTGATCTCTCTTGTGCAGGATCGAGAAACGGTGAGTCCAGTCCCGGGCCTCACGCTAGGTGAGGCCAAGCAGGTTTGGAGGAACGTTGCCCACCCAGCTCTCCAGAACAAGCACAAAGACTTGGCGTGGATGGTGGCCCATGAGATCCTCCCGGTCAGGGCGGTAATGCACTCCAGAGGCATGGCCAAAAACCCCGTCTGCCCACGGTCCGGGTGTAAATCCCCGGAGACCGTTCGTCATCTGCTCTGGGAGTGTGGCGCTGCGCGGGACCTGTGGGCCAGGACCGGCCCCCTGGTTTTCCCGTGCCTGCCAGCGGGTGGGGCCCAGGTGGACTACAAGCTCGCCATCCTGGGGGTGGGTCAGGGCTTGAAGGACCTGTCACAACAAGATTTTACCTCGCTCTGGCTCGCCCTAAACGTGATCAAGGATGCCATCTGGGTCACCAGAAACCTGCTGGTGGGGAAACGCGTGACGGTCCCCCTCCACGCATGCGAGCAGAAAATAAGATCAATGCTGCAGGGTGGGCCGCGCGTCGTTATTCGGATGGGGGGGCCGGGGTCGCACAAAAGGGTCCCGGCCGCCACCGACCTTGGCCGCCCGTAGATGCACCCTTACCACACCGGCTACGGGAACAGCGGGCCAGCGGGCCGGAGGAGAGGGGGTCTCCGCTGGGTCCATTAAGCTGGGAATTTGTGCTTGTTCTGGAGAGCAGGAGTGAATGGACATTCTTGATAGGGACTTACCCTCGGTCCTGTACAAGAGATGATGTTTTATCTGGCATGTTTTAAACCTTTTTATTTTTACCTACTTTTATGTTGAATACCATTCATTTACTTGTCTTTTAAAACCACACTACCCAAATATGGACTTCTCACACTGGAACACTACATGAACTGGTTTTAAACAAAATTCTCTTTTGTATATCATTTTTGTTTTATGTGTAACTGAGAATGTTTTAAAAGTGTGGCAAGAATGAAATGAATGGGGAAAATTGTGTCAATAAAAATTTTTTTCGAAAGAAAAAATCTGTTCTTATCAGTTTAATATCTGATACGTCCCTATCCGGGGACTACATATTAAATGGATTTTTGGCTCACGGAGCTGGAACCGGAGCTTGCTCCGTCCACTCCACGCATCGACCTGGTATTGCAGTGTTTCCAGGAACGGTGTGCTTTCCCTTTTAAGGGACTGCAAATTGTTGTGACCAACAGTAGAAGAAACTGAAGGCCTGGATTCTGGAACCCCCTGCTGCTTCAATATGAGGGTATATACGTTTTGAATGACTTGTAATCGGGTTGTTATCAATCTTTGTCTTTCTAAATATTGAGTTATTTAGAATGACTGACTTCGACTTATGTTAAAGGACTTATTTTCCATTTCCAAACACTAGAAAAGAATGAAGTATGTTGTCTGTACCTCTGACTGAGAGAAAGGTACAACTTATCGGTATATTTTGGGAAAGTTTCCTGTTCAGAGCAGAGCTCAGATCGACTTCAGCCTTGAAGAAGCTGTGAATCATGTGTGTCTTTGTATGTGCGCTAAGTGTTCTGTACAGGTCCTTTATGTGTACTGGTGGACAACTGGCACTCTACTGGGACATTCTGTGCCTAAGTTTAGGGTCCGATCGTCAGAATCGTGATGGAAGAAGATATGCCTCTGACTATCAGTCCATGTGTGGAAAATGACCAGTTTTGTCTAGTTTTCTTAACCAATCAGAACCTTTGCATCCTTAGTAATGACGTAGTTAGTTAGACTATAATTGTTGTGGAAATGTGAATGTACGCAGAACGGCCAACGAACTCCTTGCGAGACTCGAAGCTGCAAAATATTCTTCAGTAAAATTTTCTTCAAATTATTTTTTTAAACTCTGACTCTGGGTCTTCATTTATCATATCGGGTCTTTTGGCTGTTTAACTGTAAAATCCCCTACAAAACGTCGCTTGAGCTTTACGAGAAGTCTCTACGTACCTGTGCTGGGATGACTGGCAGGCCGAGTCGGTGGTCCTGTCTCGCATCCTTACGAAATGGTCACCGTTGTTCTAAAGCAGTGGTTCCCAAAGCGTCACTGCACGTTTTGGATGTGATGCACCCATCTGAGGTCTTGGAGTCTTTACTGATGAGTTGAATCAGGTGTGTTTGATTAGGGAGACATTTAATCAAACACGCCTGACTGATGGGAGCCACTGGTCTAAAGGACCACAGCTCACGTAGCTCGTTCAAGTTTGCAGGCTTGAAGGCACGGTGACGTAAATCGCAGTCAAGTAATGGAAGGGACCCGTCCTTCCTTTGTTTCGGGGGAGGCGGGGGGCTCACCGTTGATGAGGATGGCAAAGAGGGAGAGGGTAGGTTCTGACTGGAGGCCTGGGGACTCATACTTACCTGGCAGGGGAGACACCATGATCAGAAAGGTGGTTCACCCAGGGCGAGGCGCGGCCATTGCACTCCGGTTGTGTTGACCTCTGCGAATTCCCCAAATGTGGGAATCTCGACTGCATAATTTATGGTAGTGGGGGACTGCGTTCGCGCTCTCCCCTGGACATACTGGTTGAAAGCAGACTACGTGGTGCTAAAAGATCCTCTAGTTTTTAACAGTCGTAGCATTGCTTACGGCGCCGTCTCTGTATGCCTCTTTGTGTCGCGTGTGCTCGCATAGTTTTGTAAAGCTCTGAGTTTTCGTTTAGGGACGATAGGCTTTCGGGGTTCGTTTGGAGCAAAAACTTGGTTTTAATCTCATAAATTGTCATGTATTGATGGAGTGCTAAGCTTCATGCTAGTCCTAGAGGCACCTGCCAGGCTGCCACCTAGCTGTTATTACCAATCGTTTTTAAATGTAAAGCTCACTGAAATGTTTCTATTTTTCATGAAGGGCATTTGATACAGTTTCAAAGAACGTGAAGCGAGAAGTTTGATGAAAGAAATGAGGGATTAAATCTGTGTGAATGGAAAGTCGAAAGCCGCATGTGCTCACCTAGTTTTGTAAAGTTCTGAATTTTCCTTTAGGGATGATAGGCTTTTGGGAGCACATGACCACACCCATTTTCTAAATGACCCTGTAGTGGCTATCTAAATGTTAAAGTTTAGCTTTTTTCCCCCCTCCTTCTGATCACAAGTGATATTTTGCATGTCTCCTTTGTCTGACACAACAATTTCAGGTCTTGGAATCTCGACTAACGAGATGATGATCTGAATAAGGCGTGTTATTTTTTTTCAAATAATCTCCGATATTTAATAACCGATCTGATCGACAGCAGGGGTCCTAGAGGCAAAGTACAAACCCACCGTGGCCCAGTTGGGCATCGCCTTTGCCGGCTCTGCCCCCACTGCTTCATAGCACCATCGCTTCTCGGCCTTTTGGCTAAGATCAAGTGTAGTATCTGTTCTTATCAGTTTAATATCTGATACGTCCCTATCCGGGGACTACATATTAAATGGATTTTTGGCTCACGGAGCTGGAACCGGAGCTTGCTCCGTCCACTCCACGCATCGACCTGGTATTGCAGTGTTTCCAGGAACGGTGTGCTTTCCCTTTTAAGGGACTGCAAATTGTTGTGACCAACAGTAGAAGAAACTGAAGGCCTGGATTCTGGAACCCCCTGCTGCTTCAATATGAGGGTATATACGTGTTGAATGACTTGTAATCGGGTTGTTATCAATCTTTGTCTTTCTAAATATTGAGTTATTTAGAATGACTGACTTCGACTTATGTTAAAGGACTTATTTTCCATTTCCAAACACTAGAAAAGAATGAAGTATGTTGTCTGTACCTCTGACTGAGAGAAAGGTACAACTTATCGGTATATTTTGGGAAAGTTTCCTGTTCAGAGCAGAGCTCAGATCGACTTCAGCCTTGAAGAAGCTGTGAATCATGTGTGTCTTTGTATGTGCGCTAAGTGTTCTGTACAGGTCCTTTATGTGTACTGGTGGACAACTGGCACTCTACTGGGACATTCTGTGCCTAAGTTTAGGGTCCGATCGTCAGAATCGTGATGGAAGAAGATATGCCTCTGACTATCAGTCCATGTGTGGAAAATGACCAGTTTTGTCTAGTTTTCTTAACCAATCAGAACCTTTGCATCCTTAGTAATGACGTAGTTAGTTAGACTATAATTGTTGTGGAAATGTGAATGTACGCAGAACGGCCAACGAACTCCTTGCGAGACTCGAAGCTGCAAAATATTCTTCAGTAAAATTTTCTTCAAATTATTTTTTTAAACTCTGACTCTGGGTCTTCATTTATCATATCGGGTCTTTTGGCTGTTTAACTGTAAAATCCCCTACAAAACGTCGCTTGAGCTTTACGAGAAGTCTCTACGTACCTGTGCTGGGATGACTGGCAGGCCGAGTCGGTGGTCCTGTCTCGCATCCTTACGAAATGGTCACCGTTGTTCTAAAGCAGTGGTTCCCAAAGCGTCACTGCACGTTTTGGATGTGATGCACCCATCTGAGGTCTTGGAGTCTTTACTGATGAGTTGAATCAGGTGTGTTTGATTAGGGAGACATTTAATCAAACACGCCTGACTGATGGGAGCCACTGGTCTAAAGGACCACAGCTCACGTAGCTCGTTCAAGTTTGCAGGCTTGAAGGCACGGTGACGTAAATCGCAGTCAAGTAATGGAAGGGACCCGTCCTTCCTTTGTTTCGGGGGAGGCGGGGGGCTCACCGTTGATGAGGATGGCAAAGAGGGAGAGGGTAGGTTCTGACTGGAGGACTCATACTTACCTGGCAGGGGAGACACCATGATCAGAAAGGTGGTTCACCCAGGGCGAGGCGCAGCCATTGCACTCCGGTTGTGTTGACCTCTGCGAATTCCCCAAATGTGGGAATCTCGACTGCATAATTTATGGTAGTGGGGGACTGCGTTCGCGCTCTCCCCTGGACATACTGGTTGAAAGCAGACTACGTGGTGCTAAAAGATCCTCTAGTTTTTAACAGTCGTAGCATTGCTTACGGCGCCGTCTCTGTACGCCTCTTTGTGTCGCGTGTGCTCGCATAGTTTTGTAAAGCTCTGAGTTTTCGTTTGGAGCAAAAACTTGGTTTTAATCTCATAAATTGTCATGTATTGATGGAGTGCTAAGCTTCATGCTAGTCCTAGAGGCACCTGCCAGGCTGCCACCTAGCTGTTATTACCAATCGTTTTTAAATGTAAAGCTCACTGAAATGTTTCTATTTTTCATGAAGGGCATTTGATACAGTTTCAAAGAACGTGAAGCGAGAAGTTTGATGAAAGAAATGAGGGATTAAATCTGTGTGAATGGAAAGTCGAAAGCCGCATGTGCTCACCTAGTTTTGTAAAGTTCTGAATTTTCCTTTAGGGATGATAGGCTTTTGGGAGCACATGACCACACCCATTTTCTAAATGACCCTGTGGTGGCTATCCAAATGTTAAAGTTTAGCTTTTTTCCCCCCTCCTTCTGATCACAAGTGATATTTTGCATGTCTCCTTTGTCTGACACAACAATTTCAGGTCTTGGAATCTCGACTAACGAGATGATGATCTGAATAAGGCGTGTTATTTTTTTTCAAATAATCTCCGATATTTAATAACCGATCTGATCGACAGCAGGGGTCCTAGAGGCAAAGTACAAACCCACTGTGGCCCAGTTGGGCATCGCCTTTGCCGGCTCTGCCCCCACTGCTTCATAGCACCATCGCTTCTCGGCCATTTGGCTAAGATCACGCGGTCTGGTCGGACGGTTGAGACAGCGATCGCCTCCTGGAGGTTTCCTGGCTGGAGATTTTTTATATCTTGAGCCTTCAACCTTTGTGAGGTAAATTGCTTTTTTAGGCCTGCACAGTAAGGTAAGAGGTTTTAGTTATTTATTGTTATTTATTGTTATTTATTGTTATTTATTGTCCTTTTAAAGTTTTAAGCTGTTGGTGCCTCCAACATGTCGGCTGCCCGTGCCGGTGTGCGGAGGCACCACAGCGTGCGGTTTTTATTCACAGAGGTCGAGGGGAAGCTCCTGGGGATGTCCCGTTTGGACTTCTCCAGGAAGCTGATCCAAAAGACCCTAAATTTTAAGCCAGAAGACTTGAATTGCATTGTGACTCTGCCCCTGAACAAAGGCTATGATGTTAGCTTTAGAACTGTTTCCCACTTGAATGATTTTTGGCACAGATTCGATTCAGCTAAATCCCAGTTCTCCATGTTTGCTGTTGAAAGACTCTCTGACAACACACTTAAAACTGTGATTGTTAGAATGTTTAATGAGACAGTAACTGGGGAGGATATTTGTGTCTGGCTGGGTAGATTTTGCACAGTTCGAGGCCAGCCAGTCAAGGTTTTGGATGAAGATGGCATCTGGACATGCTCCTGGAGAATTCCCATCAAACAATGGGAAGACGCCAGGGGCTACCAGGGCCTGAAGCACCTGCCTTCTATGATTGTGTTGGGTGAGAACAGAGGCTACATTCATTATCAAGGCATGCCTAAGCTATGTAGAAAATGTGGCAAGTTTGGGCACTTAGCTGATGCGTGTCAGGAAGTTGTATGTGGGAAATGTAGAGAAATTGGTCACAGTTTTGAAGAGTGCACCAATGGCAGGCGGTGTAACCTGTGTGGAGAATCAAGCCATCTCTACAGAGATTGCCCAAAAAGCTTTGCCAACAAACTTAAAGCTAACAAAATGGCCGCCCCACAGTTACAAACAGAGGAGGAGGAGGCGGTCCCTGAGGTTTTGGCGGGAATTTCAAATCCCCAGTCAGCCTCGGGGATTGGGCAGGAAGGAGGAAGTGGGGCGGCCAAAGGGGCAGAGTCACAATTGGGAGACGAAACGAAACAGGGGGAGGAAACCACTCCCAGACAAGTAACTGATGAAGAAGAGAGAGAGGAGGAAACGGTTTCCTCCCTCCACACCGTCTCGGAGGTAAGCGCGCCATCTAATGCTCAAGTGCAGAAGAGAACTGCGGGATCTCCTCTGTGTGAAGCAGAGGAGAAAAAAATGAGGGTAACGCATCGGCTAGATAGTTCTTCGTTAGAAGATCTAGACCGTATGTGGCCATCAGAATCCCCAAATGAAGTTTCTTTTCTGCATTTTAAGCTAAGAACATCGACGCCGAAAGAGTCGCAAGAGTTTAGCTCTGTGGCTCCAGAAGTGTCTAGCTCTAGCCCTCCCGAACCCAACTCCCATGGGAGAATGGAGAGGCTAAAGCGACAAGAAATAACATAATTTTTAAAGGTACCTCTGTATGTCTTTTAGTGTCTTCCTTTTAAAGTTCATATGCTTTTAACCACACTGCTCACGGCCCTCACCATCTCCACAATAAATGTGAGAAGTGTGAGGAACAACATACGAGCACAGAGTGTTTTATCTTTTTTAAAATCCTGTAAGTCAGATGTGTTTTTATTGCAAGAATGTGCCTTACCTTTTTTAACAAATTATAGGAAATGGGAGGAGCTTTGGACCCCAGGACTGTCCATCTGGAGTGGGTCCAATTTTAACAAAAATGACGGTGTTGCTATTTTAATTAACAATCCAAATATTTTGGTGAAGGGCAGCACGGTGGTAAGGGATGGGCGAGCAATTTTAGCAGACTTGACTTTCTTAGACAAGGATTTTAAAGTTTTAAATGTGTATGGTTTTACTGAAAAACACGAAAGATATGAGCTTTTAGAAGACTTGCAACCCCACATGCTGGGTAGGGCCCCCCTTGTGGTTGCAGGGGATTTTAACTGTGTTTTAACTCAGAGAGATCGGAAGAGGATAGAGGATTTTAAAATGGACAAAACATCGGTTTTACTGCAGAATTTAGTGCGAGATTTTAACTTAGTCGACTGTTTTAAAACATTGCATCAAAGAGAGGAGGGTTTCACCTGGTTCAGTGGTGACGGCACCAAAGCCTCTCGAATCGACTACGTTTTTACAAGGGACTGCTCGCCAACCGATGCTACATTATTACCTGCCTTTTTTTCTGATCACATGATGCTATCCTGCACCCTTTCACTGCCCTCTGGTGTGACATTAGGAGGAGGGCTGTGGAAGTTGAACTGCTCTCTGTTGGAGGATGAGGAAGTAGTTGGGCAATACAGAGAGCAGTTCAGCCGATGGCAGACCCTCCGAGACTTGTATGACTCACGGGCACAGTGGTGGGAAATGGTGAAGGGAAGGACGGGACTGTTTTTTAAGAAAATAGGGAGGAAAAAAAAAAACAAAGAAAAGAGATGCATGATGGGGTTGCAAAAACGACTGCAGAGGTATTTTAATCTTTTAAACAGTGGGTTTAATTTTAGTGAAGAAATTAAAGAAGTCAAGCAAGAAATGTGAGTTTTAGCCCAAATTCAAAGTAAAGGTGTCATTTTAAGGAGTAAAGAACAAAAGATTGAGGAAGATGAAAAATGTACAAGGTATTTTTTTAGGAAGATCATAAAACGGGGAGGGGCATTGACAACTTTGAAAACAGATGGGAGGGTAGTAAGAAAGACAGAGGAGATTTTGAGAGGGGTGGAAAAGTTTTATAGTGATTTATATGGTCAAAAAGAAATACAAGAAGACATTTTGATGGACGTTTTAAATTTTTTAGACCAAAAACTTCATAGTCAATGTGCACTTTTAAGCCAAGATTTTACCATTTTAGAAATACAAAAAGCTCTCAAAGGTTTTAAGCGGGGAAAGTCCCCAGGACTGGACGGACTACCTGTAGAATTTTACTTGACCTTTTGGGACATTTTAGCACATGACTTGTTGACCATTTTTAAAGAATTTGACACCCTGAACAGACTTCCAGACAGCTTTAGAATAGGGATAGTGACACTACTACACAAAAAAGGCGACAAGACTGACTTAAAAAACTGGCGACCCATTACACTTTTAAACTTGGATTGTAAACTTTTTAGCAAAATTTTAGCCACGCGAATGTCAACAGTTTTAGGGGACGTAATCCACCCGGATCAAGCATGCGCTGTGCCCGGGAGGAAGATCACAGACAGCCTAGTGCTGATTAGAGATGCCATCTGTTACGCGAGAGACAGAAACATTCGGCTAGTAGTCCTAAATTTAGATTTTGAGAAAGCATTTGATCGTATCTCGCACCAGTTCCTTTTTAAGGTACTGGAAAAAATGGGGTTTCCAGGGAGGTTTATAGCCTGGGTGGGACTGCTGTACAAAAGTCTGGTCAGTAAAATTGTAGTTAATGGGCATTTATCTAAAGCTGTAAATATTCACAGCGGCGTCCGTCAGGGGTGTCCTTTATCTCCCCTCCTGTACGTGGCTTGTATTGAGCCACTGGCACAAATCTTGAGAAGGGATAAATGGATTAAAGGACTGGACATCCCAGGGACTGGTGGACTGACAGCGACCTGTGTTTTATATATGGATGACGTAACCCTTTTAGCGACTGACCTTTTATCGGTACGAAGAGCAATGGACTTGACTGACTGGTACGGTCGGGCCTCGGGCGCCAAGCTCAATAGGAGCAAGTCCGAGGCCCAGCTCTTCGGGCCGTGGGGGGACGTTGACACAGGTGGACTTGATTTGCATTTTAAAGACAATGATTTGAAAGTTTTAGGGGTGAAATTTGACAGAGAGGGTGGAGGACGGGGAAACTGGACCGACATCTTAGGGAAAGTTAGGCAAAGATTGGGTTTTTGGGGACTAAGACAAATGACAATAGAAGGGAAGGTTTTAATTTTTAAAGCTGTGATTTTACCCCTAATTTTACTTGTCTGTTCTGTTTTTAGTCCCCCAAGAACATTCCTGGCCAACCTGGAGAGGGCGGTATTTTATTTTATGTGGGGGTCCAAGTGGGAACGTTTGAAGAGGGAGGTCTTTAAAAAAAAGAAAGAGAACGGCGGGAAAGGCCTCCCAGACCCCCACCTGTTTTTAGGCAGCCGCTTTGCCGCCCTCCACATCCAATATGCACTGACCCCATCCAGAGAGAACAAGACTGCGGCGATGGCTCGTTTCTGGATGGGGTCATATCTAAGAGCATTGAGAGTTTTACCAGTTGATCTTAAAAGTCCAGTTTCTTTTAACCTGCCTTTAGAATACAGTTTTATTAAGACATTTTTAAAAAAATACCTTTTAGAAGGAAATGATGCCAGCATTTTAACTAAACACAAGTCTTTGATCTCTCTTGTGCAGGATCGAGAAACGGTGAGTCCAGTCCCGGGCCTCACGCTAGGTGAGGCCAAGCAGGTTTGGAGGAACGTTGCCCACCCAGCTCTCCAGAACAGGCACAAAGACTTGGCGTGGATGGTGGCCCATGAGATCCTCCCGGTCAGGGCGGTAATGCACTCCAGAGGCATGGCCAAAAACCCCGTCTGCCCACGGTCCGGGTGTAAATCCCCGGAGACCGTTCGTCATCTGCTCTGGGAGTGCGGCGCTGCGCGGGACCTGTGGGCCAGGACCGGCCCCCTGGTTTTCCCGTGCCTGCCAGCGGGTGGGGCCCAGGTGGACTACAAGCTCGCCATCCTGGGGGTGGGTCAGGGCTTGAAGGACCTGTCACAACAAGATTTTACCTCGCTCTGGCTCGCCCTAAACGTGATCAAGGATGCCATCTGGGTCACCAGAAACCTGCTGGTGGGGAAACGCGTGACGGTCCCCCTCCACGCATGCGAGCAGAAAATAAGATCAATGCTGCAGGGTGGGCCGCGCGTCGTTATTCGGATGGGGGGGCCGGGGTCGCACAAAAGGGTCCCGGCCGCCACCGACCTTGGCCGCCCGTAGATGCACCCTTACCACACCGGCTACGGGAACAGCGGGCCAGCGGGCCGGAGGAGAGGGGGTCTCCGCTGGGTCCATTAAGCTGGGAATTTGTGCTTGTTCTGGAGAGCAGGAGTGAATGGACATTCTTGATAGGGACTTACCCTCGGTCCTGTACAAGAGATGATGTTTTATCTGGCATGTTTTAAACCTTTTTATTTTTACCTACTTTTATGTTGAATACCATTCATTTACTTGTCTTTTAAAACCACACTACCCAAATATGGACTTCTCACACTGGAACACTACATGAACTGGTTTTAAACAAAATTCTCTTTTGTATATCATTTTTGTTTTATGTGTAACTGAGAATGTTTTAAAAGTGTGGCAAGAATGAAATGAATGGGGAAAATTGTGTCAATAAAAATTTTTTTCGAAAGAAAAAAATCTGTTCTTATCAGTTTAATATCTGATACGTCCCTATCCGGGGACTACATATTAAATGGATTTTTGGCTCACGGAGCTGGAACCGGAGCTTGCTCCGTCCACTCCACGCATCGACCTGGTATTGCAGTGTTTCCAGGAACGGTGTGCTTTCCCTTTTAAGGGACTGCAAATTGTTGTGACCAACAGTAGAAGAAACTGAAGGCCTGGATTCTGGAACCCCCTGCTGCTTCAATATGAGGGTATATACGTTTTGAATGACTTGTAATCGGGTTGTTATCAATCTTTGTCTTTCTAAATATTGAGTTATTTAGAATGACTGACTTCGACTTATGTTAAAGGACTTATTTTCCATTTCCAAACACTAGAAAAGAATGAAGTATGTTGTCTGTACCTCTGACTGAGAGAAAGGTACAACTTATCGGTATATTTTGGGAAAGTTTCCTGTTCAGAGCAGAGCTCAGATTGACTTCAGCCTTGAAGAAGCTGTGAATCATGTGTGTCTTTGTATGTGCGCTAAGTGTTCTGTACAGGTCCTTTATGTGTACTGGTGGACAACTGGCACTCTACTGGGACATTCTGTGCCTAAGTTTAGGGTCCGATCGTCAGAATCGTGATGGAAGAAGATATGCCTCTGACTATCAGTCCATGTGTGGAAAATGACCAGTTTTGTCTAGTTTTCTTAACCAATCAGAACCTTTGCATCCTTAGTAATGATGTAGTTAGTTAGACTATAATTGTTGTGGAAATGTGAATGTACGCAGAACGGCCAACGAACTCCTTGCGAGACTCGAAGCTGCAAAATATTCTTCAGTAAAATTTTCTTCAAATTATTTTTTTAAACTCTGACTCTGGGTCTTCATTTATCATATCGGGTCTTTTGGCTGTTTAACTGTAAAATCCCCTACAAAACGTCGCTTGAGCTTTACGAGAAGTCTCTACGTACCTGTGCTGGGATGACTGGCAGGCCGAGTCGGTGGTCCTGTCTCGCATCCTTACGAAATGGTCACCGTTGTTCTAAAGCAGTGGTTCCCAAAGCGTCACTGCACGTTTTGGATGTGATGCACCCATCTGAGGTCTTGGAGTCTTTACTGATGAGTTGAATCAGGTGTGTTTGATTAGGGAGACATTTAATCAAACACGCCTGACTGATGGGAGCCACTGGTCTAAAGGACCACAGCTCACGTAGCTCGTTCAAGTTTGCAGGCTTGAAGGCACGGTGACGTAAATCGCAGTCAAGTAATGGAAGGGACCCGTCCTTCCTTTGTTTCGGGGGAGGCGGGGGGCTCACCGTTGATGAGGATGGCAAAGAGGGAGAGGGTAGGTTCTGACTGGAGGCCTGGGGACTCATACTTACCTGGCAGGGGAGACACCATGATCAGAAAGGTGGTTCACCCAGGGCGAGGCGCAGCCATTGCACTCCGGTTGTGTTGACCTCTGCGAATTCCCCAAATGTGGGAATCTCGACTGCATAATTTATGGTAGTGGGGGACTGCGTTCGCGCTCTCCCCTGGACCTACTGGTTGAAAGCAGACTACGTGGTGCTAAAAGATCCTCTAGTTTTTAACAGTCGTAGCATTGCTTACGGTGCCGTCTCTGTACGCCTCTTTGTGTCGCGTGTGCTCGCATAGTTTTGTAAAGCTCTGAGTTTTCGTTTAGGGACGATAGGCTTTCGGGGTTCGTTTGGAGCAAAAATTTGGTTTTAATCTCATAAATTGTCATGTATTGATGGAGTGCTAAGCTTCATGCTAGTCCTAGAGGCACCTGCCAGGCTGCCACCTAGCTGTTATTACCAATCGTTTTTAAATGTAAAGCTCACTGAAATGTTTCTATTTTTCATGAAGGGCATTTGATACAGTTTCAAAGAACGTGAAGCGAGAAGTTTGATGAAAGAAATGAGGGATTAAATCTGTGTGAATGGAAAGTCGAAAGCCGCATGTGCTCACCTAGTTTTGTAAAGTTCTGAATTTTCCTTTAGGGATGATAGGCTTTTGGGAGCACATGACCACACCCATTTTCTAAATGACCCTGTGGTGGCAATCCAAATGTTAAAGTTTAGCTTTTTTCCCCCCTCCTTCTGATCACAAGTGATATTTTGCATGTCTCCTTTGTCTGACACAACAATTTCAGGTCTTGGAATCTCGACTAACGAGATGATGATCTGAATAAGGCGTGTTATTTTTTTTCAAATAATCTCCGATATTTAATAACCGATCTGATCGACAGCAGGGGTCCTAGAGGCAAAGTACAAACCCACCGTGGCCCAGTTGGGCATCGCCTTTGCCGGCTCTGCCCCCACTGCTTCATAGCACCATCGCTTCTCGGCCTTTTGGCTAAGATAACGCGGTCTGGTCGGACGGTTGAGACAGCGATCGCCTCCTGGAGGTTTCCTGGCTGGAGATTTTTTATATCTTGAGCCTTCAACCTTTGTGAGGTAAATTGCTTTTTTAGGCCTGCACAGTAAGGTAAGAGGTTTTAGTTATTTATTGTTATTTATTGTTATTTATTGTTATTTATTGTCCTTTTAAAGTTTTAAGCTGTTGGTGCCTCCAACATGTCGGCTGCCCGTGCCGGTGTGCGGAGGCACCACAGCGTGCGGTTTTTATTCACAGAGGTCGAGGGGAAGCTCCTGGGGATGTCCCGTTTGGACTTCTCCAGGAAGCTGATCCAAAAGACCCTAAATTTTAAGCCAGAAGACTTGAATTGCATTGTGACTCTGCCCCTGAACAAAGGCTATGATGTTAGCTTTAGAACTGTTTCCCACTTGAATGATTTTTGGCACAGATTCGATTCAGCTAAATCCCAGTTCTCCATGTTTGCTGTTGAAAGACTCTCTGACAACACACTTAAAACTGTGATTGTTAGAATGTTTAATGAGACAGTAACTGGGGAGGATATTTGTGTCTGGCTGGGTAGATTTTGCACAGTTCGAGGCCAGCCAGTCAAGGTTTTGGATGAAGATGGCATCTGGACATGCTCCTGGAGAATTCCCATCAAACAATGGGAAGACGCCAGGGGCTACCAGGGCCTGAAGCACCTGCCTTCTATGATTGTGTTGGGTGAGAACAGAGGCTACATTCATTATCAAGGCATGCCTAAGCTATGTAGAAAATGTGGCAAGTTTGGGCACTTAGCTGATGCGTGTCAGGAAGTTGTATGTGGGAAATGTAGAGAAATTGGTCACAGTTTTGAAGAGTGCACCAATGGCAGGCGGTGTAACCTGTGTGGAGAATCAAGCCATCTCTACAGAGATTGCCCAAAAAGCTTTGCCAACAAACTTAAAGCTAACAAAATGGCCGCCCCACAGTTACAAACAGAGGAGGAGGAGGCGGTCCCTGAGGTTTTGGCGGGAATTTCAAATCCCCAGTCAGCCTCGGGGATTGGGCAGGAAGGAGGAAGTGGGGCGGCCAAAGGGGCAGAGTCACAATTGGGAGACGAAACGAAACAGGGGGAGGAAACCACTCCCAGACAAGTAACTGATGAAGAAGAGAGAGAGGAGGAAACGGTTTCCTCCCTCCACACCGTCTCGGAGGTAAGCGCGCCATCCAGTGGGAGTGAAACAGACATTTCACTCCCTAATGCTCAAGTGCAGAAGAGAACTGCGGGATCTCCTCTGTGTGAAGCAGAGGAGAAAAAAATGAGGGTAACGCATCGGCTAGATAGTTCTTCGTTAGAAGATCTAGACCGTATGTGGCCATCAGAATCCCCAAATGAAGTTTCTTTTCTGCATTTTAAGCTAAGAACATCGACGCCGAAAGAGTCGCAAGAGTTTAGCTCTGTGGCTCCAGAAGTGTCTAGCTCTAGCCCTCCCGAACCCAACTCCCATGGGAGAAGGGAGAGGCTAAAGCGACAAGAAATAACATAATTTTTAAAGGTACCTCTGTATGTCTTTTAGTGTCTTCCTTTTAAAGTTCATATGCTTTTAACCACACTGCTCATGGCCCTCACCATCTCCACAATAAATGTGAGAAGTGTGAGGAACAACATACGAGCACAGAGTGTTTTATCTTTTTTAAAATCCTGTAAGTCAGATGTGTTTTTATTGCAAGAATGTGCCTTACCTTTTTTAACAAATTATAGGAAATGGGAGGAGCTTTGGACCCCAGGACTGTCCATCTGGAGTGGGTCCAATTTTAACAAAAATGACGGTGTTGCTATTTTAATTAACAATCCAAATATTTTGGTGAAGGGCAGCACGGTGGTAAGGGATGGGCGAGCAATTTTAGCAGACTTGACTTTCTTAGACAAGGATTTTAAAGTTTTAAATGTGTATGGTTTTACTGAAAAACACGAAAGATATGAGCTTTTAGAAGACTTGCAACCCCACATGCTGGGTAGGGCCCCCCTTGTGGTTGCAGGGGATTTTAACTGTGTTTTAACTCAGAGAGATCGGAAGAGGATAGAGGATTTTAAAATGGACAAAACATCGGTTTTACTGCAGAATTTAGTGCGAGATTTTAACTTAGTCGACTGTTTTAAAACATTGCATCAAAGAGAGGAGGGTTTCACCTGGTTCAGTGGTGACGGCACCAAAGCCTCTCGAATCGACTACGTTTTTACAAGGGACTGCTCGCCAACCGATGCTACATTATTACCTGCCTTTTTTTCTGATCACATGATGCTATCCTGCACCCTTTCACTGCCCTCTGGTGTGACATTAGGAGGAGGGCTGTGGAAGTTGAACTGCTCTCTGTTGGAGGATGAGGAAGTAGTTGGGCAATACAGAGAGCAGTTCAGCCGATGGCAGACCCTCCGAGACTTGTATGACTCACGGGCACAGTGGTGGGAAATGGTGAAGGGAAGGACGGGACTGTTTTTTAAGAAAATAGGGAGGGAAAAAAAAAAACAAAGAAAAGAGATGCATGATGGGGTTGCAAAAACGACTGCAGAGGTATTTTAATCTTTTAAATAGTGGGTTTGATTTTAGTGAAGAAATTAAAGAAGTCAAGCAAGAAATGTCAGTTTTAGCCCAAATTCAAAGTAAAGGTGTCATTTTAAGGAGTAAAGAACAAAAGATTGAGGAAGATGAAAAATGTACAAGGTATTTTTTCAGGAAGATCATAACACGGGGAGGGGCATTGACAACTTTGAAAACAGATGGGAGGGTAGTAAGAAAGACAGAGGAGATTTTGAGAGGGGTGGAAAAGTTTTATAGTGATTTATATGGTCAAAAAGAAATACAAGAAGACATTTTGATGGACGTTTTAAATTTTTTAGACCAAAAACTTCATAGTCAATGTGCACTTTTAAGCCAAGATTTTACCATTTTAGAAATACAAAAAGCTCTCAAAGGTTTTAAGCGGGGAAAGTCCCCAGGACTGGACGGACTACCTGTAGAATTTTACTTGACCTTTTGGGACATTTTAGCACATGACTTGTTGACCATTTTTAAAGAATTTGACACCCTGAACAGACTTCCAGACAGCTTTAGAATAGGGATAGTGACACTACTACACAAAAAAGGCGACAAGACTGACTTAAAAAACTGGCGACCCATTACACTTTTAAACTTGGATTGTAAACTTTTTAGCAAAATTTTAGCCACGCGAATGTCAACAGTTTTAGGGGACGTAATCCACCCGGATCAAGCATGCGCTGTGCCCGGGAGGAAGATCACAGACAGCCTAGTGCTGATTAGAGATGCCATCTGTTACGCGAGAGACAGAAACATTCGGCTAGTAGTCCTAAATTTAGACTTTGAGAAAGCATTCGACCGCATCTCGCACCAGTTCCTTTTTAAGGTACTGGAAAAAATGGGGTTTCCAGGGAGGTTTATAGCCTGGGTGGGACTGCTGTACAAAAGTCTGGTCAGTAAAATTGTAGTTAATGGGCATTTATCTAAAGCTGTAAATATTCACAGCGGCGTCCGTCAGGGGTGTCCTTTATCTCCCCTCCTGTACGTGGCTTGTATTGAGCCACTGGCACAAATCTTGAGAAGGGATAAATGGATTAAAGGACTGGACATCCCAGGGACTGGTGGACTGACAGCGACCTGTGTTTTATATATGGATGACGTAACCCTTTTAGCGACTGACCTTTTATCGGTACGAAGAGCAATGGACTTGACTGACTGGTACGGTCGGGCCTCGGGCGCCAAGCTCAATAGGAGCAAGTCCGAGGCCCAGCTCTTCGGGCCGTGGGGGGACGTTGACACAGGTGGACTTGATTTGCATTTTAAAGACAATGATTTGAAAGTTTTAGGGGTGAAATTTGACAGAGAGGGTGGAGGACGGGGAAACTGGACCGACATCTTAGGGAAAGTTAGGCAAAGATTGGGTTTTTGGGGACTAAGACAAATGACAATAGAAGGGAAGGTTTTAATTTTTAAAGCTGTGATTTTACCCCTAATTTTACTTGTCTGTTCTGTTTTTAGTCCCCCAAGAACATTCCTGGCCAACCTGGAGAGGGCGGTATTTTATTTTATGTGGGGGTCCAAGTGGGAACGTTTGAAGAGGGAGGTCTTTAAAAAAAAGAAAGAGAACGGCGGGAAAGGCCTCCCAGACCCCCACCTGTTTTTAGGCAGCCGCTTTGCCGCCCTCCACATCCAATATGCACTGACCCCATCCAGAGAGAACAAGACTGCGGCGATGGCTCGTTTCTGGATGGGGTCATATCTAAGAGCATTGAGAGTTTTACCAGTTGATCTTAAAAGTCCAGTTTCTTTTAACCTGCCTTTAGAATACAGTTTTATTAAGACATTTTTAAAAAAATACCTTTTAGAAGGAAATGACGCCAGCATTTTAACTAAACACAAGTCTTTGATCTCTCTTGTGCAGGATCGAGAAACGGTGAGTCCAGTCCCGGGCCTCACGCTAGGTGAGGCCAAGCAGGTTTGGAGGAACGTTGCCCACCCAGCTCTCCAGAACAGGCACAAAGACTTGGCGTGGATGGTGGCCCATGAGATCCTCCCGGTCAGGGCGGTAATGCACTCCAGAGGCATGGCCAAAAACACCGTCTGCCCACGGTCCGGGTGTAAATCCCCGGAGACCGTTCGTCATCTGCTCTGGGAGTGTGGCGCTGCGCGGGACCTGTGGGCCAGGACCGGCCCCCTGGTTTTCCCGTGCCTGCCAGCGGGTGGGGCCCAGGTGGACTACAAGCTCGCCATCCTGGGGGTGGGTCAGGGCTTGAAGGACCTGTCACAACAAGATTTTACCTCGCTCTGGCTCGCCCTAAACGTGATCAAGGATGCCATCTGGGTCACCAGAAACCTGCTGGTGGGGAAACGCGTGACGGTCCCCCTCCACGCATGCGAGCAGAAAATAAGATCAATGCTGCAGGGTGGGCCGCGCGTCGTTATTCGGATGGAGGGGCCGGGGTCGCACAAAAGGGTCCCGGCCGCCACCGACCTTGGCCGCCCGTAGATGCACCCTTACCACACCGGCTACGGGAACAGCGGGCCAGCGGGCCGGAGGAGAGGGGGTCTCCGCTGGGTCCATTAAGCTGGGAATTTGCGCTTGTTCTGGAGAGCAGGAGTGAATGGACATTCTTGATAGGGACTCACCCTCGGTCCTGTACAAGAGATGATGTTTTATTTGGCATATTTTAAGTGTTTTATTTTATCTACTTTTATGTTAAATGTCATTCATTTATTTGTCTTTTAACCAAACTACCTAAGCATGGACTTTTACACTGATACACTACACGAACTGGTTTTAAACAAAATTATCATTTTTGTATCATTTTATTTTTGTGTAACTGAGAATGTTTTAATCGTGTGGCAAGAATGAATGAATGGAAAATATGTGACAATAAAACTTTTTTCGAAAGAAAAAATCTGTTCTTATCAGTTTAATATCTGATACGTCCCTATCCGGGGACTACATATTAAATGGATTTTTGGCTCACGGAGCTGGAACCGGAGCTTGCTCCGTCCACTCCACGCATCGACCTGGTATTGCAGTGTTTCCAGGAACGGTGTGCTTTCCCTTTTAAGGGACTGCAAATTGTTGTGACCAACAGTAGAAGAAACTGAAGGCCTGGATTCTGGAGTCCCCTGCTGCTTCAATATGAGGGTATATACGTTTTGAATGACTTGTAATCGGGTTGTTATCAATCTTTGTCTTTCTAAATATTGAGTTATTTAGAATGACTGACTTCGACTTATGTTAAAGGACTTATTTTCCATTTCCAAACACTAGAAAAGAATGAAGTATGTTGTCTGTACCTCTGACTGAGAGAAAGGTACAACTTGTCGGTATATTTTGGGAAAGTTTCCTGTTCAGAGCAGAGCTCAGATCGACTTCAGCCTTGAAGAAGCTGTGAATCATGTGTGTCTTTGTATGTGCGCTAAGTGTTCTGTACAGGTCCTTTATGTGTACTGGTGGACAACTGGCACTCTACTGGGACATTCTGTGCCTAAGTTTAGGGTCTGATCGTCAGAATCGTGATGGAAGAAGATATGCCTCTGACTATCAGTCCATGTGTGGAAAATGACCAGTTTTGTCTAGTTTTCTTAACCAATCAGAACCTTTGCATCCTTAGTAATGACGTAGTTAGTTAGACTATAATTGTTGTGGAAATGTGAATGTACGCAGAACGGCCAACGAACTCCTTGCGAGACTCGAAGCTGCAAAATATTCTTCAGTAAAATTTTCTTCAAATTATTTTTTTAAACTCTGACTCTGGGTCTTCATTTATCATATCGGGTCTTTTGGCTGTTTAACTGTAAAATCCCCTACAAAACGTCGCTTGAGCTTTACGAGAAGTCTCTACGTACCTGTGCTGGGATGACTGGCAGGCCGAGTCGGTGGTCCTGTCTCGCATCCTTACGAAATGGTCACCGTTGTTCTAAAGCAGTGGTTCCCAAAGCGTCACTGCACGTTTTGGATGTGATGCACCCATCTGAGGTCTTGGAGTCTTTACTGATGAGTTGAATCAGGTGTGTTTGATTAGGGAGACATTTAATCAAACACGCCTGACTGATGGGAGCCACTGGTCTAAAGGACCACAGCTCACGTAGCTCGTTCAAGTTTGCAGGCTTGAAGGCACGGTGACGTAAATCGCAGTCAAGTAATGGAAGGGACCCGTCCTTCCTTTGTTTCGGGGGAGGCGGGGGGCTCACCGTTGATGAGGATGGCAAAGAGGGAGAGGGTAGGTTCTGACTGGAGGCCTGGGGACTCATACTTACCTGGCAGGGGAGACACCATGATCAGAAAGGTGGTTCACCCAGGGCGAGGCGCGGCCATTGCACTCCGGTTGTGTTGACCTCTGCGAATTCCCCAAATGTGGGAATCTCGACTGCATAATTTATGGTAGTGGGGGACTGCGTTCGCGCTCTCCCCTGGACATACTGGTTGAAAGCAGACTACGTGGTGCTAAAAGATCCTCTAGTTTTTAACAGTCGTAGCATTGCTTACGGCGCCGTCTCTGTACGGCTCTTTGTGTCGCGTGTGCTCGCATAGTTTTGTAAAGCTCTGAGTTTTCGTTTAGGGACGATAGGCTTTCGGGGTTCGTTTGGAGCAAAAACTTGGTTTTAATCTCATAAATTGTCATGTATTGATGGAGTGCTAAGCTTCATGCTAGTCCTAGAGGCACCTGCCAGGCTGCCACCTAGCTGTTATTACCAATCGTTTTTAAATGTAAAGCTCACTGAAATGTTTCTATTTTTCATGAAGGGCATTTGATACAGTTTCAAAGAACGTGAAGCGAGAAGTTTGATGAAAGAAATGAGGGATGTGCTCGAAAGCCGCATGTGCTCACCTAGTTTTGTAAAGTTCTGAATTTTCCTTTAGGGATGATAGGCTTTTGGGAGCACATGACCACACCCATTTTCTAAATGACCCTGTAGTGGCTATCTAAATGTTAAAGTTTAGCTTTTTTCCCCCCTCCTTCTGATCACAAGTGATATTTTGCATGTCTCCTTTGTCTGACACAACAATTTCAGGTCTTGGAATCTCGACTAACGAGATGATGATCTGAATAAGGCGTGTTATTTTTTTTCAAATAATCTCCGATATTTAATAACCGATCTGATCGACAGCAGGGGTCCTAGAGGCAAAGTACAAACCCACCGTGGCCCAGTTGGGCATCGCCTTTGCCGGCTCTGCCCCCACTGCTTCATAGCACCATCGCTTCTCGGCCTTTTGGCTAAGATCAAGTGTAGTATCTGTTCTTATCAGTTTAATATCTGATACGTCCCTATCCGGGGACTACATATTAAATGGATTTTTGGCTCACGGAGCTGGAACCGGAGCTTGCTCCGTCCACTCCACGCATCGACCTGGTATTGCAGTGTTTCCAGGAACGGTGTGCTTTCCCTTTTAAGGGACTGCAAATTGTTGTGACCAACAGTAGAAGAAACTGAAGGCCTGGATTCTGGAGTCCCCTGCTGCTTCAATATGAGGGTATATACGTTTTGAATGACTTGTAATCGGGTTGTTATCAATCTTTGTCTTTCTAAATATTGAGTTATTTAGAATGACTGACTTCGACTTATGTTAAAGGACTTATTTTCCATTTCCAAACACTAGAAAAGAATGAAGTATGTTGTCTGTACCTCTGACTGAGAGAAAGGTACAACTTGTCGGTATATTTTGGGAAAGTTTCCTGTTCAGAGCAGAGCTCAGATCGACTTCAGCCTTGAAGAAGCTGTGAATCATGTGTGTCTTTGTATGTGCGCTAAGTGTTCTGTACAGGTCCTTTATGTGTACTGGTGGACAACTGGCACTCTACTGGGACATTCTGTGCCTAAGTTTAGGGTCTGATCGTCAGAATCGTGATGGAAGAAGATATGCCTCTGACTATCAGTCCATGTGTGGAAAATGACCAGTTTTGTCTAGTTTTCTTAACCAATCAGAACCTTTGCATCCTTAGTAATGACGTAGTTAGTTAGACTATAATTGTTGTGGAAATGTGAATGTACGCAGAACGGCCAACGAACTCCTTGCGAGACTCGAAGCTGCAAAATATTCTTCAGTAAAATTTTCTTCAAATTATTTTTTTAAACTCTGACTCTGGGTCTTCATTTATCATATCGGGTCTTTTGGCTGTTTAACTGTAAAATCCCCTACAAAACGTCGCTTGAGCTTTACGAGAAGTCTCTACGTACCTGTGCTGGGATGACTGGCAGGCCGAGTCGGTGGTCCTGTCTCGCATCCTTACGAAATGGTCACCGTTGTTCTAAAGCAGTGGTTCCCAAAGCGTCACTGCACGTTTTGGATGTGATGCACCCATCTGAGGTCTTGGAGTCTTTACTGATGAGTTGAATCAGGTGTGTTTGATTAGGGAGACATTTAATCAAACACGCCTGACTGATGGGAGCCACTGGTCTAAAGGACCACAGCTCACGTAGCTCGTTCAAGTTTGCAGGCTTGAAGGCACGGTGACGTAAATCGCAGTCAAGTAATGGAAGGGACCCGTCCTTCCTTTGTTTCGGGGGAGGCGGGGGGCTCACCGTTGATGAGGATGGCAAAGAGGGAGAGGGTAGGTTCTGACTGGAGGCCTGGGGACTCATACTTACCTGGCAGGGGAGACACCATGATCAGAAAGGTGGTTCACCCAGGGCGAGGCGCGGCCCGGCCATTGCACTCCGGTTGTGTTGACCTCTGCGAATTCCCCAAATGTGGGAATCTCGACTGCATAATTTATGGTAGTGGGGGACTGCGTTCGCGCTCTCCCCTGGACATACTGGTTGAAAGCAGACTACGTGGTGCTAAAAGATCCTCTAGTTTTTAACAGTCGTAGCATTGCTTACGGCGCCGTCTCTGTACGCCTCTTTGTGTCGCGTGTGCTCGCATAGTTTTGTAAAGCTCTGAGTTTTCGTTTAGGGACGATAGGCTTTCGGGGTTCGTTTGGAGCAAAAACTTGGTTTTAATCTCATAAATTGTCATGTATTGATGGAGTGCTAAGCTTCATGCTAGTCCTAGAGGCACCTGCCAGGCTGCCACCTAGCTGTTATTACCAATCGTTTTTAAATGTAAAGCTCACTGAAATGTTTCTATTTTTCATGAAGGGCATTTGATACAGTTTCAAAGAACGTGAAGCGAGAAGTTTGATGAAAGAAATGAGGGATGTGCTCGAAAGCCGCATGTGCTCACCTAGTTTTGTAAAGTTCTGAATTTTCCTTTAGGGATGATAGGCTTTTGGGAGCACATGACCACACCCATTTTCTAAATGACCCTGTGGTGGCTATCCAAATGTTAAAGTTTAGCTTTTTTCCCCCCTCCTTCTGATCACAAGTGATATTTTGCATGTCTCCTTTGTCTGACACAACAATTTCAGGTCTTGGAATCTCGACTAACGAGATGATGATCTGAATAAGGCGTGTTATTTTTTTTCAAATAATCTCCGATATTTAATAACCGATCTGATCGACAGCAGGGGTCCTAGAGGCAAAGTACAAACCCACCGTGGCCCAGTTGGGCATCGCCTTTGCCGGCTCTGCCCCCACTGCTTCATAGCACCATCGCTTCTCGGCATTTTGGCTAAGATCACGCGGTCTGGTCGGACGGTTGAGACAGCGATCGCCTCCTGGAGGTTTCCTGGTTGGAGATTTTTTATATCTTGAGCCTTCAACCTTTGTGAGGTAAATTGCTTTTTTAGGCCTGCACAGTAAGGTAAGAGGTTTTAGTTATTTATTGTTATTTATTGTTATTTATTGTTATTTATTGTCCTTTTAAAGTTTTAAGCTGTTGGTGCCTCCAACATGTCGGCTGCCCGTGCCGGTGTGCGGAGGCACCACAGCGTGCGGTTTTTATTCACAGAGGTCGAGGGGAAGCTCCTGGGGATGTCTCGTTTGGACTTCTCCAGGAAGCTGATCCAAAAGACCTTAAACTTTAAGCCAGAAGACTTGAATTGCATTGTGACTCTGCCCCTGATCAAAGGCTATGATGTTAGCTTTAGAACTGTTTCCCACTTGAATGATTTTTGGCACAGATTCGATTCAGCTAAATCCCAGTTCTCCATGTTTGCTGTTGAAAGACTCTCTGACAACACACTTAAAACTGTGATTGTTAGAATGTTTAATGAGACAGTAACTGGGGAGGATATTTGTGTCTGGCTGGGTAGATTTTGCACAGTTCGAGGCCAGCCAGTCAAGGTTTTGGATGAAGATGGCATCTGGACATGCTCCTGGAGAATTCCCATCAAACAATGGGAAGACGCCAGGGGCTACCAGGGCCTGAAGCACCTGCCTTCTATGATTGTGTTGGGTGAGAACAGAGGCTACATTCATTATCAAGGCATGCCTAAGCTATGTAGAAAATGTGGCAAGTTTGGGCACTTAGCTGATGCGTGCCAGGAAGTTGTATGTGGGAAATGTAGAGAAATTGGTCACAGTTTTGAAGAGTGCACCAATGGCAGGCGGTGTAACCTGTGTGGAGAATCAAGCCATCTCTACAGAGATTGCCCAAAAAGCTTTGCCAACAAACTTAAAGCTAACAAAATGGCCGCCCCACAGTTACAAACAGAGGAGGAGGAGGCGGTCCCTGAGGTTTTGGCGGGAATTTCAAATCCCCAGTCAGCCTCGGGGATTGGGCAGGAAGGAGGAAGTGGGGCGGCCAAAGGGGCAGAGACACAATTGGGAGACGAAACGAAACAGGGGGAGGAAACCACTCCCAGACAAGTAACTGATGAAGAAGAGAGAGAGGAGGAAACGGTTTCCTCCCTCCACACCGTCTCGGAGGTAAGCGCGCCATCCAGTGGGAGTGAAACAGACATTTCACTCCCTAATGCTCAAGTGCAGAAGAGAACTGCGGGATCTCCTCTGTGTGAAGCAGATGAGAAAAAAATGAGGGTAACGCATCGGCTAGATAGTTCTTCGTTAGAAGATCTAGACCGTATGTGGCCATCAGAATCACCAAATGAAGTTTCTTTTCTGCATTTTAGGGTGTGTTCACACTTGTCATGTTTGGTTCGATTAAAACGAACCCTGGTGCGATTGTTCAGTTAGTGCGGTTCGTTTGAACATATGTGAACGCTGCCATCTGAACCCTGGTGCGGACCAAACAAGCGGACCGAGACCGCTAAAAAGACGGGTCTCGGTCCGCTTCCAAACGAACTCTGGTGCGGTTCGATTGATATATGAACGTAACACGGACCAAAGACATGTAAACGAACCAAAAAGAGGACGTGATGTAACAAGATGCGACGCTACAAGTCAGCTGATGTGACGACGCGGAAAGATCGGTGTATCAAAAATGAGCAGAGGGCAAACGTGGAGCAACGAGGAGGTGAAGTGCCTCATCAATATTTGTTTCTGCATACAACGGAGGAAATCCTGGTGCTGTTTTGAATGTTTTGAACATTTTATGAGCTCTTGGTGAGTTCTCAGCTGGTAAAAATAAAGCATATATACACGCATAAAATGATTGTGTTTAATCCAGTGCACAGCGTTGATTTGAATGTTCGGTAAGCGAGCTCCGTCGCGAAATATACGTCATAAAAGCCGACCAATCAGGTTGTGACCGTATCCTTATGCATTTGGTTCGATAACTTCAGGTTCGCTGTTAAAAATGCCAGTGTGAACGCTAAGCGGACCAGGACTATATGTTTTTTTTTTTTTTTTGGTCCGGACCAAACGAACCAAACCAACCGAACTACAAGTGTGAACTCACCCTTAAGCTAAGAACATCGACGCCGAAAGAGTCGCAAGAGTTTAGCTCTGTGGCTCCAGAAGTGTCTAGCCCTAGCCCTCCCGAACCCAACTCCCATGGGAGAAGGGAGAGGCTAAAGCGACAAGAAATAACATAATTTTTAAAGGTACCTCTGTATGTCTTTTAGTGTCTTCCTTTTAAAGTTCATATGCTTTTAACCACACTGCTCATGGCCCTCACCATCTCCACAATAAATGTGAGAAGTGTGAGGAACAACATACGAGCACAGAGTGTTTTATCTTTTTTAAAATCCTGTAAGTCAGATGTGTTTTTATAGCAAGAATGTGCCTTACCTTTTTTAACAAATTATAGGAAATGGGAGGAGCTTTGGACCCCAGGACTGTCCATCTGGAGTGGGTCCAATTTTAACAAAAATGACGGTGTTGCTATTTTAATTAACAATCCAAATATTTTGGTGAAGGGCAGCACGGTGGTAAGGGATGGGCGAGCAATTTTAGCAGACTTGACTTTCTTAGACAAGGATTTTAAAGTTTTAAATGTGTATGGTTTTACTGAAAAACACGAAAGATATGAGCTTTTAGAAGACTTGCAACCCCACATGCTGGGTAGGGCCCCCCTTGTGGTTGCAGGGGATTTTAACTGTGTTTTAACTCAGAGAGATCGGAAGAGGATAGAGGATTTTAAAATGGACAAAACATCGGTTTTACTGCAGAATTTAGTGCGAGATTTTAACTTAGTTGACTGTTTTAAAACATTGCATCAAAGAGAGGAGGGTTTCACCTGGTTCAGTGGTGACGGCACCAAAGCCTCTCGAATCGACTACGTTTTTACAAGGGACTGCTCGCCAACCGATGCTACATTATTACCTGCCTTTTTTTCTGATCACATGATGCTATCCTGCACCCTTTCACTGCCCTCTGGTGTGACATTAGGAGGAGGGCTGTGGAAGTTGAACTGCTCTCTGTTGGAGGATGAGGAAGTAGTTGGGCAATACAGAGAGCAGTTCAGCCGATGGCAGACCCTCCGAGACTTGTATGACTCACGGGCACAGTGGTGGGAAATGGTGAAGGGAAGGACGGGACTGTTTTTTAAGAAAATAGGGAGGGAAAAAAAAAACAAAGAAAAGAGATGCATGATGGGGTTGCAAAAACGACTGCAGAGGTATTTTAATCTTTTAAATAGTGGGTTTGATTTTAGTGAAGAAATTAAAGAAGTCAAGCAAGAAATGTCAGTTTTAGCCCAAATTCAAAGTAAAGGTGTCATTTTAAGGAGTAAAGAACAAAAGATTGAGGAAGATGAAAAATGTACTAGGTATTTTTTCAGGAAGATCATAACACGGGGAGGGGCATTGACAACTTTGAAAACAGATGGGAGGGTAGTAAGAAAGACAGAGGAGATTTTGAGAGGGGTGGAAAAGTTTTATAGTGATTTATATGGTCAAAAAGAAATACAAGAAGACATTTTGATGGACGTTTTAAATTTTTTAGACCAAAAACTTCATAGTCAATGTGCACTTTTAAGCCAAGATTTTACCATTTTAGAAATACAAAAAGCTCTCAAAGGTTTTAAGCGGGGAAAGTCCCCAGGACTGGACGGACTACCTGTAGAATTTTACTTGACCTTTTGGGACATTTTAGCACATGACTTGTTGACCATTTTTAAAGAATTTGACACCCTGAACAGACTTCCAGACAGCTTTAGAATAGGGATAGTGACACTACTACACAAAAAAGGCGACAAGACTGACTTAAAAAACTGGCGACCCATTACACTTTTAAACTTGGATTGTAAACTTTTTAGCAAAATTTTAGCCACGCGAATGTCAACAGTTTTAGGGGACGTAATCCACCCGGATCAAGCATGCGCTGTGCCCGAGAGGAAGATCACAGACAGCCTAGTGCTGATTAGAGATGCCATCTGTTACGCGAGAGACAGAAACATTCGGCTAGTAGTCCTAAATTTAGACTTTGAGAAAGCATTCGACCGCATCTCGCACCAGTTCCTTTTTAAGGTACTGGAAAAAATGGGGTTTCCAGGGAGGTTTATAGCCTGGGTGGGACTGCTGTACAAAAGTCTGGTCAGTAAAATTGTAGTTAATGGGCATTTATCTAAAGCTGTAAATATTCACAGCGGCGTCCGTCAGGGGTGTCCTTTATCTCCCCTCCTGTACGTGGCTTGTATTGAGCCACTGGCACAAATCTTGAGAAGGGATAAATGGATTAAAGGACTGGACATCCCAGGGACTGGTGGACTGACAGCGACCTGTGTTTTATATATGGATGACGTAACCCTTTTAGCGACTGACCTTTTATCGGTACGAAGAGCAATGGACTTGACTGACTGGTACGGTCGGGCCTCGGGCGCCAAGCTCAATAGGAGCAAGTCCGAGGCCCAGCTCTTCGGGCTGTGGGAGGACGTTGACACAGATGGACTTGATTTGGATTTTAAAGACAATGATTTGAAAGTTTTAGGGGTGAAATTTGACAGAGAGGGTGGAGGACGGGGAAACTGGACCGACATCTTAGGGAAAGTTAGGCAAAGATTGGGTTTTTGGGGACTAAGACAAATGACAATAGAAGGGAAGGTTTTAATTTTTAAAGCTGTGATTTTACCCCTAATTTTACTTGTCTGTTCTGTTTTTAGTCCCCCAAGAACATTCCTGGCCAACCTGGAGAGGGCGGTATTTTATTTTATGTGGGGGTCCAAGTGGGAACGATTGAAGAGGGAGGTCTTTAAAAAAAAGAAAGAGAACGGTGGGAAAGGCCTCCCAGACCCCCACCAGTTTTTAGGCAGCCGCTTTGCCGCCCTCCACATCCAATATGCACTGACCCCATCCAGAGAGAACAAGACTGCGGCGATGGCTCGTTTCTGGATGGGGTCATATCTAAGAGCATTGAGAGTTTTACCAGTTGATCTTAAAAGTCCAGTTTCTTTTAACCTGCCTTTAGAATACAGTTTTATTAAGACATTTTTAAAAAAATACCTTTTAGAAGGAAATGATGCCAGCATTTTAACTAAACACAAGTCTTTGATCTCTCTTGTGCAGGATCGAGAAACGGTGAGTCCAGTCCCGGGCCTCACGCTAGGTGAGGCCAAGCAGGTTTGGAGGAACGTTGCCCACCCAGCTCTCCAGAACAGGCACAAAGACTTGGCGTGGATGGTGGCCCATGAGATCCTCCCGGTCAGGGCGGTAATGCACTCCAGAGGAATGGCCAAAAATCCTGTCTGCCCACGGTCCGGGTGTAAATCCCCGGAGATCGTCCGTCATCTGCTCTGGGAGTGCGGCGCTGCACGGGACCTGTGGGCCAGGACCGGCCCCCTGGTTTTCCCGTGCCTGCCAGCGGGTGGGGCCCAGGTGGACTACAAGCTCGCCATCCTGGGGGTGGGTCAGGGCTTGAAGGACCTGTCACAACAAGATTTTACCTCGCTCTGGCTCGCCCTAAACGTGATCAAGGATGCCATCTGGGTCACCAGAAACCTGCTGGTGGGGAAACGCGTGACGGTCCCCCTCCACGCATGCGAGCAGAAAATAAGATCAATGCTGCAGGGTGGGCCGCGCGTCGTTATTCGGATGGGGGGGCCGGGGTCGCACAAAAGGGTCCCGGCCGCCACCGACCTTGGCCGCCCGTAGATGCACCCTTACCACACCGGCTACGGGAACAGCGGGCCAGCGGGCCGGAGGAGAGGGGGTCTCCGCTGGGTCCATTAAGCTGGGAATTTGTGCTTGTTCTGGAGAGCAGGAGTGAATGGACATTCTTGATAGGGACTTACCCTCAGTCCTGTACAAGAGATGATGTTTTATCTGGCATGTTTTAAACCTTTTTATTTTTACCTACTTTTATGTTGAATACCATTCATTTACTTGTCTTTTAAAACCACACTACCCAAATATGGACTTCTCACACTGGAACACTACATGAACTGGTTTTTAACAAAATTCTCTTTTGTATATCATTTTTGTTTTATGTGTAACTGAGAATGTTTTAAAAGTGTGGCAAGAATGAAATGAATGGGGAAAAATGTGTCAATAAAAATTTTTTTCGAAAGAAAAATCTGTTCTTATCAGTTTAATATCTGATACGTCCCTACCCGGGGACTACATATTAAATGGATTTTTGGCTCACGGAGCTGGAACCGGAGCTTGCTCCGTCCACTCCACGCATCGACCTGGTATTGCAGTGTTTCCAGGAATGGTGTGCTTTCCCTTTTAAGGGACTGCAAATTGTTGTGACCAACAGTAGAAGAAACTGAAGGCCTGGATTCTGGAATCCCCTGCTGCTTCAATATGAGGGTATATACGTTTTGAATGACTTGTAATCGGGTTGTTATCAATCTTTGTCTTTCTAAATATTGAGTTATTTAGAATGACTGTGTGACGATTTCAGGTTGAATCGCACTTCATTGCTTTATTGACACGAGTCAATTAAGGGAAAGGTGTGAGCGGAAATGACTAAATAAAAAAAGGGAAGTGGAAGGAGTGTTGAAAGGTGTGTCAGTGATGTGGTGAGTTGCAGTGAGAGTGCAGGAAAAAAGAAAACTGTCGAGTCGCGGGCCACTCAAACCCAGTGCACGCCTGTTTTGGCGTACTGAAATGCTGTTCTGAAGAAGACGAACTTTGCTGTTTCGGTTGTTCCGGATTACCCTGGCGTGGATGGCAGTGCGCGATTGTTTCCTGGTGCTGCAGGGAGAGTCTGGTGAGCGCGTTTGGTTCTATGCTTCTGACGATTGCAGAGCGTTGCTGGATTGGAGCGCTGGCATACTACGTCAGCGTTTGGAAAAAGGATTAGTGCCGCACGACTGTAATTTCTCTTCAACGTCGACTGCAGGGCGGGCAGGGGTGTAGAGCTGCCAAATTGCCGACTCTCCTCAGGTACTTCTTACCAACCGCTGCAAACTTTCCAAAGCTTCCCTGAGTAGCATTTTCCGTCCCAATCCCATACACCCACACACACACACACACTCACACACACTTTATTTCTAAAGTTTGATTTATTTTTGTTTAGTTTTTTTCTCTTAAGGCAATTGTTTGATTTTGATTGGTTGGTTGTTTTTTTCTTTGTTATGATTATTGAACGGTGTTTTGGTTAGCCTTGTTATTTTTGTACTCTTGTGCTGGTTAAACAAATTTTTGGACTATTAACATGGACTATTATTCATTGAATTATACATTACACCACACCATCAGACTATTTGTGTATGTGCATTGTTGATTTTCTGTGAACTTGTTTCCCTTTTTTGATACTGCACATTACAATTTGATATGGCAACTTTTTGTGTGGGTTTTGACTTAATTTTACTATAGTGCATTTATGTTTGTTTGTGTGTAATTGTTGGTTTGCGCTATCCTAGGTTAAAAGAAGTTGTTTTTGTTTGTTTTGTGGTGGATTTAAGTCTGCCTGGCGCCCGAATTAGTGGATATTTATTTCAATGGATTAATTAATTTAATGTAAATTTTTGGAGTTAGGGTACCAACGTTACATAAGTGGCGCCCGAACAGGGACTATTGAATAATTAAGTGTGAATAATCCTGAATTTTTGTTGACTTTTTGAATTTGTTAACTGAACTGTTGTTTTCGAAAAGTCATTTGAGGGGAAACTTTTGAATTTTGGAATTGAAGTGTGGAAATCTTTTGAATTTACCACACCTGTTAATTTTTTAACCTTGAGAACTGAAAACTAAACTTTCTAATTCTTTGGTGTCGCCCTTATTCTGTATGGAATTGTAGTGAAGAACAAACTTAATTGAAACATTGTGACTGCATTGCATATCAATTGTTGTAACTAGTGAACTAGGACTAATGATTGAATAATTTACTTGCGGGATAATTGCTTTAATGCTGTGAATTGTATGAAATGTGAAAGTACACTTGTATGCAATTTACATTGTTTTCAATTGCGCATTTATTGACCCATACAATGAATTATAATATTTTTCTTTTTATTTTTGTTAAATTAATTTCTTTATATAATCATGGCAGAGCAGTTTTCTTCACATTCAACCTTTGTTGAGATGGAGGTTCCGGATGTGTCCACTCCCAATTGGCCAGCTGTGCACAGTCAAACCCCTCAGGAATCCTATGTTCCTACCTTTTGTCATACGCCCTCTCAGTTCAGGCGTATTGCACAGCCAGGAGCCCATGTGCAGTTTGCATTTCCACCAGTAGGTGGTAGCACTCCAACTCAAAATGCAATTATGTACTCCACCACACAAAACCTCATCATCAGCCATTACTTCTTCCCCTTCTCCTCCATGTTCAGGCGTACAGTATGAATTGCCTGGAGCTCTTCCAACGCCTGGAAGAGAGATGGGTCACCTCACTGCACAAGCACAAGGTAACTGGGACCAGTTGCATGATTTCATGACCAAACAAGAAAGAGCTGTAATTGAACTTAACAAAGAATTAAAGGCCAATTCATCCAGTCATGAGAGTCAGTTCATTAAACTTGCTGGAAAGATTGAAGAAGTCAAGAAACAACTCTCTACAACCTTAACTACAAAAAAGCAGCAAGTTGAAACTGAGACGGACCAGACCATTAAAGCTATGAAATTATTGTTAACTAAGGAACTCCAAAAGATAGAGGAAACTGTAGTGTCAGAAGTACGTTTCATGGTGCAACAGTTGCAGTCCGAGATTCAGCAGGACATTAAAGCTGTTCAAGAGCACTTTCAGAAGGATTATGGCCAACTGCTGAAAGAAAGTAGTCAATTGACTTTACTCGCTGACAAATTATCCACCAACATGAAGGAACTGCAAACTCAAATGGAAGTTAAGTTTGAGAGTCAAGGTAAAACAATGGCTGACTTGAGTGGAAAAAGTGTTACTACTTCTAACCTCTTACCTCCAACATCAGTAACTTCTCCGGCAGCCCCTACTATTGTTAAAAATGACCACATTAAGCTAACATTCCCCACGTTTGGAAGGCTAGCTGATGACTCAGATCCTTTGTTGTATATAACCCGTTGTCACGACTTTCTTGCTGTACATCCTCTAATGGACACTGACATCTTGGCCACTTTCAGGACAGTTTTATATGGCACTGCTCGTGACTGGTGGGAAGTAGCAAGATCATCTATTACAACATGGAGTGAGTTTCAGTCCGCTTTTCTTGCTGCTTTTTTAGCTGAGGACTATGAGGATGAGCTAGCTGAACGTGTTCGACATAGGATCCAAGGGGAAACGGAGTCCATTAGGGATTTTGCTTTCACCTACAGAGCTCTCTGTAAAAGGTGGAAACCAAGTTTAACGGAAGCAGATATAGTTAAGATGATCCTTAAAAACATAAAACCTTACCTCGCCAGTCACCTTCGTAGCCGAGTAACCACCGTGGAAGAGTTGGTTAGATTGGGTCACCAGCTGGAGAAAGACCATGAACAACAGAAACAATGTGATGGTAAAGCTGGCACCAAATCTTTTGTAGCAACACCCAGAGGGGTTACTTCTACTAAACCTGCAGTACAATGCTGGCGGTGTAAAGGATTTCATGCACCAGGTACTTGTCCGTATTTTATTTCCCCCGCCCAACTATCCCAGACTTCAGGTAATCAGTCCCACAGTAATAAACGGAATTTCCACTCACCCAAGCAGCCTGGTCAGCCTTCCAATAATTCAGTCACTTCTACATTTACAAAGAACTCTCAAACACGCTCAGATAAACCCATCGTCACTGTTACATCTGGAAGTACATCTAATATTCCTAAAAATCCTGTTAGTGTACCACAACAGTTAATTGTCCCTGTCAGTGTTGGCTCATGGACGGGAAAAGCCATTGTGGACACCGGTGCAAGTTACACTCTTATCCACGAGACTCTTGGTAAGAACTTTGTTCAATCACCAAATGATCTCCAACCCTGGACACTTGGACCTCTGTATTTGGCTAATGGGGAAGCAGAGGTTCCTCTTGGATGGATAAACATTGAGTTTAACCTTCATGATCAAGTATTCACTATACCAGCTGTAGTTTTGGCACCTAAAGCCCTTGCATATACAGTAGTCCTTGGCTTGGATTTCATCTTCTTTAGTGGGTTACAAATAAATGTAATTGACAAAACGTATACTTTTAAATCTGCCCCTGATGTGGAATACCCATTTCAACCAGGTAGCGCCAGTGTACCTGAGAATAGATCCAGGAAAGGAAAGCACCAAGGAAATACCAATCAGAGTGTTTCTCTCTTGAGTTCAATTCCTCCCCCTCAACCTACATTGATATTCAGTACAGATAAGATGGACATTCAAAACTTGATTGACAATGCCGTGAACAAAGCCCACTTACCAGCTGATGGAAAAAGCCAGCTACGTCAACTCTTGGAAGACAATCCACAGGTATGTGCACTCAGACCTGGTTGTACTGAGGTTCTCCAGCATCGTATTTACCTCACTCAGCAAGTACCAATAAAACAGCGACCATATCGCATGTCCCCTACTAAACAATCTGTTGTGGAAAAACAACTGGAGGAGATGTTGAGTGCTGGCATTGTGGAACCTTCCTTTTCAGGTTGGGCCTCACCTGTCGTCCTTGTTCCCAAAAAAGATGGGAGCCTCCGGTTTTGTGTAGACTACCGTAAGGTGAATGCTATTACGGAAAGTGATGCATATCCCCTGCCAAACATCACAGAGATCTTGGAATCTCTCTCTGGAGCTGCTATTTTTTCCACTATTGATTTGAATAGTGGATATTGGCAGGTGACCATGGACCCTGAAAGTACAGCGAAGACGGCGTTTATTACACCCTTTGGATTGTTCCAATTTAACGTTATGCCATTTGGTTTGAAAAATGCTCCCGCTACTTTCCAAAGATTAATGGAAAGGGTGTTGGGTGAATTACGTGGTCACAATTGCTTTGTGTACATAGATGACATTATCATCTATTCTCTAACTGTTGAACAGCACTTTCTTGACATCCAGAATGTTCTCCACAAGCTGAAGAAGGCTGGTCTGACTGTCAATCTTAAAAAAAGCAAATTTTGTCTGCAAGAATTAACATTCTTAGGCCATGTCGTGAGTATTCAAGGCATCTCTGCTGACCCAGGTAAAGTTGAGGTTATTCGTTCCTATCCAGTCCCAAGGAACCTCAAGGAGGTTCAGCGATTTCTTGGTTTAGCCGGATGGTACCACCGGTTTGTTCCACATTTCTCCCAGATTGCTGAACCCCTTAATGCCTTGAAGAAGAAAGGCAGAGTTTTTCAGTGGACACCACATTGTCAGCAGGCCTTTGAGCAGTTAAAAAAAAGCTTAATGACACCTCCTATCTTGGGACATCCAAATTTACAGCATCCTTTCATTGTCTACACAGACGCTAGTGAGACCGGTCTGGGCGCTGTGTTGACACAGAGGGACCAAGGAAAAGAGGAAGTCATAGCTTATGCTAGCAGAGCCTTGAACAAAGCCGAAGTAAATTACTCTGCAACGGAAAAAGAATGTTTGGCGGTAGTATGGGCTTTGGAGAAGTGGCAGCATTATCTTGAACATAAGTTATTTTCTGTTGTTACTGACCACTCTGCATTGCAGTGGGTGATGGGGTCCACCAAGACATCCAGTCGATTGATCAGGTGGGCTTTGAGATTGCAGAGATTCGATTTCATTGTCGAATACCGGAAGGGAAAGCTAAATGTGGCCCCAGATGCGCTCTCTCGAATTCCCCTCAGTGTCAGTTGCAATTTGTATACTAGCCACAAGGAGCCAGAGGATTTTCCGATCACTCTGGATAAGATCTGGGAAGAACAGCACAAAGACTCTGTAATTATGAAAATATTACAAACCATGGCAGAAGGTGATGTTAAGTTGAAAGAACAATATGATGTATTGGAAGACAAACTTTACCGTAAAGTTCATCTGGCAGATAACCAGCTGCATTATCGGTTGTGTGTTCCTAGTAGCCTCATTCCACAGATTCTTCAGCATTACCATGATAGTCCCTTGAGTGGCCATGGAGGAATATATAAGACCTATAAGAGAATTCAAGAAGTGGCTTTTTGGCCAGGAATGTGGACTGATGTCAAGCAGTGGGTGAAAAGATGCATCAAATGTCAGCAACACAAGGGTGACAATCAAAAACCTGCTGGCAAAATGCAACACTCCACTGTTACACACCCTAATGAAATGCTGGGGGTGGACATAATGGGGCCTTTGCCGTGTAGTTCCAACCGAAATGAATATCTCTTAGTGTTCATTGATTATTTCACTCGTTGGGTTGAAATGTTCCCCATGCGAAATGCCACTGCCCAAACAGTTGCTACCATTTTTAAGAAGGAAATTCTGACCAGGTGGGGTGTGCCTGATTTCCTGTTGTCGGATAGAGGTACACAATTTGTGTCATCTGTATTTAAAGGGGTCTGCGATAAATGGAATGTAACGCCTAAATTGACTACTGCTTACCACCCTCAGACCAATATGACTGAGAGAGTCAATCGCACCCTTAAGTACATGATCGCTGCATACCTGGATGAAAATCACAACAAGTGGGATCAATATTTACCAGAGTTCCGATTTGCCATAAATTCTGCGGTCCAGGAGACCATAGGAATGACCCCTGCTGAACTGCAACTTGGAAGAAAGCTGCATGGTCCAATGGACAAACTCCTCCAAGGTAAAAATCTCCCTCCTGATGGGCCAGCATACGATGCTGTGCATTGTTTAACTCAGCTACAATTCAAAGCTATAGAAAACAGCAAAAAGGCTCTTGCTAGACAAACAAGAAATTACAACAAACATTGACGAGAATTGACTTTTAAAGAAAAAGACCGTGTGTGGATAAGGAACTTCCCACAATCTAGCGCAAAAGCTAAATTCACTGCTAAACTAGCCAGGAAATGGAAAGGTCCTTACCGTGTAATAAAACGGCTGGGTCCACTTAATTACCGTGTGGCACTGGAGACCACTGGGGAAGATGTTCGCACTATCAATGTGTGTAATATGAAACCGTGTTATCCGGCAGCTGAGGAATTCGAGTCCCAAGCGAAAGGAGAATTCCTAGAAATATTCCGAGACACCTCTGATGAAGAGGAGGAGTTTAAGGGATTTTAACACTCATTGTCAACCATGGGTTGTTTTTTCAGGGGAGGGGGAATGTGACGATTTCAGGTTGAATCGCACTTCATTGCTTTATTGACACGAGTCAATTAAGGGAAAGGTGTGAGCGGAAATGACTAAATAAAAAAAGGGAAGTGGAAGGAGTGGTGAGTTGCAGTGAGAGTGCAGGAAAAAAGAAAACTGTCGAGTCGCGGGCCACTCAAACCCAGTGCACGCCTGTTTTGGCGTACTGAAATGCTGTTCTGAAGAAGACGAACTTTGCTGTTTCGGTTGTTCCGGATTACCCTGGCGTGGATGGCAGTGCGCGATTGTTTCCTGGTGCTGCAGGGAGAGTCTGGTGAGCGCGTTTGGTTCTATGCTTCTGACGATTGCAGAGCGTTGCCTGATTGGAGCGCTGGCATACTACGTCAGCGTTTGGAAAAAGGATTAGTGCCGCACGACTGTAATTTCTCTTCAACGTCGACTGCAGGGCGGGCAGGGGTGTAGAGCTGCCAAATTGCCGACTCTCCTCAGGTACTTCTTACCAACCGCTGCAAACTTTCCAAAGCTTCCCTGAGTAGCATTTTCCGTCCCAATCCCATACACCCACACACACACACACACTCACACACACTTTATTTCTAAAGTTTGATTTATTTTTGTTTAGTTTTTTTCTCTTAAGGCAATTGTTTGATTTTGATTGGTTGGTTGTTTTTTTCTTTGTTATGATTATTGAACGGTGTTTTGGTTAGCCTTGTTATTTTTGTACTCTTGTGCTGGTTAAACAAATTTTTGGACTATTAACATGGACTATTATTCATTGAATTATACATTACACCACACCATTAGACTATTTGTGTATGTGCATTGTTGATTTTCTGTGAACTTGTTTCCCTTTTTTGATACTGCACATTACAATTTGATATGGCAACTTTTTGTGTGGGTTTTGACTTAATTTTACTATAGTGCATTTATGTTTGTTTGTGTGTAATTGTTGGTTTGCGCTATCCTAGGTTAAAAGAAGTTGTTTTTGTTTGTTTTGTGGTGGATTTAAGTCTGCCTGGCGCCCGAATTAGTGGATATTTATTTCAATGGATTAATTAATTTAATGTAAATTTTTGGAGTTAGGGTACCAACGTTACATAAGTGGCGCCCGAACAGGGACTATTGAATAATTAAGTGTGAATAATCCTGAATTTTTGTTGACTTTTTGAATTTGTTAACTGAACTGTTGTTTTCGAAAAGTCATTTGAGGGGAAACTTTTGAATTTTGGAATTGAAGTGTGGAAATCTTTTGAATTTACCACACCTGTTAATTTTTTAACCTTGAGAACTGAAAACTAAACTTTCTAATTCTTTGGTGTCGCCCTTATTCTGTATGGAATTGTAGTGAAGAACAAACTTAATTGAAACATTGTGACTGCATTGCATATCAATTGTTGTAACTAGTGAACTAGGACTAATGATTGAATAATTTACTTGCGGGATAATTGTTTTAATGCTGTGAATTGTATGAAATGTGAAAGTACACTTGTATGCAATTTACATTGTTTTCAATTGCGCATTTATTGACCCATACAATGAATTATAATATTTTTCTTTTTATTTTTGTTAAATTACTTTCTTTATATAATCATGGCAGAGCAGTTTTCTTCACATTCAACCTTTGTTGAGATGGAGGTTCCGGATGTGTCCACTCCCAATTGGCCAGCTGTGCACAGTCAAACCCCTCAGGAATCCTATGTTCCTACCTTTTGTCATACGCCCTCTCAGTTCAGGCGTATTGCACAGCCAGGAGCCCATGTGCAGTTTGCATTTCCACCAGTAGGTGGTAGCACTCCAACTCAAAATGCAATTATGTACTCCACCACACAAAACCTCATCATCAGCCATTACTTCTTCCCCTTCTCCTCCATGTTCAGGCGTACAGTATGAATTGCCTGGAGCTCTTCCAACGCCTGGAAGAGAGATGGGTCACCTCACTGCACAAGCACAAGGTAACTGGGACCAGTTGCATGATTTCATGACCAAACAAGAAAGAGCTGTAATTGAACTTAACAAAGAATTAAAGGCCAATTCATCCAGTCATGAGAGTCAGTTCATTAAACTTGCTGGAAAGATTGAAGAAGTCAAGAAACAACTCTCTACAACCTTAACTACAAAAAAGCAGCAAGTTGAAACTGAGACGGACCAGACCATTAAAGCTATGAAATTATTGTTAACTAAGGAACTCCAAAAGATAGAGGAAACTGTAGTGTCAGAAGTACGTTTCATGGTGCAACAGTTGCAGTCCGAGATTCAGCAGGACATTAAAGCTGTTCAAGAGCACTTTCAGAAGGATTATGACCAACTGCTGAAAGAAAGTAGTCAATTGACTTTACTCGCTGACAAATTATCCACCAACATGAAGGAACTGCAAACTCAAATGGAAGTTAAGTTTGAGTGTCAAGGTAAAACAATGGCTGACTTGAGTGGAAAAAGTGTTACTACTTCTAACCTCTTACCTCCAACATCAGTAACTTCTCCGGCAGCCCCTACTATTGTTAAAAATGACCACATTAAGCTAACATTCCCCACGTTTGGAAGGCTAGCTGATGACTCAGATCCTTTGTTGTATATAACCCGTTGTCACGACTTTCTTGCTGTACATCCTCTAATGGACACTGACATCTTGGCCACTTTCAGGACAGTTTTATATGGCACTGCTCGTGACTGGTGGGAAGTAGCAAGATCATCTATTACAACATGGAGTGAGTTTCAGTCCGCTTTTCTTGCTGCTTTTTTAGCTGAGGACTATGAGGATGAGCTAGCTGAACGTGTTCGACATAGGATCCAAGGGGAAACGGAGTCCATTAGGGATTTTGCTTTCACCTACAGAGCTCTCTGTAAAAGGTGGAAACCAAGTTTAACGGAAGCAGATATAGTTAAGATGATCCTTAAAAACATAAAACCTTACCTCGCCAGTCACCTTCGTAGCCGAGTAACCACCGTGGAAGAGTTGGTTAGATTGGGTCACCAGCTGGAGAAAGACCATGAACAACAGAAACAATGTGATGGTAAAGCTGGCACCAAATCTTTTGTAGCAACACCCAGAGGGGTTACTTCTACTAAACCTGCAGTACAATGCTGGCGGTGTAAAGGATTTCATGCACCAGGTACTTGTCCGTATTTTATTTCCCCCGCCCAACTATCCCAGACTTCAGGTAATCAGTCCCACAGTAATAAACGGAATTTCCACTCACCCAAGCAGCCTGGTCAGCCTTCCAATAATTCAGTCACTTCTACATTTACAAAGAACTCTCAAACACGCTCAGATAAACCCATCATCACTGTTACATCTGGAAGTACATCTAATATTCCTAAAAATCCTGTTAGTGTACCACAACAGTTAATTGTCCCTGTCAGTGTTGGCTCATGGACGGGAAAAGCCATTGTGGACACCGGTGCAAGTTACACTCTTATCCACGAGACTCTTGGTAAGAACTTTGTTCAATCACCAAATGATCTCCAACCCTGGACACTTGGACCTCTGTATTTGGCTAATGGGGAAGCAGAGGTTCCTCTTGGATGGATAAACATTGAGTTTAACCTTCATGATCAAGTATTCACTATACCAGCTGTAGTTTTGGCACCTAAAGCCCTTGCATATACAGTAGTCCTTGGCTTGGATTTCATCTTCTTTAGTGGGTTACAAATAAATGTAATTGACAAAACGTATACTTTTAAATCTGCCCCTGATGTGGAATACCCATTTCAACCAGGTAGCGCCAGTGTACCTGAGAATAGATCCAGGAAAGGAAAGCACCAAGGAAATACCAATCAGAGTGTTTCTCTCTTGAGTTCAATTCCTCCCCCTCAACCTACATTGATATTCAGTACAGATAAGATGGACATTCAAAACTTGATTGACAATGCCGTGAACAAAGCCCACTTACCAGCTGATGGAAAAAGCCAGCTACGTCAACTCTTGGAAGACAATCCACAGGTATGTGCACTCAGACCTGGTTGTACTGAGGTTCTCCAGCATCGTATTTACCTCACTCAGCAAGTACCAATAAAACAGCGACCATATCGCATGTCCCCTACTAAACAATCTGTTGTGGAAAAACAACTGGAGGAGATGTTGAGTGCTGGCATTGTGGAACCTTCCTTTTCAGGTTGGGCCTCACCTGTCGTCCTTGTTCCCAAAAAAGATGGGAGCCTCCGGTTTTGTGTAGACTACCGTAAGGTGAATGCTATTACGGAAAGTGATGCATATCCCCTGCCAAACATCACAGAGATCTTGGAATCTCTCTCTGGAGCTGCTATTTTTTCCACTATTGATTTGAATAGTGGATATTGGCAGGTGACCATGGACCCTGAAAGTACAGCGAAGACGGCGTTTATTACACCCTTTGGATTGTTCCAATTTAACGTTATGCCATTTGGTTTGAAAAATGCTCCCGCTACTTTCCAAAGATTAATGGAAAGGGTGTTGGGTGAATTACGTGGTCACAATTGCTTTGTGTACATAGATGACATTATCATCTATTCTCTAACTGTTGAACAGCACTTTCTTGACATCCAGAATGTTCTCCACAAGCTGAAGAAGGCTGGTCTGACTGTCAATCTTAAAAAAAGCAAATTTTGTCTGCAAGAATTAACATTCTTAGGCCATGTCGTGAGTATTCAAGGCATCTCTGCTGACCCAGGTAAAGTTGAGGTTATTCGTTCCTATCCAGTCCCAAGGAACCTCAAGGAGGTTCAGCGATTTCTTGGTTTAGCCGGATGGTACCACCGGTTTGTTCCACATTTCTCCCAGATTGCTGAACCCCTTAATGCCTTGAAGAAGAAAGGCAGAGTTTTTCAGTGGACACCACATTGTCAGCAGGCCTTTGAGCAGTTAAAAAAAAGCTTAATGACACCTCCTATCTTGGGACATCCAAATTTACAGCATCCTTTCATTGTCTACACAGACGCTAGTGAGACCGGTCTGGGCGCTGTGTTGACACAGAGGGACCAAGGAAAAGAGGAAGTCATAGCTTATGCTAGCAGAGCCTTGAACAAAGCCGAAGTAAATTACTCTGCAACGGAAAAAGAATGTTTGGCGGTAGTATGGGCTTTGGAGAAGTGGCAGCATTATCTTGAACATAAGTTATTTTCTGTTGTTACTGACCACTCTGCATTGCAGTGGGTGATGGGGTCCACCAAGACATCCAGTCGATTGATCAGGTGGGCTTTGAGATTGCAGAGATTCGATTTCATTGTCGAATACCGGAAGGGAAAGCTAAATGTGGCCCCAGATGCGCTCTCTCGAATTCCCCTCAGTGTCAGTTGCAATTTGTATACTAGCCACAAGGAGCCAGAGGATTTTCCGATCACTCTGGATAAGATCTGGGAAGAACAGCACAAAGACTCTGTAATTATGAAAATATTACAAACCATGGCAGAAGGTGATGTTAAGTTGAAAGAACAATATGATGTATTGGAAGACAAACTTTACCGTAAAGTTCATCTGGCAGATAACCAGCTGCATTATCGGTTGTGTGTTCCTAGTAGCCTCATTCCACAGATTCTTCAGCATTACCATGATAGTCCCTTGAGTGGCCATGGAGGAATATATAAGACCTATAAGAGAATTCAAGAAGTGGCTTTTTGGCCAGGAATGTGGTCTGATGTCAAGCAGTGGGTGAAAAGATGCATCAAATGTCAGCAACACAAGGGTGACAATCAAAAACCTGCTGGCAAAATGCAACACTCCACTGTTACACACCCTAATGAAATGCTGGGGGTGGACATAATGGGGCCTTTGCCGTGTAGTTCCAACCGAAATGAATATCTCTTAGTGTTCATTGATTATTTCACTCGTTGGGTTGAAATGTTCCCCATGCGAAATGCCACTGCCCAAACAGTTGCTACCATTTTTAAGAAGGAAATTCTGACCAGGTGGGGTGTGCCTGATTTCCTGTTGTCGGATAGAGGTACACAATTTGTGTCATCTGTATTTAAAGGGGTCTGCGATAAATGGAATGTAACGCCTAAATTGACTACTGCTTACCACCCTCAGACCAATATGACTGAGAGAGTCAATCGCACCCTTAAGTACATGATCGCTGCATACCTGGATGAAAATCACAACAAGTGGGATCAATATTTACCAGAGTTCCGATTTGCCATAAATTCTGCGGTCCAGGAGACCATAGGAATGACCCCTGCTGAACTGCAACTTGGAAGAAAGCTGCATGGTCCAATGGACAAACTCCTCCAAGGTAAAAATCTCCCTCCTGATGGGCCAGCATACGATGCTGTGCATTGTTTAACTCAGCTACAATTCAAAGCTATAGAAAACAGCAAAAAGGCTCTTGCTAGACAAACAAGAAATTACAACAAACATTGACGAGAATTGACTTTTAAAGAAAAAGACCGTGTGTGGATAAGGAACTTCCCACAATCTAGCGCAAAAGCTAAATTCACTGCTAAACTAGCCAGGAAATGGAAAGGTCCTTACCGTGTAATAAAACGGCTGGGTCCACTTAATTACCGTGTGGCACTGGAGACCACTGGGGAAGATGTTCGCACTATCAATGTGTGTAATATGAAACCGTGTTATCCGGCAGCTGAGGAATTCGAGTCCCAAGCGAAAGGAGAATTCCTAGAAATATTCCGAGACACCTCTGATGAAGAGGAGGAGTTTAAGGGATTTTAACACTCATTGTCAACCATGGGTTGTTTTTTCAGGGGAGGGGGAATGTGACGATTTCAGGTTGAATCGCACTTCATTGCTTTATTGACACGAGTCAATTAAGGGAAAGGTGTGAGCGGAAATGACTAAATAAAAAAAGGGAAGTGGAAGGAGTGGTGAAAGGTGTGTCAGTGACGTGGTGAGTTGCAGTGAGAGTGCAGGAAAAAAGAAAACTGTCGAGTCGCGGGCCACTCAAACCCAGTGCACGCCTGTTTTGGCGTACTGAAATGCTGTTCTGAAGAAGACGAACTTTGCTGTTTCGGTTGTTCCGGATTACCCTGGCGTGGATGGCAGTGCGCGATTGTTTCCTGGTGCTGCAGGGAGAGTCTGGTGAGCGCGTTTGGTTCTATGCTTCTGACGATTGCAGAGCGTTGCTGGATTGGAGCGCTGGCATACTACGTCAGCGTTTGGAAAAAGGATTAGTGCCGCACGACTGTAATTTCTCTTCAACGTCGACTGCAGGGCGGGCAGGGGTGTAGAGCTGCCAAATTGCCGACTCTCCTCAGGTACTTCTTACCAACCGCTGCAAACTTTCCAAAGCTTCCCTGAGTAGCATTTTCCGTCCCAATCCCATACACCCACACACACACACACACTCACACACACTTTATTTCTAAAGTTTGATTTATTTTTGTTTAGTTTTTTTCTCTTAAGGCAATTGTTTGATTTTGATTGGTTGGTTGTTTTTTTCTTTGTTATGATTATTGAACGGTGTTTTGGTTAGCCTTGTTATTTTTGTACTCTTGTGCTGGTTAAACAAATTTTTGGACTATTAACATGGACTATTATTCATTGAATTATACATTACACCACACCATCAGACTATTTGTGTATGTGCATTGTTGATTTTCTGTGAACTTGTTTCCCTTTTTTGATACTGCACATTACAATTTGATATGGCAACTTTTTGTGTGGGTTTTGACTTAATTTTACTATAGTGCATTTATGTTTGTTTGTGTGTAATTGTTGGTTTGCGCTATCCTAGGTTAAAAGAAGTTGTTTTTGTTTGTTTTGTGGTGGATTTAAGTCTGCCTGGCGCCCGAATTAGTGGATATTTATTTCAATGGATTAATTAATTTAATGTAAATTTTTGGAGTTAGGGTACCAACGTTACAACTGACTTCGACTTATGTTAAAGGACTTATTTTCCATTTCCAAACACTAGAAAAGAATGAAGTATGTTGTCTGTACCTCTGACTGAGAGAAAGGTACAACTTATCGGTATATTTTGGGAAAGTTTCCTGTTCAGAGCAGAGCTCAGATCGACTTCAGCCTTGAAGAATCTGTGAATCATGTGTGTCTTTGTATGTGCGCTAAGTGTTCTGTACAGGTCCTTTATGTGTACTGGTGGACAACTGGCACTCTACTGGGACATTCTGTGCCTAAGTTTAGGGTCCGATCGTCAGAATCGTGATGGAAGAAGATATGCCTCTGACTATCAGTCCATGTGTGGAAAATGACCAGTTTTGTCTAGTTTTCTTAACCAATCAGAACCTTTGCATCCTTAGTAATGACGTAGTTAGTTAGACTATAATTGTTGTGGAAATGTGAATGTACGCAGAACGGCCAACGAACTCCTTGCGAGACTCGAAGCTGCAAAATATTCTTCAGTAAAATTTTCTTCAAATTATTTTTTTAAACTCTGACTCTGGGTCTTCATTTATCATATCGGGTCTTTTGGCTGTTTAACTGTAAAATCCCCTACAAAACGTCGCTTGAGCTTTACGAGAAGTCTCTACGTACCTGTGCTGGGATGACTGGCAGGCCGAGTCGGTGGTCCTGTCTCGCATCCTTACGAAATGGTCACCGTTGTTCTAAAGCAGTGGTTCCCAAAGCGTCACTGCACGTTTTGGATGTGATGCACCCATCTGAGGTCTTGGAGTCTTTACTGATGAGTTGAATCAGGTGTGTTTGATTAGGGAGACATTTAATCAAACACGCCTGACTGATGGGAGCCACTGGTCTAAAGGACCACAGCTCACGTAGCTCGTTCAAGTTTGCAGGCTTGAAGGCACGGTGACGTAAATCGCAGTCAAGTAATGGAAGGGACCCGTCCTTCCTTTGTTTCGGGGGAGGCGGGGGGCTCACCGTTGATGAGGATGGCAAAGAGGGAGAGGGTAGGTTCTGACTGGAGGCCTGGGGACTCATACTTACCTGGCAGGGGAGACACCATGATCAGAAAGGTGGTTCACCCAGGGCGAGGCACGGCCATTGCACTCCGGTTGTGTTGACCTCTGGGAATTCCCCAAATGTGGGAATCTCGACTGCATAATTTATGGTAGTGGGGGACTGCGTTCGCGCTCTCCCCTGGACATACTGGTTGAAAGCAGACTACGTGGTGCTAAAAGATCCTCTAGTTTTTAACAGTCGTAGCATTGCTTACGGCGCCGTCTCTGTACGCCTCCTTGTGTCGCGTGTGCTCGCATAGTTTTGTAAAGCTCTGAGTTTTCGTTTAGGGACGATAGGCTTTCGGGGTTCGTTTGGAGCAAAAACTTGGTTTTAATCTCATAAATTGTCATGTATTGATGGAGTGCTAAGCTTCATGTTAGTCCTAGAGGCACCTGCCAGGCTGCCACCTAGCTGTTATTACCAATCGTTTTTAAATGTAAAGCTCACTGAAATGTTTCTATTTTTCATGAAGGGCATTTGATACAGTTTCAAAGAACGTGAAGCGAGAAGTTTGATGAAAGAAATGAGGGATTAAATCTGTGTGAATGGAAAGTCGAAAGCCGCATGTGCTCACCTAGTTTTGTAAAGTTCTGAATTTTCCTTTAGGGATGATAGGCTTTTGGGAGCACATGACCGCACCCATTTTCTAAATGACCCTGTGGTGGCTATCCAAATGTTAAAGTTTAGCTTTTTTCCCCCCTCCTTCTGATCACAAGTGATATTTTGCATGTCTCCTTTGTCTGACACAACAATTTCAGGTCTTGGAATCTCGACTAACGAGATGATGATCTGAATAAGGCGTGTTATTTTTTTTCAAATAATCTCCGATATTTAATAACCGATCTGATCGACAGCAGGGGTCCTAGAGGCAAAGTACAAACCCACCGTGGCCCAGTTGGGCATCGCCTTTGCCGGCTCTGCCCCCACTGCTTCATAGCCCCATCGCTTCTCGGCCTTTTGGCTAAGATCACGCGGTCTGGTCGGACGGTTGAGACAGCGATCGCCTCCTGGAGGTTTCCTGGCTGGAGATTTTTTATATCTTGAGCCTTCAACCTTTGTGAGGTAAATTGCTTTTTAGGCCTGCACAGTAAGGTAAGAGGTTTTAGTTATTTATTGTTATTTATTGTTATTTATTGTCCTTTTAAAGTTTTAAGCTGTTGGTGCCTCCAACATGTCGGCTGCCCGTGCCGGTGTGCGGAGGCACCACAGCGTGCGGTTTTTATTCACGGAGGTCGAGGGGAAGCTCCTGGGGATGTCCCGTTTGGACTTCTCCAGGAAGCTGATCCAAAAGACCCTAAACTTTAAGCCAGAAGACTTGAATTGCATTGTGACTCTGCCCCTGAACAAAGGCTATGATGTTAGCTTTAGAACTGTTTCCCACTTGAATGATTTTTGGCACAGATTCGATTCAGCTAAATCCCAGTTCTCCATGTTTGCTGTTGAAAGACTCTCTGACAACACACTTAAAACTGTGATTGTTAGAATGTTTAATGAGACAGTAACTGGGGAGGATATTTGTGTCTGGCTGGGTAGATTTTGCACAGTTCGAGGCCAGCCAGTCAAGGTTTTGGATGAAGATGGCATCTGGACATGCTCCTGGAGAATTCCCATCAAACAATGGGAAGACGCCAGGGGCTACCAGGGCCTGAAGCACCTGCCTTCTATGATTGTGTTGGGTGAGAACAGAGGCTACATTCATTATCAAGGCATGCCTAAGCTATGTAGAAAATGTGGCAAGTTTGGGCACTTAGCTGATGCGTGTCAGGAAGTTGTATGTGGGAAATGTAGAGAAATTGGTCACAGTTTTGAAGAGTGCACCAATGGCAGGCGGTGTAACCTGTGTGGAGAATCAAGCCATCTCTACAGAGATTGCCCAAAAAGCTTTGCCAACAAACTTAAAGCTAACAAAATGGCCGCCCCACAGTTACAAACAGAGGAGGAGGAGGCGGTCCCTGAGGTTTTGGCGGGAATTTCAAATCCCCAGTCAGCCTCGGGGATTGGGCAGGAAGGAGGAAGTGGGGCGGCCAAAGGGGCAGAGTCACAATTGGGAGACGAAACGAAACAGGGGGAGGAAACCACTCCCAGACAAGTAACTGATGAAGAAGAGAGAGAGGAGGAAACGGTTTCCTCCCTCCACACCGTCTCGGAGGTAAGCGCGCCATCCAGTGGGAGTGAAACAGACATTTCACTCCCTAATGCTCAAGTGCAGAAGAGAACTGCGGGATCTCCTCTGTGTGAAGCAGAGGAGAAAAAAATGAGGGTAACGCATCAGCTAGATAGTTCTTCGTTAGAAGATGTAGACCGTATGTGGCCACTAGAATCCCCAAATGAAGTTTCTTTTCTGCATTTTAAGCTAAGAACATCGACGCCGAAAGAGTCGCAAGAGTTTAGCTCTGTGGCTCCAGAAGTGTCTAGCTCTAGCCCTCCCGAACCCAACTCCCATGGGAGAAGGGAGAGGCTAAAGCGACAAGAAATAACATAATTTTTAAAGGTACCTCTAAAGGTATGTCTTTTAGTGTCTTCCTTTTAAAGTTCATAAATTTTAACCACACTGCTCATGGCCCTCACCATCTCCACAATAAATGTGAGAAGTGTGAGGAACAACATGCGAGCACAGAGTGTTTTATCTTTTTTAAAATCCTGTAAGTCAGATGTGTTTTTATTGCAAGAATGTGCCTTACCTTTTTTAACAAATTATAGGAAATGGGAGGAGCTTTGGACCCCAGGACTGTCCATCTGGAGTGGGTCCAATTTTAACAAAAATGACGGTGTTGCTATTTTAATTAACAATCCAAATATTTTGGTGAAGGGCAGCACGGTGGTAAGGGATGGGCGAGCAATTTTAGCAGACTTGACTTTCTTAGACAAGGATTTTAAAGTTTTAAATGTGTATGGTTTTACTGAAAAACACGAAAGATATGAGCTTTTAGAAGACTTGCAACCCCACATGCTGGGTAGGGCCCCCCTTGTGGTTGCAGGGGATTTTAACTGTGTTTTAACTCAGAGAGATCGGAAGAGGATAGAGGATTTTAAAATGGACAAAACATCGGTTTTACTGCAGAATTTAGTGCGAGATTTTAACTTAGTCGACTGTTTTAAAACATTGCATCAAAGAGAGGAGGGTTTCACCTGGTTCAGTGGTGACGGCACCAAAGCCTCTCGAATCGACTACGTTTTTACAAGGGACTGCTCGCCAACCGATGCTACATTATTACCTGCCTTTTTTTTCTGATCACATGATGCTATCCTGCACCCTTTCACTGCCCTCTGGTGTGACATTAGGAGGAGGGCTGTGGAAGTTGAACTGCTCTCTGTTGGAGGATGAGGAAGTAGTTGGGCAATACAGAGAGCAGTTCAGCCGATGGCAGACCCTCCGAGACTTGTATGACTCACGGGCACAGTGGTGGGAAATGGTGAAGGGAAGGACGGGACTGTTTTTTAAGAAAATAGGGAGGAAAAAAAAAACAAAGAAAAGAGATGCATGATGGGGTTGCAAAAACGACTGCAGAGGTATTTTAATCTTTTAAATAGTGGGTTTGATTTTAGTGAAGAAATTAAAGAAGTCAAGCAAGAAATGTCAGTTTTAGCCCAAATTCAAAGTAAAGGTGTCATTTTAAGGAGTAAAGAACAAAAGATTGAGGAAGATGAAAAATGTACTAGGTATTTTTTCAGGAAGATCATAACACGGGGAGGGGCATTGACAACTTTGAAAACAGATGGGAGGGTAGTAAGAAAGACAGAGGAGATTTTGAGAGGGGTGGAAAAGTTTTATAGTGATTTATATGGTCAAAAAGAAATACAAGAAGACATTTTGATGGACGTTTTAAATTTTTTAGACCAAAAACTTCATAGTCAATGTGCACTTTTAAGCCAAGATTTTACCATTTTAGAAATACAAAAAGCTCTCAAAGGTTTTAAGCGGGGAAAGTCCCCAGGACTGAACGGACTACCTGTAGAATTTTACTTGACCTTTTGGGACATTTTAGCACATGACTTGTTGACCATTATTAAAGAATTTGACACCCTGAACAGACTTCCAGACAGCTTTAGAATAGGGATAGTGACACTACTACACAAAAAAGGCGACAAGACTGACTTAAAAAACTGGCGACCCATTACACTTTTAAACTTGGATTGTAAACTTTTTAGCAAAATTTTAGCCACGCGAATGTCAACAGTTTTAGGGGACGTAATCCACCCGGATCAAGCATGCGCTGTGCCCAGGAGGAAGATCACAGACAGCCTAGTGCTGATTAGAGATGCCATCTGTTACGCGAGAGACAGAAACATTCGGCTAGTAGTCCTAAATTTAGACTTTGAGAAAGCATTCGACCGCATCTCGCACCAGTTCCTTTTTAAGGTACTGGAAAAAATGGGGTTTCCAGGGAGGTTTATAGCCTGGGTGGGACTGCTGTACAAAAGTCTGGTCAGTAAAATTGTAGTTAATGGGCATTTATCTAAAGCTGTAAATATTCACAGCGGCGTCCGTCAGGGGTGTCCTTTATCTCCCCTCCTGTACGTGGCTTGTATTGAGCCACTGGCACAAATCTTGAGAAGGGATAAATGGATTAAAGGACTGGACATCCCAGGGACTGGTGGACTGACAGCGACCTGTGTTTTATATATGGATGACGTAACCCTTTTAGCGACTGACCTTTTATCGGTACGAAGAGCAATGGACTTGACTGACTGGTACGGTCGGGCCTCGGGCGCCAAGCTCAATAGGAGCAAGTCCGAGGCCCAGCTCTTCGGGCCGTGGGGGGACGTTGACACAGGTGGACTTGATTTGCATTTTAAAGACAATGATTTGAAAGTTTTAGGGGTGAAATTTGACAGAGAGGGTGGAGGACGGGGAAACTGGACCGACATCTTAGGGAAAGTTAGGCAAAGATTGGGTTTTTGGGGACTAAGACAAATGACAATAGAAGGGAAGGTTTTAATTTTTAAAGCTGTGATTTTACCCCTAATTTTACTTGTCTGTTCTGTTTTTAGTCCCCCAAGAACATTCCTGGCCAACCTGGAGAGGGCGGTATTTTATTTTATGTGGGGGTCCAAGTGGGAACGTTTGAAGAGGGAGGTCTTTAAAAAAAAGAAAGAGAACGGCGGGAAAGGCCTCCCAGACCCCCACCTGTTTTTAGGCAGCCGCTTTGCCGCCCTCCACATCCACTATGCACTGACCCCATCCAGAGAGAACAAGACTGCGGCGATGGCTCGTTTCTGGATGGGGTCATATCTAAGAGCATTGAGAGTTTTACCAGTTGATCTTAAAAGTCCAGTTTCTTTTAACCTGCCTTTAGAATACAGTTTTATTAAGACATTTTTAAAAAAATACCTTTTAGAAGGAAATGATGCCAGCATTTTAACTAAACACAAGTCTTTGATCTCTCTTGTGCAGGATCGAGAAACGGTGAGTCCAGTCCCGGGCCTCACGCTAGGTGAGGCCAAGCAGGTTTGGAGGAACGTTGCCCACCCAGCTCTCCAGAACAGGCACAAAGACTTGGCGAGGATGGTGGCCCATGAGATCCTCCCGGTCAGGGCGGTAATGCACTCCAGAGGAATGGCCAAAAATCCTGTCTGCCCACGGTCCGGGTGTAAATCCCCGGAGACCGTCCGTCATCTGCTCTGGGAGTGCGGCGCTGCACGGGACCTGTGGGCCAGGACCGGCCCCCTGGTTTTCCCGTGCCTGCCAGCTTGTGGGGCCCAGGTGGACTACAAGCTCGCCATCCTGGGGGTGGGTCAGGGCTTGAAGGACCTGTCACAACAAGATTTTACCTCGCTCTGGCTCGCCCTAAACGTGATCAAGGATGCCATCTGGGTCACCAGAAACCTGCTGGTGGGAAAACGCGTGACGGTCCCCCTCCACGCATGCGAGCAGAAAATAAGATCAATGCTGCAGGGTGGGCCGCGCGTCGTTATTCGGATGGGGGGGCCAGGGTCGCACAAAAGGGTCCCGGCCGCCACCGACCTTGGCCGCCCGTAGATGCACCCTTACCACACCGGCTACGGGAACAGCGGGCCAGCGGGCCGGAGGAGAGGGGGTCTCCGCTGGGTCCATTAAGCTGGGAATTTGTGCTTGTTCTGGAGAGCAGGAGTGAATGGACATTCTTGATAGGGACTCACCCTCGGTCCTGTACAAGAGATGATGTTTTATTTGGCATATTTTAAGTGTTTTATTTTATCTACTTTTATGTTAAATGTCATTCATTTATTTGTCTTTTAACCACACTACCTAAGCATGGACTTTTACACTGATACACTACACGAACTGGTTTTAAACAAAATTATCATTTTTGTATCATTTTATTTTTGTGTAACTGAGAATGTTTTAAACGTGTGGCAAGAATGAATGAACGGAAAATATGTGACAATAAAACTTTTTTCGAAAGAAAAATCTGTTCTTATCAGTTTAATATCTGATACGTCCCTATCCGGGGACTACATATTAAATGGATTTTTGGCTCACGGAGCTGGAACCGGAGCTTGCTCCGTCCACTCCACGCATCGACCTGGTATTGCAGTGTTTCCAGGAACGGTGTGCTTTCCCTTTTAAGGGACTGCAAATTGTTGTGACCAACAGTAGAAGAAACTGAAGGCCTGGATTCTGGAATCCCCTGCTGCTTCAATATGAGGGTATATACGTTTTGAATGACTTGTAATCGGGTTGTTATCAATCTTTGTCTTTCTAAATATTGAGTTATTTAGAATGACTGACTTCGACTTATGTTAAAGGACTTATTTTCCATTTCCAAACACTAGAAAAGAATGAAGTATGTTGTCTGTACCTCTGACTGAGAGAAAGGTACAACTTATCGGTATATTTTGGGAAAGTTTCCTGTTCAGAGCAGAGCTCAGATCGACTTCAGCCTTGAAGAAGCTGTGAATCATGTGTGTCTTTGTATGTGCGCTAAGTGTTCTGTACAGGTCCTTTATGTGTACTGGTGGACAACTGGCACTCTACTGGGACATTCTGTGCCTAAGTTTAGGGTCCGATCGTCAGAATCGTGATGGAAGAAGATATGCCTCTGACTATCAGTCCATGTGTGGAAAATGACCAGTTTTGTCTAGTTTTCTTAACCAATCAGAACCTTTGCATCCTTAGTAATGACGTAGTTAGTTAGACTATAATTGTTGTGGAAATGTGAATGTACGCAGAACGGCCAACGAACTCCTTGCGAGACTCGAAGCTGCAAAATATTCTTCAGTAAAATTTTCTTCAAATTATTTTTTTAAACTCTGACTCTGGGTCTTCAAAATCACTCTCCAGAACATTCTCCTTCACTGCTCCCTGCTGGTGGAATGATCTCCCTCCATTCATCAGGAACGCAGATTCCCTGGCAATATTCAAGAGACAGCTGAAAACTCACCTCTTCCGTGAACACTTAATCCCTTCAAAAAAAAAAAAAACCCTATCCTTCCCCCTTTTTCCCTTCCTACTCTAGCTTATGGTACTGAGCAATGTATGAAACTTGTATTGTGAGCACGTCCTGTGTTATTTGCCAATTCATGAAGAATCGCTTGTTTGTTTTCCTCACTTGTAAGTCGCTTTGGATAAAAGCGTCTGCTAAATGACTAAATGTAAATGTAAATGTCTTCATTTATCATATCGGGTCTTTTGGCTGTTTAACTGTAAAATCCCCTACAAAACGTCGCTTGAACTTTACGAGAAGTCTCTACGTACCTGTGCTGGGATGACTGGCAGGCCGAATCGGTGGTCCTGTCTCGCATCCTTACGAAATGGTCACTGTTGTTCTAAAATCTCATAAATTGTCATGTATTGATGGAGTGCTAAGATTCATGCTAGTCCTAGAGGCACCTGCCAGGCTGCCACCTAGCTGTTATTACCAATCGTTTTTAAATGTAAAGCTCACTGAAATGTTTCTATTTTTCATGAAGGGCATTTGATACAGTTTCAAAGAACGTGAAGCGAGAAGTTTGATGAAAGAAATGAGGGATTAAATCTGTGTGAATGGAAAGTCGAAAGCCGCATGTGCTCACCTAGTTTTGTAAAGTTCTGAATTTTCCTTTAGGGATGATAGGCTTTTGGGAGCACATGACCACACCCATTTTCTAAATGACCCTGTGGTGGCTATCCAAATGTTAAAGTTTAGCCTTTTTCCCCCCTCCTTCTGATCACAAGTGATATTTTGCATGTCTCCTTTGTCTGACACAACAATTTCAGGTCTTGGAATCTCGACTAACGAGATGATGATCTGAATAAGGCGTGTTATTTTTTTTCAAATAATCTCCGATATTTAATAACCGATCTGATCGACAGCAGGGGTCCTAGAGGCAAAGTACAAACCCACCGTGGCCCAGTTATGCATCGCCTTTGCCGGCTCTGCCCCCACTGCTTCATAGCACCATCGCTTCTCGGCCTTTTGGCTAAGATCACGCGGTCTGGTCGGACGGTTGAGACAGCGATCGCCTCCTGGAGGTTTCCTGGCTGGAGATTTTTTATATCTTGAGCCTTCAACCTTTGTGAGGTAAATTGCTTTTTTAGGCCTGCACAGTAAGGTAAGAGGTTTTAGTTATTTATTGTTATTTATTGTTATTTATTGTTATTTATTGTCCTTTTAAAGTTTTAAGCTGTTGGTGCCTCCAACATGTCGGCTGCCCGTGCCGGTGTGCGGAGGCACCACAGCGTGCGGTTTTTATTCACAGAGGTCGAGGGGAAGCTCCTGGGGATGTCCCGTTTGGACTTCTCCAGGAAGCTGATCCAAAAGACCCTAAACTTTAAGCCAGAAGACTTGAATTGCATTGTGACTCTGCCCCTGAACAAAGGCTATGATGTTAGCTTTAGAACTGTTTCCCACTTGAATGATTTTTGGCACAGATTCGATTCAGCTAAATCCCAGTTCTCCATGTTTGCTGTTGAAAGACTCTCTGACAACACACTTAAAACTGTGATTGTTAGAATGTTTAATGAGACAGTAACTGGGGAGGATATTTGTGTCTGGCTGGGTAGATTTTGCACAGTTCGAGGCCAGCCAGTCAAGGTTTTGGATGAAGATGGCATCTGGACATGCTCCTGGAGAATTCCCATCAAACAATGGGAAGACGCCAGGGGCTACCAGGGCCTGAAGCACCTGCCTTCTATGATTGTGTTGGGTGAGAACAGAGGCTACATTCATTATCAAGGCATGCCTAAGCTATGTAGAAAATGTGGCAAGTTTGGGCACTTAGCTGATGCGTGTCAGGAAGTTGTATGTGGGAAATGTAGAGAAATTGGTCACAGTTTTGAAGAGTGCACCAATGGCAGGCGGTGTAACCTGTGTGGAGAATCAAGCCATCTCTACAGAGATTGCCCAAAAAGCTTTGCCAACAAACTTAAAGCTAACAAAATGGCCGCCCCACAGTTACAAACAGAGGAGGAGGAGGCGGTCCCTGAGGTTTTGGCGGGAATTTCAAATCCCCAGTCAGCCTCGGGGATTGGGCAGGAAGGAGGAAGTGGGGCGGCCAAAGGGGCAGAGTCACAATTGGGAGACGAAACGAAACAGGGGGAGGAAACCACTCCCAGACAAGTAACTGATGAAGAAGAGAGAGAGGAGGAAACGGTTTCCTCCCTCCACACCGTCTCGGAGGTAAGCGCGCCATCCAGTGGGAGTGAAACAGACATTTCACTCCCTAATGCTCAAGTGCAGAAGAGAACTGCGGGATCTCCTCTGTGTGAAGCAGAGGAGAAAAAAATGAGGGTAACGCATCAGCTAGATAGTTCTTCGTTAGAAGATGTAGACCGTATGTGGCCACTAGAATCCCCAAATGAAGTTTCTTTTCTGCATTTTAAGCTAAGAACATCGACGCCGAAAGAGTCGCAAGAGTTTAGCTCTGTGGCTCCAGAAGTGTCTAGCTCTAGCCCTCCCGAACCCAACTCCCATGGGAGAAGGGAGAGGCTAAAGCGACAAGAAATAACATAATTTTTAAAGGTACCTCTAAAGGTATGTCTTTTAGTGTCTTCCTTTTAAAGTTCATAAATTTTAACCACACTGCTCATGGCCCTCACCATCTCCACAATAAATGTGAGAAGTGTGAGGAACAACATGCGAGCACAGAGTGTTTTATCTTTTTTAAAATCCTGTAAGTCAGATGTGTTTTTATTGCAAGAATGTGCCTTACCTTTTTTAACAAATTATAGGAAATGGGAGGAGCTTTGGACCCCAGGACTGTCCATCTGGAGTGGGTCCAATTTTAACAAAAATGACGGTGTTGCTATTTTAATTAACAATCCAAATATTTTGGTGAAGGGCAGCACGGTGGTAAGGGATGGGCGAGCAATTTTAGCAGACTTGACTTTCTTAGACAAGGATTTTAAAGTTTTAAATGTGTATGGTTTTACTGAAAAACACGAAAGATATGAGCTTTTAGAAGACTTGCAACCCCACATGCTGGGTAGGGCCCCCCTTGTGGTTGCAGGGGATTTTAACTGTGTTTTAACTCAGAGAGATCGGAAGAGGATAGAGGATTTTAAAATGGACAAAACATCGGTTTTACTGCAGAATTTAGTGCGAGATTTTAACTTAGTCGACTGTTTTAAAACATTGCATCAAAGAGAGGAGGGTTTCACCTGGTTCAGTGGTGACGGCACCAAAGCCTCTCGAATCGACTACGTTTTTACAAGGGACTGCTCGCCAACCGATGCTACATTATTACCTGCCTTTTTTTTCTGATCACATGATGCTATCCTGCACCCTTTCACTGCCCTCTGGTGTGACATTAGGAGGAGGGCTGTTGTGCAAAAGGCTATGTTCGTTAAACTTACATGATCATATTAGTTGTACAGTGCTCTGTTTTAGCATTGGATCCGCTGTGTAGGCGGAGTTTAATCGGAAGTCTCGCGAGTTCGAAAAAATAGCGCGAGATTAGATACACGGCAATGGAGGAAAGGAAGGAAGAAATGCGGTGCGGATTATTACTTTAATAAACAAGTTGAGGTGAACTAACACCATCCTGTTACAGATCGACCATAGAGTACCCAGATTGTAGACTGTTTCACATTTACAAAGATGATGGGCGGCCGATGTTGTGTGATCGCTCTGGAGATCGGTGGAATTGTATGGTGATTACCATCGCGTGCGTCATTGCAGATTGTAAGTGTTTGTTTCATTGTTCAGTTTGTAATCATTGTTGATATTCCGATAGATATATTAATAAGAAATGTATTCAGTTGTAGATAATTAGCCATTCTGCATCTAACACACATTTGTGACGTCTCACGTTTTCACTCATGTGAAACGATAATGACGCAGCGCTTTGCTGTACAACTTATATCAGAAACTAATTGAGTTTAATTGTTTTGTTGTAGAACCACGTTCATCCACATTTATCCAGCTGATCGCGCTCTGCGCATATCACACACACCCATCGCACATATACATTCTGGATACCACATCACATTAAGCCTCTCAGGACCAGACGAGGATACAACGCGAATCGTAACCCCCCTGTTCGAGCTCCCTTGGGAAGGCATTGCATGCGAGGATCAACGCATCATAATCAAAGTTATCTGCACCCTCTTTGCATCGGACTTTGTTAAACCACCTTGGAGTTTAAAGACTGAGTATTCATATTTCCCCACTACATTGTATTATCTTAACATCATAACTGTATCTTTGAATACATTGTTATATTGTTTAGTTAAGTTGCGTAGGCCTACGCTGGTTTATATGAGAATATTTACATTTGTGAACATTGTATGTTAATAACTCCTTTTTTCATTTATTAAGCAATACATTCATTGAAGCAGATCCATGACTCTGGCGTCTTTACTCCTCTCTTAGACCCTGGACATTAATTGGGTAAATTATCCTCTAAGGTGATTTGGAACCGTACTAGAATCCAGTGCATACTACAGTCATTCTATACATTTAATGGTCCTTCGAGCCGGATTCTGTAACCACTTTAGTGATGATGTCCAGGTCTAGGGAGGAGACTTTAGAGCCAGATGTTGTACGCCCACGTAGAACTATTCGACCACCATCGTACCTGCGCGATTATGAAGTCAGTTATTCGCAAAACCATTTAGCTTTTGCAGATGAACAGTCTGAAATGTTATCCTGTATGCGTGAAATGAGGGAGGAAAATATGCGCTTGAGGCAAGATGTGAAACGCATATCAGAATTGATTGCTAATTCTCCTGTGTTAGCTTCTCAGGGTTCATTAGCTGCGCAATCACCTCTGAATGAAGATGTTGGAGTGTCATCCACACCAAAGTCTAACGTCATGCTGGCGTCAGTCCAGGATGAGAATCCCAACCAGATTGAACCTACCCCTTTGGTGCCACCTAGAGATGAATCACTCCTCATAGTTCATGGCCGAGATCGAGATCTCATTGAAGAGCTGACAGAGAGTTTGAAGAATTTAGGTCGGTTGAGTGATAGTCAGTCTGGATCAGGTATGTCGACTCCTTCTTATAACGATCCTCATAACAGTAAGAGCGACTCCACACAACACAATTGCGGAAATGTCACTAATGCTCCTTTACGGCACCCTAAGCTGGCTGATCGTCATAATCTTCGTACAGATGACTTCTCTTTCTTGCAGTCTAGCATACCATCTCGTGACATTAATCGAACCGCAGCTGATCCTTACCATTGCCGTTTGAGTGACAGACACTTACCAGACCATGCTCTGAATGATCGTTCTGATCCTTCCCCATTCGGTTGGACACCGGAGTACCGTCGAGAGAGTAGACCGTTGCCGCAACCCGACCGTTCTTACTATTCACCGGGACGCGGTGAGCTTCCGCCTTCCTTGTATCCTTCATCTATGCAATATCGGGGGCCCACTCCCACAATCCCAGATTTTTGTCGAGATGATCCCCGGGAATTTGCTCGTCTTAAGCTTGCTTTAAACAACATTCTTCCTTACGATGCTTCTGAGTCCTTTAAGTTCCAAATACTTATGGACCATCTTAAGTTGGAAGATGCCTTGCTTGTCGCTGATTCGTATAGTCATAGTCGCACTCCTTTCAGTGACACAATGATAGCGCTCACTGATATGTATGGACAACCGCATCAGTTGGCATTACAGAGGATTACTAATCTGATGGATGGGCCCAATATCAGGAGTGGTGACGTGAAGTCTTTCAAGGCCTTCGCCCTTCGCGTCCGAGCACTGGTTGGGATGTTAAATCAGTTGGGTAGCACAGGTTGGACTGAACTGAAATGTGGTTCACATGTTTCTCGTCTCTTAGCTAAGTTGCCTTACGACCTAAGAGCTAACTTTAAGAGATTCATTAATCCACTTCAGACCCCTGTTCCAACACTGCTTGAATTCTCTGATTGGTTGGAATATGAAGTACGCGTGCAGGTAGAAGGAACTCAATATGGGACCTATCCTGATCGGGAAAAACACAGCGTTCACAAAGACAAAAGAACTGACTTCGTGCCCCGAAAGCTGACGACGGTTCTACATGGAGGAGGGCAGAGAGTAGTATCAGTGGAGAAACCAAAGCTCCCTCTCACAGATCCAGATAGGCCATTAGAGAAGCCTAAGAAATATTGTCCATTCTGTGACTCGGTTCAGCACTACATGAACCAGTGCTCTAACTTCAAGCTTCTCTCTGAGGACCAGATCGCAAGTTGGATCCGAGCAGGAAATAGGTGTTGGCGATGCGGTCGAGGACATTCGTCAGCCAAATGTACACTAAAGGCAAAGTGCAAGCGATGTGACAGAAGGCACCTTGAGGTTCTCCATGATGTCAATTCCAGCTCAGATGTGATGAGTAAAGGAAGTATCAAGGCGTCTCAGAAGAGTGTCAATCCAGAAGGGCCAGCTTCACAGACTTTGTACTTAGATCGGCCTGGAAGTAGTAAGCAGGTGCTACTTAAATTAAGCCGAGTGGTACTTCGGAATGGTGATAAGTCGCTTGAAACTTACGCTGTGTTAGATGATGGATCTGAGCGAACTATCCTGTTGTATGAAGCCGCTAAACATCTAGGCCTTCAAGGTGAAGTCGAAAACTTGGCTCTTCGCACAGTGCGGCAGGAAGTGCATACCATTCATGGAAGAGCTGTATCCTTCTCCATAGCACCTGCCTCAGATCCTGACAGATCTTACCCAGTCAAGGGTGCATTCACAGCAAAAGAGTTAGCCCTGCTTCAGCATACATACCCCATCCCTGACTTACAAAGGAGATATCATCATCTCCGTGACTTACCTTTGGATGATATCCATGAGGCACAGCCCTTGGTGCTTATTGGCTCGGATTATCCGCACTTGATCACCCCTGTGGAGCCAGTGAGATTGGGTCCCCCTGGAGGCCCTGCAGCTGTTCATACCAAGCTTGGCTGGACTTTACAGGGCCCATCAAGTTTCCTTAAGCCTCACTTACAGCCTCAAGAATGTCTGTTCATTTCTTGTCTTTCTCCTGAGACTGAGCTTCTCCATCATGTTGAAAACCTTTGGAAGCTGGATATTCTTCCTTATCGATCAGAGAAGGTAGTCAGTCGATCTCGACAGGATGCTGAAGCTATTCGTCTCCTAGAGGAGAAAACCATCAGGATTGAGGTGAATGGTGTCAAAAGGTATGCCACCCCGCTCCTCTGGAAAGAGTCTCCGCCTCCTCTAATCGCACCCAAGGAGGCAGTCATGGCCCTGTTGCGCAGCACTGAGCGAAAACTAGCTAGAGAGCCTAGTATGGCTGAGTCTTATGAATCAGAGATTCAAAAACTGCTGCAAGCGGGTTACATCACCCCATTGACATCTGCAGAGTGTGCTCCGAGTTCCAAGTCGTGGTACATACCACATCATATGGTTCATCACAATTCAAAGAATCGTATTGTGTTCAATTGTTCTTTCGAATACCAAGGTCAGTCTCTGAACGACCATCTTTTGCCCGGTCCTACCTTAGGTTCCAGCTTGTTGGGGGTTCTCCTCCGCTTTCGAGAACATCCCGTGGCCATTTGCAGTGACGTGAAAGGGATGTTCCATCAAGTCCGTCTCCTTGACGAAGATAAACCGTTCCTCTTCTTTCTGTGGCGTCATGGGAAGACGTCTGAACCTGCAGTAGTTTATCAGTGGCAAGTTCTGCCATTTGGCACTACTTGTAGCCCTTGTTGTGCTACTTATGCGCTTCGGTCTCATGCAAAGGTAGATCTTAAGGATACTGATGAAGTACGTCAAACAGTTGAGCGTAGCTTCTATGTCAACAACTGTCTCAAGAGTGTCCCATGTGAAGAGCAAGCTGTACAACTGGTAAAGCGATTGCAGTGTCATCTTATGGAGGGCGGATTTGAACTGAGGCAATGGGCGAGTAACATCCCTGAGGTTATTCAGCACCTCCCTGCTGAGTTAAAGTCAGAGAGTGGTGAGATTTGGCTCCGTCAAGAAATGGCCAACCCTCAGGAGAACGCCCTTGGATTGAAATGGCAGTGTAGACCAGACACATTGGTATACAAACCTTACCATAGAGAAGAGGCTGAAAGCACTCTGCGGAACATCTATCGCACCCTTGCCAAGCTCTACGATCCTCTTGGGTATCTCATTCCGTATACTACAAGAGCCAAGATTATCGTGCAGTTGTTGTGGGACAAGAGACGAGAATGGGATGATCCTAATCTACCGACAGACCTACTAGACATTTGGCATCAGTGGGAGAGTGAGCTTCCACGATTGTCTCAGATTCACCTACCAAGATGCTACAGTGCCAGTCTGCAGTATTCAGTTAAGAGCCGCAGTGTCCATGTGTTTGCTGCTTCTGAAAGGGCGTACGGCTCTGTAGCATACTTGTGCTCTGAAGACTGTCAGGGTAATATGCAGGTGGCCTTCCTGGCAGCAAGGTCCAGAGTGTCTCCCAGGAAACAGATCTCCATCCCTCGTTTGGAATTGTGCGCTGCATTGACCGGAGCACAGCTAGGGAATGTCTTGAAGAAAGAGCTGACTCTAGATATCCATCAATTTGTATATTGGTCAGACTCTACTACAGTTCTTACCTGGCTGCAGTCTGATTCGTGCCGATACAGAGTGTTTGTAGGAGTTCGAGTCACCGAAATTCAGGAGTTGACTGACCCTGGCGCTTGGCGTTATGTCGAGTCGGCAGCCAATCATGCTGATGATATCACACGTGGGTTGACATTAGTTCAGTTAGCCGAAGAAACGCGATGGAAACGAGGTCCAGACTTTTTGACGCAGCCTAGTAGCTGTTGGCCAAAGGCACCAAAGGATCAGGTTCCTGAAGAAATTCAGGAACTTAAGAAATCTGTGTTTTGTGGATCCGTGACTGAGGCTGAATCGCAAGTCAAACCTGAAGTCCACCAGTTCAGTAGCTATTCTGAGTATTTGGAGGCTACCGCTCGATCCCTTCACGGGGCGGCCGACAGTACAGTTTCATTAAGTGCAGATGAGTTTCAGAATGCAGAATTATCTATCCTTAGACAATGCCAAATGCACGATTTTCCAGAAGAATTTGCGTTGCTCAAGGACGGCAAGAACATTCCTGCGCATAGCCGACTTATTAAGCTCGCTCCTGAGTATGACAGAGAAATGGATTTGATTAGAGTAGGAGGACAACTTCGTAGGTGCCATGGCTTGAATGAAGAAATCCTACATCCTATAGTCCTGTCGCCAAACCATCCTGTAGTCATGCTTCTAATCAAGCATTATGCAAACGCTAGTTTGTGTTATCCGTGCCCACCGTCATTTCTGTCGCACTCTCCTTTTTCTACTAGTTCATCAAACAACTGGTAAGTCGGATCGGTCTACGAACACGGTAAGCTATGTCATCTTCTCCTTTCATTGTTACTTGCACTGCCTGTCACATGCATAGTTTAGCTTTTTCTGTCAGCGATGAGGCATTCACATGTCATAAATGTAGGGAAGTAGTCAGGCTGACAGAGAAAATCTCAGAATTAGAGACACGCATCCAAACTTTAATTGAGGATAGTAAGAATGCAAGGGCTTCAGATACTGTTTTGGATGCGACTAGCTTAGCGAACTCCGTACATTGTTCGGTTCCGGCTGTAGAGCCCGTGCAGCAGGGCAACTTTGTGACTGTGAGGCGGCCTAGTCGTGTGAAAAAACACCACTCTTCCGTTCCGATTAGAACATCAAACAGGTTCTCCCCACTCAGTGACGCACCCACTGAGAATCCTGTTGAAAGTGCCCTAGTTATTGGCGATTCTATTACACGGAACGTGAAAATAGAGACACCAGCCACCATAGTCACATGTTTGCCGGGAGCCAGAGCGCCTGACATCAAAGCAAATTTAAAAGTGCTGGCTAATGCTAATCGTAAATACTCTAAGATTGTTATTCACGTCGGCGCTAATGATGTTCGACTTCGCCAGTCGGAGATCACCAAAATTAACATTAAAGAGGTGTGTGAAACCGCACGTATGATGTCAGACACTGTAATTTTTTCTGGACCCCTTCCTGCTCGTAGGAGTGATGAGATAATTAGCAGACTTTCATCACTCAATGGCTGGCTGTCTAAGTGGTGTCCACAGAATAATATAGGTTTCATAGACAATTGGAAAAGTTTTTGGGGCAGACCTGACCTGTTGAAAAGAGATGGTATTCATCCCTCCTGGGGTGGTGCCGCTCTTCTCTCTAGTAATATGGCACATAGTCTTAGAGCTCAACCTTGACTAACTGGGGCCCAGGTCAGGAAGCAGACAGACTGGCTAAACCGACCGTCTGCTAGCTGTCTCACGTCACAGAATTCAGATAAATCCCAACACATAGAGACTATTTCACCTAGATATTATCACATAGAGACTGTGTCTGTACCCCGAACTAATAAATACAGAAAACTTCCAAACCCATTTACGGGTGATAATTTAATTGATGTTCAACAAGTAGTAAACAGAGATTATAAAGATAAACAAATGATAAAGCTTGGGTTGCTGAATATTCGATCCCTTTCTTCAAAAGCACTTATAGTAAATGATATTATCACAGAAAATAATCTAGATGTGCTGTGTTTGACAGAAACCTGGCTAAAACCAGACGATTACATTACTTTAAATGAGTCTAGCCCTCAAGGTTACTATTATCGACACGAACCTCGTCAGAAAGGTAAAGGGGGAGGTGTTGCTGTTATCTATAGTAATATCTTTAGTATTACTCAAAAGTCTTTCAAATATATCTCGTTTGAAGTGATGGTGCTCTATGTAACGTTATATAATGTAAGTGACAAATCTCATTTGAAATTTGTGTTGGCTACTGTATACAGGCCACCAGGGCACCATACAGACTTTATCAAAGAATTTGCTGATTTTCTCTCGGAGTTAGTACTGGCTGTGGATAAAGTCCTCATTGTTGGTGATTTTAATATACATGTAGATAATGAAAAAGACGCTTTGGGATTGGCATTAACAGATATTTTAAGCTCTATTGGAGTTAGACAACACGTGTCAGGACCAACTCATTGTCGTAATCATACTCTAGATCTAATATTGTCACATGGAATCGATATTGATGCCGTTGAAATTCTTCAGCAGAGCGATGACGTCTCAGATCATTATCTAGTCTCATGCGTGCTACATTTAACCAAGGCTGCAAAACCGCCTGTCTGCCATAAATATGTTAGAACCATCACTTCCACCACTAAAAACTGCTTTATAAATAATCTTCCTGATCAGTTTCATCAACTTAGCAAACCAGACAGCTTAGAAGAACTCGATGTTGCAACAGAAACTATTGACGCTCTCTTTTCCAACACTCTAGACTCTGTTGCTCCTTTGCGCTTAAAAAAGATTAAGGATATTAGTCCAACGCCATGGTATAACGAGCACACTCGGGCCCTTAAGAGAGCAGCAAGAAAAATGGAGCGCAGCTGGAAGAATTCAAAACTAGAAGTTTTTCGGATTTCATGGAGAGAGAAAATGATGGAGTACAGAAAGGCCATAAAAACCGCTAGATCTGCTTATTTTTCAAATCTTTTAGAAGATAATAAACACAACCCTAAGTATTTATTTAATACAGTGGCTAAATTAACGAGAAATACAGCCTCAACTTCTGATGTTTCCAAACAGCACAGCAGTAATGACTTTATGAACTTCTTTACTTGCAAGATTGACAACATTAGAGAGAAAATTATAGCCATGCAACTGTCTACTACAGTATCACATCAGACAGTGGATTGTAGTATCCCTGAGGAAAAATTCCATTCATTCGCTGTTATAGGAAAGGAAGAATTGTCTAAACTTATTAAATCATCAAAATCAACAACATGTATGTTAGACCCTATACCGACTAAGCTATTGAAAGGGATGCTTCCAGAGGTCATAGATCCTCTTCTTAAGATCATTAATTCATCTTTATTACTAGGTTACGTACCGAAAAATTTTAAGCAGGCTATTATCAAACCTCTTATTAAAAAACCACAACTTGATCCTGGTGAATTAGTCAATTACAGACCGATTTCCAATCTACCTTTTCTGTCAAAAATACTAGAAAAGGCAGTATCATCTCAACTTAGTTCCTACTTGGAAAGAAATGGTATCTGTGAGGATTTCCAGTCAGGATTTAGACCGTACCATAGTACTGAGACTGCTCTCATTAGAGTTACAAATGATTTGCTCTTATCATCAGATCGTGGTTGTATCTCTCTATTAGTGTTACTAGACCTCAGTGCTGCTTTTGACACTATCGACCACAATATTCTTTTGAATAGACTAGAAAATTATGCTGGAAGTAGTGGAAATGCATTGGCATGGTTCAAATCATACTTATCTGACCGTTATCAGTTTGTAGTAGTAAACGAAGAGATGTCATTTCGATCACAAGTTAAACATGGAGTACCACAAGGCTCAGTTCTAGGACCGTTGCTTTTCACTCTGTACATGCTACCCTTGGGAGATGTCATTAGGAAGCATGGCATTAGCTTTCACTGTTACGCTGATGATACTCAGCTCTATATTTCCTCGCGCCCTGACGAAACCGACCAATTCTCAAAATTAACAGAATGCGTAGCTGATATAAAAAATTGGATGACTAGTAATTTCCTACTACTAAATTCAGAAAAAACAGAGATTCTAATTATTGGACCAAAAACTTCTGCACATAATAACCTAGAATACTGTCTAACACTTGATGGCTGCTCTGTTAAGTCGTCTTCGTCAGTTAGGAACCTGGGTGTGCTCTTTGATACCAATCTTTCATTTGAATGCCACATTTCTAGCATATGTAAAACCGCATTCTTCCATCTTAAAAACATATCTAAATTGCGACATATGCTCTCAATGACAAATGCGGAACAGCTAGTTCATACGTTTATGACCTCGAGACTAGATTACTGTAATGCTCTACTGGGTGGTTGCCCTGCTCGCGTGATAAACAAATTACAGCTGGTCCAAAACGCAGCTGCTAGAGTCCTTACTAGAACCAGGAAGTATGAACATATTAGTCCGGTTCTGTCAAAACTGCACTGGCTCCCTATTAAACATCGTATAGATTTTAAAATCTTGCTAATTACTTACAAAGCACTAAATGGCTTAGCTCCCCAGTACCTGATTGAGCTTTTAATGCATTATAGTCCTTCGCGTCTATTACGATCTCAGAATTCTGGCCAGTTGTTAATACCTAGAATATCAAAATCAACCGCGGGCGGTAGATCCTTTTCCTATTTGGCACCTAAACTCTGGAACAATCTTCCTAGCATTGTTCGGGAAGCAGACACACTTTGTCAGTTTAAATCTAGACTAAAAACGCATCTATTTAACCTGGCATACACATGACGCACTATAAACTCTTGTCCTCATATCCGTTAAAGGATTGTTAGGCTGCATAGATCAGGTCAGCCGGAACCGGGAACACTTCCTATAACACCAGATGTACTCGTTACATCGGAAGAAGAATGGCGTCTACGCTAATTTTTTGTCTCTCTGCTTATCCCGAGGTTTACCAATTAACATGATTGGCTGGATCCGGGCTGTGTCCGGGTCGGACGGGGAACCTGTGCCTGTGTGCGGCAGCAGTGTGGCCCTGTGGTGTCGGCGGAGACCGTGTGAACGAGCTCATCCTTTGTGAAGACCCTACCGACTCATCAGCCAGCGGCACATATCCCAACAAACCGTCCCATATCGGCGTGATCAAAAGATCTTAAATTAGATGGAACTAGATTAAATATTTTGACTGTTGCGATTCCAAATCAGTTTAATGACCTGTAACTCTGCCTGAGTATCGGACAAGTGTTCACTGTTGGCCAGAGGAGAACTGGCCCCCCAACTAAGCCTGGTTTCTCCCAAGGTTTTTTTTTCTCCATTTGTTGGAGTTTTGGTTCCTTGCCGCTGTTGCCTTTGGCTTGCTTAAGTTGGGGACACTTGCTTGATATTCAGCAGTGTTTTTGATATGCCTGTATTGGCGCCGTTGTATGCGAACTGATCTGAGCCGGACGATTACGTCACTGTTTTCTCCAGTGCTGCTATACCTAAATTACCTAGACTAATAACTATTGATCTTTGCAACGGAATGAATCAATAATATATAGAATAAGCTGCACAATGACACCATTTTCTTATTAATGTAAAGCTGCTTTGCCACAATTTGCATTGTAAAAAGCGCTATATAAATAAAGATGACTTGACTTGACTTGACTTATGATGCGCAACTGCACCACCCAGGCGCTGAAAGGGTATTTGCGGAGTTACGGCGCAAGTTTTGGATTCTGCGAGGAAGAGAAGCGATCAAAAGGCATCAACACCGCTGTTTTGATTGTAATAAGTGGAGAGGCAAGCCTAAGGTTCCAAGAATGGCAGATCTACCTTCATCAAGTTTGAGATTATTCAAACCGCCCTTTTATTCTACGGGGGTGGACTGTTTCGGACCATTGATGGTAAGAGTGGGACGTCGCACGGAGAAAAGATGGGGTATCATTTATAAATGCCTCACTACTCGAGCTGTGCACCTTGATCTACTGTATCACATGGATGGAGATTCGTTCTTGATGTCTCTTAGGCGTTTCATTGCCCGAAGAGGGAAGCCGTACGAGCTCATTTCCGATCAGGGAACAAATTTTAAGGGTGGAGCTAAGGAGATTGAAGAAACCTTCCACCAGATTCAGCCAAGCCTTAGAGATCGGCTAGCAAAGGAACAAATCAGATTCCAGTTCAACCCTCCCAGTGCACCTCACTTTGGTGGGTCTTGGGAAAGAGAGGTGAGATCTGTGAAGACGGCCTTAAGAACCACCCTAGGTGCTCAGACCGTCACTGAAGAGGTATTAAGAACAATCTTGATTGAGATTGAGAATATACTCAACTCTAGACCTCTGGGTTATGTCTCTAGTGACGTAGCAGATCCAGACCCAATAACCCCAAATTCCTTGTTGATGGGGCGGCCTGACTCCTCTCTGCCTCAGGTTGTCTATTCTGATTCTGAGTTACTCAGCAAGAAAAGATGGAGACATAGTCAAGTTCTTAGCGACCATTTTTGGAAGCATTTTGTTCATGACTTCCTGCCTACCTTGCAGTCACGACAGAAGTGGCACCGTGAAACACAGAACCTGGCAGTTGGTACTGTAGTACTCATTGTCGATGAGCAGCTTCCAAGAGCGCTATGGAAAGTTGGCACTGTTTCTTCTGTCATTCACAGTTCCGATGGTAGGGTCAGAACAGCAATGGTCAAGGTTAAAGGTCAAACATACACAAGACCAGTAGCTAAGTTGATTGAATTGCCAGCCTTGCCTCCAGACGCGAACAATTCATCATAGACCCCTCTAATGGCAAATTTGTGTACCAAATTTGGGGGCGGCTGTGCAAAAGGCTATGTTCGTTAAACTTACATGATCATATTAGTTGTACAGTGCTCTGTTTTAGCATTGGATCCGCTGTGTAGGCGGAGTTTAATCGGAAGTCTCGCGAGTTCGAAAAAATAGCGCGAGATTAGATACACGGCAATGGAGGAAAGGAAGGAAGAAATGCGGTGCGGATTATTACTTTAATAAACAAGTTGAGGTGAACTAACACCATCCTGTTACAGATCGACCATAGAGTACCCAGATTGTAGACTGTTTCACATTTACAAAGATGATGGGCGGCCGATGTTGTGTGATCGCTCTGGAGATCGGTGGAATTGTATGGTGATTACCATCGCGTGCGTCATTGCAGATTGTAAGTGTTTGTTTCATGGTTCAGTTTGTAATCATTGTTGATATTCCGATAGATATATTAATAAGAAATGTATTCAGTTGTAGATAATTAGCCATTCTGCATCTAACACACATTTGTGACGTCTCACGTGTTCACTCATGTGAAACGATAATGACGCAGCGCTTTGCTGTACAACTTATATCAGAAACTAATTGAGTTTAATTGTTTTGTTATAGAACCACGTTCATCCACATTTATCCAGCTGATCGCGCTCTGCGCATATCACACACACCCATCGCACATATACATTCTGGATACCACATCACATTAAGCCTCTCAGGACCAGACGAGGATACAACGCGAATCGTAACCCCCCTGTTCGAGCTCCCTTGGGAAGGCATTGCATGCGAGGATCAACGCATCATAATCAAAGTTATCTGCACCCTCTTTGCATCGGACTTTGTTAAACCACCTTGGAGTTTAAAGACTGAGTATTCATATTTCCCCACTACATTGTATTATCTTAACATCATAACTGTATCTTTGAATACATTGTTATATTGTTTAGTTAAGTTGCGTAGGCCTACGCTGGTTTATATGAGAATATTTACATTTGTGAACATTGTATGTTAATAACTCCTTTTTTCATTTATTAAGCAATACATTCATTGAAGCAGATCCATGACTCTGGCGTCTTTACTCCTCTCTTAGACCCTGGACATTAATTGGGTAAATTATCCTCTAAGGTGATTTGGAACCGTACTAGAATCCAGTGCATACTACAGTCATTCTATACAGCTGTGGAAGTTGAACAGCCGATGGCAGACCCTCCGAGACTTGTATGACTCACGGGCACAGTGGTGGGAAATGGTGAAGGGAAGGACGGGACTGTTTTTTAAGAAAATAGGGAGGGAAAAAAAATACAAAGAGAAGAGATGCATGATGGGGTTGCAAAAACGACTGCAGAGATATTTTAATCTTTTAAATAGTGGGTTTGATTTTAGTGAAGAAATTAAAGAAGTCAAGCAAGAAATGTCAGTTTTAGCCCAAATTCAAAGTAAAGGTGTCATTTTAAGGAGTAAAGAACAAAGGATTGAGGAAGATGAAAAATGTACAAGGTATTTTTTCAGGAAGATCATAACACGGGGAGGGGCATTGACAACTTTGAAAACAGATGGGAGGGTAGTAAGAAAGACAGAGGAGATTTTGAGAGGGGTGGAAAAGTTTTATAGTGATTTATATGGTCAAAAAGAAATACAAGAAGACATTTTGATGGACGTTTTAAATTTTTTAGACCAAAAACTTCATAGTCAATGTGCACTTTTAAGCCAAGATTTTACCATTTTAGAAATACAAAAAGCTCTCAAAGGTTTTAAGCGGGGAAAGTCCCCAGGACTGGACGGACTACCTGTAGAATTTTACTTGACCTTTTGGGACATTTTAGCACATGACTTGTTGACCATTTTTAAAGAATTTGACACCCTGAACAGACTTCCAGACAGTTTTAGAATAGGGATAGTGACACTACTACACAAAAAAGGCGACAAGACTGACTTAAAAAATTGGCGACCCATTACACTTTTAAACTTTGATTGTAAACTTTTTAGCAAAATTTTAGCCACACGAATGTCAACAGTTTTAGGGGACGTAATCCATCCGGATCAAGCATGCGCTGTGCCCGGGAGGAAGATCACAGACAGCCTAGTGCTGATTAGAGATGCCATCTGTTACGCGAGAGACAGAAACATTCGGCTAGTAGTCCTAAATTTAGATTTTGAGAAAGCATTTGATCGTATCTCGCACCAGTTCCTTTTTAAGGTACTGGAAAAAATGGGGTTTCCAGGGAGGTTTATAGCCTGGGTGGGACTGCTGTACAAAAGTCTGGTCAGTAAAATTGTAGTTAATGGGCATTTATCTAAAGCTGTAAATATTCACAGCGGCGTCCGTCAGGGGTGTCCTTTATCTCCCCTCCTGTACGTGGCTTGTATTGAGCCACTGGCACAAATCTTGAGAAGGGATAAATGGATTAAAGGACTAGACATCCCAGGGACTGGTGGACTGACAGCGACCTGTGTTTTATATATGGATGACGTAACCCTTTTAGCGACTGACCTTTTATCGGTACGAAGAGCAATGGACTTGACTGACTGGTACGGTCGGGCCTCTGGCGCTAAGCTCAACAGGAGCAAGTCCGAGGCCCAGCTCTTCGGGCCGTGGGGGGACGTTGACACAGGTGGACTTGATTTGCATTTTAAGGACAATGATTTGAAAGTTTTAGGGGTGAAATTTGACAGAGAGGGTGGAGGACGGGGAAACTGGACTGACATCTTAGGGAAAGTCAGGCAAAGATTGGGCTTTTGGGGACTAAGACAAATGACAATAGAAGGGAAGGTTTTAATTTTTAAAGCTGTGATTTTACCTCTAATGTTACTTGTCTGTTCTGTTTTTAGTCCCCCAAGAACATTCCTGGTCAACCTGGAGAGGGCGGTATTCTATTTTATGTGGGGGTCCAAGTGGGAACGATTGAAGAGGGAGGTCTTTAAAAAAAGGAAAGAGAACGGCGGGAAAGGCCTCCCAGACCCCCACCTGTTTTTAGGCAGCCGCTTTGCCGCCCTCCACATCCAATATGCATTGACCCCATCCAGAGAGAACAAGACTGCGGCGATGGCTCGGTTCTGGATGGGGTCATACCTAAGAGCATTGAGAGTTTTACCAGTTGATCTTAAAAGTCCAGTCTCTTTTAGCCTGCCTTTACAGTACAGTTTTATTAAGGCATTTTTAAAAAAATATCTTTTAGAAGGGAATGATGCCAGCATTTTAACTAAACACAAGTCTATGATCTCTCTTGTGCAGGATCGAGAAACGGTAAGTCCAGTCCCGGGCCTCACGCTAGGTGAGGCCAAACAGGTTTGGAGGAACGTTGCCCACCCAGCTCTCCAGAACGGGCACAAAGACTTGGCGTGGATGGTAGCCCATGAGATCCTCCCGGTCAGGGCGGTAATGCACTCCAGAGGCATGGCCAAAAACCCCGTCTGCCCACGGTCCGGGTGTAAATCCCCGGAGACCGTTCGTCATCTGCTCTGGGAGTGCGGCGCTGCACGGGACCTGTGGGCCAGGACCGGCCCCCTGGTTTTCCCGTGCCTGCCAGCGGGTCTTTTAAAACCACACTACCCAAATATGGACTTCTCACACTGGAACACTACATGAACTGGTTTTAAACAAAATTCTCTTTTGTATATCATTTTTGTTTTATGTGTAACTGAGAATGTTTTAAAAGTGTGGCAAGAATGAAATGAATGGGGAAAAATGTGTCAATAAAAATTTTTTTCGAAAGAAAAATCTGTTCTTATCAGTTTAATATCTGATACGTCCCTATCCGGGGACTACATATTAAATGGATTTTTGGCTCACGGAGCTGGAACCGGAGCTTGCTCCGTCCACTCCACGCATCGACCTGGTATTGCAGTGTTTCCAGGAACGGTGTGCTTTCCCTTTTAAGGGACTGCAAATTGTTGTGACCAACAGTAGAAGAAACTGAAGGCCTGGATTCTGGAATCCCCTGCTGCTTCAATATGAGGGTATATACGTTTTGAATGACTTGTAATCGGGTTGTTATCAATCTTTGTCTTTCTAAATATTGAGTTATTTAGAATGACTGACTTCGACTTATGTTAAAGGACTTATTTTCCATTTCCAAACACTAGAAAAGAATGAAGTATGTTGTCTGTACCTCTGACTGAGAGAAAGGTACAACTTATCGGTATATTTTGGGAAAGTTTCCTGTTCAGAGCAGAGCTCAGATCGACTTCAGCCTTGAAGAAGCTGTGAATCATGTGTGTCTTTGTATGTGCGCTAAGTGTTCTGTACAGGTCCTTTATGTGTACTGGTGGACAACTGGCACTCTACTGGGACATTCTGTGCCTAAGTTTAGGGTCCGATCGTCAGAATCGTGATGGAAGAAGATATGCCTCTGACTATCAGTCCATGTGTGGAAAATGACCAGTTTTGTCTAGTTTTCTTAACCAATCAGAACCTTTGCATCCTTAGTAATGACGTAGTTAGTTAGACTATAATTGTTGTGGAAATGTGAATGTACGCAGAACGGCCAACGAACTCCTTGCGAGACTCGAAGCTGCAAAATATTCTTCAGTAAAATTTTCTTCAAATTATTTTTTTAAACTCTGACTCTGGGTCTTCATTTATCATATCGGGTCTTTTGGCTGTTTAACTGTAAAATCCCCTACAAAACGTCGCTTGAGCTTTACGAGAAGTCTCTACGTACCTGTGCTGGGATGACTGGCAGGCCGAGTCGGTGGTCCTGTCTCGCATCCTTACGAAATGGTCACCGTTGTTCTAAAGCAGTGGTTCCCAAAGCGTCACTGCACGTTTTGGATGTGATGCACCCATCTGAGGTCTTGGAGTCTTTACTGATGAGTTGAATCAGGTGTGTTTGATTAGGGAGACATTTAATCAAACACGCCTGACTGATGGGAGCCACTGGTCTAAAGGACCACAGCTCACGTAGCTCGTTCAAGTTTGCAGGCTTGAAGGCACGGTGACGTAAATCGCAGTCAAGTAATGGAAGGGACCCGTCCTTCCTTTGTTTCGGGGGAGGCGGGGGGCTCACCGTTGATGAGGATGGCAAAGAGGGAGAGGGTAGGTTCTGACTGGAGGCCTGGGGACTCATACTTACCTGGCAGGGGAGACACCATGATCAGAAAGGTGGTTCATCCAGGGCGAGGCGCGGCCATTGCACTCCGGTTGTGTTGACCTCTGCGAATTCCCCAAATGTGGGAATCTCGACTGCATAATTTATGGTAGTGGGGGACTGCGTTCGCGCTCTCCCCTGGACATACTGGTTGAAAGCAGACTACGTGGTGCTAAAAGATCCTCTAGTTTTTAACAGTCATAGCATTGCTTATGGCGCCGTCTCTGTACGCCTCTTTGTGTCGCGTGTGCTCGCATAGTTTTGTAAAGCTCTGAGTTTTCGTTTAGGGACGATTGGCTTTCGGGGTTCGTTTGGAGCAAAAACTTGGTTTTAATCTCATAAATTGTCATGTATTGATGGAGTGCTAAGCTTCATGCTAGTCCTAGAGGCACCTGCCAGGCTGCCACCTAGCTGTTATTACCAATCGTTTTTAAATGTAAAGCTCACTGAAATGTTTCTATTTTTCATGAAGGGCATTTGATACAGTTTCAAAGAACGTGAAGCGAGAAGTTTGATGAAAGAAATGAGGGATTAAATCTGTGTGAATGGAAAGTCGAAAGCCGCATGTGCTCACCTAGTTTTGTAAAGTTCTGAATTTTCCTTTAGGGATGATAGGCTTTTGGGAGCACATGACCACACCCATTTTCTAAATGACCCTGTGGTGGCTATCCAAATGTTAAAGTTTAGCTTTTTTCCCCCCTCCTTCTGATCACAAGTGATATTTTGCATGTCTCCTTTGTCTGACACAACAATTTCAGGTCTTGGAATCTCGACTAACGAGATGATGATCTGAATAAGGCGTGTTATTTTTTTTCAAATAATCTCCGATATTTAATAACCGATCTGATCGACAGCAGGGGTCCTAGAGGCAAAGTACAAACCCACCGTGGCCCAGTTGGGCATCGCCTTTGCCGGCTCTGCCCCCACTGCTTCATAGCACCATCGCTTCTCGGCCTTTTGGCTAAGATCACGCGGTCTGGTCCGACGGTTGAGACAGCGATCACCTCTTGTTGGTTTCTTGGCTTGAGATCTTCATTATCCTGAGCCCTACAACCCTTGGGAGGTAAATTGAATTTGCTGTATAGTTTTAAGGTAAGAGGTTTTATTTATTTATTTATTTATTTATTTATTGGTTTTATTGTGGATTTTAGGCTGTAGGTGCCTCCATCATGTCGGCTGCTCGTGCCGGTGTGCGGAGCCACCACAGCGTACGCTTTTTATTTAAGGAAGTTGAGGGGAAGCTCCTGGGAATGTCCCGAATGGATTTTTCCAGGAAGCTTATCCAAAAGACCCTTCATTTTACACCAGATGATCTGAACTGTTTGATAACTCTCCCTTTAAACAAGGGGTTTGATGTTAGTTTTAAAGCGGCTTCCCTTCTGAAGGATTTTTGGCAAAGGTTAGAAACTGTTAAGACCCAGTTCTCCATGTTCACTGTGGAGAAACTTTCTGACAACACACTTAAAACTGTGATTGTGAGAATGTTTAATGAGACGGTGACTGGAGATGATATTTGTATTTGGCTGGGTAGATTTTGCACTGTCCGAGGCCAGCCGGTCAAGGTGCTAGATGAAGATGGCATTTGAACATGCTCCTGGCGCATTCCCATCAAACAATGGGAGGACGCCGGGGGCTACCAGGGTCTGAAACATCTGCCCTCTATGATTGTGCTTGGAGAGAACAGGGGCTACATTCATTACCAGGGCATGCCCAAATTATGTAGAAAATGTGGCAGAATGGGACACTTAGCCGAAGCATGCCAAGAATTAGTGTGTGGGAAGTGTAAAGAAATTGGACATATTTTTGAGCATTGTACCAATGGCAGGCGGAGCAATCTTTGTGGAGAATCAAACCATCTCTACAGAGATTGCCCAAAAAGTTTTGCCAACAAGCTAAAAATGGCTGCCCCACAGGTCCACCCAACGAAGGAACAAAGAAAGGAGGAGGTGGGCCCTGAGGTTTTGGCGGGAAATTCATATTCCATGCCAGCCTCAGGGATTGGACAGGAAAGAGGAAGTGGGTTGGCTGTAGGGGTGGAGTCACAGACTGACAAAGCCCCTCCCCAACCAGAGCATGAAATGGAAGATGGGGAGGAAAAAGAGATGGTATTGGGAGAGGAAATATCAGAGGTGAGTGTGTCGTCTAGTGGGAGTGAAACAGATTGCTCACTCCCAAATGCTCAAGTACATAAAAGGCCTGCGGTATCTCCTTTGCTAGATGCAGAGGAGAAGAAGTCAAGGGGAGCACCTAATAAGAGTGTTTTATTAGAAGAGGTGAACTGCATGTGGCCTCCAGACTCCCCTAATGATATTTCCTTTTTGCACTTTAAGTTAACCTCATCGTCGCCAAAGGAACCACAAGAGGATGTCTCTGTGGAACCAGAGGTGGCGAAATGTTCCCCCTCCCCCCCAGTATCCACGGGAGAATGGAGGGGCAAGATATTACTTGATTTTAATTTGTCTTTGTAGTCGTTAAAAGTCTTCTTATGTCATCTAAGGGCTCATTTCTTTTAATCATGTTGCTCATGGCCCTCACTATCTCCACTATCAATGTAAGAAGTGTGAGGTCCATTTTAAGAGCACAAAGCATTTTATCCTTTTTAAAAACTGTTAAGTCAGATCTCTTTTTATTGCAAGAGTGTGCTCTGCCTTTTTTAATAAATTACAGAAAATGGGAGGAGCTATGGACCCCAGGACCCTCCATCTGGAGCGGATCCAACCTCAACAAAAATGACGGTGTTGCCATTTTAATTAATAACCCCAACATCTTGGTGAAGGGCAGCACTGTGGTGAGGGATGGGCGGGCACTTTTAGCCAGTCTGACTTTTTTAGATAAGGATTTTAACGTTTTAAATGTGTATGGTTTTACAGGGAAAAATGACAGATATGAGCTTTTAGAAGACCTGCAGCCCCACATGTTAGGTAGGGCTCCCCTAGTGGTGGCAGGGGATTTTAACTGTGTTTTATCAAAAAAAGACAGGAAGAGGGCAGGAGATGATTTTAAGGTTGATAAGACATCGGTTTTATTACAGGGGTTAGTTAGAGATTTTAATTTAGTCGACTGCTTTAAAAATGTGCGTCAAAGAGAGGAGGGCTACACTTGGTTCAGTAGTGATGGTGCCAAAGCCTCTCGAATCGACTATATTTTTACAAGGGATTGCCCCCCGACCGATGCTACAGTTACCCCCCTCTTCTTTTCTGATCACATGATGCTCTCCTGCACCCTTTCACTTCCCACGGCTGTGACTGTAGGGGGAGGGCTGTGGAAGTTGAACTGCTCCCTTTTAGAGGATGAGGAAGTGATTAGAGAGTATAGGGAGCAGTTCAGCCAATGGCAGACCCTCCAGGACTTTTACGATACACGCGCACAGTGGTGGGAGATGGTAAAGGACCGGACAAGACAGTTTTTTATGAAAATAGGAAGGGATAAGAAGAATAGGGAAAAAAGACACATGATGGGGCTGCAAAAAAGACTACTAAGATATTTTAACCTTTTTAACAATGGTCTTGATTTTAACAATGAAATTCAAGAAGTAAAAAAAGAAATGTCAGTTTTATCCAGTATTCAAAGTAAAGGGGTTCTTTTAAGAAGTAAAGAGAGAGAGATAGAAGAAGGTGAAAAATGTACAAGATACTTCTTTAAAAAGATAATAACAAGGGGAGGGGCTATAACAAGTGTTAAAATAGAAGAAAGGGAAGTCAAAACAACAGATGAAATTTTAAAAGGGGTGGAAAGTTTTTACCAACAGCTATATAGTCCAAAATAAGTACATGAAGACACCATGAAGGAAGTTTTAAATTTTTTGGTCAAGAAAGTTAACAGTAAAAATGAGCTTTTAACCCATGATTTTACCATTCTAGAAATGCAAAAAGCACTCAAAGGTTTTAAGAGGGGGAAGTCCCCAGGAGCAGATGGACTCCCCCTAGAGTTTTATCTTACCTTTTGGGATATATTAGCTCATGAACTTTGGACTATTTTTAAAGACTTTGAGACCCTTGACAGACTTCCAGACAGTTTTAGAACAGGGATAGTATCTTTACTTTATAAAAAAAGGTGACCGAACTGACTTAAAAAATTGGAGACCTATTACGCTTTTAAATTTTGATTGTAAACTTTTTAGTAAAGTTTTAGCTACACGTATGTCAACTGTTTTAGAGGACGTAATCCACCCGGATCAAGCCTGCGCTGTGCCCGGAAGAAAGATAACAGACAGCTTAGTCCTGATTAGAGACACCATCTGTTATGCGAGAGACAGAAACATTCGGTTAGCAGTAGTAAATTTAGATTTTGAAAAGGCATTTGACCGGGTCTCGCACCAGTACCTGTTGCAGGTACTGCAAAAAATGGGTTTTCCCGAGAGGTTTATAGCTTGGGTTGGACTGCTGTATGAGGGTCTGGTCAGCAAAATTCTTGTAAATGGGCATCTTTCCAAAGCAGTAAATATTTGCAGCGGTGTCCGTCAGGGGTGTCCTTTATCTCCTCTTCTGTATGTGGCTTGCATTGAGCCACTGGCACAGATCTTGAGAAAGGAGACATGGATAAATGGACTAGACATCCCTGGGACAGGGGGACTGACAGCGACGTGTGTGTTATACATGGACGATGTAACTCTTTTAGCCAAGGATATTTTATCTATAAGACGAGCAATGGACTTGACGGACTGGTACGGTCGGGCCTCGGGCGCAAAACTCAACAGAAGCAAGTCCGAGGCCCTGCTCTTCGGACCGTGGGACGAGACCGACACAGGTGGACCCGACATAGATTTTAAGGAGACAGATTTTAAGATTTTAGGAGTTAAATTTGACCAGGAAGGTGGTGGACATGAAAACTGGACTGACTTGCTAGGGAAAGTGAGGAAAAGACTGGGGTTTTGGGGACTACGACAGATGACTTTGGAAGGAAAAGTTTTAATTTTTAAAGCCGTTGTTTTACCTCTAATGTCACTTGTCTGTTCTGTTTTTATCCCTCCTAGGAAATTCCTAAAGAAACTAGAGAGAGCTGTGTTTTACTTTCTGTGGGGGTCCAAGTGGGAAAGAGTGAAGAGGGAGGTTGTCAAGAGGAGACCAGAAAACGGTGGAAAAGGCCTCCTAGACCCCCACCTGTTTTTAGGCAGCCTTTTCACCTCCCTCCACATACGATATGCTGTGACCCCATCCAAAGATAATAAAACGGCAGCTATGACGCGATTTTGGATGGGGTCTTACCTAAGAACTTTGAAGATTTTACCTGTTGATTTGAGAAGTCCAGTATCTTTTAACCTGCCAAAAGAGCATAGTTTTATTAAGAAATTTTTAAAGAAATACCTTTTAGAGACGAATGATGTTGCCATTTTAACTAACCATAAGTCTCTTGTCTCTCTTGTGCAGGACCGGGAACCGGTGAGTCCAGTCCCGGGCCTCACGCTAGGTGAGGCCAAACAGGTTTGGAGGAACGTTGCCCACCCAGCTCTCCAGAACGGGCACAAAGACTTGGCGTGGATGGTAGCCCATGAGATCCTCCCGGTCAGGGCGGTAATGCACTCCAGAGGCATGGCCAAAAACCCCGTCTGCCCATGGTCCGGGTGTAAATTCCCGGAGACCGTTCGTCATCTGCTCTGGGAGTGTGGCGCTGCGCGGGACCTGTGGGCCAGGACCGGCCCCCTGGTTTTCCCGTGCCTGCCAGCGGGTGGGGCCCAGGTGGACTACAAGCTCGCCATCCTGGGGGTGGGTCAGGGCTTGAAGGACCTGTCACAACAAGATTTTACCTCGCTCTGGCTCGCCCTAAACGTGATCAAGGATGCCATCTGGGTCACCAGAAACCTGCTGGTGGGGAAACGCGTGACGGTCCCCCTCCACGCATGCGAGCAGAAAATAAGATCAATGCTGCAGGGTGGGCCGCGCGTCGTTATTCGGATGGGGGGGCCGGGGTCGCACAAAAGGGTCCTTGGCCGCCCGTAGATGCACCCTTACCACACCGGCTATGGGAACAGCGGGCCAGCGGGCCGGAGGAGAGGGGGTCTCCGCTGGGTCCATTAAGCGGGGAATTTGTGCTTGTTCTGGAGAGCAGGAGTGAATGGACATTCTTGATAGGGACTCACCCCCGGTCCTGTACAAGAGATAATGTTTTATCTGGCATGTTGTATCTAGCATATTTTAAGCCTTTTTATTTTTATTTTTTCTACTTTTATGTTGAATACCATTCATTTACTTGTCTTTTAACATCACACTACCAAAATATGGACTTCTCACACTGGAACACTACATGAACTGGTTTTTAACAAAATTCTCTTTTGTGTATCATTTTTTACGTGTAACTGAGAATGTTTTAAAAGTGTGACAAAAATGAAATGAATGAGGAAAAAATGTGACAATAAAAATTTTTTCAAAAGAAAAAATCTGTTCTTATCAGGTTACCAGGTCTCAAAGGTTTTAAGCGGGGAAAGTCCCCAGGACTGGACGGACTACCTGTAGAATTTTACTTGACCTTTTGGGACATTTTAGCACATGACTTGTTGACCATTTTTAAAGAATTTGACACCCTGAACAGACTTACAGACAGTTTTAGAATAGGGATAGTGACACTACTACACAAAAAAGGCGACAAGACTGACTTAAAAAACTGGCGACCCATTACGCTTTTAAACTTTGCTTGTAAACTTTTTAGCAAAATTTTAGCCACACGAATGTCAACAGTTTTAGGGCACGATGTTCTGATGAAACAAAAACTCAGAGCTTTACAAAACTATGCGAGCACACGCGACACAAAGAGGCGTACAGAGACGGCGCCGTAAGCAATGCTACGACTGTTAAAAACTAGAGGATCTTTTAGCACCACGTAGTCTGCTTTCAACCAGTATGTCCAGGGGAGAGCGCGAACGCAGTCCCCCACTACCCTAAATTATGCAGTCGACATTTGGGGAATTCGCAGAGGTCAGCACAACCGGAGTGCAATGGCCTCGCCTCGCCCTGGGTGAACCACCTTTCTGATCATGGTGTCTCCCCTGCCAGGTAAGTATGAGTCCCCAGCCCCCCGCCTCCCCCGAAACAAAGGAAGGACAGGTCCCTTCCATTACTTGACTGCGATTTACGTCACCGTGCCTTCAAGCCTGCAAACTTGAACGAGCTACGTGAGCTGTGGTCCTTTAGACCAGTGGCTCCCATCAGTCAGGCGTGTTTGATTAAATGTCTCCCTAATCAAACACACCTGATTCAACTCATCAGTAAAGACTCCAAGACCTCAGATGGGTGCATCACATCCAAAACGTGCAGTGACGCTTTGGGAACCACTGCTTTAGAACAACGGTGACCATTTCGTAAGGATGCGAGACAGGACCACCGACTCGGCCTGCCAGTCATCCCAGCACAGGTACGTAGAGACTTCTCGTAAAGCTCAAGCGACGTTTTGTAGGGGATTTTACAGTTAAACAGCCAAAAGACCCGATATGATAAATGAAGACCCAGAGTCAGAGTTTAAAAAAATAATTTGAAGAAAATTTTACTGAAGAATATTTTGCAGCTTCGAGTCTCACAAGGAGTTCGTTGGCCGTTCTGCGTACATTCACATTTCCACAACAATTATAGTCTAACTAACTACGTCATTACTAAGGATGCAAAGGTTCTGATTGGTTAAGAAAACTAGACAAAACTGGTCATTTTCCACACATGGACTGATAGTCAGAGGCATATCTTCTTCCATCACGATTCTGACGATCGGACCCTAAACTTAGGCACAGAATGTCCCAGTAGAGTGCCAGTTGTCCACCAGTACACATAAAGGACCTGTACAGAACACTTAGCGCACATACAAAGACACACATGATTCACAGCTTCTTCAAGGCTGAAGTCGATCTGAGCTCTGCTCTGAACAGGAAACTTTCCCAAAATATACCGATAAGTTGTACCTTTCTCTCAGTCAGAGGTATAGACAACATACTTCATTCTTTTCTAGTGTTTGGAAATGGAAAATAAGTCCTTTAACATAAGTCGAAGTCAGTCATTCTAAATGACTCAATATTTAGAAAGACAAAGATTGATAACAACCCGATTACAAGTCATTCAAAATGTATATACCCTCATATTGAAGCAGCAGGGGATTCCAGAATCCAGGCCTTCAGTTTCTTCTACTGTTGGTCACAACAATTTGCAGTCCCTTAAAAGGAAAAAGTGTTCCTGGAAACACTGCAATACCAGGTCGATGCGTGGAGTGGACGGAGCAAGCTCCGGTTCCAGCTCCGTGAGCCAAAAATCCATTTAATATGTAGTCCCCGGATAGGGACGTATCAGATATTAAACTGATAAGAACATATTTTTTTTTTTTTTTTTTTATTAACACCAAAATCATACGTGTACATTGATCACACAGTTCAAATCAAAATTATTATTCCATACCCAATTCCTAACAGAAAAAAAACCAAGAAAAACTATTTGAGGCCCCTTCTCAAGAAATTTTTAATTTCCTCCTTAAACTTAACCTCTTGAACTACCTCCTCCACCCCGTTCAAAACACTATACAGAATTGTTTTGGGACCCCTTCCTTTTTGCTTTGATCTCAACATTGAAGTCCTCTGATTCCACAAAACTCTTTTCCCCTCTGATATAATTATCCACACCGCCTTCCTCAATTCAACTTTTTGTCCCTCCAGACCCTCTCCATAAATAATCAAATTCCGGGTCAGTAAAGGACCCTTACACCCCTTCCACCACTGGTACAATAAAAGCCAGAATTCCGAAGAAACTGGGCAAAACCAAAAAACGTGCTCTATTGTTTCTTCCCTCCCACACCCCCTTGGACATAAAGGTGACTTCCCCTGTCCATGCCGATACAGTCTCTCCCTTACCGGTAAACGCCCCAGAGCCCCCAACCAATGAAGATCTCTGCAAGTCCCGTCAAAGTATGACGGCTGCAGCATTCCCCAATTTACAACAACTGGGAGTCGACTTTCAAAACTTTCCCCACACACCCTCCCTCCTCTCTCGCAAACCCTTGTACAGCTCCTTATGGTTCAACACTGCTCTCTGTTCCAAACACCAAGGATGCTTACGCACCAGGTTAGCAAAACACTGGTATTCTGCTGTCCTATCCATAGCCCATGGAACCAACTTATCCCACACAATCAGAGCTCTCAGCGGAAAAGCTGCCCAAAACTTTGCCAAGAAATAGGCTTTATGGTTCGTTGCCTGAACGATTAGACGAGCCAGAAAGGATGAAAAAATAGCTGTCACCCACAATGTAAAAAAAGGCACATTCCTCCCACCCTTCTTAATTTCCTGACTCACCTGAGCCCTAGATACCAGCTCACTCCCACCTTTCCACAGAAAATACACCAGCCCCTCTAACTCACGGCCACAATTATAAGGAAGAGGAAACACATATGCCAAATAATTAACTGTTGGCAGTAAATCTGCTTTTATCACTAGAGATCGGCCAGATAATGAAAGCTCTCTAGTACTCCACAACCCTATTTTAGAGCGCACCTTTCCAATCAAAACCTTCCAATTCTCTTTAGCACTGTTCTGCCTAAAAAACTGAACTCCTAAAACCTTCAGCCCATTCTCGCATAAACTATATTCCAAAGGCCGTCTTTCGGTTAGCCCATTGTCCAACGTACATTACAGCGGATTTTGACATATTCACTTTCGCCCCGGTAGCTTCCCCAAAAGCCTTCAGAATTTTACTTGACTCTCTAAAATCCCGCTCTGATGTCAAAAAGAGTGTCATGTCATTTGCATACAACAACACCTTTGCTCGCACACCTCCGGCCCCCAGCAGGTGCAGACCTGTAAAAGCCTGACATGCCCTTAAGCAGGAAGCTAGTGGCTCAATGGACAAAATGTAAAGAAGAGGGGAAAGAGGACAACCTTGTCTTACTCCCCCTAGCTGCTCCACTGGCTTTGTTAAAAAACCATTAACTTTAAATTTACTCACTGCCCCTTCATATAATAAACGAACCCACTCCCTAATTCTTGCCCCAAATCCTACCCTCTCAAGGACTGCAAACAGAAAAGGCAGGCTCACCCTGTCAAAGGCCTTCTCTTGATCCAGGCTCAAAATGGCTAGAGCCAACTGCCGTTGCTCTGCCCACCCAATAGCATCCCTGATCAGGGTTAGATTTAAGCTACCAGAACGACCTGGTACCCCACAGGTCTGATCAGGATGCACCACTTTCTCCACCACAGATCTCATCCGTAAAAATATGACCTTTGCCAGAATCTTGTAATCAGTGGTAAGCAGGGTAATAGGTCTCCAGTTTGCCAACTCTGTCCTGTCCCCTTTCTTATACAGAAGAGAGACGTGCCCTGTCCTCATAGAGGCTGGAAGTAGCCCAGTCACCAAGCTCTCATTATAAACCTCGACCAAGTCTTGTCCAATCAGTTGCCCAAAGGAGCAAAAGAGCTCAACTGGCAAACCATCGCTACCTGGGGCCGTCCCTTTCTCAAAGGATGCCATTGCCCCTTCCACTTCTTGCAATGACACCTCTCCTTCCAATACTGCAGCTTCCTCCTCCTCTAAGACCTTGTCTAAACAAGCTACAAACTCCCTTGATTTTGAGTCCACTGCACCCCGGGGACTAAAGAGCTGCTTATAAAAGCCTTCTACTGTTCTCAACATCTCATCTGTATCTGTAACATATCCATTCTCTCCCCTTAACCCTTCTATCACTTTCCTTTGCTGCTGCTTCTTTATGGTAGCAAAAAAGTACTTTGATGGCTTTTCTTCTGACTCCCGTCGTCTCGCCCCCATTTCCACCATAAACTTCCCGGCCTCCTCCATATAAAAGGTTTTGACCTTATCTTGAATAATATAAAACCTATCTCGCCCATCCGCTGTCTCTCCACCCCCCCGAGCCCATAAAAATTGCATCTCCCTAATCCAACCCCCAATTTGCTCCCGCCTTTTCGCCGCCTTGGCTTCTCCCCACCACCTACAAAACAAAGCCATTCTCTCTTTAACCCCCTCCCACCACTGGGCCTGTGTATCAAACAGACCCTTCAAATTTTGCCAGGATCTATACAGAAGCCTAAAAACCTTACAGAAAAACCCATCCTGCAAATACGATTTATTAAACCTCCAAGACCCCCTCCCCCTCTCAATACCCCCCAACTCCACCTCAACCCCTATCATACAATGATCTGACAACCACACTGGCAAAATAAAGAAATTTTCCACTCTAACACCCGTTGACACAAACACATAATCCAAACGGGATGTCTCTCCTCTACTATTTCTCCAAGTGAAGCCCTCCAAAGCCCTCCCTGCCAATTTAAAGGAATCACGGCAAGAAAAACTTCTAAGGAGATGCGCTAATTCCCCTTTCGGTTCTTTATCTAGTGAAACATTAAAGTCCCCACCCAGTATCACTGTCCGATTTGTATAAAGCAAAGGCTTCAAAACATCAAAAAAAACCATCCTCTCTTCCCTCTTACTAGGTGCATATACATTAATTAATCTGATGCCTACACCTCTCCATCTTACATCAGCATACAACATCCTTCCTGGAACTACCATTAGATTCCCTTCAATAATGAACTCCTGAGAGTTAAAAAGTATACCCACCCCGTCTGCATTGACATTCCCAGCCCCCCAGATAGCCGGACCTTTTCCCCATTCTTTTGAAAAGAGAATCTCATCTCTGCTACTCTCTAGATGGCATTCTTGTAAGAACATAACATCAAAACGAACAAAACTCAAAGACTCAAAAAAGGCTATCCTTCGTTTTACCATCTTCAAGCCTCTTACATTAAGAGAGGCTACCCTCAGTCCCCCCATTTAACACAAAGAAAAAACACTAACCAGGTCTTTTCATTCATTTCACCGTTAAAAACTCCCTTTCCTTCCCAAGGTCCCCTTTCCTCTGCCCTTCCCCTTTCTTGTAAGCACCTCACACCATTCTCCTCTTTCATTTCCTCTATCCCCACCCTCCTCCCGCCCCCCTTCCTCTCCCTTCCGTGCACTTTCCCCTTCCCTTTCTCCATTACTTCCATCCACCCACCCACCTCCCCTCCTTCCCCTCTCTCATTCCCCTTCTCCCCTCCCTCTTTATCCTTCTGCAAAATTAACTTAACCTTTTCCAACGCCCCTCCCCCACTCCGATTTCCCCCACTTTCCTCTACCACCCTCTCCCTTGTGTCCATCTCTTCCATAACACATTTACTCTGTCTCTGTCTAAGTGCAGGTTCTTGAGCCTGGATTTTACTGCACTTCTTTTCCCGATCTCCAGTCACCTCCTCCCCAAGTTTCCTTCTCCTGAAGCCCTGGCTTTTATCCAGCCTCATCGAGGGCCCATCACCTTCCATTGTGTCCTGCTCCAACTCCATTTCCAAATGTAGCTCCCCTTCACCACCTATAGACTCAGCTTTCCCGGACTCCGTCTCCTCATAAATACCGCACAGTACCTCCGCGACATCAACCTCCAACCAATCCTGCGAAGGACTCAACTGTAACTCCTCCATCTCGCTTCCTTCTTCCATCAGATTTCCACTCCTTGCTTCCACCGCCTGCCCTCTCACAGCTCCACCACCTGCCTCCACTCCCAAAGGGCCCGCCGCTTGACTCTCTCTTCCGCCCGCCACGCTCATCAACAGACCTTCAAGATCAGCCTGCATACTTTGACTTTCATTAAACAAGCTGGAAAAGGTTTTCTGTCGGCTTGGACATACCCGGAACAAATGGTCCCTTCCTCCACATAAACTGCAGGTTTTTGGTTCTGGGCAGGCCGACGCCATGTGCTCTGCAAAACCACAAAAACGGCATCTCTGTCCCGTGCAGTCTGCTTTCAGATGTCCCTGCACTCCACACCTCCTGCAATACGTTGGCTGACTTGGATAAAACAAAAATCCCTTATTGGAACCAATATAGAAAGACCCAGGTGGATGCACTACCTCACCTGGAACCGCTTTATCCATCCGTAACTTAACCAGGTATCTTCTCTTTCCATTCCATATACCAAAACGGTCTTTCAAATGTTCACCTCCTTTCACCGTCTCACAGTACCTAGTCAAAAAGGCCAAGACGTCCCCATCCTCCACGTAGGGGTTATATAGGTGGATAGTTAGTGGCATGAAATCCTGGAGATAAGCAGGGAAAAGCTGCAGATCCTTTAGCAAAGGGTGCTCCTTCTTCTTCTTCCATGACTCGTGAAAAGCAGTACAGTCAGTCAATTGAAAAAAGGTCAAATCCATAAACCCGGATGTAGAAAAGTCTTGAAAACAAAAAATCGAAGAAACCGGAACACCAAATAGTCCTCTTAGTATCTCCATCGCCACGAATTCTCTCCCGAATCTCCTTTTAGCTTCCGCAGTCGCCTCCGCCTTCACCTGCAATCGTACCGTATTCTTCATCCGCACCACCATGGTCAGCAACGGTGTATCCTCTCTCGCAAATTCCATTTGGTATGATCCCACTTGATCTTAGCCAAAAGGCCGAGAAGCGATGGTGCTATGAAGCAGTGGGGGCAGAGCCGGCAAAGGCGATGCCCAACTGGGCCACGGTGGGTTTGTACTTTGCCTCTAGGACCTCTGCTGTCGATCAGATCGGTTATTAAATATCGGAGATTATTTGAAAAAAAATAACACGCCTTATTCAGATCATCATCTCGTTAGTCGAGATTCCAAGACCTGAAATTGTTGTGTCAGACAAAGGAGACATGCAAAATATCACTTGTGATCAGAAGGAGGGGGGAAAAAAGCTAAACTTTAACATTTGGATAGCCACCACAGGGTCATTTAGAAAATGGGTGTGGTCATGTGCTCCCAAAAGCCTATCATCCCTAAAGGAAAATTCAGAACTTTACAAAACTAGGTGAGCACATGCGGCTTTCGACTTTCCATTCACACAGATTTAATCCCTCATTTCTTTCATCAAACTTCTCGCTTCACGTTCTTTGAAACTGTATCAAATGCCCTTCATGAAAAATAGAAACATTTCAGTGAGCTTTACATTTAAAAACGATTGGTAATAACAGCTAGGTGGCAGCCTGGCAGGTGCCTCTAGGACTAGCATGAAGCTTAGCACTCCATCAATACATGACAATTTATGAGATTAAAACCAAGTTTTTGCTCCAAACGAACCCCGAAAGCCTATCGTCCCTAAACGAAAACTCAGAGCTTTACAAAACTATGCGAGCACACGCGACACAAAGAGGCGTACAGAGACGGCGCCGTAAGCAATGCTACAACTGTTAAAAACTAGAGGATCTTTTAGCACCACGTAGTCTGCTTTCAACCAGTATGTCCAGGGGAGAGCGCGAACGCAGTCCCCCACTACCATAAATTATACAGTCGAGATTCCCATATTTGGGGAATTCGCAGAGGTCAGCAAAACCGGAGTACAATGGCCGTGCCTCGCCCTGGGTGAACCACCTTTCTGATCATGGTGTTTCCCCTGCCAGGTAAGTATGAGTCCCCAGGCCTCCAGTCAGAACCTACCCTCTCCCTCTTTGCCATCCTCATCAACGGTGAGCCCCCCGCCTCCCCCGAAACAAAGGAAGGACGGGTCCCTTCCATTACTTGACTGCGATTTACGTCACCGTGCCTTCAAGCCTGCAAACTTGAACGAGCTACGTGAGCTGTGGTCCTTTAGACCAGTGGCTCCCATCAGTCAGGCGTGTTTGATTAAATGTCTCCCTAATCAAACACACCTGATTCAACTCATCAGTAAAGACTCCAAGACCTCAGATGGGTGCATCACATCCAAAACGTGCAGTGACGCTTTGGGAACCACTGCTTTAGAACAACGGTGACCATTTCGTAAGGATGCGAGACAGGACCACTGACTCGGCCTGCCAGTCATCCCAGCACAGGTACGTAGAGACTTCTCGTAAAGCTCAAGCGACGTTTTGTAGGGGATTTTACAGTTAAACAGCCAAAAGACCCGATATGATAAATGAAGACCCAGAGTTAGAGTTTAAAAAAATAATTTGAAGAAAATTTTACTGAAGAATATTTTGCAGCTTCGAGTCTCACAAGGAGTTCGTTGGCCGTTCTGCGTACATTCACATTTCCACAACAATTATAGTCTAACTAACTACGTCATTACTAAGGATGCAAAGGTTCTGATTGGTTAAGAAAACTAGACAAAACTGGTCATTTTCCACACATGGACTGATAGTCAGAGGCATATCTTCTTCCATCACAATTCTGACGATCGGACCCTAAACTTAGGCACAGAATGTCCCAGTAGAGTGCCAGTTGTCCACCAGTACACATAAAGGACCTGTACAGAACACTTAGCGCACATACAAAGACACACATGATTCACAGCTTCTTCAAGGCTGAAGTCGATCTGAGCTCTGCTCTGAACAGGAAACTTTCCCAAAATATACCGATAAGTTGTACCTTTCTCTCAGTCAGAGGTACAGACAACATACTTCATTCTTTTCTAGTGTTTGGAAATGGAAAATAAGTCCTTTAACATAAGTCGAAGTCAGTCATTCTAAATAACTCAATATTTAGAAAGACAAAGATTGATAACAACCCGATTACAAGTCATTCAAAACGTATATACCCTCATATTGAAGCAGCAGGGGATTCCAGAATCCAGGCCTTCAGTTTCTTCTACTGTTGGTCACAACAATTTGCAGTCCCTTAAAAGGAAAAAGTGTTCCTGGAAACACTGCAATACCAGGTCGATGCGTGGAGTGGACGGAGCAAGCTCCGGTTCCAGCTCCGTGAGCCAAAAATCCATTTAATATGTAGTCCCAGGATAGGGACGTATCAGATATTAAACAGATAAGAACAGATACTACACTTGATCTTAGCCAAAAGGCCGAGAAGCGATGGTGCTATGAAGCAGTGGGGGCAGAGCCGGCAAAGGCGATGCCCAACTGGGCCACGGTGGGTTTGTACTTTGCCTCTAGGACCCCTGCTGTCGATCAGATCGGTTATTAAATATCGGAGATTATTTGAAAAAAAATAACACGCCTTATTCAGATCATCATCTCGTTAGTCGAGATTCCAAGACCTGAAATTGTTGTGTCAGACAAAGGAGACATGCAAAATATCACTTGTGATCAGAAGGAGGGGGGAAAAAAGCTAAACTTTAACATTTTACAATGCTTTAAAAAGTAATTTGTAACGTATTTCATTATATTACTCAAGTTTAGTAACTTAATCTAAATACTTTAGAATACTTTGGAATACTAATAAGTGTGGAACAAACACAAAAAAGGTGTTTTCCCTCAGAAATTCCCTCAGAATTGTGTGATAAAGTTGCAATTGCGAGTTATAAAGTCATAATTATGAGATATAAACTCACAATATTGAGAAAAGTCAGAATTATGAGATATAAACTGAAAATATTGAGAAAAATCAAAATTATGATAAACTCACAATATTGAGAAAAGTCAGAATTATGAGATATAAACTGAAAATATTGAGAAAAATCAAAATTATGATAAACTCACAATATTGAGAAAAGTCAGAAATATGAGATATAAATTCACAATATTGAGAAAAGAGAGAATTATGAGATATAAACTCATACTAAATTCACAATTGCAAGAAAAAAAGTCAGTATTGCAAGTTCTTATCTCCCAATTCTGACTTTATAACTTGCAATTGTGAGTTTAAATCTCGCAATTCTGAGAAAAAGAAGTGAAATGCAAACTCACAATTGTGAGGGGAAAAAACAAATTGTGAGAAAAAGTTGCAGTGACGAGTGAATTATAAAATGACTCACAAACAACTATCACAAAACATGAAAACAGTCGTGGATCATCAGGTCATGACAGGACAGTTAAGTTGACAGTTGGGCAATTTTTCTCTTGTCATTTTTTCTCTTTAGTCATTTTGTCTTGTTCAGGACAGAACTAAATAAAAAATAATAACATTTTTATGATCCCTCTTAAAAGTATTAAAATGTTGATGAAACTTAACTCCACTTTTTCAGACTGTCAGAGTCAGAGAATCACCAATTGCTGTTTAAATGACATTAAAATTCAAAGTAATCACTTTGGTAATCTAAAACACTTTTCAGATGTAACTGTAATCTGATTACCACCCATTTAAAATGAAACTGTAATGAAATACAGTTACTCAAATTTTGTATTTTAAATATGTAACTAAGTTACTTGTATTTAGTTACTCCCCAAATGTGGCTATAATCAGATAATAAAATACATTTGAACTATAGGGGAAGTACATGTTTAAATACTTGTACAATAATGTGCTGAAAATAACCCTCATTGAAAGAGTGTGAAGCACATCTAATATGTGAAATTGTGTCTAAAGGACAAAAAAGTCATGTTTGAATGCAGAAACCATTTATACAAAGGTTCTTTTATTCTTTTTAAGACATTTTTAGAACTCAACTTCTAAGACATTTTTACTCAACACATTTTTGCTTTCAAATGTGTTGAGTTCACGGTCAAATAGTTTACTTGTATATTATATTTCTGTAATTTACTCACCCTTAGACTGAACTTTTTGTCAGAACTTTTAGTGTTGAATGAATTACCTTTATACTTCATTTTATTGCTTTTTATTTATCTTTTACATATAGCTATGCATTACAATACTGACACATACGAACTCTGCTTTAAGAACTTAAAATATATATTAGACCAAGAATTCCTATGACGTATGTGATAATATATATTTGTGATATCTGAGACAGCAGAGTGAACAAGACTTTTATTTTGGTCTGGCGATATGACATCATAAAGCTGCGCCGCGCTCCTGAGATTATTATGATTTGACTGAAGAAAGGTTTGTGGTTTTTACGCTTTTAAAGTGTTTAAATCGATACACCTCTATTTGATAATTTTTACAAGAGTGGTAAAATCACGAACTATTGTACATATCTAATATGCTTCATGTAGTGCGGTATTTTTGTGAGTAAAGTGTATTCACATTTGATCAACGGAAAAGCTGCGTCTCATTTCGCTATTTATATCGTGAAGTAAACATGAATTCAGGCTCTAGTGGTGATGGAGAAACGGAGTTTTTCGAAACTCCGAGTCAATTGAATCTATTGCTTGATTCACTGATTCGAAGCGTTTGAATCACCGCGCGCTGACGAATCCCGCTGCTCAAAACAGTCTAAAAATACATCGAGAACACAAACATGGAAAACGAAAACTTTTACAAACAAACCGCAGATGTTTTCATGTCAATGTAATCTGTTAAATGTTATCTACAAATCATTATAATCTCTCACTCTGATTCCTTTACCAGTGCACTGACTACTGAACTAGAGAGCTGATTGAGACACACGCAGAGATTTTGTTTGAATTTATTTTTCTTTGTGTTAATTACTCTCATGTTAAACATAACAGATTGTGCAAACACACAGGAAAACTCATCTGGTTCATCTGAGCTCCACGTGACACTATCATAAAGATGGCGTGTATTAAAGAGGAGAGTGAAGATATAAAGATTGAAGAAGTGTTCAGTGTGAAACAGGAAGATACTGAGGAACAAACAGGTTAGTTTCATTCGATCCTTATGAAAATGCCGGCCTGTACATATGCTGAATGAATGATATTTGTAAAGAATGTCATATGAGTGTCATAATTAAAGCAGCACTATTTGACATGGAGCAGGTGTACACAGTAAAAACCCCAGAGTTAAATCAACTCTGCTCAGATAACATTTGGTCCCTCTCTAAATAGTGTTAAAGTAACACTGAAGCAAAGTTAAAGTTAATGAGATAATTAAGCAATTAATTAAGTGATGATTGAACATTAATGATGAACACCTGCTGTTAACAAGCAGAATCACTGAAGAAAAGAGAAACACAAGAACTACAACTGACTTCAGCCACAGTCTTAGATGAAATCAACTGAAGATAAAAGACCTTAAATCTCTGAAGATCTGATTAATCAACTCCACAAACAGCATTACCAGATTCACTCATTACTGACAGGACTGACTTTATTTTCACATGCCTACAGAAGCTCTTATTGAGAATTAACAGAGGTTTAGATGTTTTATTGGTCAAGAAAAATAATATAAAATAAAAAATGACACCACCATCATGGATATCAGAGTTTGCTTTAGTTGGGCTCTTGACCCTTCTTTTATTGTGTTAGATTTCTCTCTGTAATGATGCATGACTTGTTGTGAAGTAGTGAGATCACTATTTTACCAAGTGCAGATATTAGCTGCTTTTATATGATGGTTTAATCATTGTGAAGATGCAACCAAAGCTATTAATTACACATTTATTTATACATTTTGGTTTCGCATTACCAACCCTGGGAAACCACAATATGAGTATAAAGTGTTACAGCAAAAAGATATTGAACAATTTCAAAAACCATACCACACATTTCATTTTTTTAACTACTGCATCACTTCGACACACACAGACATCAAGAATCAGCATATGAATCTCAACAATGGTGATAAAAAAAACGCTTCACGCTGCAATTTATGCTGGATATCACCATAGGACAAAAAACTCCCATCATGCACTGCAGTATAAATAATTATTGTCACCACTGTTGAGGATTGTATGCTATATGTTCATGTATAAGACTGAGTGGAAATAGTGGCCCTTTTTTCTTTTTTTTTTAGCATTGAAGAATTATAGTGGCATTTGTGTAATGGATGGGGCAAGAAGGGGGCGTAACTTGAAGTTGTCCAAATCAGGGTTAGGGTTAGGGTTACGATATTCATCAGGCTAGCTTGCTTATTTTGCCCAACATCAGTTGTTACCCTGCCAAAACGTAAAAATATTGCTTACTTAAAGCCAACAGAAGGTTGTCTCTGTATGAGCTGCCATCTTGCCGTTTTGACATCTCGTGTTGTTATGCGTGATTTCGACAACTTCATGTTACGCCTCTTGAATATGAAGGGGCGTAACAGGAAAGGGCGTAACTTGAAGTACGTTGTAGTACTGCAGGATGCAGACAGACCCTTCTCAATAAAATACCAACATCTAAACCTCTGTTAATTCTCAATAAGAGCTTCTGTAGATGTGTGATAGAAATAAAGTCAGTCTGTTTAGTAATAAGTGATTCAGATGTTTTAATCAGATCTTCATTGATTTAATGTATTTTATCTTCAGTTGATTTCATCTAAGACTGTGGCTGAAGTCAGTTGTTGTTCTTGTGTTTCTCTTTTCTTCAGTGATTCTGCTTGTTAACAGCAGGTGTTCATCATTAATGTTCAATCATCACTTAATTAATTGCTTAATTACCTCATTGACTTTAACTCTGCTTCAGTGTTACTTTAACACTATTTAGAGAGGGACCAAATGTTATCTGAGCAGAGTTGATTTAACTCTGGGAATTTTACTGTGTAGGGTTGACAACTCCTGGAAAGGAAATTAAGGACATAAATAAAGAATACAGCCAAAATATTAAATGTCAGATGTATATTTAGTGAGTAATTCAATATTTTGTTGAGGAAGGCCAAAAATGACACTTTTCACCTGAGATTCGGAGCCAAATTAGAGGGGTGTAAAAATGACTTTATAAACATGTCAGCATCATTATTTTATTTTTACACAGGAATTGTTTGGTCTATTTGTGACTTTAGCAATGTTTCATTTATTATATGCCCAATGGTGACAGTTCAAAAGAGCACTTCTTGTGTTTTTGCCCTAAGTTTGCATTCCTATAATATTAAAGATATCTTAATATTCTTTTAGATTCTTAAATTTTAATGCCCAATGTAATTAATTTCCAGAGATAAAGGCATCTCAATGTGGTTTCATGAGTAAATTGGTACACATTTTATTAATAGTTGCACATTTTCTGAATAACACAATTGAACATTCCTGTCTGAGAACCATAAATAGTATTTTTCCAAATTTTGTGTGCCTGTAAATGTAAAAGTATTAAAGATATCTCAGTATCCTTCTATATTCTCATTCTTAATAAACCTTTCTTTTGTAGGCCCTATATGGTTCAATCCCATAGATTTAATGTGGCTCCATGTTGAGTTGAATTTGACCTATTTTCTATATTTAGCTACACCAACAGATGTTCAATATCATCTTCTATTCAAAACGATAAACTTAAAAGGTTTTTTTGTTGTTGTTGTTTGTTAGGAAGATGCATAGACTGCATGTTTTCTTGAGTGGCTGAATGTTGAACAACATGAACAATATTCACGTTTGCCCAAACTGATTTACCGAAATCAAAATTTGGACAGGGAAAGGGATTTACTGTTAGCACAAGTCTATGGCTATGTTTGCAAATGAATTGTCAATGATTGGCAACCCTAAGTGGGAGGCCTCATGTGTACTGACATGTTGAGATCCCATGACCAGGCAAATGGAAATAAAGTGTTACCGCATGACCTATAGTGAACCTATACACTTGCATTATATGGAGAGGGATTATTTTAAAAATATTTGTGTTGATCCGAAGAAAGGAAATCATATATTCTACATCTGGGATGGTATAACTGTGAGTAAATGATGAGAATTTTCAGCCCCATCAACCTTTCAACAAACCAAAGAGGTGTACCAAAAATAAGTAATATTAATGATTAACATTTTTATGAAAAGGAAACACTCAAAACAATCAAGTGTGTTGGTGAAAAAGATTTACATTGTCAAATCATGAGAATAGTTAAAATGATCTGGATGTCAATACAAGTCAGTCACGTCAATTAACATTATATCGTTGCAGTTAGAAAACTAGTAGGGTTGTAAAATTCCAAGAATTTTCAAGGCTGGAAACTTTCCGTGGGAATTAACAGGAATTAATATGACGGTCTGTTAGATGAAAAGGAGTCTTTTGCAAGAATGGCCATATCCCAGATTGCATCAAGAGAATCCTGCTGGATGATGTGTTCTGGGAAAGAGTGACTAGCAGCCTGAGAATCCTCAAATTAATAGCAGCTGTTATTGCCAGGATAGAAGGTGATAATGACAACCTTCAGATTTGATCATTTTGGCATTGGATTACATAAAGATTAAGCAACAGAGACATTTTATTTGCACAGTACCTCTTATTGATCTAAAACCAATAATTCATTTTTATATTAATAACAAATGGCAAACAGGTATGGATGTATATACTACGAACAAACTTCATGAAATCAGCCCCAATGCTGGAAGTAGTTCCTATAAAATCTCAATCTGATGTGACCAGATTGTTTATACCGTTGCAGAGTAGGCCATTCCAGGATGACAGAATGACATTTTTGGAGATCGACCAAAATATCTTTCTGTCAAAACTCTTTATCATTGAAGTATGTTTTATTAGATTGTGGTGAATATAATGCTCTGAGAAATTTGTTTTACTCAGTTAACTTTTTAAGTTTTTAGCTAAGCTAAATCAGATATAGTTTTAGAGTTTTTAACAAAAACAAATTCTAAACACCTGATGGAGTTTTGTCAAAAAAATTTCCGAGCTCAAAGAAGAAATGCATACTGTCCTGCCCACTTCCCTTCTGCTTCAAGCAGAGGAAACCGCAGCGGTTAAATCAATGGAGAGAGTTCTGCATGAAGCCAAGGCACACAGCAGCATACACGCAGGACCCAAAGTATGAGAAAATGATACTCTTTGTCAAGAGATCAACAGTGCTCACACTGTTCTTACTGTCATGTCTCACCATCTGGGTCTTGATGAAGGTAAAGAGGCAGTCTGGCAAAGTACCGTACCAAGCAATGTTGGGATATGGCAGTCTGCATCGCACATATCTGCATTTACCTGGTAGAAAGGACTTTGTGGACCTGAGGCCCTTGCACCTGTAGCAGAGAGCATTACAATAATCCATCCTGGATAGAACAAGAGCTTGGACAAGGAGTTGTCTAGCATGCTCTGATGGCAAAGCTATAGGACCGGGAAGTTCTAGCAATGAAGTCTATGAAATTTAGCTGATCATCACTCACAATTCCATGGTTCCTGGCTGTTCTGGAAGGAGTTATGGTTGATGATCCTAACTGCATGTCGAAGTTATGATGAAGTTTTGGGTTGGCCGTAGCCACAAGCAGTTCTGTCTTGGCAAGGTTTAGTTGAAGGTGATGGTCCTTTATCCAGCAAGAAATGTCTGTCAGGCAGGCTGTGATACGAGCAGCTACTGTTAGATCATCTGGCTGGAATGATAGAGTTTTTGTCATCAGCATAGCATTGATGGGGAAAGCCATGTTTCTGAATGACAGATCCTAGTGATGTCATGTAGTTGGAGAAGAGAAGTGGTTCAAGCTCTGAGCCCTGAGGCACCCCAGTAGCTAGATGATGTGACTTAGACAGCTGTGTGTGTTTACTGTTTAGTCGAGTTTGTGGTGTGGAGAATTGGCCACTGAAGCTTGTTGTTTTATTAATGAAGAATGTGGAAGAGTTGTCAGCTGTTAGAACTGATCAAGGATGGGGAGGACAAAGGAGAGAGGAAAAAGTTTTGAAAAGCATGCGAGAGTCAGAAGAATTGTTAATTTTGTTGTATGTCATTTTAGCCGTGGAGACATTTGCAGTTAAGGAAGAGAGGTGTGACTGAAACAAACTAAGGTTAATGAGACCTTTTCGATTTGCGCCACTTCCTCTCTACCGGCCTAAGTTTAGAACGATGCTCACTGAGAACATCAGATAGCCAGTGGACGGAGGTGGCTGGCCTGGATGAGAGGGGGCAAAAGTTGTCTAAACAAGTTTTTAGAGGAGCAAAGCGTGTCAGTAGCACTGTCAGTATCAATTGACGAGAACTGGTTATAGGGAGGTAGTGAGAATGAAATCATAGAGGATAGGCAGGAGGGTGAGTGTAAAGGTAAGTTACACTGAAAGGTATGCAGTGACATGATGGTGGTTTCATATATTAAGGATTCCAACACTGGCACAATCTTTGCCATTATCTACCAGCATTCGTCACGGATCAAGAAGTCTTCCGAGCATGTCACACACAGAGTTCTGTCTTGTTTTGCATGATTGAATGAGCTGGAGTTTCAGAAGTTTCATTTGTTCTTGTTTCGCCTCCAGTGCCTTGCATGGGGGGGGGGGGTGCTGTGGTTGAAGTACTTGACAAGTTGCCCAGCTGCAATGATACCTCAATGCAAATGTGTTAAAACCATGAACCACCAGCTGTAGTGTATACTCAAAACAGGCAACTGAGTCCCATTTCACCGGTCCTGGAGAGTCTGCTGCCATGATGATGTGTGCATTATTGTGAACACATATAGACACTTTCCCAGTAAATCCTCAAGTCTCCACCAGATCAATTATTTTAGCTCTGAGATTGTCAGCAGTGTATCAACCTGGCAAACATTGTGTTAGTATGACAGCTGATTTAACTTTCCAGTCCTCGTTGATAATAGTACACCCACTTCAGATATCTCTACTAATGAGCCGAATGGAATCTGGAGTGTTTGATTAGGGAGGCATACAAAATGTGCACTAAACGTGTAGTTCTCTTTTTTGCCAATGACTTGATAATGACAGCTGACAACCATGCAGCCCTCCTGTCACAATATTTGAGTTTCTTAGTGTAAGGAGTGGCCCCTTGGTGGGGATAGAACCTGGGTTTCTGGGTCACTAGAAGTGAGTGTTAACTCACTGAGCTAAGTCCCCACAGTGTAACCCAATTGCAGAAGACCAAACAGAGCCAGGAGACTTTAGTCGTTAGAAAATAAAGTCATCTTTACTGGTAAAAGAAAAGATACCAAAATACAAATGAATTAGGAGAGCCGAGCTTCCATAAAACAGAGAAAACAAAAACAACGGTCCAAAACATCTAACAGAGATACACTTAACTTCAAAGCCAGGCAGCAGGAATCTCAGGAAGATTGGCTCAAGACTGAACACAATAGCAGGGAACAATCAAACTTATAAAGGGTCAACCTCAGGTGTGGGAAATCAGGGCTAATGAGCAATGAACATGGTTGGGGCAATGGCGCCATCTACAGGAGTGGAGAGACTAGAGTTCCTGCTGCAAGCGCCATCCACAGTTCTGGAGGAAGGATGACAGAGAGCTCACGGATAGCGACCCCTGGTGGCCAGGATGAAAATAGTGCTCGAGGACAAGACCATTACACTTAGTTTATTTTCTATCCTTAGTCTGCATTTTTATGTATGGTATGGTAACATGGATATTATGGTGTCCTTGTAAAATTAAAAATTAGTGATGGAAAAAATGCTTGAAAGTCCTGAAAGATTACAGAAAACACCTCTTTCAGTAGACTTTGATGCCTTGTGTTGGTTTTTATGTCTGTGGTTTTGTGCCATTAAACTGGTCTTAACTTGTATTTATCTTTTTTTTTCCACTTCAGACCTGATGGCGCTCAAAGAGGAGGGTCAAAAACAGAATAATATGGAAGAGAAAGATCAGTATGAGAAACGTCATGATTTCATGACTCGAGAGAAATCCACAAAGATGGAAAACACTCATTCACGAAAAACAGCTCTGAAGACCAGTCCTAACAGTTATTTCACCTGCAGTCAGTGTGGAAAGAGTTTCAATCAAAAACGAAACCTGGAAGTCCATATGAGAGTTCACACTGGAGAGAAGCCTTTCACATGCCAACAGTGTGGGAAGAGTTTCACTCAAACACAAAGCCTTAAAGTCCACATGAGAATTCACACTGGAGAGAGCCGTTTCGCCTGTCAACAGTGTGGAAAAAGGTTCACTCAAAAACAAAACCTTAATGTCCACATGAGGATCCACACTGGAGAAAACCGTTTCACCTGCCAACAGTGTGGAAAGAGTTTCACTCAAAAACAAAACCTTAAAGCCCACATGAGAATTCATACTGGAGAAAAGCCTTATATTTGCTGTCATTGTGGACAGAGTTTTGCACATAAAAACACCCTTAATTCCCACATGAGAATTCACACTGGAGAAAAGCCGTTCATATGTGATCAGTGTGGAAAGAGCTTCACAACGGTAGTAAATCTTAGGTATCACATGAACATTCACACTGGAGAGAAACCGCTCACTGGAGAGAAACCTTTCTCGTGTGAGCAATGTGGAAAGAGTTTCTCACGTAAAGTAACCCTTAATTCCCACACAAGGATTCACTCAGGAGAGAACAGTTTTATATGTCATCACTGTGGAAAGAGTTTTAGTCACAAAAGTAGCCTCAACACTCACACAAGACTTCATACTGGAGAGAAGCCTTTCATCTGTAAACTGTGTGGCAAGAGTTTCTCACAAAAAGGAAATCTTAAGGCTCACATGAATATTTGCACAGGAGAGAAGCGGTTCATGTGTTAAATACTTTACAACTAAAGTAACCCTTAGTTTCCATATAAGGATTCTCAAATAAGAATGGTTTTATATTCAACTTCACCCAAGGGTCAGCGTACAGTGTGCCGTGATGCGAATTTCGTCATCAGAAGAGTAAGCACACCGCCAGATTTTTGTAACCTCATGTACGTAAACTTTGTATATAACACATGCGTGTTAAGATTTTTTTTTTTTTTTTTTGCAGTAATTAGTTTGTCCGAAAGGTGGCAACCATGCCCTGGGAGCGTCGCTTCACAAAGTAGTCAAAGAAAAACGGCATAAACAGAACAGTGCGGAAAGCATGCAAGCTACAGCGACAATAGACAAGGGATTGGCTGCATTTTATTTCGGAGGTAGCGTCCTCCGGAGGTCTTATTTGTAGTCTGCATACGTTGTCAAGGATGTCTTATTTAAGAAAAGTAACCATAATAAAATTGACTGTTATTCCTCATGAGATGTAAAATACTGCAATTTTTTCTTACTTAGCAATGTAATGGTAACTGTTTTTAAATGAGATTGCCTTCGCATTTTTCAGCCTTCAAATGCAACCTCTGGAGGACGCAGCCTCTGAAATGAGACGCAGCTATTGTGTGAAAAGGTTAGAAAGTTCCCTCATTTGTGCAACTCTAGCATGAAAGAATACAAAGATAATTACATGTGTTGTACTTCATGTGTTGTAACGCATATGCGACTGTATGAGTAAGACAAAAGTAAGACACTTCATCAATTTGAGACTTCCAGTGGATTGTTTGTGTATTCATCTCCTTCAACTTTCCTTGTATTTGCTCTTACTCTCTGCTCGATCGCAACTGAATTACTTACAGTTAAAGGTCCTCTTTGTTTCTGTTGTATTCCAGTACCTGCTGAGTTGTGTGGACTGCAGCCTTGGCCAATATATTGGCCAGTGACAGTTTTGTTTCTCAAAGTTTGTTGCTTCAGTATTTGTAGATTTTTTTTCACATGGTTCTAGGGTTTACTGGAAAATAATAAGCATTTCAAAACTCTTAAATGCTTTTATTAGCAAAAACATTATATGTAAAGAGTCAATACAGTGTTGACCCTTCTTCAATAACCTCTACAATTCGTTCTGGCATGCTGGATATCAGCTTCTGGGCCTAATCCTTACTGATGGTGATCCATTCTTGCCTTATTGGTGCTTGGTGTTTATCACAATTTGTGGACTTCTGCTTGTCCACTTGTAGTTTGAGCACTGACCACAGGTTCTCTATGGGATAAGATCCAGGGAGTCGTCCGGCCACAGATTCAAAGTTTCAATGTAATCGTCTCCGAGCCACTTTATTATCACTCTTGCCTTGTGACATGGTGCTCCATCAAGCTGGAAAATGCACAAATCACCACCAAATTGCTCCTGAACTGTTAGAAGTTGCAGGATGTCCACAAAAACACAATTATTGGAAGCAAACTGACAGCAGACTGCTCTTATAATCCAGTGATTTCACCTCACTAATACTCATTCACACTTTCCCATGTGCTGATTATATGATTAGTGATAAGATGTTAGCTGGTCATTTTGTGCCAGAGCCAAAAAAAAAAAGAAATTCTTGTTTGTTTTTGGCCAGTGAAGCTTTTTGCAATTAAAAATTCATCTGATCACTCTACACAATAGAATGTAAATAAACACCACAACAAATGAGGCAACAAACTCTGCAAAACAAACTTTGTCACTGTCAACACTTTTGGCCACGGCTGTAAATTCATGCTTTAAAACGTCAGGAGAATCAGATCCTTCCTGTCAGAATACATGGCACAGCTCCTCGTCCAGTAGATGCCATTCTGTACTGGCGGGCCTTCCAGCCAGTGCAACTCAGTCTCTGCAGATGATCCTGAACACAGCAGCATGTCTGGTCTTCAATCAGCTGAAGAGAACTCAGGTCACACCCCACCTGATCCCACTCTACTGGCTCCCAGTTTCAACCAGAATTTAAAGTTTTATGCTGGATTTTCGGATCTTTCAAGAAGCAGCTGCAGACTCACCTCTTCTGCAAGAACTTAAGCACCCCACACCTTAAAACCAATGCACACGTGGAATAAAATGTGTTTTTCTTTCCCGAATTCTTATCTCAATCTTGCTTCCTTGTCCAATAAACCTGCCATTGTATATTACTATTATTGTTTGCTCTTTGATGTCACAAACTGGTATAGATGAGAGAAAACAGCTCTCATTGACCACCTGAGCAGTACAGATATAATAAAAAAAAAAAAAAAATTATGATTGTCGAGTATATGCTAGTGCATAATATTTATATTCATCAAAGGTGTAAAGAGTAGTAAAAGTACATTTTACCTTACAAAATGACTCCATTACAATTTACAAGTCACCAATTCTAATATGACTTGAGTAGACCTGAGAGACATGCCAGTGAATAAGAAACAATGGATTTTTAAGATGAGAAATCATGTGTATTTTCTAAAATTAAAATATAACGACACCTCAATGTTGCAAAATATCAAGGTCGACAGAACAGCCTCTTAAATGTCTACAAACTCTGTTAAGCTCGAGTGCACAAAAAGGGCATAAGTAAAACCAATGTCCTTCAAAACGTACTTGTCAATTTAGTGGATAAATAAATTAAGTAAAATGAAATAGTCAAAGTCTACTTGACCTCATCTCCTAAACCAAACACCTGCGATTCAGCAACTAGCTGCTAATGCACTCACATTCATGTACAGTAGGCTTGATGACAAGTTTGAGTGAGTAAAATCAAACCACACAAGACACAGTACCTTCAATGCCCTTAGATGGTAAAATCACTTCATTATAGCAGAAACAAACGTGCAAAATGTAACGTGTTACTGCATTACTCATCACAAATGTATTGGAGTAAAAAGTACATTTACTTGCTCAAAAATGTAGTCAAGTAGAGAGTAAAAGTTGCTCATATCTTTGATACACTACAAAGTAGCCAAAAAGATTCTTAATTACAGTAATTATTTACTCAAATACTTTACATCACTTATATTCATTTTAGCCTGTGTAGTTAACTAATGGAGCCGTATTGTCAAAGTGTTTCCTATTTGACTGTTATGTGTTAATATTATATTATTTTTATAATATTATTTATATTATTATGTTCCCGTTGTTAAAAATAGTACTTAAAGTGTATGGTCATTTAATGTCAAATATAATGTATTTATTTATGAAATTCAAAATAACAATAATAATGTAGTACAAAACGTTCAACAAATGAAACGTGCATTTCACAAAAACTATTGTCTCTAAAGTCCATTTTATCATGGCATCCCTGAAAACGAAATTAATATAATTAATATTAATAATACTGATGGCATCAACTTATGATAAATAATTAAATGAAATTATGAGCATCCAAGAAGAGGCTCCAAACAATATAACAGAACAACAAAAAACAATAAATACAAAACATACAGTGGATTTTTTACAGTGGTATTTACAACACGCATTATTATTACATTAGCAAATAAACACTCAAGCTTTTAAATGAGTTTGATATGTTGTTGTCAGTGACTCCGCCTCCTCTCACGGGCTTTCTTGTAAACATTCTCATGCGAGTTCGTATTTCTTTCGCTTTCCTTCTACTTCCCCCCTCTCTCTCTCTCTCTCTCTCTCCCTCTCTCTCTCTCTCTCAAACACACGCGCACACAAGGACACAAACATCATATCGTGTCTCAGAGAGCTCTTAATAACAAACTGAACTTTGTAAAGGTGGTTCTGCTCGGTTGAAGAGGAATAATGACCGTTTTCTCCGGTCTGTCTGTGGGCTTGTTGTTTTATGTGGTCTACGTCAGCACAGGTGAGTTTCATTCATAATATGTTTTAGAGACTTTACACGAATGAAACATGTAATAACAATGGTAAAAACTGTACTAGTTCATATCATTCTTGACTCTGCTTTGGTATTGTCGAACTTTATTCGTCAAACAGTAGCTTAGGGGAAACCCAGTCGGTCTGACAGTAAATGCTCGCTGAACTTCCTGTTAATGACAATGATTCAGACAGCGACACACGGTCACGCTTTTCTAGTGAAGTCCATAAACCTATTGGTATTCAGACTTTTTATATAGGCTTATGTGAACGCAAATTCAGAGTAGAGAGTTGCCCGAATATGACTGTTGTATTAAGTTTCTGAAAATATACAATTGTGATTATGTTTGAATTTCCTTACAGTGATAACACACATTTATATTTTTAAAATAGAAATGTATTTGTTTAATGGTAGTTTTCATGACTTTCATACAGTACGTGGAAAAGAATAGGTGGCAGTGTGTATTTTCCAATGTTGTATGTTAGTAAATCTTTGTGCTGGCCGTTTGTGTTAATGTGTATGTCTGTGTGTTTGTTGTCAGAGAGCGTCCCAATCCCCGATGATGTGAGAGCCAAATCACTGGACATGGGATTAGTTCTGGAATGGTATCCACCAAAAAACACCACTAATAAACTCTTTAACTACACCGCTGAAATTAAGTAAGTTACTTCTAATACACGCGTTGTTTTACAAAATGTGTTACAGCTTTAAAATATAATTGAATGGCTTCATACTAATAGAATATTCCTGGGTAAATACATCTTTTGTCTCTGAAAAGAGTCAAATTTGGATAACAAATAAACTTGTGTATACTAATGCACTCATTATGAAGCGGTGTGAAATGATACAAGTCTGTTTATGCAGTTTTGTAATGTTAATTGTTTTGTTTTCTCCATGTGTGTGTTAAGAACCTGGAGTGGCTATGAGGCGGTATGTGTCCACAGCTCATCATTAAGCTGTAATTTCACTAATAAAATTAGCATTTTTGGAGCTTACCGACTTCGTGTTCGGACAGAACTACATGGAGAGACATCTGATTGGGTGGAGACTGAAAAGTTTTCAGTCGACAAAATAAGTGAGTCACTTAATTTCTGTTTATTGATGCTTATTTTGACTTTGTTGGCAGTAGGGGAATTTGTGAGTCATTCCAGAGAGGTTTGGCTGGGCCACGCTAGAACACACTCACAATTTTCTGTATGTGTTTTATATCAAACAAATGACAAAGAAATCACTCACTGCTCTTGACTGAATAGCGTTTGTAACTTAAAAAATGATTAATCTTTCCTTAAGTTATACAGTGAAGATAACATGCAGTGTTCTTCATTTTCTGTACCAGAAAACTACTGTTAGATACATGAAATACCTGCTGTTGCTTGTAGTTTGATTAATTTGTCCTTATTTTCTTTATTTTTATTTGACAGTTGTCTTATTTACCCTGAACATAGCACATACCAAACTGAACCAAAACTGTGACCTTAAAACCGTGATAAAAAAAACAAACCAACCTTTGCACCCCTATAATATTGTCTGCATTTTTATAATTTTATAATCAAAAATAATTATTTTCTGCCTCTGTAACAAGGGAATGCTGTTTTATTTATTCTGTTTTATTATTTTATATGTATAATAAACATTGTCCTGTGTCTGCAGCTAAGATCAGTGCCCCTTATGTAGAACTGAGAAGCAGAAAAGGACAAATCGAAGTTGACATCACTGATCCTCCTATGAGAAACAAAAACTTGAGGGATGTCTTTCCGCATGTTTCTTACGTCATCCGCTATTGGAAGAATGGAGAGGCAAAAAAGGTAATGAATGTAATGTTCTCTTCACTAGTTCAGCTCACATTCTACATATATTTTCCCCCCAAAGTGTAATTTAATGGAAAAACTAATACTAAATTTTGAGCCTCGGTAGTTGTAGTTGGATAACAGCTGTGTGTTAACTTTTAAAGACATGACGTGACATGCACTTCTGCCAGTGTGTGGAAAAAAAAAAAAAAAAAAAAAAATATATATATATATATATATATATATATATACAGAAAGTATTCAGACCCCTTTAAAAATTTCACTCTTTGTTATTTGTATATTTGCTAAAATCATTTATTGCACAGATGAATTGTTCACTACAAGACTAGTAATGCAAATAGGGTCATTTTTTTATTTACATGTGCGACAATGACGAAAACTAAACGAACCATAATTTCTCACTGATTCCAGTGCAGAGTTTTTGATATGTTACAGTCTCTCATTTTTAGATGGACATATGCAAAATCCCTTTAAAAATAAGTGAGCATATGGTGTATGCCTGCATAAACCCTAGACCACGGGTTCTCAAAGTGGGGTCTGCGAAATAATTTGCTATACCATATATTCTGTTTTCTTTTTTGTTGTTGTCGTTGTTTTATCATTTGAAACGAGCAAAAAACGTTTCAAAATTACTTGTATTCCAAAGTGAAATAAGTAAACACTTTCCTTTTATTTATAAAAGCAAAATGTTTTGTTATTTTGAATGCATAAACAACATATTAGTTCATCACAGCCTAATTCTCATCAAATTAAAAATGCAGTCAAGCAAACAGAAAAAAGTTATTTCAATGTCTGTTGGGACAGTATGTGGGCTGTGCCGTTCAGCGTGAGCCCTTTACCAACATTTGGATTCATGCCGAATGAGACAGGAGCCCTACACAAATTTGTTTCGGCTTTAAAATAAATGTTGTTTGTATTGAATGCCATTATAATTTATGTTTATTTTCTAGGCTACTTATTTTTCTTATGATGTTTTGTTCTTTTTCAAATGTGAAGGATTTGTTGTGGAGTTAGGGAAACCAATATATATTGTTATAATATTTGGGCTGTATTATTAAAAAAAAATGCATATTTACAGATGGGCATAATTTGTATCAATAAAACAAGCATATTGTATATTATCCCACCCACAATAACTTAAGGTTTAATTACTTTTAGAATTATAATTATTGGAGAACCCCTGCCCTAAATTAAACTAATGCTTGGAAATACTGAGAAGCCCAACCCGATCGTTAGAAAGTGTCTACAAATTTCACATTTGAGCTTTGAATGCTGTGTTGCTTAACCTACCTTGTCAGGTAGTCAGGGCATTTCATGCTAAATGTGTCTTTATTTATTCTCAACAGGAAGAACTAATAAGAGACCAGAGCAGAATTATGTTACCAAATCTGAAGCCTTTGGTGAACTACTGTGTCGAAGTGGCGGTTTTGTATATGGAAAATAAAACCAGCCAGTTCAGCAACATGACCTGTTTAACCAACATGCCCAGCGGTAAGCTTTCACCTGTATAAACCAGCTTGAGTTCTACAGTTGTGCTGCCTATCCATTTATTTATTGATTGTGTTATTGTGATGTTCTCTCAATGACTGTGATTCCATGCACCCTCATAATGAGATTATAATGAGATTTATTCAGTATTGTGGTTCAACTTTTCCTTGTGGAAACACAATACAAGGCATGTGCTTGTGATGAACACGAATGATGTTCTCATGCACAGATTTGTAAACATAGCGGTGAAGAAACTGAGTTTATGTTGATAGTGTTGCGTGACATGAATATAATGTGGGACCTGGAGACGGGAGTTCACACTTGTAGTTCGGTTCGGACCAAAAAACAAAAACAAAACATATAGTCCTGGTCCGCTTAGCGTTCACACTGGCATTTTTAACAGCGAACCTTAAGTTGCCGAACCAAAGGCATAGGGATACGGTCACGACCTGATTGTTTGGCTTTTATGACGTATATTTGGCGACGAAGCTCGCTTACCGAACATTCAAAACAACTGTGTGCTGGATTAAACACAATCATTTTATGCGTGTACAAATGCTTTATTTTTACCAGCTGAGAACTCATGAAGAGATCATAAAATGTTCAAAACATTCATAACAGCAGCAGGATTTCCTCCGTTGTATGCAGAAACGAACATTGATGAGGCACTTTACCTCCTCGTTGCTCCACGTTTGCCCTCGACTCATTTTGGAGACACCGATCTTCCCGCGTCGTCAAATCAGCTGACTTGTAGTGTCGCATCTTGTGACATCACGTCCTGTTTTTGGTTCGTTTACATGTCTTTGGTCCGTGTTGCGTTCATACATCAACCGAACCGCACCAGAGTTGGTTTGGAAGCGGACCGAGACCCATCTTTTTAGCGGTCTCGGTCCGCTTGTTTGGTGCGCTCCAGGGTTCGGATGGCAGCGTTCACATGTGTTCAAACGAACCGCACTAACTCAGCAATCACACCAGGGTTCGTTTTAATCCAAACAAACATGACAAGTGTGAACGCACCCTTACTCTCTCCCCGCAACTTTTTTGTTGCCTGCCTTTTTAAACCCCTAGACTTTTTAATGGGGCTCATAACAAGTGGGGGCTCGTCCGGGATATATTTCTCTGATTATTCGAAATGATCACATTGTTGTTGCACATGTAAACACGGTTAATCTCAACATCCTGTAATATTCATTTTTGTGTCTGCTCAGATGAGGCAGAGCCCTGGTTTATCGCAGTTGTGCTCCTGGTCAGTTTGCTGGTGGTGTTTGTTGCTGTTGTCCTGATCTTTTTGGTTGTGTGGTACTGCCACAAAGCATGCAGAGATATTTTCCCTGATACTAAACTGCCAGATAACCTAAAACAGGTAATGCAGGGGTAAGAAGAGGCAATGGATTGTAGCCTGCTTTGTGTTTGTGTTGACATCCTCTCTTTCTGTTCTCTTAAAGTTTTTGTCCCAGCAGTACCAGTCCCCCATACTTTCGGCCATGCAGGAGAGCACTCAGGTGATGGAGCACTTTAATGAGCTGAGGATATTTCACAAGGATCCCGACAGCTCTCAGGACAATCAGCGGATAGAAGGAACATTCGGGAATCAGACCAATACGGATGAGTGTTGTGTAGAAGCAGAAGTTAAAGAGAGCAGTGAGGAGAATTATGAAATGACCAGCACAGCATCAGAAGAGAAGCATTTGCTTGCTGAACTGAACTGATTGCTATAGTGCCATAACATAAACATTTGAAATGTTAGAACTAGTGATGCACTGAAATTTTGCCAAGCAACAATATTCTCAAATGGTTTTGGGGGGGACTGAAAACGTTGAGTTTTTATTTCATGCTCACAATGTAGACAAGCTGTGTGGAAGTTGCCAAAATCGATTTCTTTTTTTAAATCGATCTTCATTTTGATGAACTGATCTAAAATCCCACAAATCAATCTTTTGTGTGTATTTTCAGTTGATGTGTGAACAAAACCTCACCAAACGCTATTTGTAGTGTCTGCCTTAATCGCAGTAAGCTTTGTTCTTTGTTTCTTTTGATATGAAACAAAGCCTCAGCTTTCAAATTTGATCATTTTTATTATGCAATTCAAACAATAAATGTGTTTTTGTGTCTCTCTTTGTGGTGACAGATTGCAGTAGTGCCTCATGAATCAATCGTCTCTTCCTCTTTACTACTGGTTACAACACCAAATAAACATGAATGAACATCAGAAGGAATGTTGAAAGCTTACTGAAAGGAATCATGTCTCGTGTAATCGATCAATCAGTGTTTCAACCACCGAAAGACACGAATAAAACAGCTGAAGAACAATGTATCACATTTACTTCAGTCCACAAACTCAATAGTCAGCTAGACACTCTAGAGAGGAGCATTTTGATAAATAGATGCACTATTTTTGGTTTCATTTTTTGGCTGAATAAAAACGTTACCTTTATTTTTAAAATGGTTCATTGCTAGTTAGAACTGTTGAAAACTGGCGTTGTGGTCAAACTCTGGCTTCTTGAATACATCGAATGTGAAGAATGTTTCAAAATGTTTCAAAATGTTTTAGTATTACTAATATAATGCCATGCCAATCAGGGCTGCCTGCAGATGGTTTTGTGGCAAATTTATTATTAGTACTTGTGTACCTCATATCTATGTTTGAAAGTTCATTAAAGTTAGACTTTGCAAGATTGATAATGGTGTTATTCTCTTTTTAAAGGCACAGGGAACAAAACACTGAGAAAGTAGGGCACAAATGTTAACAAGCCAACAAGAAATACTTGGGGAGACAATCAACGGAAACCAATCATGACATGAAACTACGAAATTAAAAGAAAAAAAGTACAACAAAATGTATGGAGCAGATTCAAGACTCCACAAAAACCGATGATCAAAGAACAAACAGTTCAGCAGACTGAGATATCATAAAATAGATTGGCTTTTCTCTTTCTGTTTGTGCTGTTTCTACACCATTTTCTTTTCATTCTTGAAGATAACTTTTTTCTAATAGACTTTTATAGAAATAAATGTTGTATCATTTAGAGGTGAATACAATATATAAAGAAAAATACTATTTAATTTAAATATAGCACATTCATTCAATTAAAAAAAAATGAAGAATACTAGGGTAAATATAAGAGAACTACGCAGTTGTTTGTGACCATGAACCACATTAGCCATATCTGTGTGATCCGGCCCCATGACTAACCATACACCCCAATTTGACCTAAATCCGTCAATGCACATAGAAGAAATAAGATTATTCTTGTTTCCCTTTTTTTGTCATTAATTTAATCAACACCATTCAAGATTTTAAAAATCTGTTTGCAATTTAGCATCTTTTAATGTGGTATGGTCTTGGTATCAAGTTGACTAAGTTTAGTATGAGTCGCACGAATCCCATTAGAGGAGTGTTTAAAAATTCAGAGCCTGAAATTTTCAGAAAAATGCATATTTAGTCTAAAATAGCTGAGTTCCTGTTGGTCGGAGCTAATGACTAAGTTTAGAAGTTTTCCGGCTTGATGAGGACAATCTGTGTATTTGAGTTTGGTGACTGTAGGCACATCTAACTGGCCCCACCACCACCACTTTTGTCAAAACAAAGCGCCATAGAGCTCCTCTGCCACTCCCATTTCTTAGCTTTTGCCAACCCTGATGTGTGTACTGGTTTTCATGAAATTTGAAGCATGCCAAGAGCCTCAAAATCAAGTGGAATATTGCTATATTGATGAGCACTAAGCATACAAGTCCACGTTATCAAACATGACATACGGCCTACACATTTTTTTTGCAAGGTGAAAATTATTCATTTTCCCAGATCCGTGCTGAAGTAAAAAATTACTGTCATATGAGTAAAACATGCAGTCAGAGCCTTGATTTCACTTCTTATCTTGCTTGTCCAGCTGCTTGACGCCTCATTTACGCGAAGGGTGTGCTAAAACAAGATAGAAATGACAGAAAACAACTCCAGTAACTTCAGCGCCACCTTAGTGCTGACAGTTTAGGAGACATTAGTATGTGTTCACTGCATTTGTAACACTTTTAATTCAGAGAAGAAAAATGTTGCTATGTTGGATAGAATACATTAACAGTACATACCCTCCCCAAACGTGAGATCATGACAGAACGAAAAACAAATAAATACCCAGATGTAAGTCATCAAGTGACGTCACCATGATAAACAATTTATTTAAAGAAGAAAATAAAAACACTGAATAATTACTTCAGAGGATTAATACCCTCAACTGTGAAACTTGCATGTTTTTATGTACCATAAAAAACTGGAAAAACCTGCATTGATGGATTTTACAGGCCACCAACAGCGTGTTGTGTCAAAGAAAATGGCAGATATCCGTTGAAAAATCAAGTTCCTGCTAGTTTATTGGGAAATAGTTTGTGTGTGTGTATGTGAACTTGGTCTTTGCAGAATTTACTTACCTCAATCAGACAAAATTGTGAAAATTTTCTTTTTAGTTTGGCTGTGATCCGCTGGCAGGGCAACTGTTTGGATTTTCATAAATGGTAGGTATGTTTTAGCCTTGAACCTTTTGGTTTTGTGGTTATGCGTCACAATATATTTATACGATATTCGCATGATTTTTATGTCGTAATGACTGGCACTTGCCCAATTTGGTGTGCAGAATGTGTCTATCACAATGACACCTGACCTCATAAGAAGTATTGGCCAGTATCTGTGAACGCGGACACACGGGTTTGTCAAGACAAGGCCTTTTGCGGATGTTAGGGCAGAGGACTCAGCTGTTTGGAAGGGTAAGATCAGTGCGGATGAAGATTGCCTTAATTAGAGACCATTGGATGCTTCTTTTTACACCATTTACGGAGGGGTAAAATACACAGAGACGTTTTTCAGAGTGGCTTTATGAAATACACTTTCTGCCAGTTTCTATGCTAGAAAATGACAAATGCGGAGCACTTCACCTGCTCAGCATGTACACTCAAAATGCTTGGTGGTTTCTGCAGACGGCAACAGAAAACTACAGATTTTAACACATGACACAGCTTACCCTGCACAACATTACTCTGAAGGCACCACAACACACAAGCTTCAATTTCTCATTGGACTACTATTCAAGGTTCCATGATAGGTTGTATCGTTTCTGCTTCCTCCCGGGTTTCCTCTTGTGCTGTCATAAATATCAGGACAGCTGTGATAAGGATGCACCAGGGACATGAATAATCAGTCATTTATTGTGTTATATCCAGTGATAATCCACGGGCAACTCTCTGCGTTTACACTTGGCATTAACATGAATCCTGTATCTGGATGTTGTCCACATTCACATTGAAAAGACGAGTTTAAATGTGATCAGAACGTTATCTGACCAGCATGTCCTGGTCCAGAGGTAATCGAGGACACATTGTGATCAGATCTCAGTATAATGTAAACACAATCTAGCCATCGTATCTGCATTCACAGGTCGACGTCATAAATCACCGCAGTCTCTGAGGGCTGTCAGAAAATAATGGACGGATGCAGTTTTCACAAGTACATTAGCTTATTTGAACTTGATAATTAACTTCAATATTTAATAGTATTTATTTAAACTTACATACTCTACTCACTGTGTCATTTTTATTTTTAATTAAAAAACATTATCTGTACGAGGTGATTGTCAGCGCTGCTGGTGTGATCACAGTCGAGAGATATAAATGAAGTGCTGCATTTACTGCCAGATGAATAATCGGAAAAAACTATACATTTTATTTCAATCTGTGTTAGTATTTTATTATCAGGTAATCTGAAAACCTGTACAGTTAGTTAAATTCATCATAAGTGCAGTATCTGAAGTAGTTGTTAACAGTATTATTATTAATAACTGTAGTAGACACTGCTGTTATTAATAGTCTCTGGTGTTTGTGGGAAAGGAGCCATTTTCTCCCTTACCAGGTCATTTTCATTTTCTTTTTGAGCAAGAAGTCTTCAGTCTTTCCAGTTCCTCCTGTTTTTCGTATTTGTGTAAACAGAAGAATGAAATGATCAGGACTAGTGTTTTATTAACACAGGATAGAAACACAGCATAAATAATTTACAAGCGTCACAATTTTTTTTTTTTTTTTGCCTTTTCTTGTGTAGGCCCCATTATTGGACACTTGGCTAAGATCCTCCCTATCAAACCCTACTGATGATTTTCCAGTTTTCCATTTGCCACAAAATCCAAGCACGTTCTGTACAGTCCAAACTAAACACCAGATGGAATGATGATCTCAAAGTTTGAATCAGAGGCACTGGAGAAAGAAACCAGACAAAAGACGTCTCGCAGGTGTAACGTTACCGCGGTCAAATATCAGCGCTGACAGAGGATCAGGGCGTCATCTGGCCGCCAACGAAGTGCTGGAGCGTAATGACAGAGGAATGGATTTATTCATACTAAATTACGCCTTAAGGGCGCAAACCCTCTTTTGGTGTTGAAAAACTATTGTCAGGATTTACTAAAAACAAGTTGTTTTTGCAGCTGACCTTATTGCATTTATAGGAATTTCCCTTTTGGGCACAAATGATGCTTTATTAACTAAGTTCGGGAGAAACACGTTCAAATGATCTAACTAATCATCTCATTATTCCAACCAACAATCTTTAATCAGCAATCAACATGTCTGCCCAATCAGCATGAGCAGAGACCTATATATATATCGATGCAGTCCACTCACCTATGCTTTTGGACAGTTTCAGCATCCCTCCACCACCCCGTCTCCTCACACTTGCCTGGTTACTTCCTAAACCAGAATACAGGGGGAGTACTCTGGGCTCGGGCCAAATACCGAGCTCGAAGCCCTCTCCTCGGACAGCACGCCAAATATGCATACTAATTACTCTATCTGATTATTTGAAAGTGTGAACTTGTGAATTTATGGGCGAGTATTTAAATGAATCAAGCAACACGATTTACTAATGTTTACGATAGTCAGTTTACTGGTATTTGCACCATTATTTAACGCCCAAAAAAGCCTGTCTTAACCCATTTTGCGAGATGGCTGCAGTTGACCCTTTGCAAAGACCCGCCACCTTTAGTTACTGTTGCTATGTCCGAAAAGTCATGCACTCTCACGCCACACATCATGTTCTCACACAGTCAAAAATACATCGCGGAGCAAAGAGGACACTGATAACGCATCGACAGACATATGAAACAGTTTCATATTTAATATGTTTTTTTTATAAATACTGTATAGTGTCTTTAATGTGTCGTGACAGATCGCTGTAGCTCCTTCAAGCGGCTCGTGAACCGATCATCAAAGCATCAAATAAACATGAATGAACATCAGAAGGAATGTTGTTTCAAGCGCAGAAAGAATTTTTCGAGTGACTGCTTTGTCAGAAAAAATGGCGGATTCGGGGTTGTAATTGGTCAGATCGCCTGTCAATCAAACTGTTTGCGAAGGATCAATTGTTACTGCTAGGAAAAAAATATTTTCCCCTCGTATTAATTTCTTTGGAATGCCAGAGGAAGACGTTATCTGTACATTACGCAAATTTGCGCTGCTCTTGGTAGATTGCGTTGATCATTGTGTAAATGATTTGACTGTGTCTGTGTTCAAGTTGTGAATTGTGCGTCTGCAGTATATCACAAGAAAAACTTGCCACTCCCATCGGTGCATTTGTGGAATTGCACGCTCATTTTCCCCGTTTAGCAAATCTGCGCATCTTAAAAGGAAATTCATACAGGACAGAGGGCAGAAATGTGTGTTTTAGGCTCGTTAATGTTTGGCTAACTGTTAGCTATCCTCGTTACGTTAGGCTTCTAACAATACATTAAAAGTTTCATTGTTACGGAGCCCCCCCAAAAAAAGGAACCGGAAATTGTCGAACAGTCCACGATCCAGGAACTATTCACACTTCAGTTGATTCTCAACCACAGCAGACTCATTCAGCATAACATCGCATGGAACAACAGCAAGAAAAAAACTGGCCTTGAAAACACAAGGCCAAAAGTATAATTTACCACTTTGTATTATAAACAAATCCATTCAGTTTAAACAAAATTTCTAATAAAACACATCAATTAGTCTCCATTGATTTAACTTTGTGCAATAAATTGTCTCTGTGCAGTTAATTTTAACAATAAAATATTCCACTTAAATTCTGTGCAATCACTTGTATAATTACCTTGTTTAACACACAAAGCATGTTAAATGTGTCATTTCACACAAAATACCCTTATTTTTGTCTCCATTTCACATTCAAGGTTGTATTCACCATTTATACTACACCAAATAAGTGATCATTTGATGAAACACTTAATATGACATTTAACCATATTAAAATGAGAATTAATGAAAACTGTGTCAACTCACCAGGAAACTCATTTACATGTCCGTCTGAAGAACCAGACACATTTGAAGATATCACTCTCAGATTTGAGATATATGCACCTTGTGTTATAGATTATATTAGCATTTTGCTAACGCTAAAATCGCGTTGTTAACATCCATTTAGAACAACACGAGAGCGTTCACGTCACATATACTGTTACACAAGTGTTTAGTTATACATCATCGATGTATAATGATTTAGAGACATGTTAAATCGCTCTTACGTCTTCTATATCTAATCGTGGAGCACTGAATCTGGCGCAGCAGCAACAGACCGTCTCAGGTTCACAGAGAAAAGAACGATCTGGAACGCGCTGCAACGGCGAACGTTTCATGACGTCATTCAAAACGCAATCTGATTGGAGGCTTTACAAGGCGAGGTAGTGCTATTGGATGGATTTATAACCTTTAATATTTCATATTTATATATTTTTAAAATAAATTATTCACTTGCTCACAGTCTTATATGTACTTGGTCGGCATATTTATTACTTTTAATCTGTTATTTAATTTCTCTGTCACTACCCACCGGTAACCTGGGTTACAGGAACGAGTTTGGACACCTGTACAGGTATAAGTGCATATGTACAGTACGTCATCTGGGACTCAACTATAGTTTCTTGTTAGTTTGCTGTGTCGACATCATTAATTTCAGGTGTCTCGCGTCAAATCACCTCAGCTTCGCTATCAAGCAGCTTCACAGTGATAGACTGGAAAATAATGATCAATGTTGCAAACAGAATTCAATTCTGCAGAAAACAATAGTGTTCTCGACTCTGTATTGTGCTTTCTGATGAATAATAAAAAAAAGATGGAGGACATAGGTGAGCTGAGACATATCAGGAGCTCCGGCATGGAGTTTTGCTTGACCCATCTCACCTTCATTCACGTAGCTTTAGTAATCCTGAAGACGTTCATCGTGTTTGATCAGGGTTTAGCTAAACTGTGCAGGACTCCAGGACCAGCGTTACTGGTACACGTTGTCCCTTGCGAAAACAAAATGACGATGCTATGGCTGGAAACATACAGATTAAGGGGCGGTAATATTATAATAAGATCCCCTTTCTACGTCACAAGGAGAGCGAAATTTTACTTTTTTCACATGCAGTGAAATTTCACAATTCCTGATTATAAAAACTACAAGTCTAATTGAAGTTCAAACATATTTAAAGTCAGTAAAAAAATATGAACAAATGACCGAATTCAGAGGCACCGATTAGGTCATGTTCATCAAACTCTCAACAGCGAGTGCATGGCAAATGTCCAGTGCTTTGCTTTAGCAGCATGACCATGAGTCACAGTCATGTGACTGCCTTCCCTCCAACAGCAACAGCAGATGTGCAAGCTATCAGTGCAAAGCTGGATGACCCAAGATTAATGTCTAGTGTTGTAAGTCGAAATGTGGAATTCATGTTGGTCACATTTTGTGTGGCAGACATGCTGCAGCTGAACCGATTCACGCTCATCATTGTCAGTATTTGTACTCGAGTCGCAACGCTTGCAGATGTTGGAGGTGATGAGATTCATCATGGCAAAGATTTTTTGCACCTTTTTGAAGTCATTTATAGTAAGTGTGTTTATTGTTACACTACTGTTCACAAGTCAAGTACATTTTAATTGTATAGCGGCTTTCAGAAACAAATTCGTACAGAAATTTGTGATGAAATTCCTACTAGTCCACATTTAGCACTTTAGAGCTGAGCAAAAAAAATAATTTGGCAATGATGTAAACAGTTCAGATTTGCTCTATAGTATATATGGCTTTATGTGAATGAACCTGAGGGAATAAGTAGTTGTAAAAAAATTATAATAAACACAATATTCAATAATAAAAAAAATTGTCTATTTTGAGTTCATGGTGACCTTAGCTGAAATTAAAAATACCATCAGTAACAACAGACAGATGTTTTCTTTGTTCGTAACAAACAGCAGCACAAGATTTAAGGCCTGTTCACACCGAGAACCATCACTATAAAAATACATTTTGTCGTCTGCCGTTTTAACTGTGTGTGCTTTTTAAACTCGGATGGATTCTGATTGGCTGTCGATGTTTTTAACATTCATCAGCTGGAAAACAAATTGTGTAATTGCCATTGTTGCTCTGTGTTGTTATCAGTATAGTTATAGTTGTGATGTGAACTCTGCCATTCTCATTCAAGTAGAATAATTATTTAAACTTTATAGTTATTATAGTTACCATTTATGGAGCGAACAGACCTTGACACTTAAACATATCCAAAAAGTGATTGGAAAATTACTAAATAAATGAAATGGTAATAATACAGCAAAGTTTAGACTCTCTAGGCTAAAGTTGACACTGTCACAAACACTGTCCGTTCCTCATGCAGCAATATACATATGAATAATGTCAGTATACCATCATCTCCATCAGACTGAAATGCATATTAAAAAAAGATACGATCAAATAAAAAAAATAAATTCGGTATAAAAATACATCTTTATATGCTTGCGTGTACTTTAATATTCTCACATCTACGGTGAAATAATGCTAATAGGATTTCGTTCATTTCTCCAGATGTCTAATTTCGACTCAAGTAATCTGAACATTCCTCATCCTCCTCTGAAATGCAGCTTTGGGACCGTGAATCAGTCAGTAACAGGCACTGAGAATCTGATCCCAGCTCATCGCTAATACTGACGATTTGATCAGGTTCAGCTTTGTGCGGTTCTGCCGAAACTCCTCTCAACTTCACTGAAAACAGGTTCACATCTGTCCCACTCTCTCCGTCCTCCACGTGTGTGGGCAAAATCAGGCTTAAGCTCTGAAGAGGACTTGTTTCCTGAGCAGAGGCTGTTGGCTCAGTGGTTTGGTCGCAGCTGTCCTCAAACACGATCAGACTGCGACTCTGATCATCTGTGGAGGACGCGAGGCTCGGGTCTGCATCGGTACTCCGATTCGTGAGCAACTCCGAGCTGGATGACCCTGGAAAAATGATCAGTGAGGAACCATGAGCGTCCAGATACTGTGGCACTATTCTCTCTGGACTCACAACCTCCTCGGTCTCTCCCTCCACATCTTTTTCCTCCCCGTTTCTCTTCATCTTCTGGCTGGAGTCTCTGACCTCATAGAGAGTGTTAAAGGGCTCAACAGCCGCGATGAGAATGACTTTCTTCCCGTTCTCGATCGTGCTCTGGAAAAGGACAGGCATTAGTCACACAGTGCCAAAATGACAGAAACTGAGGTGATGACGTAATAGCAGGGCAGAGCTGGGGATGATGGTGGGAGAGGTTTCATGCAGTGTAAAAAATCCAAAAAAATAACTGGCATTTTTTGTTTGTAAGTTTTATGCAGTATCATGCAATAAAGTAGTCGATTTTACCCCTTAAAACTCTTTGTTCACCAAAATGACATATTTAAACGTTTTTTCCTGTGAAAAAAATGCCTTAAAATAGCTTGACTGTAACTCTACACCCTTGCCTCATTTAATATACATGGATCTATGAATATGATAATTAGCCCCGCCTCCACTCACTCACACGAGCTCAGAGATCCACTCGGTCAACTTGATGTGTACAATGGTGTCGCTCGTTACAGCGTCGGACACGTAACGGTAATTAATATGATTAGCTTTTTGCTTGAGCTAATATAATGTGTTGCTAATGTTACACAAACCATGTACTACATCTGCTAATACTCTAATATATAGTTATTACAATGTCTAAAGTAGACTATTAAAATACTTTAACCATTTAAAGAGGTCATATTATGCTTTTTAATGTTTTCCTTTAGTGCAAAGTTACAACAGAGAACACTGATCTGCCGGACCGGACCTTTGATCAAAGTCCAGATATTACTTCCATGTTACAATGTGAAAGATTAGCATAATGATCAAGTCGTGGTTGTGTATGTCTCTCTAATCAAACAGACTTCAAGTCATAATTCTGTTAGTAGAGACTCCAGAACGTAAATTAGGTGTGCTAGATGAGGAAAACATTCAAAATATGTTCTCCAGGGTTCTTCAGAAGAAAAAATTGATATATTTGGGGGGATAAAATCAAAAAGCATCAGGGTTGTAAATACAAAGAAAAAGCCGTGAAGCAGGTTTATAATAATTATACATTTTTCAGAAAAATCAAAAATGTGGTACAGCAAAATATGCAAGTTCATAATGTTTATTCATGAAAAACTCATAGCATTTGAAAATATTTTTTTTCTTGAAATATCTATTTAAATGTTTTTAAACTAATGACGAAGATGTTTTTTTCAGATCTTTTATCTCTTTTTATTTTACTGTACCTACAGTAGGTATTTAGGTACTTTACACTGACTCAGAAGTCGATTCTCTTGTATCACTTCTTCAAATCAAAAATCTCTTGCATCATTTGCATGATATTTTGAGTTAGCACATCCTGTCAAAGCGTGTTCCTCTTACCAGGACCGGAGGAAGGGGTGGCTTTGAACAGAAGCAGCGAGAAACCAGTCTTCGGGCGAACCTCAGGAACAGCAGCATCAGCAGAAACATGACGACAGAGATCACTGCGTCTGAAACAGACACAACACTGCACTCAAATCCACCAATATCTCATCAGCCTTCTGCTTGAATCCTGATTTTTTTCTATAGGTGTTCATCTTGTTGTTTGAATGTGGCGAACATCAGTTTTCCAGTGTGAACATCACTGACCTGCATGCGCAATACGATACAAAGTTTTTTTGTCAATTGCTTCTCAAAACTAGCCCAATCGTGTTCTGTTGGGTATCCCGGGTAAAAAAAAAAATATCGCATCCCGGGGGTTAAATATCGCATTAGTTGCAAAGCAACCCACGGCAACGGTGAAAATGTAACCCAATTCTGTGGGAACATCACAGCGGTCATACAGAAGTGATCGATGTACATGAATTGAATACATGAAAAATAAAGACAATGATGAAAGAGAGCAGAGTTTTGAAACTTTTACTACAAATATATGAAGTCCTGTTTTGAACTCCTGACACAAATTACAATATTACTGTTGCTGGGGTGTTTATATCATCAGATTGACCGTAAACCCTTAGAACACTCTAATGATAAACCTTGTTATCTTTATTAATATTTTAGAAAGTATCTAGGATAGATAGAGAACTTGGTCAAGTCGATCTTAGCGGGCGTGATTTCAGCATCGGGGCGCCTCAGCTCCGCCCACGTCCCGCCTCATTTTCAGTTATTCAGGAGTGACATACTGCCAAGATGGCGACGGCCCACTTTAAGCTTCAAAAATGCTCTTCAGAGACCTACGGGTGACGTCATGGACACTACAGTCCATGGGCAGAATACGTTTTGAGTCATTTTTAGATCAATGTGAATGGGGATGTTTTGACAACGCTGTCGTCTGTATGCGAGAAACACAAAAGAAAAACTTTTCTGTTTTTAGTACGTCGCTGTCATGTAAATGTACCCTGAGGTTCTTTGTGCTTCAGTTTAGTTTTCCCTGTTCCTGTTTCCCTTAGTTCTCATTCATTCATCACGTTTGCTCCTGTTTGGATTATCTTTGGTTTTTGTTATTAAGAAAAAATATTGCTGCATTAAGATCCTTCCTTCTTGTTTTTGTCTGACCCGCCGTAACACGTGTAGTATGTATGCTATTTGTTTAGCCATTTGTGATAAAGATGAAATAGTATCTTTTAAGCCTAGTATAAAAAACTGTTTTGATCATTTTTCCCACAAAATGATCCCCAAACAGCTGTCAAAAAGGTTTTATTTTAACTGTTATCTTACATTATATTAATTACGATGACACGATCATCGGAGAATAGTTTCTAACAACTGCACTCCTAATTGTATGCATATTTTTATTCACTAGTTATGGATCGGATGAGAACATGGGATTTCCAAATCCAGATCATTCTGATCCATATTAAACGATGAACTACACGAATCACATGATCACTTCTGCTGCGCAGCTCTCCAATACATCCAATATAACAACTTTCAGAGCCATTTCAGTTATGAAACTGTTGTCGAGGACATGATTAGTTCACCAACTTCATTTAGCCATTATATTTGATCAATAATATCAGTCAAATACAGTTGGAGTCTGTTATATTTTGAAGAAAACTGGATACCTGAGATATTTGCAGCTTTAGGGATGGAGGCGCACACTGGCGGTCTGCGGGGTGTGATGCGATCGATGATGCTGACAGTCACGCAGTACCTTCGGCCCGGGGCCACGTTGTTCAGGGGCACGCTCTTTAACCCTTCAGTCTCCACTTCAAACTAGAAGTCAACACAAAGAGCAGCAAACACAACATTTGACATTGTGAATAAAATATTAGATTATTACACACATTTAACTGATTTATATGGAGGTTATACTAGAGCAAAGGTGTAGTTGCAGATGACGTAATGCGTGGAGCATCAGAGCAGTGCAAGACGAGAATTTGTGGTTAAAAAGTATATAATGATTTTTTTTTTTTTATAAAATGTCCGATGGTTTCTCTAGATAAGACTCTTATTCCTTGTCTGGGATCATGTAGATCCTTTGAAGCTGCACTGAAACTGACGTTTGGACCTTCAACCCGTTGAACCCCAGATATATGGAGAAAAATCCTGGAATGTTTTCCTCAAAAACCTTCATTCCCTTTCCACTGAAAATAGAAAGACATGAACGTCTTGGATGACCTATCAGATAGGTTAGTAGTAGTGTAGGGGACCGCTTCATTGACCCAATAACACAGCATCCACTTCTAAATATAATCATTACACTCAATATATTATTATTATTATTGCAAACTGTTTAATAGTATGCTATTTTCCCTTAGTGCAACATTTAAAGTACCAGTACAGTGTGCTCAAATGAGCAACATAGCTACATTTGCAAGGATGAAACAATTATAATACTTAAAAGTACTCAATATTCCTCCTCTGATGTTTACTGACCCAAATTCACCCTAAATGAGTGGGATGTCTGTTCTCTCACCTCGGCCCCATCTTCACTGCTGACTGTCAGTCTATAGTGAAACGTGTGTAAATCATAAATGGCGTGCAGTTTCTCAGCAGGAGCTCTGAGACCCACACAGAGCGAACGATTACACGCCGTGACCGTCAGCAGTGGCGGCTCCAATGTAGCTTCAGGAGAAAAGAAGAAATAAGACATTCTACACAGATACCACATTATTCAGTAGTGTACCCTCACAAAACACAAGTTTACTTCTAGTTCATTTTATTAAGTAAAGTTCACGAATATTTTAAAGTTTACTTTATGTAGTAAGTATACTAATATCAATGTACCAGCAGTATATTGTAAGTTTGCTATTTTAATACAACTTGATACTAAATTGGCCTACTTTTTAGTATACTTTAAGTGCAATAGTAGTAGACTTTGAGTACGCAACTAGTTTACAACTACATTTTTCGTTTGTACTGCAACTATACTACAAGTGAACTTATAAGTATACTGATAATAGAGTTAAATTCTTGTAGTTTATGAAAGTACACTTTGAAGTTTAGTAGTTTTATACTGCGAGTATACTTGTAAGTTTTCTTTTAAGTGAACATAACATCATACAGTTTACTATTTATATATTATTTTTGCAGTTTAAGTATACGACTATGTTCCTTTTTAGGTATTAAAGTACGGTTAAAGGTATATTTCAAGTATTAAAATTAAGTAGATTTGAAGTAAATTCCTACTGTAAGTACCTGTGGACTGACTACACAAATACTAGAATAAAGAACATATCTGTTTTCTTTATAAATCAACATTTTCAAACAATGTAAGTTCATAAAACGGTGTGGAAAACTAGGTGGAAAAAGTATTTAATAGGCAACTCAAACAAAAAAAATAAACACTTAAAATACTTAATTTTACTTTAAAGTATATCTCGATCAAAAGACTGAGTACAACTATAGGCCAAATATACTTAGACTTTTCTGTCAATTAAATTCAAGTATACTTCAAGTATATTTCTGAGAAGTATATAAAAAGTATGCTAAAAGCTAGTTTAAAAAGAAGTATACTAATAGCACACTTGAATAAACTTCTTTTTTGTAAGAGTAGGAAAATTGACATCTTCACCCATTATTGAAATATTATTAAAAATGTGTTAAAGATTTCGAAAGCATATTGTGTATTAGTCAATTGTTTTATTTGTGATAACACAATGAAGCATGCCAAAGTATGGCGACGTAATTTAAATGAATAAATACTTAATTTTTAACGGTAAAACTATTCATGCTACAAACCAGTGAGTTTATAATTAATAAAATACATTAAAAAAAATATGGTAAGAAATACCAGTTTACAATATCAATAACCAGCTGTTTGAACAGAACTGGAGAACTGGACGAGAGCGCAAACTAGACACATTGTCACACATACAAATGGCCGCCCTTACGTTAAAAATAAGATGGACAACGCAGGCAGTTCTGGGGTGATGCATTACAAGTAACTTGAGACATGTAATCAGATAAGCTGCTATATGCAGTAACCACAGAGTCTCTCTCTTACTGTTAAGGATGGGTCTGAATGGTTTGCAATATGTTCTTTGTGAGATGTGGTGGCCCAGAGCTGCAAAAACACTGATGTAATAGGTTTTCTCCGCATCAGATAAGGCTTCCGTCAGGTTACATCGCAGAGGAGACGTCACGTTCACACATTCCTTCACCGCCACCTCTCCCCTAGTGCCAACACAGAACAGACTCACGCTTACAATAAACTAGAATTCAATGATTAAAATGTTAAGAAAAAAACAGCTATTTTAAGAACTGACCACTGAAAGGTTCTTTGGGGAACCAGATGCAGTTTTTATATGGCATCACTGCAAAAAGCCGCTTTATTTTTAAAGGGTTAATTCACCCAAAAATGAAATTGTCATCAATTCCTCTCCCTCATGTCGTTCTACACCCGTAAGACCTTCGTTCATCTTCAGAACACAAATTAACTGTTTCAAATATGTTTTAGTATCTTTCTGGTCATTGAAAGTGTTCATTATCTTGCTGTCAATAGAGACTCGCTGAACCATCGGATTTCATCAAAAATATCTTCATTTGTGTTCTGAAGATGAACGAAGGTCTTAAGGGTGTAGAACCACATGAGGGAGAGGAATTAATGACTGAACTTTCATTTTTGGGTGAACAAACACTTTAAGAGTGTAACACTTTCCCTGTTTAACACTTTCCCTGTTTTCTCTCATTTGATCTTTAGCATGTGCCTTTCATTCACAATAACGGATGACTGTAACTGTTAGGTTAAGGGTTAGGCTCAAGGATTGGCATCTCAATAAATCTCCAGGTCCTGATTTACTTCAGTTTGGGAACTTCAGACCTTCTTGTTCTCCTTCTCCTTCATGCACATTTTCAACTACACTAACCCTAACGCTCAAAATACTTAATTGGTTTTAGTAGGACAAACTGAAATTAAACAAATTAGTTCAGTTAAACTAACTGCTATGAGTATTTTTAACTTTCATATTTCACGTAAACTGAACTGTTTCATTGTTTTGAGTTGTATGAACTCATTTCTTTTAAATTAGACTAACTTAGGTTTAAATGAAACTGTGCCGGGATTTCCATTTCCCTGCATGCTTTGCCTCTATCACTCAAAAGGGAAAGTACGCTAAAATTAAGTATTATATAATGTGTTTTTATGCCAGATTAATGATAAAGATTTAGTATTGATGTTTTGTAATGCTAATTTGGAGTTTCTGTTAATGTTGGTTTGGAGAGTTACCATCATGGTGACAGAGCAAATTGGCATTTTCTGAATTAGTTTGTTATGGCTAACATTTTTTATAGGATTTTTTATAGAACCTGATTCTCATTCACTATCTGTGCATACGCCCACAGGCTGTCACAATGTCATTTTCATTGGATTTATTGTTATGCAGAAATGATACTGTTTTAGAATCATTTAGTTATTCAATTACTAACAGTATGTGATAAACCAACTGGCTTAACAAATGTCTAAATCGACATGTTGTGTTTTATCATGTGTCAAAGACAGTACATACCCGAGTGTCTGTATTCTGACGGTGTAGAGGACACCATCAGGAGAGCCGGGCCCCTTTTCCCAGGACAACGTGTGGACGAAATACTGAGAGGACAGGACCAGATGTTCCGGGGCAGGTATGTCCATGCATAATGCTTCAGAAGGAAAAGTAAAAAAATTCAAGTTATCAATTCTACACAAGGGATCCTTGATTATAATTTCACTTTTTTAACTTTAGTTAGCATGTAATGTTGGATATATTCAATGCTGGATTGGCATATAGAATGATGCGTCAAATTCAGAAGGAATAAAATGTAAATTTGTCACTGACGAATAAGGTTTTTAAAAGTGTAAAAAAACACAATGGAGATATAATTCATTTTTGAAGATATGTATTATGAGTTAACAATGAGATTATGTGGTTTCTATAATCAATTAACATTGCTTTTGTCATTTTTTACAAGATGGACAAAATTTGTCAGTAAAATAAATAATTTCTTCACCCCACATACAGTTAGTGTGTAATGTTGCTGTTTGAGCAGAAACAACATCTGCAAAGTTAAATGCAAAGAGAGATTTCTCTGTTTGAGGACTACAACAAACGACTGGTAAGGACTACAAGAAGCTTCTTCCCGGGTTGGTGACATCACAACCCCCAAAATTTACATAAACCCCGTCCCCCGAGAACACTCAACAAAGGGGGCGGGGCCATGTTGGGCTGGATTAGAGGAAGACTTGTAGTAGTGTTGTTGATGAGTCATTTTACACCGGACTGCTTCACAAACGAGGGCCAATTCAACAAAAAAGATGAACATGCAAGTGATGAGTTGAATCAACTCCACAGCAACTACATAAATGTATTCACTAATCGTTCAGAAACGTCTAAAAGTTGTAACTTCTTCGCCAGTCTCTCCATCAGTGTCGGTTTGAACAATGTAAGGCTGAACACTTTCCTCATTTTGTCTGCGTGAGATTCTCCAGCTTTGTTGTTGTTGAGCTGTTAAAGCTCCGCCCTCTTCTGGAAAGTTCTTAAACTCCATTTAAAGGAACGCACACAAAAATGACATGTTTTTGCTCATAACCAAATAGGGGCAAATATTTGACAAGCTGTAATAGATGATCTGTGGGGGATTTTGAGCTGAAACTTCAAACACATTCTGGAGACACCAGAGACTTATATTACATCTTGTGAAAGAGGCATTATAGGTCCCCTTTAAAGAACCATTTATGCCAAAAAGGTTATACACAAGGAAAAATATCTTAAAAGATTGTTTGCCAACAGGTTATTTCAAATTTTTCTACTGATAAAGTAGCTGTTTAATTCATAAAATGTAAATAAAATAACCCTAAAACTACCAATTCTATCAATTTTCCTATCATGATATTGACCTTGTAAAATGAAAAGAAATGATAAAATAACTTTACTGCATGAGTGCACACCCTTTCATATTTGGGTATGTGGCTGTGATTAGAAATAACAAATCATCAACCTCATGTGAAACAGTGAACACCTCCAAATAAATCTCCACGGATCTTAGTTTCATGCTACTACAAGAGCCATGGGCCACAAAGAGCTTACGAAGCATCAACAAGATCCGTGTTGAAAGGCAGCACTCGAGTGAGGCAAAATTTTCCAAAAATTTCCAAAGCATTAGATATGGAACACAGTGAAGACAGTCACAAACAAGTGGACAAAGTATTTCACAATAGTGACATGGTATCTCTCCAAAACTGATGAGAAGACAAAGAGAATACCGGTCAGTACGGCTGTCAAGAGGCCAACAGCGACATTCCAGCTCTTTCTGTAAGTACCGTTTGTTCCCTACTTGTGACGTATGTATTCTCCATCTGTCTGCACCATGAGACACAAGCCTTTTCTGACTAAAAACATCCAAGTCTTCCAAAACCATGAGGAAAAATGTGGTATCGTCTGATGAGACCAAGATTGAACTTTTTGGTCAAAATTGTAACAGGTATGTTTGGTAGGTAGAACACAATGTAACACGATTGTGATGTCTTACTTTACCCCTCTATAGTATGATATATGAATTATTTTGGGATTGAACCGCATGACACTTGTTGCTACCTTAAGCTGAATGTTTGTTGCAGTCATAGTTTACAGCATTGATATTTTATTTGTTTGTGCAATTTTATGTTTTCTCCGACAGCCCAAGCTATAGGCATATAGAATGAGGCAAATTCAGAAGGAATAAAACGTAAATTTGTCACTGATGAATAAGGTTTTTAAAAGTGTAAAAAAACATAATGGAGATATAATTCATTTTTGAAGATATGTATTATGAGTTAACAGTGAGATTATGTGGTTTCTATAATCAATTAACATTATTAGTCTATTAACATTGCTTTTGTCAATTTTTACAAAGATGGACAAAATTTGTCAGTAAAAAAAAAAAAAAGTAATTCGGTTTAACCAAAATTTCGGTTATTCTGAATACAGATATTTTCAAACAATGCTAACAGGCTGATATCTAGCTAGCTTGCAAAAAGACAATCAAACATTTTATATTTAGTACAAGTTTTTAAAATATTACAACATTTTCCATGTTTTATAGCGGTTGTACCGAATGACCTGATGTTTCGTGACATGCGTGTGAGCAAATGAAAACACGAGTTTTTCCAAAGAGTTAAAAGAGAGAGTTAGTTACTTTGCTTCATGGCCATGTGGTCCTGTGCAGGTGTCTGAATGATGTCACATCCTGTCACATGATGCTGACCGCATGACTTGATACAAAATGGTCCCTTTATATTGGTTACTCCGAATGACATCAATGAAATTCATTTTTCGCATAACAAAGCAACGACTTCTACACATAATTTTGCACTATTTTGATATATGATGTTATAAAATTAAGCCAGAATAAAAAATATATACATTTATTACATTTTAAGATATTTTAATCACAAATGAAATGGCTGTATTGGCCTTAAGATGGTTAACCCGAATGACCTTTTGACACTTTAAAATACCTTTATATGTAGCAAAAAATAAAATTAAAACCTTTGGGATTCAATAAAAGAGATCTAGTTGTACTACCTTACATATTTCGGATGGCATATCTTTGGACAAAAAAAAAATGACCAGTCACATCATTGACCCAAATAAAAAAATCAAAAGGTAACTTGAGAAGAAGTGGGGGGCACTCCTGTTCCCTCAGTCTGTCCATTCCTTCATCCGTTTAACGACGTGGAACTCATTTCAAAATGGCGGCTGGGATTCTGCGTGTGGAAGTGCTTAGGGAAGTGCCCAACGAGCTTATCAGTGTCCCATTGAGCGTTGTAAAATCAGTGTCGGCTGGACAGAGGGGAGCATATATTCAAGAGTTTCCTATAAAAGTTTCATTCACAGAAACTTATCAAACTGGTAACTACAAGTTGAAGGGGGGAAAACAAATATTCTTCTAGTATACACAAACAATTGTACAAACACCCCACACGAACTGCCATCTGTGTGGTGCTGTCACACACTTTAAAATGTCTTTGACTTTTGAAAAGTCAACACCTGATAAGGGCCTTTATATCGTTCTACAGTTTTGATGCAGAGAGCAAGTTTCCTGTCGTCTTCACCACAAGAGATGTTTACGGTGTCAATGCCACCACAGACACACTTTGGCAAAGTTCTCAAACGACAGTATTAAAGCCTTGATGTAAAGAAGAAGCATATAACAAAATGGCTGCTGGCTCGTTTACTTGAGAGTAGATCAACGATTGGCCTATCAAATCAATGGGTTAAATCAAACATAACAAAACAAAATCTTTAAATTAATGTGCATTGAGTACAGTTTAAATCTCAGCTAAAGTTCATTCAACGCTAAAACAAAATGTCTGTTTCTGCGATTCAGTGCTTTAACACGAAACTCATGAATACTCACATGAGACTGAAACTGAATGTTTAAAATAAAACAATTACATTATTGCATTGTTACAGCAAATTCTAGTTCTTTTACTTGTTTTCTTTATTCAAAAAAGTTTATGTTTTCACAGGATGATTACTGAGAGATGTGAGCAAAACTCATTTGATAGTGTTTAGTACACTTCATACTCCCAAAATAAGGTTACATTTGCACATTCTGAGTATAATGGAAGCAAAATAAAGAAGAATAGCTGAAACTGAGTAATTTGACCAGTTAATATCACCAAAACTTGAGAATGGTCCAATCAAATCATGTAGGTTGTACTAAACATTGTTTAATTCTCATAAAACAATATTAACACAAGTATTAACAGAATATAAACACATTTTCGGGATGTTTTATTATTATTATTATTTGTTGATTTAACATTGAATATGTTTTATTACATTTTAAGAAAGAATATCATATGAATAAATTACTTTATTCTGGTTGAAGTTCACAGACAACCAGACTGAAGAACAGCTTTTATCTTCTTTCATCTAGACATCCAATCACTTACTGCGCATAAGATTTATTATTTGTTGTACTGTAATACCACTTTTTATATTCTTTCATGTATCTCTGGACACTGTTCTATCCCAGCATTCCTATCTCAGTACTTCAGGACTACGCAATGCTCTTAACACTTATTGTATTTGTATTTATTGTTCTGCCTGTGGAACAGCACATGCCACTTTTAACTCAGTGTCCTCTATTTATGTCTATTTTTTCTATGTTTCTGTTTAACTTTTTTTTCCCTCATGATTTATGGTCCTGTTATTGTCACTGTATGTCTTTGTAAATGATAAATAAATACCTCTTGACTCTCATTAGAGGCTCTTCAACATGAACCCATACTAAACAGCACTCCACCATTCAATACATTTTGCCTGTATATAAATGAATCTTTATGTTATGTCATCGCACATTAAAATCTATAAATCAAAATAATTACTGCATTTCTGAAGAAAAGGTTCAGCACCCAAGGCTCTATTGCCACAATGATGTATAGTGTCTTTGAGAGTATAGGATTGTTTGTGATTTGGTCTTAGTGTCCTCACTAACTTTTCACAGATTTAGGAGCTGGTTTTAGCACTAAAATACTTTGTGAAATACTCTTAAAGCAAAAATTTAGTCCTAAAATTCGTATTGACACACCTATTTTGGAAGAGTTTCTTCTAAATTAGTGCATTAGGATCTACTTTTAGCCTCAAGATGTTTTGAGAATACAGCCCCTGACCTTATGCCATCAGTCTGAAGGTCTGGCTATGTGAGACTACCTCTGCTGAATCTCTGCTAATCTTGTCTCCCAGCCTGGTCATTGCTGGTTTAGCAGGCTAAATTTTTTAGCTTGTCAATGTTGGTCAATGTTTAGAAGCAGTCGATCGTCAGGTTCATGCATATAATTTAACTCTACTTTATTTCACAGTCAACATATGGCTTTTTGCCCAGAACTTACCTAAACAAGGCGACATAATGGTTGGCACTCGTCTCTTCATGGAGGTGGAAAAACACCCGCAGGGTTTAAGATGTCAACACAAAAGAAATGGCATGAAAGTGAGCTGGTTTGTTAATTGTAAGTTTTCATGTAAAATGTTTGTGATGTTAACCTAAGTACATGTTTTGCCACTTGCTTGAACAACTTAATATATAAATCTAAATAGAATTAATGCTGTCATGATCATCTGCTAGAGTGCCAAGGATATCCACCAGAGGGCACTCCTCCTCAGACAACTGTCATTGCACCATGAACTGCATTTCCCACAATCCTTTGCCCAGACTCATTATCCGTGATTAGTTTCAGCTGTTTCTAATTTACCCTTGTTGACTCTCTCTATATCAGTGTCCAATCCTGCTCCTGGAGGGCCACTGTCCTGCAGAGTTTAGCTCTAACCCCAATTGATCCTTCACAAACAGTTTGATTGACAGGCGATCTGACCAATCATAACCCTGAATTCGCCATTTTGTCAGACAAAGCAGTCAGGGGAGTTAGTAGATTAATGCTGGTGAACTTGAACTTGAAAAATTGAAACAACATTCCTTCTGATGTTCATTCATGTTTATTTGATGCTATAAATGAACTAGTATGAAGAGAAGATCGAGGAGCGACAGTCACCACACATTAAACACACACTAGACGCTATTTATTGTTTAAAAAATATATAACATTTTAAATATGAAACCGTTTCATACGTTGTGTCGTCTTTGCTCCAGGATGTATTTTTCACTTCGTGAGAACGTGATGTGTGGCGTGAGAGCGCATGACTTGTCGGGCATTGCAATATTAACTAAATGGGGGGGGGGGTCTTTGCGAAGGGTCAATTACACACACCTGAACAAGCTAATAAAGGTCTGACTAGACATACTAGAAACTTCCAGTCATGTGTGTTGAGGCAAGTTTGGGGACCCCTGCTCTATATGAACCTTGTTAACTCGGGCACTCGTTGCGAAGTCTTGTGTGTGTTACACAGCATTTCTGAGCGCTCCTCTGGTTTCCTGTTCCATGTTTTTGACTAGTGATGAGAAACCGAGGCTTTCTGAAGCATTGGAGGCTTTCATCAAATAGAAATAATTAGTCTATATAAATACTCCTTCATGTGTCATGGTACTTACACAATGTACTCATTAATAAATGGGATGAATTAACTTGTGTTACTCAACACATACAGCCTGATTCACAAAACCCTTTGCTTTAGTCCTAAACCTGAGTTCAAAGGCAAGGCTCATGTAGATCAAAATAAATGTAGAGATTATTATGGACTGGTCAATTGAAGCACTTGTGAACTAAGGATTATTAGAAATTGAATACACCTACAACCAACACATTATAGTGAATATTTACTCATATTATGATTTATTCTTATTCTTCTTAACTAAGCTTTGGACATCACAGATCACGTTGGGAAAACAAATCAGGCTTGAGTAGAGTGCTTTAATGTGAGATGTTTCATTTTTTTTGGTACAAGCTTCAAAGCCTCAGTGTTGGATGTCCCATCACTAGTTTTAAGCCTTTAAACACTGCATTCGGATCCTCAACCTTGTGTCTCAGAGCAGTTACATTACAAATGCATTGTTTAAATTTAGTATGTTTGCATGTGAATACATCTATGAAAGATTGCCTAACGGTACTGTGCACAAAGAGAATCGCAAAACTGACAAAATGTTTTCAGTAACAACTTTTGGATTTGAAATGACAAATAATGAATAAAAGTTGTGTTTAGTTGTGCACTGCAAACGCAGCATGTGAAAGCAATGAGTTCCTGCATCACATATATACTGCAAACAGAGTGAATCTAGAAACATTACAAATGCCGCTGAGTGTTGTTATTTATATGTATAGCTCATATAAAGATCTTGTTTAGTGATCTTTTCTTTATACACCAATGAAATTAAATATGCAAATGGTGTCTGGCATTTTATTGAACATTATATGATTAAGTGAGCATAAATAAAAAAATCTTAAAACATGCAAGAGAAACAAACAGTAGAACACATGGTGACGAGAGAAATAGTTTTTAGAATTTGAATTATTTAGTTTAATAGAGATCAAGCAGAGTACATTATTCTATTACAGTGTCAATTTATCATTTTGTTTTTTAAGAAAAAAGTCGAAAAACGGAAACTTTATTTTTAACCATGATTACACACCTGCACAGTAGGCGGCGCTATGCACACAGAATGAAAGCGCCAAAACACAACAAGACGGAAATCGAAACCAACAAATTTGAATTCAGCAATAAGGCGCCATTTCACACTGCAGTAAAAGCTTATATCATTCTCATTGGTAAGTCTATTTCATTCTCATATACACATCCACAGTCCATACATTTAGCCTAGATGACACGTTATTATATATGTAAGTATTATACAATCAAAGTCGACGAAGATTTTGCTGAGGAATCAGGCAATGAAAAGCTAACATTTTTCAATCTATTTAAAATACATTTTTTGAGAGATCTGTTCTTATGTAGAGCGATAGATGAATTCATTGTTTACAAACAATTTGGCTCATTTGAAAAGAGCTGCATTCTGTAAGCTGAAGTGCTGTTTATTGTAATAAAACACCCCGTTTCGAATGATGCTTCTTTATAATTTTATAAGGACAGGGTCGCTTAATCACGAATTTACACAAATTATAATCATTAATCATCACAGAAAGATGATTGCTTCTGCTTTAATAAAACGCAATCGACTCTGTCAATGGATTGGATTTGTGCGCAAAGCCCGAAGGCTCCAGTCACTGCACAACGAAACTGAGGGAAAATTATCTCTAAAAAAAAAATCCTTCCAACTATTTCACGTTGATCCAGCAACTTTTAGAGTTGGCATTACTTTATGCAGGGCCGGTTCTAGACATTTGGAGGCTGTAGGCAAAATTTATTTTGGAGGCCCCCCTCCTAATAAAACACTGGAAACAAATATTATTTCTTACCTTTATAGCATCTGTTATTAAAATGTATGTTTTTATTTTTTTAATATGTCCATATTAACTAAGGTAATCTCTTATTTGTATGTTGGGGATGCTATCATGTGTGTTTTTTTGTTTGATTTGTTTTTGTAGTAATTTGTTCAGTAATTTAATCAGTAATCAATAATCAGTACAGTATTCTAACACACTCTACAGGGCTACAGTAAAATTCAGTAAATGAACATCATTCCTTAATCATTTAGTGGACGGAATTCCCCCCTTCTATTGATTTATTGCTGTGGCATAAATACCTCAAATATGCGTTATACACTCTTAAAAATAAAGATTCCAAAAGGGAGTTTTTACAGTGCCATAAAAGAACCATTTTTGGTTCTCTGTAGAACCTTCCAGTGAACAGTTCTTAATGAACCCATTGTTTTTCTTAGTGTGAAGAACATTCTAAAAGAATCTAAATAAACTTTTCCACAGTAAAGAAGCTGTTATGGAAAGGTTCCATGGATTTTAAAGGTTCTTCATGTAACCACAGATTCCAATAAAGAACCTTTATTCTTAAGAGTGTTTAAGCCAACACAAATCAACAGCTGGTGAAGTGACAGAAACAAACTACTAAGCAGAAATAGGCCTACTTAATTACTTCATAAAATTGTACGCTTATTTTTTTCATTAAATACAACAACAATATTTATGTTTTGAAAACTGAAAATAAGTATTATGTTAGGGCAGTAATGCAGAATTTAAAAGATTCAGAAGTACTTTTTTGAAACAAAAAAACACTCTAGTGCTGAAATATTCCAGCTCTTTGACTTTGAATACAAACTTATACAAATTCAAAGTGTCTAACAGTCTGGTTCGCGCTCTTTTAAACTCATAAACCGGCAAATGATTTATCCAGAAATTGACAGAACGCGTTTATTTTTAGAAAACAGTACAATCAGTCCAAACGAGATGATGGCAACTCGCACACCTACATCACGTGCCTGTTTTCGCTTTGCACCCCGCGAAGGATGTTCGTTTCGGCGCCATCATAATTCAATTCAGAAGTCAGTCCGCTGCAGAAAAGTTGCCTTTTCGTGTCTTTTTTATTCAGAAGGTGGGACACACTTTGATATGGTGACATAGTTGATTTCATTACATCTATATCCAATAGAAAAAGAGCCTGGTATTTTGCTCCCCAATGTTACGGTAATGGAGGCCCCCCTCCATGACCGAGGCCCGAGGCCACGGCCTGCTCTGCCTGTAGGAAGCGCCGGCCCTGACTTTATGAAAGGAGTAACGGTATCGTTTTTGTCTGAAAAAAAGAAAACAGTTGCTAAGACTGCAATTTGGATTTCGTTAGACCATTAGCACAAATGGACTCTTTGCCGCATTTAGGCGTCTCAGTGTTACCAAATGGAAATACAAAATTTAACTTATGTTCAATGTTTATCGCTATTTGATAATGTAGATAATATTATATCAATAATAAAAGGCTATTAGATAATAGGCCTAAAAGGCTTCTTAGTGTTCACGTTATAACAGTCCGTCGTACACAACGGACAACAACTTCAGCAAACGTTTTTAAAAGTACTCTTGTCATATAATTTCAACATTAAATGATACACAATGGTTATGGTAGCTAATATCCACTAATCTAAAGTTAAAAATTTATTCTTTTCTATTTTTATCTAAAGTTATTGTCCGTTGTGCAATACCGCTGTGGCCCACCAGGGGGCCGTAGCCCACAGTTTGGGAAACACTGTAGGAATCTGCATATATTGAACCGGTCACATAAAGCTTTTATAAACATTTGTCCTCCTCAGGTTAAAGAAAAGTAGAATGTTTTGGATGCCGATACCTCTCAGTTCAGTGCTTTGAAAATCAACTATTATTAAACACATTTAAAGATGAATCCAGTTTTAAGGAAAACAGTAAATAATGTGCATTCTAAAAATAAAAATTTGGATGATAATGTATCTAGAATATATAATAATATTGACTCATCCCTTTTCTTAAACAATGGTTAAAAGTGTTAAAAGATGATGTTTATCATTTTATAAAGCTTTTTGTTTTGAGGACGTCTGAATCAATTTTATCCCCTCAGAATGTAAAGAGTATCAATGAGTTGATCTCCCCCTCCTTCTCACAACAACTTGGCGTTTTTATCAGTCAGCTCAATCAATCAGCCTTTCTCAATTAACAAACAGGTGCGTCTACAGGTGCGTCTCTTGGAGAGAGAGTGAGAGTGTGTGTGTGCGCGGATACATGCTCCAAAAGGATAGAGCAATGGCACAAAAAAAAAAAACACAGACCAAGCCACCAACTGTAAACAGATACAAATTAGACCTTTTATCTATTATTTTCAAAGCCTGCAATAGTCTTTCCATTGATTGTAATGTTGTTCCACCTGTCTGAGGAAAGTACAGGAAGTATTCAGACCCCCTTAAATTTTTCACTCTTTGTTATATTGCAGCCATTTGCTAAAATCATTTAAGTTCATTTTTTCCTCATTAATGTACACACAGCACCCCATATTGACAGAAAAACACAGAACTGTTGACATTTTTGCAGATTTATTAAAAAAGGAAAACTGAAATATCACATGGTCCTAAGTATTCAGATCCTTTGCTCAGAATTTAGTAGAAGCACCCTTTTGATATAATACAGCCATGAGTCTCTTTGGGAAAGATGCAACATATTTTTCACACCTGGATTTTGGGATCCTCTGCCATTCCTCCCTGCAGATCCTCTTCAGTTCTGTCAGGGCTCTGGGTGGGCCATTCAAGAACAGTCACAGACTTGTTGTGAAGCCACTCCTTCGTTATTTTAGCTGTGGGCTTAGGGTCATTGTCTTGTTGGAAGGTAAACCTTCGGCCCAGTCTGAGGTCCTGAGCACTCTGGAGAAGATTATCATCCAGGATATCCCTGTACTTGGCCGCATTCATCTTTCCCTCGATTGCAGCCAGTCGTCCTGTCCCTGCAGCTGAAAAACACCCCCACAGCATGATGCTGCCAACACCATGCTTCACTGTTGGGACTGTATTGGACAGGGGATGAGCAGTGCCTGGTTTTCTCCACACATAACGCTTAGAATTAAGGCCAAAAAGTTCTATCTTGGTCTCATCAGACCAGAGAATCTTATTTCTCACCATCTTGGAGTCCTTCAGGTGTTTTTTAGCAAACTCCATGCGTGCTTTCATATGTCTTGCACTGAGGAGAGGCTTCCGTCGGGCCACTCTGCCATAAAGCCCCGACTGGTGAAGGGCTGCAGTGATGTTTGACTTTCTACAACTTTCTTGCATCTCTGGAGCTCAGCCTCAGTGATCTTTGGGTTCTTCTTTACCTCTCTCACCAAGGCTCTTCTCCCCCGATAGCTCAGTTTGGCCGGACGGCCAGCTCTAGGAAGGGTTCTGGTCGTCCCACACGTCTTCCATTTAAGGATTATGGAGGCCACTGTGCTCTTAGGAATCTTAAGTGTAGCAGAATTTTTTTTGTAACCTTGGCCAGATCTGTGCCTTGCCACAATTCTGTCTCTGAGCTCTTCAGGCAGGTCCTTTGACCTCATGATTCTCATTTGCTCTGACATGCACTGTGAGCTGTAAGGTCTTATATAGACAGGTGTGTGGCTTTCCTAATCAAGTCCAATCAGTATAATCAAACACAGCTGGACTCAAATGAAGGTGTAGAACCATCTCAAGGATGATCTCAAGCACTCTTCCCCTGAGGTAAAGAACAGCAGCTTCGACCATCCCCCAAACGTAACTGACTGAATGGGAACGTCTAGGTTACTATTGTAATCCCCGTTCTCTGAAGGAGGGAACAGAGACGTTACATCCCATTCCCATAGCCCTGGATCACTGCTGAATGGCCAGGGAACCTATCTCGGCTCCTCAGCAAAATATGAATGAAACTGAGTGTGCCGGTCCTATTTATACCCAGATGTGCCAATTGGGTGTATAAATTATGGGCATGTAAATCTCACTGGCCAATTCCCATTGGCTCATTTTGTACCACTTGGAGGTGGTTGGGTTCATAATCGAGACCCCATTACGTCAATATTGATGTAACGTCTCTCCTCCTCATCTCACTAACATGCCAGTGGGTGGAGCTAAATTTGCAATCATGAAGTTACGCCTATCTATTATAGGCACATTCCGTCACGAGTCATTTGCTGGGCGTGGTGTCAATAAAAGCTTTCATTGGTCTAGCAAGGAAGTTTTAATTTCTGAAATTTACAGAATATTCTTATAATATGATGATCTCTTATATATCAAATACGCTCAAGGAAAAGTTGTTTTTAATTCATGACCCCTTTATTATATAATACCTTGATCATTCATGTTAGTTCATACTAATGTTAAGAGATAGAGACTGGTTAATGAAGAGACTTAAGTTAATAATTTAGATTAGTAATACATTTTTTTTTCCATTTTATTAATGTTACAAATGGGCTCTTATTGTAAAGTGTTAGTGTAAAGTTTTCATATAAATCCAAACAGTCATGCTTAAAGATGGCCATCTTTATTTCAATGACATCTTTATATCTTTATATACACAAATGTCAGAGCAGTAATATATAATCACAGGTGAAGTGTATAATGAAATCACACAGCTACTCATGAATGCACACTTGCAACACAACGCAATTCTAAAGTCACCAAAATACATTTGAAGTTTATGTTGAGTGAATTCTGCATTTCAAAACTTAAATACAAGAGCATATTTAAAGTGTATTTAATTATACTGGGAATAGTTCACCTTTAGCACAAACAAGTATATTAAACACAACTTTAGTTGAACTTCAGCTCTGCTTTTGGACAACTAAAATGGATTTAAGTGCAAAATTAGTTGTTCCAATTCAGCAGACTTTAAGTACACCAATTTATAGTGTGCCACAAATAAACACTTAGTTATTCTAAAGTACAAATGAATAAATTGTGCTTAAGTATAACTATATTTTCACTACAGTGAGCATTGCAATTTTCTGATTGCAAATATGCAAAAAAAAGAGGTTAAAAGAAAAAAGGCAGCCTACAATAGACATTACAGAATGACATTGTTTAATAGAGTTGGGTTTTTTTGTGTCATTTTTTTCCTGTTTCTGAATTCAGAACAAATATAGGGAGAGGCCCAAATGAGTCTCCATGAGGAACGAAATGAGGAGGATGTTGATCAATCCCAGAACCAAGTAGCAGCATCTCCAGAGCCCAGCTATGTGTCTATGAGGAGTGACGTATCCATAAATCTACCACCTTTTCTCAGTGATGGAGCAGTGACCACTGGCCTCAGGTGAGACCTGTTTCTGCTGAAAGACACTTTATTGATTAAAATAGTCTTCTTTTTGTTTGCTTCCCATGCTCTACTCTTACAAAAAATAACCGCAGCAAACATGGAACGTGACAAAAGTACTATTTTTAACTAAATATTTGCTGTTGAAATGTTTGTATGTTAAATTACCTTAAAAATAGATTTTAATTTAGAATTTACATGTAATGCACAACATGATATTTATCATGATACAGTAACACTTAAGGAATTATAATTTGTAATTTTATATAAATTAGGGCTGCAGCTAACAATTATGTTGATAATTGATTAGTTGGCTGATTATTTTTTGATTGATTGATTAATTGGATACAAATCTTAATTTTCTTTTTTATTATTTTATTGGCAAAAAACACACGATTGCACATCCTGCCCAATGTCCTTCAAACAAATGTGCCCATTGAATGCTGTGAAAACACAGAGCTTAATTTCTCAGACTACCCGTCACAGAAAAGAGAACACAAATATTTTAGGGGTCTGTCAAAAACTGTCTTAGTTCACATAATATCCAAAAAATATTTTTGCATGGCCTCCTTTGACTTTGATAACAGCTTGCATTCTTGCTTGCATTGATTTTATCTATTTTTCCACAGTCAGTGGAATGCCCAGATTATTCCAGTACAGATGCCCAATTACAGTTGTTATTGACGTAATTGGTCATCTGAAAAAAAAAAAACTATAAAGTGCTTTACTATTTTTTTCTACCTTTCTTGTAAAACAGTAAATTCTAAAATTCATGACAACAATAATTATATTTTAGCATTAGAAATACTACTGTGACTAAACAGTGTACTGGTGGATTAACCACTACAGAAACATAATGATTTTGGTAATCACCAGTACCGTTAATTTAGGGCAGCTGCGGCACAAATCTTAGGTGGTCTAATAAATTTTAGCACTGTATATAGTGAATATAGTTGAAATCTCTACATTAAAAATTAAGATAATAAGAAATATAATAAAGAAAATCAAAAACACTAACTCGGTTTTAACCAACAGGCAAGAGAAATGTTCTGCAGGAACACACACATAACTTCTTACTGTCATTGCTTTATCCTGTAAATAATAGAAACGTAGTACTTTTATTCAATTGTATGCTGTTATCCCTTTACATTTACTACTCCCATAAAATACTTGAATGACATGTTGGTTTTAAACCTAAATTGAACTTTCAACAACAGATATTTCAGCAAAATGAATATTGTCTCCCTCTCTACTGTCTTCAGTCTGTCTAACGCAGGCACTCTTTCAGCAACGTAAAGTTTGAAGTTCAACGCAAACTGTCAGGACAAACCTTTATGCAAAATGGAAATGTTCGCGTGAGTTTGTACGCGCACATCTTGTCAAGCACCTGACAGGGCAAGCCATTACGCTAATGAATTAGCTTGAACTGTTTTGGGCAGTTTGGATCACGCATCTTTCCCACAGCAGCTCACTCTGTTTCCTCCATTATTTTTAAATGCATTTTGTCCATAGAAATTCGTTATTCATGCGACTGGCAGAAGTTTTGCGTGCACGGTGGGCAGACCTGACTAATCGATAATGACAATCGTTGTCAATGATTTTCATTATCGATTTTATCGATTAGTTGTTGCAGCCCTAATATAAATATATATATATGTTCAAATGTGAGTAGAAGATGACAATATCATTGTAAACTGTGATTGGAGAAATAAATGTGTGTTTCTCAGGAGTGGAAAGTGTACTGAAAAAATAAACTCCGGTAAAAGTACCGTTACTTGACGAAAAACTACTTGAGCAAGAGTAAAGGAGTAGCTTATTTAAAAGTACTCATGGGTAGTAAGTACTGAGCTGTGGATTCTACCCCCTTATAAAAAATATCTTGGGTTACTACGTTATAGGCAGCGGCGTAGCACCGAATCTTGGGCCCTATGCTAAGACAGTGTGTTGGGGCCATGTTGTTATCGAGCATCCCATGATCCAATCTGCTTATCACACTTTTTTAAAATAATACTGTACAACTATACAGATAGCACTCACTGATAGAAAAACGGTTTTAATGTATATCCTGTATACAATATAAGACTAATATTTTTGTATGATTTGTGCTATACTTAAATAGAGCACCCCAGTATCCCCTTAGACATAAAAATGACAGATTAACAAAATTTAATTGGAATTGTCTTCTTAACAGACATTGTGCTTTGTATTCTTAAACATTACAAAAACCATTTACCTCTACAAACATGATTGATACACAGTAAAAACCCCAGAGTTAAATCAACTCTGCTCAGATAACATTTGGTCCCTCTCTAAATAGTGTTAAAGTAACACTGAAGCAGAGTTAAAGGTAATGAGATAATTAAGTAATTAATTAAGCGATGATTGAACATTAATGATGAACACCTGCTGTTAACAAGCAGAATCACTAAAGAATAGAGAAACACAAGAACTACAACTGACTTCAGCCACAGTCTTAGATGAAATCAACTGAAGATAAAAGACCTTAAATCTCTGAAGATCTGATTATTCAACTCCACAAACAGCATTACCAGATTCACTCATTACTGACAGGACTGACTTTATTTTCACATGCCTACAGGTTTAGATGTTTCATTGGTCAAGAAAAATAATATAAAATAAAAAATGACACCACCATCATGGAGATCAGAGTTTTCTTTAGTTGGGCTCTTGACCCTTCTTTTATTGTGTTAAATTTCTCTCTGTAATGATGCATGACTTGTTGTGAAGTAGTGAGATCACTATTTTACCAAGTCAGATATTAGCTGCTTTTATATGATGGTTTAGTCATTGTGAAGTTGCATCCAAAGCTATTGATTACACATTTATTTATACATTTTGGTTTTGCCTGTGAAACCACAATATGAGTAGAAAGTGTTACAGCAAACAAATATTGAACCATTTTAAAACCATACCACACATTTCATTTTTTTAACTACTGCATCACTTCGACACACACAGACATCAAGAATCAGCATATGAATCTCAACAATGGTGATAAAAAAAAAAACGCTTCACGCTGCAATTTATGCTGGATATCACCATAGGACAAAACTCCCATCATGCACTGCAGTATAAATAATTATTGTCACCACTGTTGAGGATTGTATGTTATATGCTCATATATAAGACTGAGTGTTCATAGTGGCTCTTTTTTTTTTTTTTTAGCATTGAAGCATTATGGTGGCATTTGTGTTATGTACCTTTTTTTCATTTCTGCAATAACTGAACACCGAAGAGAAAAAGACCTTTTTATAATGTTCACTTGAAACAAACTGCAAGCAAAGCATTCAAGCTAATCTGTTCCTTCAGTCTTCTGATTCAGCAATGTACAAGTGTTTGTTGTGAAACACTATTGCCGATGCGCAAACATAAGTTGTTTTAAAGATGTAAAAGGGTAAAGATCCCAACTAAAACAAACCCTGACCACCATGATGGTGGCATTATTTTTTGACCAATAAAACCCCAACATCTAAACCTTTTTTGGTTCTCATAAGAGCTTCTGTAGATGTCTGACAGAAATAAAGCCAATCTGGCCAGTAATAAGTGAATCAGATGTTTTAATCAGATCTTTAGAGATTGGATGTCTTTTATCTTCAGTTGATTTCATCTAAGGCTGTGGCTGAAGTCAGTTGTTGTTCTTGTGTTTCTCTTTTCTTCAGTGATTCTGCTTGTTAACAGCAGGTGTTCATCATTAATGTTCAATCATCACTTAATTAATTGCTTAATTATCTCATTAACTTTAACTCTGCTTCAGTGTTACTTTAACACTATTTAGAGAGGGACCAAATGTTATCTGAGCAGAGTTGATTTAACTCTGGGGTTTTTATTGTGTACCCTGAGCCAAATGACATGACTGATATTTATGCTACCATCAGTTACATAGTTAAGAATAATAGCTGCTGTATAGGATACATAGTAATGATGGCACTTTTGATATTACTTAAATATATATTTTAAATATTTTTGTCATTTCTGTAAAATGTTAAAAGTGTGATGGATTTGGAAACAATAATTGCCGCTACACTCTATCTTCACTGATTAATAGCAGCTGCAGAATTTGAGTAAACCAGAAAATAGTCAACAGCCAGAAAAAGAGATTTCTGATTCAGAGCAGGAGAAAAAACTCATTTTGAGAAAATGACTGTAACAAAGGAGCGAGTCAATGGATGAGATCCAACTGCAGGCTTTATTCAGTAGAAAGGGAGGCTAAGGGCTAAGGGACAGAACGGGGGACCAGGTCCATGGAGCAGAAGAAGGCAGGCTGACTGGAGTGAGAAGGTGTCCAGGGTGGATCAGGCTGTGCAGACGGCCTGGGCGAAACTAAAGACCCCCACAGTAGGACAGACAGTCTCAAAGACCCCCAAGGCTGGTCAGGAGCAACTAAAACACAAAAGAAAGAAAGGTTGGTTATGATCTCTAGAGCTATGACTGTACAAGAGCAGAGCTTGTGCTCGCTCCTGAAGGTCCCAGCTAGAACATATTTGGGTGGTGTTGAGGCAACCAGAGAGTTGGGAAACCACTTGAGTGGTTGTTACATGGCAGACAAGTAACTTCGGGGTGATGTGATTGTGGTCAGAGAGAGACAGGTAAAAAGTTCATGGGTCTTAGCAGTGGTTGCCTCGGAACAAATAGGAAGTTCATGGCTGATAGAAAGTTCAGCATTGACCTCCATGGTCGCTTCAGGGCAGACAGAGGGCTCAGGGACAATCTTCATGATCGTTTCCGGATAGACCAAAGGTTCATGGCAGACAGAAAGTCCAGGGACGATCTCTGTGGTTGCTTCAGGACAGACACAACGTTCATAGGTAACCCCCGTGGCTGTATCAGAGCCAGTAGGAAATTCATGGATGACCTCCCTCGTCATAGCTGGACCTGCAAACAGTTCAAAGATGATCTCCATGGCCGTAATGGGGCCAGACGAGAGTTCCTTGATGGATACCGCTGACACCTCCGGAGGTTTTGCAGTAGTTGCTGCCACCTCTGGGGGTTCTACAGTGGTTAACTCAGGATAGACAGTGGGCTCAGGGATGAACTCCGTGGTCAGATGAAGACAGACAGGAATCTCAAGGATGATCTCTGTGGTCATATCAGGACAAACAGGAAACTCTGGTATGATTTCTGTGACCGATGCAGGGCATAATTCCATAACGGCCTCTGTGGTCATTTCTGGACAGGACGAAGGTTCATGGATGACTCCTGTGGTCATATCTGGACAGACAGGAAGCTCAGGGGCCACTCTAGTGGTTGTGTCAGAACAGAAAGGGAACTCAGATATGGTTTCTGTGACAGCTACAGGGTAAACAGAAGGTTCAGGGCTGTCAGAAGGTTCAGGAATGACCTCCGTGGTAGTTTCGAGGCAGACAGAATTTTTGGAGACGATCTCAGTGATCGTTTCAGGGCGGACAAAAAGTTCAGGGATGATAATTGTGATCACTTCAGTACAGGCAGAAGGTTTGGGGTTGACAGAGAGTTCAGGGCTGACTGAATATTCATGGTAGACAGAAAGCTCAATGACGACCTCCGCTGTCGAGTCAGGGAAAACAGGCAGTTCAGTGATGACTACTATTGTCGTATCCGGGTAGTCGAGCAATATGGGGGTTAAGGTTGTGGTGGCAGGACAGATTTCGTCTGGGTGGTCAGGCTCTGATCTAGAGTCTGAAACCTTCTTCAGGACCTCAGAAAATGGTACAGGACCTGAGTTGGGACCCGCTAAAGCGCCGTCCTGGGCAGCACAGGAGTACTCAGGGACTGACTCAGGGGCATCCTCCCGGGCTGCACTGACATGCTCGGGGACCGACTCGATAGCGCTCTCTTGAACTGCACAGGAGAGCCCAGGGACCAACTCGGGAGTGCCCTCTTGGGCTGCTCTGGCGTGCTCAGGGACTGACTCGGGAACGCCCACTTGTGGTTGGTCCGAAGCTGGAACCGATGTGTGTGTTGCCCACACACATAAAATGGCCATAGTCAACATGGACAGAGCTGCATCCTCTAGCAGCTCAGGCATGGCAGGCGTGAAGTGAGCCGTCTGAGGCTGGGCGGGCATGACGTGAACTGTCTGAGGCTGCAGGGCAGGCGTGGCTTGAACCGTGGGCTGCTGGGCAGGCATGGCTTGAACCGTGGGCTGCTGGGCAGGCGTGGCTTGAACCATTGGCTGCTAGGCAGGCATGGCTTGAACCGTTGGCTGCTCAGGTAGATTCGTGTAGATGAGATGAGGCTCTGGGAGGTCTGCAGAGAAGTGACGTGGCTCTGCGAGATCTGCAGAGAAGTTTCGTGGAGCGCTGGAGCGTGCTCGTGGAGCGGGCTCAGGGTAATCTGGCAAAGTCACAAGCTCTGTAGGTCTCTTTTGGTCAGCCATCATAGTGCAGACAGCGACCGTGCTGATGTGAGGCTCGGCTGCCACGGCCTTCTTTCGGCGCGGTTTGCACTTACGTCGTGGCTGAGGAACTGGACGATCAGCGGTGACTTGGCTTGGTGCACAATGATCAACGATGACTTGGCTTGGTTCTGGACGGTTAGCTGCGGTGTGCTGTGACTCTGGATGACCAGATGAGGCATGCTGTGGCTCTGGACGATCAGCTGAGACGTGCTGTGGCTCTGGACGATCAACTGAGATGTGCTGTGGCTCTGGACGATCAGCTTCTCCTACCGTGAATGAAGAACCACTTAACATGAGTGCATAATCCATAAAGTCCTTTAAGCTGTAATTGAAGGTTCCTTCTGGCAATCGCGACTTTATGGGTTCGTTGACACCAAAACGAAAGATGTCTTTTAGTGCGACTTCGTCATCAAATAGAAAGTAATATGACAATTCACAGAACTGGTGAACATATTCCTCGCTCGACAACTTGAAATAATCCATGCTGAGACCGTAACTGCTGGGAAAAGCCGCTGGATCTTTGTTTTAGGCAAGGTCTTCTGTAACGAAGGAGTGGATGAGATCCAACTGCAGGATTTATTCAGTTGAAAACAGGGTCAGACAGGCAATGGTAATCAACAGCAAACAGGTATGTCAGGGAACAGGCAGAGACGTAAACTTGAACAGGCAGATAGTTCGGGGCAGGCGGCAAAACAACACAGTCCAGTAACACAAAGCAATAATCCAAGGGCAAGTAGCAAAACAATCGGAACAATGTTGTTGTTTCCCCACAAGGAAAAATATGACACCATCCTGTGCCTGTCTGTCTTCCTGGCCGCCGCTCCCGATCCTCGGCGCGAGATGGCCGCCACTCCCACATCTCGACGAGAGATGGCCGCTGCTCCCAAGCCACGACGCGAGCGCGAGCCGCAGTGTAATGTGGTCGCTGCACCTGAGCCACACTCCCAACTAGCTGCCTCCAGTCTCAAAATGGACACATCGGCTGAGGTAGAGTGGCTAATAGACTTTTGGACAATGCCTGTTTCCCCTGAGCCCTCTCCAGTGCATTCTCCGCACGATGAACCTCCAGCAATGCCCGCGCTCCATGAACCTCCAGCAGTGCCCGCGCTCCATGTACCTCCAGCAGCGCCTGTGCTCCATGAACCTCCAGCAGTGCCTGCGCTACATAAACCTCCCGAGTTTGAGCTCCCCGGACCTTCAGAGCTCCCTCCAGCGTGCGCTCCGGACCTTCCTCCACCTAAGCCCGCTCCGGACCTTCCTCCGCCTGAGCCCGCTCCAATGGGGCCTCCACCCCTTAAAATTTTGGGGGGGGCCATATGTCCGTGGCCGTAGAGGCCAAGAAGGTCACGCCATCCTGGCCGCCACCCTGGACTCCGGACCTCCCTCCACCTGAGCCCGCTCCAGTGGGGCCTCCGCCCCTTAAAATTTTTTTTTTTTTTGGGGGGGGGGGGCATATGTCCGTGGCCGTAGAGGCCAAGAAGGCCACGCCACCCTGGCCGCCATCCTGGACTCCGCCGTGGTCGCCTGTGTTCCAGGCTCCGCCCTGGACTCCGCCCTGGTCGCCTGGGTTCCATGCTCTGCCCTGGCTGCCGCCCTGGACTCCGCCCTGGTCGCCTGGGTTCCATGCTCTGCCCTGGCTGCCGCCCTGGACTCCACCCTGGTTGCCTGAGCTTCCGGCTCTGCCATGGTCACCGCCCTGGACTCCACCCTGGAGGCCACCAGACCTACCCACTCCTGCCCATGGCCTCCAGGGTGCCCACCCCCCCTCCCTGTTGGTACTCTCTTATGGGAGGAGGCAGTAATGTTACATGTGTTTCTGTCCTGGACTTTGTTTTTCATCTCTCCACACGTGCTCTTTGTTTTGGTTTTTCTCCCGCCACTCATCACTCATCATTAGTTCATCCCCATCAGTTGTGTTTTGTTCATTTTCCTCATTATCTTGTGTTCCTGTTATTTAAGCCCTGAGTTTCATTCAGTCCTGGTCTGTCGTTGTTAATGTTAAGGTGTCTTGTTTGGATTAATTCCCATGTTCTTTATTAAACCCTGTTTAATGTACATTTTCCAATCAAAACTACTTAATTACAGTAACGTAGATATTTGTAATTTATTATTTCACACCCATGGTTTTCTACAGATCATTCTACCTCTAACACTCAAACACAGTATGTAATTTTGTTTTTTCTACGAACTGGGGTGCTCAGCTTAACTGTTTGTAGAGTCAGTCAGTACTTTATCCAAAAAGGATAAATTATCTTATCCAAAGTTTAGTGGAGCCTGTGAGTGTAAAGTAGTTTTTCTAATTAATTTAAGGTAATTTGATACATGAATCAATGGACAATCTCTTTCTTGGCACAAATCTAACAAAAAATTTAAAAGAAAAAAGGTCTGTCGGTGATAGACATTACATTAGACATTATAGACATTTACATTTATTCATTTGGCAGACGCTTTTATCCAAAGCGACTTACAATGGGAGCAATTAGGGGTTATGTGCCTTGCTCAAGGTCACCTTAGTCATAGTATGGAAGGTGGAGAGAGTCCTGTTCATTCACAATCCCTACCTTCAAAACCTGCCGGGATGGGAATCGAACCAACAACCTTCAGGTTACAAGCCCGGCTCCCTCACCATTAGGCCACGACTTATAGAATGATACTTGTGTGTGTGTGTGTAGGGAGACACAGAAGAACACTGATTCTATTGAGCCCAGCTGTGTGTTAACGAAGAGTGACGCATCCATAAAACCACCACCTTTTGTAAGTGATGGAGAAGTGACCACTGGCCTCAGGTGAGACATGTATAATTAAGGGAAGTGTGTTATGAACAACTCATGTCTGTCCATCAATCACAAGAGCGATACTGCTGTTGGATAAAGATGTTGAGGAAGACCATTAGACTCGGACCTTATTCTATCAGTAGAAAGTGCACCTGCAAAAACTTTGTATAGCCTTTCTAAAGATCTAAACATTACAAATGCATGGCTCAAGTTTATTTGACAAGCAGCCATATTCTAGCCAGCAGCCATATCACCCTGTAGCCCAAGACTGGTTGTCCACTGAAGCTACCTGGATGGGAGACCTTCTGGGAAAACTAGGTTGCTGCTGCTGAGGTGTTAGTGAGGCATGCAGGGGATCCACATCAGGTCTCAGCTCTGTTTGCATGGATCACTTCAGATCATTACAGTATGAATAGAGCACACTGCCCAAATGTTCAGATTTGAGGTAATGAGCTCTGGGAAGTTCTGTACATTTGTTTCTTTTCATACAGATTACATAAACATAGAACATTTTTGTTTTGAATTAGATTAAAAGTAGAAACTTAGACATTTATATAGATATATTGGTCATATTGTCTGTGCGACAAGTATTCGCTGAGTTTTGTTTCATTTTTATGACGCGCACCAGAACAACGTTCACAAAGATTGAGACAGCAGAAAGCACACCCTGTTTGTTTTCTTTATTTTACAAAAGCACAATGTTTTGTTTTGATTGTAAGTGGACACAAATAAAAGTAAACCCTTAAAAAGTTTTAAATGATGTATTGCTTTTATCTGTATGACCACAAATGATAGAGTGTTTTAAGTCGATTTTGCTGCTATGTGAATAAAATCCACCAGAATGTGGAAGCATATCCGTCGACCCCAGAGGGTTAATAACTTTAATGCACTTTAAGTGTGTTCCAAGCACTAGGAAAATACAAGTATCGAATTAGGAGTCTGTGTCTTCAGATATTCAGTATTAAATGACAAAAATCAGAGACACAAAATTTGATTGGGACATCCCTAATTTCTAATATTAATAAAAATAGTGTTGGAAAAAATTAAGTTTCTCTCTCTCTCTTTCTTACATTTGCAGAGCGGAGAAGGGTGTTCTGGTCCAGGAGTCCAAATGTGGTGTTTGTGGGCATGTTCCGATAGATCCCGTCTCTTTAAGATGTAGGCACAGTTTTTGCATAAAGTGCATCAACATCCACTGGGAATTGTTCAGACCATCAAAAGACTGTCCTCAATGTAGAAAGAGATCTAGAAAACGTCCTTTTTTAGAAAAAGGCACAGGAGGATCCACTTCTGCTGGTTCTTCTCATTGTTGCACAGAAGCAGCCCTGATAGAGGAGACTAGCAAACAGCAGCAGGAGTCTCAACAACCAAAAGATGAACTGGAGAGACTCAAAAAACAACACAAAACCAGCATGAAGAAAAATTATGAGAGATTATTTGAGGGAATCAATTTACAAGGGAATCAAACTCTCCTGAACAAGATCTACACACAGCTCTACATCATAGAGGGAGAGAGTAAGGGGGTGAATGAAGAACATGAGGTTTTACAGATGGGAAAAAACAGTACACATGACACTCCAATCAACTGCAGTGACATCTTTAAATCATCACCTGAACCAGGATTTGAGGAGGAAGACAAAATAAAGGTGGTTCTAACAAAAGGCATCGCTGGAATTGGAAAAACCGTCTCTGTGCAGAAGTTCATTCTAGACTGGGCTGAGGGAACAGCCAATCAGGACATAGATTTCATGTTTGTGTTTCCCTTTCGAGAGCTAAATTTGATTCAAGATCATCAGTACAGTCTTCACAGACTTCTGTTGGACTATTATCCTGATCTTCAAGATCTTGACTCAAAGATTTATAAGAAGTGTAAAGTTTTGTTCATCTTTGATGGTCTGGATGAAAGCAGAATCAAACTGATGTTTTCAGTTGCTCAGAAAGTTTCTGATGTGACTGAGACTTCATCAGTGGGTGTGTTGATATCAATGCTCATGAAAGGAGACTTGCTTCCTTCTGCTCTTATCTGGATCACCTCCAGACCAGCAGCAGCCAATCAGATTCCAAGCAAATACATCAACCGTCTGACAGAAATTCAAGGATTCAATGACCCTCAGAAGGAGGAATATTTCAGGAAGAGAATCAGCGATGAGCATCAAGCCAGCAGAATCATCTCACACATCAGAAGAGCAAGAAGCCTCCACATCATGTGCCACATACCTGTCTTCTGCTGGATTTCATCCACTGTTCTTCAAAAGCTCCTGAAAGAAGATCTGGGTGTAGAAATCCCTCAAACTCTGACAGAAATGTACATCCACTTCCTGCTGATTCAGATCAACATGAAGAATCAGAAGTATGAAGAGAGAGACCCAGAGAAACTCCTGCAGTCTAACAGAGAAGTGATTGTGAAACTTGCTGAACTGGCTTTCAAACAGCTGATGAAGGGCAACGTCATGTTCTATGAGGAGGACCTGATTGAGAACGGTATAGACGTCAGTGATGCCTCAGTGTATTTTGGGATTTGTACCGAGATCTTTAAGGAGGAATCTGTGATTCATCAGAGGAAAGTCTACTCCTTCATACATTTGAGCTTTCAAGAGTTTTTGGCAGCCTTTTTCGTATTTGTTTCATATTTACACAGTAACAATGAGGTTCTGAAATTGTTTCTGAGAGGAAAGTCCAAAACTAACCTTGAGAATCTTCAGCTGGATGTCCTTCTGAAAGGAGTAATAAATGAAGCCCTCAGGAGTAAAAATGGACACCTAGATCTTTTTCTGCGGTTCCTGCTGGGAATCTCATTGGAGTCCAATCAGAGCCTCTTACAAGATCTATTGACGGAGAAAGAGAACAACTCAGAGAGTATTGAGAAAGTGATCCAACACATCAAGCGAGTTCAAAAAAAGAATGTCAGTCCAGAACGATGGATGAATCTCTCACACTGCTTGCTTGAAATCAAGGACAATTCTCTTTTTGAAGAAATGAAGACATTTTTAAGCTCTGAAACACATAAAAACCTTTCTCTTGCACAATGTTCAACTTTGGCAAACATGATTTTGATGTCAGAGGAGGTGCTAGATGAGTTAGATCTTGGAAAGTATAACATAAAATCAAGAGATGGTCAGCAGAGGCTGGTACCTGCTGTTAAGAACTGCAGAAAAGCTCTGTAAGTGTAATGATCTAAATACGTGTTTAAAAAATATTGTAAAAAAATGAGCAAAAGCATGAAGTCATTGGAGCTGATACCTTCACATACATTAACTGTTTTGTTTAGTTCGGTTTTAATTTGCTTTTGCACTGTGCTATTAAATATACAGAGCAAACTAAAATCAGGATTAGGCATTAGATCAATTAGGACATATAAGTAGCTTTTATAATTGTGCATTGGCAAAACATTACTGCTTTACATCTTGAGAAAAATCAATGGCACTGACGTGTTTTAAGATATGTCAGTGCAAGTTGCTTTCAGTAAATACAGCTCAAACATGCATTTTAGTCTTCAAATGTAAAATTCATGTAAAATTAGATATTAAAGTTGTATTGTGAAAAACTGTGGTAGAATACTGACACAGACACTTTGCATTTTGTTATCTTGTTCAGATTGGCAAGCTGTAACCTTACTGATCAGTGTTGTGAAATTGTGGCATCAGCTCTACAATCATCAAACTCCAGTCTGAGAGAGCTGGACCTGAGTAACAATGATCTGCGGGATTCAGGAGTGAAGCTGCTCTCGCTTGGACTGAAAAGTCCAAACTGTAAGCTGGAAATACTGAGGTATATAAAGGGGTATTTAACTAGTCTTTCTAAAATATCAGGATATAACAGTTATATGGTTAATTACCCCCTAAAAAAGTTATCAGAACTGACCCCAAATGTCATTCTGTGTCATTTTTTGTATGTAATATATTTTAGGGTTATGTGTGTTTGTAAATGATCTGGCTCTAGAAGTGAGTCTGTAGATAAGGGCTCCCCAACCCCAGTTCTGGAGGGCCAGTGTCCTACTGAGTTTTGAGCTAACCCTATTCAAACAAAACCAAACAAGCTAATCAAGATATTCAGAATTACTTGCAAATGACAGACAGGTGGTTAAGTTTGGGAGTGGTACTAAAGTCTGCAAGACTTGGTCACTGGTCCTCAAGGACTGGATTGAAGATGCCTGCTATAGATTATCTGACTGTTGGTGTATGTTTGTTGATTCACTGTTGATGTGTTTGCGTCCATAGTTGATCTGACTAGATTGTCTGTAGATCAGGGGTAGCCAAACCTCTTGGGGGGCTACTTTCCTGTAGACTTGAGTTCAAACCTTGCTCAAACGCACCTTCCTGATATTTTCAAGCAATTTTGAACACCTTGATTAATTGGTTCAAGTATGTTTGGGTTTGAACGAAAATATAATGAAGATTATATGACTGTTGTTGCATGTTTGTAGATTATCTGACTTCTGATGTCTGCAGATTATCTTACCTTTCTTTTTGTGTTTGTAGATTATCTGGCTGTATGTTGACAGAGGAAGGCTGCAGTTATTTGGCCTCAGCGCTGAGTTCAAACCCCTTACACTTGAGAGAGCTGGATCTGAGCTACAATCACCCAGGAGATTCAGGAGTCAAGCAGCTCTCTGATGCACTGAACAACCCTAAATGCACATTGGATATATTTAAGTATGTGTGGCATTAATACTGATAATAATACTGACTAATAATCATACTTTACTTGTGTATGTGTAATGAAGCTGAGGAGACAGCGGGTAAAATCCAAATGCAGCTTTATTTGGAAACGTGGTCAGACAGGCAGAGATCAACAACGGTGAACAACAGTAGCAGAGGGCAGACAAGCTCGTGGTGTTCTCCAGGCAGGAGGTCAGAGGTAGGCAGATACACATCGACAGAAAAACAGGGAACAGGCAGGATCAGACACAGGAAAACCAGACAGGGAAATAACGCTCGGAAATTGTGAATGAATCAAACAATACTTTGCACCGGAGAGGTGAGTGAGTGAACTATTTGTAGTGAAGTGATGAAGCTAATGAGTAGTGCTGACGAGAAACAGCTGGCGGATGATCGGTGACGGAGTGAGGGATTCTGGGAAGTGTAGTGTTGTGAGGGAGAAGCATGGTGCGAGCGGGTGACCTCTAGTGGTGAGTGGGTGTAAGGATGGACAGAATTCATGACAGTATGTGTGCCTGTTATAATCTTGAAATGTATTGGGTTAGTCACCGTTTCTCATACTAAACTTTGAAGATCCTGTGAAAGTACAAGCATTCATAAATAAACATTGTGGTGGAAAGATAGGGCACAGACAACATAGTGTTTATTTAAAAAAAAAAAATTATTTTAAATGGATGAAAGAGAATATGCAAAGCAGAAAGGGGATCAGTTTTTAACCAACTTTTCCTTCACTGTTGGAGTCCTGACTTATTTTCGTTTCCCAATTTGTGATCAGCCCAGAATTTCCTTGCAAATAGCACTGAAGCCCCCTGTTGGTCGTCTACTTGGTGACAGATATTATGAGTTTATCTATTACTAGTAACAATTACTGTAACTAAGCACAAAAATCAAAGACCAGAGTCTTATAGTACTGCAAGATGCTACAAAAGCTATAACAAAGCATATTTTTTTCTTTAAATGGCTACATTTATTGTGCCTGTTATATAATCTTTGATAACAGTTGGTGAAAAGAATCCATTTTCTAAATAATGTTAACTTGTCTGACTGCTTCAATTTCGCTTAAGTTGTCAAAGATAGACATTTAAATAGTAGATAAATGGCTATTTGCAAACAATAGTCCAGATGTATGTGGGGCATCGAGATTCTTGATGAGTTTGTGAGGAAGTGAGCACTGAGCTTTCGTCGAGTTCTTCTGTAGAAAATTGATTATTCTTCTTCTATACAATATTGTGTTGATGTTGTATTGCAAAACACTTTTGGGGGTAAGAGAATGATCAACAGTGTATTTAGAGATGTTATTACAGAAATTTATTATGGCTGTAATTAATTTTTCAACGTAAAAACCTGGGTGTGCAAAGAGTCGGGGGACCATGTAGCACCACTTAAACCAGGAAAACTTTTTTCTGTGTTGTATGCAATGTATGTATGCCAATAATTTGTTTACAAATACATTAATGTTGTATGATATGAACAGAATGTGACATGTCTGTGCATGTTTATTTTTTTTTCAGAATAGATCATGGAGGAGAGATTAGGATTACATCAGGACCAAAAAAATGTAGGTCTACACACAAACAATGGCTGGGTGGAATGGCATTAAACAGCTATCAGTGGACAGGACTGCTTTAAATAAATGATTAACATGTTCAAGCAATTTAAAAAATGGATGAACCAAAAAAGGCACATTTGGAGGGCTCTTTTCAAACATATGGGTCATAGCACACAAAACAATTTGCATACTAAATATTATTAGTATTATACACACAATCATTTTGTCCAACTACTCTGTTTTAAGGTAACATACATCAAAGGTGCATAGACACCTACTGTATCGATTTGTGTTCTTCTTTTCTTTTGAACTTTATGGCAGCCTATAAAACCATACATAGGAAAGTCATGAAATGTGGCACATAGACAGAGAACAGTCTGAACATATAACAAAATTAAAATCTCTTTACTCAAACTCATTCTAGACCTTTTAACCATACCTGTCTCATTTAAAGCGTTAGTTCACCCAAAAATGAAAATTTTGTCATCATTTACTTACCCTCATGTTGTTCCAAACCTGTAAGACTTTCATTCAGCAGTTCTGTTTGAACTGAAAATGAACGGTTTTGTTTTATTATATAAACTCCAGACACCAGTTCTTCCAAACTTCAAATAAAAAATATTCTGAACTCTTCTGAAGTTAAAACATTAGTATTGTGTTTAAAAAAGAATATTCCATCAGTATTTTATAGAATATTGTTTTAGTTTGTACATATTATGTACATGAATACATAAACTATAACATTTTATATACTGCTGTAACTACTATTCATTTTTAGAGTTGAGTTGTGAGTGAAAGCACACACTTTTTCTGTTGTATATTTCTTGAAAGATGTTTGATTGTGGTTTAAACACTCATCTTGAGAAGGTTGTTTTTAAAATGTTCTCTCTTGTGTTCAGATGCTTGTGATCTCACACTGGATCCAAACACAGCTCACACTTACCTCACTCTGTCTGAGGAGAACAGAAAGGTTACTTACATGAGGGAGGAGCAGCCGTATCCTGATCATCCGGAGAGATTTGATGAGGTTCCTCAGGTTCTGTGTAGAGAGAGTCTGACTGGACGCTGTTACTGGGAGGCTGAATGGAGTGGAGATGCTGATATATCAGTGACGTATAAAGGAATCAGCAGGAAAGGAAGAAGTGAGTTTGGATCCAATGAAAATTCCTGGAGTCTGTACTGCTCTGATAACAAATTTACTGTACGCCACAATAATAATAGTACTAAAACACGTGTCCCTCCAGGCTCCTCTAATAGAGTAGGGGTGTATGTGGACATGTCGGCCGGCACTCTGTCCTTCTACAGCGTCTCTGACACAAACACACTCACAAACATATACACGTTCAACACCACATTCACAGAACCTCTCTATGCTGGATTTGGGCTTTATTTCCTCACCTCAGTGTCTCTGTGTCAGATTTCTGAATGAATCCCAATTAGCTAAGTGCATATAGTCCTGCTCCATTTAGATGCCTTCAGATTCCTTCCTACGGCAGTTCTATTCAAAATGACTTTGGGTACAGTATCATCCACGTCCTTTCAATATGATACATATCATGTTGAACATGTCACGATTCAATATATTTCAACAGATCTTATAGAATTATCATTAACATCATATTCACTATATATTAAATCTGTTATTAGCACTCAAAAAATTATTTCTTTTATTGTTTAATTGTAGTAAAAGTGCAAATTTAATTAAATGACAACTGACACCCTGTGAGGAAAATCAACTCAAAAAAGTTGCTTTTTAATAAATTACTTAGTTATAGTAAGTCATCAAAAAAAAAAAAACATTTATTGGTAAATTTCCCCACACAGCATCTTTGTGTGAACATTTAACTTCTGGTTAACTGTTAATGTGCAGGGAAAAAGCTAACAAAGCCTTTGGATTTGAAGCGTAGAGTAAACTTGATGAACTGCATTAAAAAAAAAGTGAGAACACTAAAAGTCCTATATATTACATTAGATGAACATTATATACTATATAAACATCAGTGTCAGAATATAAATACCTGGGCATCATAACTGATGACACACTACGTTCACACACTAATTAAAGAAAAAGTTCGGATTTTATTTTAGAAATAAGTCTTGCTTTTCATTTCAAGAAGCTTGTGTCTTCAACTTTCTTACTGATTCTTGCCTTAAGATTTATTATGATTGTAAATTCTCTACACAATGTGCATTATATAATGGAGTTGCCTTGTCTTTTCTTGCTTTCGAAGGAAAATCCACCGGTTCTGATTGATTTACAAAGCTTTTTTTTCACAACCTTATCTCTGTTGTTTGATTCAACAAAAAGCATTTGGTAACTATTCAATGTGTTCACAGTCTTATACCTCCAGCTAGAGCTAATCTGCTTTAGAATATGCTGCTTCAAATAAAATTGAGGATACATCATTTGGTGTCTTTCAGTAATTTTATAACTTGCTGTTATTAGTATTAAATGCACTAGAAATGGTTTAGTGATTTGCAAATTCTTCTAAGGTTGTACTTTTAATGATATTTTATTGTGTCTTGTGTTGTTGTTTGTTAAATGTGTATTTGTAAAACTGGGCTGCCTATCATGGCCAGGACACAACTGTAAAAGAGATTTTCATCTCAGTGTGGTTCTCTCCTGGTAAAATGAAGGCTAAAAATAAATAAATAAAACATCTCACATGTGTTTGGTGAGGAAGGGAGTTTATTGTATTTCGTTTTTAATTTCATTAGGAAATGTTTCCGTTTAGACCTGGCTTTTGTTTGTTAATTTGTCATATGCCCATCCCTGAACCCTTTCAGATAATATGCTATATAAAGAAGAAATTAAAAAAATAAATAATTTGAAAGATTTTGTTGTACATGTGTGTTCTGTATTTATGTTACTCCCTCTTTACCTCGAGCCTAGGCAAAGAGGAGAAACTCACTCTCTTCTCTGCACTGGCCAAAAGGGGATATTACAACTCATGAGCCTTGTAAAGTTGTAAAGTAAGTGAATTTCTTTCCTGAACTGGTAGATTTTATTGCATGTCTTTTCATGTAATGATTTTCATAAAGCCTTAACTGTACTGAAAGTCAAGTCATCTTCATTTGTATAGCGCTTTTAACAATACAGATTGTTTCAAAGCAGCTTCACAGTGATAATAGAAAAATCAATGGACACAGATTGTTTTATCTTTACAGCAGCTCTAGGAAAAGTTATTATCAAGCAAAAGTTTTTGATTGAATCACTTCAGTTGTAAAAATCATTAACTATTAACTTTGGGGCCACTTAAATTACACTATTTTCACTGAAAAAAGAAGACTTTTAATGCATTCTTGCCATTCATTTACATGTTTAGTCTATATGTTTGTGCGTTTGAATGTGTGCACAGACACTTTTTTTGTACAAAGTGACATTGCCAAATTACTTGTCTGGCTCGCATAATACAGAATTATTAGTCATTTCGGGTCAGATGTAAGTGCTTAGTTCTTCTGCTTTCTGTTGACAATAGGTATTTTTGAGGTCCTGTGTTGCCACCTTAGCTTGTCAGTACTACTGTACCAATACATGCAGGTTTATCAAAATATCATATTTGTATTGCAAGTAAAAATGCATTGAATGTGGTCAATAGTGAAACTGTGTGAGTGAGCTTTGCAATGTTCTGTTGCAAGATGCATCCATTTTGCCATGAGAGAGACCCATTGAGTTAAATTTTTTGGACCAAATTAGGGTTTCAAGGAGGGATGCTATTCAAGCAAACTATTTCTACTTGTTAGGTTCTTTGAACATGAATCATACTAGAGAGACTACTCTGTACAATAGTACTAACAAGCTCAGGTGGCGAAAATACCTATTGTCAACAGAAAGTAGAACTACAAGCACTTAAATCTGAGCTAAAAGGATTACTTCTACATAGAACTGAATTTATAAGCACAGAACAAGGCAGTAATATAATTTTAATGGTGAGGGACCGAGTAAATTATCAGCATTATGAATTAAACAGATGGAGTCTAGAGCAAATATACATGTCATTATTAATGAGTGTTTTTTTTATACCCATCCCAAAGATATAAACCAGATTTTAAAAAACTTTATATACTTCTAATTCTAATAAAATAGAAAACATCCAGCAATTCTAACTGCTATTAAGTTTGAAAATTAAAATATTTGGTAACACTTTACAATAAGGTTCATTGGTTAAACATTAATGTATTAACTAACATGAATGTGTAAAAGAATGAAGTATATCCAAGGCTTAAGGCTGAGGGGACATAGTAAGGAGCATTGCATAGGCATATATGATAAAGACATTCTTGTGCTCTTTGTGACCAGGTGTAAATAGGCTCTAACAGCTTACCTCCCTTGATGCCCATAATTAAACATCTTACATATTTGGATATCACAATATCTCCACAAGTACATCTTATCTCTAAATGTAATTTTCACAATCTCCTGAATAAGACCAAGGAGGATTAAGATAGGTGGTACCCTCTATATGTAATGGTGGCTGTGTAAATCACATTCTACCAGAAAGACTCTGGAGGTAAATTAACTTGCAATGAAATTTATTAACGATCAGCAAGCAGACATTGTAAGATAAAGTTCTTTGGCGTAGGCCCCGTCCGTAGCTTAGATCCTGAGGGTTGCGGACTCTGCATTTCCTGCCTGAAGATGAAGGCAGGGGCGTAGCCGACCTCCGGGAGGCATGGACAGGGACCATCCTGGTGGTGGTGGGGAGGATGGAGGTTAGGTTTCGCGTCAGCATCTGCGAACTCAGACAAGTGTGATGAGTACCGAACTTATATGCTACATGTGTTGGATAATGATTGGTTAGATCTAAATTAGTAGTGACGTAACATTTGAGTCTTCCTGACAGAACTTGCGCTAGAGCTTTCATTTCTACCAGAAAGACTCGGGAGGTAAATTAACTTGCAATGAAATTTATTAACGATCAGCAAGCAGACATTGTAAGATAAAGTTCTTTGGCGTAGGCCCCGTCCGTAGCTTAGATCCTGAGGGTTGCGGACTCTGCATTTCCTGCCTGAAGATGAAGGCAGGGGCGTAGCCGACCTCCGGGAGGCATGGACAGGGACCATCCTGGTGGTGGTGGGGAGGATGGAGGTTAGGTTTCGCGTCAGCATCTGCGAACTCAGACAAGTGTGATGAGTACCGAACTTATATGCTACATGTGTTGGATAATGATTGGTTAGATCTAAATTAGTAGTGACGTAACATTTGAGTCTTCCTGACAGAACTTGCGCTAGAGCTTTCATTTCTACCAGAAAGACTCGGGAGGTAAATTAACTTGCAATGAAATTTATTAACGATCAGCAAGCAGACATTGTAAGATAAAGTTCTTTGGCGTAGGCCCCGTCCGTAGCTTAGATCCTGAGGGTTGCGGACTCTGCATTTCCTGCCTGAAGATGAAGGCAGGGGCGTAGCCGACCCCCAAAAATGGTGAAGGACAATTTATCCTGTGACGGAGTCTACCCCCCAAAGAACTGTGAAAGGAACGGAATATGCCAGTACTGATTCTTGTAGTTCCTAGGCAGAAAAACATAAATTGACTTAGAGACTTGTACTTACCAGTGGAGAAGCCGCTAACCGTGGCGCAAGAGGCAGGGAAGGATGAATACCACTGAGTGGTGAGAAAGAAAGCGAAGAAAAGGAAGGAGAAAAGAGAAGAGGTAACACAGGTTGACACAGGCCACGTTAGGCCACATAGATAACGCCTTGAACGGCGACACAGGCCACGTTAGGCCACATAGATAACGCCTTGAACGGCGACACAGGCCACGTTAGGCCGCATAGACACAACACCCTTGAACGGCGACACAGGCCACGTTAGGCCACATAGACACAACACCCTTGAACGGCGACACAGGCCACGTTAGGCCACATAGATAACGCCTTGAACGGCGACACAGGCCACGTTAGGCCGCATAGACACAACACCCTTGAACGGCGACACAGGCCACGTTAGGCCACATAGACGCAACACCCTTGAACGGCGACACAGGCCACGTTAGGCCGCATAGACACGACGCCTTGAACGGCGACACAGGCCACGTTAGGCCGCATAGACACGACGCCTTGAACGGCGACACAGGCCACGTTAGGCCGCATAGACACAACACCCTTGAACGGCGACACAGGCCACGTTAGGCCACATAGACACAACACCCTTGAACGGCGACACAGGCCACGTTAGGCCACATAGACGACTCCTTGAACGGCGACACAGGCCACGTTAGGCCGCATAGACACAACACCCTTGAACGGCGACACAGGCCACGTTAGGCCACATAGACACAACACACTTGAACGGTGACACAGGCCACGTTAGGCCACATAGACACAACGCCTTGAACGGCGACAAGTGACAATTTGATTATAAGTGAGTAAGATAGTAACACCACCACCAGTATTTGCATGAATTACCTTGATTGTAACTTGAGAGAGCTTGCTGAGCTTTTTGGAATCTGGTCTTATGTATGATTCGATAGCAGTGGAAGACAGTCTTCCCAGGGGCTTGATGGCTGATGTTGAAAATGCGGTGGTTGCTACCACAATTCTGAATGAAGGCCATTCCCCAGTAGAAGGGGAAAAGATTGAGGGATCCTGGAACAGAAGCTAATTGAGTCCTGAACAAAGCTTTACCAAACTGTTCTCCATTAGAGAGAAGTTGACAGTAGTTCTAAGTGAACTTAGATATTTAATCATGGAAGGAGGGACGGAATTTGTTATTAACTTAGAAAAGTTAAAGTGACGCCAGACCTTTGGAGTCACACTGAGTGTTTAAGGAAAAAAGTTAAGAATTAGGTGAATGCCCACGAGCAAGACTGATGTTTAAAATCTGTGGTAAATTCCCAGGGACACGTGAAGCCGTAAGCATGGCCTCTAGCATTGTAGTGATACTTTGCAGAAGATGAATGATTGGCAGGCGTTAACAGAAGGTTTACAGGAGGATTTGGCTATGCCTTTGGGTGGCCGCCAAATAGATGAAATGAAAGACTTTGGCATTTAGGATTAAAATACAATGCATAAAATATTTCCTGCTAGCATTCTATGGATGGGTGAAATATAAAGATTACGGTTATCATGATTAGAATGACAAGGAACAGTGGTCGTGATCGAGGTGGGAATACCGGAGTGAATAATACCGGAATAATCTGTGGTGTAAGCGTTGAGTGTGGAGGGAGCAAGCCTTTTGCTTAAATCGGCTAGGCATTTTATGTAATTCAACACGAGATCTGATCAGGGTGAAAGTTTTTTTTTTTTTTTTTTTTTTTTTAATAATATATAAAATGTGTGTACTCATGTCTTTCCGTGTTTGAACGACATTCCCTCCGATGTTCACTTGACGCCACAACGAACCGGCATGAAGAGATAATCGGTTCACGAGCCGCTGAAGGATCTGTCACGACAATTAAAGAGCCCCTCTGAGTATTTAGTGTTTAACAGCTAAGAATTACAGTATATTAAATATGAAAAACGTTTCAGTGTCCTCTTGGCTCCACAATGCATTCTCGCCCCGTGAGAACATGATGTGTGGCGCGAGAGAGCGGGCCGTCAGGCATTGCGACAGTGGCGGGTCTTGCGAATTGCACGGGCTAAAATCTTTTGGCTACCAAAATGACGGACGGCAGTTCAGCGTCAGTGACAGACCAGACTATACTCGTGTTAAGAAGGGGAAGGAGGGGGCAGAGTGACTTGTTATTTTAAGGATACCGCGAACTCAGTAAAAACCCTGTATCGTTGGTTAAAGTCTGCCATCTTTGATAGGTACGACCTAACTCATCCCTCCAATCTAAAGCTTGACACAGAATGTCTCTGTAATGCTAAAGGATGACGAATTCGGCGAATGAGAGGTTCGTAGCTAACTGGGATCGGAAGTTGAGAAAAACTGCCTCGTCATCGCGGTCAACCATAAGTCTGTCACTGTAAGCGATGGAAGCAGTAAAGTAGCCAGGTTAGCCCCTTTAACCCGAACTGTTCCGCCAGCGGGCAACCACCCCCCCCCCCCCCTGCGAAAAATTCATAATCATATTACTAAGCAACCACTAGGAGGAATGACACGAAGAGGTATCATTTTAAAGCTTAGAACTCAACTTTTTAAAGCGACCAGTCATTGCTTTCAACTCTTAACGAGTGGTGAGTTAACCTCTAAGACGGAGTGTACCGCCCACGGGCAAATCATACCTTTAAAAATATTAATAATCAAATTTTCAAAACTCCGGCCTTCTTCATCACAAAATAGGTGTCATTGAAAGCTAGAGTGGGCATCATTATTTATGGCTGATTCTCATGATTAAAATTAGTCCAACATCGTCATAATCCAATGAAGCGATCACAATATGGATCGTGCAATTACAACACATAAACCCCCACGGCGCACAGCTGCTATAGCTAAAACTAAATGTAGCTATCAAGTGGCATTTCAGCATAAAACTTCATGAAACAGGCATAGATTGAGGAAAATAGCACATCATTACTTACAGTTGATGCTCCCGATTGAAATGACGCCAAGATCAACGGATTCCCACGTGTGGATCACGTGCTACTCCACGTGAAAGTGCAATTTTAAAAATACCCACTAGGGGGTGACGAGGGCTAAACAAAAAGGCCACCTTGATTCCAAATGCTCCAACTTTTGATACTTCATGGGATCACCACAAATTAGATATCCAGATGCAGGTATGAAATGAGAAGCTTTTTTTTGTTTGTTTTTTTTTTTAAGTTTCCTTCAAAACTATAGCAAGGAGAGTCAAAAGGTGGGTATCGTTTGAGAGTTATGAGTCTTTACTTTTGTGTGACACTCAGAAAAAGAACTCTGAAAATACCCTTAGGGTTTAAGGGGTTAATGGCCTTACCTAGGATAAAAGATCTGAGTTGGGGTGACATCATAACTGCAGCAGGTGGGACAAAACACCTACCGAACTCTTGAACTGATGCGGCAGTGGAGTGACTAAGATTTGACGTTGCAGTTGTAGCAGGACGTCTAGGAATGGCGTCTGGATTGTGTGATGAGAATTTAGAAGGGTAGATGAGGTCGAAGCCACACGCTGTTGATTGCTTGATCCGAGAGGAGTAGGAAAAATCTTTTTGTTTAATGCAATTTGGAAGAATGAATACTATAAATCCAACGGTGCGATTCTCGGAGCTGTGCGCGAACTAGCATGGCGGCGCGTGGAGCTTATCTAACGCGATCATTATGAGTGATTAAACAGCAAAACACGTCCACTTGCGCGTATTTGACGATCAGAATGACAGATATGTCCAGCTATAGACCTCAATTTGTTAATATTTAATGGAAAATGAATAATCAGATCATTATTCATACAGCTCTGTTGTGCTGCCGTTTGTCAAATAATGAGCACCGTAAAGCAATAAAGTAACACGTTCTGAAAGACGGTCGCTTTGAAAAAACTCGCGCTGAGCGTTCAGCCGGAATATTTTAAATTTACGTGCGAAAGGGTAGCTGGCTCTGAAAGGCATTGAACAACTTTGATGAGCTGTGAATTTACATCCTCCGGTTCAGATATCCATGCAGCAGCGGCACTGAACGCGTGTACTGCAAACACACGGAAGAGGAGATGCAGGACAATATTTTCGTCAGAATCTGAATAATCGCAAACAGCGAGATTATTCAGGGACGAGGTTGAGTTTGCAACTGAATGTTAACAATTAGGTTTCGCGTCAGCATCTGCGAACTCAGACAAGTGTGATGAGTACCGAACTTATATGCTACATGTGTTGGATAATGATTGGTTAGATCTAAATTAGTAGTGACGTAACATTTGAGTCTTCCTGACAGAACTTGCGCTAGAGCTTTCATTTATGAAACAAAAGAGTATGTAAAATAAACATTCTCTATTAACCAATCAAAATCCACATGCTGGAGATCATGGAAGAAAACCACATAGGATTAAAGAGTGAACACTGATCAGAAGGGACTCCATAGGATGCAGTAGAGGAAGTTTCAGAGGAGACCGCAGTCATAGAGGCACTTCTACCTGAGGCTGATGCTTCTGTAGAATCCGCTTGTCTCACTTGCATAAGCAATGCAGTTGGATGATTTGTTTGCAGATGTCTTCTAAAATTTGATGTTGTTCCTTATTGGCCTGACAAACTATTGTTGCAAAGCTTGCATTTTGCTTTCTGGGGTCCAGCCTCATCAAAGTGAATCCAAATATTGCTTCTTTTTCTGGAGGGCATCTTACAAAGTGGCTTCTCTTTCTACCTCTCTTCCTTGGTTGTTGTTTGTGACCTTTAGTGTGAGAGGTGTCAAAAACAGATGAGGCTGAAGGTACCCTATGTTCTGTACAGTATACAGCTATGTGGAGGAAGGGGAGAGTCTTTAATAGATTAAAAAGCCTAACCAAGAGATAATAGTGTGTTTGTAACTGGTCTGTTTTCTGCGTTGTGTTGAGTGACGAACTGGAATGCAAACGGCAGTTTCGCTGATCTTTTATTCTCTCGTGCATCTGACATAAAATACATAGAAGTAGTCTTAGTCTGAGAGTCGCCCTTATTTACTCTCTCTCGTGTACCAACAATACAAAGAGGTAGAAGAATTACATTAAAACAAGAAAATAGCAGAAAACATACCTGACATAAAATACATAGAAGTAGTCTTAGTCTGAGAGTTGCCCTTATTTACTCTATAAAACAAAATGTGATGTACACTTGTCACATGTGTTCTCATTTCCACATTTAGGCCCAAATGTAAAGATAACAAAAAAGGGGGTGAAATGACAAAATAACCACGAAGAAAGACAAAATAACGCCATACACGTGAATTGGAATGAAAATATAGTCATAAAAACAATATTTAAAATATAGATTAAGAAAGATTATCAGGAGCCCAAAATAACCTCACCTCTCTCGTGCATCAACAATACAAAGAGGAAGAGGAGGAGACAGGACAGGAAATAATGCTGACGCATTGCATTACCACAATTAAAGGGGAAAGTGCTCTCATTCCAATTAGACAGTTATATCAGGTGTATGTTAATGAACAATTTTGTGTGAATTCTAATAAAGATATACATTTAACAGTAAACTTTCTGTACCCGTTACATGTTCTATATTCCTCTTAACATTTATCCTTACAAGTATTTTTAGCATTTACTGTAAGGAAAAACCAAAATGTGAAATACAATATAATATATTGAAATATATTGTGCTTTTCCAAATACACACAATAGCATATAAAATATACTGTATATTGTACATACAAGAAGCTCATGCAACATGAACATAAATAATTGAACACAGATTGAACCATCTAACATTAAGAAATATTTGTACAAATTTCTCTTTTCTTATTAATGTTGTTTCAAAAGCATTACAGTATTTGTCTGTTCTGCAGGCAAAGGGTCCGTCCTCAGAAGGGATCAAAACTTTGTGCAAGACCATGACTGACAGCCTGACAAAGCATTATTCCAAGGTAGAAGCGACAAAAATCCTACTCTTAGCAGGACTCATAATGTCATTATAAAGCCTAGATGTTTGTGTCTGGCATCCCGCATCATCGCTGTCATGAATGGTTTTGATGGGAGTGCACTAGAGTGAACCTAAAGTAATAAATTTAAATGTTTAGGTGGTGCATCCCCTATGAATTTTTTTGTATGGATGTTTTTCAAAACATCTCTTGCCTGCATTCGTTGCACCAAGTCATGCACTTTTGCTTTAAACTCCAAAACCCGAGCACTGTCCTCTTCGTTTCTCTTAAGATGTGAGAGGCCAGCCCAGGTGCCAAGTCCTCCATTGGCTTGCCAGTACTCATCTTTGAGCTCAAACATTCTGGCGCCTACTAACTTGGTGACGGTTAAGTCAGACAGTGCGGCTGTTACTGCCCAACTTTGTAAAAATGCAAACATGTCACTGACCAACTTGTCTTGCAGGACTGTATCAGGCGATGCAGTGGAATTTTCTGTGCCTGTTTGTCACAAAGTGCTTTGGTAGCTACAGTCCTATTATTGAAGTGCGAAACAAGTCTTCCCGCAGCTGTGATGACCCTTTTTAAGCATATGTTGAAGCCATCGTTTATGGCGAGTTGTAATGTGTGGGCAAAGCACGGCACGGAATCCCAGCTGACACCAGTTTGATCGTTTGCTGCCACTATATTTTTTGCATTGTCGTGAATACATGCTATTATTTTCCCCATAATGTCCCATGAATCTATGGCCATGTTTAGCTTTTCTGCAAGTTTGTCAGAGGCTGTTGCACAAACCGTCTCTGCCTCTGCTACTGAAAATAAAATGTAGATTCTTTTACAGTAATGAATGACAATAGGTGGTGACAAATAAGCATCTTTTGTTACAAGTGACTTATTGAATCACTGACTCAACTGGTTTATTGAAAACAGCTGATCATTCAGCAGTAAGTGAACAAAAACTACAGTATTATACAGTTTAGTAAAGCTAAAAATGATATAAAATTTGAGCTCATGAAATGCCATTGAAGCCAAACCAGCGTATGCCTGAACTAATAATGCGCGAATAACATCAGATCATTTCTTGTTAATGCATTATTTGGTAATGACTTTACTTGAGAGGGCCCAATCATAATTAATTCTCTGTTAACTATTTACTAAATTCAGCACAAGATTTATTTTAAACTTACTATCAAATACACATGTAATAACACAACGAGAATTCAGCCCAGTAAAGTGGCTTTTCCAGAAGTCAGAGAGTGAAGGTGCAGAAACATCACGGCCTGTGTCTGATCGCAGCAAACGTTCTGACCAAGATCCCAGTTTGGTTGTTTCTTTGGGAACTGTTCCACAAATGTTCTGTTTGGGTTTTGATTTTTTTTTTATTATTATTTACTTAGCTGTGCATAAGTTGGAGTAGGGTGAGTTTGAAAGGAAAGAGAAAAACACAAAACAGATAAATAAAGGTCAGTTATTAGTTTTAGTATTTTCTACATTTGTAATGTTCATGACGAAGCTGCAGTCAAAAGTTCAAGTTATGATAATATTAAATTATTTAAATTTGTTTCAAAGTCAGAGTACTTCTTATTGCTTCTAAAAGAGGCTGTTTGATTTGGTTTAGCCATAAATGTTAATTAATGCATTAACTATCTAACATGTAGTTAAGGCTGCAGTTATTCATGTGTGAATACATAATGACTCCAGTCATAGTTAAGGATAGCTTTTCATCAGTTCATGATAAATTTACTTGAGATCATGCTGATTTCAGAGAACTGGGAAACAGTTCACTTTCTGAGAGCCAGCAATCTGTATGATGTTGCATATTTTGGTTTGTCAACAGAATATTGTCACACTTTTGATATATTGACTGTCTATATATTCATACAGAAAAATATTCTGGGGGCCATGAAAGGTTTGTGAATACGATCAAAAATGCACTAGATGTAATAGAGTAAGTGCATAGAGTAAGTGCACTGCCTGAAGCATCTGTCAAGAGCGGCAGCCCAGGAAAATGATCTATTTATTCATCTAGTCCACGTCAACGTTAAAGTGGAAGCCGGATTTGGGCCAAACAGTATAAATTTAAATGAAGTCTGAAATTGTGAAATACTGCAAGCTCATGTAGTTCTTCTTCTCCTTTTGGATCAAACTTGGAACAGATACAGAAGCATCTTGGGCAAGAACAGCACAAAAAGCGGGTGTTCCTCATTACCTAGAAAATATTTCTTAATGGTTTCTTAGAGTTCCACAAAAAAAAACACTGTGTGGTCCACAAAAGTTCACCGTCACCGGGGTGGGGAACTGCACTTAAAGAAAGTCATTTGAAGAAAAACCTTTCTATATCTCTCTTTTGACCAATGTGGATAGGTAAGTCTATTGCTAATTAAGCTACTGTCAGACACAGATGGTAAGTATAAAACAGTTTATTTGCAGGCAGTGGTAATACAGAAGAACGAGGTGGTGCAAGTGAGAACAAGTCTTTGATAGCTTGGTGACTTATCTTCGGGTGTGTAATTGGTCGTTTCCGTGTTGCAGGTGATGACTGAGAGTGAAGATGACAGACAAACACGACGGCGCTTAGACACTGATGAACAGGCAGAAGAGGATCACAGGTACAGGACAGGAAGGCCGGTAGGTAATGGGTAGGTCTGTGTAGTCTCCATGAGACACTAGTAGCAACGTGTAGTACGCAAAGAAGAGACCAGACCTAGTAGTGCAGGAACAGAGCTTAAATGATGGAGTGCTGATGATGATCAGGTGCGGTGACTGCTGGTGATTTGGAGTAATTGCAGTTGGCATGCAGGTGAGGGAAGTGAAGGATGCTGGGAAGTGTAGTGAAACAAGCTGTGACCGTGACAGCTACACATGGAGTGTGTGAGATTTATCATTCATAATGGAAGACAGTTTACCATCCTTTCTTGCCCAGTTTCATCTACAGAAGGCACCCCAGTAATGAACTAGCCCTCCTAATCAGTTTGTTGAGTTTTTTTTATCCCTCTCAGAAATTCTCTCCCCTTGTATTTTTTCTTCTTCTTTCTTTGTTTGAAATGTAATCATTTCTACCAAAAAAAAAAAAAACTGAGTTAAAAAGACAAACTTCATTGGTGATGATGTATTGTGAATCAAGGGCTTTTTATGAATGTTTTGTCATGTTTTGTAAATTATTAGTTAATTATTAACTACTAACTGAACATTATTATAAAGTGATACTAATTTCTCTAATGTCTCAATTCCAGGGCTTACAGCTCCAGCTTCCCACTCACTACTGAGAGAAACACACTCTGAGCCATGATGGAGCAGGAGAAAACAAAGATGCTTTCAAAAACCTGCTCCTCATTCCAGACACAGAAGTAAAACAGCATGCATTAGAAAACTGAAGTGGAAATTGCAAACACTGCATTTATAGTACTGCACAATTTGTTTTATTTTAAAAATATATCATATTCCTCATTTCTTCTCATTTGTTCATTTTAGTCACACCCACAACAACATCTCTGACTCTGTGTACTCAAAGCAGCTGTGCTTCTGGTGTGTCTGCTCTATAACACAAGACCAGCTTCAAGCCATGTTTGTTCTGGGTCTGCTCACCTGTATTGTGCTGAGAGCATTCAGTGCTCAGGCAAAAGTGGTCACAAGCTTTAATGAGTGTAACGATTTTTTCTACAAAGGCAAAGAACCAGCAGGAATGGATCAGAATGCCAACAAAATCTGTCAGAAGTATGAACAAGGAGGCTTTTATTACGCTACGCTGTACTCAGTTCCTCACAGGATTCCCCTTTACAGCGCCTACACATTTGATTCCGAGTGTTCAGCTGACAGTGGGAGGACAGGACAATGGCACGTCGAGCCACAGGTGTGCTTCTCTTCTCTAACAAAATACTTTCATTAGCAGTTTAAGCTCTGCATTCCATAAGAAGCAGTTCTGTTAATTAAATTATTGGTCTTCATTCTGTTTTGTCATTGCAAATTATATGTACATTTACATTCATTCATTTAGCAGACACTTTTATACAAAGTGACTTATAATTTAATAAAATACATTAGACAGCAAATCATCTAACATAATATTTCTTCTGTAGATTTCTCAACCTCGAGCCCAAACTGATCATATGGTCCTTGAGAATGAATTGGAGATTGATGAAAACATTATTAAAAGATATCAAGCCATGAGCAGTGACTACAGTGACACCGGATATGATCGGGGACATCTGAACCCCAACAGCTTCAACTGTGGTGATGGCCGTAAGGCAACGGCTACACTGACCAATGCAGCACCTATGGACGCATGTTTCAACCGTGTCCCCTGGAAGGATTGGGAGGCAACTTTGAAGAAATTTTTAAAAGACAAGCTTAAAAGTGATGTTGATGATGATGATGATGATCAACAGACTACAGACACAACAATCTACATTGTCACAGGTACAGTACCTAATGCGAATCTACGGATACCACAAAGGGAAATCTCTGAAGACCCTGAAAGGGTGACGGTGCCCTCTCACATCTGGACAGCTGTCTGTTATAAACACCCCACTGAAGCATTGTCTATCTCCTTTGGCTATATGGGGGAAAACAAACCAGCAGAGCCTGGAATAAACCTGATGAGTGTCTCAGACCTGAATGGTGAACTCAGCAGACTCTACAGTGAGCTCTCAAAAACTCAACGGTCAATCAAGATTTTTGCTGATCATTGTTTTGGTGACAATAATAAATTACAAATGGTTCGTAACGCATTTAAGAAATTAATTGATCTGCCAGGGAACCAAAGACTCAAAATGACCTCCGATGCGCAGAACACATTTAGTGTGCTGAAAAGAGGCCGCAGCAGTGACGTATCTACAACTAATGTCAAGGTGAGTAAGTTGACAGCAGAATTAACCTTTGACAACATGCACGCTTATTCAACTGTGGCAGAGGATCTGAAGGATGCTGGAAGTGCTTGTCTTATAATTAATGCTAAATCACTAGTAAGGAATAGTGTGCATGATGACCTCAGAAAAAGGGAGGTATCCGAGGGGTCGGATGCTATTGAATGCCTATTGGTCCCAGAGAAGCAGAAGACTGCAGCTGATGGATCGCAGTGCTCAAGCATCTCATACTCTAGTGACAGCTGTCAATGCAATACAGGAGGTGAAACCAAGCCCTGCTGCTCCTCTCCCTGCCTGTTCCAGGACAAGGGCTACAGGTGTAACTCAGGCCAGAAGCTGATAGAGTGCTCACCCCGGTACTCACTCATCACGTACAGAGGAGAGAGGTGCAAGGATGATCACCCCTGCGGCACATATGGCCAACAATACTACTGGTGTTACACCATCGACAGCACCTGGGATTACTGCAGCCCTCCACTGTGGAGAAGTAAAGCTAAAGACGGGCAGCAATGCCACAGCAACCATGCATGTGCCAAATATAATGCAGGATATCTGTGGTGCTACACGGATGACAAAGGCAATTATGACCAGTGCTGTACTTCTGATGACTGCCACTCTGCTGTGAATGGCCAAACATGCAGGTCTAATCACCCATGTGGCAAACATGGTACAGATTACCTGTGGTGCTACACGGATTATGAAGACAACTGGGATTATTGTTGCACGGATTGTAGCTAGTAAAATGTTTACAATGTTTATTACAATTAATTCTGAAGTGTGATTTTGCAAAGTTGGATATTGTACTTGAAGCACTTACCAACCTACAAAAATAAATTCTCTCTTATGTGCTTCTGAAATGAACCACATCTTGACATGTATTTTTTTCCTGATGATATGTATGCAAAAAAAAGCTCAATAAAAATTTCTATGAATCTATAATAAGTTTACAAATTCTTTCACAACGTTGTGTACTTTGTTTTCAGTAAAAACAAATCCTCAAATATGAGTGTAGACTCTCATAAACATAAATACACATCTGCACAAAGCTAAAGAATAATGTGAATTTTTCAAAATGTAACCATGCTCATATTCCACAGCTATAAACACCTTACACTCAATACATAAATTGTAATTAAATATATCTCCAATTTGATTTATGACTAGACAAAACCTAGTTAGAGATATCTCAAATTATAATTTGCACTAGTGGCAATTAAATTACAGATATCTCTAATGACCTTCGTGGATAAATCACGCGTCTTTTAAAGATATCTATGACATCATTACAGATATCTTAAATGGAGTTTTGACTAGTCAAATATATATTACAGATCTCTCAAATCGGATTTCTTACTAGTGATATCTCTAATTGTCATTCTGACTAGTCGAATTATAATTATCACTCGTCAAAATACAATCTTTAAATATATTTATAGATAGTCAGAACAAAGCTTAAATGCTAAAACGGCTTGCCATAAGTGGAGTGCCCTCTGGTGTCTGTCCAGCGGATGATCCTGACAGGCTGGATCTATTCGCAGGCAGTGAAAGCCTTTATTATCCCCCTGGCCCTCTTCGTTTAGGAATCACACTTGCCTTCTTGACATAATATTTTTTCTTTACGTAATATATATGTTATGTGACGTGTATACAGGAAGGCGCAGAGACGAAGGAGTAAATATAATAGTCTTTTAATGAAGATGCAGTCAGGAACAACACAAAAACACATCTTAACACAAATGAGAACGGACGAGGACTGAGGGAGAACACAGGGAATATATAGAAGAGCAAACACAGGGAGAAACGAGGTAAATAACTAGACACAGCTGATGATGATGATGATGACAAATGAGAGAAAAAATCAAAACAAAGACACATGTGACACATGACAACAAAACAGTCCAGGACAGAAACACACGTAACAATATATTTGTTCAATAATTATATAAAATTGAGGGTATTTTATGATGCTATGCAATATTTATACTTTTTATTAGCTATTTTTCCCCATTGAAAATAATACACCATTTTTTTCTAATATATGTTTTAATTATTTTTCAATTAAAGCAGTATTCCATGTTAAAATAGAGACAAGGCATTTAAAATAAAAAAATTTTGACGGTAGGTTAGTGCGAGCTTGTGGGAGTAAAAAAGGAAAAACTTACGTAATGACATGGTTGTAACCACTATATTCCAATACTGTTCTTTGGTGTGAGTTATTACATGTTTCTTAAGATGTGTTTACTGTCTATGAAGCTGCTTCCACAATGATGACATGCAAGACAGTTCTCTCTTGAGTGAGTCCTCATGTGGGTTTTAAGAGTTACTTTACATCTGAATCTCCTTCCACACTGATCACGTGTGAACGGCTTCTCTCCAGTGTGAACTCTCATATGGACATTAAAGTTACCTTTTTGACTGAAACTCTTTCCAGTGTTAGCAAGTGAAACGGCTGTTTCCAGTGTGAACTCTCATGTGGATAATAAGGTTTGTTTTTAAGTGTAACTTTTTCCACACTGTGGGCAGGTGAAACTTATAGCTTCTGTCTTCACAACTCTTTTTTTGTGAGGAAATCTTTTTCTTCATTGAGCAACTTAAAGATTCTCCATTTATATAATCACGATCTTTAATATGCTGATTTTCTCTTCCATTTCCTCCAGTTCTTGACTCTCTTCTTTCAACTGCATCAGATCTAAAGCAAAACAGAAACAAATACAAGTTAACCCTTATTTAGTGGCAGAAAGCAACACAGATCAAACTGAATGTCTTCAGAAAGGTTTCAATGGCAATTTCTTTTCAAGTTTCAAGTTTAATTTATTTCTAGAGCACATTTAAAAACAACAGTAGTTGACCTAAGTGCTGTACATAAAGGGTCATAAAACAAACAGCAATGATAGGGTACTGTACATAGAATTGTTCATTACAGGTCAGAAAGACAAACAACAAAAACAAAGAAAAACAGCTCTCAGACTGAATTAAATGCCAAAGAATAAAAATGTTTTTTAAGACTAGTTTTAAAAGCAGTCGGGGCCATCCTCCAGACAAAGGTAATGAAATCCATAGTTTAGGGGCGGCTACTACAAAGGCACAATTTCCCCTGTGCTTTAGTCTTACTCTAGGGACGGTCAGCAGACCTCAGAGACCTGGATGGGACATACAGTTGTATAAGGTCAGAAAGGTAAGTTGGGGCTAGGCCATTTAAGGATTTATAAGCAAGCACTAAAACCGTCAAATCAATTCTAGAACGGATCGGAAGCCAATGTGGGGGAAATATATTCCCATTTACATGTTTATGTTAAAAGTTGAGCTGCAGAGTTCTGCACTAACTGCAAGCGTGAGAGAGAGGATTGGTCAAATATTAGGGATGCCACAATTCTCAATATAATATTGAACCGTTCAGTACGACATCCACGGTTCAATACGCGCTTGTGAATTTTGTATTTTTCGGTTTTACGTTTAAATAATTTATGTGCGTTTTATTTCTCTCTGAATGGACTGTTTGTGTGTGCCTTATGGCAGCATTATAATGCCATTAATAAAAGAGCGCACACATGACATCTCCTCTGCGCGCAAATCAAGCCCTCGCGTGCTCAAACACGACAGCACGCGCACATCTTCTGTTTTGCACGCGCGAACACTTTTTATTTTTGGCAGTCGTGCGGCGGTACTTTACTTATTTCATTGTAACCTGAAATGTCATTGGTCAATTCAGTTTTCCGGAAGTCTGTTGTGATTGGACAGCTGTTGTATAACGATTGTCTTCATCAACAGACCAGATGCAAGTGAGTAAAACTTTATCTATTGACTGATTGATTGCATTATTAATATAATATTTCCTTACCAGATACTATATGAACTTGATTTATTATTACTTTTATGGAGCTGGAGCTGCTGGGGGAAAATGAGAACACAGTTATTTGCTGTAGATCAGCGCTACATTACCACTAAACTTCCACTAAACAGAATATTTACCAGCCAAAATTATATCAGTTCTGAGAACTTCAGAAATGTGAAAAGTGTCCATTAAATTGTTGTAACTATGATTCTAAAGAGTTGTTGTGTAAGCTTTTTGTTATCATTCTTTGTCAGCTTAATATATTGTCAGGTTAATATATTGTATACAAAAAAACACTCTTATGTGTCAAGCCATCAGAACCGAAAACCGTGGTTTACATTTATTAATTTGGCAGACGCTTTTATCCAAAGCGACTTACAAGGGGAGCAATTAGAGGTCAGGTGTCTCGCTCAAGGGCACTTTAGTCATGGTGTTGAAGGTGGAGAGAGTGTTGTTCATTCACAATCCCCACTTTCAATTCCTGCCGGCGTGGGAATCGAACCAGCAACCTTCAGATTACAAGCCCGACTCCCTCACCATTAGGCCACAACTACCCCTATGTATGTATGTATGTATGTATGTATGTATGTATGTATGTATGTATGTATGTATGTATGTATGTATGTATGTATGTATGTATGTATGTATGTATGTATGTATGTATTGAACCGTGGGCTAACTGTATTGTTGCATCCCTAGTTTCCATTAGGGATGTGTGCGTGCAGTCGACTAAACGGTACAGCTCCTACTAGTCGACACTGAAAACAATAGTCGACTACACGAGGGAAAAAACAAAACAAAAAACATGATTTTATCATTTAAATTAACATTTATTTAACATTACATTTAAAACATTTTTAGTAAATTAAAACAAAACGTTCGAAAAATAAATTAGTTTTAAAGTTGTATCTGGGTGGAAACTGTATTTTTTTTTACCTCAGACCTCATGCATTTTCTTCGTGTCAGTTGCGGCTTATGGAGGACCAGCAGTGCCACATAAAAATAAAATGAAGAATCAATTAATTAATTTAATAATTCAAACATAAAAATCTATATAAATAAATCACTTTTATATGGGCAAATTAATAGACATATTTAAAGTTGTTTATTTAATTCCTGTTTTTAAACGTAAATTAATAATACAATAAAACGGTAAATTTAAAAAATCTTTTTTGAATGTATAAATAAATAGACGAATTTGAAACAGGTTATTTAATTCATTTTTTAAAACGTAGATCAATAAAACAATAAAAAGTACATTAGTAAATCATTTTAAATGCGCATTTAAATTGCTTTTTAAAAAAGGATTTGCCAAACGCTTTTCTTTATCCATTTGTCCATCGAGTGCTAAAATGCCATTGGACGGTACACACGTGGGAGCAACCAATCAACTTTCACCTCAATTTGAAGAGCCCACCCTCTCAAAACCGTTCGAGCAACGCAATCACGCAAAGTGTCAGGCGAATCTGAACGTGTTTTTAGAGGTATTGTAGAGGATTTGTTAGCTTTAGCTGATTTTTGCTAAAGAAATTCTCCTCGCGATTATCATTTTATATGTAAAAGAGTTTTACAGTTGAGGGAAGATGTGGCAAACGCAGCGGATAATTGTGCTTGTACAATAAATGGAAGGATTTGGGTTGAGTTTGATGAGGTCATTCAGCGCTATGGTTGAACTTCCAAGCGTTCTCGAACAACACCAGTCGTTGGATGCACCAGCAGAAGAGACAGCAGGATGTATTGGTGTGTCGCTGAGGACAGTCCGACGAAAACTTGGCTTGTCTAGTGTGTGTTTGTGTGCGTATGCGTATGTGTTAAGATACTGCTAAGATACAGCTCTCTGCCCCTCCAATGAGATGGATAGTGGAGCATATGTCTGACCACAACTATCCGCTGCGTTTGCCGCGTCTTCCCTCAACTGTAAAACTCTTTTACATATAAAATGATAATCGAGAGGAGAATTTCTTCAAATTGAGGTGAAAGTTGATTGGTTGCTCCCACGTGTGTCCTGTCCAATGGCATTTTAGCCCTTGATTGACAAATGGATAAAGAAAAGCATTTGGCAAACCGAGAGAGAAAAGCAACTGGTAAATGGAGAGAAAAAAGCATTTGCCAAATTCTTTTTTAAAAAGCGATTTAAATGCGCATTTAAAATGATTTACTAATGTACTTTTTATTGTTTTCTTGATCTACGTTTTAAAAAATGAATTAAATAACCCGTTTCAAATTCATCTATTTATTTATACATTCAAAAAAGATTTTTTAAATTTATTGTTTTATTAAACTACATTTAAAAACAGGAATTAAATAAACAACTTTAAATATGTCTATTAATTTGCCCATATAAAAGTGATTTATTCATATACATTTTTATGTTTGAATTATTAAATTAATTAATTGATTCTTCATTTTATTTTTATGTGGCACTCCTGGTCCTCCATAGCGGCGAGCTCAAAAATGACCATGAAAGACAAGCTCTACTGGAAGGAGCATCTAACGAAGACCCACTTCGGTGGTGGTGTGGCATGTCCGTGAGTAAGTAAAATGGGCATTGTCGCATTGTTTTGTTTTTAGACGATATAACCTACATAAAGTATGTTTTTAAAAGCTATTTAATGCTATTTCTTGATTATCATTCCTATTGTTTTTGACTTCTGTTTTAATATGTTGGCTAACGTTATATGAAGATGAAGAATTCTGTCCGGCTATTGATTGATTTTCCATTCTGCATTGCCCCAGCTGGTTTGAATTAAATTATGATAATGCAAGGCAAGCGTATGGCATAATCATGACCTATTTTTAGCATAGATTAAGTATTTAAAATATAGGCTTATATACACACACACAGGGTTTTTTTCTTACCATCTTTTGGGGGTTTCTTGCTTTTAGACTAGTCGACTAGTTGGATAAAAAAAAATTTACATTTAAACGGCAGTCAAATTAGTCGTAGCGCACATCCCTGGTTTACACCAACATAGAGGGCATTAGTTTAAATGAGATAAAATTAAAAAACATGTATAAACCTTTCAAAGTCATTAAATGACATAAAAAGGGTGAACTTTAGATGATAAAATGATGATGAACTGATAAAAACTTGCCTACAGAGTTTCTCTTTGTCAAGCTTAAAATCCATATCTATTAATGCACCCAGATTTTTAATAATGGATTTAACATAGGGAAGCCTTACATTAGTACAGTTTTGAGCAAATATCATTATTTCAGTCTTGCTCTCATTAAAATGTAGAAAGTTTAGGCCCATCCAATCTTTAATGTCTTTGAGGCAGTCAAGCAGAAGTTTTAAAGTACTGGTATCTATCCGTTTCCATGGCAGATCAATTTGTGTGTCACCTGCATAACAGTGAAAGAAAATGTTATATTTTCTGAGAATGGACCCTCATGGGAGCATGTACGGGAAAAACAGCATTGGGCCAAGAATAGAGCCTTGAGGGACTCCAAATGGAAAGGGTGCTGATGAGAAAAGTCACCAACGCGGACAGAAAAAGTCCTGTCTGATAAATCGGACCTAAACTACTCCAGAGCAGTACCTTTAATACCAACAACATGTTCCAACCAGGAAAGTAAGGTATTATGATCAAATGCAAATGTCATAAAAACCCTTAAAAGTGCAGTTTCTGTGCTATGAAGAGCTTTAAAACCCGAATGATTCTTCTCTAACTCTGTGTCTACCTGTGCTGTTTCTTCCATATCGTCTCGAGAGGGGAAGGGAAAGGGAGAGAGTGTCTGGCAGGATAGCTTTCCTTAAGGAAAGTGATCCACGAGCGCAGCAGTGCGGGACTCATGCATTCGCAGTGAGAATAGTTGTTCTCCGTGAGTGGAAGCCTCAGCATGGCCCAGACAAGCGATGCACTTGGTGTGCTCATCGACATTTTGCAACAAATTCTGATGAAAATGGCTTTCAGAGCAACTTAAATAGGCAGTCGTTCCCCGTCCGTTTTGGAGGGGCTGAACAGCCATTTGTCTGCACAGGAACACAGACGTGGACCAATCAGGCTTCAGTATTCAGAGAAAAACAGAGTTTTCCCCATAAGCATCAGTTACTGAAGCAATGCGAGTGAACCGTATCGAAAGGAAACTCCTTCTGTTTAGAAAGAAATGCAATAAATGCATTTACAAATGACTCTCCCACTGCCAACCATTTTTCAATGTTATTTCCTTTTAAAACATGTAATTGATCAGAGTTTTGATTAACTGCAGCAAATCCTTGAAACTTTGTTTTAACTAAGTAATTTAGGCACTAACAGAGTTACAGCACGAGTGCACACAGTTTCAGTTTCCCACAGACCATCCAGACACAGTCACAATAAATGTTTTTGTTTGATATATTGCATATCTAAATGAATGGTCTTTGATTCCGTTCAATTCAGAAGTAGACATTGGGTTTATGTTACACAAAACGGTTTTGTTTAAGCTACCTACATATAATTTTTCTCAATTTAATGTGCTACATGTGTGACGGCTCCGTGAGTTTTTGTTTGTCCCTGAGTTACAGGTGATTGGCTGCTGGAGGGCATGGCTCCACACCTGAATTAAATCATGGCACTTTAAAAGTGACTGGATCAAACCGAGAACGGAAGACCTATTGCTTGCTGGTTGCTCGTTGTGAGACTATCAGAGAACGTACAGGATGTGGGGTTTACGGGAGACCACAGCCACAGTGGAGTTGTTGTTGTTGATCCATCTTCCCCTTCGTTGATTTGGACTTTTCGTTGGTTATGTTTGGGTAGACTGATGTCGTTTACAACCATACATGGACACATACACTAACATTTACACTGATCACTTGCCATTTTATGTTTATTTCTTTAGTTGAATAAATATCATTTATGCAGCGGTTGTGTGTGGCGTCTCCCTAAGCTTTGTTGCGATCTAACAATGGAATCGTAACAAATGGGGGCTCGTCCTAAAAAGAGATTAGATTACAACAAGTGGGAGTTCGTTTTGGTTACTAGTGGTGCTCTGTTTGATATAAATGTGAAAGTAATAAGTAAATACTTGTTTTTTTCACATTGTTTTTGGTGGTGCATATAGGTAAACGTGTAAGATGATGTTTGGAATGTCCTGCGAGTTTGAAGGTAGTTGTCACTTAAAGGTAAGTGCATATTTATTCTTTTTCATTAAGGTGCAGATGAAGCTTTTGTTCATTAGGGATTAGCAACGCTTTGCGTTGATTTTGTTATTTGCCTTTTTTGTTTTTGTGCAGGCTTTTGGGTGAAGCACACCGCCGCGGTTGCGGGTTGGGCTGTTTTGCTCAATTTCGAAACCATCGATAGATTGGTGTTTAATGTCACTTAATAGCGAATGCCCACATGGAAGCGACCCGCTTAATTGCGACCTGCTCCATGTCAAATAAATCTGCTTTAATTGATTAGACACTTGCATGACATTCTTCAAAAATATCATTCATTTATGTAGAGGCCGACATTTTAATAAGGATTACATGACTGAGTTCAGCTTTGAGAATGAAATTAACCTGTTTGTTCCTCAGTATCTTCATGTTTCACACTGAATGCTTCTTCAATCTTTATATCTTCACTCTCCTCTTTAATAAACGCCATCTTTATGATAGTGTCGTGTGGCGCTCAGATGAACCAGGAGTTTTCCTGTGTGTTTGAACAATTTGTCATGTTTATTAATAATAATAATAATATACACAGAATAATTAACGAAAGTAAAATAAACCTAAATCTCAATCAGCTCCCTAGTTCAGTAGTCAGCTGAAGGGGTGGATTCTGGAATCCACTGCCCCTTCAATATATATATATTTTGAGCGATTTATCATGAAGTTAGTCATTCTAATCGCTCAAAATATATATATATATATTGAAGCGGCAGTGGATTCCAGAATCCACCCCTTCACAGCACACTGGTGAGGGAGTCAGTCAGAGTGAGTTAATGATCACTAATTGTCCTGATTAGTTGGAAAACTACAAACTGACAAAAGAATACAACTTATACTGACACTTCATGATTTATATTTGGTGTTTAATTATTTATAAACTAAGCAGACACAAAATAACTTATTTCCAAGTTCAAAAAAGATCTTTCTTCCCAAGAAAACAAAATTTAAAACCACAATTATGTGCTCATATTTTGAAATGAATCAAAAAAGTAAATAATTTCTGAAAATTAATAACAGTTACTTATTTAGTACACCTGATTCTGATTTTTTTTTTTTAAATCTCCATCACTACTTGATCGAATTCTTGTTTATGATAAACTTACTCATGATATAGTTAAACAAATAAGAGGCAACTTTTCTACAATATGTTAAAACTAACGTTCATTGATGTTAAATAATTACGATGTTGCATTCAATAATGATTAATTCACTTATACAGACTGTAAAAACTATGAAAACAGAACTGTTTGTATCGATTTTAAATCTTAAAACCACAACCTTAATCGCAGACGTAGAAGCGCATTTAGGAATTTAGGCTACATTCACGTAATAAAATACATTTGAACTATAGGGGAAGTGCATGTTTAAATACTTGTACAATAATGTGCTGAAAATAACCCTCATTGAAAGAGTGTGTAGCACATCTAATATGTGAAATTGTGTCTAAAGGACAAAAAAAAGTCATGTTTGAATGCAGAAACCATTTATACAAAGGTTCTTTTATTCTTTTTAAGACATTTTTACTCAACACATTTTTGCTTTCAAAATGTGTTGAGTTCACGGTCAAATAGTTTACCTGTATATTATATTTCTTTTATTTACTCACCCTTAGACTGAACTTTTTGTCAGAACTTTCAGTGTTGAAGGAATTACATTTATACTTCATTTTATTGCTTTTTATTTATCTCCTACATATAGCTATGCATTTCAATACAAACACATACGAACTCTGCTTTAAGAACTTAAAATATATATTAGACCAAGAATTCCTATGACGTATGTGATAATATATATTTGTGATATCTGAGACAGCAGGGGAGGAACAAGATGGCGGGCTAAGCACATGTGATTATCTCGGCTCTCCAGCAAATTTTGAATCTTGTAATAATTCTTCAACGTTTTACCATCCCAATTGTTGTGCATCAGTGAGTATAGACTATGTCAGCAAAAAAGGCTTCTAATCACCCAAAGATAGTTTTCCCAGGAGGACAGAAAGTTGTTAAAACCTCGGGTGCTCTAGCCGAACATGAATACGTCATGGAAGTCGACCACCTTGATCACAAAGAAAAACGCAAAGAATCTTCCTCCTTGCAGAACACCCCAACTAAAGCTTCAGCCAAGAAACAGAAAGGTGAAGAGAACCCCGAAATTTCAAATTCCGCGCTTTTGGAAACCTTAGTTGCCAGATTCGACCAACAAGACGGAAAGCTAAGCAGCATTGAGCGGAAGATTACTGAGAACAGTCTAATGATCGTAAACCTGACAAAAGCTGTGGAATTCAACGCGGCTGAAATAAAGGACTGTAAAACTAGAATCAATTTGTTCGACAAGCAACTCAACTCTGTTATCACATCACACGCAGATCTGATAAACCGCACGTCAGAGCTCGAACGCTACAAACGAAGATGGAACCTCCGAATTATCGGAATGAAAGAAATAGCGGGTGAAGATATCCGAAAAGAAATCGTCTCATTGTTAGCCGAAATTGCTCCTCACCTGCAGGACAAACTTGAAGACATCGTGGATACGGTCCACCGCGTTGGTCCTAAAATGAAGGATAAATCCAGGCAGGTGATCATTCAGTTCTGCATGCGAAAATACAGAGACGAGTTCTGGCGCTCCACCAAAGTCTCGGATGTCTGCAAGTTCAGGGGAATAAAGTTCACCGAAGATTTATCCAAGGGAGATCGAGATGCCCGCGCTGCACTATGGCCGAAGATTAGTGAGGCAAGAGCTGCTGGGAAGAAAGCATACTACCGTGGTCCCTATGGTTACATAGAGGGTAGCCGGATTGTTAAGGACGGTTGATTTCAATAACTTTCCAATTCATCTTTCCTTGCGCGTGCAAGAGGTGTTAAGCGGGATGGTTTGAATTTTGTTTTGCTGTTGAGCGAGAGCTTGTTACAGTGCTCTGTTTGAGAGAGTCGTTCTGTGTTCTATAGAGCACGTTACATTACTAATTTGACTTTTGTCTTTTCTTATCTTATTTGTTTTTTGTTTTTCTTGATTCGTTAAATGTTCTCAGTGAAATCACACTTTTCATGTATTTCTCTAAACGCAAGGGGTCTCCGTAACTCTATAAAAAGAAAAGCTTTCTTTCTTTTTTGCAAAAACAAAAACTCACACTGCATATTTTTGCAAGAAACACACTCCAACCCTGATGATGTGAAGTTCTGGACAAGTCAATGGGGGGACAGAATCATCTTCAGCCATGCTTCTACTCATTCTGCTGGAGTGGCAATACTGTTCAACAACCTACCAGGCAAAGTTATAAAGGTAAAGACAGACTCAAATGGCCACTGGGCTTCAGTTGTCTTAAACATTAATGATGTTTTGTTTATTCTATTCAATGTATATGGTTACAATAATGTTCCCTTAAACAACAAATTACTTTCTGAAATTTCTGACACACTGCTTGAATTTAAACGTGTGTATCTAACTGATAATATTATTATAGGAGGAGATTTCAATATGGTTATGGATGAAGCGTTAGATCGCTTTCCGCCTAAATTTAACACATCTCACCCAAATCCTTACCTTCTTAATTTTTGTTTGAATAATAATCTAGTGGATGCCTGGAGGGATGAGAATCCAAATCTTAAGCAATTTTCCTGGTTCAAAGCTAATGGGACTTCCAAATCGAGAATTGATTATTGGTTAACCTCATCCAACCTATCTGACTTTATCAAAGATATCTCAATATCCGCGGCACCTTTAACAGATCACTGTTGCATCTCTATATCCTTCTACTCGGGCAAAAGAGAATTACGTAACAAGGGATACTGGAAATTTAATACCGATTTATTAAAGCACAAAAACTTTTGCTCGCAAATTAAATCTATAATTAATGATGTAGCATCGCTTAAAGACCTTACCTCATTCATAAGTAAATGGGAATATTTAAAACACAAGATTCGGGAATTTTCTATACAATTCAGTAAAAATTTAAGTAAGGCCAGAACACAATTGGAGTTAGATTTGATAATAGAATTAAACAATCTATGTAATAAAAGTGAAATGGACAATGAAACCAAGTTACAAATTCTATCCTTGCAATCCAAAATTGATAACTTATATATTCAAAAAGCTAAAGGAGCATATGTAAGATCTAGAGCAAGATGGATAGAGAAAGGGGAAAAAAGTAATAATTATTTTTGTAGACTTGAAAAAAGGCAACAGGAGAAGAACGCCATAAACTCTCTTTATGTGAATGGAGTTGAAAATACCTGTCCTAAAGTTATTTCTTCAGAGATTTTTCAATTCTATAGTTCCTTATATAGCTCATCATTCTCTGCATCAGACTGTGATACTCTCTTTGACAATATACATACTAGTATACCGCAGTTAGACCAGGAATTTAGAGACTTATGCGAGGCTGACATTATAATAGAGGAATTAGATAGAGCAATAGATAAATTATCTGCAGGAAAATCCCCAGGCCCCGATGGGATCTCCTCAGAATTTTATAAATTCTTTAGGGAAGATTTGAGAGAACTATTGTTTCATGCCTTTCTCGAGTGTATCCAAAATAATTCCTTATCTTCGACTATGAAACAGGGTTTAATTACTCTCATCCCCAAACCAGGTAAAGATGCACGACATATAGATAACCTCCGTCCTATCACTCTACTAAACTGTGATTATAAAATTCTAGCTCATATATTTGTCAGTAGGCTCAAGACAAACTTAAATCAAATAATCAGTGAATCACAGTCTGGTTTTATGAAAGGTAGATCAATACATAACAACATCAGATTAGTCTTAGACATTTTGGATTATAGTGAATGGATTGAGGATGACGGATATATACTTTTTTTAGATTTCAGGAAAGCATTTGATACGATTGAACATAATTTCATATTTAACTCCCTCGAAAAGTTTGGTTTTGGCAATAAGTTTATTTCTTTTATAAAAATGTTATATAATGAAATCAATAGTTCTATCTCACTATCATTTGGAACATCCCAAAGATTTAACATTTCACGAGGAATAAGACAAGGATGTCCCATTTCACCCTTCCTATTTATCTTAGCGGTAGAAATGCTTGCTATCTTGATAGATAAAAACAGTGATTTTGACAAATTGAATGTATTTGGAAGACAAATTGGTATTAGTCAATTAGCTGATGATACAGTGATCTTTTTAAAGGACCAACATCAAATTGATAAAGCCATCCAATTTATCAATCTGTTCTCCAAAGCATCAGGTCTACACTTAAACTTAAATAAATGCGAGTTATTTGCAATTCATGGCAGCGAACTAGACTCTTTATATAACATACCGATAAAAACATCTGTAAAATACTTGGGGATAACTATTACTAGAGATAGCAATCAAAGCGTCCAAGAAAATTTTGTAAAAAATCTTTCAAAAGCTAAAATTATCCTAAATTCCTGGATACAAAGAGATATATCCATTTTTGGAAGAGTTTTGTTAACCAAAATGGAATTACTCTCTAGGTTTGTTTACCCAGCCTCCTCACTCGCTATCCCACCTCACTTACTAAAAGAATGTAACACTGCAATTTTTAAATTTATTTGGAAAAATAAGCATCACTATATTAACAAAAATGATTTAGTTCACAGTTACGAAGAAGGAGGATTAAACGTTATTGACCTAGAAATAATGAATAGTGTTTTAAAAACTCAGTGGTTAAAATCATTTCTTTGTAATACAAACAGCTTATGGTTTACTGTGTCTTCTTCAATATTTGAGAAAGTAGGTGGCTTGGAATTTTTGATCAGATGTGATTTTGATTTGCACAAAATACCTCTTAAGTTATCTGCATTCCATCAACAAGTTCTCCTTTATTGGAAGTTAGCATTTTCCCACAATTTTAGTCCACACAAAACTTGTATTTGGAACAATCGCTTTATTTTACACCATAACAAATCTTTATTTTATAAAAATTGGATTCAATATAACATCTTTTCCCTGTTGGATATGATGGACAACTATGGTAATGTTCTCAATTATAATGATTTTTGTTTGAAACATGGATTTGTATGTCATCCTAAAGAATTTTACACAGTTGTAAATGCCATACCAAAAAACATGGTGTTACTGGTAAAGGGGATTCTTTCACACTACTCTGTGACATTCTCTCTCCCATCTCCCTCTCTGGGTGAATTACCTATTAGAGATCATAAATGCAACAACAAATACATTAGAAGTATTTTAATTGATAGACTTCATCCAAATAGAATTAGGCGCTACTATATTTTCAAAGATTTTAACCCGAAAGAGGTGAAGGAATTGAGAATTAATTATCTTACCTTTCCAAGTCTCCCTAAAGTGAAAGAAATTCATTTTAAAATTATAAATGACATATATCCATCTAAAGAATTTCTGAAAGCTAAATTTGATATCGGAGAAAACTCTTGTCAATTTTGTGAAACTGATATTGAAACCACTGAACATATTTTCTACTACTGTAATCATTCAAAGTTGTTTTGGTCTCAATTGTACAGTAAACTGTCATGTATTATTACATGTGTAAACCCCCTTGAATACAAACAAATTAAGTTTGGTGTACTAAAGAAAGATTGTTCACAGTACTACTTGATTAATAATCTTTTTGATCTTGCTAAATTCTTCATTCATAAATGCAGATTTTTGAAAACACCCCCGTCCTTTCCTCATTTCACTAATGAACTTAAAATTTTTGCTGCTTCACTTTGCACCCTTTCAAATGAAAAAGCTTCTACAGTAGCCAGTTTCTTCAATGAGCTAAGTGCACTTTAACTTCTTTACCCCTTGCAAAGACTTTTACATGTATATTTTTATTTATTTATTTATTTTACTTATTTATTTATTATTATTATTTTTATTTATTTATTTATTTATTTATTTATTTTTTTATTTTTTTATTTTTTTTTTTTTATTTACTTATTACCTATTGTCTTTCTTGAATGTATATTTGATTTGAGACCTCAGTGCTGTTACTTATTGTTTTTTGCATTTATGTCTGCCTTTGAGATTTGTAAGTTAATATTGTCTGTTCAATACTTATTTTGTATGTAAATTTGAACTTCAATAAAAAAAAAAAAAAAAAAAAAAAAAAATCTGAGACAGCAGAGTGAACAAGACTTTTATTTTGGTCTGGCGATATGACATCATAAAGCTGCGCCGCGCTCCTGAGATTGTTATGATTTGACTGAAGAAAGGTTTGTGGTTTTTACGCTTTTAAAGTGTTTAAATCGATACACCTCTATTTGATAATTTTTACAAGAGTGGTAAAATCACGAACTATTGTACATATCTAATATGCTTCATGTAGTGCGGTATTTTTGTGAGTAAAGATTCACATGTGAGCAACAGAAAAGCTCTGACTCATTTCGCTGCATATATCGTGAAGTAAACCCAAATTCAGGCTCTAGATGGAGAAACGGAGCTTTTCGAAACTCCGAGTCAATTGAATCTATTGCTTAGCGAAATGACTCACTGATTCGAAGCGTTTGAATCACCGCGCGCTGACGAATCGCACTGCGCAAAACAGTAAAAATACAACGAGAACACAAACATGAATAACGAAAACTTTCACAAACAAACCGCAGATGTTTTCATGTCAATGTAATCTACAAATCATTATCCTTTCTCACTCTGATTCCCTTACCAGTGCACTGACTACTGAACTAGAGAGCTGATTGAGACACACGCAGAGATTTTGTTTGAATTTATTTTTCTTTGTGTTAATTACTCTCATGTTAAACATAACAGATTGTGCAAACACACAGGAAAACTCATCTGGTTCATCTGAGCTCCACGTGACACTATCATAAAGATGGCGTGTATTAAAGAGGAGAGTGAAGATATAAAGATTGAAGAAGTGTTCAGTGTGAAACAGGAAGATACTGAGGAACAAACAGGTTAGTTTCATTCGATCCTTATGAAAATGCCGGCCTGTACATATGCTGAATGAATGATATTTGTAAAGAATGTCATATGAGTGTCATAATTAAAGCAGCACTATTTGACATGGAGCAGGAGTGGGGTTGCCAACTTCTGGAAAGGAAATTAAGGACATAAATAAAGAATACAGCCAAAATATTAAATGTCACAGATGTATATTTAGTGAGTAATTCAATATTTTGTTGAGGAAGGTCAAAATAACACTTTTCACGTGAGATTTGGAGCCAAATTAGAGGGGTGTAAAAATGACTTTATAAATGGCAGCATCATTATTTTATTTTTACACAGAGATTGGTTGGTCTATTAATAAAATCTGTTGACTTTAGCAATGTTTGATTTATTATATGCCCAATGGTGACAGTTCAAAAGAGCACTTCTTGTGTTTTTTGCCCAAAGTTTGCATTCCTGTAACTCATATTAAAGATATCTTAATATCCTTTTAGATTCTTACATTTTAATGCCCAATATAATTCATTTCCAGAGATGAAGGGATCTCAATGTGGCTTCATGAGTAAATTGGTACACATTTTCAATAGTTGCACATTTTCTGAATAACAAATGCTGAATGTGTTTTCTATCAACACTTATAATTTTATACAATTATATGTTTCCAAAGTTTGTGTGCCTGTAAATGTAAAAGTATTAAAGATATCTCAATATCCTTCTATATACTCATTCTTAATAAACTTTTCTTTTGTAATCTCCATTTTAAAGGCCCTATATGGTTCAATCCCATAGATTTAATGTGGCTCCATGTTGAGTTGAATTTTACCTATTTTCTATATTTAGCTACACCAACAGATGTTCAATATCATCTTCTATTCAAAACGATAAACTTAAAAGGGTTTTTTGTTGTTGTTGTTTGTTAGGAAGATGCATAGATTGCATGTTTTCTTGAGTGGCTGAATATTGAACAACATGAACAATATTCACGTTTGCCCAAACTGATTTACCGAAATCAAAATTTAGACAGGGAAAGGGATTTACTGTTAGCACAAGTCTATGGCTATGTTTGCAAATCAAACAATGAATTGTCTGATTGGCAGCCCTAAGTGGGAGGCCTCATGTGTACTGACATGTTGAGATCCCATGACCAGGCAAATGGAAATAAAGTGTTACCGCATGAACTTTAGAGGACCTACACACTTGCATTATATGGATTCGGATCATATGGAGACGGATTATTTTAAAAATATTTGTGTTGATCCGAAAAAATGAAATCATATATTCTACATCTGGAGAGAGCTCGCTTACCGAACATTCAAAACAACGCTGTGTTCTGGATTAAACACCATCATTTTATGCTTTATTTTTACCAGCTGAGAATCACGAAGAGCTCATCAAATGTTCAAAACATTCAGAACAGCAGCAGGATTTCCTCCGTTGAACACAGAAACAGAAACTTCACCTCCTCGTTGCTCCACGTTTGCCCTCGACTCATTTTGGATACACTGATCTTTCCACGTCATCAAATCAGACTTGTAGCATCGCATCTTGTGACATCACGTCCTGTTTTTGGTTGGTTTACATGTCTTTGGTCCGTGTTGCGTTCATACATCAATCGATCCGCACCAGAGTTCGTTTGGAAGCGGACCGAGAGCGTTTGGTGCGCTCCAGGGTTCTGATGGCAGCGTTCACATGTGTTCAAACGAACCGCACTAACTGAGCGATCGCACCAGGGTTCGCTTTAATCCAACCAAACATGACAAGTGTGAACGCACCCTTACTCTCTCCTTGCAACTTTTTTGTTGCCTGCCTTTTTAAACCCCTAGACTTTTTCCCAGCCAACACACCCATGTGGGACCCAGGTGTGGGTTGCCTAAGTGGGGCCCAGACAGTTTTGTCCTCGGTTTCCATGTAGGCCCCACATGGGTTAGCCCAGATGAAATGAACACTGCGCAGTGTGCACACTACAGGATGTTAAATGTAACACTGAATCAGTGTTGGAGTTAATGAGATAATGAAGTGATTGAGTGATGACTGAACATTAATGATGAACACCTGCTGTTGACAAGCCGAATCAATGAAGAAAAGATGAACAACAAGAACAGAAACTACAGCTTCAGCCACAGTCTTAGATGAAAGATATTCAATCTCTGAAGATCTGATTAATCAACTCCACAAACAGCTTTACCAGCTTCACTTATTACTGACCAGACTGACTTTATTTTCACATGTCTACAGAAGCTCTTATTGAGAATTAACAGAGATTTAGATGTTGTTTTATTGGTCAAGAAAAATAATAAAAAATAAAAAATGACACCACCATCATGGAGATCTGTGTTTGCTTTAGTTGGGCCATACCATACTTATGTTAGATTTCTCTCTGTGATAATGCATGCATTGTTATAAAACAGTGAGGTCGCTGCCTTTCTGTGATGATGTAGTCATTGTGAGATTGCATTACAGTATCTGATCATATGTTTATTTTATATATTCTGGCTTTACAGCATGAGTAGAAACAGTTATATTAATTAATTTTAAATTGATACGGTTCATAAAAAAAATTAAACTACTGCATCATTTTGACACAAACAGACAGCAAGAATCAGCATATAAATCTCAACAATGGTGATGAAAAAAAACGCTTCACACTGCAATTCATGCTGGGTATCACCATAGGACAAAACTCCCATCATGCACTGCAGTATGAATAATTATTGTCACCACTGTTGAGGATTGTACGCAATGTTTTCATGTATAAGCCTGAGAGGTAATAGTTGCCCTTTTTTAGCACTGAACCGTTATGGTGGCGTCTGTCTTAGATTTATTTTTTAGTAAATGATGATCAAGACATCAAAGAGAAAGAGGCTCTTCATGATCTTCACTTGAAATGGTTCTCAAGCAGAAAAATCAAGCTAATCTTCTTTGTTACAATTTTAATTCAGCAATGTTCTAGTGTTTGCTGTAAAACACTATTGTAATCAGTCATACGTAAGTCATAAAAGGGTAACTATCCCAACTAAAACAAACCCTGACCACTATGATGGTGGCATAATTTTTGACCAATAAAACAACATCTAAACCTCTGCTAATTCTCAATAAGAGCTTCTGTAGACATGTGAAAATAAAGTCAGTCTGGTCAGTAATAAGTGAAGCTGGTAAAGCTGTTTGTGGAGTTGATTAATCAGATCTTCAGAGATTGAATGTCTTTTACCTTCAGTTGATTTCATCTAAGACTGTGGCTGAAGCTGTAGTTTCTGTTCTTGTTGTTCATCTTTTCTTCATTGATTCGGCTTGTCAACAGCAGGTGTTCATCATTAATGTTCAGTCATCACTCAATCACTTCATTATCTCATTAACTCCAACACTGATTCAGGGTTACATTTAACATCCTGTAGTGTGCACACTGCAAAGTATTCATTTCATCTGGGCTAACCCATGTGGGGCCTACATGGAAACCGAGGACAAAACTGTCTGGGCCCCACTTAGGCAACCCACATCAGACCCACCTGGGTCCTACATGGGTGTGTTGGCTGGGTTAATGGGGCTCATAACAAGTGGGGGCTCGTCCGGGATATATTTCTCAGATTATTCGAAATGATCACATTGTTGTTGCACATGTAAACACGGTTAATCTCAACATCCTGTAATATTCATTTTTGTGTCTGCTCAGATGAGGCAGAGCCCTGGTTTATCGCAGTTGTGCTCCTGGTCAGTTTGCTGGTGGTGTTTGTTGCTGTTGTCCTGATCTTTTTGGTTGTGTGGTACTGCCACAAAGCATGCAGAGATATTTTCCCTGATACTAAACTGCCAGATAACCTAAAACAGGTAATGCAGGGGTAAGAAGAGGCAATGGATTGTAGCCTGGTTTGTGTTTGTGTTGACATCCTCTCTTTCTGTTCTCTTAAAGTTTTTGTCCCAGCAGTACCAGTCCCCCATACTTTCGGCCATGCAGGAGAGCACTCAGGTGATGGAGCACTTTAATGAGCTGAGGATATTTCACAAGGATCCCGACAGCTCTCAGGACAATCAGCGGATAGAAGGAACGTTCGGGAATCAGACCGATACGGATGAGTGTTGTGTAGAAGCAGAAGTTAAAGAGAGCAGTGAGGAGAATTATGAAATGACCAGCACAGCATCAGAAGAGAAGCATTTGCTTGCTGAACTGAACTGATTGCTATAGTGCCATAACATAAACATTTGAAATGTTAGAACTAGTGATGCACTGAAATTTTGCCAAGCAACAATATTCCCAAATGGTTTTGGGGGGGACTGAAAACGTTGAGTTTTTATTTCATGCTCACAATGTAGACAAGCTGTGTGGAAGTTGCCAAAATCGATTTCTTTTTTTAAATCGATCTTCATTTTGATGAACTGATCTAAAATCCCACAAATCAATCTTTTGTGTGTATTTTCAGTTGATGTGTGAACAAAACCTCACCAAACGCTATTTGTAGTGTCTGCCTTAATCGCAGTAAGCTTTGTTCTTTGTTTCTTTTGATATGAAACAAAGCCTCAGCTTTCAAATTTGATCATTTTTATTATGCAATTCAAACAATAAATGTGTTTTTGTGTCTCTCTTTGTGGTGACAGATTGCAGTAGTGCCTCATGAATCAATCGTCTCTTCCTCTTTACTACTGGTTACAACACCAAATAAACATGAATGAACATCAGAAGGAATGTTGAAAGCTTACTGAAAGGAATCATGTCTCGTGTAATCGATCAATCAGTGTTTCAACCACCGAAAGACACGAATAAAACAGCTGAAGAACAATGTATCACATTTACTTCAGTCCACAAACTCAATAGTCAGCTAGACACTCTAGAGAGGAGCATTTTGATAAATAGATGCACTATTTTTGGTTTCATTTTTTGGCTGAATAAAAACGTTACCTTTATTTTTAAAATGGTTCATTGCTAGTTAGAACTGTTGAAAACTGGCGTTGTGGTCAAACTCTGGCTTCTTGAATACATTGAATGTGAAGAATGTTTCAAAATGTTTTAGTATTACTAATATAATGCCATGCCAATCAGGGCTGCCTGCAGATGGTTTTGTGGCAAATTTATTATTAGTACTTGTGTACCTCATATCTATGTTTGAAAGTTCATTAAAGTTAGACTTTGCAAGATTGATAATGGTGTTATTCTCTTTTTAAAGGCACAGGGAACAAAACACTGAGAAAGTAGGGCACAAAGGTTAACAAGCCAACAAGAAATACTTGGGGAGACAATCAACGGAAACCAATCATGACATGAAACTACGAAATTAAAAGAAAGAAAGTACAACAAAATGTATGGAGCAGATTCAAGACTCCACAAAAACCGATGATCAAAGAACAAACAGTTCAGCAGACTGAGATATCATAAAATAGATTGGCTTTTCTCTTTCTGTTTGTGCTGTTTCTACACCATTTTCTTTTCATTCTTGAAGATAACTTTTTTCTAATAGACTTTTATAGAAATAAATGTTGTATCATTTAGAGGTGAATACAATATATAAAGAAAAATACTATTTAATTTAAATATAGCACATTCATTCAATTAAAAAAAAATGAAGAATACTAGGGTAAATATAAGAGAACTACACAGTTGTTTGTGACCATGAACCACATTAGCCACATCTGTGTGATCCGGCCCCATGACTAACCTTACACCCCAATTTGACCTAAATCCGTCAATGCACATAGAAGAAATAAGATTATTCTTGTTTCCCTTTTTTTGTCATTAATTTAATCAACACCATTCAAGATTTTAAAAATCTGTTTGCAATTTAGCATCTTTTAATGTGGTATGGTCTTGGTATCAAGTTGACTAAGTTTAGTGTGAATCGCACGAATCCCATTAGAGGAGTGTTTAAAAATTCAGAGCCTGAAATTCTCCGAAAAATGCATATTTAGTCTAAAATAGCTGAGTTCCTGTTGGTCGGAGCTAATGACTAAGTTTAGAAGTTTTCCGGCTTGATGAGGACAATCTGTGTATTTGAGTTTGGTGACTGTAGGCACATCTAACTGGCCCCACCACCACCACTTTTGTCAAAACAAAGCGCCATAGAGCTCCTCTGCCACTCCCATTTCTTAGCTTTTGCCAACCCTGATGTGTGTACTGGTTTTCATGAAATTTGAAGCATGCCAAGAGCCTCAAAATCAAGTGGAATATTGCTATATTGATGAGCACTAAGCATACAAGTCCACGTTATCAAACATGACATACGGCCTACACATTTTTTTTGCAAGGTGAAAATTATTCATTTTCCCAGATCCGTGCTGAAGTAAAAAATTACTGTCATATGAGTAAAACATGCAGTCAGAGCCTTGATTTCACTTCTTATCTTGCTTGTCCAGCTGCTTGACGCCTCATTTACGCGAAGGGTGTGCTAAAACAAGATAGAAATGACAGAAAACAACTCCAGTAACTTCAGCGCCACCTTAGTGCTGACAGTTTAGGAGACATTAGTATGTGTTCACTGCATTTGTAACACTTTTAATTCAGAGAAGAAAAATGTTGCTATGTTGGATAGAATACATTAACAGTACATACCCTCCCCAAACGTGAGATCATGACAGAACGAAAAACAAATAAATACCCAGATGTAAGTCATCAAGTGACGTCACCATGATAAACAATTTATTTAAAGAAGAAAATAAAAACACTGAATAATTACTTCAGAGGATTAATACCCTCAACTGTGAAACTTGCATGTTTTTATGTACCATAAAAAACTGGAAAAACCTGCATTGATGGATTTTACAGGCCACCAACAGCGTGTTGTGTCAAAGAAAATGGCAGATATCCGTTGAAAAATCAAGTTCCTGCTAGTTTATGGGGAAATAGTTTGTGTGTGTGTATGTGAACTTAGTCTTTGCAGAATTTACTTACCTCAATCAGACAAAATTGTGAAAATTTTCTTTTTAGTTTGGCTGTGATCCGCTGGCAGGGCAACTGTTTGGATTTTCATAAATGGTAGGTATGTTTTAGCCTTGAACCTTTTGGTTTTGTGGTTATGCGTCACAATATATTTATACGATATTCGCATGATTTTTATGTCGTAATGACTGGCACTTGCCCAATTTGGTGTGCAGACCTCATAAGAAGTATTGGCCAGTATCTGTGAACGCGGACACACGGGTTTGTCAAGACAAGGCTTTTTGCGGATGTTAGGGAAGAGGACTCAGCAGTTTGGAAGGGTAAGATCAGTGCGGATGAAGATTGCCTTAATTAGAGACCATTGGATGCTTCTTTTTACACCATTTACGGAGGGGTAAAATACACAGACGTTTTTCAGAGTGGCTTTATGAAATACACTTTCTGCCAGTTTCTATGCTAGAAAATGACAAATGCGGAGCACTTCACCTGCTCAGCATGTACACTCAAAATGCTTGGTGGTTTCTGCAGACGGCAACAGAAAACTACAGATTTTAACACATGACACAGCTTACCCTGCACAACATTACTCTGAAGGCACCACAACACACAAGCTTCAATTTCTCATTGGACTACTATTCAAGGTTCCATGATAGGTTGTATCGTTTCTGCTTCCTCCCGGGTTTCCTCTTGTGCTGTCATAAATATTCTAAACTTCTTTTACATGTTCCAAGAGTACATTCTGAGTTAGGCAAAACTGCCTTCTCTTTTTTTGCTCCTTCATTATGGAATGAGATGCAGAGTATTATTATGCTGGAAACACTCCCTTCTGTAAAATTTTTTAAAAACCTTTTATGGTCAACTGTGAAGGAAACATGTACCTGCTATGAGTAAATTACATATTGGTAATCATTAGATGTAGGGCAAATGATTATGCTTGTTTTATGTTTTGAAACTGTCTTATTGTGAAACTTATTGTGCTGCCATTTTGGCCAGGACTCCCTGGAAGAAGAGATTTTGTATCTCAATGGGACTATCCTGGTAAAATAAAGGATAAATTAAAAAAAATAAAAAATATCAGGACAGCTGTGATAAGGATGCACCAGGGACATGAATAATCAGTCATTTATTGTGTTATATCCAGTGATAATCCACGGGCAACTCTCTGCATTTACACTTGGCATTAACATGAATCCTGTCGGGATGTTGTCCACATTCACATTGAAAAGACGAGTTTAAATGTGATCAGAACGTTATCTGACCAGCATGTCCTGGTCCAGAGGTAATCGAGGACACATTGTGATCAGATCTCAGTATAATGTAAACACAATCTAGCCATCGTATCTGCATTCACAGGTCGACGTCATAAATCACCGCAGTCTCTGAGGGCTGTCAGAAAATAATGGACGGATGCAGTTTTCACAAGTACATTAGCTTATTTGAACTTGATAATTAACTTCAATATTTAATAGTATTTATTTAAACTTACATATACTCTGTGTGTCATCTTTCTTTTTAATTAAAAAACATTATCTGTACGAGGTGATTGTCAGCGCTGCTGGTGTGATCACAGTCGAGAGATATAAATGAAGTGCTGCATTTACTGCCAGATGAATAATCGGAAAAAACTATACATTTTATTTCAATCTGTGTTAGTATTTTATTATCAGGTAATCTGAAAACCTGTACAGTTAGTTAAATTCATCATAAGTGCAGTATCTGAAGTAGTTGTTAACAGTATTATTATTAATAACTGTAGTAGACACTGCTGTTATTAATAGTCTCTGGTGTTTGTGGGAAAGGAGCCATTTTCTCCCTTACCAGGTCATTTTCATTTTCTTTTTGAGCAAGAAGTCTTCAGTCTTTCCAGTTCCTCCTGTTTTTCGTATTTGTGTAAACAGAAGAATGAAATGATCAGGACTAGTGTTTTATTAACACAGGATAGAAACACAGCATAAATAATTTACAAGCGTCACAATTTTTTTTTTTTTTTTGCCTTTTCTTGTGTAGGCCCCATTATTGGACACTTGGCTAAGATCCTCCCTATCAAACCCTACTGATGATTTTCCAGTTTTCCATTTGCCACAAAATCCAAGCACGTTCTGTACAGTCCAAACTAAACACCAGATGGAATGATGATCTCAAAGTTTGAATCAGAGGCACTGGAGAAAGAAACCAGACAAAAGACGTCTCGCAGGTGTAACGTTACCGCGGTCAAATATCAGCGCTGACAGAGGATCAGGGCGTCATCTGGCCGCCAACGAAGTGCTGGAGCGTAATGACAGAGGAATGGATTTATTCATACTAAATTACGCCTTAAGGGCGCAAACCCTCTTTTGGTGTTGAAAAACTATTGTCAGGATTTACTAAAAACAAGTTGTTTTTGCAGCTGACCTTATTGCATTTATAGGAATTTCCCTTTTGGGCACAAATGATGCTTTATTAACTAAGTTCGGGAGAAACACGTTCAAATGATCTAACTAATCATCTCATTATTCCAACCAACAATCTTTAATCAGCAATCAACATGTCTGCCCAATCAGCATGAGCAGAGACCTATATATATATCGATGCAGTCCACTCACCTATGCTTTTGGACAGTTTCAGCATCCCTCCACCACCCCGTCTCCTCACACTTGCCTGGTTACTTCCTAAACCAGAATACAGGGGGAGTACTCTGGGCTCGGGCCAAATACCGAGCTCGAAGCCCTCTCCTCGGACAGCACGCCAAATATGCATACTAATTACTCTATCTGATTATTTGAAAGTGTGAACTTGTGAATTTATGGGCGAGTATTTAAATGAATCAAGCAACACGATTTACTAATGTTTACGATAGTCAGTTTACTGGTATTTGCACCATTATTTAACGCCCAAAAAAGCCTGTCTTAACCCATTTTGCGAGATGGCTGCAGTTGACCCTTTGCAAAGACCCGCCACCTTTAGTTACTGTTGCTATGTCCGAAAAGTCATGCACTCTCACGCCACACATCATGTTCTCACACAGTCAAAAATACATCGCGGAGCAAAGAGGACACTGATAACGCATCGACAGACATATGAAACAGTTTCATATTTAATATGTTTTTTTTATAAATACTGTATAGTGTCTTTAATGTGTCGTGACAGATCGCTGTAGCTCCTTCAAGCGGCTCGTGAACCGATCATCAAAGCATCAAATAAACATGAATGAACATCAGAAGGAATGTTGTTTCAAGCGCAGAAAGAATTTTTCGAGTGACTGCTTTGTCAGAAAAAATGGCGGATTCGGGGTTGTAATTGGTCAGATCGCCTGTCAATCAAACTGTTTGCGAAGGATCAATTGTTACTGCTAGGAAAAAAATATTTTCCCCTCGTATTAATTTCTTTGGAATGCCAGAGGAAGACGTTATCTGTACATTACGCAAATTTGCGCTGCTCTTGGTAGATTGCGTTGATCATTGTGTAAATGATTTGACTGTGTCTGTGTTCAAGTTGTGAATTGTGCGTCTGCAGTATATCACAAGAAAAACTTGCCACTCCCATCGGTGCATTTGTGGAATTGCACGCTCATTTTCCCCGTTTAGCAAATCTGCGCATCTTAAAAGGAAATTCATACAGGACAGAGGGCAGAAATGTGTGTTTTAGGCTCGTTAATGTTTGGCTAACTGTTAGCTATCCTCGTTACGTTAGGCTTCTAACAATACATTAAAAGTTTCATTGTTACGGAGCCCCCCCAAAAAAAGGAACCGGAAATTGTCGAACAGTCCACGATCCAGGAACTATTCACACTTCAGTTGATTCTCAACCACAGCAGACTCATTCAGCATAACATCGCATGGAACAACAGCAAGAAAAAAACTGGCCTTGAAAACACAAGGCCAAAAGTATAATTTACCACTTTGTATTATAAACAAATCCATTCAGTTTAAACAAAATTTCTAATAAAACACATCAATTAGTCTCCATTGATTTAACTTTGTGCAATAAATTGTCTCTGTGCAGTTAATTTTAACAATAAAATATTCCACTTAAATTCTGTGCAATCACTTGTATAATTACCTTGTTTAACACACAAAGCATGTTAAATGTGTCATTTCACACAAAATACCCTTATTTTTGTCTCCATTTCACATTCAAGGTTGTATTCACCATTTATACTACACCAAATAAGTGATCATTTGATGAAACACTTAATATGACATTTAACCATATTAAAATGAGAATTAATGAAAACTGTGTCAACTCACCAGGAAACTCATTTACATGTCCGTCTGAAGAACCAGACACATTTGAAGATATCACTCTCAGATTTGAGATATATGCACCTTGTGTTATAGATTATATTAGCATTTTGCTAACGCTAAAATCGCGTTGTTAACATCCATTTAGAACAACACGAGAGCGTTCACGTCACATATACTGTTACACAAGTGTTTAGTTATACATCATCGATGTATAATGATTTAGAGACATGTTAAATCGCTCTTACGTCTTCTATATCTAATCGTGGAGCACTGAATCTGGCGCAGCAGCAACAGACCGTCTCAGGTTCACAGAGAAAAGAACGATCTGGAACGCGCTGCAACGGCGAACGTTTCATGACGTCATTCAAAACGCAATCTGATTGGAGGCTTTACAAGGCGAGGTAGTGCTATTGGATGGATTTATAACCTTTAATATTTCATATTTATATATTTTTAAAATAAATTATTCACTTGCTCACAGTCTTATATGTACTTGGTCGGCATATTTATTACTTTTAATCTGTTATTTAATTTCTCTGTCACTACCCACCGGTAACCTGGGTTACAGGAACGAGTTTGGACACCTGTACAGGTATAAGTGCATATGTACAGTACGTCATCTGGGACTCAACTATAGTTTCTTGTTAGTTTGCTGTGTCGACATCATTAATTTCAGGTGTCTCGCGTCAAATCACCTCAGCTTCGCTATCAAGCAGCTTCACAGTGATAGACTGGAAAATAATGATCAATGTTGCAAACAGAATTCAATTCTGCAGAAAACAATAGTGTTCTCGACTCTGTATTGTGCTTTCTGATGAATAATAAAAAAAAGATGGAGGACATAGGTGAGCTGAGACATATCAGGAGCTCCGGCATGGAGTTTTGCTTGACCCATCTCACCTTCATTCACGTAGCTTTAGTAATCCTGAAGACGTTCATCGTGTTTGATCAGGGTTTAGCTAAACTGTGCAGGACTCCAGGACCAGCGTTACTGGTACACGTTGTCCCTTGCGAAAACAAAATGACGATGCTATGGCTGGAAACATACAGATTAAGGGGCGGTAATATTATAATAAGATCCCCTTTCTACGTCACAAGGAGAGCGAAATTTTACTTTTTTCACATGCAGTGAAATTTCACAATTCCTGATTATAAAAACTACAAGTCTAATTGAAGTTCAAACATATTTAAAGTCAGTAAAAAAATATGAACAAATGACCGAATTCAGAGGCACCGATTAGGTCATGTTCATCAAACTCTCAACAGCGAGTGCATGGCAAATGTCCAGTGCTTTGCTTTAGCAGCATGACCATGAGTCACAGTCATGTGACTGCCTTCCCTCCAACAGCAACAGCAGATGTGCAAGCTATCAGTGCAAAGCTGGATGACCCAAGATTAATGTCTAGTGTTGTAAGTCGAAATGTGGAATTCATGTTGGTCACATTTTGTGTGGCAGACATGCTGCAGCTGAACCGATTCACGCTCATCATTGTCAGTATTTGTACTCGAGTCGCAACGCTTGCAGATGTTGGAGGTGATGAGATTCATCATGGCAAAGATTTTTTGCACCTTTTTGAAGTCATTTATAGTAAGTGTGTTTATTGTTACACTACTGTTCACAAGTCAAGTACATTTTAATTGTATAGCGGCTTTCAGAAACAAATTCGTACAGAAATTTGTGATGAAATTCCTACTAGTCCACATTTAGCACTTTAGAGCTGAGCAAAAAAAATAATTTGGCAATGATGTAAACAGTTCAGATTTGCTCTATAGTATATATGGCTTTATGTGAATGAACCTGAGGGAATAAGTAGTTGTAAAAAAATTATAATAAACACAATATTCAATAATAAAAAAAATTGTCTATTTTGAGTTCATGGTGACCTTAGCTGAAATTAAAAATACCATCAGTAACAACAGACAGATGTTTTCTTTGTTCGTAACAAACAGCAGCACAAGATTTAAGGCCTGTTCACACCGAGAACCATCACTATAAAAATACATTTTGTCGTCTGCCGTTTTAACTGTGTGTGCTTTTTAAACTCGGATGGATTCTGATTGGCTGTCGATGTTTTTAACATTCATCAGCTGGAAAACAAATTGTGTAATTGCCATTGTTGCTCTGTGTTGTTATCAGTATAGTTATAGTTGTGATGTGAACTCTGCCATTCTCATTCAAGTAGAATAATTATTTAAACTTTATAGTTATTATAGTTACCATTTATGGAGCGAACAGACCTTGACACTTAAACATATCCAAAAAGTGATTGGAAAATTACTAAATAAATGAAATGGTAATAATACAGCAAAGTTTAGACTCTCTAGGCTAAAGTTGACACTGTCACAAACACTGTCCGTTCCTCATGCAGCAATATACATATGAATAATGTCAGTATACCATCATCTCCATCAGACTGAAATGCATATTAAAAAAAGATACGATCAAATAAAAAAAATAAATTCGGTATAAAAATACATCTTTATATGCTTGCGTGTACTTTAATATTCTCACATCTACGGTGAAATAATGCTAATAGGATTTCGTTCATTTCTCCAGATGTCTAATTTCGACTCAAGTAATCTGAACATTCCTCATCCTCCTCTGAAATGCAGCTTTGGGACCGTGAATCAGTCAGTAACAGGCACTGAGAATCTGATCCCAGCTCATCGCTAATACTGACGATTTGATCAGGTTCAGCTTTGTGCGGTTCTGCCGAAACTCCTCTCAACTTCACTGAAAACAGGTTCACATCTGTCCCACTCTCTCCGTCCTCCACGTGTGTGGGCAAAATCAGGCTTAAGCTCTGAAGAGGACTTGTTTCCTGAGCAGAGGCTGTTGGCTCAGTGGTTTGGTCGCAGCTGTCCTCAAACACGATCAGACTGCGACTCTGATCATCTGTGGAGGACGCGAGGCTCGGGTCTGCATCGGTACTCCGATTCGTGAGCAACTCCGAGCTGGATGACCCTGGAAAAATGATCAGTGAGGAACCATGAGCGTCCAGATACTGTGGCACTATTCTCTCTGGACTCACAACCTCCTCGGTCTCTCCCTCCACATCTTTTTCCTCCCCGTTTCTCTTCATCTTCTGGCTGGAGTCTCTGACCTCATAGAGAGTGTTAAAGGGCTCAACAGCCGCGATGAGAATGACTTTCTTCCCGTTCTCGATCGTGCTCTGGAAAAGGACAGGCATTAGTCACACAGTGCCAAAATGACAGAAACTGAGGTGATGACGTAATAGCAGGGCAGAGCTGGGGATGATGGTGGGAGAGGTTTCATGCAGTGTAAAAAATCCAAAAAAATAACTGGCATTTTTTGTTTGTAAGTTTTATGCAGTATCATGCAATAAAGTAGTCGATTTTACCCCTTAAAACTCTTTGTTCACCAAAATGACATATTTAAACGTTTTTTCCTGTGAAAAAAATGCCTTAAAATAGCTTGACTGTAACTCTACACCCTTGCCTCATTTAATATACATGGATCTATGAATATGATAATTAGCCCCGCCTCCACTCACTCACACGAGCTCAGAGATCCACTCGGTCAACTTGATGTGTACAATGGTGTCGCTCGTTACAGCGTCGGACACGTAACGGTAATTAATATGATTAGCTTTTTGCTTGAGCTAATATAATGTGTTGCTAATGTTACACAAACCATGTACTACATCTGCTAATACTCTAATATATAGTTATTACAATGTCTAAAGTAGACTATTAAAATACTTTAACCATTTAAAGAGGTCATATTATGCTTTTTAATGTTTTCCTTTAGTGCAAAGTTACAACAGAGAACACTGATCTGCCGGACCGGACCTTTGATCAAAGTCCAGATATTACTTCCATGTTACAATGTGAAAGATTAGCATAATGATCAAGTCGTGGTTGTGTATGTCTCTCTAATCAAACAGACTTCAAGTCATAATTCTGTTAGTAGAGACTCCAGAACGTAAATTAGGTGTGCTAGATGAGGAAAACATTCAAAATATGTTCTCCAGGGTTCTTCAGAAGAAAAAATTGATATATTTGGGGGGATAAAATCAAAAAGCATCAGGGTTGTAAATACAAAGAAAAAGCCGTGAAGCAGGTTTATAATAATTATACATTTTTCAGAAAAATCAAAAATGTGGTACAGCAAAATATGCAAGTTCATAATGTTTATTCATGAAAAACTCATAGCATTTGAAAATATTTTTTTTCTTGAAATATCTATTTAAATGTTTTTAAACTAATGACGAAGATGTTTTTTTCAGATCTTTTATCTCTTTTTATTTTACTGTACCTACAGTAGGTATTTAGGTACTTTACACTGACTCAGAAGTCGATTCTCTTGTATCACTTCTTCAAATCAAAAATCTCTTGCATCATTTGCATGATATTTTGAGTTAGCACATCCTGTCAAAGCGTGTTCCTCTTACCAGGACCGGAGGAAGGGGTGGCTTTGAACAGAAGCAGCGAGAAACCAGTCTTCGGGCGAACCTCAGGAACAGCAGCATCAGCAGAAACATGACGACAGAGATCACTGCGTCTGAAACAGACACAACACTGCACTCAAATCCACCAATATCTCATCAGCCTTCTGCTTGAATCCTGATTTTTTTCTATAGGTGTTCATCTTGTTGTTTGAATGTGGCGAACATCAGTTTTCCAGTGTGAACATCACTGACCTGCATGCGCAATACGATACAAAGTTTTTTTGTCAATTGCTTCTCAAAACTAGCCCAATCGTGTTCTGTTGGGTATCCCGGGTAAAAAAAAAAATATCGCATCCCGGGGGTTAAATATCGCATTAGTTGCAAAGCAACCCACGGCAACGGTGAAAATGTAACCCAATTCTGTGGGAACATCACAGCGGTCATACAGAAGTGATCGATGTACATGAATTGAATACATGAAAAATAAAGACAATGATGAAAGAGAGCAGAGTTTTGAAACTTTTACTACAAATATATGAAGTCCTGTTTTGAACTCCTGACACAAATTACAATATTACTGTTGCTGGGGTGTTTATATCATCAGATTGACCGTAAACCCTTAGAACACTCTAATGATAAACCTTGTTATCTTTATTAATATTTTAGAAAGTATCTAGGATAGATAGAGAACTTGGTCAAGTCGATCTTAGCGGGCGTGATTTCAGCATCGGGGCGCCTCAGCTCCGCCCACGTCCCGCCTCATTTTCAGTTATTCAGGAGTGACATACTGCCAAGATGGCGACGGCCCACTTTAAGCTTCAAAAATGCTCTTCAGAGACCTACGGGTGACGTCATGGACACTACAGTCCATGGGCAGAATACGTTTTGAGTCATTTTTAGATCAATGTGAATGGGGATGTTTTGACAACGCTGTCGTCTGTATGCGAGAAACACAAAAGAAAAACTTTTCTGTTTTTAGTACGTCGCTGTCATGTAAATGTACCCTGAGGTTCTTTGTGCTTCAGTTTAGTTTTCCCTGTTCCTGTTTCCCTTAGTTCTCATTCATTCATCACGTTTGCTCCTGTTTGGATTATCTTTGGTTTTTGTTATTAAGAAAAAATATTGCTGCATTAAGATCCTTCCTTCTTGTTTTTGTCTGACCCGCCGTAACACGTGTAGTATGTATGCTATTTGTTTAGCCATTTGTGATAAAGATGAAATAGTATCTTTTAAGCCTAGTATAAAAAACTGTTTTGATCATTTTTCCCACAAAATGATCCCCAAACAGCTGTCAAAAAGGTTTTATTTTAACTGTTATCTTACATTATATTAATTACGATGACACGATCATCGGAGAATAGTTTCTAACAACTGCACTCCTAATTGTATGCATATTTTTATTCACTAGTTATGGATCGGATGAGAACATGGGATTTCCAAATCCAGATCATTCTGATCCATATTAAACGATGAACTACACGAATCACATGATCACTTCTGCTGCGCAGCTCTCCAATACATCCAATATAACAACTTTCAGAGCCATTTCAGTTATGAAACTGTTGTCGAGGACATGATTAGTTCACCAACTTCATTTAGCCATTATATTTGATCAATAATATCAGTCAAATACAGTTGGAGTCTGTTATATTTTGAAGAAAACTGGATACCTGAGATATTTGCAGCTTTAGGGATGGAGGCGCACACTGGCGGTCTGCGGGGTGTGATGCGATCGATGATGCTGACAGTCACGCAGTACCTTCGGCCCGGGGCCACGTTGTTCAGGGGCACGCTCTTTAACCCTTCAGTCTCCACTTCAAACTAGAAGTCAACACAAAGAGCAGCAAACACAACATTTGACATTGTGAATAAAATATTAGATTATTACACACATTTAACTGATTTATATGGAGGTTATACTAGAGCAAAGGTGTAGTTGCAGATGACGTAATGCGTGGAGCATCAGAGCAGTGCAAGATGAGAATTTGTGGTTAAAAAGTATATAATGATTTTTTTTTTTTATAAAATGTCCGATGGTTTCTCTAGATAAGACTCTTATTCCTTGTCTGGGATCATGTAGATCCTTTGAAGCTGCACTGAAACTGACGTTTGGACCTTCAACCCGTTGAACCCCAGATATATGGAGAAAAATCCTGGAATGTTTTCCTCAAAAACCTTCATTCCCTTTCCACTGAAAATAGAAAGACATGAACGTCTTGGATGACCTATCAGATAGGTTAGTAGTAGTGTAGGGGACCGCTTCATTGACCCAATAACACAGCATCCACTTCTAAATATAATCATTACACTCAATATATTATTATTATTATTGCAAACTGTTTAATAGTATGCTATTTTCCCTTAGTGCAACATTTAAAGTACCAGTACAGTGTGCTCAAATGAGCAACATAGCTACATTTGCAAGGATGAAACAATTATAATACTTAAAAGTACTCAATATTCCTCCTCTGATGTTTACTGACCCAAATTCACCCTAAATGAGTGGGATGTCTGTTCTCTCACCTCGGCCCCATCTTCACTGCTGACTGTCAGTCTATAGTGAAACGTGTGTAAATCATAAATGGCGTGCAGTTTCTCAGCAGGAGCTCTGAGACCCACACAGAGCGAACGATTACACGCCGTGACCGTCAGCAGTGGCGGCTCCAATGTAGCTTCAGGAGAAAAGAAGAAATAAGACATTCTACACAGATACCACATTATTCAGTAGTGTACCCTCACAAAACACAAGTTTACTTCTAGTTCATTTTATTAAGTAAAGTTCACGAATATTTTAAAGTTTACTTTATGTAGTAAGTATACTAATATCAATGTACCAGCAGTATATTGTAAGTTTGCTATTTTAATACAACTTGATACTAAATTGGCCTACTTTTTAGTATACTTTAAGTGCAATAGTAGTAGACTTTGAGTACGCAACTAGTTTACAACTACATTTTTCGTTTGTACTGCAACTATACTACAAGTGAACTTATAAGTATACTGATAATAGAGTTAAATTCTTGTAGTTTATGAAAGTACACTTTGAAGTGTACTTTCAGTAAACTACGAGTTTAGTAGTTTTATACTGCGAGTATACTTGTAAGTTTTCTTTTAAGTGAACATAACATCATACAGTTTACTATTTATATATTATTTTTGCAGTTTAAGTATACGACTATGTTCCTTTTTAGGTATTAAAGTACGGTTAAAGGTATATTTCAAGTATTAAAATTAAGTAGATTTGAAGTAAATTCCTACTGTAAGTACCTGTGGACTGACTACACAAATACTAGAATAAAGAACATATCTGTTTTCTTTATAAATCAACATTTTCAAACAATGTAAGTTCATAAAACGGTGTGGAAAACTAGGTGGAAAAAGTATTTAATAGGCAACTCAAACAAAAAAAATAAACACTTAAAATACTTAATTTTACTTTAAAGTATATCTCGATCAAAAGACTGAGTACAACTATAGGCCAAATATACTTAGACTTTTCTGTCAATTAAATTCAAGTATACTTCAAGTATATTTCTGAGAAGTATATAAAAAGTATGCTAAAAGCTAGTTTAAAAAGAAGTATACTAATAGCACACTTGAATAAACTTCTTTTTTGTAAGAGTAGGAAAATTGACATCTTCACCCATTATTGAAATATTATTAAAAATGTGTTAAAGATTTCGAAAGCATATTGTGTATTAGTCAATTGTTTTATTTGTGATAACACAATGAAGCATGCCAAAGTATGGCGACGTAATTTAAATGAATAAATACTTAATTTTTAACGGTAAAACTATTCATGCTACAAACCAGTGAGTTTATAATTAATAAAATACATTAAAAAAAATATGGTAAGAAATACCAGTTTACAATATCAATAACCAGCTGTTTGAACAGAACTGGAGAACTGGACGAGAGCGCAAACTAGACACATTGTCACACATACAAATGGCCGCCCTTACGTTAAAAATAAGATGGACAACGCAGGCAGTTCTGGGGTGATGCATTACAAGTAACTTGAGACATGTAATCAGATAAGCTGCTATATGCAGTAACCACAGAGTCTCTCTCTTACTGTTAAGGATGGGTCTGAATGGTTTGCAATATGTTCTTTGTGAGATGTGGTGGCCCAGAGCTGCAAAAACACTGATGTAATAGGTTTTCTCCGCATCAGATAAGGCTTCCGTCAGGTTACATCGCAGAGGAGACGTCACGTTCACACATTCCTTCACCGCCACCTCTCCCCTAGTGCCAACACAGAACAGACTCACGCTTACAATAAACTAGAATTCAATGATTAAAATGTTAAGAAAAAAACAGCTATTTTAAGAACTGACCACTGAAAGGTTCTTTGGGGAACCAGATGCAATTTTTATATGGCATCACTGCAAAAAGCCGCTTTATTTTTAAAGGGTTAATTCACCCAAAAATGAAATTGTCATCAATTCCTCTCCCTCATGTCGTTCTACACCCGTAAGACCTTCGTTCATCTTCAGAACACAAATTAACTGTTTCAAATATGTTTTAGTATCTTTCTGGTCATTGAAAGTGTTCATTATCTTGCCGTCAATAGAGACTCGCTGAACCATCGGATTTCATCAAAAATATCTTCATTTGTGTTCTGAAGATGAACGAAGGTCTTACGGGTGTAGAACCACATGAGGGAGAGGAATTAATGACTGAACTTTCATTTTTGGGTGAACAAACACTTTAAGAGTGTAACACTTTCCCTGTTTAACACTTTCCCTGTTTTCTCTCATTTGATCTTTAGCATGTGCCTTTCATTCACAATAACGGATGACTGTAACTGTTAGGTTAAGGGTTAGGCTCAAGGATTGGCATCTCAATAAATCTCCAGGTCCTGATTTACTTCAGTTTGGGAACTTCAGACCTTCTTGTTCTCCTTCTCCTTCATGCACATTTTCAACTACACTAACCCTAACGCTCAAAATACTTAATTGGTTTTAGTAGGACAAACTGAAATTAAACAAATTAGTTCAGTTAAACTAACTGCTATGAGTATTTTTAACTTTCATATTTCACGTAAACTGAACTGTTTAATTGTTTTGAGTTGTATGAACTCATTTCTTTTAAATTAGACTAACTTAGGTTTAAATGCAACTGTGCCAGGATTTCCATTTCCCTGCATGCTTTGCCTCTATCACTCAAAAGGGAAAGTACGCTAAAATTAAGTATTATATAATGTGTTTTTATGCCAGATTAATGATAAAGATTTAGTATTGATGTTTTGTAATGCTAATTTGGAGTTTCTGTTAATGTTGGTTTGGAGAGTTACCATCATGGTGACAGAGCAAATTGGCATTTTCTGAATTAGTTTGTTATGGCTAACATTTTTTATAGGATTTTTTATAGAACCTGATTCTCATTCACTATCATATGCATACGCCCACAGGCTGTCACAATGTCATTTTCATTGGATTTATTGTTATGCAGAAATGATACTGTTTTAGAATCATTTAGTTATTCAATTACTAACAGTATGTGATAAACCAACTGGCTTAACAAATGTCTAAATCGACATGTTGTGTTTTATCATGTGTCAAAGACAGTACATACCCGAGTGTCTGTATTCTGACGGTGTAGAGGACACCATCAGGAGAGCCGGGCCCCTTTTCCCAGGACAACGTGTGGACGAAATACTGAGAGGACAGGACCAGATGTTCCGGGGCAGGTATGTCCATGCATAATGCTTCAGAAGGAAAAGTAAAAAAATTCAAGTTATCAATTCTACACAAGGGATCCTTGATTATAATTTCACTTTTTTAACTTTAGTTAGCATGTAATGTTGGATATATTCAATGCTGGATTGGCATATAGAATGATGCGTCAAATTCAGAAGGAATAAAACGTAAATTTGTCACTGACGAATAAGGTTTTTAAAAGTGTAAAAAAACATAATGGAGATATAATTCATTTTTGAAGATATGTATTATGAGTTAACAATGAGATTATGTGGTTTCTATAATCAATTAACATTGCTTTTGTCATTTTTTACAAGATGGACAAAATTTGTCAGTAAAAAAAGTAATTTCTTCACCCCACATACAGTTAGTGTGTAATGTTGCTGTTTGAGCAGAAACAACATCTGCAAAGTTAAATGCAAAGAGAGATTTCTCTGTTTGAGGACTACAACAAACGACTGGTAAGGACTACAAGAAGCTTCTTCCCGGGTTGGTGACATCACAACCCCCAAAATTTACATAAACCCCGTCCCCCGAGAACACTCAACAAAGGGGGCGGGGCCATGTTGGGCTGGATTAGAGGAAGACTTGTAGTAGTGTTGTTGATGAGTCATTTTACACCGGACTGCTTCACAAACGAGGGCCAATTCAACAAAAAAGATGAACATGCAAGTGATGAGTTGAATCAACTCCACAGCAACTACATAAATGTATTCACTAATCGTTCAGAAACGTCTAAAAGTTGTAACTTCTTCGCCAGTCTCTCCATCAGTGTCGGTTTGAACAATGTAAGGCTGAACACTTTCCTCATTTTGTCTGCGTGAGATTCTCCAGCTTTGTTGTTGTTGAGCTGTTAAAGCTCCGCCCTCTTCTGGAAAGTTCTTAAACTCCATTTAAAGGAACGCACACAAAAATGACATGTTTTTGCTCATAACCAAATAGGAGCAAATATTTGACAAGCTGTAATAGATGATCTGTGGGGGATTTTGAGCTGAAACTTCAAACACATTCTGGAGACACCAGAGACTTATATTACATTTTGTGAAAGAGGCATTATAGGTCCCCTTTAAAGAACCCTTTATGCCAAAAAGGTTATACACAAGGAAAAATATCTTAAATGATTGTTTGCCAACAGGTTATTTCAAATTTTTCTACTGATAAAGTAGCTGTTTAATTCATAAAATGTAAATAAAATAACCCTAAAACTACCAATTCTATCAATTTTCCTATCATGAAATTGACCTTGTAAAATGAAAAGAAATGATAAAATAACTTTACTGCATGAGTGCACACCCTTTCATATTTGGGTATGTGGCTGTGATTAGAAATAACAAATCATCAACCTCATGTGAAACAGTGAACACCTCCAAATAAATCTCCACGGATCTTAGTTTCATGCTACTACAAGAGCCATGGGCCACAAAGAGCTTACGAAGCATCAACAAGATCCGTGTTGAAAGGCAGCACTCGAGTGAGGCAAAATTTTCCAAAAATTTCCAAAGCATTAGATATGGAACACAGTGAAGACAGTCACAAACAAGTGGACAAAGTATTTCACAATAGTGACATGGTATCTCTCCAAAACTGATGAGAAGACAAAGAGAATACCGGTCAGTACGGCTGTCAAGAGGCCAACAGCGACATTCCAGCTCTTTCTGTAAGTACCGTTTGTTCCCTACTTGTGACGTATGTATTCTCCATCTGTCTGCACCATGAGACACAAGCCTTTTCTGACTAAAAACATCCAAGTCTTCCAAAACCATGAGGAAAAATGTGGTATCGTCTGATGAGACCAAGATTGAACTTTTTGGTCAAAATTGTAACAGGTATGTTTGGTAGGTAGAACACAATGTAACACGATTGTGATGTCTTACTTTACCCCTCTATAGTATGATATATGAATTATTTTGGGATTGAACCGCATGACACTTGTTGCTACCTTAAGCTGAATGTTTGTTGCAGTCATAGTTTACAGCATTGATATTTTATTTGTTTGTGCAATTTTATGTTTTCTCCGACAGCCCAAGCTATAGGCATATAGAATGAGGCAAATTCAAAGGAATAAAACGTAAATTTGTCACTGATGAATAAGGTTTTTAAAAGTGTAAAAAAACATAATGGAGATATAATTCATTTTTGAAGATATGTATTATGAGTTAACAGTGAGATTATGTGGTTTCTATAATCAATTAACATTATTAGTCTATTAACATTGCTTTTGTCATTTTTTACAAAGATGGACAAAATTTGTCAGTAAAAAAAAAAAAAAGTAATTCGGTTTAACCAAAATTTCGGTTATTCTGAATACAGATATTTTCAAACAATGCTAACAGGCTGATATCTAGCTAGCTTGCAAAAAGACAATCAAACATTTTATATTTAGTACAAGTTTTTAAAATATTACAACATTTTCCATGTTTTATAGCGGTTGTACCGAATGACCTGATGTTTCGGGACGAGCGTGTGAGCAAATGAAAACATGAGTTTTTCCAAAGAGTTAAAAGAGAGAGTTAGTTACTTTGCTTCATGACCATGTGGTCCTGTGCAGGTGTCTGAATGATGTCACATCCTGTCACATGATGCTGACCGCATGACTTGATACAAAATGGTCCCTTTATATTGGTTACTCCGAATGACATCAATGAAATTCATTTTTCGCATAACAAAGCAACGACTTCTACATATAATTTTGCACTATTTTGATATATGATGTTATAAAATTAAGCCAGAATAAAAAATATATACATTTATTACATTTTAAGATATTTTAATCACAAATGAAATGGCTGTATTGGCCTTAAGATGGTTAACCCGAATGACCTTTTGACACTTTAAAATACCTTTATATGTAGCAAAAAATAAAATTAAAACCTTTGGGATTCAATAAAAGAGATCTAGTTGTACTACCTTACATACTTCGGATGGCATATCTTTGGACAAAAAAAAAAATGACCAGTCACATCATTGACCCAAATAAAAAAATCAAAAGGTAACTTGAGAAGAAGTGGGGCGCACTCCTGTTCCCTCAGTCTGTCCATTCCTTCATCCGTTTAACGACGTGGAACTCATTTCAAAATGGCGGCTGGGATTCTGCGTGTGGAAGTGCTTAGGGAAGTGCCTAACGAGCTTATCAGTGTCCCATTGAGCGTTGTAAAATCAGTGTCGGCTGGACAGAGGGGAGCATATATTCAAGAGTTTCCTATAAAAGTTTCATTCACAGAAACTTATCAAACTGGTAACTACAAGTTGAAGGGGGGAAAACAAATATTCTTCTAGTATACACAAACAATTGTACAAACACCCCACACGAACTGCCATCTGTGTGGTGCTGTCACACACTTTAAAATGTCTTTGACTTTTGAAAAGTCAACACCTGATAAGGGCCTTTATATCGTTCTACAGTTTTGATGCAGAGAGCAAGTTTCCTGTCGTCTTCACCACAAGAGATGTTTACGGTGTCAATGCCACCACAGACACACTTTGGCAAAGTTCTCAAACGACAGTTTTAAAGCCTTGATGTAAAGGAGAAGCATATAACAAAATGGCTGCTGGCTCGTTTACTTGAGATAGATCAACGATTGGCCTATCAAATCAATGGGTTAAATCAAACATAACAAAACAAAATCTTTAAATTAATGTGCATTGAGTACAGTTTAAATCTCAGCTAAAGTTCATTCAACGCTAAAACAAAATGTCTGTTTCTGCGATTCAGTGCTTTAACACGAAACTCATGAATACTCACATGAGACTGAAACTGAATGTTTAAAATAAAACAATTACATTATTGCATTGTTACAGCAAATTCTAGTTCTTTTACTTGTTTTCTTTATTTAAAAAAAGTTTACGTTTTCACAGGATGATTACTGAGAGATGTGAGCAAAACTCATTTGATAGTGTTTAGTACACTTCATACTCCCAAAATAAGGTTACATTTGCACATTCTGAGTATAATGGAAGCAAAATAAAGAAGAATAGCTGAAACTGAGTAATTTGACCAGTTAATATCACCAAAACTTGAGAATGGTCCAATCAAATCATGTAGGTTGTACTAAACATTGTTTAATTCTCATAAAACAATATTAACACAAGTATTAACAGAATATAAACACATTTTCGGGGGTGTTTTATAAACACCCCCCCCCCCCCCCCCATACCATCAATAAACGGTACAATGAGAGCAGCAGTAGTCAGGTTTTAATCACAAGAGTAAACATGCACTATATGTCATAACGTGCACACTTACCCAGGTGAAACAGAGCGAACGCCGTAAACGTGCTTGTTTTCACAGACATCGCGCGAGATTCACATCAGTCCAGCCTTTTCTCTTCTGCTCTCTCAGAGACATCCCGTGATTTATTTACTTCAGGCTCTACTCCACGGTCTCACACAGCACTGCTTAAATACGCACACATTACAAGCTTCTACTGACACTGAACACAAGATTTGTTTTGGAGTAAAATTTGGGTACTTTCATTTTCTTTGTCCAATTTCCGGATTCGTCTGGTATTAGTCAGGCGGTGGGCGTGGCTTGTTCGGCACGTGAGGGAGCATGCGCAGCATTTTGAGTGACACAAGCGTCGCGTTCAGGCTGAGTAAACGTCACGGCGAATAACAAGACAATGAAAATAAATCCTAAAATCTGATCAGCGTGTTTCGCGACTAGCACTGGATTTGTTTGGTTAAACTCAGGAGACTGAACTGGCCTAAAACTCAACAGAGCCCAATAATTTATACATTTTCATTCAATACACACAATATGATAAAGAGTTTTCAGGAAGAATGAAGGACAGTAAGACTGTGTTCAGAGAACAGGACATCACTGACCCCTTTATCTGTAATTTAGTGATTTAAAACTTTCTTTACACCGTAAGTGTACTTTTTTTATGTAATATAATATAATAATATAATTATAATAATGCATTTTGGATCAAATAAATGAAGCCTTTAAAAACATTAGAAAATCTTCAAGCAAAATTCAAGCAAAAACAGTAATATTGTGAAATATTTTTACAATTTAAAATAACTGTTTTCTATTTGAAAATATTTTAAAACAGAATTTATCTCAAATATAATCTTTTTGTATTATAAATGTCACTTTCGATCAATTTAATGCGTCCTTGCTAAATAAAAGTATTCATTTCTATGATTTCTTTCCCAAAAAAAAAAAACTCTTACTGACTCTTATTGATCGGTTGTATGTATATATATATATATATATATATATATATATATATATATATATATAATGTATGTATCTCATGTTGGAATATATATGTGTACATAAATACAGTGATGCTTGAAAGTTCGTGAGCTGTTTTCTGATGTTTCACCATGATTTTCTTACTTTATCATCACCTGCTTTTTATAAATTAAATGTCAGATGTATGAAATATTGTATGTGCAAAAGTGAAGCTGCATTAGTAAGACTCAGGCGAAAAACATTTTGGTGCTTAATTAATCAGTTAAGCAGACCAATCAAATCAGACATCTTTAGGAAAGTGGTTGGGTAACACTGATTAAAAGAGAGAGGCAACCAACTGAACCACTGTGGTGCCAAGGAGTCAAAGAATGCCAAGAGGAAAGGAGATATCCGAGGACATCAGGAAGAAGGTTGTGACAGGCCATCAGTCTGGAGAAGGCTATAAGACCATCTCCAAGAGATTCCAACTCCATCCATCCACTGTAAGACAAATCAACTACAAATGGAGGGCATTCAACATGACCACAACTCTGCCTGAAAGTGGACGCCCATCAAAACTATCATCAAGAAGCACCAGAAAAATAATAAATGAGGTAACGGCCAACCCACACATCACCTCTAGAGAGTTGCAGACCTCTCTGGCAGGATCTGGGGTAAATGTGTCTACAATCAGACGAAAATTGAACAGACATGACATTTATGGGAGGGTTGCTAGAAAGAAGCTCTCAAAAAAGAACAAAGCTGCCCGTTTCAGGACAAACTAGAGGCTTTTTGAAGTCCATTCTTTGGGCAGATGAGTCCAAAACAGATTTATTTCGTCATAATCAAAGCCGCCATGTTTGGAGAAAAGTCTTAATTCCAGGAAAAGAATCTCCTCCCAACAGAGAAGCATTGTACTGGAAATGTGAAGGTCTGGGGCTGTTTTCCTGCCTCCGGGCCAGGGCGACACCACATTATTCATGGAAACTTGAATTCTCAGACCTATCAACAAATTCTTGAAGAGAATCATCAGTCAGAGAGCTTGTTTGACTGGTGTTTTTATAATCGCAGTTTGCTGCAGCTCTAATTATTCATCGGAGGTCACAGAAAGTGAACATGCAGGCACAGCTACATCATTTGTTTATTTCATTTTAGAACAAACAGGGATATATATTTCTGAATAGAAAATATTCTGAAGGCAAATTTCCTTCTACACAAAATCTTTGTGGTCATATAATTGTCATAATCGTGTCCGTTTTGGTCCATATTCGTGTCTGTGTTTATCTGTTTATTCTGTTTATTCTGTATGTCTATGTTAATCTGTTAATTTCTGTTCCCCAGTCCTGTCATTTTCACATTTGTTCATTGTTTTGATTTCTGTTCTGTCATCTGTCATGTGTTCCTTGTTTTCATTGAGTTCTGTCATCTGTCACATGTTCCTTGTTTTCGTCCTGTCATTTGCCATGTGGTTCTGTTTTGATTTCCTCCTTGTTATTAGTTCATCGTTATCACCTGTGTTTGTTAATCAGTCATGTCTTTCACCTGTGCGCTACTCGTTACCCGCTTGTTCTCTGGTGTATTTATTCCCTCTGTGTCAGTCCAGTCCTGGTCCGTGATTAACGTTTTCGTGTTGGATGTCTCTGTTTATAACCTGTGTCTTTGTTATTATTAAACGACTATCTGAATTCCGTTCTTCGTGCCTGTTCCTGTGCGCCAGCACGTTACAATAATGCAATTAAATATGTATGCAAAAACAGACATGTATCCTCTCTCTTACAAAACAGTCTCTTTTTTCTTTCTTTTTTTTTCTTTTTCTATTTTTATCAAAGACCTGTATGGTCGTACAATATACACATTTCATTGCACAGAGAGAGAGGGGGAAAAAAAACATTTTTTCTGGAACAACATTAGGGTGAGTAAATGACTGAATTTAAAGCAGTGACTCTATAATCCGTGTTGTGAGCACTCGTTGAAACTGTAGACAAAAAAGTGGAGCAACAGACTAAAATCCTGAAGCAACAGTGTGCAGACGTAGCATGGATTCAGAGAGAAAAAGTGAAATAATAACGTTGTAGAATGTGTTTTAAATAATTGAAGTGGTGGTTGATTATGATTTCACTTTTTTAACTTTAGTTTGTGTGCAATGTTGAGCATTAACACCATCTGTAAAGTTACAATGCTTAAAGTTCAAAGCAAAAGAAGATATTTTCTTTTACAGAAATGGCTTTTCAGGGACTACAACAAACTTCTTCCTCGGTTGGTGACATCACTAACCCAAAAATTTACATAATCCCCGCCCCAAAGGGATGAGGCCATGTTATTACAATACAGCAAGTAACACAAATGCAATAGCATGTCATAAAAGCAAGATGACAACATATGTTATAACTGTAATTAAACTAAGCTATATCTTCAGGTGGCATATATTCTCTGGCTCTTAGGATCTTACAACAGTTCCCACACGAGCAATTTATTTTTTTATTTAAGATAGTTAACTCCACATCAGCTACATAAATCCGTCAAATAACCATTCAGAAAGGTCGTGTTGTATTCTACATGTTGTCACTTCTTCTTGAGTCTCTCCATCGTTGTCCGACTCCGGTTTGAACATAAAAAGCTGAACAGTTTCGGCGCTGATGGTGGAAATGGATTTTTTCAATGCGTTGGCTTTTTTCTTACAGACATCTTCTATTTTGTGAAGCTCAACAATCTTTTACTGCACATCAGAACTATATTCTGTGGTTTTACTCATTGTGATGAATGATTATGGGAATTTGGCCTTTGTGTTTCCTCATGTTTATTCTCCTGTGGAACAGGAAGTCACGGCTGGACAATTTCCTGCTCCTAGTCACCCAGGTGCGCTAAAAAAATGTAAGTACGAATGGGGATATACTTCAGGGATATGTTACTCATAATAATTTCTAGGGGGGCCAATAATTGTGGCCAACATGTATTTATTTCATAATGAGATTTTCCCCAAACTTTCAATTGTTTTACTACGATGAAAGTGTGAAATATTTTGAATGAAAGATCTAAAGGATAAACAATGCAGATTTATTTTCACAGCCACCTTTGCTCATATTTTCCAAGGGTGCCAACATTACATTAGTGGAGGGAACTGTAATGATTGTTCAACTCTTTCTCTCTGTTTTACTGTTGTTTTTTCACATTTAGAGTAACCTGGTTCAAGCCCACTATCGGACTCCTGAACAGATATTATATGAGAGAGAGAGAGTCTCAACTGAGACTCGGTTAATTAGTCCATCTAAAAATGATCCCACCAGAAACAACAACCCACCGAGAGTGGAGGGAGATTTAGGAAACACAGGGAAAACTATGTCTTTAAAAGGTTTTCTCTAAAAAAAAATCCAATTGATAAAGAACTACAATATGTACTTAACAATTGGGAACTTCATTTCTTAATTTATGTTAATTGTTCATTTATGAATTAGCATGTATGTTGGTTTTAAAGCTTTGTGTACATCGGTATATACAGATGTGTTATGACATAGTTCTGTCTTCTTTTTTAAGTGATGTCCACTTACAATGATTTTTCAACCAAAATCAGTCACAGTTTAGTGACATAAGCATTTTCCACCCGAGTGAAACTACTTCTCAAACAAGAACAAATGTAGGGCTTGATTGTGTCTGTGAGGAATTGATTGGACGGTTGTGGTTTGCTATTGGTGGATCTCATGTGAGTGACAGGTTGCCCCGCCCTCGTCATCAGAGAAGAGAAGAGATGCTGCAAGAGGAAGATACTCTGATTCAAGATCACCAGGAACATGAATTTAAAACAATAATGATGTGCAGCGATAAATCATTTATAGTAAACACTGCAATGTTCTATAAAAAAAGAATTGTTTGATTTCATGATGACTTTAAGAACATGTAATTATTGACCACAGCAAAGAAATGAACTCATCACACAAGTATGACTGAGCTTCTGTTTATGTTCGTTGATGAAAATACATTGCTGGCTGCAGTAGATGCTTGCTTTCAAGCGTTTCACATCTTTGACATAAACTAGCCTCAGCAGTGTTCACCAGTGTTGTGGTTTCTACAGACTGGTGTACAGATCCTGGGGATGAGAGCCAGCAATAAGAGCTCTGTGAGCAATCACTGGTGCATTTTCACTGAACTTCATCATAACGCAGAGGGGATGATGGGAAAATACGTTTTGAAATGTTTTAAATTCACATATGGACACATCATTTTTACTTGTGTTTTGTTCATTTCCAAAATGTTATCAATAAATGTTCATATTTTGATTACTGAAGTCTGTTTTACTGTAGTTTTGTGTGTTGTTTTAATTACTAAAATTTCTAGATTCAATTTCCAACCAATTTTGGGTTTCATTCAATCCTGCAGTGTAGTAATTTTAACCAATAGTTGGGTCAAAAGCGCTAGGTCAAAAAAGGATGAACCCAGCTTTGTGTTGAACCAAACCCAGTATTTTACAAATCTATGCAATAAAGTAATCTAAAGTTAAAGTTAAGTGATCTAAACATAATCAAAAAATTGTCAGAATAGAGTATCTATGTGTAATCTAACAGATTCATGAGTGTGAAATGTGGGAGTTTCCAAACTTGGGACAGTTTGGATATTGGATATAATATTTATTAAAAAACTTTTTTTCTCATTCACAATAAAACTAAGTTGCATGTACAAAATACCAGAGTATTGTACAATTACAATAGAATATATAACGATTTAGTTTACAGCAAAAAACAAACAAAAAAACATCCAATACACATCCTTTATTCATCATTTTAAAGATGAAGAATTAAAAAAACCTTGTTGAATTTTATGCTCCTGTTTGATTTTTTAAAATGTATTTTATGTATATAAATTATGTGTGAATATAATAACACTCACCCTGTGATCTGTGTGAGACATGTTGACATGTGGGTGTCTTGATCATCATAATTATTTTCATATAAAAGTAGCAGAATTGAAATTTCACCATTAAAATTATTAATGGTAAATTAGCATCAAAGCGCGAGCGGAAATCACGCGATATCTGCCTTTAATCTCGTGTCCGCCCACTTTCAAAGCATCTCAGACCAGCTGGAATATAATATAACACTGGACATTGTTTGCACCAACATAATCTTAGGCAAACTTAACATTAAAACAGTGAAACAAAACAAAAGCGCCAAAACACTTTAGAGACTGCAGGCCACAATACAATTTAGTTTGCTAACACGCAACAAGTGCCTTTCTCGTGAATCTGTTTGTGTTTGAGTGGAAATCACGTGACGCGCGGCTGCCTGTCAGAGAAGCGCGTGCTCGTCAGTGACGTGTGGAAACAGAATGAGGAACCGCTTCAGCGTCTGTTCGGCTAAAAATATATGCGGTATTAAACTTCAATAACGTCTTCTTTCACATGATAACCCGGTGGAAGAGAGCGCCATGGATGTACAGGTATTGTGAAGAACTTTTAGCGTGTTTAAACGAGTTTTCATAAACAACTGGACCTTGATATAGTTATTGCACTCGTCGAGCAGTAATTCAGTGTTTAATGATGTGTCATCTGTGTTTGACTTATATTTGATATATATCAGCTTTTTTAAACTAATATGGTGGGGTATAATGGTCTTTTAATATGTACTACACGACATCGATACATATTTATCATGATACCAATGTACATTAAAGAATACCAACACGCTACATATTCAAAAGGCAATGTTTTTACCTTAATTTCTTGAAGTATGTGTGTGTTTTTTCATCTTTCCTGACAGGTCTGGTCAGTCACCAGTGATTTAAGAGTTGGCTGGACTTTGACTGGATCAAGACCTCAAACACATGAACTTCAACACACTGAACATCAAGTAAGTTTCACTTCATTTGCATAGTTATTGTTTTTACCTGGCAATATTTAAAATGTCTCACATCGTACCAAACCCATAAGACTTTCCTTCATCGTCTTCAGAGATGTGTTTAATGAAATATGTGATATGAAAGGTTATTCACCCATAACTCTGATGCTTCAAAACATTCATAAACGTGAAATAAATCCATACGAGGCTTCAGAAGAGACCACTTTATATGATGAACACATTTAATTTGGGCTTTTGTTCACGTGTGAACGTCGAGTGGACCAGGATTCAGAAACACTGCGAGAAAAGAATCAGCCTCATTAATGAAATCTCTGATTGTTACACTATATGCCATTTTTAGTCATTCACTTAAACGTTTTGTATAAAAGTTTTCCTAATCCATATCACACACAGAGAACTTCACACATATGTTTTTGAACTAGTTTATTGTTGACGCTGTTATTTGTCATTGACCCGTTACAGAATGTGTTTAGTGCAGCTGACGTGTTTATGCTTTACTGTGATTTAGAAACAGTTACATGTTTTACACACTTTTACTGCCCCTGTTTAAAACTATTTCTGTCTGATCAAATGTATTCATGCTTCACCTCATTCCACTGTTCTTCTGTTAGTGGTTTATCTAATCATTTCTGTTTTTATTTCAGTGTGCGGTCGCTGCGGTTCGTGAATTATGATTGACAGTCATAATGACGACGGCATACGTGGGCCATCTTTTCCTCGTGTCTCTCTGCGTTGCAGGTACAGTGTGATTCTGAAGACATCAACTATGATAGGACTAGTAGAACACTTTTCTGATTCAGATTAGACCAATTTATCTTTTTATTTAACTGACTTAAACCCTAAAATAGTTTTTGTGTCCTGGGGGAAAGTGTAGATACTTCTAGATGTAGATACTTCTAGAAAGTGTAGATAACCATTTCTTGGTTTATTGTTGAAAGGGTGAACATTTAGATCTTATTCTTGTTTTTTTTTAGCTCAAGAGCAACATGAGCACCTGTAGAGAGAAATCTACTCACCCTCAGATGAAAGTCTGTAAATGTGTCTCAGGGGAAACGTTTCCCTTTTAGGGGTATAAAATAGACTATAAAATTATACTTGTGGCCACTGTGTGTGTGTGTGAGTGTCTATGAAATATGATACTCAAGCATATGCAAACCTTTGTATATATAAGCCTATATATATATATGCATATGTGTTTCTTGTTGAGTATATATTTCATACATCAGGCTATTGGCTCATATTCAATTCAATAATAATTGAGAAATGGAACAATAAATGTTCATATTTCATATCATTCATGTCTCACATTTGAGATTTATATTTGAATATGAAAAATGTAAGATTAAGATTAAAAATGACGTATGAAAAATCAAGTAAACTCAAGCTGCTTCAGTCCAGTAAATGTTCATCTTACATTTACTTAATAAAATCATTAAAGATGACTTTACTTGATAAAAAAAAAAAAAAAAAAAAAACTCGATCAGAGGACAGAAGGCGTGAAGTAGATTGTGCACAACAGGATTTTCAGCAGCGTTTTGATCCTGTTGATAACTTAAAGGCCCTAGAAATTTTTGTCATGCAAATTTCAGTATGCTAATATGTTCATGAATGGGCATTTTACTTATTATTTTTTCATAATTTTACAACGCAAATGTTTACTGTAAGATGTGAAAGAATAAGTGTTTTAAAAATGTTGTAACGCACTTCCAAACAAGAAATCTGTTTTCACTGAATTTATACCAATTGGGGGATATAAACATTCAAATAAAAATAAAAGTCTTGTTTAAAAAATGAAATAAAATCATGAAAGTGTATTATTGGTGTCCTAATCATCTGGGGCCTCATTTATAACCGTTGCGTACGCACAAAACGTGCCCTGAAAGAGGCGTGCGCTACTTCTGACGCAAACGATGGGATTTATAAAAACAAACTTGACGGGAAAATGTGCGCACTTTCACGCAAACTCTGACCCATCCGTACGAACACTTTTACTAGACTGAGAAAAGTAATGAAGTAAACGGAAGGATTTTAAACTCTGTGTACGTTTTGATATACACATTTACATTAATATTCCACATTTATTAATGTCGATAAGCCCTAAAATGACATAAAGTCATTACGCAGAAGACAAACAAAAAAGATTTGGATTTAGATAGTGGATGTGCTGCTTTTGATCACTTTTCCTGTGACTGTTTTAATGACAGCGAGAGTGATAGGAGCACAATGATTCCTCATTTCATGATCAGTGATGAACACTTACTGCGATATAGTGAAAGACACTGCTGGATCTGATGGCCGCTTTGAACAGGTTCAATGATAATATCTTACTAGTCTTACACGATATCTTACACGACTACTATGGGTAGTCGTGGCCTAATGGTGAGGGAGTCGGGCTTGTAACATGAAGGTACAATTTTGTTGTTATGGATATTTTGATATATTTATTATAAAACAGCAAGGATATTAGATGATTTTTAGTAATATGTTTGGAACAAATGGCATTTATAGTCCGTATGTAATATTTCCCAATGTCTTGTACTTTTGACGGCGTTAAAAATGGTGTCACGTGGATGGAAACATGCATGGAAATGATATGCAGATGAGGTTATGCAGAGTAAAACTAGGCGTTGTAAGCTCCATATATGGTGATTTCGGGAGGAGACGAGGTGGAGATGCACGTACGGACAATCTTCCGCCGATTGGGATTTATAAAGGGATTTTTGCGCAGGTTCTGGTGTCTGGTGTATTTTTTTCTTGCGTACACCATTTTCAGATTTATGTCGTACGTTCACTTTTAGTAAGGTTTATACGTAAACTTTTATAAATAAGGCCCCTGGAAAATAGCAATAAATAAATTTTCTGATGTCTCTCTATGGTCTTGCCCTTTTTAGGGTTAAAAAGTTAGGATCAGTCTTTAAGAAAACTAACTTTTAAGCCTAGTCTAACCAGCCGCGGGTACTTCAAACACTGAATCTGGGAACTAATATATTTACTTTTTTATGGTTGGCACATGTTGCAGACCTATAATGACAGTCAACTGACCAGAGTAATATTTAATATATTTTATTTTACATAATAATCTTATATTGTGTACGTAACACAAACACACTGCAAATATTTTTAAAACTAGATATATTTGCTTGCTGTAATTGATGAAAATTAAATCTGGAATTCTGACTATAAAACCTAATTTTTACCATTTCTTTTCTTGTTTTATTAAATTATGTATGAACTTTTTTATTTGATCATGTTCCTGCTTAGTTTGAGAAAAAGTTAAAGGTACACAGCGATTATTTGTGATGTTTGTTATGGTTTTCTCCTTCTAGTGCTCCACACAATCCCTGCTCCCAACTTTACAATAGTGTCTCACAACTTCAGGCACACCTTACAGTGGAGTCCTGGGATAAATTCTCCTCCACAGACAGAGCTCAATTTCAGACTAAGGTGAGTCTTCTCTAAGAACAAATAAGTCAAGCAATTCAGACAAGTACGTAAAACATTTCTTCTGGCCTCATGATAACACATATTACTTTAGTACTTTAGTTTACACATTGGAAAAATGATCTAAGCCCTTTATAACTATTTCTTTATGACAGTAATTAATTCTGACAGGATGACGACAAACTGCTTTCAGAGGAGATCACACTGATACTTTAGTGCATAGACTTCATGTACCAGATCTATGAAATTCTGACCGGATCTCTGAAATTATAATACTAATATGATTATTGATATTATTATAATACTGCTTATCTTTTATTTCTTCAATTTCAAATGTTAAATCATCAAGCTTTTCTGCTGGTTTCAGAGTGAAGCGCAGAACTGTTTGTTCGCACACATGCGTCTCAGAGCTGTGATGAGTGATTCAGTTCTGCTAACCGGCTCCTTCAAATGGTTCGTTTCAGATAACCGGTTCGTCAGTTCTTTTCACGTAGTCTGGACATCCCTGCGTTGTGTGAAGCACATGGTTCTCAGTTCAGTGAGTTGTGGGCTTGCTATAATTGACTTACATGAAGATCTGACAACATTTTATCAGTAATCAAAGCAGAAATCCAAATATTTTCAACTTTATTTGCTCCCTTTAGCTATTATTGTAGCCTAACTGTCCTTTCGCACCATTGGATAATAAATGCACCTCAAATAATACATAAACATATTCTTTATTGTAATTTCTGCAGTTGTACCACATACATTAGAACATTAGACGGTAAATGAACCGAGTTGCTCCGAGACGCTCAACAGGGTATCATGAGTTGCACTCCTGTAAATGAACACAGTGTGGCGCTTCACTCGGAAACACGTGTATATTTATTCATTTATTTTATCACAGACTTTCCCTATTTCTTACTTTTTTTTTTCTTATTTTTACCATCTTTAAATATAGACTGATTTAATCATTTTCATAGGTGGAGAAAAGAAAACTCAACAGAGGTGCTGAATATCAGAAATGCAACAGTAGATCTCTCTGAATTATTGGTGGGCATCTATAATCCCTGCACTTTTGTTGTTTGGGCATCGCTTGACAACACAAAATCATCGAAAGTTAAAAAACTTTTTACACCATATGAAGACAGTAAGTACTTTAAAGTCTGGGGGTTGCCAGTGTTGTGAAGAAAGTTTCTGTTCTGTTCTGAGTCATATTTTCTGTTTCAGTTTGCCTGTACATGTCTGTCTAGAGTTAGTGTTTTAAAATGTCTTTGATTTTGCTTTGTTTAGCAATCATAGGTCCACCCATTATATCTCTGTCTGGCTGTGGAGATTGTCTGAATATCACCATCTCTCTACCCTTTGAGGGACCAAGAATGACAGAACAAATGCTTCACTTTTATAATTCTGTGTCCTTCAATATAAGTTGGAAGAAAGCTGGACAAAGTGTGGTAAGTGTTCCTGAGAGAGAGTAAGACTTGGGTAATTTTACAGTTGTTTCACTGAAACTCTCCTGTCACGAAGCCTCTCCTCTTGTGTCATGAATGGGTGAATCTTATGAAAACATGTTCCAAGACCAATATGTCCTCCAAATCTTGTTTCCGCTGATGGTTCTGCTCATTTTGCCTCAGTCCAGCAATCAGCCATCCTATAGATGGACATAATCAAGTCTCCCTACGCTCTCAAAACACTTAAATATATCTTTATATATGCATATTTTGCAAAATTAAAATATATTATATGTATTGTTATACACTTTTTGTGAAAATCAGGATTCACTGCCATTCAAAAGTTTTTGTTTTTTTTTCAAAGAAAATAATACTTTATTCAACAAAGGCACATTAAATAAATGCATTAAATAAATTAAGATTATAAATCTAGATTTTAAGATATTACAAAATTATTTAATAATTCAATATAGTTTTATAATTTAATCAATGTTTAAACTATAAAGTCACATCAGCTGAATTTCTCAAGTCTGTTACTGTTGTCTTAATCCTAGGCCAACCAAATCTCTGTGTTGAGTAAACAGTATGTCCTGCAGAATCTCCAGCCTGGTAATCAGTACTGTGTGAGAGTTCTTCCCCAAATCAACTCCAACACCAACATTCAACCTTCTGCTTGGCAGTGTGAATACACTAGTAAAGAGGAGCCCAGAGGAGGTAAGAGAATACCTTTTCAGCTCTCTCTCTCTCTCTCTATATATATATATTACACTTATTATCCTCTGAGAGCGTGGTCAACAGCAATCCGTGAAGGCTTACAGAGACAGAGCAATGACATTATATGGCAGAAGGGGCTACCGATATTTTCCGTGCTTCAACATTATTGGCAAGTGAACTTACTTACACTGCCGTGATTTAATAAGACTTCAGTATGTCTGTGAAAGAGTTTCCCCATAGTGTCAGCCACTGATGCAACGTTGAGTGAACCGAACTCCAAAGGGAACTATGTAGGCTCACTCGTCAATGTCATGACTCCATTTTTATTAAGATTACTATTGAGTTCCTACTAGTGAAAAGTCTCATTTGAGGGCTCTGTAATTAGAGTCAGTGTGCAATATATATTTGAGATGTCTCAAAAGAACATGCAGATACGTGTAATTCAATTATATCTATATCTCTGTGATTAGAAATATTACTAGTAATAATTCACTTTTGACCATTCAGATTTACATTTGATATTAAATTATGTTAAATAATCTTTCAAAGTGTTATTTGTAGGGATCATCTTTACTCTAGTAAGAATAAAATAGAAACTTGTAATAATTTTAACATGGAATTCAATTCAAATTATGAGTTGTCAATGTAATTACAGATATTATTAAATTGATTATTAGTAGTAAAAATGTAAATAAAGAGATACAATAATCACTATTCTGATTGTACGACTTTTCAAAACAAAGTGTCGTCTTCCAAGAGTGTGATGGATCACGGTAAACGTATTCGAAAGAACCATGAGGGATTTAAAAAGAGAAAAGGTATTATTAAAAATAGAGTATTTAAGTATAAACATAACAATATAATAATAATAATAATAATATATACTTTTTTTTTTAACAGAAAACTAATTTTTCTGTTTTCTGAAAAACTGTTGACATGCAGGCAGCCTATAACTATAAATGAGTAGAAAGGTCTAAGGAGTTATTATAAATTATTAGATTATTATGAAAATCTGTGACAATCGTTTCTTAATTTTTGTCAGGAGGAGTGCATGTCTTTAATATGAAATATGAGGCTCTTATGTATCCAATGTGTGAAAAAAAACTCTTGATTATCAAATAAATTTCTTTAGAGAAAAGTATTATTTTTCCAAAATAGGATGGAGTGAGCCTTACTGAGTACTAAACACACGTTTGTTTCATTCATATTGGAAGACAGAGGGCGCCCTCATGCAGAAACTGCACATATCCCTCAGAGAAGTAATATAGTGATGTTCCAGGAAATCTCTAAATCAGCTAATACAGCTGTCACTGTAACTGAATATAAAGAAAATGAAATCCTTTGACTGATTAAACATGAAGACCGTACATCTACATCTACCATTGGATACATAGCTCAAACCTCCCATGGTTAAATATAGAAAATGATCTGGTACATCCATTAGATATAAAACTTCTACCATTAATAAATAAATCAATAAAAACTCTCCCTTGTTATAAAAACAATAAGCCCATTAATACCACCATGAATGCCTGGTGGAAGGCACATGACCTACTAAACTGCAATTTGGAACCATCAGCCAACACACCAATATGGTATAACCCAATGTTTTTAATTAATAACAAATCTTTTCATATTTCCAAATGGAGTCAAAGAGGAGTAACCAACCTGGGCCACTTATATAATGGGGGCCTGTTTATGACCTTTGACCTCTTTCAGTCGAAATACAAGTTACCCGATCAAACTTACTTTAAATATATACAGTTAAAAGATATCATACAAAAATCAATTCGGTCCGGAACTCTGAAAAATTGCAATTCCCCCATATACCAAACGATTAAATCTTTAAAACCAACTAAAACACTTTCACAAATCTATAAATTCTTAGCATCCACAGAAAATGAAATAGTTGCTCCAATCCAAAAATGGGCTAATGACATAGGTACAGATGAAAATATGAAATGGCAAGAAGTTTTCAATAATATTTATTCTATGTCATGCAATACCAAAATTCAAATGATTCAATATAAGGTTATCCATAGAACACACATCACAACATACACACTGCAGAGTATGGGTTATACTAAAAACAATAACTGCTCATACTGTCCAGACTCAACTGATGATTACTTTCAGTCATTCTGGTCGGAGGTCTTGAGAAAGCTGTCAGACATCCTTGGGCTCAGCATCCCAGTTTGCCCCATAATAGCCTTACTGGGAGACATGTCTACTTTACAAATCCCTAATAATCTCAAGCCATTCTTATTAATCTCGCTGTCCATAGCAAAGAAACACATTTGACTTCATTGGACAGACAGAACAGTACTCTCAATAAACCAATGGCTCAAATTATTATCAGTACACTCAAACTTAGAACAATTAACTGCATTTGCGCACAATATTGATTCTTTCAAACAAACTTGGTCCCCTTTTTTTCAATATCTAAACAGGAGAACTGATTCCTCTTTGTCTTAAATCATGTGATCAAAAGAATGTATTTAGCTTATTTCCTGCCAACTTGTGTGTCGATTACTTCTGTCATAACTAATGCTACGGCCTCTAAATTTGCCTCTTTAAATTTTTGATCTAAATCTACTCTTCCTCTTTTTTTTCTTTTTCTCTCCCCTCCTCTTTCCAGTGTTTCAGTACTTGTTTTTAGAGCTCTCTATTTGGTACGCATTACAATCAGTGTTTCCCATATTTGTGTAAGTGTGAATATGTATGTCAGTGGTCAATAATAATAATAGTAAAAAAAAATGAAGACCGTAAACACATGACTGCCTCATAATAAAAAAGTATATTTAGAATGCAATGCTAATTGACCTAATAATCACTTCTGCTGTGCATATGATGGGTTTTAATTGTAAAAATTGCTTTATAATCTAAATTGACAGTTTATAGAAGTGAGAAGTCATAATGTTGCCCTATACAGACTGATACTTCTTTTGATTCCCTGAATCTTTTCACAATACCATGTATAGTTTGGTGGAAGACATGAATTCTTCTTATTACCAATTCACCTGCTGTAAAAACAGTTTATCTCTGATTTAATATAATCTTTTCACTTTTATTTTGCCCCTGTCCCAACTTTTTTGGAGTGTGTTGTAGTCATCAAAATTAAAATTAGTTTATATTCACAAAATACAATTATGTTGGTCAGTGAAAACATTGGAAATCTTTTCTTTATACAAGAGAATTAACAAATCACAGAATGTGGTTTTTATTGTGTTTTACAAAATGTCCCAACTTTTCTGGAAATGGGGAGTGTACAGTGACTAAACGTGAGATGTAAGTGTTTTTGGTTTGTCTGTCTGCAGTGTTATATTTAATGAGCTGGTCACTGGGAGCAGCAGTGTCAGGTTCCTGTGTGCTGGTGTTAGCGCTGAGTCTGTTTTACACTGGGTCTCTGTGTAAGCTGAAGACCCGTCTTCCTGCATCACTGGTAAGACCCTGTCAGCATTCAAATACAGCATTTGATACATTCCCATTGACATCATTAGTTTCTCTTACCTTGTAGAACTTTTGCTTTAAGAACTGGTTATGTCTGTTTCTCATCCAATTGTGTGAGTGCAGTCAAATCAATAAGACTGCTATTGAACTGTTGTATAAAATCAAACTGCGGTTCCAAGCACACAAGTTTGCAATGCTATGAGTGAATGTTCATGGGAACTGTGGCTTTGGGAAACACTGAATTGTTGAACTTTGCTGGTAATGATGGAGCTTGCAAACATAGTTTGTGAAAGAAGTGCGACACAGAGGCAAGTAGGTTAGCAAGATAATAAGATTACATACCGTCACTTACATCCTTCATGTCATCACGATAGTCAAGTTAATCGTGCATATCCATGTCAATAGAGGGGAAAGTCCCGTCTGGAGTCTGAGGTGTTTTTTGTTTGTTTGTTTTTTTGTCCTGACATTTGTGTTTATCTCAGTTACTTGGAACATATCAATGTATTATTTAGCATAAACTGTGCTACTGTGTATGTACATAATGAGAACCATACATCGGTTCAAGTGTGTCCAAACCTTCGACTAGTTGGAGCAAGAGCCTTGAGTTTTACCTTAAGTCTTTTGTATCCTGCTGCCACATGATTCTTCAACTCTTTCTGTTTGTCTGTTGTTTTTTCTCATTTAGAGTAACATGGTACCAGTCCACTATATGATTCCTGAACCGATATTATTTGAGAGAGTTTCATCAACTGAGACTCAGTTAAATAGTCCATCTAAAAATCATCCCACCAGAAACAACAACCCACTGAATGCGGAGGATCCTGGACATGAGGAAAATTATTTCAACAAGGTCTGTTGATGCCCAGTTCTTAATTCCAATTGATAAACAACAATATGAAGCTAACAACTGTGTGTGTGTGTGTGTGTGTGTGTGTGTGTAGTCCTGGGGCCGTATTCACAAAACATCTTAAGGATAAAAGTAGCTCCTAACTTGCCGATTTCTACAATATTTCTATGATTAAATGGCAGAGAGACCCATCCCCCATCAGCCAATCATAGTTAGTAAGCGTGTTGACATCATCCATAGCAACGAGGTCAACCCTGGCCTTTCTCTTGGTTCTGTCTATTCATTGGTAAAAGTTTGTCTCAGCAGCTTTGTGAACAGGTTTAAGAGAAAACTCTTAACTAAGAACTTTTACTGCCATTTAGGAGAACTCTTAGTGTAAGATAAAATGTTTTGTGAATTTCTCCCCGATGCTGATCACTTGTGTAGCTCGCCACTATAAATGAATTTTCCTTTTATCCATGGATGAGTCTATTGAATTTACATGATTTGTACTGTTTGTAAAATTCTTGATTTTAACCGTCATGTTTTGAAATGTGCTTGAATTTTGAATATCATCCTTGAAAATGCTAGATATTTTTTCTTAGAGCATCTCGATTTAAAAAAAAAAAGTAATCCGTTGCAGGAGGATCTATTTCTACTCACTCAACTGCTTTTTATGAAATTGTACACTGCCACCATGGAACATGTTTATTGAAAGTTCCTCTACTGTTGTTCTCACAGGCGGACACCGAGGATGAGGAAGAGGATGAAGGAAACTACACGGGTTGTGTAATTGATAACAGTGGTTCGGAAACTAACAAAAGCAGCGAGAAGACTGTGGTTTCAACTTTGCCTCTCCGTAACAGTTCTGGGATCTACCATGAAAAGGAAGCACGCATAGAAGAAATCCAACATGATATATCAAAAGTGTTTCAAGATAGAAACCCACATCCTGGAGTCAAAAATACTCCTTTAGAATCAACAGGGAACAAAGATGATTCAGGGAACATCAACTTGTTTTCCGTCACTTTGAGGGCTCTGGGACCACCGGATGATCTGGATGAGGAGGAGGTGTGTAAACCTCTGCTACCCAAATCAGTCCTAGATTTATCTGCATCTGACATCTCTGTACAGGAGGAGCAGACAGGAGAGATCCAGCTTGACACAAAAGACATGCACAGACAGCTTAATGTACCCATAGAGACAGAAATGACATCAGATGTGGAAGAGGACACGGCGTCAGACTATATGGTGACCCATACAGGAAACGTGTATGAAAAAAATGGGTCCACGTCAGAAGAGACGGATTGTGACACAGATTACATCACACGATAAAGACAAGAATTCTAATGTAAAGACTTTCAGAATTCAATGAACTTTTCTGCGGCTATTGTATTAATTGTTATTACCATTGCATAGTTTGGTGAAACTCATGGAAATGATCAGAATTCAATGAAAACACAAAGATGCAACAACATGCTGGTAATAAATTGCACATCGGTGAACAAGAAATAGAAGAGTATATGATTTCATTTTGTGAGGGGATGTTGTTTTTTTAGATCGAAATGTAAAATAATATATTTTAATATGACATGCTGGGAATTTTCTAAATACTGTTGTTGTGGCACTTTTACAAGTTTTTCAAGAACATTTTGTTTAATATCAAATCTGCTTTATTTACACAAACGTTTTGGGAACTGAGGTCAGACTGAAATGTATTAACTGAAATGTCATTTTTGGTAAATTTGACTGAATTGTTTGCTTGTATATTTTCTATTGTACAAATGTTTTATATAATGGCTATTTTTGTTCATGAAATATTACTGTTTAATCTATTTTGTATAAGTAAAAGCATCTGTATATTAGTGTTGGGGATTTTTCTGTGACTTCAATGCAGGTTACATTGTTACGCACTTGGTAGTGAGTTTCATTCAGTCACTTCAAAAATGCAGATTCATTCAGGAATGAAACAGTTTTAAACTAGGAGATTATTTTTCACTTTACACACCACTTTACAAGGCTAAACCAACAGGCAACGCAGCATGAGGGTTATGCTAAATCTGACTCTCTTTCATAGGTACTGGCATTGACCAACACTGAAAAGACACAAAATCTCTCTTGAAAGATATCGCTGTTTTTCGCACCTGGGCATGGCAAACTGATTTATTTTCACTAATTTATGACTTGTCTTGTAGAGTATAAATGCAAGAAAAACTCAGTCCGAGCGAGTCCAAACTAAAAACCACCTGTTACAACCCCATATGTTTTATTGAATGTAAAATACATCAAATGCAATTAACTAATCATCTAATAAGATTAGACATCACGTCTGTATAACGTGTTCTTTTATCAATGTCCAGGGCTTGTTTTGTTTGTTCCATGGATTGCTCAGGTAAACAGGCCAATAAGAGACTATTAAGTACTAATATTCCTTTGAGTTATACTAATGTCTAATACTAAAATGTCTACAATTGAATAAAACTGATCAGAGATCAGGTAAAACCCACAGACTCTTGATTTGCCGCTTGTTGAATCTGCATGATTCACGCTCATGGAGTAACGAAGCCTTGTTTACTGAAATCATGTGACTTTGGCAGTTTGACGTACGCTCCGAACCACTGATTCGTAACAGAAGATTTGCAAGTGTTTCAAAGCTTCGTGAAGCAGTTTTTTTTTTATTAGTGCATTTATAATGTATACATTTTACAATTATATTTAACACAAAAAAATTATGTAAAGCAAGTGTACTTTCTTGTATTTATGTATTTTTCTAGTGCATTCAGGTATACTTTTTCACCTGTGGAAGTAGACACTTCAAGCTTTCATGTTTGTTTGACAAGTTTTCGCTGAGTTTGTTCATTTTTGTGATGCGTTTCAGAAAGAAGTTCACAGAGACTGATAGCAGAAAGCGCACCCTGTGTTTTATTTTACAAAAGTACAAAGTTTTATTATTGAGCGAACAGAAATAAAAAGACCAGCTTCGAATGATGTATTACATGTTTCTGTATAACAATTTATTTTAAATCAGGAAAAATTGCAAGTGATTGCACTGGCACCTCTGCTGACAAGAGGGTTACATGTTGAAAGGTCCCTGGTGTATTACAAAGCCCAAAGGGCATCCAATCAAATTCATATAACTCCACAGATGTTATTAAAGCTGTCTTAGGCCTGTCATCAGGATGTGACCAGGACGTGTCAATAACAACTTGCAAAGATCCAAAGTTGGAAAAAAAAAAAACAGCTTTGGACAACATGGTCAGTGACTCTTCTATATGGGGCAGAGCAGAGATGGGCAACTTTGCTCCTGGAGGGCCACTGTCCTGTAGAGTTTAGCTTCAAAGCTAATCAATTTCTTCATGATTAATAGAAAATTACAGGTTTGAAGCTAAACTTTGCTGGGTAGAGGAAATGCGTCTTTGTGTGTTACCTTGTTCAGTTTGCTGCAATCTAAATAAAAACAAAGAGTCCTGTCTTCTTTACCAAACCTATTTTTGAGGCCCACAGGCTACTGATCTTTTGAATGATACCAACCTCAACATATCCTGCAGCATTGCACAAACTTCCCAATACAAATAAGACGGGAATCTGATGGTAGCACTCTCAAATTGGTACTCGCTGTTCAGAACTCAAGTCTGCACTGGAAATATCAACTTGTATAGTCACCCCTTCCTCAAGGGAGGGCTGAGCTACCTGCTGGAGGAGAACTTCCACCCGTTTTGGAGAAACAATAATATTTGATATTGACAAATACAAACTGAAGTTTAACCTACATTTCTGACCAGAACTGGAATGGTAAACTTGATTTCATCAAGTACAACATGTTCTTGGATCAACATCTTTGTTGATTCTGGAACAACATTTCAATCGACCAATCAGTTTTGAGGGACAAGTTTACAGTTTGTCAAGTTTAGGTTTATAACTAGGGTTAGGTGTATTTTATCTTTTCCCCGCCGATTTCAGTAGGGTAGGGTTTTTATGGTTAGGGTTAAGTTTAGGGGTAGGGAATAAGGTTAGGACTAAATTTTGGTATTTTGTTCAAGGATCAACAAAATATGTTGATCGAGGAAAATATCTTGGCAAAATCATGGTGACCTAACTGGAGCACTCCCTTCATCCATCTAAACCACAGTCTTTGCCACTAAACTACTGGACTTCTTCTGGCAAAGACTTCTTGGGCCTCCAAAACTCTTCTACTGCCATTTTCAACCTTAACTCTGGTTTAAGTTCTTGTGGCTTTTAAGGATTACTTTACATCTGAAACACCTTCCACACTGATCATGTGAACGGCTTCTCTCCAGTGTGAATTCTCATGTGGTCCTTAATGTGTCCTTTGTGTGAAAAACTCTTTCCGCATGATCATGTATGAACAGCTGCTCTCCTGTGTGATCTCTCATGTGGATATTTAGATTGGCTTTTTTAGTGAAACTCTTTCCACAGTGTAGGCAGGTGAATGGGCTCTCTCTGGTGTGAATTTTCATGTGGACATTAAGGCTCGATTTATGACTGAAACTGTTCCCACACTGTTGGCAGGTGAATGGGGTCTCTCCAGTGTGAATTCTCATGTGGGAATTAAGGCCTGATTTTTGAGTGAAACTCTTCCCACACTGTTGGCAGGTGAAAGGCTTCTCTCCAGTGTGAACTCTCATGTGGGTTTTGAGGTTTCTATTTTGACTAAAAATCTTTCCACACTGTTGGCAGGTGAATGGGTTTTCTCCAGTGTGAACCCTCATGTGGTTATTAAGGTTTGACTTATGATTGAAACTCTTTCCGCACTGCTGGCAGATGAAAGGCTTCTCTCCAGTGTGAACCCTCATGTGGACATTAAGGGTTGATTTTCGAGTGAAACTTTTTCCACAACGTTGGCAGGTGAAGTAACATATAGTTTCTGTCTTCAAAGCTCTTTTTCGTGAGGAAACCTTATTTGTCCCTGAGTAACTAAATGACTTTTCTCCAGTTTTGAAATCATGATCTTTCTCATGCCGATTTTTCTCTTCCAATTCCTCCAGTTCTTGACTCTCTTCTTTCAGCTGCATCAAATCTAAAGCAAAACAAAAGAAAATACAAGTTAACTATCTCAAATTTTCCTAAAGTCATATGTTGTTAAATATGCATCATGTGGATTATAATATGCATATGGAAATGTTATGCATTGTAAAACTAGGTGTTGTAAGCTCCATGTTTATTTTTAATGCAGGAGATGGGGGTGGAGATGCATGTACTCACAATCTTCAGATGACTGGGTTTTATGAAGGGAATTTTGTGCAGGATCTGGTGTACGCATGGATTTAGAAAACCACAGGCTCTCTCTGGTGTGAATTTTCATGTGGACATTAAGACTTGATTTATGACTGAAACTGTTCCCACACTGTTGGCAGGTGAATGGGGTTTCTCCAGTGTGAATCCTCATGTGGGAATTAAGGCCTGATTTTTGAGTGAAACAGTTTCCACACTGTTGGCAGGTGAAAGGCTTTTCTCCAGTGTGAACTCGCATGTGGATTGTAAGGTTTCTTTTTTGGCTGAAAACCTTTCCACACTGTTGGCAAGTGAAAGGCTTTTCTCCAGTGTGAACTCTTGTGTGGATTTTAAGGTTTCTTTTTTGCCTGAAACTCTTTCCACACTGTTGGCAGGTGAAACGCTTCTCTCCAGCGTGAATTCTCATGTGGACTTCAAGGCTTGTTTTTTGAGTGAAACATTTTTCACACCATGGGCAGGTGAAGTCACTTATGGTTTCTGTATTCAGAGCACTTTTTTGTGAGGAAACCTTTTTTGCCATTGAACAACTTTCGAAATCATGATCTTTCTCGTACTGATTTTTCACTTCAAGTTCCTCCAGTTCTTGACTCTCCTCTTTCAGCTGCATCAGGTCTAAAGCAAAACAAAAACAAATACAAGTTAATCCTATTTTAATGGCACAAAGCAACACATCTAAACCAACAAAGGCCCTGTTTACACCTGGTATTAAGATGCGTTTTGGTCGATCGTTTAGAGGTAAATGAGGAAGACATTCAGGTTTACACATGGGGCCTGATGTATAAACATTGCATAAGATTGGCATAGAAATGTGTACACGCAATTTTCCAGAAAGATTTATACTCGGTTTTACATTTGATTTACACATTTAGATTGAATAATTTGTTTATCAAGCGAGCAGGGCAACCACCCAGTAGAGCATTACAGTAATCTAGCTTTGAGGTCATGAACGCATGAACTAACTGTTTCGCATTTGTCATTGAGAGCATATGTCGTAATTTAGATATATTTTTAAGATGGAAGAATGTGGTTTTACATATGCTAGAAATGTGGCTTTCAGATGAAAGATTGGTATCAAAGAGCACACCCAGGTTCCTAACTGATGAAGACGACTTAACAGAGCAGCCATCAAGTGTTAGACAGTTTTCTAGGTTATTATGTGCAGAAGTTTTTGGTCCAATAATTAGAATCTCTGTTTTTTTTTCTGAATTTAGTAGTAGGAAATTACTAGTCATCCAATTTTTTATATCAGCTACGCATTCTGTTAATTTTGAGAATTGGTCGGTTTCGTCAGGGCGCGAGGAAATATAGAGCTGAGTATCATCAGCGTAACAGTGAAAGCTAATGCCATGCTTCCTAATGACATCTCCCAAGGGTAGCATGTACAGAGTGAAAAGCAACGGTCCTAGTACTGAGCCTTGTGGTACTCCATATTTAACTTGTGATCGAAATGACATCTCTTTGTTTAGTACTACAAACTGATAACGGTCAGATAAGTATGATTTGAACCATGCCAATGCAATTCCACTAATTCCAGCATAATTTTCTAGTCTATTCAAAAGAATATTGTGGTCGATAGTGTCAAAAGCCGCACTGAGGTCTAGTAACACTAATAGAGAGATACAACCACGATCTGATGATAAGAGCAAATCATTTGTAACTCTAATGAGAGCAGTCTCAGTACTATGGTACGGTCTAAATCCTGACTGGAAATCCTCACAGATACCATTTCTTTCCAAGTAGGAACTAAGTTGAGATGATACTGCCTTTTCTAGTATTTTTGACAGAAAAGGTAGATTGGAGATCGGTCTGTAATTGACTAATTCTCTAGGATCAAGTTGTGGTTTTTTAATAAGAGGTTTGATAATAGCCTGCTTAAAATTTTTCGGTACGTAACCTAGTGATAAAGATGAATTAATGATCTTAAGAAGAGGATCTATGACCTCTGGAAGCATCTCTTTCAATAGCTTAGTCGGTATAGGGTCTAACATACATGTTGTTGATTTTGATGATTTAACAAGTTTAGACAATTCTTCCTTTCCTATAGCAGCGAATGAATGGAATTTTTCCTCAGGGATACTACAATCCACTGTCTGATGTGATACTGTAGTAGACAGTTGCATGGCTATAATTTTCTCTCTAATGTTGTCAATCTTGCAAGTAAAGAAGTTCATAAAGTCATTACTGCTGTGCTGTTTGGAAACATCAGAAGTTGAGGCTGTATTTCTCGTTAATTTAGCCACTGTATTAAATAAGTACTTAGGGTTGTGTTTATTTTCTTCTAAAAGATTTGAAAAATAAGCAGATCTAGCGGTTTTTACGGCCTTTCTGTACTCCATTTTCTCTCTCCATGAAATACGAAAAACTTCTAGTTTTGAATTCTTCCAGCTGCGCTCCATTTTTCTGGCTGCTCTCTTAAGGGTCCGAGTGTGCTCGTTACATCATGGCGTTGGACTACTATCGTTAATCTTTTTTAAGCACAAAGGAGCGACAGAGTCTAGAGTGTTGGAAAAGAGAGCGTCAATAGTTTCTGTTGCTACATCGAGTTCTTCTAAGCTGTCTGGTTTGCTAAGACGATGAAACTGATCAGGAAGATTATTTATAAAGCAATCTTTAGTGGTAGAAGTGATGGTCAAACAAGGAATTGAAAGGTCCGACTCATTACCCGACCAGGAGCCAGTGCAGAGATTCCAAAACAGGAGTTATCTGATCACCTACAGTAGCTCTAGTCAGGATATGGGCTGCCAAATTTTGTAAATATTGTAAAATCAAGAGACCTTAATCACTGACCCAAAGAAAAAAATAAAAGTAAAGGGCCAAGGACCGAACCCTGCAGAACACCAATTCGGACAGGTCCAACCTCAGATATGTGTTACAATTCATAGCTACGAATTGGCAATGATTCCTAAAATAAGACCCGAACCAGTCTAGGGCCATCCCAGAAACACCAAAAACCATTTCAAGTTGGTTCCTTGCCGTCTTGGTTAATGTTAGTGGCATTAGGATTTAATCCTTCACAACTTATTTTTCTGTGACTGTTTCTGGAACAGTTCACACAGAATTGAAAATTTAGTAATATTTACTCACTCTCATGTTCTAAATATGCATTACTGCCCTGTTCAAAACACAAAAAAAGAGGGGAAAAAAAATTATTTGTGTCTAATTAATGGCAGTGAATGGAGACTTTTATAAAGTGTTAAAAAACAATGCAAAAGTGTTAAAATAAACCAATGCAACTTATGCCATAGAAGTGTATAAATCATGGAAAGAAATGGTATCTGTGAGGATTTCCAGTCAGGATTTAGACCGTACCATAGTACTGAGACTGCTCTCATTAGAGTTACTAATGATTTGCTCTTATCATCAGATGGTGGTTGTATCTCTCTATTAGTGTTACTAGACCTCAGTGCGGCTTTTGACACTATCGACCACAATATTCTTTTGAATAGACTAGAAAATTATGCTGGAATTAGTGGAATTGCATTGGCATGGTTCAAATCATACTTATCACTGCCATAGAAATGTTCTGAAGGCACACAGTGTTACTGAGAAACAACCCCAAAATGTTCTTTATTAAGTGAAAATCTTAACTTTGACACTCTCCTGCACACATTCATGCAAGCAGTGGTTCACAGCAGGCGCATTCCACGAAAAACACAACTAGGGACGGTAGAATTACCTTCAAGTGAAGGTAAAGTATAGTAACCAAATACTAATTCAAATAAAACCTGCTTTAATTATGACACTCATATGACATTCATAAAAAACATCATTCATTTCTGTAGAGGCCGACATTTTAATGAGGATCAAATGAAACTAACCTGTTTGTTCCTCAGTATCTTCATGTTTCACACTGAATGCTTCTTCAATCTTCATATCTTCACTCTCCTCTTTAATAAACGCCATCTTCATAATAGTGTCACGTGAAGCTCAGATGAGCTAGGAGTTTTCCTGTGTGTTCGGACAATTTGTCATGTTTAATAAATTTCCCAGAAAGAAAAATAAATCCACAGTAAATCTCTGGGTGTGTTTCAATCATCTCCCTAGTTCAGTAGTCAGCACACTGGTAAGGGAGTCAATCAGAGTGAGTTAATGACCTTAAATTACCTGATTAGCCAAATAATACAAATACAAATTGACAAACGAAGACTTTTTTTTAGAATTATACCGAGACTTAATATTAGATCTGGGCGGTATGACATGGTAAAAAATATTCGCTAATATGTAAATATAAAGCATTGTTTATAATTCAGAGTGATGAAATGCATAAACGAGAATATAAAGAGTGAAACGTGCTTGATATTATAAGTTATGAGCGCAATGCAGTGTGGTTGGGCGATATGTAATTTTTTTTTTCCACATTCAAAAATATTGCGATATCCAATAATATTGTCTACTCAGCACTGGCCCCCACCCATATTGAATATAGTATTGTGTGAATAAAATATTTTTTTCAAAGGTTTCGCTATCTCATTTTCTTTTTAGTATTATTCTTTTAATTGTTTTTACAAGTTTCCACATTTACTTGTATTATATAAACTATATTTTAATAGCCTATAATATTTCTAGAGCTGTTTAAAACTTGTAGCCAAACACATATATATATATATATATATTCAGGGCTGGGTAAGTTACTTTTAAAATGTATTTCACTACAGATTACAAAATACATGCTTTAAAAAGTAATTTGTAACGTTTTTCGTTACATTACTCAAGTTTAGTAACTTAATCTAAAGACTTTAGAATACTAATAAGTGTGGAACAAACACAAAAAAGGTCATTGCAAGTTTTTATCTCACAATTCTGACTTTTTTGCATGATATAAACTATATTATATAGCAATATTGAGAAAAGTCAGAATTATGAGATATAAACTTGAAATATTGAGAAAAGTCAGAATTATGAGATATAAATTCATACTAAATTCACAATTTCAAGAAAAAAAGTGAAAATTGCAAGTTTATATCTCCCAATTCTGACTTTATAACTTGCAATTGTGAGTTTAAATCTCGCAGTTCTGAGAAAAAGAAGTCAGGATTGTGAAACACAAACTCACAATTGTGAGGGAAAAAAAACAAATTGTGAGAAAAAGTTGCAGTGACGAGTGAATTATAAAATGACTCACAAACAACTATCAGAAAACATGAAAACAGTCGTGGATCATCAGGTCATGACAGACAGTTAAGTTGACAGTTGGGCAATTTTTCTCTTGTCATTTTTTCTCTTTAGTCATTTTGTCTTGTTCAGGACAGAACTAAATAAAAATAACATTTTTATGATCCCTCTTAAAAGTATTAATGTTGATGAAACTTAACTCCACTTTTTCAGACGGTCAGAGTCAGAGAATCACCAATTGCTGTTTAAATGACATTAAAATTCAAAGTAATCACTTTGGTAATCTAAAATACTTTTCAGATGTAACTGTAATCTGATTACCATTTAAAATGAAACTGTAATGAAATACAGTGACTCAATTTTGTATTTTAAACACGTAACTAAGTTACTTGTATTTCGTTACTCAACCCTGTATGTCACATTCATTATTTATAACGCGCTTCTCTCTGTGAATGTGTAATGCCATCGCGAATTCAGCTCTCTTTCACGTCTTATTGCGCTACGAAAGGTCGAATACACAGTTATGTCTCAAGTGAAAGTTAGGAGAAGAAAATATCAATTAACTTTAAACAATTAAATCAACAAATTGTTACTGAAAATGAATACACACATAGAATTGAACAGTAATCACTATAAAACTGCAAGTACATTCTAAAAACTAGGGTCCTAGAAATGCGGTCCTGAAACTTTAGCCTCGGTATTGTGGGATCAAGCTACTCTTTTCAGGGGCTTCGAAACATTTTGACATGCATTTGGTTCAGTTGACTCGGAATTTAGAAAAACTCGTTTCTCATCACAATTTACCAGAGCGTTAAGATAAACTGATGCACGACATTAAGCGCGAAACGAGACGCACCTCTCTGTTACTCGTGTGTGGACGCGCTTTACTCAGAGAATTTTTACTCGCTTTTCATAATCAATTCACACTGTTTGTGAAATCAATGAAACTGTCTGAATGGACTATACATATGAAAAAAGTTATGTTTAAAACCACAAACCTTTCTTCAGACGATTCACAACAGAAACAGCGCGGCGCAGCCTTATGATGTCAAAATGCCACACCAAAAGAAAAGCCCTGGTCACAAAAGAGCATAGAAATTCAGGCTACATACAAAAAACACTTAAATAAAACGTGAGATATAAGTAATAATCTTTTAACAGTAGCACTATAGTTTCCCTTTTTTATTTCAGTTTATTTTTTATTTAATTTATTGTTATATCAAATAGAATGAAAAGTGAGTCTTTCAAGTAAAAAATATTAAAGGGTCCCCCCACCTCACTCACCCTCATGTCATAACAAACCTGTAAGACATTTGTTCATCTTCGAAACTGAGAGCTTTCTGTCCCTCAGCCAACACAACTACCACTTTCAAGCCCAGAAAGTTAGTAAACATATGTAAAGCCATGGTGCCATCACTACATGCCTGATAGACTATTTCTGTCCCCTGCTGGAAAACAAAAGTTGTCCCAAGTCAACGTAATTATACTGAAATAACTTGAGGAAATGATTGCTGTAAATGATTTGAGTTGATTAAACTCAAATAAAGTTAAATAAGACAAGGCAAAAACATTAGTATAAAGCAATGATGAAAGAAAATTATGTTAATCTTAACAGCATTTATTGAAAAATCATTTATTTCATTGAAGGTTCTCTGGCATAAAACAGAAGTCTGCTGTTCAAGTCAAGTCAAGTCAAGTCATCTTTGTTTATATAGCGCTTTTTACAATGCAAATTGTGGCAAAGCAGCTTTACATTAATAAGAAAATGGTGTCATTGTGCAGCTTATTCTATATATTATTGATTCATTCCGTTGCAAAGATCAATAGTTATTAGTCTAGGTAATTTAGGTATAGCAGCACTGGAGAAAACAGAGACGTAATCGTCCGGCTCAGATCAGTTCGCATACAACGGCGCCAATACAGGCATATCAAAAACACTGCTGAATATCAAGCAAGTGTCCCCAACTTAAGCAAGCCAAAGGCAACAGCGGCAAGGAACCAAAACTCCAACAAATGGAGAAAAAAACCTTGGGAGAAACCAGGCTTAGTTGGGGGGCCAGTTCTCCTCTGGCCAACAGTGAACACTTGTCCGATACTCAGGCAGAGTTACAGGTCATTAAACTGATTTGGAATCGCAACAGTCAAAATATTTAATCTAGTTCCATCTAATTTAAGATCTTTTGATCACGCCGATATGGGACGGTTTGTTGGGATATGTGCCGCTGGCTGATGAGTCGGTAGGGTCTTCACAAAGGATGAGCTCGTTCACACGGTCTCCGCCGACACCACAGGGCCACACTGCTGCCGCACACAGGCACAGGTTCCCCGTCCGACCCGGACACGGCCCGGATCCAGCCAATCATGTTAATTGGTAAACCTCGGGATAAGCAGAGAGACAAAAAATTAGCGTAGACGCCATTCTTCTTCCGATGTAACGAGTACATCTGGTGTTATAGGAAGTGTTCCCGGTTCCGGCTGACCTGATCTATGCAGCCTAACAATCCTTTAACGGATATGAGGACAAAAGTTTATAGTGCGTCATGTGTATGCCAGGTTAAATAGATGCGTTTTTAGTCTAGATTTAAACTGACAAAGTGTGTCTGCTTCCCGAACAATGCTAGGAAGATTGTTCCAGAGTTTAGGTGCCAAATAGGAAAAGGATCTACCGCCCGCGGTTGATTTTGATATTCTAGGTATTAACAACTGGCCAGAATTCTGAGATCGTAATAGACGTGAAGGACTATAATGCATTAAGAGCTCACTCAGGTACTGGGGAGCTAAGCCATTTAGTGCTTTGTAAGTAATTAGCAAGATTTTAAAATCTATACGATGTTTAATAGGGAGCCAGTGCAGTTTTGACAGAACCGGACTAATATGTTCATACTTCCTGGTTCTAGTAAGGACTCTAGCAGCTGCGTTTTGGACCAGCTGTAATTTATTTATCACGCGAGCAGGGCAACCACCCAGTAGAGCATTACAGCAATCTAGTCTCGAGGTCATAAACGCATGAACTAGCTGTTCCGCATTTGTCATTGAGAGCATATGTCGCAATTTAGATATGTTTTTAAGATGGAAGAATGCGGTTTTACATATGCTAGAAATGTGGCATTCAAATGAAAGATTGGTATCAAAGAGCACATCCAGGTTCCTAACTGACGAAGACGACTTAACAGAGCAGCCATCAAGTGTTAGACAGTATTCTAGGTTATTATGTGCAGAAGTTTTTGGTCCAATAATTAGAATCTCTGTTTTTTCTGAATTTAGTAGTAGGAAATTACTAGTCATCCAATTTTTTATATCAGCTACGCATTCTGTTAATTTTGAGAATTGGTCGGTTTCGTCGGGGCGCGAGGAAATATAGAGCTGAGTATCATCAGCGTAACAGTGAAAGCTAATGCCATGCTTCCTAATGACATCTCCCAAGGGTAGCATGTACAGAGTGAAAAGCAACGGTCCTAGAACTGAGCCTTGTGGTACTCCATGTTTAACTTGTGATCGAAATGACATCTCCTCGTTTACTACTACAAACTGATAACGGTCAGATAAGTATGATTTGAACCATGCCAATGCATTTCCACTAATTCCAGCATAATTTTCTAGTCTATTCAAAAGAATATTGTGGTCGATAGTGTCAAAAGCAGCACTGAGGTCTAGTAACACTAATAGAGAGATACAACCACGATCTGATGATAAGAGCAAATCATTTGTAACTCTAATGAGAGCAGTCTCAGTACTATGGTACGGTCTAAATCCTGACTGGAAATCCTCACAGATACCATTTCTTTCCAAGTAGGAACTAAGTTGAGATGATACTGCCTTTTCTAGTATTTTTGACAGAAAAGGTAGATTGGAAATCGGTCTGTAATTGACTAATTCACCAGGATCAAGTTGTGGTTTTTTAATAAGAGGTTTGATAATAGCCTGCTTAAAATTTTTCGGTACGTAACCTAGTAATAAAGATGAATTAATGATCTTAAGAAGAGGATCTATGACCTCTGGAAGCATCTCTTTCAATAGCTTAGTCGGTATAGGGTCTAACATACATGTTGTTGATTTTGATGATTTAATAAGTTTAGACAATTCTTCCTTTCCTATAACAGCGAATGAATGGAATTTTTCCTCAGGGATACTACAATCCACTGTCTGATGTGATACTGTAGTAGACAGTTGCATGGCTATAATTTTCTCTCTAATGTTGTCAATCTTGCAAGTAAAGAAGTTCATAAAGTCATTACTGCTGTGCTGTTTGGAAACATCAGAAGTTGAGGCTGTATTTCTCGTTAATTTAGCCACTGTATTAAATAAATACTTAGGGTTGTGTTTATTATCTTCTAAAAGATTTGAAAAATAAGCAGATCTAGCGGTTTTTAAGGCCTTTCTGTACTCCATCATTTTCTCTCTCCATGAAATCCGAAAAACTTCTAGTTTTGAATTCTTCCAGCTGCGCTCCATTTTTCTTGCTGCTCTCTTAAGGGCCCGAGTGTGCTCGTTATACCATGGCGTTGGACTAATATCCTTAATCTTTTTTAAGCGCAAAGGAGCAACAGAGTCTAGAGTGTTGGAAAAGAGAGCGTCAATAGTTTCTGTTGCAACATCGAGTTCTTCTAAGCTGTCTGGTTTGCTAAGTTGATGAAACTGATCAGGAAGATTATTTATAAAGCAGTTTTTAGTGGTGGAAGTGATGGTTCTAACATATTTATGGCAGACAGGCGGTTTTGCACCCTTGGTTAAATGTAGCACGCATGAGACTAGATAATGATCTGAGACGTCATCGCTCTGCTGCAGAATTTCAACGGCATCAATATCGATTCCATGTGACAATATTAGATCTAGAGTATGATTACGACAATGAGTTGGTCCCGACACGTGTTGTCTAACTCCAATAGAGCTTAAAATATCTGTTAATGTTGTTCAGTTCAAATGCATGACATTAAAACTACTATCAGACTTGCAGCTTCCCCTTGAAGTATGTGATCTATTCCTTATTCCTTAAAGGGATAGTTCACCCAAAAATTAAACACAATCGGATATATATTTAAAACTATCCTGGCTTTCCAAAGATTTATAATGGTAGTGAACAGGAGAGCATATTTTGAAGCCCAAAATAAATTCAATTTGAAATTCCACTATTTATATATGAATTTGATCATGTATTTTTAAATGATATACTTAGAGTGTTTTATGTTGTTTTTTTAACAAACATTTATGGATGGATTAATATTTCATTGATAAATTCTTTTTATAATTACTCTTGTCATTATAATTAGAGAATATTTTTTCTCCGTTTTATTATATAAAATAATGGATTACTTTGCAGTTTAGAGCCCGTCCACACGGAGATGCATTTAGCAAAAATTTTGTATCGTATAGGCATTTCGTCCAGACGGATCCAGCGTTTTGGGTGCCAGGAACCGCTATTTTTTGAAACCGGGAGCCAGAGTGTATAAATCTCAAAACACCCTTGTACAATTTTATTGTACAATTAGTTAATTGTACCATCGCAAAACCCGCCCCCTGTTGCAATGCCCGACAAACCATGCGCTCTCACGCCACACATCATGTTCTCCCGCAGTGAAAAATACACCGTGGAGTAAAGAGGACACTGACAACATATGAAACAGTTTCATATTTAAAATACTGTAATTTTTTAAAGCAGTTTAAACACTAAATACTGTATAGTGGCTCCTTAATGTGTCGTGACAGATCCTTCAAGAGGCTCATGAAGCGATCATCTCTTCATACTAGTTCATTTATAGCATCAAATAAACATGAATGGACATCAGAAGGAATGTTGTTTCAAGCACGGAAAGACGTGAGTACACACAATATTTCAAGTTCACCAACGTTAATCTACTATAGGCTACTCCCTGACGGCTTTGTCGGAAAGGATGGCGGATTCGGCGTTACGATTGGTTAGATCGCCTGTCAATCAAACGGTTTGCGAAGGGTCAATTAATGAAATGCTTTATTGCTGCTTTCGAGACACTTGAGATCCTCCATACTAGATTAGGGTTAGAAATTAAAGCTTGAAATGGTCTTCTACACTGAACGGGTGGCAGAATCCCAACAATGTCCTCAATCTTGACAAAGCTAAGGTTATCTATACCGTTTGCTCCAATCAACTCTGGTTTAGCCATGATTGAGTCCATCAGATCATTACTGAGTGACGGCATAGCTTTCCGAACTAATTCTTTCACAAGCTCCATAGTGGCATATGCTTAAGAGGGAGAAGTAACTTTGCACCTCTGTGGTAAAAAGAAAGTGAAATATAATCTTTGAGCTTGTCAAAATTTTTTACAGATTAGCTTATCAAAACTATTTTTATCGATTTCATACACTCCAAGCTCAGGCAACCAGCTGGAAGTTTTCCCTGTAGCAAAAGTAGGACAGTTGTTTCGCTTTTGATAAAAATGGCATGATACGTAATTACTTCAAATGGAATGCCTTCCAAGTATGGTTTCCACTTTTTCACCACCCATACCACAGCTAGACATTCTTTTTCTGAGACTGAGTATGCTTTCTCAGCTCCCAGAAGTAAGCATAGAGGCGTAAGCTCCCAGAGGCATAAGCATTGACATGGTCCTCACCTTCAGACTCTAGATCAGGGGTGTCCAAACTCAGTCCTGGAGGGCCAATTTTCTGCAGAGTTTAGCTCCAACTTGCTTCAACACACCTGCTTGGAAGTCTGTAGCCTATAGTAAGACCTTGATTAGCTATTCAGGTGTGTTTAATTAGGGTTGGAGCTAAACTCTGTAGGACAGTGGCCCTCCAGGAGCAGGATTGGAAGCCCCTGGTCTAGACCAGTGTCACTGACATCAGTCTGCACATGAAAAGGTTTAGTAAAGTCAGGGGTTACAACGACAGGTGCTTGTACCAAGTCTCACTTAAGAATGCCTATTGGTACAGGTCAGTCCAAGACCAAGTGACATTCTTTTGTTTTAGATAGTGCAAGGGAGCAGCTGTCTCTGAAAACTGGAGTATAAACCGTTGATACCAGCCTGAAAGTTTCAAAAATCTTTGCACCTCTTTGACATTTTGAGGTACTGGAAATGACTTTACTGCAGCAACCTTAATTGGGTCTGTAGTCACTCCTTTTTAATGAAGCTATGTGCCCAAGGAACTTTAATGATTTCTGAAGGAGGTTCCATTTCTTTAGGTTAAGAGTGAGACCAGCTTTGTGTAAACATGCGAGAACTTGATGAAGATGCTCAGAGATGGATTTCAAATACACAACAATATTGTCAATGTACACCATGCAACATTTTCCTTTAACTTCTCATAGCCCAAAAGGAAGCCACAAGAATTCATATAACCCTTTTGACTTTACAAACAGTCTTATGAATACTGTCTGGTTTCATCTCTAGCTGCAAGTAACCAGTTTCAAGGTCGAGAGTACTTTAGATTGTAGATTCATGCAATGACTCCAGGATATCTTGAATATGGGGCATTGGATAGGGATCTAGCGAGTTTAGACCTCTGTAATCGATGCAGAAACTGGACCCTCCATCCTTTTTCAGGACTACAGGAGAAGCCCAGGGAGAGGTAGATGGTTGAATAACTCCCCTTTTTTTTCGATCACAATCTGAAGTTATTACAAGCACTTGATGATTTAAAGTGGGTTTTGAGCAAAGACATTAATAATCACGCAAAGCTTGATGCTAGTTGTCCCTCTAATTATATTTTAAGATGCATTCTTGAAAGCAGTTTGGATAGTTTGTGTTTCTGATGTGGTACCAAATTTTATTTATCTTAAGTTAATGGTGTATATTATGCAGCAGACAACGTTAAAGCCATATACGAAATACATAAATGAGGAAAATGCATTGTTGGTCGGCGCCACCTAGCATGCAGGTGTGAATTAGCAGAAGGTGATCAGTCTTTTTGCTTTCATGAGAAAGGTCATTTCAATATCCATTATATTATTCAGTTTACCCTTTTATTTATAATTTTTCATTTACATTGTTGTATTTCACACCAAGACAGGATTTTATCAGACATTTTTATTGTGAGCTATTTCTTTCCAGAATGAGTTTTCAAAAGATCTTTTATGATTTCATGATTCTTAAGACGTTTACTGCATGTGTAACTCCTTCCACATTCATGACATGTAAACATATCTGTCTTGAGATTCTGATCCTCATGTGGGTTTTAAGAGTTAATTTACATCTGAAACACCTTCCACACTGATCGCGAACGGCTTTTCTCCAGTGTGAATTCTCATGTGGGCTTTAAGGCTTCCTTTTTGAGTGAAACTTCTTCCACACTGTTGGCAGGTGAAATCACTACTAGTTTCTGTCTTCACAACTCTTTGTTGTGAGGAAACCTTTTTGTTACTGAGCAACCACAAGATTTTTCTTGAGTTTTGAAATCATGATCTTTCTCATGCTGATATTTCTCTTCCAATTCCTCCAGTTCTTGACTCTCCTCTTTCAGTTGCATCAGATCCAAAGCAAAACAAAAACAAATACAAGTTAACCCTAGTTTAATAGCACAAAAACCAACACAAAAGCATTAAAACATCAACACCAACCAATATAGTATACTACAACCTATTTGCACTAAGCTACTGAAGGAGGTTATACAATTTTTAATTAAATTAATTACATGATATGCAAATTAATTATTCAAATTAACCTCATAGTAATCTCACATCAATTCTGGCAGAGAAATTATCGCCTATAAGATCATTAGCAAACACTGGTCTTCATCCACAGGGAGTTTATTAACATTTTGGCATTTATGCAGACGCTTTTATTACAAAACGTAATTAAATATGAAGCAAAAAAAAACGATGTCAATCATATGTTTAGAGGCGCAGTACTCTCTCAGGCACAAGCTGCCGCTGAAACAGGGTTACAGCGCTAGAGGACAGCACTTTTCTGCTGTAAAGCTCACAGATCATCCATGTTTACAAGACACCCGTTTCATTCACTGAGGGTGACAAGAAACAAAAAATCACTTAAAGACAACAAATGTAGAGCTAATTACTCACATTTAATTGTTTAATTTTACAGTTGCAATTAACTGGCAGAAATGAATTGTTTTCTTAGTTTTCAATTCAGAATTACATATTGGGTTAAATGTTACACAAAACTGTTGTGGGCACCCGCAAGATGTCACAAAAATATCATTAATTTATGCAGAGGCCGATATTTTAATAAGGACCAAATGACTTTGAGAATGAAACTAACCTGTTTGTTCCTCAGTATCTTCCTGTTTCACACTGAACACTTCTTCAATCTTTATATCTTCACTCTCCTCTTTAATAAACGCCATCTTTATGATAGTGTCACGTGGAGCTCAGATGAGCTAGGGGTTGTCCTGTGTGTTCTGACAATTTGTCAAATTTAATAAATAAATAAAAACAAAATAAATACACAGTAAATCTGTGGGTGTGTTTCAATCATCTCCCTAGTTCAGTAGTCAGCACACTGGTAAGGGAGTCAGTCGGAGTGAGTTAATGGTCATTAATGTTTCTGGGGTGCGTTGCTTGATGTTGTAAACTGGAATGTGTTTTTATATTATGTACATTATTAGCAGTAAGCTAAGTGCTATAAAACTGCTAAACTAAAAACTAGGGTCCCAGACATACAGTCCTGAAACTGCAGCCTCCGGTATCTTTTCAGGAGCTTCGAAACTCTGAGTGAATCATTTTGACTAGCATTTGATTCAGTTGACTCGGAGTTTCGAAAAGCTCCGTTTCTCCATCACAATTTACCAGAGACCGAATTCGTGTTACGATAAACTGATGCACGATATAGGGCGAGAAATAAGACGCATCTTTCTGTTACTCACATCTGGACTCGCTTTACCCACAGAAATAACGCTCATAAAAGCAAGATTAAGTATTATATTATTATATTATATATACTGAAATAGTACACTATGTTTAAACCTTTCTTTAGACGATTCACAACAGACGCGCAGCGGGCCTAAACGTCATAACGCCAGACCAAAATAAAAGTCCTGGTCACAGGCTAAAATCACAAAAGTGCTTAGAAATAGAGGCTACATACAAATACACATAAAAATATATGTCAGAGGGATTATAGTTGAATAGAAATACATGTTTAAGTTCATTTCCAATGAAAGAGTGTGTAGCACATCTATTAGATTGTGTCTAAAAGACAAAATATTTGTATTTTTCTTAAAGAATTATAGGGAATTCAACAACATAAATTGTTTTCCACGGTAACGAGAAATAACCTGTTTCAGTGGTGCTTCTCACAGGCAATAAAACAAACACATGATCTTAAGTAACATTTTGATTAAATGTATTCATAAATAGTTTACCGACAGTCAGTCTATGGTGATTCAGAGTTATTATAAGGGGTGTCACCAATATACAATATACAAGAAGTACATGGAACCAAAACAGAGCAAATGTCATTTGTGTATTTTATAATAAATGTAAAACTTCCCTAACTATAGTCACTCAATTTAGAGATAGGCTTGCCTGTAAAAATAAATAAATAATAAATCAAATAAATCTCAATGGATCACACATGCATGTTTGCACGCAGATTACAATTAATTTTTAAAAATATATTTGTGCATGAGTTTTCATGTTTGACATCACACCAGTTAAGAATTGTACTTGCATTTCCAAAAACTTTGGATTATTTATGATACATATAGCCATACTAGAGGATAATAAAATGTATACATACAGTCTTGATGCAACAAATTGTGAATTATTCCAGGTGCATTATCATTGAAGACTCCTTCTTTATTTATATTTGTATACATCATTGGCATTTGATTTGATGATTTCTATATCTCTGATACCCAACATCAACATCATAGTACAAAACAACACAGTAACTTTGGATTATTACAACATTGCATTCTTATTAACGTTTCAACAAACCATTTTAACCTATACAAATTTAACTGAACATAAACAAAAAGTTAAATACAGCTCATATTTACCAGATTACTTAAAGCTCACTTGTAACATTGTTCCATCATCTCAAACGGGAAAGTAAGTACAGCACATCTTTGGAGATGTCACTAATTACATTCCAAAACAAGGTTCAAAAAAATGTGAATGTACAGATGTAGGCCAGTTTTCGAGAGAGAAAATTAAGGTGACCGTATAGATACCTCAGTAGAGATGATCACATCATCTTCCTCTCTTTCTTGAATATGTTTGCTGAGAGTCTTCCAGAAATTCATAACAAGATCAGATCTGTTACATATTAAGACATCTCTACTAACCTAAGCGCCGATTAAAGATTGTGTTTATTATGCTCTATGTGCACAGACACATAGGGTATCTGATGCAAAACAAGAGAACCAACGATATAATAACTGATGTGTGCTTTTTTCCTGTTGGCTTTTTGTTTTTCTATTAAAACGTATGTAGTTTGCCTTTTTTCTAAAATAATTTTGCCAGATAAATACCTTAACCAAGTTTAGTTTTAATCAAACTTGTATGGGCAACACATATGCCTCTGGATGGGCCACTGCTGTATACATTTAAATTTCCATGTAAATGTATACGCATTTTTGGGATTTTAGACAAGAGCGTGTGAACGGGACTTTTATTTTGGCCTGGCGATGTGACGTCACACGCCTGCACCGCATTCCTGCATCTGTTGTGATTCGCCTGAAGAAAGGTTTGATTTAAAGCATTTATGTCCACACAAAACCCGTTCAAGACAGAATGAAGAATGAGGATATTTTAAGAAAAGTTTTAATGGACAGGCAGTTATACAGAGCACTAATTAAATGTATGTATGATTCAGATCGAGGATCTAGAATTGAATATGTATGCAAGGGAATATTCTGAGCATTAATCTGACAGGAGCTGAATGAAGCTCTGTGAAGCCTCTCTGAAAAGAATCTAGGATGATTGTATGTGAGTTGGAGGAGTAAGGTTAGGATTAGTATGAAGCAATCATTCACATTCGAACATAAGGAACGTTTTGTGATAATTAGCACACGAACAGAAAAGTGCCCATATAGTCAATAATGTCATCGTTAACACGAATTCGGCAGCTGCCTGGTGATGGAGAAACGGATGTTTTCTTTTTACTCCGAGTCAATTGAATCAATTGCTCTGCAAAATGATTCACTGATTCGAATCGCTCGATTCACCTCACACCTGCTGCTTGAACAGCGTAAATGCATCGAGAATACAAACACAAACATGTAATGACAAATTTTACAAACCAATAGCAAATGTTTTCATGAAAGATTAATCTATTTAATGTAGTATGAAAATCATTAATATACATCATAAATGCCTAATTATGAGCTATGAATTTGCTCTTTTAATAATTTGTACTACTTGTTTTGATTGTTTTTTGTTTAATCATTTAAGGCCATTAACTCTCATTCTGACCCTTACTAGTGTGCTGACTTCTGAACTAGGGAGCTGATTGAGACACACCCAGAGATCTACTGTGGATTTATAATTGTTTCTGTTAATTATTCTCATCTTAAACATAACGAATTGTCCAAACACACAGGAAAACTCCTGGAGAAGCATGGCGTTTATTAAAGAGGAGAGTGAAGAAATCAAGATTGAAGAAGCATTCAGTGTGACACATGAAGATACTGAGCAACAAACAGGTTAGTTTCATTCTCAAAGTCATTTGATCCTCATTAAAATGTCGGCCACTACATAAATGAATGATATTTTTGAAGAATGTCATACGTGTGATCTAATCAAAGCAGTTTTATTTGACATGGAGCAGGTCGCCTCATGTGGACAGACATGTTGAGATCACATGACCAGGCAAATACTAATGCTGCTTCATGAGGGCATTCGTTATTACGACATGTAGCACATTAAGTTAGGAAAATAATATGGAAGTAGTCTAAACAAAATTATTTTGTGTAACTTTAAACCTAAACTCTCTTCTAATAACCCCAGTTGTAAATTTACCATTAGAAGTTGCTATAAGATGAGTGTTTGTTCTCCTGAACTCCATGTAGCAGTATTCGGGACTGAGACTGAGCTTGTATATAATGCTGTTTGTTGCTTATTATAGCTAAATAATACTGTTGAACTTTTGAAAAACTACTGTATGGAAATGTTATTATAGAAATACTCCGTTTGAGCCATTTAAATTTGAATGTTTTGGGTTAGGTTTAGATTTTGTATGTTTTATTATGCAAATTATTAGTGTTTTAGTATGTGAGTTAAAATTCATATGGTCATTACCAACACATTACTGTCACTACCGAAAATGTGCAGCCATGACGGAAACATGGATGATTTGTCAAAAATAAAGTATATTGAATTATCAACTAAGATGTGATTATAGTGTTCGGTTCAATGTTTATTCAAACTAATGAATCTTTAACTGTAAAAGGCATAAAATGTATTATACTGATTTCACAAAGGAAGATTGAAAAAAATTACATTTGAAATATTGTTAAAATTGTAATTATTGATTTACCTGTGAAAACTCTTTTTTTTAAAAAAAATAAATAAATAAAATAAAACAAAAATATATTAACAGGGTAGATGTTAACAAAATCTTAATAGGTCAATGTATTATAGTTTTTTAAATCAAGGACAATAATGGAAATAATAATGCAACTTTATTGTTATCCTCAGAGGTGATTGGTGCTCCCAAGTGAGACCCCATTTGTCAATCAACATAACGTCTCCGTTCCCTTCATCGGGATGATTTATTATTTAATTTTATTTCATAATAGTTACATTGGCCTCTTGCCACAATATACAGGTGCATCTCAATAAATTAGAATGTCATGGAAAAGTTCATTTATTTCAGTAATTCAACTCAAATTGTGAAACTTGTGTATTAAATAAATTCAATGCACACAGACTGAAGTAGTTTAAGTCTTTGGTTCTTTTAATTATGGTGATTTTGGCTCACATTTAACAAAAATCCGTCCCTTCCTGACTGAGCACGCAACACAACTGCTTGTCCAGGCCCTGGTCATTTCAAGGCTTGATTACTGAAATGCTCTTTTGGCTGGTCTGCCGTCAAGTGCAATCAAACCTCTTCAAATGATCCAGAATGCTCCTGCACGTCTTGTCTGCAACGAGCCTAACGTGATAGAGCCCACGTCACGCCCCTCTTCATCTCTTTGCACTGGCTACCTCTTGCTGCTCGCATCAAGTTCAAGGCGCTGATGCTTACAGATCCACCACAGGCTCTGCACCTTCCTACCTCCACACACTGCTACAACACTACGTCCTCACCAGAAGCCTGCGATCACTAAAGGAACGAAGGCTTGTGGTACCGTCACAGAGAGGCACAAAATCACTCTCCAGAACATTCTCGTTCACTGCTCCCTGCTGGTGGAATGATCTTCCTACTTTCATCAGGAACGCAGAATCCCTGCCAATATTCAAGAGACAGCTGAAAACTCATCTCTTCCGTGAACACTTAATCCCCTCATAAAAAAAAAATAAAAAATAAAAAAAACCCTATCCTTCCCCCTTTTTCCCTTCCTACTCTAGCTTATGGTACTGAGCAATGTATGAAACTTGTATTGTGAGCACTTCCTGTGTGATTTGCCAATTCATGAAGAATCGCTTGTTTGTTTTCCTCACTTGTAAGTCGCTTTGGATAAAAGCGTCTGCTAAATGACTAAATGTAAATGTAAATGTAAAAACCCACCAATTCATCTAAAAAAATCATAATACTTCATAAGACCAATAAAAAAAAAAAAACATGTTTAGTGAATTGTTGGCCTTCTGGAAAGTATGTTCATCTACTGTATATATACACTCAATACTTGGTAGGGACTCCTTTTGCTTTAATTACTGCCTCAATTCGGGGTGGCATGGAGGGGATCAGTTTGTGACACTGCTGAGGTGGTATGGAAGCCCAGGTTTCTTTGACAGTGGGCTTATGTCATCTACATTTTTTGGTCTCGTTTCCCATTTTCATCTTGACAATACTCCATAGATTCTCCATGGGGTTCAAGTCTGGTGAGTTTGCGGGCCAGTCAAGCACACCAACACCATGGTCATTCAACCAACTTTTGAAAATGAAATCAGCATCTTCAAAAAGCTGGTCAGTAGAAGGAAGCATAAAGTGCTCCAAAATTTATTGGTAAACGTGTGCAGTGACTTTGGTTTCCAAAAAACACAATGCAGATGACATTGCAAATCAATCAAAACCAAATCATCACAGACAGTGGAAACGTAACACTGGACTTCAAGAAACTTGGGCTATGAGCTTCTCCATCCTTCCTCCAGACTCCAGGACCTTTGTTTCCAAATGAAATACAAGACTTGCTCTCATCTGAAAAGAGGACTTTGGACCACTGGGTTACAGTCCAGTTCTTCTTCTCCTTGGCCCAGGTAAGACACATCTGACGTTATCTGTGGTTCAGGAGTGGCTTAACAAGAGGAATACGACAACTGTAGCCAAATTCCTTGACACGTCTGTGTGTGGTGGCTCTTGATGCCTTGACCCCAGCCTCAGTATATTCCTTGTGAAGTTCACCCAAATTCTTGAAATGATTTTGCTTGACAATCCTCATAATTCTCTTGGTTGGTTGTGCATCTTTTTCTCCCACACGTTTTCCTTTGACTCAACTTTCAGCACTCTGTGAAAAGCCAGCTTATTTGGCAATGAATGTTTGTGGCTTACCCTCCTTGTGAAGGGTGTTAATGATTGTCTTCTGGACAACTGTCAGTTCAGCAGACTTCCCCATAATTTTGTGTAGCCTAGTGAACCAAACTGAGAAACCATTTTGAAGGCTCAGGAAATCTTTGCACGTGCTTTGAGTTGATTAGTACGTCACCATATTCTAATTTGTTGAGATAGTGAATTTGTGGGTTATTGTTAAATGTGAGCCAAAATCATCACAATTAAAAGAACCAAAGACTTAAACTACTTCAGTCTGTGTGCACTGAATTCATTTAACACCCAAGTTTCACAATTTGAGTTGAATTACTCAAATAAATGAACTTTTCCACAACATTCTATTGTATGTCAGGGTGATTCTAAGTGTATGTTCTGTCCTTTAGTCTGTATTTTTTGTATATTTTATATTTATATTCTTTCAAGGATGAAGAGAACATGGGAAATAAAAGGTAAATTAAGGGGTAAAAACATGCCTTTTATTTTAATTTCCTTAAAGTAAAAATTGGTGCTAGCAAAAGTGCTTGAAAGTCCTGAAAGATTACAGAACACACCTCTTTCAGTAGACTTTGATGCCTTGTTTTGGTTTTTATGTCTGTTGTTTTGTGCCATAAAACTGGGGTTAACTAGTATTTGTCTTTTTTTGCTTTAGACCTGATAGTGCTCAAAGAGGAACGTCAAGATTCGGAAGAAAAAGATGAGAAACATGATTTCACGATCAGAGAAAAAACATCCTCACAGGCTGAAATGACTTGCTCACAAAAAAGAGCTCAAAACAGTCCTAACAGTTATTTCACCTGCAGTCAGTGTGGAAAGAGTTTCAATCAAAAACGAAACCTGGAAGTCCATATGAGAGTTCACACTGGAGAGAAGCCTTTCACATGCCAACAGTGTGGGAAGAGTTTCACTCAAACACAAAGCCTTAAAGTCCACATGAGAATTCACACTGGAGAGAGCCGTTTCGCCTGTCAACAGTGTGGAAAGAATTTCACTCAAAAACAAAGCCTTAATGTCCACATGAGGATTCACGCTGGAGAGAGACATTTCACCTGCAAACGATGTGGAAAAAGTTTCAATCGAAAAGGAAATCTTAATGTCCACATGAGGATTCACACTAGAGAGAGCCCATTCACCTGCCAACAGTGTGGAAGCAGTTTCAGTCAAAAAGGAAACCTTAATGTCCACATGAGAATTCACACTGGAGAAAAGCCTTATACTTGCTCCCACTGTGGACAGAGTTTTACTCATAAAAACACCCTTAGTTCCCACATGAGAATTCACACTGGAGGAAAGCTGTTTGTATGTGATCAGTGTGGGAAGCGCTTCAAAACAGAAAGAAACCTTAGAGTTCATACAAAGATTCACAGTGGAGAGAAACCAGTCACATGTGATCAGTGTGGAAAGAGTTTTACAAATAAAGGGAACCTTAATGTCCACATGAGACTTCACACTGGAGAAAAGCCTTTTATTTGCTCTCACTGTGGACAGAGTTTTACACTTAGAAAATCCCTTAATTCCCACATTAAAATTTCACACTGGAGAAAAGTGTTTGTGTGTGATCAGTGTGGAAAGCGTTTCTCAACAGAAACAGGCCTTGGATATCATATGAACATTCACACCGGAGGGGTGTCATTCACATGTGTTCAAGTGAAGAAAGAATTTGACACATAAAGGAAATCTTAAGACTCACACAAGCCTTTTGTGTCTTCAGTGTGAGAAGTTTTGAGATGGATTGAGTGCCAATTGCAAACTCTCTCTGCAAAGAAATCCCAGTGTTGTGCATATAAGTAGAGGTTTACAGAAAAAAATTGATTTCATAAATCACCTGTGTCTTCACTAGAAGTTTAATTGTGATCAGTGCGATTAAAAACTGTATTTTGTCGTCGCACTTGGAGATGTACCTGGAAAGATGTGAGACCATATTTTGTTCTTTGTGTGGAAAGAGTTTTAAGTTGTTTGGCAATGTAAAATTGTATAATCTATGTAAAAATTAAGGCTACATTCACAATGCTGCTGAATGTTGACCAAATCTGACTGTCCACCTTCATGACAACTTCTCTTTAGTTGTTGTATTCCTCACTTCTTTATTGTCGCGTGTATGCTCTGTTTTGTTTCTGTTCACTTCTATGGTTACAGATTGATTGAGTCCTCAGTTCAGGTGTGTCTGATTAGTTTCTCTGTGTATTTAACCCTCTGTTTCAGTTTGTTCCCTGTATTGCATTGTTTAACGTTGATGTGTATGTTTTTGTCATTTCTCCCAGTTAGTTGCGTTGATTGTCAGATTAAATTCTTTGAGTATTTCCTGAGTCAAGCGCTTCATTAAAACGACTTACCCATGACTGAATGCAAGACCAAAAACAAAGTAGCACTTTAAAGGATTAGTTCACTTCAGGATTAAAATATCCTGATAATTTACTCACCCCATGTCATCCAAGATGTTTATGTCTTTCTTTCTTCAGTTGAAAAGAAATTTGAGGAAAACATTGCAGCATTTTTCTCCATTTATTGGACTTCACTGGGGTTCAACGGGTTGAAGGTCCAAATGTCAGTTTCAGTGCAGCTTCAAAGATCTACATGATCCCAGACGAGGAATAAGAGTCTGATCTAGAGAAACCATCTGACATTTTATAAAACAAAAATAAACATTATATACTTTTTAACCACAAATGCTCGTCTTGCACTGCTCTGATGCTCCACGTGAAGCAATCTTTGTTAAAATTAACTCAAAACTGCTGTTAAATGTAATTACCTTGACAAACTATACATCATTAAAAAGATGTAAGACTCGAGCTTCAATTTTTAACCTCTGTTTAATTACTCTCAAAATACTATAGTGACCATAATTTATTAATACGCATCAGGAGTTCATGAATATGAAAAACGGAGTCAATACCTTTTCTTTGAAATAGGAGCATCAGCCACATCCACTGAGAAAAAACTCCTGTGAGATCGTCACAAAACAACATCCCTCTGGGCTTTTAGCTCAAAAGCATACACATGTGGAGAAATATTGATGGATTCTCATGTTTATGGCAAATTTCATTTATAAAGTATCAATTTATTAAATTTTTACTCAAATGCGCCGTTGTAATTGTGGCGGTGCGCTCTCAGCGCAATTAGAATACCATTTACGGTGCTAAAGCGGCGACTCCACCCCGGAAGTGGGGATCGATTCGCCTGCCCAGCATACACTGCAATCACTCGTGCTCTCACCACACAACACCAAATCACCCTCCGTGAACACTGCAGAGCAATACGCAAACCACCACCACACCAGAGGACGTTGGCGTTGAGCTGTCACCCCAATTCTGAATAAAGAAACAAGAAAACAGTATATAACATAGGCAATCACACAATTCATATACACTCCACGTTATATTCGGTCACTGCACCCGTATCACAGGCAGACAGAAGAGCTCCAATAATCACATCAAAAATACACTGCATCACCTAACGATTACACTCTTGAGTGCAATCTCAGGTTAAATAAAAAAAACATTCAAAAAAACACCCGGCACTGATACAAGCATAAACACTTCAAAAAAAATGACAAATATTGCTAAGACAAAAAAACGTTGCTCAATTGGGAGGGCGTCATCACGGCCGCAGACGCCGCACTGTTCCGGTCGTCTCGGGATTCAGTGACACAGGAATAAAAAAGTTGTGTAGTCAATCAGGTAATCACAATCAATCTCAATAAACAGTTCAGATTATAATCCCTGGGGATTTGTCGAGAAGTGTGTGCGAGGGGGGACACAACCCAATCAGTCCAAAAGGAAGGTCATCACCAACCCTAGCGACCCCCACGAGGTCTATTTATCTCCGCTGAGACTGCAAGCCTGTCGCCTGCTAGCCTCCAAGCCTGCTGCAACACCGCCGCTGTATTACTCTGAATCATATGACACATGACGTTTATAATTGGTGAATTGGTAATCTCGTGAACTGTACGAAATAAATTCGATTTGCCGAATAATAGTGAATCACACCGCCCCGTGCACTCAATAGAGTGCAAATCACAGGCTCACCGTGACAAACATTCAATCCACGTATCTACAGTCCTCCGTCACGCTGTGAATTCAAACAAATCTTGAATTGCTCGAAATTAGTCACTACGTGACTCTTACCTCCCAGACATGAATATTGCGCGCCCAAATGACGTCGCTTCCAGTGCCCAGAATGACGCACTGCCTTAGACGCCATTCTCGTCCCTTTTATGTCCGCCGAGCCTAATAACTCCACCCCAAATCATCGTCCTGGTAGATCGCATCGATCATTACGAGGGCTGGATACTCTGATGTACTGTGTTTTTAATTCATACTTGCAGCCGGAGGGCGCTCTGTGCACATTTGGGCCACAAATGGCACTAGTAAAGAAATGGCATACCATGTGACAGTCCAGGAACTTACAGAGGCTTCCAGAGATCGCTATCACATACAGATAGACACTTTTGAAGACAATAAATACACGATTGTGACGATATATGGGTGAAGGTGAAGTGAGAAGTCTGATGAAAGAAATGAGGGATTAAATCTGCTCGAATAGAACATCGTCAACAGAGAGAAGAGAAAAGAATTAGAGCCATAACCAGACCGGAGAGGTGTGAATGTGTTTGATCCACAAAACAATGGAGACAATACACTGAAGTGCTGTGCAAAACTCAATTAATTTCATTGTTTAAAACCTTGTTTCGATTTGCCTGAGAGCAAAAAATACATTCATGAGACCAAAGATTATTAGATATAACAAAACAAATGATATCTCATGTTTAACCAGCATAGGTCAGGAGGACTAGCCGAGGTAAGGCTGTTTTCGGCGGTGTTGGGGATTTTACAGTTAAAGACCTAAAAGACCCGATATGATAGTTTTAAAAAAAAATAAATCGAAGCAAATTTTTCTGAAGAATAGTTTGCAGTTTCATCAGCAGAAGCAGCTTCAAGTCTCATAAGGAGTTCGTAGGCTCTCTCTCTCTGTCTCTCTCTCTCTCTCAATATCAATAAGCATAACAAGCTGTTTTGTACTGCTAAAAATAACTACAAGCGTTTGACACCGGATTTTATTATTTTATATATATATATATATATATATATATATATATGGCCTTCCAAATTTTCCATTATAACCCTAACTATATTATATTTTGGACAAAGCCCTTCTTTTAATATCTCTCTTGTAAAAATATATATTTTTCTTAATTGACAGGTGTTCACCCTCCAGAATTTGGATGTTCTTTGTCATATTTTAAAGTTCTAATTAAAACTACAGTATATAGAAACACTTGTGTTTGTAAGAGGGATGACAGAAATATCAAAACATGAGGTAAAATAGTCATAAAATAAGAATTTCATAGCCTGAGATGGCACAATACAATTTTCTTACAATTGCACAAAAAAGAGATTATTTTTCTTATTTTATATTTTAAAATATTTAAAATATTTTAAATATTTTGTGGAATGACCCATATATGTATTGTTGTTATATTTGTTATGTAATGGAGGTCTAAAATTGTAAATAGAATAACTCTAATATGTGCCAACTATTATTATTAATTATTTGCCAATTATTACTGTAAAGCTGCTTTGACACAATTTGCATTGTAAAAAGCACTATAAAAGTAAAGATGACTTAATTAATATGTTGTTAATAATAGCCAGTTCTATAATGAAACCCTTGTAATATTTGTTGGATAAATCTTTACCACAATAAAGTTGTGTATGGGGCTCTCATTTATTTGTATAAAATAATGGAGCTTCAGCAGGGGTTGTGTTGAGGCCCACACACACTTCACATTCAACATTTATGATTTTAATGGACATATTTACACTGTAAATTACAATCGTTTCTAGTTTTGCTGCTTAAAATATAAATAGAATTTATATAAATATTATATAATTTATATTATTTTATCATTTATATAAATATAAAACTGCTCTGTCATTAAATCTGTCTGTAAAATGACAAAATGATCCAGCAACAGGCTGTGATTGGTCCATCCACAGCAGCGCTGAGAAAAGTCACAGGTACCACGTGACCGCGGGTTCACCTTCTGCTTCAGCAGAGCACAGATTATATTTATCTAATAATAAAATCTGAATAATGACACCGAGAAACCTGACACGAATACATGTAAGTGAAAATAAGCAGGGACGAAAAACAGGAAAATGATGATGTAGGGCTGCTGAGCCCCGCCCATCTGCCCGAGTGGTCCAGCAGACACGCCCTGCCTCCGCATCCCTCATGACAACAGCAGCATCCTCCGCCATCACATCACTGCGACTGACGCCAGCAGGACAATCCTCCCGAAGATCAAGGACAACAAACACAACGCCTGCAAAATACAACACTAAAGCGAAGGATTTCAGCAGCGTTTAAAAGCAGACATCTGAAGCTTCGCCTGTTTCGACGCGCAGACGCCATTTGCTTGAGTTCAGGCCGTTCCGCTGCCGTATAGCCATATAACATTCCGCTTTGAAATAAACTCGCGTTATTGTGTAGCATCATGACGGACGCCGCAGCTGAGTGTAATATTAAAGTGCTCTGCCGCTTCCGGCCTCTCAATCAGGCCGAGATCCTCCGCGGGGACAAATTCCTGCCAACCTTTCAAGGGGACGACACCGTCATCATCGGGGTAATGATGGCCATTTACCTCCTTTACAGCAGATTCAACACAAAGATGCATTAAATGATGAAATGAATGATCCCGGTGATGCTCATGTTGTGTCAGTATGACGTCAGCACATATAGAGGCTGTAGGCCTGATGTAAGTGTAGCTAAAATATGCAAAAATATCGTTCTCTTAGTCTTATTATACACACACACGTGTATATATATATATATATATATATATATATATATATATATATATGTGTGTGTGTGTGTGTGTGTGTGTGTGTATGTAAGGAAGAGTTTGAATGAATGCAGGGAGTGGCTGATAATATAAGTATAACAGTTATTGGAAAGGGTATTTTTTGACCAAGCTGAAATAAAAAGTAAATCTGTAGTGAAAGTAGCTGAATGTGAACGAACCAAAATCATCACAGTAATGTAAAGGCTTATAGTGGATAACGCTGACATTATACGATCTCTCCGCCGTCTGTGACGTGATTAGTGATCTAATCAATAACTGAGGCCAAACAATGACGTTCCTGCTTCCTCTTCCTCTGTGTCTGTTTCACGGCTCCGCAGGGAAAATCGTACGCGTTCGACCGTGTGTTTCCCACCAACACCACTCAGGAGCAGGTGTACAACACCTGTGCGAAGCAGATCGTCAAAGGTCAGTGTGTGAAGAGCTTGTGAACGCTGCATGGATTCTCATTCAGCAGGTTATGGGCTGGAGCAGCTCTGATGCGAATGCTCAAGTGTCATATTTGTGTGTGTGTAGATGTGCTGGGAGGTTACAACGGCACCATCTTTGCCTATGGACAAACCTCTTCAGGAAAGACTCATACCATGGAGGTACAATCATATTTAAGATAAAATAAGGTTTACACACAACATTAGGTTCACCACCATTGTCAGAAGTGGCAGAGAGTTCATTTTGGACCCTGACTACTCACACTCTCTCCTGGTTCTGCCTGATTTTACATTATAAAAAATAGCAAAATTTTTAAAACTCAAAACGGCAAATATTTAGCATAACATACATTAAACATTACTACTAAAATAGTAGTAAATGTCTTTTGAATGTCATTGGTCAGCAGAAGTCACGTGTGTCGTCTGGCTCAGTTTATGGATGTAACGTGACTATCTGTGCAACCTTCTACCATGAATCGACAACAATAAAATATGTTTTTATTAATGTATCTAATAAATAATACACAATTCCATTGATGTGACTGCACTGACTCTATTGGATGAGCACTGAACTGAGCTGGACGATGACATTGCTGTTTTCTACAGAGCTGCTTCATTAGCCGAATTGGGTTTCACTTTATTTTGATGGTCATCTTTAGACTTTCGTCTGACTATAACAACAACTTTGCTCCAGCATGTCAACTAGAGTACTAGTAGACTGATAGGTTAGGGTTCGGGTTAGTGGAATATAGTCAACAGAATGTCTAAAGCGGACCATCAAAATAAAGTGTATGGAACTGAATCAACACTGAACTGACTTCAGCTGAACAGTGACACTTTTTCTTTACAGCAGAACTGAATTGAATTGGATTCATTATTTTCCTGTTATCACTGTAAAGCTGCTTTGAAACAGTCTTTACTGTATAAAGCGCTATAGAAAAAACTCGTTTAGAAGCTCAATCAGACCAGGATGCATTTTAATAACGAACTGTGTTTTTTTCAGGGAAACCTTCACGACCCGCAGCAGATGGGCATCATTCCCCGCATCGCAGAGGACATCTTCAATCACATCTTCTCCATGGATGAAAACCTGGAATTCCACATCAAGGTACAAAGAGCTCGTGATAGACCTGACCGCACCTGCTCTACCAGTGTGTGTCCCTCTCAAAATCAGTGTTTGGTTTCCTCAGGTGTCCTACTTCGAGATCTACATGGAGAAAATCCGGGATCTTCTGGACGGTTTGTAGGAAGCAATAATAGTGAAGTATAACAAATTCACTACAGTGGTGTTTATGCTCCTCATTGTGTTTCGTTCCTCTTCAGTCACGAAGACCAACCTGTCGGTGCATGAGGACAAGAACCGCGTCCCTTACGTGAAGGTGATTTATCACGACCCCCATATTTAATGAGAATGTGATTAAGCTTTCTATCAATCCTGATGAAGTGTGTGCTATCAGGGCTGCACCGAACGCTTCGTGTCCAGTCCGGAAGAGGTCATGGATGTCATTGACGAGGGAAAGTCCAATCGTCACGTCGCCGTCACCAGTGAGTGCTTCTGTCTCACATCTGGATGTTTTCATTGTCATATGACGAGTATTTGAGAACGAAGATTAAATGTGACGTTGTTCTGTTGTCAGACATGAATGAGCACAGCTCTCGCAGTCACAGCATCTTCCTGATCAACATCAAGCAGGAGCATGTGGAGACGGAGCAGAAGCTGTGTGGAAAACTCTACCTGGTGGATCTGGCTGGCAGTGAGAAGGTCTTTTGCACGAATACTTCACCCTCATGTCAGACATTCTTTCTTTTGTGGAACACAATACATTTGTTGTGAATGTTGGGTTACACACAACGTTGGACCTATTGACTTTAATTGTATGGAAAAATACACGAGACATGTTTTATTTTGTGTTCCACTCATGACAGAAAGTTACCCACCTTATTTAGTGATGCGGAAGGAAGCTATTTTATCTGAAAAGAGAAATAACCTAGAATGACTATTTGTGCTACAAACCAGTGTGTTTATGATTGTGATTATAAATTAAATGATCAATATCACACTCGTAGCCGTGTGACACGGCTGTGGTTCGGCCGTAGGTAACAGCACAGCTACGAGTGTGATATTGTGTTTATACAACAGTTCAACGGCACGAGTGTGTAAGTAATTAAGAAACAACAGCGGAGTGTCTTTAAAACACTCTTTTGTGAGGAACTACTTCAAATCTCAAGTAGTTTATCAGTTGAGCCCGAGCCGCCGTTACTAATTCTGAAACATCACTTTAGAACGAGTAACGAAGGAACATTGAATCGCTTCATTGAAACTCACTGTAATATGTAGAATATTATGAGAGAGAGATCGACTAAACGAGTACCTGCATCTGATATAGCATTCATTCTTCAAGTCAATGTCCATAGTATTATATCCATTATAAAACAATCAGTTTGATTGTCCGCTGAGGAAAGCGATATCTTTACATTTGTCCTTTTAAAAGATTTTCCCATTATTAAAACAACTTCCTTGTTTACAACCAGTCAATTTCAATTTGCCACGGACTCACTCATAAACACAGTACATTATTACACCGCCATCTAATGGTGTAATAATGTAACTTCACTGAAGTCGAAATCGCAAACATTAATGGATCTTTTCTCAATACTGCATATTTAAATTAACAACAATAGCCATTAGATAATAGGAAATAAACACAAGCAAACAATTCAATCAAACGTACAAAAGCAGAACTACAGTACAGGATTTAAGTTAAATATAGCCTAAATATAAAGTTATGAATCTTCATTTTCCCCTTAACCCAAATCGATTATATACCCGAAATGAATTATATTTTGTTTGACCACAGCAACAAATTCCCGAAGGACTGGCTGAGATGGAGCTGTTCTCAGCGGGTACTTGAGCACTGAACGGCCTGGAGCTCACATCTCTGAAAGCGTCTAAATACATTTTCAAATAGGCACTATGTTTATATATGTCACATATTTGAGGTCTAAATAACTACATTCTCAACTAAAAAAACATTTAAGACTACATACCGTGACACAACAACAGTAGTATTTGTAAAGAATATGGTGGATTTGCTCAGCCGCCATGACACTCGCCGCAAGCGGAGTGATACAAGCGGTGAAACGGTTCCAGTGCTGATACTGGGGGAATATCACATGACTGTCAGCCAATCAGATTCAAGAACGAGACAGAACTGTTGTACAAAATAATATAACAAATACCAGTTTGCAATATCAGGCAGTATAACAGACTGATTTTGTACAGGTAAATTAACAGTAAGCGAATGACACCAGAAGCTTCAAATATTCACGCTAAAATTGCCTGTGCGCATTTCAAAATGAAGGTGCATACAGGCAAACAAACAGAAATAAAGCCTTATCTATCAGCCAAGGAGTTTAGAGTGTGCGTTCAAAATGTGTTGACCTAATATTTGTCATAGAAAGTTAAATTCACCCTTCGCTGATGCATGATGTCATGCCATGTTGTGGCAATCATGACTCTTTCAAAACACATTTTCCTTGAATTGATATGCATAATGATAGATGGAAAGATCAGTCAGAAATGAAGGCGAATCAAGCAGACGGGTTAAGCATGTTTGTGGCGTATCTTCACATGCAGGTCAGTAAGACGGGTGCGGCTGGAGCCGTTCTGGATGAAGCCAAAAACATCAATAAGTCTCTGTCTTCTCTCGGAAACGTCATCTCTGCTCTCGCTGAAGGAACTGTAAGTGCAAACACACACACACATATATATAAATGTGCATGTTACACCGGTCGTCCCTCCTGTGTGTGAGCAGAAGACTCACGTGCCGTACCGCGACAGTAAGATGACCAGGATCCTGCAGGATTCTCTGGGAGGAAACTGCCGGACCACCATGTTCATCTGCTGCTCTCCCTCCAGCTACAACGACGCCGAGACCAAATCCACGCTGATGTTTGGACAGCGGTACCTCCAGCACAGACACATACATGATATGCGAGCAAAACATATATATATATATATTGTGGCCACTAATTATTTTAGTCATATTCAGAGGGGCTAACGGGACTGAAGCCCCAAGCTAATCTGTTACCTCATCTTTCTCATAGAGGTGAACAATCAATCAGAAAAATAATGGTGCATACAATTAGTTGCTGCGCTTATTAATTGTGTTCCTGAAAAGTACATATTAAAGCATTATTTTTATAAGGGTAACTACTTACAATGCGATTTTGCAGTGTTGAGCATTGTAGCCAATCACAGACATATCTGTTGAACGCAATGGCCAATCAGAGGAGTTTGAACGAGTCACTGCTCTGATTATGTGTTTTGCGCAATCCTGTCATTATAGCCAATAAACTGTACGTGCAAATAAGAAATTCACTGCAATGTAGCCAGCTTCTTTGATTCTTTGCAAACTCCATGGCCAATCAAATCAAAGAAGGCGGGGCTTACTGTTTAACGAAGACAAGCGCAAATTCCAAAGTAATGCTTTAGTTTTAGTGATGAAAAAGTGCTTGGTAAGAAGTAGCTACACATTTATTACTTGACAACTGTTTCATGGTAGAAATGTTCGACGTCCGGCAGTGATATCGATTTATGCAAAATGCTCAACTTCTTTTCATCAAATTTTGCCATTTTTGAATTGAAAATATGTTATTATTTACATGATTCATAACTGAATGTGACGAGACAAGAATGATTTGCATTTTCGACATTAGATTAAGAGTGAATGTGTGCATATTTTAAATATTATTTGCAAATAGTTTAAATTGATTACTTTACAACTACGAAGAAGACCTCTTCTTTATTGCCTTAAATCACTTTAAATCCTTTAATTAATCAATTCCTTTAAATACAAAGGCCAATTACTCAGTCTGGGCCAAAGCCCCTAATATCCACAGACCCTAGATCTGCTGTGTGAAAGCGTTTATTGTTATTAGTTACATTTTGAGTGTTGAACATTCTGTCAGTGTAAATCAATGGCAGATTTTAAGTGGAATTAATTATGGAAAAGTTTGGAGGAGAAGAAAAGGAGTTGCAATGCAGTGCTGATTTCTGAGACTGAGACCGGCGTGTGTGTTGCAGTGCTAAGACCATCAAGAACTCGGCCTCCATTAACCTGGAGCTGACGGCTGAGCAGTGGAAGAGGAAGTACGAGAAAGAGAAGGAGAAGAGCAAGAGCTTGAGGGACACCATCCAGAGGCTGGAGCTGGAGCTGCGGCGCTGGCGCAGCGGTGAGCTTTTGAACTGCTCTCATGAGTCACGTCAGTTTGATTTATACAGTGCTTAAAACTAGACTCATTTTACAGTGTGTGAACTATGTATTAGCTGATTCAAAATTTCAGTGCAAGTCAATTTACTGAAATTGATGGTGAGTTTGAGCCACAGTAGAAGTCAGATTGCTGTGGTCTGTACTGCTGTCTGTGTTGTGTTGAAAGTCAAATATCTGACCTGGATACAGACCGGAAACAGACTGCTAACTTTGGGATGCTCCTGGGGATGACGCAGTGAAACAGACAGAAACTAATCAGCGAAAATGCCATTCCCTATCATTTTGTGATGTGTTTTCAGTTCTGGTGAACCTAACTAATGCAGCATAACAATATGCTAAGGCAGTGGTTTTCAATCCTGGCCCTGGGGATACACCTTAATTAACACACCTGATTCAGATCATCAGCTCATCACAAGAGAGAATGAACTCAACTGAGTGTGTCAGAGAAGAGAGATATACAAAATGTAAATTGGCTAAAAGGGGATTTACACTAAGATGGAGTGTCTGCCTCTCCAACAAGGGTAGGAAGACTGTTCCAGAGTTTAAGAGCTAAATATGAACACGATCTTCCATCTACTGATGATTTTGATATTCTTAGCATTATCAACTGGTCAGAATTTTGAGATTGCAGTGCACGTGAAGGACTTTAATGTGATAAGATTACTTCTAATTACTAATATGGTCATACTTCCTGGTTCTAGTAAGAACTCTAGCTGCTGTGTTGGACCAGCTGTAGTTTGTTTATGAAGCCTGCATATAAATCTGAGTATCTGAGAAAAATGTGGCATAACAATGAAAGCTAGGTCTCCCAAGGGAAGCATATACAAGGTGAAAAGCAAAGGACCTAGTGCTGAGCCTTGTGGCACTCCATACCTCTTCATACCTCTCATCTTCTGATTGATTTGACATTTCATCATTTTCCAAAACAGTGATGACAATCAAGATAGATAAAGATTTAAACCACTCTAATGCTAGGTCACTGATACAGTATAATGTTCAAGCCTATGCAAGAAAATAGTGTTCAGTGGTGTTAAAAGCATCACTAAAGGCCAACAATATAGCCATAATTCTTCGTATGTTGAATACGGAAGGCGGTCTAGATATTTTACTTCATAGCTCATTAAATATGGATATTTTTTACACAAATGCATCGCTTTGCTTCAGAAGGCCTTTATTAACATTTATGATGGATGGATTTGGATGGAAAGACTTTCTTCAGCTCATACTCATGAACCCTGTTCACTGCCATTATAAAGCTCAGATGCGTCAGGATATTTATTAATATATCTCAGATTGTGTTCATCAGAAAGTGATGTACACCTAGGATGTGAGGGTGAGTAAAGCTATGGCTAATTTTCATTTGAAAGTGAACTAATCCTTAAGATTTTGGGACATATCCTAATGATAAGTGGGACACCAAACAGTTTCACAAGTCCACATCAAGTGTGCCTCTAGGACAGGGTCCTTCACGAATTCTTCAATAAAATGTCTGTAAGGTTATGTAAGTTCTTAAGGTGATACTTTTTTCTGTATTTGATTTAACGTTATGTGTCTGATTTAATTACATAATTTCCCTTCCTGGTCTCCTTGCTCAAATATCAATTGAAAGTCCCTGATAAAAAAACGTTAACCAGCCTAAAGTTGTTTGCTGATCTTATTCTGATGTTTTTCCCATAGGAGAGAAGGTTCCAGAGACGGAGCAGGCAGATGCTGATGTGGTGAAGCTTGATGTCAATGATGAGGTGTCTCTGGATAACGAGAAATCATCGGAGCGCCAGCGGGAGAGGGAGCGAGACTCTGACTCCTCCTCTATTGTGGTGCGCATCTCTGAGGAAGAGCGGCAGAAATACGAGGAAGAGATCCGCAAACTCTACCGGCAGCTGGACGATAAGGTGAAGACCACTTTCAGTGTCAGAGCAATGTCAGATTACAGTATGTATGTAAAACAAGATAAACAGGATTTTATTGGTGTCAGTGTTTTTTACCCTCGCTTCCTACACCGTTTCCTAGGATGATGAGATCAATCTCCAGTGTCAGCTGGTGGAGAAACTGAAGGAGCAGATAATGGATCAGGATGAGGTCAGACATATAAGCTTATAATAGTTAATATATTAATTAAAAAATAGGGAAAGTCATGCACATTCCAGGAACAGTTAAAATTCAGCACTGTTGTGATCCCAAATAATGTAGTGACCTCACCAAAAATACAATCATGTGACATTTCATCAGAACAACAAAATGAAAGATTAGTGGATGCACATATTAAATTTGCATAAGCTACATATTAGGGCTTTCAACAGCTCTGAAAAACTAAATTAGTTTGCGTGTCAATCCCAGACACAACTGACTATGATTGGATTATTGGAAACACTGGATCTGTTCTTAACAGACTTTTCTTCTTTAAAAACCATTATTTGTTCATTTTTAATATATTGCTTGTCATTTTTTTCTAAAGTATGTTTTCATTTAAATTGCCGCTATTTGGCATGCTGCTCATCTTAAATATGAATGCACAGTTTTTGCATTCAGGTGTCGTGAATTCAGCAAATTTTCAAAGCTAGAATTTTCATTTGACAGCCTCACTGGAAAAACATTTTATTGAATTCACAAAAAGTTAGTAGTTAAAAGCCACAATGAGCCACATTCTATTTTATAAAGACCCAAAACATGGCTCATCCAGTCCGGTTTTAGTCTGGGATATGAGGTGGAACTTGTGAGGGATATTTGAACTCGTATTAATGGCTGGTATTGTGCGTGTTGCAGTTGCTGGCGTCCACGCGTGGCGACAGCGATAAGGTGCAGACGGAGCTGGGTCGTCTGCAGACGGAGAGCGAGAGCGCCAAGGCTGAGGTGCGGGAGGTGCTGCAGGCGCTGGAGGAGCTGGCGGTCAACTATGACCAGAAGAGTCAGGAGGTGGAGGAGAAGAGCCTCCACAACAAACAGCTGGCCGAGCAGCTCAGCCACAAGATGGTGACGCCCGCTGCCTTCTTCTCACCTAACACAGCCATAGACGCAGTGAATGAATGACGCGTTCACTGATCACTTTGCTTTCTAGGCGAACCTGATGGAGCTGGAGGCGGAGCTTGCTCAAATGCAGGAAGTGAGCTCGCAGCAGAGGAAGCGCATCGCTGACGTGTTGAACGGGCTGATGAAGGACCTCAGCGAGTTCAGCACCATCGTCGGCAATGGAGAAATCAAACTCGTAAGTCCTCTCGGATTACTTTTTGAGCTTATTAGCGGTCAGCAGAGGTCATTTTCCCCAAATTCCTTTTTATTTAGTAATTTTTTTTTTAATTCAATGGTTAAATTTAAGTATGTCTAATTAATTGAAATCATGAAATGTTTAAAATTTAACAATAATTTTAAGGTTTTAGCGCCCTTTGAAATTCGTTTTATTTTTCCCAAATTCTAATTCAAAAAATATTAATTTGACATTTTTATTACCTCGAGATGACTCGCAGCAGTATGTGCCTGAGTCACTAGATTATGCACTGCATTATGGTAATTCACTTTCCTTTAGTTGCAGTTGTGTGTGTGTCTGTAATCTGTGTGTGTGTGTAGCCGGTGGAGATCAGCGGTGCGATCGAGGAGGAGTTCACCGTGGCGCGGCTGTACATCAGTAAGATCAAGTCTGAGGTGAAGTCGATGGTGAAGCGCTGCAGGCAGCTGGAGAACATGCAGCTGGAGTGCCACCGCAAGATGGAGGAAACCAGCCGAGAGCTGTCCTCCTGCCAGCTGCTCATCTCACAGGTGTGGCTTCATTTTCATCAGGCCGGCAATATGACACAAGTCTTTCTGATGCTAGAAGATGACGTGTGGTTCATGTCCGTAACTTTCTTTGTGTCTTTGTGCGTGTGTGAGCAGCATGAGGCGAAGATTCGCTCTCTCACAGAGTACATGCAGAACGTGGAGCAAAAGAAGAGACAGCTGGAGGACAACTATGATGCTCTCAGTGAAGAACTGTACATCTTGCAGAACTCAGGTGAGACACAAACACACAATTACACACCTTATATTAGAGAGACATCTCATTGACACAGTGATATAAACTCCAATTGTAACACTATAAAATTATTATTATTATTATTATGAGATGCATTTTTCAACTCAACTCTGCACAGACCTTCAGGATCTATGATTGATTTCCAAGTAGGCCTGAATGTTTGTTCTCATGAGTTTCCTTTATCGGAACTTTAAAGTTACCACAAATCTGACTTTCACTGACAGAACATTCAGATGAACTGAGAATTAAACCAGATTCAGCTCACTTCTGGACTGCTACATTAATGGTTCTCTATATATGATTATGTCAGAGAGTCATGTGGCAGAACTGGATGGAGGAGAGAAGGCTGACAGAGAGGCTGATGGGAAAGTAAGTTGCACATACATGGGTCTAGTATAAGGAACACATACATGTTATAATAAGAGAGATGTTGTACATGATGTGGTCTTTTTAAAAAAAAAAAAAAATTCACTCATGTCATTCAAACACATGGACTCTATATATAAATATTATTGGACTGTTGTCACACGAGTTGTGTGTGTTTGTGTAGAAGTCCGCTGGTCGTCCAGCTCTCCATGCAGAGTCTCGTCAGAAGCAGCTCAGCCACCTGCGGGATGAGATTAATGAGAAACAGCGACTCATTGACGACCTTACCGAGTCAGTCTCAGTTCTATAACACTACTTCCTGTATAGATGAGCAGTGTCTTCCTGTAGCATTACACATTGTAGTATAATTGCTGAATGTTGTACATGAGGTGCTGATGATGTCACAACATGTCTTACAGCAAGAATCAGGCTCTAGAGCTGGAGCTGGCTCATGTGCGGTCCAGTTTCAGTAACCTGAAAATGCAGGATGACACCAAGAGCGCCTGTCTGGAGCAGCTGTCGTACGTTTTTCTACTATTGCACAAATTTGATTTGATCATGTTGTGAGTGTTAAAGAGGACCTATTGTGCTTTCTTTAGGGAGTAATGTTGGTGTTTGAGTGAGAAAAAGCTCTGCAAAGTTCCAGTTCTTCTCTATATCAGTGTTTCTGAACTCCTGAAACGCCTCCGTCTTGAGTTTTCTTCACAATATTCCTCATTTAAATAATTAATTCACAGAATAAAAGGGCGGGGCCTGGTTGAGTTTGTTAGAAGTGTGTTGAAACTGGTGGTTATGGTAAGGAGCGGGACATTTCCCACAAACACCAATCACAACACACTGCTACACCTGACCAATCAGAGCACATTGTGCTTTTCAGAGGGAGGGGCTTCATAGAGACAGGAAGTAAACAGAGCGTTACTGACAGACTGGGAAGAGAGGAGCTGAACCATGGAGAATATGAGGAAAAACAAAAACAACACCAAGACTTTTGTAAAAGGGTGTAATAGATCCTCTTTAAGGGCTGCTACAGTTTGCAATGAATGATCATTGTGAGTTTTCTCACCAGCTTTCAGCAGGAGAGACACGAGCAGTCCAAACAGGATCTCAAGGGCCTTGAGGAGACTGTTGTAAGTTTCTCATACAAACTCCTCTTCTTATTCTACACTTCCTTCTTTTATATCATTCTCATCTGAATTTCTGCATCATGATGATTTGAGTGTTTGCTGAAAGCTGATCACAGTATCACAGGCAGAAAAATATTATTTACAGATTTGTACGTGAGGCTATACATGCTAACCATTGGCATGATAAATGCACAGCTGAATCATTTATTGTCATAATCAAGTATTTATTTGGTTTCATATTTCATCTGTCAATATGTCTGTAACTGTGTTGCTGTTGATACCGGACTTCTATATTTTCCGCTACATCTGCATAAGTCATAAATGACATCATAACTGTGGTTTTCTGTCCGTGAGCTCCCTCTGCTGTTCTGGCTGAAAGGATAACAGTACAGTGTTACAGATGCTCACACCTCCTCAGATTACATAATGTAGTGGAAAATTAATAGAAATGATCATTCTTTCTTAAGAAATATGACAAACATATGAGAATGCATCAATATTTTTCTAAATGCGCACACTTTTGGACTGAGAGCCCTAATGGAGAATGTTTAGTGCAGTCCTGTGGTCACAAAAATGTGACTGAATAAGTATGTGTCCACATTTTAAGTAAAATAATGATAAATAACAGCGATTGACTCCTCCTGTCAACAGACTAACAACAAACTTACAGTTTAATATGACTTTTTAAACTTTGGGTATGTTAACATGAGTGGCAATACTCAGAAATCATCTCATCTTCTTTAGAAGTCAGTCATCTTTTGGGCCATGTCCTGAAAATGAATGTGTTAATGACAGCCATTTCACGTTCATCTAGTTGTTTGTGGTCTCATGTAGCTGCTTCTCTCTCACTTAGGCTCGTGAACTCCAGACCCTCCACAACCTGCGCAAGCTGTTCGTTCAAGACCTCACGACTCGGGTTAAAAAAGTTAGTTCCACATCTGAACATGGATATTTTGCTTAACGAATGTTCCACTGTTGTGCATCTTCCTGACATGTTTTTCTTACACAGAGTACAGAAATTGGACCTGATGATAGTGGGGGGTCTAACACTCAGAAACAGAAGATTTCCTTTCTTGAAAACAACCTGGATCAGCTTACAAAGGTTCATAAACAGGTCAGGATGGACTTTTCTGTACATTTTTTCGTAAGGCCCCGATATACTGTCGGCAAGTTTTTTTATTCTTTACTTAGGGGTAAAAAGACGTTTGAAATACCTTTGCAGCGATTATACTGTTGGCGAACATCCTGAAGCCACCCACATTTAGATGAATATGTATATATGTCTGTTGTGTTGAAAACAGCAGTTCAGAAAGCATCTCCCAGACAGCAACATAGTGTGGCCTAGATCCGGCCCACATCTGGTACATGTGGATTATACGCGGCCCAGATGTGGGCCGGATCTGTGCCGACACTATGTCGGGGGATAGTAATGTGGATACCCTGAAAGCAACATAGTACCCAAATTCTGAACCGTACCATACCACTTTTTTGGGACCCTTTCATTGGGTTACCTAGCACAATAGTTACAAAATTAAAACGTTGATTGGTTGACAGAGAATCATCACTTGCACGTACCTCAAGGGGAATGGCAAACACTACACTTTGCAACACAACGTATATTTTTCGGCTGTTTTTCAACCCTTGCTCAAACAAAGCTACTGTATGTCCTCCATTGTTTTTATTGTCATGTTCTTCTTCACGAGAGAATGACGTCTATTGCTGCTTTCCAGTATACACCACGCCTATCGAGTAAGGGTACTGTTGGTGGTAGAAGCGTAAGCCAGATTAGAGTTTACCATCCTGAATTGTAATGCACTGTGCTGAAATGAAGTGTACTGATTGGTGGAAAGGAGCCATTAGTAATCCCAATCCAGCAGCACCAGATTAGGAAGCAGAGCTGCTCGGCATGCTCTCCAGTGAGCTTGTTTCTTCTCTTGTTATAAATTGCAGACATTTCACTTCACACCAAAGACATTTTCTTGCTTCTTTGACAAGTAGCTTGAAGCTCCCTTCATTCTGTCTCCACCACTGGATCCCCCTCATGCCTGTCAATCACTGGCTCTTTGAGGTGCTGATGTAACTCATCCTCAATGCTGTCCTTGGCCGACACATCACCAGTGTGGGGGCCAAGAAGAGAACTGAAGATCTTGTCTATTTGGATATGGCAGGGTGTCTCTTCTCTCCTTTGCCTTTTAAGGGCTTGGTCTTGTCATGGCTTCTATCCATCAGCCTGCTGCTCTTGATTGACTCTCTCTGTTTCAGACTGGTCTTGTAGAGCATCTTTTTTGGCCTTGCATGACTCTTACAACGTGGATCCAAAAGACATGCCAGAACCACAGTTTTTGAGTCTTCAAGTTTGCCGAATCATTTGTTTAGGCTCTCCCTCATTACCTCCCTGAGTGTTCTGACACCCTGTGTTGATGGCCCTTCATCTTCAAGGAGCATCTTGAGCACTGTCATGCAGGGAATGATGCTAGACGCAGATGAATTACTGTGGTTCACCTCTAGTGTCACTTCCTCAGTGGGAATGAATGTTTGGACAGAATGTCCCACTGGTGAGCAGCTGGACATGTAAAACCCAGACTACTCCCCAGAGTAGATGTTAAGAGCATACTTTGGTCCAGTGCCCTTTGCAGCATGTGGAGTGTTGAGTTCCACGTTATTGGAACTGCCTTGATTAAGTTGTGCTCTGGTAGGTCCCTCTGGATGTTTATGCTTGGCCAAGATGAAATGTTGGAAGTGAGTGAGACATTTCTTTAGCATGGCAATCACATCTATCACAGCTCTTTGGCTGGCCAAACCATCATTCACCACCAGCTGCAACAAATGTGCTGTGCAGCTAAGGTCTGGAATATCAGTGAGCCTGAAGCCCTTCACCATGTTTGCACCAGTCTCGCAGGACAACAGCTACACAGTCTTCAGTAATTCCCCATTCCTTCAGCATGTGCAGGAATGTGTCCCGAGTATGGGATCCGTGCATTACTCTTGTATCTAAAACAGCCTGTCTTCTGTCCCAATCACTGTCAATGAAATGGCATGTCAGGCTCATCATTGATTCTGTTGATCCTGACCAGCAATCCGTTGTGAGAAGCCAACATTCTCTGGCTGGATCAGGGTTTTTGTCTTGCTTACAACCCTTTCGTAGACTTCTGTCACTTTTTAGTCCATATTGTGGTTCTGCCACATCCATGATTCACTTAAAGCCAATGTCAGAGACTATTGTGAATGGTTGATTGTCAGTAATTATCATTTCTGTGATCAGTTTGCTTATTTGTTTTGATCTGTCATCCAGATTTGCCCATTTTCTTTTTATCTGAAACATGTCTTGTATTGTAGGCTGACATGTGGATGTTGCCCCCCACTATAATCCAGGTTTGCTTATTTGTCATGGTGATGAATCCTAAGATGGGACCACAAGTTTTAAGTATTGGCACTTTTTGCCATTGTACCACCTATACTGACAACATCATTACATTTATTGCACGCTGCCTTCCCTGGTGTTGGTTGAGTGTAGCACTCCCACACGGCTCTTCTTAATCTTAATACAAATAATCTGTACAAGTAGTGACATTAAATGGGTTAGTTTACCCAAAAATTTAAAAATTCTGTCATCAGTTGCTCACCCTCATGTCTTTCCAAACCCATAAGACTTTCATTGATCTTCAGAACACAAAGCAAGATATTTGTAATATTCTCTCATATATCATTGTCCATCCATTACAAGTCCACTCAACTAAAATGTTCCAACTTTCGAAAAGCTCCTGAAGAGGTTGTAAAAGTAATCCAAATGAATTGACTGGTTTAATCCAAGTCTTCTGAAGAGAAATAATTGCTTTATATGATGACAAACATAGATTTACGTTTTTTTTTTCCTGGTTTTGAGCAGGAATGGAGTACAAGCTCCTACAGTTCTTTATATTGTGTCCCTTTATAATTTATGATAATACTAATTACTAATGAAATGTTTGTGCAGCTGGTACGTGATAATGCAGATCTGCGGTGTGAGCTTCCGAAGCTGGAGAAGCGTCTTCGTTCTACGGCTGAGCGGGTTCGGGCGCTGGAGACAGCACTGAAGGACGCTAAGCAGGGCGCCATGAACGACCGCCGGCGCTACCAACAGGAGGTGGAGCGCATCCGTGACGCCATGCGCCTGCGCTATCCTCTGCGGCGTCCCAATGCTGCTCAGATCGGTACTGCTGTGTCTTAATTTGATGTGTACAGTACATTTACATGTAGAAATATTTCGAAAATCTGGTGCTCACATTAACAACATTGCTTTACTGATTTCTTTTCCATCATAATAAATGTGGTTCTCATGTTTTGGTTCATGATGTGGTTTGTTTTAACCTCTTACAGCTAAGCCAGTGAGACCTGGACACCATGTTGCAGCCACGTCCCCCACCAGCTTCTCCTCCACACGCGCCAGCAAACCTGCCACATCCTACAGCAATGCTCTCTTCCTGCAGGAGGAGAAAACTGCGCTTCAGAAAACCAACACGTGAGTGTCTGTCCTCGCTGTCCAGGTCCTGTCTGTCTCTCGTCTTCTCCTCCTCTCATCTGCCGTTTGTTCATTTCAGTGTTGGATACAGCACTGTGAGATCCATAGACATACCGAGCTCCTGTCCGCTCGACGTGGAGAACGGTAAGTGTGAGTGCTTTGACGGCACTAAAAACAACATTTTTCTTCTGGAAATGTTGTTGGTGCTCGTACTTGTGATTCACAAGTATTAATTTGATATTTGGAAATAAACCTATTTGAAAATGAAGTTGTAGAATGAACGGATGTCTATCAACTAAATGCGTGTAAGTGTAGACCAGGGATCAGTTTGAAATCAGTTGAAAATCTCCAACACTGATATCAGTAACTTCTTGTTTAAAAACAAAAAGCTTCTTGGAGAACGACTGGAGCTGAACGCTACAGGAAAACGGCTATTCTGGACCTGGAACGAGGAACCCTGATCGAAATAAAATACATCCATCTCTCTTTCTCTATTTTTCATGTGAGATAGTTCCTATATAATGGGAGAGATCTACACTCTTGAAAATAAAGGTTCCTAAAGATGGTTTCCTGCCATAGAATAACCATTTTAAGAACAGTTCCTAAAAGAACCATTGTTTCCTTAGTGTGAAGAACGTTTGAATAGTCTAAAGAATCTATAAAGAATCTTTTGTGCAATGGAAATATTCCATGGATGTTGGACCTATAATGCCCTTTTTACAAGATGTAACATGTCTATGGTGTCCCCAGAATGTGTCTGAAATTTCAGCTTCAAATCCCACACAGATCATTTATTATAGCTTGTCAAATTTGCCCCTATTTGAGTGTGAACAAAAACACACCGTTCTTGTGTGTGTGTCTTTAAATGCAAATGAGCTGCTGCTCCCACACCCTTTCCAAAAGAGGGCGGAGCTTTAAAGGCTCTCGCTTTGGTTGCTCAACTACAACAAAGCTGGAGAATCTCACGCAGACGAAGTTCAGCCTTACGTTGTTGAAACCGGAGTCGACACTGATGGAGAGACTCAGGAAGAAGTTACAACTTTTAGACGTTTCTGAACGGTTAATGGATAAATTTATGTAGTTGCTGTGGAGATGATTCAACTCATGAACTAGCATGTGCCGTCATGTTAATCTCTTGTGCAAAACCTGTATGGACACCCACTATACATAGCTTACCTGTTTGCCAAACAGAGCCAAACACACCAGGCTAATGTTTATGATTGCTATCAAATGCTGTGAATGGTCTTAATATTTTTTTCCGAAGATATTGCTCGGACAGCAATGCTCCTTTTTTAGCAATCGAGCTTGCTAGGGTCAACTAGCAGGCTCTCCAAGCTAACGAGACACTCAATAGTGATCTTTGCTTGTCTGTGCAGCCAACGACAGAACAGTTACCATGCTTTGCCCGAACCTTTACCATGGCGTTACAACTCGTACACCGTTGTTGCTTGCGAAAACAAAATGGGGACGCTGTGGGTGGAAACATACAGATTAAGGGGCAGTAATGTTAATGTAATAAGATCCCCTTCCTACGTTACTAGGGAAGCAAAATCTGAGGGACTTGTTTTTTCACATGCTTGCAGGGAAAGGCTTACCAAAACAAAGTTACTGGGTTGTCCTTTTTCATGTTTTCTGGGTTGGTAGATGCACTCTGTACCTGATGATATGTCCCCTTTAAAGGTTCTTCTTGGAACCATCGATGCCAATAAAGAACCTTTATTTTTAAGAGTGGGTAACACTTTATTTCGATAGTCCACTTTAGACATTCTGTTGGCTATAAGTAACTTTGCAACTACATGTCAACTAGCAGTCATTAGAGTATTAGTAGACTGTTAGGTTAGGGTTTGGGTTAGTAGAATAAGTTGACATGTAGTTGCAAAGTTACTTAAAGTCAGTAGAATGTCTTTTGGGGGCATCAAAAGCAGGAAAGCAGGGCGGGGCCGAGAGCCATGGGAGCGGAGCGAGGCCGGTGGAGCGAAGGTTAATGAGCGTCTCCTGCGCCACACCGGCCTCGAGTCCCACGGAGGAGCTCTGGAAAGATAACAGGAGGAGTGACGACAGTGAAGGACGAGGGCCTGGAACTTTATGTTGTGGTTTTGTTTTAGTTTATGTGGCAGTCGTCCCTGAGGGGCTGCCGCTTTACTTTAGTTTTGTTCTTTATCTTTATTTTATTATTAAAGTTATGTTTAACGTTCGCCGGTTCCCGCCTCCTTCCTGCATCAACAAATCTTGTTACACAGATGTTAAGCAGACAGTCTATTGACTGCTAGTTGACTTGTAGCTACTTATAGTTAGTAAAATGTCTACAGTGGATCGTCGAAATAAAGTGTAACTTTAGAGTGTAGATTTGTTTTGTGTCAGTTTACCCAGAGATCCAGTTATTGTAAATCTTTACCTGAGGCTTCTGATGTTAAAGACTAGCAGGTTTAAAGGGCCAGAACCAGCTTTTCATAGACACTGTATGTTTTTGCTTGTAACAGCTGTAACCTTTTATTCTGTTCATTTATGCTTTTCAGGAAATAGCACAGACATTAATGATAACAGGTAAGCGATGGCATGGACTGACTCAATTGCGGGTCTAAACAGAATTTTAATTTTGACTTCAAGTTCCAATTAGCTTTTGTTCATGTAGACAGAAATTTTCAGGCTGTACGCTGACTGCTTCTGTGTTTCAGGAATGATGTTCACTGTGGCAGCATGGTGGACGATGCTTCACGAATCTATATCATGCAACAGGAGACTGCAGCCAGTTAATCATTTAATGTAAGCAAACACACTCATAATGAGCTAAGTAACAAATGCTTTCATCAGTGTGCTCTGAAAATTGTCCTTTCGTCCCACTTTCTCCAGATATTCCAGTTGTCTGCATGCAGCCGTTCAGCCTTCGCCATCTCCTCCAGAACTTTAATTCCTAGACTTCTTGGCTCTGTACTGTCTTATATTGTATGGAATATTCCTCTATCGTTCATGCAGAGTCGCATCATGTATCCTGTCTCACGTATCTCACTGTTGCATGTTTGTCTGTTTAGTAAGAAAACAGCTCATAGGTTGTAAATGAAGCCTCACATACAGTAGATATTTGAAAACACACATCTGTATTGCTTGCGTTATAATATGAGAGAACTAGAAATATTTCCCTTTAGTCTTGCTGAGCCTTAAAGACAGACGGTTCAATATTGTGAAGATTCACTTATAACGGTGTGTGCGTTTCATCGAGTAGATTTTGATAATATTTTATTCAAGTACTGACTACCTCCAATTGTGGGAAAAAAACAAAACATTTTCAATAATATTTGATTTGCATTGTATTTGATATGATTGGGATGAAAATTGCTGTATGTCAAGGGAACATGGAGAGATTTACAGTTGCTGCAGTTCTGAAACGCTCCAAATGTGTCAGTTATTCTGCCAAATATTCTGACCAATCACAGCTCTGATTTCTCTCGCAAAATCCTGATCAGCCAATCAGGATGAAAGAATGAAGAGCGTCGGTGGTCTGTATCTGTTTCCCTGCAGGATCTCGTAAGGTTTCTCTGTCAGATGAATGCGTGACTCCATTCCTTACACTTTTCTTACTATTCTCTTTCAGGACGTCTTTAGACTGATTCACTCGTATCTTTAGCAAGACAATGAATGACTGAGGCCGCAGAAACTGTATTACGACGAAGGTTTAATCATAGATTTAGTTGGCACTGAAATGCTTGCTTCTCACACTTCTTCCCCAATTCAAACCTCTGTCGTCACCATTAAGAAGAGTAAATACTTCAGAAACAGATGAAGAGAGTTTGTGCAATAGCTCATCTGATTTCCTCGAGATATCCTTATTTAAGGTTGTTTTATGTGATATATATGTACAGTGTGCTAGTTTGCTGGAAGCTGATCCGAGAAATAAATGTGATTCAAAGAAAACTGATTCAGCTCAGCTGTTTTATTGCTTTCTTTTGGGTTGTACATGTGTCCTTTCACAACATTTGCTGCAGAACATAAATATTTTCATTACAGGTATCAATTTTAATCACTAAAATTTGGAATACACTTTCATTTAAAGGGGTCCTTTTATGCCCCTTCATGGAGTCCTGATTTTGTGCTTTATTTTTCATATATTTTTCATTATTACCGCACCTCTCTCCCCTGTCTGGCTCGAACGCTCCATTTAGTTCCTGTTTATGAAATATAAAAGGTGGTGTGATTGATTAGCTGGCCCAGTGTATTGTTTGCAACGCAAATGTTGTGCCCCTGTGAGCCCTACTCAGATATAAATATTAAGGATATAATATTATTTCAAATCAATTCAAATCTGATTCAGACTTAACTGGTCTTCTTCAGTCAAAAATTTCTGAAAACTTTTACGTTTTGAAATTAATTTTTTTTTGTTTCATCACAATGGGATGAAACTTGGTGACTTTTGTTACATAAGCTATGTGGACACAAAAAAATCATGGACATTATTTGGAAATAGGAACATGAATGGGAAATATGAAAAACTCAGAGAAACTTCTGGTGGTACAAACTCTAGCAGCCACTGTGCAGAAAAAAAGTGCACAGCAATGAAGGGGGGACACTCTAAAATGTCAAGAGTGCAAAATAGACACTAAACCTTAAGAAAAAATAGTCTTTAAGAATGTCTAAGAATAAATTCAAATCCACTACTCAATAAAAATAAGTATTTAACTCCCACCAGATGGAACTAATCTGCCTTCAAAAACATGGAAATGAAATGCCTTGCCTCTATTTTAACATGGAATACTGCTTGAGTTGAAAAATAAAAAATATATTTGAATAAATTTTGTATCATTTTCAATGGGGAAAAATAGCTAATAAAAATTGTATAAATATTGTATAGTATAATAAAATACCCTCAAAATTCTAAATAATAGAAAATTAAATGTATTCCATATGTAAAGTCAACTTTAAAAATATGTATTGTTTTAAATATAAAAGAGTTTCCAGTGAGCTTAAAGAATAAAAATTCTAGCACCCTCAAATTGATCTAAACGTGTATGAGTTTCTCATATGCGCATATGAGAGCGCATGGCTTGTCAGACATAGCAACGGTAACTAAAGCGGGCGGGTCTTTGCGAGGGTCAATTGACCCTTCGCGAACAGCTTGATTGACAGGCGATCTGACCAATCATAACCCAGAATCCGTTTTTTCCATCAAAGCAGTCAGGGGAGTTAGTAGATTAACGTTAGTGAACTTGAACTTGAAAAATTGTGTGTCCTCACGTCTTTCCACACTTGAAACAACATTCCTTCTGATGTTCATTCATGTTTATTTGATGCTACAAATGAACTAGTATGAAGAGATGATCGCTTCACGAGGAGCTTGAAGGATCTACAGCGATCTGTCACGACACATTAAAGAGACACTAGACGCTATTTATTGATTAAACTTCTTAAAAAAATTACAGTATTTTAAATATGAAACTGTTTCATACATTGTCAGTGTTCTCTTTGCTCCGATGTATTTTTCACTTCGTGAGAACATGATGTGTGGCGTGAGAGCGCATGACTTGTCGGGCATAGCAACAGGAGGCTGGTTTTGTGAAGGGTCAATTGGCAAATAATTTGGCTCCACAGCAGCAAAATGCTTCACGAAGAAAATGGCGTCATTGTCCACCTTAAATAAATTCAGTATTGATTCAGTCCTTTGTAAAAATCAAAAGTTATTAATTTAGTTAATTTAGTGACAAGGAACCCAAACTCCAACAGGTGACAAAAATGGAAAAAAAAAACCTTGGGAGAAACCAGGCTTAGTCAGGGGGGCCAGTTCTCCTCTGGCCAACAGCGAACAGTGCCTGATTGATTCAGGCAGAGTTACATGTCATAAGTCTGATTTGGGATCGCAACAGTCAAAATGTTTAATCCAGTTCCATCTAGTTGAAGATCGTATTCATCACGCCGGTAAGGGACAGTTTGTTGGGGATCTGTGCCACTGGCTGATGTGTCGGTAAGGCCTTCACGAGGGATGAGCTAGTTCACACTTCAGGGATGTGTTGTGGTCGTGTATAGGCGCAGGTCCTTCATCTGACCTGGATAGGGCCCGGATCCGGCTGATTAGCAGAGAGGATAAGCAGAGAGACTAATATTAGAGTAGACACCATTCTTCTTCTGATGTAACGAGTACATCCGATGTTAAAGGAAGTCACCAGTCCTGCTCCTCATCCAGAGTTCAGCTGGCCTTCACCCGACTGCATGGACGAGCCAGAGCCCACCGCAGATGGAGGTTTTCAGCTTGCCGCAAGGAACGAACCGGAGCCGACAAAAAGGACCTCCATTGTGGCCACCTGTGGTATCGTGCCTGGTCATCGGCCATCCATCTGTGCTCTGGGCTCCTTTTCCAGCGGCTCCTCCCTCCCTCGACGCCGCCATAGGGCATCACCCTCACTGGACTCTAGATTTTAAACCAGCTCATTCTGCTCCTGGTCTCCCCTTGGCTCCTCCCACCCTCCACTTGGACTGTTTCCTGTGCCCTGGACTTTTTGTTTTTTCCTCAGTTCATCGCCCTTCTCCAGAGCCCCCACCCTCCTTCCTCAGTTGGATCTCGTCAATGTTATGTAGGGAACAGCACATTCCAGGGCCCAGTTTATGGCCGGGCCCCTCTCTGTCCATAACAGTGGACAAACGTTTGCTACATTTTGATTGAATCTTAATGGAGTGCCATAAACAAACTATCCAACACCATCAGATAAAGATTCTCGGACAATAGCCAGACATCTCTTAGAGGGTTAGAAGAAGACCCCTGGTACCAACCCCAGGAAGGACAGGACTTCTCATTGATCCACATACAGTTTCTGCCCTTCACCCATCTAGAGCCCAATTCCTAAGATTAGGCTGTGACTGCCATAAAAATTCCTCAGGACCTCAGCAGCAATGGGTAAAACAAAGAGAGATCACCAAGACTCATCCCAATCCATTCATAACTACGTTTGAAACCTTGAAACTGATGTATTCTACACACATTCATTTCGTACATAATTACAGAAATAAGTATTCTCGGTTACAGCTATTTGTAGTGCAACATCTTACACCAATTCAGCTGTTAATGTAGAAATGAATGAATGCATGACAGTTTGGTCTTTTTCCATCATGTTTGATCTCTATTTGTTAAGAATATTGCCAAAGGTATTCTGGTGGTGGCTTGGAAAGTGAGAAATGCATTGGCAAACTTTAAAGACACTTCAAAGACTTCCATCTTTGTGCTTTATGCAAATGAGTTCCACAGGGGAAAGAAGGGTAGGCCACACTGTGTGTCCCCTCTGATCCCAGCAGCCAATCACAGCACTGGAATGGAGAAGCGCCAAATTGCAATCACCTCCTCATCGGAAAGGGATAAATGTACCCTTTCAACAGACACACCTTGTTCTGCAAAGATCATTGGTGCCCCTCTCCCCTCCATCCTGGACATTTTCCTTACACGATGCTCCAACAAAGCCAAAAGTATCGTGAAGGACTCCACCCATCCCACCCACAGTCTCTTCCAGCTCCTACCATCAGGAAGACGGTACCAAGCATCAGAACCCGCTCTGCCAGACGGCTCAACAGCTTTTTCCCTCAGGCTGTGAGAGCCCTGAACTCAAATCACCCCTCCTCTCTCTAAAACCCCATACAAACGCACTACCTCCTGAAACATGGACCATCTCAACCCAAAATCTATCAGAAGGATAGTTCATATATAGGTTTATACTGTTACTTCATTGTTGTATGCCTGTATATATGTAGCACCGTGGTCCTGTGAGGCACAACATTTTGTTCCACTGTATGTCCCCACATGTAGTGGAGTGACAATAAAGCCCAACTTGAACTTGACTTGACTTGAGTCCCGGCTTGCAAAGCTGAGACACAACAGATATGTCATTCTGAGTCTATAGCCTGTGAAGCTGAGACACAACAGATATGCCGTTCTAAGTCTCCAATCGAGAGAGACAACAACAGATTTAGATCTGAATCTACAGCTTGTGAGACAGCAACAGAGACGACCACGTCCTGAGCCTCCAGTCTGTGAGGAAAGAGACATTAACAAACATTACGTTCAGAGTTTTCGTCGAGTGAGACAGTAACAAATCCAGAGACACAAAAATTGATCAAGTTCTGCGTGTCTGGCCCAGAGAGGCAAAAGACACACAGAGACATTTGCAACAAGGTTAAGCTCAGGAGAGCAAACCTTAACTCCAAGGTACCTCCTTGTCTATCTTTTGTTAAAAAAAATTATTTTATTACACGTGTGTCTTCCTTGTGTTGATAATACAGAAGAGGCTCTACAAGTTAGCAATCTCACCAATCTTTAAAATAAATCAGCTGACCATTTTACATTGATTCTAAATGGACAGCCTCCTGTTGGGAGTGTTTTCATACTGCCAAGGTAACAGACCTTGATTGGTGCCCTGAACTAGAGTAGGGGGAAGTGGTCATCTGATATATTCATAACCACATCTTAAGTGACGCGTGATCCAAAAATCACAACGTCAGCAGTGACGTGAGTACCAATCTCTATTTTACATGGATGGACCAAGGTAAAAATCACTACAGTTAGTGGTGCAAGTGTACTGTAGATATTCCCAGTTTTGTCATTAAATCCTGTCTTCATAGTTCTCTGTCGTCTACCTGCTATTTCCCACTACATCACATGACAATGACAACATCTATAACTGCATCTACAATAATGTACACTAAACCCACATTTTTTTTCCTGGCAAAACTTTACCAAAAGCAGATTTGGTTCTTTCTATTTAATGTGTGAGATTTTAAGAAGAAATTTTGTGAAATTTAAAGCAAGATTCTGTCCGTTTCTTTTAATAATAAAAGTTCAACACAAAGTTTCAATAATACCTTTATTAAACAATTCCAGACTCATTTCAAGCAATGCATGCAGATATCTAAATAATTACTTGAGAACTTATAATTAACTGAAGCTCTTGGTTATCTCTGGAGTTAACGTATCCTGATATGTTTTCAGGATTGTGCGGGTGGCAGCGGGACTTCAGTTGGAGGGTTTGGATCATCTGTAATCATTAAATCACGGCAGAACAACACTGATTCTTTACCAAGACCCAGTTTGTACTGCCACAGATATACACGCTCGTTTGGCTTCAGCTCAAATGAGAGTTGTTCTTCCACTTCAGTCATTTCATTCCAGCTTTCGTTTTCAGTGCTGACATGTGAACCTCCATATTCTGCAGAAAAGGAGAATTGACACTTCGCAATTAACTTTGCAAGGGCTCCTGTTTCAATCGAGGCTGACGCGTCTATCTTCCAGTTGTGTGTGATCTGGGTCATCTCCTCCTTAATGTATCCAACCTTTTTAGTGATTTTCTTTGTCCATGTCACTGGTGTATTGCTGTCATTAGTTATATTTTTGATATTCTCCCAAATGCCAAAGGATGGGCCTTTAGATACTGACAGCCCACCGGGAAGAAAGTTAAGAACATTGGGATGAAGAGAATAGGTCTCAAGTTTATCATCACTCGTGATGTCAGCAGTGACGCAATACTCAACTCCCCACTCTGAGGCTGGCTTGAGGAAGCAGGAGTCATGTACTAGGCCCCAGTAATAGAGACCGTTTCTGCAGTCTGGATGCAGGTTGAATTCTTCAGCATCTGAGGCTTGGTTCATGTTTTTTGCTCTTCGATAAATGCCCTTTTCTTGGAAGATGACGTAAAAATAGTCATAGTTTGCGAAGTAGTGGTCTCCACCCTGGAAGTTGGGATGAAGGTCATGAACTTCAGCATATCTGTCTGTCGTCAGGTCCATGACTATGCGGTAGGAATTGCCCTTGATGATGTAATAGTTTAAATTTTCACTACCAAGGTAATGGTCTCCATTTTGGCAGCCAGGGTGCAGACTGAAAATAGAGATGTTTGAACCTCCATTAAAATCATCTGTCTGCATATAGCAGCCCAGATCAGAGCGGATTATATAAAAGTATCCTTCCACTCCACAGATATCAGTGCCTTTTGCTTTGCTCTTGGGAACAATGCCTTTCATCGTGTCTGAACCTGCAACACAGAATAAGACAAACATTCAATCTCCACACCAAATGAATGCTGTCATTTTAACCCTTCAATAGATTGAGCTCACTGATTACTAAAACAGCTTTATATATGAGGGAGGAAAAATTAAATCTAACTGATGATATAATCTTGAGCTTTTATTTCAATGTTTAATCATCTAGCAGAAGAAACACTTTCTGTGTCAAAATGCACCTCTTGAACTTGAGCATTTTCACCCTTTTAAACTGGATGTATCAGCGCTTATGTTAAACCAGCATCGTTAAACCAAGCTGTATTCATGTTACTGTAACTCTTCAACTGTTTGCGCTATTATAATATTTCAAATTGCTGCAGACATACAACTTTTCTGTAATATATGTCTTTTTTACGTGCTTTCCGTCAGAAAATGGCAGCCGCTTTCAGGGAGAATGAAAGGAGGATTTGTACAGATATACGGACAGGTTTGTGGAGTAACGAAGTACATGTAACGACGTTACGTATTTAAAATACAAAATTTGAGTAACTGTATTTCGTTACCGTTACATTTTAACAGTGTAATCAAATTACAGTTACATTCAAAAAGTATTTTAGATTACCAAAGTGATTACTTTGAATTTTAACGTCATTTACTTCATTTGATATTAACGTAAGCTGTTTGAGGATGTTTTTACCAACGAGGCAATTGATGATTCTCTGACTCTATCTGTTTAAAAAAAAGAAAAAGTGCAGCGTGCAGACATGCAATCGCACACAAAAATGGACGGGAAAACAGCGCGTAATGCATTTCTCTTGTGGAAATTCAAAGACAATTTTACTTACAAACATGAAACAGGACGTAACATCACAGTGCAATGCAAGCTATGTCTACCTGCAACAAAACTTCAATCAGCTTCATAGGATTTCAACATCTAATCATCTTTATTTATATAGCGCTTTTTACAATGCAAATTGTGGCAAAGCAGCTTTACATTAATAAGAAAATGGTGTCATTGTGCAGCTTATTCTATATATTATTGATTCATTCCGTTGCAAAGATCAATAGTTATTAGTCTAGGTAATTTAGGTATAGCAGCACTGGAGAAAACAGTGACGTAATCGTCCGGCTCAGATCAGTTCGCATACAACGGCGCCAATACAGGCATATCAAAAACACTGCTGAATATCAAGCAAGTGTCCCCAACTTAAGCAAGCCAAAGGCAACAGCGGCAAGGAACCAAAACTCCAACAAATGGAGAAAAAAACCTTGGGAGAAACCAGGCTTAGTTGGGGGGCCAGTTCTCCTCTGGCCAACAGTGAACACTTGTCCGATACTCAGGCAGAGTTACAGGTCATTAAACTGATTTGGAATCGCAACAGTCAAAATATTTAATCTAGTTCCATCTAATTTAAGATCTTTTGACCACGCCGATATGGGACGGTTTGTTGGGATATGTGCCGCTGGCTGATGAGTCGGTAGGGTCTTCACAAAGGATGAGCTCGTTCACACGGTCTCCGCCGACACCACAGGGCCACACTGCTGCCGCACACAGGCACAGGTTCCCCGTCCGACCCGGACACGGCCCGGATCCAGCCAATCACGTTAATTGGTAAACCTCGGGATAAGCAGAGAGACAAAAAATTAGCGTAGACGCCATTCTTCTTCCGATGTAACGAGTACATCTGGTGTTATAGGAAGTGTTCCCGGTTCCGGCTGACCTGATCTATGCAGCCTAACAATCCTTTAACGGATATGAGGACAAAAGTTTATAGTGCGTCATGTGTATGCCAGGTTAAATAGATGCGTTTTTAGTCTAGATTTAAACTGACAAAGTGTGTCTGCTTCCCGAACAATGCTAGGAAGATTGTTCCAGAGTTTAGGTGCCAAATAGGAAAAGGATCTACCGCCCGCGGTTGATTTTGATATTCTAGGTATTAACAACTGGCCAGAATTCTGAGATCGTAATAGACGCGAAGGACTATAATGCATTAAAAGCTCACTCAGGTACTGGGGAGCTAAGCCATTTAGTGCTTTGTAAGTAATTAGCAAGATTTTAAAATCTATACGATGTTTAATAGGGAGCCAGTGCAGTTTTGACAGAACCGGACTAATATGTTCATACTTCCTGGTTCTAGTAAGGACTCTAGCAGCTGCGTTTTGGACCAGCTGTAATTTATTTATCACGCGAGCAGGGCAACCACCCAGTAGAGCATTACAGTAATCTAGTCTCGAGGTCATAAACGCATGAACTAGCTGTTCCGCATTTGTCATTGAGAGCATATGTCGCAATTTAGATATGTTTTTAAGATGGAAGAATGCGGTTTTACATATGCTAGAAATGTGGCATTCAAATGAAAGATTGGTATCAAAGAGCACACCCAGGTTCCTAACTGACGAAGACGACTTAACAGAGCAGCCATCAAGTGTTAGACAGTATTCTAGGTTATTATGTGCAGAAGTTTTTGGTCCAATAATTAGAATCTCTGTTTTTTCTGAATTTAGTAGTAGGAAATTACTAGTCATCCAATTTTTTATATCAGCTACGCATTCTGTTAATTTTGAGAATTGGTCGGTTTCGTCGGGGCGCGAGGAAATATAGAGCTGAGTATCATCAGCGTAACAGTGAAAGCTAATGCCATGCTTCCTAATGACATCTCCCAAGGGTAGCATGTACAGAGTGAAAAGCAACGGTCCTAGAACTGAGCCTTGTGGTACTCCATGTTTAACTTGTGATCGAAATGACATCTCTTCGTTTACTACTACAAACTGATAACGGTCAGATAAGTATGATTTGAACCATGCCAATGCATTTCCACTAATTCCAGCATAATTTTCTAGTCTATTCAAAAGAATATTGTGGTCGATAGTGTCAAAAGCAGCACTGAGGTCTAGTAACACTAATAGAGAGATACAACCACGATCTGATGATAAGAGCAAATCATTTGTAACTCTAATGAGAGCAGTCTCAGTACTATGGTACGGTCTAAATCCTGACTGGAAATCCTCACAGATACCATAACAGGCAGGCAAAACAGGAACAAACACTCAGAAATGATAACAAATGTAAATCAAGACCTCGCACTGATGTGTCTGTGCAATGTGCTTAAATAGTCCAGGTAATGTGCTACAGCTGGCGGGGGTGATCAGTGAGAGGGTGCGGGGCTTCTGGGAAGTGGCTCTAGTGGCTATCTAGCTGATAATCGTGACAATTACTTGGAGAACTGTGCCAGTTGTCTTGGCTACTTATATTATTACTTTTATTATTTCTGTGGCGCGTTTGGTTTCGTCTTGAAGCTTAACTCTGAATACCATTCACTGCAGTGGTGTGCACAGACCTCCTCGGGGGCAGGGGCGGACTGACCAAAAAGGGAACTAAAAAATTATTTAATTTAATTTATATTATTACATCAAATAATCAAATGAATTTTACAGAATTATTTATGAAATAAATCACTTGTATTTAAAGCAGTACCCATCTGTCTGTTGTGTTTTTAAATATTTTAATGACTTCCTCATGGGTCAGAGAGCCTCTCTTCATTACACAGACTTATATCATAGAATACTGTATTTCACAAGCTTTAACTTTGAAAATGACCGTTCAACTGTAGATGTGGACACAGGTAATGTTGCGTATATTTTCAGGAGTTGAGAAAGAGAGGAGAAAACAGACTCAATCTCATTGTCTTTTAGACATTTCCTGGACATTGCTTTTGGGGTGCATGAAACACTTTAATTTCTGTGAAGATCTTTTCTTCCTCAATCCCATAGAATTTACTAACTGTTCTGACAAGCTAAAAATCACCAGCTTCTACTCCTTTTGACCATTTGGATGCTACTGTTAGACTGTGTAAGCCTTTGAGGATAATGCCAGTTGAACTATTATCCTTGGATACTTAAGTACTTGGAACTGTACTTATATCTTGCAGGCATTTTTCTGGGTCTTGTCTCACCAGCTATTTTGTCAGGAAACTCAATTCCAGCTGTCTCAGCCTTCTCCTTTGCTTTTTCAAACACAATCTTGAATTCACTCTCTGTCCTCAGTTCCTGAAGCCTTTTTAGCACTCCTTCCACCACTGTGTATGACACTGCCAGATCCACATCTTTACACTGAAGAGCAGCTGATGCAACAGCAGTCTCCTGAAACACTGAGGTGGCCACCTTCAAGCAAAGCATAACCTCAACATTATCAACATTAGAGCATCACCTGCAGCTGGATCAGGTGGGTTGCTGTCTGACATTTTTTTCAACAGCTGCATAACTGCAGAGAAGACTTTCTGCAGTGCTTTTAAGGCATTTTCACAACAGGCCCAGCGTGCACTCAAAAAAATATTTCAGTCTAAACATAAGTTTTATGTAATTTAATTACATAGCAATTTTCCATTCATTTGGATTACATAGTTTTAACATAAACAAACTAATAAACTTAATGTGATTCATATTTGTCAGTCATATGTAAATGAAAGGTAGGATTTATGTAATAGTTCACAGAAAAATGCCCAGGTTAATGAACACTGTTTAGTGGTCATGTGTGTGCGCACTACTGAGTTAAAGTACCATTGAAGCAGTGTCAGAGTTAATGAGATCATTAAGTGATGATTGAACATTAATGATGAACACCTGCTGTTAACAAGCAGAATCACTGAAGGACAGAGAAACACAAGAACTACAACTAACTTCAGTTACAGCCTTCGATGAAATCAACTGAAGATAAAAGACATTTAATCTCTCAAGATCTGATTGAACAACTCCAACAAACTCTACAAAACTTTCCCAGCTTCACTCACTACTAACGACACTGACTTTATTTCTGTCATATGTCTACAGAAGTTCTTATGAGAACTAACAGGTTTAGATGTTAATGATTTATTGAATTCATTTGAAGTTACCGTCTTTGAGGTCAGTGTTGGCTTTAAATGGGGTCGCTTCCCCTGGCTGCATCAGAGAGTTCCTTGTGTGTTTTTTTCTTCCTTTTCTTCCTTTCCTTCCTTTCCTTCGCATTCTATGAAAAGACGTTGTAACAAATAGAATGCACAACATATCAAACAAAAATATGGAAATTTTGAAAATATTACTAAATATTACTTACTTTTACTTTACCAAACAAAACAGTGAGAATCAATAAGTTAATTTTGAGGACTTCATGTTTAGTTTTATTGACGTTGTAAAATGTATGTATGAATTATATGTATGAAAGTGTTATTAGCCATCATGAAATCGGTAAGTTAACACATTACAATAAGGTTTCATTATTTAACGACTTTTGTTAACTTGAACCTAATGATGAACTGCACTTTTTATTAGTCGTTTTGAGACAAAAGGGGCTTGAGCCTTATAAATACAATATAATACAAACATACTTTTGCGGTTATTGAGGTGGTAAACTGGTAAGGTAAGGTTTGGGTAGGTGTAAGGGAAGGTCAACAGTGTAATTATAGATGTAATTACAGAAACAATTTAAAGCTGTAATTACATGCTGGTATTTTTTAAATTTAAGTACAATGTAAAACATGTATGTACACAATAAGTGCATTGTATCAAATGATTAATTTCAATGTTTATTGCTCATTATTGCTCATATCTTATCGTCTTCTTATCGTCTTACTTTACAGACACTTTCTGACATGTTTTACAAGCATACAAGTTTTTTTTTCTATATCCAGTATTTTATTAACACTATAATTAGTCAAGGTTAGGTCTACTATCTTCTTACCCCTGAATTTTATATGCAATATCAATATAAAGTCATGCACGTAGTTTTTAATTAGCAGCAATTCGGGGGTGGTAATTGCTTAAATTGTGGGTTCATTATTATTCTTAATGAAAAACACAAGAACAAAAGTGTAATGACTAAACTCGCTTACATTATGTGCTGCGACTCTCGTTCGGCTGAAGCTGAATCGAGCAGACGCATTCAGTTTTTAAATTATGTTTAATTAACAAAGTTCGGGAGGAACAGGTCCAGATAATTAACCTCATTAGCACAAGTGGAGAACATTCAGTTAATCAACTCAATCAATGACAAGAGGTATAAATGCAGCAGACTTACGGGGCCAAAATTCTGCGCTCGGAGCCCTCACCCTGGACAGCACGCCAAATACACTTAAACCTTTACTCTACTTAATTATATGTAAGTGTGAATTCGTGAAATGTAGTTTCTGTTCTCTATCTGAATTGATTTTTATTACTAAAACGATATAGTTACTGCAGTGGGCAAGTGGTGTAATCTGTGTAACACCGACTATCCCAGCAAGCCTACTAGTTAGTGTATTTAATATGTCATACAAAATAATCTTGACTACAGAATACAGGTGTTCAAATGAACTATTAGAAACATACTTACCTGGATGACTGTAGATGGAGTCAGAAGAGCAGCTTCTCCTCGATCAAGTCTGAGATGTTTGTCTGACAGATTTCGGTCTTAAATAAAGCTCCTCAGAGGGCTGGACAAACACACCCACAGACAGACTGACCAATCAGCAACAAGAGTTATCAACAGTCACTGCAATACTTGGCCCTGTGCCAGTTTCCTCTATTTGTGCAGTTTTTTTTCCCAAAAAAGAGCCCTTTCAACCAGCCAAGTTCTATCTGGGTTTATCTGGGTCACATCATTTCTAAAGATGGTCCAAATCCTGGCCATATCAAGTCCATTGCAGAGGGTCCAGCCGATTTTGTATTTTATATTCAACATCTTCCAGTGACTTAAATATTTCATCTTTATGTATTTGGTTTGGTTACTTGTATTTGATGATGAGGAAGTTTTCCCACCGGTTGACAGGCATGTGACAACACTGGTAATTCAGGTATCACAGAGTGGGTGGGGGAAGTTGGAGTTTTTCCCTTTTTTCCGCATTGCTTTTAAATTGCTTATGAATGCTTCCCCCCATGTGCGTCATGCACATTGTTTTTAATTAGCAGCAATTTTGGGGTGCCAATTGCTTAAATTCTGGGTTCATTATTATTCTTAATGAAAAACACAAGAACAAAACAGTAATGACTAAACTTGCTTCTATTAACACATTAATACTAAATTAAATTTCTTTTGCTCCCTCTGTTGAAACTAAAGTGAAATTTTAATATAATAATCAGTAAATCAAACATTCTAAGTACTGTTAAAGTATTTCACAAATTTGTGTAATCTTTATATTTTTTGCCTTCTAATAGTCTGCTACTGAAATGTAATTATTACTTTAATCTTGTTATTTTTTAATAAATTTGACTTTGAAGTTCATTTATTTCGAGTGGAGCAAAGTGGAAGGACACATGGAAGCCTTATGAAATGTTTCATGCAGACTGAATTATGTAAGCTATAATGTGCCTATAAGTCGAATGGCATTATTAGACACAACGTAAAGTGGTGTACCACATTAACAACTGGGCTAGGGTGCCCGTGATTGGCTGTGGAGCCACCAGGAGCACCTGAACTTCATCACACAAATGAAATACTTAGGATGTGATGGTCTCAACAAACCTTGTCTCCACATTACAGATCTGGGATTGCCATTGTTAGCTGCTAACAGGATCAAGTCTTTCAAATGAAGGAGATACTCAAACTCATTTGACCTCCTAAAATCCACCACCTGAAGACAATCACTGAAGAGTGTGTCCATTTCTGCACTTTGGCCCTTTTATTTGTTTCTGGATTTGGGAGTAAACAATCATATTTTAAGAAATGTGCCAGAAAACTGCACAACTTTCTTCATCTATGCAGAACTCTGGCGGAAAGGCATCAGTTGTGGTACGGGCAGCGGCTTTAACAGAAACCATGATGTACAGATGGACAGAGAGGAGTTTGTTGTTGCTTTGAATGCCAAAGATCAGGACTTCATTTGTGGAAAAATATCAGTGATTTTTGACACCCTTCAGTCAGTGCTTTTGACTGATCTGGACTTGAATTCAGAAGAAATATTCCCGTGTGTTCATGCGGACAGTTTGTGCGATGACTACCCTCTTCCTTTATATCAAGCTCCAGGACTGAATGTTGTCTCCCTGTATCAGGAAATATGCTTTTACTAAATCATTACAGATATGGATACTGAAATCTCACAACGTGAAATTAAGAAAACATTGCCTGAACTGGAGGTAAATTCTACACAAGCTTTTCAATGTAAACAGCACCAGCTCTATAAAAATTACCATACAGTTATTAAAGCTGTGGAAATATTATGGCATTTATTGTTAATGTTACTGTTATTGGCAGGGCTGGGTAGGTTACTTTTAAATTGTATTTCACTACAGATTACAAAATACATGCTTTAAAAAGTAATTTGTAACGTATTTCGTTACATTACTCAAGTTTAGTAACTTAATCTAAATACTTTAGAATACTTTGGAATACTAATAAGTGTGTATTACGATCCGTCTAGGGATAAATCATAATAAGTGTAAAAAAAAAGAAATGCCTCCCCCTCGCCCAGTCGTCAGACCAAAAGATAACCACTGAAACCAAGACCGAAAACAATTAAAGTTTTATTAAGATGAAAAAAAAGAGTTTAAATATAAAAATTAAACAATGATCGAGTATGGGTTTTTGCTGAATAACATAAACCAGGTGTGTGAAATCGTCGGGAAGACCCAAGGCCCAAAATAACAAACAAAAACAGATAAACAAAAGAAAGATCAAATTAACTTCCCTACTTTCAAAAAAAAATCAAAATACAACAAAACTTCCCTAACTATGCTAACAAAAACAAAGCGAACGAAATCTCAAAAGAAAAAGGGCAGGTCAACCCTACAAAACAACACCGTATAATAATAAATAACCAATCAACAAAACAATGACGGTCTGGCGGCTAGAGGAGGCAGGAGGAGTACGACCGGCCCGGAATCGCAGCAGCCCCGCTCTCAGAAAGTAATCCAGGCGTTTTTAAACTCTGCGCTCATTGAGTTGATTGGGAGAAGGTGGAGCCATCCTACGGGATCCTATTTCGTACAAAAAGAATGGGAAAAAAAAGATATACATACACACAAAATTGTATAATTCCGTAACACCCCCCCCACTAAGAATCAACATCAACCCTATACAGAGCGTGACAACGCATCTGCCAACACATTCTCTTTTCCCTTCTTATAACAGATCTCAATATTGAACTCTTGTACGATCAATGCCCACCGCATAATGCGCTGATTAGAGTTTCGCATTCTCGCAAGAAAGGTTAATGGATTGTGATCGGTAAAAACTTTCACTGGCAATGAACTGGAACCAACGTACACTTCAAATTGTTGAAGAGCTAGTAATAACGCTAAAGCTTCCTTTTCGATCGTACTATAATGCAGTTGATGTTTCAAAAACTTTTTCGAAAAGTAGCATACGGGATGATCCACACCGAACTTATCTTCTTGTAAGAGCGCAGCGCCAGCTCCAGTAGCACTTGCATCCACGTCAATCTTGAAAGGCAGCGAAAAGTTCGGGGCAACTAACACAGGGGTGCTACATAACAAAATTTTAACTGAATCAAAAGACATTTGACACAAATCAGACCAAAGAAAATCTTGAGATTGACTAAGCAAATTTGTAAGAGGCAAAACAACATCTGAAAAATTGCGACAGAAACCACGATAATAACCCACCATACCCAAGAACCGTCTTAGTTCTCGTTTCGTTCTGGGCATCGGAAAATCTAAAATAGCTTGCACTTTGGCAGAAACTGGGCGAATTTGTCCCTGACCAACTTGCTTTCCAAGGTAAGTTACAGTGGCTTTACCAAACTCGCACTTTGCGAGGTTAATCGTAAGCGAAGCCTTTTGCAAACGATCAAAGACCGTACGAAGGATTTTTAGATGATCATCCCAAGTGGAGGAATAAATTACAATATCATCCAAATATGCCTCACAGTTAGGTACGTCGGCTAATACAGAATTCATAAGGCGTTGAAATGTGGCCGGAGCATTTCGAAGGCCGAAAGCCATAACAGTGTATTCTAGTAAATTGTCAGGAGTGACAAACGCCGAAATTTCGGCAGCCCGAGGCGTTAAGGGTACCTGCCAGTAACCCTTAAGAAGGTCCAATTTGGTAACAAACACAGCCGAACCCACTTTATCCACACAGTCCTCCATACGAGGTAGAGGAAACGAATCTGCTTTCGTTACTGCGTTAACCCTTCGATAATCAGTGCAGAAACGAATTGAACCGTCACTCTTAGGAACAAGAAGACACGGGGAACTCCATGGGCTGTTACTAGGAACAGCAAAACCATTGTCAAGAAGATACTTGATCTCACCTTGCATTATCTCTCGCTTAGTTGGATTTAAACGATAAGCATGCTGTTTAATCGGAGAATGATCTCCTACCTCGATGTCGTGATAGGCAGCAGTAGTGCGAGAAGGTACATCTGAGAAAAGGGCAGAGTAAGACTGAACCAATTCGCTCACATCATTTCGAAACGGATCGGACAAATATGACAGAAATGATTCTAAATCTGTCAGAATTTGCGAATTCTGCAATCGCATCCCAGTCACAGGAATATTTCGCAGAGTCAAACCATCCTCATCAGGACAATATGTCGAATGCACAGAAGCAACCGGGACAACAGGGCTATTAGACTCTTTGTCATCGTCTCGCGTCACATACGGTTTCAACATATTAATATGACACACGCGAGTCTTCCTTCTCCTATCAGGTGTGCATATCACATAATCGGTCTCACTGAGCTTAGACTCAACAACATAAGGGCCATAGAAACGTGCTTGCAGAGCAGATCCTGAAATTGGTAGTAGGACTAAAACTTTTTCGCCTTTGTGAAAACAGCGAGAAACAGACTTTTGATCAAAATGGGCTTTCATTTTCGCCTGGGTAGACGATAATGAGATACGAGCCAGATCACAAACTTTATGCAACCGCTCACGAAAGGAGCTCACATAATCCAACACATTAGTAGAAGGGGATTCCTTAGACATCCATTTTTCCTTCAGAAGCTTAAGTGGACCCCGGACTGTATGTCCAAAAACTAAGTCTGCTGGACTGAAACCCAAAGATTCTTGTGTGGTTTCACGTATAGCAAACAACAATAATGGTAAGCCCTCGTCCCAATCTTTCGCAGATTCAGCACAATAAGTACGCAACATGGACTTCAAAGTCTGGTGAAATCTTTCCAGGGCGCCTTGCGACTCTGGATGATAAGCACTGGCCACATGATGTTTTATATTCAGTTGCGTCAAAACTTGTTTAAACACTCTAGACATAAAATTAGATCCTTGGTCAGTCTGTACCACTTTTGGCAACCCAAAAGTAGAGAAAAATTTAATCAAAGATCGCAGAACGGCCTTAGTGCTCAATGAACGTAATGGCACAGCCTCTGGGAAACGAGTAGCTGTGCACATCATTGTGAGTAGATATCGATGTCCAGCTTTTGTTTTAGGCAAAGGACCAACACAATCTAATATAAGATGTTCGAATGGTTCTCCCACAACGGGAATAGGACACAGAGGAGCAGGAGGAATAATCTGATTCGGCTTTCCAGCAAGCTGGCACACATGACAAGAGCGACAATATTTCGCTACATCCGATTTCAAACCAGGCCAGAAAAAATGTCTTAGGACGCGCTTATAAGTCTTTGTAATACCCAAATGACCAGAAAAATTGTGATCGTGAGCCAAATTCAAAACTTGAGGACGTGAGTTAACTGGTACCACAATCTGATAAACTGAATTACATTCAGATTCGCGAACAATGGATGACCACTTGCGCATGAGTAATCCATCATCCCAGAAATACGCAATAGGCCTCTTATCCAAATCATCTTTTCCCACCGCTGACATTCGGCAGCGAGAAAGAGAAACATCTTGTTGTTGTTCAGTGATCAACGTTTCTCTGTCGATAAACAACGACAGGTCAACTTCAGCACCCGAACTGATGGATAGCGACTTAGAACGTTTTAATAAAGGATCATCCGAAATTTTAGGCGATTCATCAATGTTAATCAAATTCAAAAAACTATCAGAAAGACCCACTACAGCGCCAAACTTACGAGCTTGTGCTCGCGTAACTGCGCACGCAGGAAACACAGAGGGAAATTCAGAAGACACGTCTTTTGAGCTTTGCGGTTCACAAATCGGATCATTAATCACCTCAGGAAGTGATAACACTTTTTCTCCGGCTAAATCATTGCCAAGGATCAAGTCAATTCCTCTAATAGGCAACTGTGGACGTACAGCAATTTTGACAGGACCAGAAACTAAGTCAGACTGAATATGTACATAATGTAGAGGTACTTCAAGTATTCCCAACTCAATACCTTGAATCAAGACACATGAATTACATGAGGAATCTTTAGAAAATGGTAACACACTATCAAGTACAAATGACTGGGCTGATCCGGTGTCACGGAGAATTCTAATTGGTTTTGTTTCATTTTGATCAATGAACGAAACCGTGCCATCGAAAATAAACGGATCATAAAGTGGATCAATCTTTCGTTCCACGGGGTTAATCTTCGATTCGACACGAACAAAACCAACACTTTTAGGATTATCCCCTTTTAGTGACTGATTTTTTCTTTTTAGTACCGGACAAACCGCAATCAAATGACCAAATTCATGACAGTAGAAGCATTCGCGAGTTTCTACTTGATTTGGAATTGATGGTTTAGAATATCTGACATTTTTACCCACACTAATTTGTGTGTTTTCCCTACGATTAGGAGGAAAAAATATATTTTTGTGCGTTAGAACGAATTCATCTGCACAAACAGCGGCCTGTGCAAGTGTAGTCACCTTCTGATCGTTCAGATGCACCACAATTTTATCCGACAACGAATTCTTGAAATCCTCAAGCAACACTAATTCACGAAGCTTCACAAAATCAGATATCTTACTAGATTGGCACCACTTATCAAAAAGAGTTCCCTTTTCACGGGCGAACTCAACAAATGTCTGATTAGTACTCTTTACATGATTGCGAAATTTCTGACGATACGCTTCCGGAACTAATTCATAAGCTCTAAGCACAGATGTTTTTAAAGAATCATAATTAAGACTTTCTTCAAGTGATAACGCAGCACAAACTTCTTGAGCCTTTCCGACTAACTTACACTGAAGCAAAAGCGACCAAATTTCTTTAGGCCAATGCAAAGCGGCTGCTATGCGTTCAAATGCGCTAAAATATGAGTCGACCTCCGTTTCTCTAAACGTAGGAACCAATCGAATTTGTTTACTAATGTCGAAATCGTTAGAGTGAGCTGTAGGTGACGGGAAAGAATTAACACTAGCAGTAGCAGTTATTGGTGATGTCGGAACTTTACAAGTAACATTACTCACCGACAAACGTCTTGCGCCCTGTCTTTCCAGTTCGTACTGCCTCATCTTTAACAGCTGTGTACTATGCTCTTGCCGTTTAACCTCTAAATCAAGTTCTTTAAGTCTAACTGCTAATCTAAAATCCTCAGTATTTGAACCTACAAGAGAATTAGGAATAGCGCTTCCCTCAACAGATTCTCCGAAACGAACTTCCGCGTCCTGCACACCTGCTTCAGCACATGGAAATTCTGGACTGGATTCCACACCTTCCAGAATTCCCATGTTCACTAACTTGTCACACAATGTATCTCTAATTTCCTGTTTCGTCCCAGCCTTTGGAACAGATATATCATATAAACCGGCTACCAAAAGTAAATCAGATTTACGACACCTCTCCAATGCCTGCACAGTAGGAGAAATTTTAAAGGCTTCAATGCTAAACTCCATTGTACGACTACTATTCACCAAATTACAAATATAAAAACTGCCAATCAGACATTACCATATATGCTTTTAGCAAATAGTGTACTCACCAGTAAGATATCCTATTTTTTTTTCCCCGAAGACGACAGAAATTCAGACGAGCGAACAAAACGACCTAACGAGCAAAGAGAGAAAGAGAAAAAAACGGACGAGCCCCCATTTTATTACGATCCGTCTAGGGATAAATCATAATAAGTGTAAAAAAAAAGAAATGCCTCCCCCTCGCCCAGTCGTCAGACCAAAAGATAACCACTGAAACCAAGACCGAAAACAATTAAAGTTTTATTAAGATGAAAAAAAAGAGTTTAAATATAAAAATTAAACAATGATCGAGTATGGGTTTTTGCTGAATAACATAAACCAGGTGTGTGAAATCGTCGGGAAGACCCAAGGCCCAAAATAACAAACAAAAACAGATAAACAAAAGAAAGATCAAATTAACTTCCCTACTTTCAAAAAAAAATCAAAATACAACAAAACTTCCCTAACTATGCTAACAAAAACAAAGCGAACGAAATCTCAAAAGAAAAAGGGCAGGTCAACCCTACAAAACAACACCGTATAATAATAAATAACCAATCAACAAAACAATGACGGTCTGGCGGCTAGAGGAGGCAGGAGGAGTACGACCGGCCCGGAATCGCAGCAGCCCCGCTCTCAGAAAGTAATCCAGGCGTTTTTAAACTCTGCGCTCATTGAGTTGATTGGGAGAAGGTGGAGCCATCCTACGGGATCCTATTTCGTACAAAAAGAATGGGAAAAAAAAGATATACATACACACAAAATTGTATAATTCCGTAACACCCCCCCCACTAAGAATCAACATCAACCCTATACAGAGCGTGACAACGCATCTGCCAACACATTCTCTTTTCCCTTCTTATAACAGATCTCAATATTGAACTCTTGTACGATCAATGCCCACCGCATAATGCGCTGATTAGAGTTTCGCATTCTCGCAAGAAAGGTTAATGGATTGTGATCGGTAAAAACTTTCACTGGCAATGAACTGGAACCAACGTACACTTCAAATTGTTGAAGAGCTAGTAATAACGCTAAAGCTTCCTTTTCGATCGTACTATAATGCAGTTGATGTTTCAAAAACTTTTTCGAAAAGTAGCATACGGGATGATCCACACCGAACTTATCTTCTTGTAAGAGCGCAGCGCCAGCTCCAGTAGCACTTGCATCCACGTCAATCTTGAAAGGCAGCGAAAAGTTCGGGGCAACTAACACAGGGGTGCTACATAACAAAATTTTAACTGAATCAAAAGACATTTGACACAAATCAGACCAAAGAAAATCTTGAGATTGACTAAGCAAATTTGTAAGAGGCAAAACAACATCTGAAAAATTGCGACAGAAACCACGATAATAACCCACCATACCCAAGAACCGTCTTAGTTCTCGTTTCGTTCTGGGCATCGGAAAATCTAAAATAGCTTGCACTTTGGCAGAAACTGGGCGAATTTGTCCCTGACCAACTTGCTTTCCAAGGTAAGTTACAGTGGCTTTACCAAACTCGCACTTTGCGAGGTTAATCGTAAGCGAAGCCTTTTGCAAACGATCAAAGACCGTACGAAGGATTTTTAGATGATCATCCCAAGTGGAGGAATAAATTACAATATCATCCAAATATGCCTCACAGTTAGGTACGTCGGCTAATACAGAATTCATAAGGCGTTGAAATGTGGCCGGAGCATTTCGAAGGCCGAAAGCCATAACAGTGTATTCTAGTAAATTGTCAGGAGTGACAAACGCCGAAATTTCGGCAGCCCGAGGCGTTAAGGGTACCTGCCAGTAACCCTTAAGAAGGTCCAATTTGGTAACAAACACAGCCGAACCCACTTTATCCACACAGTCCTCCATACGAGGTAGAGGAAACGAATCTGCTTTCGTTACTGCGTTAACCCTTCGATAATCAGTGCAGAAACGAATTGAACCGTCACTCTTAGGAACAAGAAGACACGGGGAACTCCATGGGCTGTTACTAGGAACAGCAAAACCATTGTCAAGAAGATACTTGATCTCACCTTGCATTATCTCTCGCTTAGTTGGATTTAAACGATAAGCATGCTGTTTAATCGGAGAATGATCTCCTACCTCGATGTCGTGATAGGCAGCAGTAGTGCGAGAAGGTACATCTGAGAAAAGGGCAGAGTAAGACTGAACCAATTCGCTCACATCATTTCGAAACGGATCGGACAAATATGACAGAAATGATTCTAAATCTGTCAGAATTTGCGAATTCTGCAATCGCATCCCAGTCACAGGAATATTTCGCAGAGTCAAACCATCCTCATCAGGACAATATGTCGAATGCACAGAAGCAACCGGGACAACAGGGCTATTAGACTCTTTGTCATCGTCTCGCGTCACATACGGTTTCAACATATTAATATGACACACGCGAGTCTTCCTTCTCCTATCAGGTGTGCATATCACATAATCGGTCTCACTGAGCTTAGACTCAACAACATAAGGGCCATAGAAACGTGCTTGCAGAGCAGATCCTGAAATTGGTAGTAGGACTAAAACTTTTTCGCCTTTGTGAAAACAGCGAGAAACAGACTTTTGATCAAAATGGGCTTTCATTTTCGCCTGGGTAGACGATAATGAGATACGAGCCAGATCACAAACTTTATGCAACCGCTCACGAAAGGAGCTCACATAATCCAACACATTAGTAGAAGGGGATTCCTTAGACATCCATTTTTCCTTCAGAAGCTTAAGTGGACCCCGGACTGTATGTCCAAAAACTAAGTCTGCTGGACTGAAACCCAAAGATTCTTGTGTGGTTTCACGTATAGCAAACAACAATAATGGTAAGCCCTCGTCCCAATCTTTCGCAGATTCAGCACAATAAGTACGCAACATGGACTTCAAAGTCTGGTGAAATCTTTCCAGGGCGCCTTGCGACTCTGGATGATAAGCACTGGCCACATGATGTTTTATATTCAGTTGCGTCAAAACTTGTTTAAACACTCTAGACATAAAATTAGATCCTTGGTCAGTCTGTACCACTTTTGGCAACCCAAAAGTAGAGAAAAATTTAATCAAAGATCGCAGAACGGCCTTAGTGCTCAATGAACGTAATGGCACAGCCTCTGGGAAACGAGTAGCTGTGCACATCATTGTGAGTAGATATCGATGTCCAGCTTTTGTTTTAGGCAAAGGACCAACACAATCTAATATAAGATGTTCGAATGGTTCTCCCACAACGGGAATAGGACACAGAGGAGCAGGAGGAATAATCTGATTCGGCTTTCCAGCAAGCTGGCACACATGACAAGAGCGACAATATTTCGCTACATCCGATTTCAAACCAGGCCAGAAAAAATGTCTTAGGACGCGCTTATAAGTCTTTGTAATACCCAAATGACCAGAAAAATTGTGATCGTGAGCCAAATTCAAAACTTGAGGACGTGAGTTAACTGGTACCACAATCTGATAAACTGAATTACATTCAGATTCGCGAACAATGGATGACCACTTGCGCATGAGTAATCCATCATCCCAGAAATACGCAATAGGCCTCTTATCCAAATCATCTTTTCCCACCGCTGACATTCGGCAGCGAGAAAGAGAAACATCTTGTTGTTGTTCAGTGATCAACGTTTCTCTGTCGATAAACAACGACAGGTCAACTTCAGCACCCGAACTGATGGATAGCGACTTAGAACGTTTTAATAAAGGATCATCCGAAATTTTAGGCGATTCATCAATGTTAATCAAATTCAAAAAACTATCAGAAAGACCCACTACAGCGCCAAACTTACGAGCTTGTGCTCGCGTAACTGCGCACGCAGGAAACACAGAGGGAAATTCAGAAGACACGTCTTTTGAGCTTTGCGGTTCACAAATCGGATCATTAATCACCTCAGGAAGTGATAACACTTTTTCTCCGGCTAAATCATTGCCAAGGATCAAGTCAATTCCTCTAATAGGCAACTGTGGACGTACAGCAATTTTGACAGGACCAGAAACTAAGTCAGACTGAATATGTACATAATGTAGAGGTACTTCAAGTATTCCCAACTCAATACCTTGAATCAAGACACATGAATTACATGAGGAATCTTTAGAAAATGGTAACACACTATCAAGTACAAATGACTGGGCTGATCCGGTGTCACGGAGAATTCTAATTGGTTTTGTTTCATTTTGATCAATGAACGAAACCGTGCCATCGAAAATAAACGGATCATAAAGTGGATCAATCTTTCGTTCCACGGGGTTAATCTTCGATTCGACACGAACAAAACCAACACTTTTAGGATTATCCCCTTTTAGTGACTGATTTTTTCTTTTTAGTACCGGACAAACCGCAATCAAATGACCAAATTCATGACAGTAGAAGCATTCGCGAGTTTCTACTTGATTTGGAATTGATGGTTTAGAATATCTGACATTTTTACCCACACTAATTTGTGTGTTTTCCCTACGATTAGGAGGAAAAAATATATTTTTGTGCGTTAGAACGAATTCATCTGCACAAACAGCGGCCTGTGCAAGTGTAGTCACCTTCTGATCGTTCAGATGCACCACAATTTTATCCGACAACGAATTCTTGAAATCCTCAAGCAACACTAATTCACGAAGCTTCACAAAATCAGATATCTTACTAGATTGGCACCACTTATCAAAAAGAGTTCCCTTTTCACGGGCGAACTCAACAAATGTCTGATTAGTACTCTTTACATGATTGCGAAATTTCTGACGATACGCTTCCGGAACTAATTCATAAGCTCTAAGCACAGATGTTTTTAAAGAATCATAATTAAGACTTTCTTCAAGTGATAACGCAGCACAAACTTCTTGAGCCTTTCCGACTAACTTACACTGAAGCAAAAGCGACCAAATTTCTTTAGGCCAATGCAAAGCGGCTGCTATGCGTTCAAATGCGCTAAAATATGAGTCGACCTCCGTTTCTCTAAACGTAGGAACCAATCGAATTTGTTTACTAATGTCGAAATCGTTAGAGTGAGCTGTAGGTGACGGGAAAGAATTAACACTAGCAGTAGCAGTTATTGGTGATGTCGGAACTTTACAAGTAACATTACTCACCGACAAACGTCTTGCGCCCTGTCTTTCCAGTTCGTACTGCCTCATCTTTAACAGCTGTGTACTATGCTCTTGCCGTTTAACCTCTAAATCAAGTTCTTTAAGTCTAACTGCTAATCTAAAATCCTCAGTATTTGAACCTACAAGAGAATTAGGAATAGCGCTTCCCTCAACAGATTCTCCGAAACGAACTTCCGCGTCCTGCACACCTGCTTCAGCACATGGAAATTCTGGACTGGATTCCACACCTTCCAGAATTCCCATGTTCACTAACTTGTCACACAATGTATCTCTAATTTCCTGTTTCGTCCCAGCCTTTGGAACAGATATATCATATAAACCGGCTACCAAAAGTAAATCAGATTTACGACACCTCTCCAATGCCTGCACAGTAGGAGAAATTTTAAAGGCTTCAATGCTAAACTCCATTGTACGACTACTATTCACCAAATTACAAATATAAAAACTGCCAATCAGACATTACCATATATGCTTTTAGCAAATAGTGTACTCACCAGTAAGATATCCTATTTTTTTTTCCCCGAAGACGACAGAAATTCAGACGAGCGAACAAAACGACCTAACGAGCAAAGAGAGAAAGAGAAAAAAACGGACGAGCCCCCATTTTATTACGATCCGTCTAGGGATAAATCATAATAAGTGTAAAAAAAAAGAAATGCCTCCCCCTCGCCCAGTCGTCAGACCAAAAGATAACCACTGAAACCAAGACCGAAAACAATTAAAGTTTTATTAAGATGAAAAAAAAGAGTTTAAATATAAAAATTAAACAATGATCGAGTATGGGTTTTTGCTGAATAACATAAACCAGGTGTGTGAAATCGTCGGGAAGACCCAAGGCCCAAAATAACAAACAAAAACAGATAAACAAAAGAAAGATCAAATTAACTTCCCTACTTTCAAAAAAAAATCAAAATACAACAAAACTTCCCTAACTATGCTAACAAAAACAAAGCGAACGAAATCTCAAAAGAAAAAGGGCAGGTCAACCCTACAAAACAACACCGTATAATAATAAATAACCAATCAACAAAACAATGACGGTCTGGCGGCTAGAGGAGGCAGGAGGAGTACGACCGGCCCGGAATCGCAGCAGCCCCGCTCTCAGAAAGTAATCCAGGCGTTTTTAAACTCTGCGCTCATTGAGTTGATTGGGAGAAGGTGGAGCCATCCTACGGGATCCTATTTCGTACAAAAAGAATGGGAAAAAAAAGATATACATACACACAAAATTGTATAATTCCGTAACATGTGAAACAAACACAAAAAAGATCATTGCAAGTTTTTATCTCACAATTCTGACTTTTTCCCTCAGAATTGTGTAATATAAAGTTGCAATTGCGAGTTATAAAGTCATAATTATGAGATATAAACTCACAATATTGAGAAAAGTCAGAATTATGAAATATAAACTCATACTAAATTCACAATTGCAAGAAAAAAAGTCAGTATTGCAAGTTTATATCTCCCAATTCTGACTTTACAACTTGCAATTGTGAGTTTAAATCTCACAATTCTGAGAAAAAGAAGTCAGAATTGTGAAATGCAAACTCACAATTGTGAGGGGAAAAAACAAATTGTGAGAAAAAGTTGCAGTGAGAGTGAATTATAAAATCACTCACAAACAACTATCAGAAAACATGAAAACAGTCGTATAAATTCAGTCATTTTGTCTTGTTCAGGACAGAACTAAATAAAAATAACATTTTTATGATCCTCTTAAAAGTATTAAAATGTTGATGAAACTTAACTCCTCTTTTTCAGACGGTCAGAGTCAGAGAATCACCAATCGCTGTTTAAATGACATTAAAACTCAAAGTAATCACTTTGGTAATCTAAAACACTTTTCAGATGTAACTGTAATCTGATTACCACCCATTTAAAATGAAACTGTAATGAAATACAGTGACTCAAATTTTGTATTTTAAATACGTAACTAAGTTACTTGTATTTCGTTACTCCCCGACCCTGGTTATTGGTCTTACACTAAATACTGGGTGATATAAGGGCAAACAAGTCACTCTTATAGAGGTTGTTTTATACCAATAATTCTTAAAGTATGGTCCGCGGATCGCGGGCGGGGGGGTTGACGTCAGTGTGTTTTAATAACGAATAAATGGATCATATCATTGCATTTGTGTTTGAATAATTAGTTTTTGACTTGAAACAGTTGCATATTAAACTTAAATTTAGTTTATCTTTCCTATTTTGTTGTTTTTGGGGGGCGTGTTAGAGTGGGATTCTGTTAGGTGGTCCTCAGAAAAAAATTGGAAGATGAAGTGGTCCTTGGGCTGAAAAAGTTTGAGAAACACTGCTTTATTCTGATTAAGATGATTTTCATTACAAATACCATAGTTTATTTATTAGTAGTGTTGTTGTAATAGAGGTATGGTTACTGTTCGGGACAAAGCTTTTTCTACTCTAAAATTTTGCTGTATATTCAAAAATATGTTATTATTTTTTTCTGTCTTCAATTCATTACTATAATTCATTTATTCCAATTTAAAGGACTTAAAGCAGCAAAACATTCATGCGGAATGTGTCGGATGGGCTGAATCACAGAAAAAAGATCTTCTAATGACGAAACTATTTAAAGTTATTTCCTCAAGGCAGTATGTGCAAAAGTTGCTGCTTCTGAAACCTGTTTGCTTGGACCTCATCTTGAGTTAATGCATTTATACTCTTAATGTGTTGTAGCCTGGAAAATTTAGTATGCATACTCATTGTATCTTTGTGTAAATACTAATTATTTCTGAGGTAGTAATGTATTTATTCAATTTATTTATTATAAACGTATTATTTAGTTAATGAAAAACAAGTAAATATATTTATATAAATATAGACTATAAAGTTAAAATACATTTCTTTAAAATGCACAGCACAACTTTTTAGTGAGGCAGCAACATATGATAGATAGGACAAAACAAAATAGCTGTTACAGTTTTTCTCAATTGTTTACACTCAAATATTGGTACTTGAGACACAATGACTACAACATGTAACTCATGCACCAACCCCCTGAACCAATTCTGCTAAACTACCAGCACAATTCCTGCTTTACACTCACATTGCAGTTCTAAAACACACTTTTTTCAAAACACTACACACAATTCTCTGCATTTGGCACAATTGTCGGGCAGAAAATCTCTTGTTTTCACAAGGGACACACTGCCATTCAAATATGCACACTGACTCCTCACATGGGCAAACACCTGTCACACATTTTTACAATTAGCTAACAGAGCTTTAGCATAAAAGGGCAACAGGTGAGCTCTTCTGTTTTGGAGCAATGGATGCCAACAATGGAAACAGAGGCAGAGCCAGAGGAGTGAGAGTAAGAGGAGGAGGACGGGGAGGACGAGGATGAGGAAGGCCAAGGACCGTAATCTCTAATGAGATCCGAGCCACTTTGGTTGACCATGTGGACAACCATGGTCTAACATTGAGGGAGGCTGGGCAAAGGGTACAGCCAAATTTGAGCAGGTACACTGTAGCATCCATCATCCGGACTTTCCGAAATGAGAATAGGTAAGAAATCTACTCGCACTAGAAAATTGCATTACTGCAAATCAATACAGTGCTCAATGAGTACAGTAGTACAGAACTGCCTGTGGACTGTTCTGTAGGACTGTAAAAATAAAGTATGTTTCAAGTATTTGGGAAGTGTATTCCTACTTTGTATTCCTACACAGTATTTACAGTATTTTAATATTTGTTTGGCAGAACTGAAAGATTACCTACACGAGGTGGTCGGGAACGTGTTCTGTCTCCTGAACAGGAAACTGCGGTCATGAACATGGTCTTAGAAAAAAACGCCATAATATTACGGCAAATGCAAAGAAAAATAATAGAAAACAATGAGATATTTCCAAATATTGATAGGGTAAGCTTATCAACACTGGACCGTGTCTTGCGCAGAAATAATCTGAGGATGAAGCAGGTCTACAGGGTGCCATTAGAACGCAATTCAGAAAGAGTCAAAGAATGTGTTCAAGTGAGTCCTATACAATCCCACAATTGATGCATACTCTCAACACTGTGTAAATTATACATGTTTCAGTATTGTAATCATAATGGTTGTGTTTCACAATAGTGACCACTCCATGTCTATTTCTGATATTGTCATGTGTGTTTCAGAGAGGTGGCTGCAGTGGAGCACCAGTTCATCTTCATTGATGAGGTTGGATTCAACCTCACAAAAAGATGAAAGAGGGGAAGGAATATCATCGGCCAGCGTGCCATTGTTGAAATCCCTGGCCAGCGCTGAGGGAACATCACAATGTGTGCAGTGATTACCCACCACGGCGTCATCCATCACCATGCGACCCTTGGCCCCTACAACACTGCCCATCTGATCACATTCCTGGACACTCTACACAACACTCATTCCTCCAGATCAGATAGACGGCCCAGAGCAGCTCAGGTACGTTGTCATTCCATTGGGCTGCTCTGGTTCGTAACTGGTTCACTGCTCACCCACGCTTTTCAGTTGTTTATCTCCCTCCATATTCCCCATTCCGAAATCCACAAACGCGTATACCCCTTCTCCAAGCTATAGAAGACGCATGTGGAGATATAGCAGTTGATGCTTTTCATGGCTCGACTCTACGGTGGCCGAGAGAGCTCAAGCGCTGCAAATAAGAAAACACATGCAAATAAAAAAAAGCACATGCAAATAAAAAAAACGTGATCATCAGTTTGACAACACGTGCTGCAAATCCTCACAACACATCCAAATACAAAAATGTGCTGCGTTTACAAAAACGCGCTACATTTACAAAAAGCGCTGCAAATAGCACAAACCACAACGGAAATGTTTCAAGGGGGACCCCAAAAAGTGACGGACCCTACTTGACAACAGCACAAACTAAAAAATATTAAAATATATTATGTAGGCATTAACTCAATGTAATGTGTTTCACTAACAGAAAAGTGTTTTAATATGTGGCATTGTTGTTCACTCATTCAACTTTAAGAGATGATCATTTAGTGGATGATTTAAAAATATTGGTTAATCATCTGTAGCGAACTAATGTGACGTCATGGTAACGGCCGCCTGAGGGAATGTGAGTTTCTAGAAAACTGAAAAACACTTTATTAAAACTAATAAATACATGAAATAATGTACAGTTGTTTATTTTTGTTTGCAGTTTTTATAGTATTTAATGATTGTGAACACATTGTGCACTCAAATGCCGTACACTATACAGGGATTAGTGAATAAGTGAAGGGTGAGTTGAACTGGTTTTGGACGCACGTCCTAGTAGGGTCCATCACTTTTTGGGGTCCCGCTTGATACATTTCCGTTGTGGTTTGTGCTATTTGCAGCTCTTTTTGTAAATGTAGCGCGTTTTTGTATATGCAGCGTGTCAGTGTTGTGAGGATTTGCAGCACATGTGTTGTCAAACTGATGACCACGTTTTTTTTTTATTTGCATGTGTTTTTTTTATTTTCATGTGTTTTCTTATTTGCAGCGCTTTGAGCTCTCTCAGCCACCGTACGACTCTCCGTGCTAGGCGATATTTCCCCCGCTGCTCGGCCAGGGAAAACATTGCTTGTGATGTGGATGAGGTGCTGTGGCCAGACCGAAACCCAGCAGCATAGTTTTTTTTTACTGTAACTGTATACAGTAAATTCTTCTGTTGTTTTGTATGTAGACCACTGTATGTACAACTTTGTGTTGGTTGGGATGTACAGTGTACATTGTTTTTGTTGGAAAAATCAAATATATTTGTTACCGTGTATTTGTGTGTTCTGACTATAAAAACTATTTATATATATACATACTACAAATATTTTACAACACACTCATGTATGTACTGTCTGTAGTAAGTGTAACACTGAACCAAATAAAGACCAAAGTCATTATGATGCACATCAGTGTTCAACTGGTTCTTATAATTGTCTATTCATATGATGGTTTGTGTGTGTTATTTGAAAACAAAATACCATTTTGAGAAGAAAGAACATTGTTTTGAATGTAAAGTTTCATTTTGGAGGAGAATTGAGGGGTTTTGCCCATTGCGTGTGTGTTTTTTGATTTGTGTGTAGAGTTCTGAGAGTGTGAGGCATGCTTTCAGAAAATGTGTGTAAACAATCAAGAAAAACTGTAATCCATTTTGGAATAAGGCCGTAACAATGTGGAAAAATGAAGTGCTGTGAATATTTTCCGGATGCACTGAACACCTAACAATAACTCAATAACTCAAGTAAATGGTGACAAACATGTAAGAATAAACAATGTACAACATGATTTGTTTGGATGCATCAACAAATTTTGCAAAAAAAAAGGATGAAAAAAAAAAAAGATTTTGCCCAAATTTGTCTCGAAGGACCCTTTGGGGTTAAGTAGTTAAATATGCACACATATAAACTAGCAAAGATAAAATCATCCATTCATGGATGATGCCTATTATTATACTATCCAAATAAATTATAAACAGAATAAATCAAAATATTTAGTAGGGTTGCCAGGTCTGTGCCACAAAACTAAGCCCATGGCCAATCAAAAATAACCCAAAAATAGAGCGACCTTTAACCTTCAGGGGAAAAGAATCAAGTCCTCAGCTTCAGTCTAACAGTATCCATATTCCATGGTAAAACCACAGACTTGGAAACACTGAAATTGAGTCAGTGTTTTGAGACGGGTTTGTGCTGGACATTTTTACAGGATCTGGCAACCCATTACATGCACCTCACGTCATAAATGAAAGTGAAAGTAAATCGATCGTCGTTTATAAGTTTAGGCACGAATTTACGTGTAGCTACTCGATGCAAAAGCTGTAGGATCTCAGTGAATCAGTTTGTATGATATTTTTCAACCTAAAGAAAATGAATGTGTGCTTAATGCTGACTGTGACTGTGCTAAAGTCTAAAGAGCATTTGTGTTTACATGTGACTAACTTTATGTATTTGAGTGATCGTGATCTATTTCTCCAGCTCAAGATGCATTCAGCTGAGTTATAAAAGCTGTTTGATTGCTTTAGTTTTAGTTTAGTTTTTGTAGTCCGTGGTGGAGATCAGACTGTTCAGATCCATCATGGATGGCACACAAACATACAGAAATGAAGATTATTTTTTAGAATACAGGTACTTTGAGTTACTTATTAAATACCCTTTTATGTGTTAAGATTTTTATTTTTCTGTTTTTTAAAAAGTTTAACATTTATTTAAAACAATAAGCCTCATTGAGTGATATTCATTAAAAATGCTTTTTTGAGATTTTAATCTTAAAATAATTGTAATCATAAAGGATGTTCTGTTTTAGCTCAGTTCATCAGAAGAGATCAGAACCAGAGCCCAGCTGTGTGTCTATGAAGAGTGACGCATCTATGGATCTTCCAATGAAGTTTAATAGTGGAGATACACGGACTAGCCTCAGGTATAACATTTCTATAAAAACATGATTATAGTATGGCATTCTGTATAATCATGTATTTTCTACAAGAGATAGGACATTCTTCTTGTGCTTTCTTTGTGGGTATTTAATCTTTACTTTATAATGTAACACACATTGAAGTCATTTATTTAACGATAAAGAATTGATTTGATGAATACAGTAATTTGAAGTATTCACATTAATCTCCCCCTGTTTTAGCCCAGTTCATCAGAAGAGATCAGAACCAGAGCCCAGCTGTGTGTCTATGAAGAGTGACGCGTCTATGGATCTTCCAATGAAGTTTAAGAGTGGAGATACACGGACTGGCCTCAGGTATAACATTTCTATAAAAACATGATTATATTATGGCATTCTATATTTTTGTTACGTGTATCTCTGTCTGGACTGTCCTCACACGTGCTCATTGTTTATGTTCCCGCCACCGTCATCATTAGTTCATTACTATCAGCTGTGTGTAATTCATTACTCTTGTTTGCTGCCCTGTGTTCTAGATACAGTGGGTACAGAAAGTATTCAGACCCCCTTAAATTGTTCACTCTTTGTTATATTGCAACCATTTGCTAAAATCATTTAAGTTCATTTTTTCCTAATTAATGTACACACAGCACCCCATATTGACTGAAAAACACAGAATTCTTGACATTTTTGCAGATTTGTTAAAAAAGAAAAACTGAAATATCTCATGGTCCTAAGTATTCAGACCCTTGTGATCTAATACAGCCATGAGTCTTTTTGGAAAAGATGCAACAAGTTTTTCACACCTGGATTTGGGGATCCTCTGCCATTCCTCCTTGCAGATCCTCTCCAGTTCTGTCAGGTTGGATGGTAAACGTTGGTGGACAGCCATTTTTAGGTCTCTCCAGAGATGCTCAATTGGGTTTAAGTCAGGGCTCTGGCTGGACCATTCAAGAACAGTCACGGAGTTGTTGTGAAGCCACTCCTTCGTTATTTTAGCTGTGTGCTTAGGGTCATTGTCTTGTTGGAAGGTAAACCTTCGGCCCAGTCTGAGGTCCTGAGCACTCTGGAGAAGGTTTTCGTCCAGGATGTCCCTGTACTTGGCCGCATTCATCTTTCCCTCGATTCCAGCCAGTCGTCCTGTCCCTGCAGCTGAAAAACACCCCCACAGCATGATGCTGCCACCACCATGCTTCACTGTTGGGACTGTATTGGACAGGTGATGAGCAGTGCCTGGTTTTCTCCACACATAACGCTTAGAATTAAGGCCAAAAAGTTCTATCTTGGTCTCATCAGACTAGAGAATCTTATTTCTCACCCTCTTGGAGTCCTTCAGGTGTTTTTTAGCAAACTCCATGTAGGCTTTCATGTGTCTTGCACTGAGGAGAGGCTTCCGTCGGGGCACTCTACCATAAAGCCCCGACTGGTGGAGGGCTGCAGTGATGTTTGAGTTTCTACAACTTTCTCCCATCTCCCGACTGCATCTCTGGACCTCAGCCACAGTGATCTTTGAGTTCTTCTTTGCCTCTCTCACCAAGGCTCTTCTCCCCCGATAGCTCAGTTTGGCCGGACGGCCAGCTCTAGGAAGGTTTCTGGTCATCCCAAACATCTTCCATTTAAGGATTATGGAGGCCACTGTGCTCTTAGGAACCTTAAGTGTAGCAGAAATTTTTTTGTAACCTTGGCCAGATCTGTGCCTTGCCACAATTCTGTCTCTGAGCTCTTCAGGCAGTTCCTTTGACCTCATGATTCTCATTTGTCTGACATGCACTGTGAGCTGTAAGGTCTTATATAAACAGGTGTGTGGCTTTCCTAATCAAGTCCAATCAGTATAATCAAACACAGCTGGACTCAAATGAAGGTGTGGAACCATCTCAAGGATGATCAGAAGAAATGGACGGCACCTGAGTTAAATATATGAGTGTCACAGCAAAGGGTCTGAATACTTAGGACCATCTGATATTTCAGTTTTTCTTTTTTAATAAATCTCCCAAAATGTCAACAGTTCTGTGTTTTTCTGTCAATATGGGGTGCTGTGTGTACATTAATGAGGAATAAAATTAACTTAAATGATTTTAGCAAATGGCTGCAATATAACAAAGAGTGAAAAATTTAAGGGGGTCTGAATACTTTCCATACACACTGTATTTAAGCCCCGTGTTTCTTCTGTCCCATTGTCGGTCGTCATTTGGTTTAGATGTCTTGTGTGGCGCATATCCCCTGGTATTCCTCCTGTTTATTATTAAATGTGATTCCTGTGATACTCTGTGGTCTTACTTATCGCTACCCAGCAAGACCGTAACAATCATCATGTATTTTCTACAAGAGATAGGACATTCTTCTTGTGCTTTCTTTGTGGGAATTTTTATCTTTACTTTATATTGCAACACACATTAAAGTTATTTATTTAAAGATAAAGAATTGATTTGTTGAATACAGTAATTTGAAGTAATCACATTAATCTCCCCCTGTTTTAGCCCAGTTCATCAGAAGAGATCAGAACCAGAGCCCAGCTGTGTGTCTATGAAGAGTGACGCGTCTATGGATCTTCCAATGAAGTTTAAGAGTGGAGATACACGGACTGGCCTCAGGTATAACATTTCTATAAAAACATGATTATATTATGGCATTCTATATTTTTGTTACGTGTATCTCTGTCTGGACTGTCCTCACACGTGCTCATTGTTTATGTTCCCGCCACCGTCATCATTAGTTCATTACTATCAGCTGTGTGTAATTCATTACTCTTGTTTGCTTCTGTATTATAATGTATTTTCTACAAGAGATAGGACATTATTCATTGTTGTACTTTCTCTGTGGGTATTTTATCTTTACTTTATATTGTAACACACATTGAAGGATAAAGAATTGATTTGTTGAATACAGTAATTTGAAGTATTCACATTAATCTCTCCCTGTTTTAGTTCAGTTCATCAGAAGAGATCAGAACCAGAGTCTATGAAGAGTGATGCGTCTATAGACAAGCCAATACATTTAGAGAGTGGAGATACACAGCCTGATCTCAGGTAAATCGTTTCTATAACAGATATTTAAATTTGAATATGTGATACAGAAAGAGGCATTGTGCTTATTAACCCATATAATAATGTGGCCTTTTTATTTTACAGCCATAAAGCCTTCAGCCTCAACACATTTAGATCAAACCTGAGGAGGAAGTTTCAGTGTCTTTATGAAGGAACAGCAACGCAGGGAAACGCAACACTCCTGAATGAGATCTACACAGAGCTCTACATCACAGAGAGTGAAAGAGGAGAGATCAATAATGAGCATGAGGTGAGACAGATTGAGACACAGTCCAGGAGAGCAGAAACAGAGGACACACCAATCAAATGCAGTGACATCTTTAGACCTTTACCTGGACAAGACAAACCCATCAGAACTGTGCTGACAAAGGGAGTCGCTGGCATTGGAAAAACAGTCTCTGTGCAGAAGTTCATCCTGGACTGGGCTGAAGGGAAAGAGAATCAGGACATCCAGCTCATATTTCCACTTCCTTTCAGAGAGCTCAACTTGATAAAGGACAAAACACTCAGTCTTTCAGATTTTCTTCATATCTTTTTCCCTGAAACCAAACAAATGAAAATATCCAGTGGTGATTATAAAGTGTTGTTCATCTTTGATGGTCTGGATGAGTGTCGTCTGTCTCTGAAATTTAAGAGCAAAGTGACACTGTGTAATATATCTGAATCAGCCTCAGTGGATGTGCTGCTGATGAACCTCATTGCGGGGAATCTGCTTCCTTCTGCTCTCATCTGGATCACCTCCAGACCAGCAGCAGCTGATCTCATCCCCTCTGAGTGTGTCCATCGAGTGACAGAGGTACGAGGCTTCGATGAGCCACAGAAGGAGGAATACTACAGGAAGAGAATCAGAGATCAGAGTCTGGCGAATACAGTCATCACACACCTGAAGTCATCAAGGAGCCTCCACATCATGTGCCACATTCCAGTGTTCTGCTGGATCTCAGCCACTGTTCTAGAGAAGATGTTGAGTGAAGCACAGAGTGGAGAGATTCCAAAGACTCTCACTCAAATGTACACACACTTCCTGATCATTCAGACCAACATCAAGAATGAGAAGGACTATGAGAAGAAAGTGAAAGATGAAGACATGATTCTCAAACTAGGGAAACTGGCTTTCCAGCAGCTTGTGAAAGGCAACCTGATCTTCTATGAGGAAGACCTGAGAGAGTGTGGCATTGATGTGACAGAAGCATCAGTGTACTCAGGATTGTGCACTCAGATCTTCAGAGAGGAGTTAGGCTTGTATCAAGGGAAAGTCTTCTGCTTTGTTCATCTGAGCCTTCAGGAACATCTAGCAGCTCTATATGAACACATTTGCTTTACAAGCGAGAACAGAAATGTGTTTGACCAAAGCAAACAAAGTCTGTTGTCTAATATTTTGTACTTGTTCCAAAATAATTCATCAAAACATGTTTCATTATCTGAGCTGCATCAGAGAGCTGTGGATGAGGCTTTACAGAGTAAGAATGGACATCTAGACCTCTTCCTGCGTTTCCTTCTAGGTCTCTCATTGGAGTCCAATCAGACTCTCTTACGAGAACTACTGACACAGACAAGAAGCTGCACCTATAACAAAGAGGAAACAGTTCAGCACATCAAACAGAAGATCAGGGAGAATCACTCTCCAGAAAGATCCATCAATCTGTTCTACTGTCTGAATGAACTGGGCGATGATTCACTGATGCAGGAGATCCAAAGTTATCTGAAATCTGGAAAAATAGGAGAAACCAAACTCTCCTCTTCACAGTGGTCAGCTCTGGTTTATGTGTTGCTGACATCAGAGCAGAAGATGGAAGTTTTCAATCTCAAGCACTTTATTGGAGCACAAAATACAGCAGATAAAGTTCTTCAGAAGCTGCTGCCAGTGCTTAAAGAATCCAAATCAGCTCAGTAAGACACATTGACAACAATCACTCCACTTTTAAAACATGATCACATTTATGAATTTAGCATGTGCTGTTTTGTAGTTTGATGATAAAGCAAACAAAAGAGTGGTAGTGGTGTTAAATGTGAAAATCAGTTGTTGTGATAATAAAAATGAGACAAGGTGACTACAGCTTGCCTTTCAAAGACGAAACATCATTGTTTGTACATTTTTTATCATCAAACTACAAAACAATACACTTTTAGATATAAACACTCATCATACAAACCTCAACAGTGGTGAAAATCAATGAAATATTCAGATAAACAGATGAACTCATCACAAAACAAGCTGCTAAAAAGTCACAAGAAAAATAGTAAAAAAATTCAGCTTCATAATTTATTATTAATCTAGTATATGCTGAGAGCCATAAAATATTTTTTGTACTATGCTGGATCATTGAATCATCTGTTCTGTACATAAAATATTTGGTAAACTGCCCTGGTTTGATGCTTTATGAAGAGTTGAATTATTGAAACATTTTACACTTACAGTATATAATCTAAAGGAAGCTATTTAGATTTTTATAGCCTTGAATTCTTTCTTAAATTCAGTAATCAACAATTACATCTGATGGTTTTAGCTTTGCTCCACTAAATTACTACATACAAGGATTTTTCAAGTCATCTGTGCTTTGTAAACCCTACCTAATACGCATTCATATTGCTGTTTGTTTTGTCCTCTACACAGGCTACAGTCCTGTAATCTCACCACTTATTCCTTTGAGAGTTTGTCTTCAGCTCTACAGTCCGCAAACTCTGTCCTGAGAGAACTGGACCTGAGTAACAATGACCTACAGGATTCTGGAGTGAAGCTTCTTTCTGATGGACTAAAGAATCCAAACTGTCAGCTGCAGATACTGAGGTATTTAGGAAAATATATGAGATAATTTACAGTTAGCCAGTCATAGTGTTTGTGGATGATATGACTGTTGATGTGTGTATTCTGCTCTCTTTCAGTCTTGCTCACTGTAATCTCACTGTTCAGTCTTGTGAGAGTTTTTCATCAGCTCTACAATCCTCAAACTCTGTCCTGAGAGAGCTGGACCTGAGTAACAATGACCTACAGGATTCTGGAGTGAAGCTTCTTTCTGATGGACTAAAGAATCCAAACTGTCAGCTGCAGATACTGAGGTATTTAGGAAAATATATGAGATAATTTACAGTTAGCCAGTCATAGTGTTTGTGGATGATATGACTGTTGATGTGTGTATTCTGCTCTCTTTCAGTCTTGCTCACTGTAATCTCACTGTTCAGTCTTGTGAGAATTTTTCATCAGTTTTGCAGTCCTCAAACTCTGTTCTGAGAGAGCTGGACCTGAGTAACAATGACCTACAGGATTCTGGAGTGAAGCTTCTTTCTGATGGCCTGAAGAGTCCAAACTGTCAACTGCAGATACTGAGGTAAATTGTTTTCCATAAAATTAACACAATGCTATCACAATAAATGACCATTAAATTTTGACATGTGATCTCAATGAAATGCCAGAACACAATAAAACATTTTCAGGAATGTGATTTTTTCCCCCATAATGTCTGCATTTTCCAACCTGATAAGTGACTCAAAAAATAGTTTGAGGTGGAGAGATGAGTGGTAAGTATGATGATGGAAATCATGACATGGTCTGAAACAATTACTAAACATACTGCAAAATGCTGTACCGATACCCTTTTTCCCTTCCCGATACCGATTCCGATACCTGGACTCAGGGTATCGGCCGATACCGAGTACTGATCTGATACCAGGGTGTGTATCTGTATACACAGCTGTATATACTACTAGCCCTGTATGAATTGCTAGAATTATTTTATGGTGTGCTTCAGACTTTTCCCTTAATAAAACATGCACAAATACACACAGTGAACTACTGTATTTATTACAGTATTTTTTATTATCTGACATGTATTTGACACTAATATTATTTATCTTTCTTAAGCAAAAAAGAAATTCAAATGCAGCCACAAATCTAACACAGCAAACTGAACAATATAATTGTAGAAAAAACAGTGCAACAAATAAATATAGGAATATAAAAAAATAATATATTAATCTGAAAATAATCTATTTACAACAAAACAAGTGAAAAATGAGCAAATATCAAGGCATAATTATTAGTAGACATATTAATATTACATAGAGATGTAGCTCAATCTACTATAGGCTACAACAGTAGCCTAATCTATTGTCAATTTATTCATGTTAAATCAAACTTTTGTTTTGACATGAAGACCTTTGAGTGTCTGTGTTCATAATATAACAGTTTTATCAAATGAAACGGTAAATTCTCATGAAGTGACGGACGGTTTATGCGTTCATGTCCTCATATAGTGACACACGGCAGAGGCTACAAAGACAGCGAGCGAATGTCACGCGCCCGCGCATCTGCGCCTGTCATCCACACAGAATTTGCAGGAGTAATATTTAAATAGTATTTTGCAGTTTAATATTCACAGACACTAGTATATATTCGGCTACAGTCTGGAGCCCTGCGCTTAAATTAACATGGAAGCGACTGAATGCAGCTACGGGTACCGAATATACTCTGGAGTCTGTACTACAGAAATGCTTGGACTTGGTACCGAACAACCCATACTTGTGACAGTTGCCGTTTTACTGGCTGGTTGGTCCAGTCTGAAATACTGCTAACGTGTTTTCATTTCAGAAGAACCGTGCAGTGGTTAGGCAGAGCCAGTGGTCTTAATAACTGGTCTTGTTTAAGAAAATGGTATCGGATCGGTACATGGGTTCAAGTACTCGCCGATACCGATGCCAGAATTTGTTGTGGTATCGGTGATATTTCCGATACTAGTATCGGAATGGTAACAACTCTAGTTTCAAATACATATATTTAATGCATGGATTGGTTCTGACACACAGACTGGTTGCACCATCTAGCCATGCACAAATTCCTTCATCAAGTGAAGGGAAGGGTAACAGACATGGATATTAAAATTGCCCAAGATTAGTAATTTATCTACGGTAGGTACTATATTAGACTGAAAAGTCCCAAATTCATGAATAAAGTCCTTATTATATTTTGGTGGATTAATAATAAGGGCACAAGTCACTGGGCTGGATAGATGACTTGTCAATAATTGCAAATCAAATGTACAGCATTTTCATGAGTTCACACTTACAAATAATCAGGTAGAGTAATTAGTATGCATATTTGGCGTGCTGTCCGAGGAGAGGGCTCCGAGCTCGGTATTTGGCCCGAGCCCAGAGTACTCCCTCCAAAAAGCTGCAACTAGCGCGAGACAGCAGCCAGAAAGGATGTTGCTAACCCCCCAAAAACTTGCAGAGTGTGAAGCTGAAAGTGCTAATCGTAGGGGCGGGAGTTTGACCTTGGCTTCAGAATAGTGAGTCTCACTGGTAGTCGGCTGTGGAAAGTTGCATTTAAGAGAGCTCCAGCGGGAGCTGAGGAGTGGAGGAGCACCACTGCTGCTGCGGTGAAGAAATTTTCCAGAGAACATTGGTGCGGGGTTTTGAATTTGCTGGAGAAAACGGAGCTCCTGCGGGAGTATGAGAGAACATGAGGGAACACCACTGCTGCGGCAGTTGAGCCACTTTAAAGCCACTGAGCTCCTGCGGGGAGCGCTATTCGTGACATTGGGAGACGACGATGAATGAAGATGATTATGAATGAAGATGGTTATGATGGTGATGACAATAGTGATGACGATGATGTGATGGTGATAATAGTGACTGATGATGATCGTGTTATCTAAGGTTGAGTATCTTTTGAATTATGATTCCAATTCTGCTCATTCATTCAGTTTCTTGAGCTCCTGCGGGAGCGTGAGGAACATCACTGCTGCGGCAGTGGAGGCATTAAAGACACTGAGCTCCTGCGGGAGCATAATGGAACATCCCTGCTGCGGCAGTGGATAATTTTCAAATAAACTGAGCTCCTGTGGGAGCTCCTGTGGGAGCGTGAAGGAACATTACTATTGACGATGTTGAAAGACAGTGACAATGATGGTGATGATGTTGAGAGACAATGACGATGATGACGTTGAGATGAATTATGATGATGATGAAGAAAATGGTGACCGATGATGATGATTAAGGTTGGGTAATATTTTAATTTTAATGGTTCCAATTCTGCTTATTGATTCTGATTCTTGAGCTCCTGCAGGAGAAAAATCTTCAGAGAGAAAATCACTGTTGCGGCAGTGGTGAAATTTACAAAGAAACTGAGCTCCTGTGGTAGCAGAGGGAAGATCACTGTTGAAGAAGTTGAGAGACAACGATGCCAATAATTGTGATGACGATCATAATGACTGACGGTAATGATGGTCACCAAGCTAGTGATGATGATGCTGGCTGTTGAAGTTAAAGATGAAGATGATCATGATGATGACGATGATGATAATACTGTGACCGATGATAATAGTGACTGGTGATGATCTTGATTAATATGGTTATCATTTGAACTTTGATTCCAATTGCTATTCTGATGCTTAATGATTCTGATTCTTGAGCTCTGGTGGCAGTGTTAAGGAACGTCACTGCTGTGGCAGAGGATAAAAGGTGCTTCGAGACATCTTGGATTGAAAAGCGGATCTTCTCTGGAAGCTTCAAGTCATCAAGTCAAGTCAAGTCATCTTTATTTATATAGCGCTTTTTACAATGCAAATTGTGGCAAAGCAGCTTTACATTAATAAGAAAATGGTGTCATTGTGCAGCGTATTCTATATATTATTGATTCATTCCATTGCAAAGATCAATAGTTATTAGTCTAGGTAATTTAGGTATAGCAGCACTGGAGAAAACAGTGACGTAATCGTCCGGCTCAGATCAGTTCGCATACAACGGCGCCAATGCAGGCATATCAAAAACACTGCTGAATATCAAGCAAGTGTCCCCAACTTAAGCAAGCCAAAGGCAACAGCGGCAAGGAACCAAAACTCCAACAAATGGAGAAAAAAAAACCTTGGGAGAAACCAGGCTTAGTTGGGGGGCCAGTTCTCCTCTGGCCAACAGTGAACACTTGTCCGATACTCAGGCAGAGTTACAGGTCATTAAACTGATTTGGAATCGCAACAGTCAAAATATTTAATCTAGTTCCATCTAATTTAAGATCTTTTTGATCACGCCGATATGGGACGGTTTGTTGGGATATGTGCCGCTGGCTGATGAGTCGGTAAGGTCTTCACAAAGGATGAGCTCGTTCACACGGTCTCCGCCGACACCACAGGGCCACACTGCTGCCGCACACAGGCACAGGTTCCCCGTCCGACCCGGACACGGCCCGGATCCAGCCAATCACGTTAATTGGTAAACCTCGGGATAAGCAGAGAGACAAAAAATTAGCGTAGACGCCATTCTTCTTCCGATGTAACGAGTACATCTGGTGTTATAGGAAGTGTTCCCGGTTCCGGCTGACCTGATCTATGCAGCCTAACAATCCTTTAACGGATATGAGGACAAGAGTTTATAGTGCGTCATGTGTATGCCAGGTTAAATAGATGCGTTTTTAGTCTAGATTTAAACTGACAAAGTGTGTCTGCTTCCCGAACAATGCTAGGAAGATTGTTCCAGAGTTTAGGTGCCAAATAGGAAAAGGATCTACCGCCCGCGGTTGATTTTGATATTCTAGGTATTAACAACTGGCCAGAATTCTGAGATCGTAATAGACGTGAAGGACTATAATGCATTAAGAGCTCACTCAGGTACTGGGGAGCTAAGCCATTTAGTGCTTTGTAAGTAATTAGCAAGATTTTAAAATCTATACGATGTTTAATAGGGAGCCAGTGCAGTTTTGACAGAACCGGACTAATATGTTCATACTTCCTGGTTCTAGTAAGGACTCTAGCAGCTGCGTTTTGGACCAGCTGTAATTTGTTTATCACGCGAGCAGGGCAACCACCCAGTAGAGCATTACAGTAATCTAGTCTCGAGGTCATAAACGCATGAACTAGCTGTTCCGCATTTGTCATTGAGAGCATATGTCGCAATTTAGATATATTTTTAAGATGGAAGAATGCGGTTTTACATATGCTAGAAATGTGGCATTCAAATGAAAGATTGGTATCAAAGAGCACACCCAGGTTCCTAACTGACGAAGACGACTTAACAGAGCAGCCATCAAGTGTTAGACAGTATTCTAGGTTATTATGTGCAGAAGTTTTTGGTCCAATAATCAGAATCTCTGTTTTTTCTGAATTTAGTAGTAGGAAATTACTAGTCATCCAATTTTTTATATCAGCTACGCATTCTGTTAATTTTGAGAATTGGTCGGTTTCGTCAGGGCGCGAGGAAATATAGAGCTGAGTATCATCAGCGTAACAGTGAAAGCTAATGCCATGCTTCCTAATGACATCTCCCAAGGGTAGCATGTACAGAGTGAAAAGCAACGGTCCTAGAACTGAGCCTTGTGGTACTCCATGTTTAACTTGTGATCGAAATGACATCTCTTCGTTTACTACTACAAACTGATAACGGTCAGATAAGTATGATTTGAACCATGCCAATGCATTTCCACTAATTCCAGCATAATTTTCTAGTCTACTCAAAAGAATATTGTGGTCGATAGTGTCAAAAGCAGCACTGAGGTCTAGTAACACTAATAGAGAGATACAACCACGATCTGATGATAAGAGCAAATCATTTGTAACTCTAATGAGAGCAGTCTCAGTACTATGGTACGGTCTAAATCCTGACTGGAAATCCTCACAGATACCATTTCTTTCCAAGTAGGAACTAAGTTGAGATGATACTGCCTTTTCTAGTATTTTTGACAGAAAAGGTAGATTGGAAATCGGTCTGTAATTGACTAATTCACCAGGATCAAGTTGTGGTTTTTTAATAAGAGGTTTGATAATAGCCTGCTTAAAATTTTTCGGTACGTAACCTAGTAATAAAGATGAATTAATGATCTTAAGAAGAGGATCTATGACCTCTGGAAGCATCTCTTTCAATAGCTTAGTCGGTATAGGGTCTAACATACATGTTGTTGATTTTGATGATTTAATAAGTTTAGACAATTCTTCCTTTCCTATAACAGCGAATGAATGGAATTTTTCCTCAGGGATACTACAATCCACTGTCTGATGTGATACTGTAGTAGACAGTTGCATGGCTATAATTTTCTCTCTAATGTTGTCAATCTTGCAAGTAAAGAAGTTCATAAAGTCATTACTGCTGTGCTGTTTGGAAACATCAGAAGTTGAGGCTGTATTTCTCGTTAATTTAGCCACTGTATTAAATAAATACTTAGGGTTGTGTTTATTATCTTCTAAAAGATTTGAAAAATAAGCAGATCTAGCGGTTTTTATGGCCTTTCTGTACTCCATCATTTTCTCTCTCCATGAAATCCGAAAAACTTCTAGTTTTGAATTCTTCCAGCTGCGCTCCATTTTTCTTGCTGCTCTCTTAAGGGCCCGAGTATGCTCGTTATACCATGGTGTTGGACTAATATCCTTAATCTTTTTTAAGCGCAAAGGAGCAACAGAGTCTAGAGTGTTGGAAAAGAGAGCGTCAATAGTTTCTGTTGCAACATCGAGTTCTTCTAAGCTGTCTGGTTTGCTAAGTTGATGAAACTGATCAGGAAGATTATTTATAAAGCAGTTTTTAGTGGTGGAAGTGATGGTTCTAACATATTTATGGCAGACAGGCGGTTTTGCAGCCTTGGTTAAATGTAGCACGCATGAGACTAGATGATGATCTGAGACGTCATCGCTCTGCTGCAGAATTTCAACGGCATCAATATCGATTCCATGTGACAATATTAGATCTAGAGTATGATTACGACAATGAGTTGGTCCTGACACGTGTTGTCTAACTCCAATAGAGCTTAAAATATCTGTTAATGCCAATCCCAAAGCGTCTTTTTCATTATCTACATGTATATTAAAATCACCAACAATAAGGACTTTATCCACAGCCAGTACTAACTCCGAGAGAAAATCAGCAAATTCTTTGATAAAGTCTGTATGGTGCCCTGGTGGCCTGTATACAGTAGCCAACACAAATTTCAAATGAGATTTGTCACTTACATTATATAACGTTACATAGAGCACCATCACTTCAAACGAGATATATTTGAAAGACTTTTGAGTAATACTGAAGATATTACTATAGATTACAGCAACACCTCCCCCTTTACCTTTCTGACGAGGTTCGTGTCGATAATAGTAACCTTGAGGGCTAGACTCATTTAAAGTAATGTAATCGTCTGGTTTTAGCCAGGTTTCTGTCAAACACAGCACATCTAGATTATTTTCTGTGATAATATCATTTACTATAAGTGCTTTTGAAGAAAGGGATCGAATATTCAGCAACCCAAGCTTTATCATTTGTTTATCTTTATAATCTCTGTTTACTACTTGTTGAACATCAATTAAATTATCACCCGTAAATGGGTTTGGAAGTTTTCTGTATTTATTAGTTCGGGGTACAGACACAGTCTCTATGTGATAATATCTAGGTGAAATAGTCTCTATGTGTTGGGATTTATCTGAATTCTGTGACGTGAGACAGCTAGCAGACGGTCGGTTTAGCCAGTCTGTCTGCTTCCTGACCTGGGCCCCAGTTAGTCAAGGTTGAGCTCTAAGACTATGTGCCATATTACTAGAGAGAAGAGCGGCACCACCCCAGGAGGGATGAATACCATCTCTTTTCAACAGGTCAGGTCTGCCCCAAAAACTTTTCCAATTGTCTATGAAACCTATATTATTCTGTGGACACCACTTAGACAGCCAGCCATTGAGTGATGAAAGTCTGCTAATTATCTCATCACTCCTACGAGCAGGAAGGGGTCCAGAAAAAATTACAGTGTCTGACATCATACGTGCGGTTTCACACACCTCTTTAATGTTAATTTTGGTGATCTCCGACTGGCGAAGTCGAACATCATTAGCGCCGACGTGAATAACAATCTTAGAGTATTTACGATTAGCATTAGCCAGCACTTTTAAATTTGCTTTGATGTCAGGCGCTCTGGCTCCCGGCAAACATGTGACTATGGTGGCTGGTGTCTCTATTTTCACGTTCCGTGTAATAGAATCGCCAATAACTAGGGCACTTTCAACAGGATTCTCAGTGGGTGCGTCACTGAGTGGGGAGAACCTGTTTGATGTTCTAATCGGAACGGAAGAGTGGTGTTTTTTCACACGACTAGGCCGCCTCACAGTCACAAAGTTGCCCTGCTGCACGGGCTCTACAGCCGGAACCGAACAATGTACGGAGTTCACTAAGCTAGTCGCATCCAAAACAGTATCTGAAGCCCTTGCATTCTTACTATCCTCAATTAAAGTTTGGATGCGTGTCTCTAATTCTGAGATTTTCTCTGTCAGCCTGACTATTTCCCTACATTTATGACATGTGAATGCCTCATCGCTGACAGAAAAAGCTAAACTATGCATGTGACAGGCAGTGCAAGTAACAATGAAAGGAGAAGATGACATAGCTTACCGTGTTCGTAGACCGATCCGACTTACCAGTTGTTTGATGAACTTGTAGAAAAAGGAGAGTGCGACAGAAATGACGGTGGGCACGGATAACACAAACTAGCGTAATGCTAACGCGTTGTGATGGTGATTTAGATTAAAAGATTAAAAACTAGCGATGTCAGATTAATGTGATAGGCGATATAAGACAATATCAGATATATAGTGAAGATAAAGTAGACAGCAAACAATGACAATAAATAGATTCAAAACAAAGCTATACGGAGCAACAGACTCAAACAATTCAGCAGTGAGGCAGACAGGAGCAATCGATCAAGGAGCAGACAGGAGCAATCAATCACATCAAGTGCTTCAGGTAGTATTGTTGTTGCAGCAGTTGAATAGTGAAGTTGGTTCCTGCTGGAGCACGTGAGTGGATGCTGTTGCTGCAGTTAGGTTGGAAATATTTCCACTATGAGTGGATTGGTAGTGTTAAGTAGATAAGGTGAGCATGTAGTTGGAACACCTGAGGAAAACAAAAGCCAATATGAAGATTGCGTTGAGTATTTGGGCGATGTTGATGGAATGATAGCCTCAGTGGAGGGTGGAGATACAATTGGTGAATATTTCTAAAGTTATTGGTTGTGTGGCGCCTGGGCGGATGGGTTGGGTTCTTCAGATACGTTTGATGAGCAGAGATGTCTGTTGCTGAGAAGGGTGAACTGAAAAGTAGTTGAAAAATTGGATTCTGTTTAGGAAACCCTAGATGGAGCTGGCTTGTAGGTTCTTGATGCCATTGAGATGAGACATGAATGAGGTGATGGTAAGCAGAGAAAATCGGGAAATGCAGGTTGTATGTTGGAAAGCCTTAAAACACTTCCTTGAAGTTAGGAAGTATTGGAGGGTTCTAGGTAAAATGGCTTGAAGAATGGAATTGAGAGAGTGGGTGATTTATGGGAAGATCAGTTCTGAGTAGTGAGAAACTGGGTTTGAGTTCGCCTTGGAGCCTGTAAAGACTGAGACAAATCAGACACGATTATTTTTCATACTTAACAAATAATCTTTAAAAAAACTCACTCTGAGGTCTGTGGAACCCTCCCCCATGGACACCATCTGATAGGGTTTTATGACCGTAAAGAATGTGCAGGGAATGTGACTCTGACTTCATTCTTGTTGAGAAGGACAAATAAACCATTTTAATCCTATATATTCTATATATAACCACTCAAGAAATGTATAAATGTGTATCCAATTTTTCTCTCTCATAATTTTCCTTTTATAGCGTTTTACCGCTGTATTAATTCTCTTTTTTTAACTTTTTGTATTAATGTTTCAGAGTTGCATACTATGACTAACTAAAATCACATGGGTAGCACGTTTGGTCTCTCTAGACTCCAATCTTCGCTCTCAATCTGTTAATTTACATTACATTTTGCTAACTCTGACACATCATGTAATAAGAATCTAGAAGGTTTTTCTCTCATCCATCCAATACAATGTCTTATGCAAATATCTTGCTAGAGAACAAAGGGTTGTAAAAGTTCCTTCCGAAGGAACAAATCCTTATTGACTCAGTAACCTCCAGAGGGTGTGACATCTTCACACTTTAAAAATCACTGATCACAAGATCACGTCTCTTCTTCTTGTACTGAGGAAACGCTGTTGTGAAGATGAAGCTGAACTATAAGTTCTGAAAACCCCCAAGTTTGTGCCAGGCTGTGGCCTTATCTTTCCATTCACCAAAGATCATCTGAATCCAACTGGTTCTCTCTCATCAAGACAACATCAACTAGATCAACGGAGCCTCCACAAATTGCATCAGTCAAGTCAAGTCAAGTCAAGTCATCTTTACTTATATAGCGCTTTTTACAATGCAAATTGTGGCAAAGCAGCTTTACAGTAATAATTGGCAAATAATTTTGGCTGCATAGCAGCTCCCAAAGAAAATGGTGTCATTGTCCAGCTTATTCTATATATTATTGATTCATTCCGTTGCAAATATCAATAGTTATTAGTCTTGTTAATTTAGGTATATCAGCACTGCAGAAAACAGTGACGTACTCGTCCGGCTCAGCTCAGTTCGCAAACAACGGCGCCAATGCAGGCATATCAAAAATACTGCTGAATATCAAGCAAGTGTCCCCAACTTAAGCAAGCCAAAGGCAACAGCGGCAAGGAGCCAAAACTCCAACAAATGGAGAAAAAAACCTTGGGAGAAACCAGGCATAGTCGGGGGGCCAGTTCTCCTCTGGCCAACAGTGAACACTTGTCCGATACTCAGGCAGAGTTACAGGTCATTAAACCGATTTGGAATCGCAACAGTCAAAATATTTTATCCAGTTCCATCTAGTTTAAGATCTTTTTAATCACGCCGGTATGGGACGGTTTGTTGGGATATGTGCCACTGGCTGATGAGTCGGTAAGGTCTTCACAAAGGATGAGCTAGTTCACACCATCTCCGCCGACACCCCAGGGCCACATTGCTGCCGCACACAGGCACAGGTTCCCTGTCTGACCCGGACACGGCCCGGATCCAGCCAATCACGTTAATTGGTAAACCTCGGGATAAGCAGAGAGACAAAAATTAGCGTAGACGCCATTCTTCTTCTGATGTAACGAGTACATCTGGTGTTATAGGAAGTGTTCCCGGTTCCGGCTGACCTGATCTATGCAGCCTAACAATCCTTTAACGGATATGAAGACATAAATTGATAATGCGTCATGTGTATGCCAGGTTAAATAGATGCGTTTTTAGTCTAGATTTAAACTGATAGTGTGTCTGCTTCCCGAACAATGCTAGGAAGATTGTTCCAGAGTTTAGGTGCCAAATAGGAAAAGGATCTACCGCCTGCGGTTGATTTTGATATTCTAGATATTTACAACTGGCCAGAATTTTGAGATCGTAATAGACGCGAAAGACTATAATGCATTAAGAGCTCACTCAGGTACTGGGGAGCTAAGCCATTTAGTACTTTGTAAGTAATAAGCAAGATTTTAAAATCTATACGATGTTAAATAGGGAGCCAGTGCAGTTTTGACAGAACCGGGCTAATATGTTCATACTTCCTGGTTCTAGTAAGGACTCTAGCAGCTGCGTTTTGGACCAGCTGTAATTTGTTTATCACGCGAGCAGGGCAACCACCCAGTAGAGCGTTACAGTAATCTAGTCTCGAGGTCATAAACGCATGAACTAGCTGTTCCGCATTTGTCATTGAGAGCATATGTCGCAATTTAGATATATTTTTAAGATGGAAGAATGCGGTTTTACATGTGCTAGAAATGTGGCTTTCAAATGAAAGATTGGTATCAAAGAGCACACCCAGGTTCCTAACTGACGAAGACGACTTAACAGAGCAGCCATCAAGTGTTAGACAGTATTCTAGGTTATTATGTGCTGAAGGTTTTGGTCCAATAATAAGAATCTCTGTTTTTTCTGAATTTAGTCGTAGGAAATTACTAGTCATCCAATTTTTTATATCAGTTACGCATTCTGTTAATTTTGAGAGTTGGTAGGTTTCGTCAGGGTGCGAGGAAATATATAGCTGAGTATCATCAGCGTAACAGTGAAAACTAATGCCATGCTTCCTAATGACATCTCCCAAGGGTAGCATGTACAGAGTGAAAAGCAACGGTCCTAGAACTGAGCCTTGTGGTACTCCATATTTAACTTGTGATCGAAATGACATCTCTTTGTTTACTACTACAAACTGATAACGGTCAGATAAGTATGATTTGAACCATGCCAATGCAATTCCACTAATTCCAGCATAACTTTCTACTCTATTCAAAAGAATATTGTGGTCGAAAGTGTCAAAAGCCGCACTGAGGTCTAGTAACACTAATAGAGAGATACAACCACGATCTGATGATAAGAGCAAATCATTTGAAACTCTAATGAGAGCAGTCTCAGTACTATGGTACGGTCTAAATCCTGACTGGAAATCCTCACAGATACCATTTCTTTCCAAGTAGGAACACAGTTGAGATGATACTGCCTTTTCTAGTATTTTTGACAGAAAAGGTAGATTGGAAATCGGTCTGTAATTGACTAATTCACCAGGATCAAGTTGTGGTTTTTTAATTAGAGGTTTGATAATAGCCTAGTGATAATGATGAATTAAAGATCTTAAGAAGAGGATCTATGACCTCTGGAAGCATCTCTTTCAATAGCTTAGTCGGTATAGGGTCTAACATACATGTTGTTGATTTTGATGATTTAACAAGTTTAGACAATTCTTCCTTTCCAATAGCAGCGAATGAATGGAATTTTTCCTCAGGGATATGACAATCCACTGTCTGACGTGATACTGTAGTAGACAGTTGCATGGCTATAATTTTCTCTCTAATGTTGTCAATCTTGCAAGTAAAGAAGTTCATAAAGTCTTTACTGCTGTGCTGTTTGGAAACATCAGAAGTTGAGGCTGTATTTCTCATTAATTTAGCCACTGTATTAAATAAATACTTAGGGTTGTGTTTATTTTCTTCTAAAATATTTGAAAAATAAGCAGATCTAGCAGTTTTTACGGCCTTTCTGTACTCCATCATTTTCTCTCTCCATGAAATACGAAAAACTTCTAGTTTTGAATTCTTCCACCTGCGCTCCATTTTTCTGGCTGCTCTCTTAAGGGCCCGAGTGTGCTCGTTATACCATGGCGTTGGACTAATATCCTTAATCTTTTTTAAGCGCAAAGGAGCGACAGAGTCTAGAGTGTTGGAAAAGAGAGCGTCAATAGTTTCTGTTGCAACATTCTGTTGCTTCTTCTAAGCTGTCTGGTTTGCTAAGTTGATGAAATTGATCAGGAAGATTATTTATAAAGCAATTTTTAGTGGTAGAAGTGATGGTTCTACCATATTTGTGGCAGACAGGTGGTTTTCCAGCCTTGGTTAAATGTAGCATACATGAGACTAGATAATGATCTGAGACATCATCGCTCTGCTGCAGAATTTCAACGGCACCAATATTCCTGCCGGCGTGGGAATCGAACCAGCGACCTTCAGATTACAAGCCCGACTCCCTCACCACTAGGCCACGACTACCCACGACTATCTGTCTGCTTCCTGACCTGGGCCCCAGTTAGTCAAGGTTGAGCTCTAAGACTATGTGCCATATTACTTGAGAGAAGAGCAGCACCACCTCAGGAGGGATGAATACCATCTCTTTTCAACAGGTCAGGTCTGCCCCAAAAACTTTTCCAATTGTCTATGAAACCTATATTATTCTGTGGACACCACTTAGACAGCCAGCCATTGAGTGATGATAGTCTGCTAATTATCTCATCACTCCTACGAGCAGGAAGAGGTCCAGAAAAAATTACAGTGTCTGACATTCTTTACTCTTTAATGTTAATTTTGGTGATCTCCAACTGGCGAAGTCGAACATCATTAGCGCCGATGTGAATAACAATCTTAGAGTATTTAAGATTAGCATTAGCCAGCACTTTTAAATTTGCTTTGATGTCAGGCGCTCTGGCTTCCGGCAAACATGTGACTATGGTGACTGGTGTCTCTATTTTCACGTTCCGTGTAATAGAATCGCCAATAACTAGGGCACTTTCAACAGGATTCTCAGTGGGTGCATCACTGAGTGGGGAGAACCTGTTTGATGTTCTAATTGGAACGGAAGAGTGGTGTTTTTTCCCACGACTAGGCCGCCTCACGGTCACAAAGTTGCCCTGCTGCATGGGCTCTACAGGCAAACAAGGCAAGGATAGCGCTCAGAAATGTTACAGGATTAACAAGACTTCGCAAATAACCTGGGCAACAGAACAGACTTAAATAGTGAACTAGATTGTTTGCAGCTGGGCCGTAATCAACATAAGGGACTTATGGGAGATGTAGTGTGAATGATAGAGTCCTTGAAATGGGAGGGTGACATCTAGCAGGTGGATGGAGGACAACAGAACAGATTCATAACACTCACGCTAGGAGGAAGGCATTCGTTGATAAGGAAGGCAATGTTCTGTGGTGAGCTGCACCAGGAGCAGCCATGATGTGTGCCTGAGCGGAGGGAGGAGAGTGCATCTTCTAGTGTGAAAATGAAAGACTCAGGAAAGGAGATATGAGATGAGAGGGCAGCCTTGTAGGATTAGATGCATCATGAAGTTTAAGTGTTCAAGCAAAGACAGTAGTTCAAAGTTAGACTGTCTAGTAAAAAAAGGAGACAAGATCAGAAAAATCCTATCGATTTTCCTTGTGCAGTAAGCCCTGGAAATGAACAATATCCAAGTTAATGCCCTGAATTCAATAGATTTGGCTGGACCCATGGTTTTAACCAAGGCAACTGGAATCCACGTGGGCTTATAGACCGATTATTAGATGTTCGTAATGTTATTTGTTATTTTCTCTTGGCTTTTTTTTTCATAGGTTTTATTATGATGGGAAGCCTAAAACGTGCTCCGCATATTCACCTCTGACGCAGTTTGATACTGTAATCATTGGTTGATGTTGGATGATCGTCAAACAGCAAAGTAGATTTATATGATAGTTTGTTCCTTATCTGTTGCTGGTTTGCGTGGCACATGCACATTCGTTTAATTGAGTTCAAAAGAGACTTATGGTAAAAGAAAAGCTTGCATAATAAAATGCCTGACTTGAATTTATTCAATCGTGTTCTACAATCACTAAAGGATCACTAAACAATTACTCAAAAGAAACACTTTCCAACTATATTCAGTGAGAACAAACGTTTTCATGAATTTGTCCTACCAGTCTGTGCAGCGTCTCTTTCCCGATGATAAAGCTGTTAGTTTAAATTATTTAAACAGAAATGCATATGCGCTATATGACATCAGTTCTAATTCATTTGTTGATAAATCGTAGGATACTGTTGATTGTGTTAAATGGTTAAAAATAAATAATACCTACTGAATGGCAGACATAGATGTAAATGTTTGAAAAATACAAGTATAAATGTGACTATTGACTTTATTACATTAATAAAAGAAAATAAATACCTTTACTCTAATATATTTCCACAGACACTTTTGTTGATTTTGTGACTGAATCTACAGAAAATACCTGCAAATGCAAACTACACAGGTCATTGTGATAATGACTGATCTGATTGTCAAACTCATGTTTGCTGTTGCTGTGTGTGTTTGTAGGCTGTCTGGCTGTATGGTGACAGAAGAAGGCTGTCGTTATGTGTCTTCGGCACTGAGTTCAAACCCCTCACACCTGAGAGAGCTGGATCTGAGCTACAATCACCCAGGAGATTCAGGAGTCAAGCAGCTCTCCGATAAACTCAACCATCCAAACTACAGACTGGACAAACTCAAGTATGTCAAGCTGGAGGAGTTTTGTGGCACGCTTGGCTCGAGGATCTTACTGTGTGAATGCATCTTTAGAGAGCGTCATTTGCTGAGATTGATGACATGGTTTGGTTGTGTTTTATGTAAATTAATTACCTCGGGCACACGGTCACTCATTTAGAATACTCATACATTAGAACGAGGTAAAGAACAAGTTCCTGTGTGTATACACATGTTGTGAATTAGACGCAAAGTTCAAATTGAAATAGTGTATGCAATTATGTGGGGCACAACTCAACTGATCAAGCAACTTGATCAGATTAAGGCTCAACTGATGACCAATGTGTCACCGGGGCAATGCTTAAGATGAAGCTTCACTTCATAGAGACAAAAGGCATTGATTGAATGTGTTGACGAAGGTTGAAAGAACACAGAAAATTTTCTGTTGAATCAAATTAAATATTTCTTTCTGAAGCTACTTTTTGTAATGTCTATTTGATGCGTTACAATAATGACTTAAGATTATCTTTTGGGGGTAATTTCTCAGCCAAAATTGATGTACGATTAAATTGCACTTAATTAGATTAATTAATCGCCACATCATGTAATTAATTAGATTAAAATTTTTAATCACTTGACAGCCATTTGTCAAGTGATTAAAAATTTGATGCATTACAATAATGACTTAAGATTATCTTTTGGGGGTAATTTCTCAGCCAAAATTGATGTACGATTAAATTGCACTTAATTAGATTAATTAATCGCCACATCATGTAATTAATTAGATTAAAATTTTTAATCACTTGACAGCCATTTACAACTTCAGCACAAAACTTGACCATGCTAGTTTGAAAGAGTACTCCTATTGTGGATGCAATCTTCCCATAGCAACAACGCTGATACACGGGCAACTAAAGCACGAAGAATTCCCAACATTCTATTACAATCCTGTTGTCGTATTGCTGTGTATATGGCATATTGGCATTGCTTACACTTAATTTTATTTTTCATGATCAAAGTGATTACAGTCAAATAAAGCTTTAAATAAAGCTATAATAAAACAGGTCTACTGTTTAAAATATATATATGATGAGAACAAAATAACATTGCTGCGTTAATAATATCATCAATGTTTTTTTAAAAAAAAGAAATAACTAAAAGGAATATGATATGAATATTATTCAAACAACCCAATTATAGTCAATAATGATGGGTATTGCATTTGAGCTGAAACTGAAGAGTGAGTCATCACCAGTAAACTGCAGCGCTTTAGCTGGTTAATAAACAGATATAGACAACATATATTTTTAAAGTCAGGGCGAATCATGATTTCATGATTGATCATCACTGTCACATTCGAGTACTCGAGTACTCGTGCCCATCCCCAGTCAGAACACATTAAGTAGACCATTAATCAACCCTCTCAAATACATAAGTAAATCTTCTTATGATCTCTGATCTTCTGGATCTTCCCCTCTTTCATCATCACAGTCTCCAGCATTACAGAGCCACGACTTGATAAAAGTTTCCACTTCTGATGCTGTGGCATTTTTTGTTCCAGCATCTAAAGTGAGAAGAAAACAACAATTAACATGTAAATGTAAAAAACAAAACAAGGCTTGTCCCAAGTGGAAAGTATACACTTGTGTTTTCCTACTGTTAGGACATTTTCACCTAATTCAACATATTTTATTCACTACCATTTTGATTAATTTTAATAGAAAATTCAGAAATTACCTCTGAAATCTAAAAAGCTTACTTGTGTCTATGTGTGAATGTGACACTGTGTGTGTTTTCTAGTGTGGATCACGGAGGAGAGATCAGGATTACAGCAGGACTACAAAAATGTAAGTAAACACACACACACTCACACAGATTTGTTTTGCTATCAAAGTGAGAACATTCCATAGGCGTAATGGTTTTTATACTGTACATACTATCACCCTACACTACCCCTACATTTTTAATAAAACGTTGTTTAGTATGTTTGTAAAGCTATTTGAAATATGAGAACGCATGAAATGTCCTCATATTTCACGTTTAAATTGTAATGCCAGTGTCATACCCATAACATTATACACATTTGTATCCTCATAAATCACAAAAATGCACACACACACTCTCTCATACACACACATAAGACACACACACTCTCATACACACACACACATTTCATGCGTCCTCATTTCAAATAGCTTTAAAAACATACTAAACAATGTTTTATTAAAAATGTAAAAATGCAGAATGTTTTCTGTGTTAGGTAGGTTTAGGGGTAGGGGTAGTGTAGGGGGACAGAATGTACAGTTTGTACAGTATAAAAACCATTATGGAAATGACTATGGAATGACCTCACTAAGATAGCAAAACAAACCTGTGTGTGTGTGTGTTTCTTTGTGTACACAGTTTGATCAGCTTTTTTAAAGAGTAAAGCAAATTGATGTTACAATTGAGTGTTTTTTATCTTGGTTTTGTACTTTGTAGACGGTCCCTATCTGCTATTTTACAAAATGTATATGTTGTGATACAGCACAGCAGATTAAACACATAAACTACATTGTGTGTTCTCTGCTACACTTTAAACCAATTCAAACAAAACCTGTTTTTTGTTCTTATACTTAATCGTTATTGATCTACTGCTGTTTCGAAGTCAAATGTCTAACGACAAACCAACTTTATAACAGTGTATTGTGGAGTCAATGAACGGAAAAGAATTAAAAAAGGAAGACATTCACAGACAAATGGTGTTTTTTTTTAAGCGATTGCTAAAAATAACCCTGTCTGAGAATAAAGTTGTAATGACGAGACAGCAGGGTGATATCCAAGTGCGAGCTTTATTAACTAAACGTGGTCAAACAGGCAATGGTTAATCAGACAGCAAACAGAAGTGGCAGGGAACAGGCAGGCTCGTAATATAAATCCAGGCAAAAGGTCAAAAGGCAGGCAGATAAACATCAACAGACAAGGAGACAGGCAGAATCAAAAACAGGCAGACTAGACAGGTATAAACGCTCAGAAATGTCACCATGAGTAAACAAGACCTCGCCAATAACGTAGGTGGGGAGTTAACTTAAATAGTCCACTAGATTGACTGCAGCTGGGCAGTAATCAGCACCAAGGTACGGGACTTCTGGGAAATGTAGTATGGTGCATAGAGTCCATGATATGGGAGGGCGACCTCTGGTGGCAAGTAAATGGAGGACAATGGACCTAATTCATGACAGACGTCACATTTATTAATGATAAACGATGAAGATCAGCAATGTTTGATGCTGGAAAGACTTTCGACACAAAACACTGGTAAATAATGACAGACTTACGAAATACAATGATAGACTTCGCCTTTTCTATCAAGCTCATCAAAAATTCTCTTTCTGCAGCACTTCATTAAAAGATACCTGTTTTGATCCTCCATTTTAATCTCTAGCGTTTACTTCACAGCAGCTACTTGGTAACACACCTGAGAGTTGATCACCGAACTGATGGAGGGTTTAAGATTTCTGAACTACAGATGAGATTCTGTGAGATTTGAGGAAAATCCTAAATTAACTCGTCAGATCTGAACTCAAGACTGAAGATAGAAAGTTTTTGTAATAGATTCACGAGTGCAAAGCATGCTGGGAACTAAAAATCCACTCCCCAGTTTCAGTTCATTCAACACAAATAAAACTTCAGTTTTACAGATTTAAGTGGATTTTACACAATTAAATCAAGACAGAATGTTCAGTAATTGTGTGGTTTGAACTCATTAAATGAAGTTAATTTAACAAGCAGCAAAAATCATTTTTACAGTGTAGATTAAAAGATGGGAAGATTGATAATTCCTGATTGTAATGTGTTTTATCTCCATCAGATTCCCATCGGATCACTCTGGATCTGAACACAGTGAATAAACACCTCTGTTTGTCTGAGGAGAACAGAGTGATTACTTACACTTACATACCACAGTCGTATCCTGATCATCCAGACAGATTTGACAGTGCGTTTATTCCTCAAGTGTTGAGTAGAGAGAGTGTGTGTGATCAACGCTGTTACTGGGAGATTGAGAGGAGAGGAAAATATGGTGTGTGTATATCAATGTCATATAAGAGCATCAGCAGGAAGGGACGGGGTAATGAGTGTGGGTTGGGATATAATGATCAGTCCTGGAGTTTAAACTGCTCTTCCTCCAGTTACTCATTCATACACAATAACATACAGACTGATCTCCCTGTAAAGCCCATCAGCAGGAGAACAGGAGTGTTTGTGGATCACAGTGCAGGAACTCTGTCCTTCTACAGCGTCTCTGGAGACACAATGATCCACATCCACACGGTCCAGACCACATTCACTCAACCGCTCTACCCTGGGTTTTGGGTTTTTATTAAATCATCAGTGAAACTGTGTTGATGAATCAGAAAAGACTGTAGAGAGATTCTACCCATAATGCTTTGAGCTCATGATGAATGAGTAGCATTGAGATGTTATAGTCTCTTCATTACATTAAGTGTGTGTGTGATCATGGTGAGTGACGGTGTATATCTATTCTTTTTTCAGCTTCTGCTTGTTCTGATGGAAATCAGTTTTTATTGTAGAGTTACATCAATCTCTATTATTACTGTCAAAATGAGCTTCTGTTGAAAAGTGTCTTTCACAAACATGATTCATGTCATTGTAATAATTCATGTGATTTGTGCTCAAATAATGAAACACAATGAGATCAGATTGTAATTGATGATGAATCTGTCTGGAATGTCTGAATGTTATATGAATCATCAGCTGCATGTGAAATATGATCCATTTCTTCAGGAGAGTGTCTGACATTTAGTAACAAAACCTTCATTAATAAAAAACACATGTTCTGATTGTCACAGTTCTGTTTTGTTATTCACAGACTTTTAGTATATTTTCATGAGTTTCCTGTTTACTTTTGTAACAATAGTTTCTGTACAGGGACAGGTCACTCTAAGCACCTGATATTGGACCAGTGGTTAGGTGGAGGGTAAGTGGTTAAGGTACGCAAGGACACAGACAATAACTGGCAATGACTCAATGTATTTTGTTGTGAAAAATAATAATAAAAGCAAATGTAATACAATCACACCAATTAAATAAAAATAAATAAAACCCAATGAAATAATTGTTCTTTTTGATATCTTTGAGCTCTGTTCACTATTCAAATAGCTTTTCTCCTATTTGCTCCTAGTTATTCAATTTGTTTCAATTGTTTAGTTTCTATTTTGGTTTTTAGCTATTCAGCTCTGTTTAATTAGAGCTTTACTTATCTTTGGGTTTTTTTTTTTTGTTCAACGCTTTTATATTTCACTCATAGAAAAGATTAACCCAAATTAAAACAATTCAAATGTGAAGAGTACAGTATCACAAGAGTTCAATTTGAAACAATTTGAAACCAATTCAAACTCTTCAACAATATAACAGTCAATAACTTCTTAGTCTGTGTATAAATGAATGTTACTTTGTCATCCAAAGTGGAAAAATATGTTAGTGTGTGCAAAAGTCTCCTGGTGTAGATGAAAGCTGTGTTTCAACAGTTAATAGCGCAAAAGTCAGATCCTACCGATGCAGTTATAGACACAAATACTGAGGCTACAATCATGTCAGAAGAGACATAAAGCAAATTACTTCTGGACTGAAAAATGTGTGTCTCCGAAATGCATAAACAGGAAGGGTGATGTCAGCAACAGCCGGAGTGAAAGTGGAATTCGAAATTGGCACAAAAGCGTTGGATTGGACAGTTTGCATTGCAGCAATTCGTGATGCCCTGCTCCTGGGCTCCTATAGGCTTATTTCTTAAAAGCTGCTGATTTCACCATACATGTCTCTGGTAAGGTTTTCCTGGGCTCTGAAGTCATCCCAGCCTATATATCTGAAGGGAAGGGGCCAGACTATGCCATTTCGAGAGTGATGTTAGAGAATGATGTCACTGTGCCGCCAGAGTGTGAACGTCTAGTTTGGGGTGTGGTAGACGACCCAAAACCAGAACTCCCTGCTGTTCTAGAGCCGGTTAGCCTGGCTGACGGAGTGTATTCAGGCAGCATCATGATTAACATCGAACAGAGAATCCCTGTCAGGCTGTGCAATGTTACAGCTTCCAGTAGACCCTTATTACGGGGAGTCTGTTTGGGTGTGCTCATCGATGTATATCCTGATGCTCAAGAGGAGGGAGAGAGAACCTACTCAGTTCCAGTTGGTGGTCAGTTGTATGCAAAAGGTGGGGACTCAATGCCACAAGACCCTGACAATGAGCCTCCAGATGAGCACAACATAAAAAAGGTGTTGTCATCAAACGCTCTTGACCCTCCAGAACACCTCAGACAGTTGTTTACTTCTGCGAGCGAAGCGCTCACTGAACAGCAACAGGAGATGATAGTGGCTCTGTTGAGTGAACACTAAGCAGTTTTTTCAACAACTCATGATGATGTTGGGAAGTTCTCTGCTTTGCAGCACAGCATAGACACAGGAATGTCTAAGCCTGTACGACGTACCCCTTTAGGGTTCAGGAATGAGGAGGAAACACATCTAAAGAAAATGCTCGATTCAGGTATTGTTGTCCCCTCTAGCTCAGAATGGGCATCCCCTATTGTTCTCGTAAGGAAAGAGCGTGGTGCATAGATTATCGCCAGCTTAATGATCTTACCATTAAGGACGCATATCGCCTACCAAAAAGGAGAGGAATGCCTGGATGTGCTGGGTGGTGCAAAGATATTCTCGACACTTGACCTACAGTCAGGATATTGGCAGATTGAAATGAATCAAAAAGACAGATCCAAGACTGCTTTTATGACGAGGTGTGGACTGTACGAGTAGACCAGAATGCCATTTGGATTGTGTAACGCACCCAGCACATTCCAGAGGGCTATGGAGCTGATTCTATGAGGGTTGCAGTGGGACACTTTGCTGATATACCTGGATGACATAATCATCTTTGGTAAAGATGTAGAACAGTGTATTGAGTGCCTTTGTGATGGCCCACAATGCGGCCACACAGTGAGCGGTAATATGTACACACACCGACCCACACACACACACACCAGCATTAATTTCTCAAGTGGTTTCTTTTGATACATTTAAGTAATTTCTTTAACATTTAGTAATAAGACACAGACTTGATTTATTCCATTCAGAATATTTTATTAAATATCAGTACCTGTTAACTAGTTAGAGTGCATACAATCTAGTTCACTATGCTGTGTATTTTTTTTTGTTAATAATATTTTCTTTTGAGTCCAAGTTACCGTGGTGTGGGCTGTGTGGAAAACAGCGGAGGTTCGAGTTTCCGTCACTAAAGGGCCGGGGTACTGCTTCCACCGCTCTTTAGTTCCACTAGCCAGTACCATTGGATTAACGAACTATAGGGAGGATTTAGATGTTTAAGTTGGCGCTTTGTCTAATTTTGTATTTTAAGTGTATTTTGATTTGGTTTCTTTTCTAAGATTCATATCAATTATTTAAATGGCTTGTATATTTTGTTATTGTGTTTAGTACTTTGTCTTTTTTGTTTGTTTACCCCTCTTGTGTGTAATTTGGACTAGTTTGTTTGTATAAATGTGTTTCCATTGTTTCATTAGTTGGTCACTTAGATAGGGTTGTAAGCGATCATGATGCGGTACTTTCTCACTCTGCCTGTCCCTGACTCGATAGAGAACTGGTCCAAGGCATGCTGTGACGACAAATGGCCCTTGCCACGGGGCTTGTAGTTTTGGACTGTAGCCCTTTCTCCTGCTACTGACCCACACTAAAACAAGATCACCTACTTGATAGGACTTCTCTCTGGCTCGTAAGTCATAGACCTTCTTCTGGCGAGTCTGAGCGGAATGTAAATTCTGGCGCGCATATTTATTTTATATATCAACATATTTCATATTGTAATAAATGACAAAAAGAACATTTCAATTGATGCTGGTTCCATCCACAAAAAGGCTAGAGTCAGTTTCTTTTAAGTCACTGCATAATTAGTAAGGGGCTATTGTAGGGACTATATTGGTCCTGAATTCATGAATTAAGTGCTGCTTATATTTTGGTGGTCTATAAATAAAGGCACAAGTCACTGTGCTGGATAGCTGAATTGTCAATAATTGCAATTCAAAGGTACAGTATTGAGTGGAAGGCAAAAATCAACATTTAAATTTTTTTTTAAACAAACTGTAACCAAGCCTCCGCCACGGCCCACTAATCTAAAAGAATTTAAATAATTACAATCCACTGGAGATGAATCTGCGAATGCAGTGGTTCCCAAATTTTTTAGAGTGGAGTACCTGAAGGGTTCCTTCTGCGTACCTCCTCTCTTCCACTTAGACCAGTGGTTCTCAAACTTTTTAGCCAGCGACCCCCAAACTAACATCGACGAGAACTCGCGACCCACTACCACAGAATACACAAACAATAAACAAAAAAAGTTGTTTTAAATCCACATCCACTTCCTTTGGAAGCTTGTTTCCACCACAGAATAAAAAATACAAAAGGTAATTGCGACTTTATGTCATTTATAACTTTATAACTCACACTGTAAGTTTATATTTCACAATGAGAAAACAAGTCAGAATAGCGAGATGTAAAATCGCATTTTTTAGATTAAAAAAAATCGCAATTATCTTTTCAAATATTTTCTTACGTGTCGGAAACAAACTTACATTATATTTACTGTATTTAGGCTTACCTTTCAGTGGGATGGGTGCACTTGTTTTTCGGTGCACAAAAGCGTAATCTGTGGCCTGATGTTGGATACGGCTACTCGCAGATCATCCTCAACATCAAGACGTGATCTGTATTTGTTTTTCATGTATGTAACAGCGGAAAAAGTCTGCTCGCACAAATAAGTAGAGCCAAACGGAAGCAGTACATCCATTGCCACACCGGATAACTCTCTGTATTCTTCTGCTACTGCGATCCAAAATTCCGGCAGTGTGGAACTGGAAAATAAAGTTTTTAATGTCCGATCACTGGACAGCTCCAGCAAAGCATCTTCCAGTTTTGTGGGGAGATTAGTCCGAGTTTCAGTGAAAGGTTGCCGTATCCAGTCATACAGTTCTGGTTGCGTCTCTTTTGGAAAAGGCCGTGGAGATGACCAGTGATGTGTGTTTTCAGGTTGCCAAGACTCAGTCTATTCTCCTCCAGATGTTCATCCAGCTCAGGAAACATCTCCATATTACCTTGTTCAACTCGCTCAGCCCATCTTTCCAGCTTTTTCACAAATGCATCAATTTTCTCATTCATTGTCAAGATGTTTGTGTTTGGACCTTGTAATGAAAGATTAAGCATGTTAAGCCTTTCAAATATACAGGCTAAATAAGCAAGTTTTGATAACCAATCTGGATCTGTCAGGTGGTGCGCGAATTCAGATTTAGATTCTTTCAACAACGAGTGCACTTCCTCACGCAGTTCGTAAAGCCGGCCGAGTGCCTTCCCGCGAGATAACCACCGGACTTCGGTATGAAACAGCAGCGCTTCGTGCTGCGAGCCCATCTCATTGCAAAGGGTGGCTAGCAGTCTACTGGTTACTGGACGTGATTTTATGTGATTTACAATTTTGATTGCAACTTTGAGAACACTGTTAAGCTCACTATCAAGTGCTTTGCTAGCAAGAGACTCACGGTGAATTATGCAGTGCGTAAACTTAACATGAGGAGCCACTTCTAAAACCTTTGCCTTGAGTCCCTTATTTTTACCTACCATTGCACCAGCACCATCAGTACATATGCCAACACAGTTTTCCCATGAAAGTTGCATCTCTTTTAGTCTGGTGTCCAGCTTGTTGAAAATGTCACTGCCGGTGCAAGTCCCCTCCAGCACTGAGCAGAAGAGCATTTCCTCGTGCATTTTTCCATCAAATGTATATCTGATGAATGTCAGCAACTGAGGAGAATTAGACACATCGGTAGATTCGTCGACCTGTAACGCATATTTCTTTCCATTTAACCTATTAATCAATTGACTCTTAATGTCTTTTGAAATATCATGAATACGACGAGCTATCGTGTCATTCGACAACGGGACAGTTATAAGCTCATTTGCAATTTTCTCACCATGCATGGCCCGACACATAGCCACAGCTGCGGGCTTAATCAAGGTTTCCCCGATCGTGTGTGGCTTTTTGGATTGAGCGATCAGGTATGCCACCTCATAAGATGCCTTCAGAGCATTAGCAGTAATTTGGGTTTGTTGTGCGATTGTGCGTTTTTGAATCTGTAATTCCTTCTCTTTTCTGCGAAAAAAGTCTATAGGTTTTTCAACACAAGCAGGGTGTCTTGTCTCCAAATGTCTCTGCATTTTTCCAGGCTTCATACTTTCATGGGCAAGCACTTCTGAACAGATGACACACTGAGGATGATCCACATCGTTGACAGTAGAGCAAGTGAATCCATACTTTATGAATTCCTCTTGATATTTCCGACGTTTCCTACATTGGTCAGAAGGGGTCTTGCTCTTGTGCTTTGTAGACGTAGAGGTACACGGTTCAGATGATTCAGGCAGACTGTCCACAATTTCCTCAACATTTTTAGTCTTGCGAATTACAAATTTATCCATTCTTGCAGTTTCCATGTGCAGTTGCGTGCAGTATCGATAACTACTAGCGATCAGTCGCCGCACGGTGACGTCATATCTTAGAGTCACGAAATATTATTTACAATTTTTTTTTAAAAAAAACCCTTCTAATCAATTCTGTCTTTAGAAATAAAAAAAATGTATTTGTAATCTTAATTTTTTAGTATTGAAAAATATTTGTTGTAATCAGAAAATACAGAATTTTTTCAAACCAACTCGCGACCCCTTGAAATCATTCCGCGACCCCCCGAGGGGTCGCGACCCCCAGTTTGAGAACCACTGACTTAGACTGCAGTCACACCTTTTCCATTAAGGAACAGTATTTGAGTTTACAGTGTATATTTTGACCTTTATGAATAACTTTATAAAAGAAACGAAGTGATAGTTTTAAATATTAAACTAAAACTGCCAGTAGGTGGTGGCAAGATACTGTATTTATGAATGAATCATTCATTCAGTAACTAGGCAAGTGCTGTTTATGAATGAATGATTGACTGTAAAGATTAATTTAAAAATGCCTACCGTGTTTAAATGTACATTTTGTTTTTTGACCAATTGTATTATAACCAATGTCACGTTTGCAATCATGTGGATCTTTGGAAACAATTACATTCTTGCTCGTTATCAACAATAAATACAACAACTCACAGGGCTTATGTATCGAAGAAATTTTGAGTCTTAAAATCGATCTCAACCCACTTTTTGTGTCTATATTTATTCTTAAGTGCTAAATCCAACTTTTACAAAGGTGTGTTGTTGAGAACGGCAGTAATTTTGCACGATTTGCTAAGGCGGTAGACACTGAATTAGACACTTGTCTAATAATGTGCAGGAGAGGCGTATCTGTCAAGTCGAAGTTTGTCGCAAAGTTCTCACCATCTCGAAAACGCCATACTGATATTGATCCTTGTTATTTTTCCTTTTGTCCCAAAGTTTGCTTGTCATGGTCCCTAATGTTTGAACAAAACAACAGCGTGCAATTAGATGTTATGCAGTTGTCCCGGTCTGTTGCCATGGCTACATGGCAGTACAAGAAGAAAGGGATAACGCCAATATTAAGTCATTGAAAGGCGACTAGTGACAAGGGACGGGCACTATTTAAAATTAAAACTTTTAAAATTTAAAATTTCTCTGAATTTACAAATTCTTGGAAACATTTAGGATAACGTAAGTAGACAGCTGAACAAAATACATAACACTGTGCAAGTGTTTTTATTTGGATATTTTAATATAAAAATCTTACATAATGTCCCTTTAAAAGGACTTTGTTATAACGCAAATAAGTATAAATGTGTCTGTTGACTTCACTACATTAATAAAAGCATGGGCGTCGGAACCATTGTGTGTGGGTGGGACAAGACACACCCACTTTTCAAGACCAATGATATTGGACCCACTTACTTTTACCGTCTCTCATTCAGCGTTTGTCTGTTCACTTTTCAGAGCGCGTCAGTCAAATCCATTCCAGGTCCGGACCTCCGAACCCATCATTGAGGTCCGCACCTCGGAATTTTTCCGGTGTATTTAATAATGTTTGAAACGACCAATCAAATTAAAGTAGGTAGGGTTTATGTTCACAGAAGCTGCTGAATGATGATCACGAACTCCAGTGCGACTCTTTGGTCATTAAGTGCAAAATAAACTCAACATGATCTCAGCTGTTTTACAATAGAAACGTTAAAGACCAAACCAGAATGCTCCTGCACGTCTTGTCTTCAACGAGCCTAAGAGAGCCCACGTCACGCCCCTCTTCATCTCTCTGCACTGGCTACCTCTTGCTGCTCGCATCAAGTTCAAGGCGCTGATGCTTACAGATCCACCACAGGCTCTGCACCTTCCTACCTCCACACACTGCTACAACACTACGTCCCCACCAGAAGACTGCGATCACTAAAGGAACGAAGGCTTGTGGTACCGTCACAGAGAGACACAAAATCACTCTCCAGATCATTCTCCTTCACTGCTCCCTGCTGGTGGAATGATCTCCCTACTTTCATCAGGAACGCAGATTCCCTGGCAATATTCAAGAGACAGCTGAAAACTCATCTCTTTACCGAGCAAAAAAAAATCAATCCTTTCCTTTTTCCCTTCCTACTCTAGCTTATGTTACTCTTATCAATGTCTGAAACTTGTATTGTGAGCACTTCCTGTGTCTATCTACCTCTTCATGAAGAATCACTTGTTTGTTTTCCTCACTTGTAAGTCGCTTTGGATAAAAGCGTCTGCCAAATGACTAAATGTAAATATAAATGTCAAAATACTTAATGATAATAAAGTATTAATCTAATAAACAATTTAATGAAAAACTTTTCATTTTTTTCATAAAATCATCAACATTAACTTTATAACAAAATGGGTGACTAACAAATTAACAACATTTAAAACAAGTAATGAAAGAAGTAAAAATCAATAGTAATCAAAAGTTAAAATGTTGATGATCAGAAGCCTCAGTGGTCTTCTAAATGAACCACAATGTACAAACAAATCTAAAATAACATATAAATCCATGTGATTCCAGTGGTTCCAAAGTGAGGCAAGTGCTTTGTTTGCACAAAAATAAAAAAAAATACCACTTTATAAAAAATAGAAATTCTGCAATACACATTCACAAGAGCATCACAATGGATGCATGTTGTGTTCATGAAAGAGCTGGCTTTGTTATGTGAACACGCATTGGATAATATTTGTAAATAAAGTGGTAAATAATGTTTTTTTTGCACAAACAAAGCACTTAAATAAATTGAGGTTAAACCACTGGAGTCACTTGGATTACAATAATAACGTCTTTCCTACTCTTCTGGGGCTTGAATGTGTAAATTGTGTTGGATCTATCTAGGGACAGAAAGCTCTCAAACTTCATTAAAAACATCTTTATTTGTGTTCTGAAGATGAACGAATCTCTTACGTGTGTGGAATGAAATGAGAGAGCAATTAATGACAGAATTTTGATTTTTAGGTGAACTAACCCTTCAAAAATACTTGCTCACTGTCCTGGAGATGGTCTTTTCTCCTGCTGTCCTCTAATGGCTCTGTTTCCACCCCTGTCTCTGGCACCAGTAAAATTTGGTCAATCAATTCTTCTTCAGTCCACCTGCATAAAAGTAAAAAGTTTAAACACACAATCATATGAAATGTCCAGCTGCATATTTGGGGTGGGCAATATGGCAAAAAAGAATGAATGAATGACTATTTCAAACATATAAAAATGGCTAGCTGTGCATTAAATGATTTTAATGCACGACGTGGAGGCAAAGAACCACCCGCCATGAAGCGGAGTGCATTAAAATCATTTAATGTACAGCTAGCAGTGGATTATCACTCTTTTACAATGGTCATTTGCCAGCATGTAAACCTTAAAAGCAGTTATTGGTGTTTGCAGTGCAATATTTGACTGGAAGAGTGAAAATGATGGGTTTTTTTTGACGGTTACAGCTTATCTGGCATTCTGTCCAGTTTAAATCAGACACAGAGATGAAGTGCACAGTGATTGCATTGATTTGAATTAAGGATTTATAGGATTTATAGGATTTATCTGAATTCCTTAGAGAGAGATGAGATGTGTACCTGTGTTTGCTTCAAAATAACCATGTAACTACCTAACTATCGTGTTGCTTCATAAAATGACGTTTGAACCACTGCAGTCACATTAACCATTTTAACAATGTCTTGAATGACAGTTATCACGTTGCTCTCTATGGGCGTCAAAAAACGTCTCAGAATTTGTTTTGTTTTTTAAATGTAAATTTCATCAAAAATATCTTCCTTAGTGTTCCGATGATGAACGAAGATCTTACAGGTGTGGAACGACATGAGTAATTAATGACACAAATTTCATTTTTGGGTGAACTAATCCATTACGTACATACAGTTTATCTCAAAGGGGACATCAGATTGAAATCTACAGAAAGTTTTATAAATGAGGCCCCTGGTGACGGTCCATCCCGTAGCCTTGCAGCACCACCCAGTTTGGGAACCACTGATTTTAACAATAAGCAGCGTTGAGCAATATAACAATGGTTAGTTTTCTGTCAATTAAGGTGTCACAATTGTCAGGTGAAGTGCCCATGATCACCACTTCACTTCACCATGAACTACTTTTCACTCACTCACACTCACATTCAGTCACACGGACTACATTTCCCATAAGCCCCTCACCCAGTCATTGATCACCCCGCTGGCTGTAGCACATTACCTTTGTACTAATTACAATCACACCACTATGAGAGCACCACTCTCTCACACACACACACACACCGCGAAGTATTGTTAATCCTGGTATTACAATTACGAGCATATTTTCCCTGTCTTGTTTCCTGATCCTGCCTGTTTCTTGTTTTTGATGTTTAGAGTAGGAAAGACGTTATTATTGTAATCCATGTGACTCCAGTGGTTTAACCTCAATTTATTTAAGTGCTTTGTTTGTGCAAAAAAATATTATTTACCACTTTATTTATCATATCTAGGCAACTGGTTAAAGGCGGGCAGATAAACATCAAAAAAACTACGAGCTTGCCTGTTCCTTACCACTTCTGTTTGCTGATGAGTTGACCATTGCCTGTCTGACTACGTCTGTAAATAAAGCTGCACTTGGATCTCATTCGCTGACTCGCCCTTCATTACATAAGGTATTAAAACAGTTGTATATTGTATATTAAAGTGTTAAATAAAAGTGTGTACAATAGTGTGTAATGTGATTCACCTTGTAGCTGCATGATTTGCTTCATGGCTACCATTACTGAAGACTTTCTTACCTATGGGGAATAAGAATAGAAAGAATTAATGGAAAAAACACCAAAGTGGGCAGGCAATGTTGCACTTTAGTCACACAGACGGGGTCAAAATTTATATTTTTAAATGACTGATAGAAGTCTGGTATGGTCACTTAGGGTGCATTTATTTGATCAACACAGCAAAAAATTCAGCAAAAAATAAAACTAATATAACAGCAATAATTGTAATATCGTGTTTGTGAATATTTTCACGTTTTAAAGTGTTTATATTTAAATATGTTGTAAAATATCCTTACTCCAGTCTTCAGTAATTCTGATTATTATCGATGATGAAAACAGTTCTGCTGCTTCATATTTTTGGGGGTGCTGAATTGATTACCTTTTAAAAGTATACAAATATTTTACATTTTCTGTTTTTTTTTTTTTTTTATTTGATCAAATAAATGCAGATTTGGTGAGCATTAAAAAATTTAAAATTCATTAAATTAAACCTCTGAATCCCTGATAACAGAATCTGTATACACTGACTGAAAGGACTTTCCAATTTATTAGAGCAGAATGTGCGTACACTTAGTCAGCGGTGAGGAATCAAAAACATCTCTGATTGGCCATTGCATTCATAAACTTGTGTGATTGGTTATAAAACTAAACGCAACAAAAACGCATAAAAGTACATCTACTGAATCATGAATAGGTCTAAATAAACTTTTTAACGGCCTTAAAGTCAGGACATTCTCACTGCAGACTTTTAATGCCCTGCTGGACTGTGAGCTGAATAATTAAAGGAAACCTTTTTTGTATGTAACGTTAGCCCTTGCCTTCAAAAACATAATTTTTTAGCGTTTAAACGTGGTTATTATATAGCTGTGGAAATTCAGTTTTGCCTCAGGTAAAATAGGCGTCTATATAGCTGCAAAAAGCATCAATAAACCATAAAATCTATAAAAATGGGAATGTGACTTGATTAATGACATGCAAAACAAAAGTACAGATTACTGTCAAAAAAAAAAACTCAATATTTACCTCTCAAATCACCACCAACTATCACCTATAACTAAGTCCTCCTGATCCTTCTTCCACTTATATATTATTAGTGGCTCCAGGTACATACTTGCATGCCTTCTAAAGGTGCTTAAACATCTTCAAATGCATTGACTCAAAGAAAAAAGTATTGTTCAGTACATTTTAAGACTATTTTTTACTCAACTTGAAAAACTACTCCACATACATTTTATCTGGAAGAATGAAGCACTAGTGAAGTACAGGGAGGTTGGAGGTTGCCAAAGGGGGTGCTGCCAATACTGGGTTGGCTCTTCCACTGTCTGAAGTACTCACAGTGTGGACAAAGTTGATCAATGGCAATAAAAAAGTCCCACTGCTACAAGGCCGAATAACACAGGCTCTGGAACATACTCGACAGATCTCAAACAGTTCAAGGAAACAGTTTTCAAACACAATATATTTTGTGTCTTCTAGGGGTGTGACGAGATCTCGCGAGACTAAAACGTGACGAGATTTCTCGTCGAGGTGAGAAGTTGTCTCGTGGTGCTATCAGTGTGAGGGTGAAATTATTATTGAAGATGCCCCCGCCACTTTCAAATCGTTTGTGTGGAAACATTTTGGTTTTCCAGTAGAAACAATAAACGGCGAAAGAATAACACACAAGACACAAACAATATGTAAACATTGTAAGAAAACTATGCTGTACACCTCGGCCAAGGTTGTACAGACTCTTAGGGGCCGTTCACATATCGCGCGCATTTTCATTCGCCCAAAATGGAAGCGACGCGGTCGAGATGCGCGTGCGGTGCGGCGCGCTCGTTTTTTCCTGGCGCGGCGAGATGAGAACATCTCAACTTTTCAGAATGCTGCAAGCGCACCGCAGGTCATGTGACAAGAACCAACCGATCTTCTTCGACCTTTCCGTAACAAAACATGGAAATCTCAGCCGAACAGCTGATGATAGCTGTACAGGGGGGTTGTTATATCTCATCTCCATAAATATATCTAGTAATAAAGCTAAAGCAAGGGCTAAAAATCAATTTATCCCTTGCTGAAACTTCCTCATGGTCGTGGAGAGCACAGTTCATGGTTGGATAGCAACGACAGACGCTACAGAAGCGCGAGCTCCCGAACGCTTGCGGCCGCGCTTTACACGCGTTTTTAGGCGCGATATGTGAACGGCTCCTAAAGAGGCAGAAAGCATCGCTATTACTGCTGACGGTTGGACTTCTCGGTGTACGCTGAGCTATATAACAGTTACAGCCACACAATCAATAGTGACTGGGAAATGGTCAACTTTGTACTGCAGTTAAAGTGACACTTAAAGTTTTATTTGAATTTTTTATTTATGTTTATTTTATTTATACTGTTTAATTTATGTTCAATCTGTAGAAAGAAGTTCAGTGAGATTTCTCATGTGAAATTATACAGGGCAGAGAACAATTGGTTGATTTTATGGCAAAACATTTAGCAGTGTTTGCATGTTGTTTTACTGCAAATAATTCATTAAAATAGAAGTAAAATGACATGCATTACAAGTTGATTTCAAAGTGCACCAACATTTTTGCATTTTATGATTTTCAGTTGAATTAAAGACTGTTTTCCCTTCATACGTTTCATTATTGAGGATTTCTTAAAAATACTACAAAAATCTCGTCTCGTGAACCCAATCTCGTGTCTCGTCTCGTCTCGTGGGATAGGGGTCTCGTCACACCCCTAGTGTCTTCATAAGAGGCTTACAACAGTTTGATGGCACGATTGTGTAAATAAATAAGAACAACCACACGGAGTGTCAGATTCAGATCTCAAGATGACAGTTTGACCAAGCCCATGTTACTAATGCTAAACCGTCACTTTAGAATTAATAACTAAGGAATGTTCAGTCCCTCCATTGGATATAACATTCATTCTTCTATATCCATCATAAAAATCCGTTTGAATGTCCGCTGAGGAAAAGCACTGACCAAGATGAAGCTGTTCTCGGTGGGTACACGAGCATTGAACAGCCGCTGACGGCCTGGAGCTCGCATCTCTGAAAACTACTAAACAAACTGTAAAATAGGCACTATGATTAAACATCTCCTAAAAAAAACTCAGTTTGTGGTACAAAAAGTGTAGTAGTCACAAAAAATATGGTGGATTTGCTCGGCAACCATGACAGTCGCTTCAAGCGGAGGGATACTTGGGATATGTCGTCTTCACCTCACAGCCGGTGGAAAATAATCGGGAAAAATTGCTTATTTCTCTCGATTTAAACGTTCTTGGAAACATTTGGGATAATGTATGTACACAAGTCAACAAAATATATAATACTGTTAATAGTATACATATTGTACCTTTAAACTAAAACTTACGAAAAGCTTTGATGTTTCACGTACAGGGTCATATGGCACGTCCTGAATATCAGATTCTTCAAACGACACACTTTCTTCACCAAGGCGAGCTCTTTTGACAGGCCTTTCATCCTTCAAAGGTGTTGAAGTAAATTGTGAAGCAGAAATGTGTATGGTGAACTCAACAACACTCTGTTCTTTGAAAGTTAGAAAATAAAATGTAATGTTTTCTCATATCAAATGTGATCACAATACTAAAATTCTCCAAATATGGACTAAACATAAATGCTTTTTTATTTTTATTTTGCTAGAGAACGTTTTAAGCTATGAAACTTTATAGCTCTAATGCTTCTTATGAATACAACTGTATAGTTATGTGTTTAATTATGATGAAACAATGTATGATTATAAATAAATTACCTTTACTACGGTAATTAGTGCGTGGCATCGCAATCTTGTTATTATCACAATTTTAGTGTAAACGCTGCTCATCGACTGAACACTAGTGGGCGGGGACAAGTAAAAGTGGGCGTTGCTGTTCTTGCTCCAGAGTCAGTCATATGCAAATGACTGTACCCATGTGACATCACATGCCACCTCGGATCCAAACGAAGTATTTTTACAGTTTCATTATATATATATATATATATATATTTTTTTTTTTTTTTTTTTTATTGATGACGAGAACTTTTTAAGTTATGTAACTTGATACAAATGCCTCTTATATTCCAAAGGATCAAGGAAATTTTGATTTCTGTGTCATGACGCCTTTTTAAATGTTGGCAGCCCTTCCTATAAGTCTACTTGAAAAGGAAAAAGTGTGTGCTGACAAAATATTATTTCAGAATAAAACTATTCCGTATTTCACTAAAAGAAATGATCCAGTAGTAGGCGACGCGTCAGTGTTTGTTCTAGAGTCATCGCATGCAGTACATACTGCGCGCAGTGTGCAGTACGCAGCCGCCGAGGGGCGTGGGCAGTGCGTGGTGACGTCAGAAAGGTCGTGGGTGAGAGGTGATCGGGACACATCTTGTTGTCTTTGTAAGAGTGGAGCTCGATCACGCAGCCGTGTCTTCCCTCTTCCCCGAATCCTCTCAAAACTCCCTCCCGAACCTCCCGAACCTTCCCCCTCTCACCCTCCGGACCCTCGGACCCTCTCCCCTTCCCGGAGCTCGCGCGTCAGGTGAGACTTTACCGCGTTTCATGCGCGCGAGGGGCCTGCAGGCCGCGCGCTAGCCTTAGCGCTCGTGCTAATCACCCTCCGCACTTCTCACGCGACGTTTATTGATATTTCAGCATTAACCAGCAGCGGTGTGTAGTTTAAACCGTCAAACAAACGCTGTAAATGCAGCTAGAAATAGTATATTTCGTGTGAAGTGGAGTCGGCCGTTATTACGCAGCTAGTAAACACACACGAGCTGAAGCTGCTTCACTGATTCACTGCTCGATGCCTCAGATGTCATGTTCATGTGAATAATCCGCTGATTTAATTTATTATTTCTTGACTACTCGGAATATCGTGTTCATGTTTATAGTAGTAAATTTACGGCTATGTGTTTTTAAACGGATCCTGAATTCATATTTTTCGGAATAAGCTGCAGATAAATATGAATCTTTATGTTTCTGCAAAATAACGCCGTTCATTGTCGTGTTTACTCTGGTCTGAGGAATTAAACTGGCATTGTCACGGGTGCTGGACGGGCCCATGGTGTTCTCTGAAGTACAGTATTTATCTGCAGTGTGAATATGTGATTGTGTGTGTGTTGACAGGTTAATCATCCGTGACCAAAGATCCCGAGCTCGTCTCATTGATCATCATGGACTCTGGTGTGATTGAAGGAGGACTGAACGTCACGCTCACCATCAGACTGCTCATGCATGGCAAAGAAGTGGGCAGCATCATCGGGAAGGTGTGTTCACTAAAAACCGGTTCGGTGTTGAGCACATGCCGCCTGCACCTGCACACTAAAATAATGATACACTGTATAATCTCAGCAAACCTGTTGTTGTCTCCTATCCTCACGACTTCTGCGAGGTGTCGCACTTTACCTTCACATACTTGAGGTGACGTCTGATGATCGAGAACGTGATATTTCCATGTTTGATGGTTTATGTGCTTAAGGAGCAGATTTTTTCAGAAATGGAAACTTAATCAGATCAATGCAGATTCAACACTATCGTCCCGTGTGTGAAAGTCTCACTGTAGTAAAACAAAAAAATCACACACTTATTACTGTGATGCTTGACATGTAATTAATGTAAAATTATTGGTGTCGTGGGCATAAAAATCCTTATATTACATCACGATAAAATGATACAGCAAGTCACAGCAATCAGAATCATCACTAAGAAAACATACTATTGAATATTAAGCGTATTTTATTGGCGTTGACAGCCTTTGATGCTGATAATGATATTAAAAATAAATGCTTCACCCAATCACAACTGACCAAATAATGAGCAAAAACCCCTCAATTAAAGTACATTACAGTAACATGTTATTTTCTCCATCTTCTCAGACGAGTTCTTCAAAGCAGTTTTGCCACTAGTTGGGTGTCTCACTACATCGGTATCTGTTGATATTGGACAGTTAATTATTTCCACTATTTTTTACTAGAGATGCAGTGACAAATCGGCAGATAAAAGCTATTATCACTGTCTGCCGATTGTTTATAAATAGCTGCTGATCAGCGGCGATTATATCCTGTCAATCAAAGGGTGCAGAAAAACGTGTTCAGACTGTAACTGCGTGAAGAAACTCTCCTGTGCTGAATTTGGAAAACCCAACAGTAATGCATTAACTGTTCAAAAATAGTGACGTTAAAGCAGGCTCTCTTTGACCCTCTGAATCAAGCCAGGGTTGACAGGTCTGGATTTTTTTGCTACATCAGACATTTGTAGCATCTCCCATCCAATAACCACTAAGAGCTGTGTGCTCTGTTACTTCTGATAAGAAACAGAGGCTCATTGTTTTTTCACATACTATGTCATTATTGCGTGATTTTGTGATGACTAAATTCACTTGCATATGGTAATGTCAGGTTTCTTTTAAAACACATATGTTTCTGTGTAGGACGTGGTTACAGACACGTGTGCGGTCACTTACAACATGATAGCACACTCTCACATATTACTTGTCAAAAATATTTTATTGTAATGTTTCTACTCTGAGAAGATTTTGTTTTGTTGATACCTTTGAAAAAGGTTTTAATGAAGTTAATCCATAACTAGATGTTTTAGAAAATATAGATAGATATAAAAATGGATCTTCCGTTTCTTAGTTTGGTTTTTATTTTCTTAAAATTCAAAGTTTAGAATAAAACTGCCTTGCATTATTGGGTTGGCACAGCGCTTCCTAGTGGCCAAGCAGAACTACTACTGGTATAACCCATTTCATGAGATCTTACTACATATGATTGATGTGTGTGTTTCAGAAAGGTGAATCGGTGAAGAAGATGCGAGAGGAGGTGAGATCTGCCGTCTGTCGTCTGCTGCTGTTTTCATGTTTTGTGTGATGTGTGATAGCGATGGTCTTCTCTGCAGAGCGGTGCGCGGATCAACATCTCTGAAGGGAACTGCCCCGAACGCATCATCACCCTCGCAGGCCCCACCACCGCCATCTTCAAAGCCTTCTCCATGATCATCGAGAAGCTAGAGGAGGTACGGCTCATCTCCACATGTGACCGGCTGGACGACCTTTTGATATTGTACAGTAAGGGTGTAACGGTACACAAAGATGACGGATCGGTACGTTCCTCGGTATTGAAGTCACGGCAGGAGGAGAAAACTAAACATGAAATTGCTTTTTTATTAAAAGCCCTGCACTTCTAGTGTTTCTCCCTCATTTATCACGCCTGATTCAACTCATCAGACCTGAAGTGGGTGTGCAGGGCTGGGTCCTCCAGGACCGGTTTGAGAACACTGATCTAGTGAACTAACATGCTGTGGACTCTAAATGACTTGCCTGAGGTGAATGTAATGCTACGCGAGAGATTGTTCTCAAGCTGTATTATTGATGTCTTTCAGTGGTTGAAACACTGGTTGAGAAAATACATGTAAACTGACTGACTGTAATCGTCATGTGACTGCATGACCCAAACCGTCACGTCCATACCGTTCGGCTCTGGATGAATACATGTACCGTTACACCCCTATCATTCAGCTGTATCCAGTTGGCCGCTTTGTCATGTTCATTCACTGTGTGCTGTATGATTATATGTATGATATGCTGATATTTATTTTAATTTTATTACCGTCAGTTTATTTGTCTTTAACAATATTTGAAACTTATGAGTTAGGCTAGTAGTTTTTGCTGCCGTTTTCACTGTGATGTATATGGGCGTCAGTCAGCGCTGATGTTGTCGTGTTGGTGTGTTTCAGGACATCAGCAGCTCCATGTCCAACAGCACGGCCACCTCCAAGCCTCCGGTCACGCTGCGGATCGTGGTGCCGGCCAGCCAGTGCGGCTCGCTCATCGGCAAGGGCGGCTGCAAGATCAAAGAGATCAGGGAGGTGAGTGGACACCGCGTCTCATGCTGCGTCATTCACTGATGAACACCTGCTGACCTGTGTGTTTGTGTCTGCAGTCGACAGGAGCTCAGGTACAGGTGGCTGGGGACATGCTGCCCAACTCTACTGAGAGAGCCATCACTATCGCTGGGACCCCGCTGTCCATCATCGAGTGTGTCAAACAGATCTGTGTGGTCATGCTGGAGGTAAAACATGCACAACTCCTGCTCTCCTCTACCCAAAACATGTGGGCCCTGTTTGTGTAGTCAATGTCATAACTGGATCTCCCAGTGAAGCGTCAGTCGGTGACGTATGCAGGTCTTCTCCAGTCATTTAGTGTTTAAGCCACGCCCACATCTCAACATCCAATCAACAACTGATAATTCTTATTGGTTTGCTAGAATCATCCCTCTGCTCCTTCTCGTTCCAGTCGCCTCCCAAAGGTGTGACCATCCCTTACCGACCCAAACCCTCAGGATCGCCTGTCATTTTCGCAGGAGGACAGGTGAGTGTCTTACTGCCGCCTGCAGCTGTTGTGTGTGTGTATGTGTGTGTTTTTAATCTCAAACTTGTGTTTTGCAGGCATACGCGGTGCAGGGACAACATGCCATTCCTCAGCCTGATGTAAGACACCCTCTTTGAGTTTGTTGTTTTCCCACACTTCTCTGTGGAGAGTTTTCGCCCCCATAGAGCACTTACAGATGGAGTGTTTGGACTGAAATGTCTCGGCCTCTGTCTCCACAGCTCACTAAACTCCACCAGTTGGCGATGCAGCAGAGCCCGTTCCCTCTGGCTCCCAGCAGCCAAGGGTTCACAGGTGAGAGCGCACACAGCAGACGCGATACGTGATACGCTGCATGTAAGCTGGTTAGTGGCTGACGCAGTTGAATGTGTTTCTCTGTTCTGCAGCTGGTATGGACGCGTCTGCGCAGACAGGCTCTCATGAACTGACCATTCCAAACGATGTGAGTTCATCCTCTGTGAGGGGACGGTCTGATGATGTTAAGATGTGTTTGATGATTAATAATGCTGCAACAACAAACCGATAATTAGAGCTGGGTGGTTTGACGATGATTATATCAAGTGTCTATCATTAGAGATTTTGCTATGTTGCGATATGTCAATTTTAGGGATGCACCGATATGAGAATTTTGCCCGATATAACTGAGGGGCTGTCCCCGACTAAAGATTTTTCTATTCAACTATTAGCCATTAGTCAACTAATCGCACGGTTATATTAATAAGCCATAAATCAAAATAACCAGCTTTTAATTGCCTATATATGAGTTTCAGTTCATTTTGTGCTCAAGTTCGCTGAGACCGAGATGACAAAGCGCATCCTGATTGTTTTCATTACTTTATAAATGCACGTGTTGCTGTTACTGTGAGTTTACAGTAACTGAGTACCGTAATTTCCGGACTATTGAGCGCACCTGAATATAACCCGCACCCACTGAATTTAAAAAAAAATTATTTTGAACATAAATAAGACACATGTCTATAAGCTGCAGGTGCCTACAGGTACATTGAAACAAATTAACTTCACACAGGCTTTAACCACTAAAATCCTCAAACTTCATCGCAGTGGTGCTTGTTTTGGCTTTCAGTCGGATCTGCACAGTTGAAACACCTCGACCATCTGCTCTCTGTGTTCGAGCTCATTTTCTAGTTCGGGTCATCTGATTTTCTTCCCTCTGAAAGCTTTAGTTGTCTTTTTGCACTGTTTCCAACGTCTTGTCATCGACTCGTTAAGACCAAGCTCCCTTGCAGCAGCTCTATTTCCTTTTCCAACCGCCAGATCAATCGCCTTCAACTTGAGAGCAGCATCATATGTATTTCTCCATGTCTTTGCCGTGATGAGGGTGACCAAATGACTACCGTAATCAGAATGATGGGAAGTTTGAGCACACTCGATTTAATCTTAACGGTAAACAAAAAAAAAGTTGTTTGACCTTAACCCGTTCGGCAATTTCATTGGTTTAATGAAAGTTTCTTGAACTGAGCACGTCACAGAATGTGTTTTTTTTTTTTTTTTTGAAAAAAAAATTGAAAGGGGGAAAAATCCATATATTAGCCGCGTCATTGTTTAAGCCGCAAGGTTCAAAGCGTGGGAAAAAAGATGCACCTTCATGTCGTGTGATAAGCGATTTTAAAATAAAATGAAAGAATAAAAGAATCACTCCTGACTGAATTACAGTAGCTTTAATAGAAAACATTCATATTTAATTCATACAGAAGACTGTTGTTTTATTTTTACATTTGATTATTCTATGACTAGTGTTTCTTAAGTTGAACCTGCTGCACCTGAAATTTAATTAGGCTAGTAGGATTTATTTGTCCTGTTCTTTATAATATCTGCTTTTTTGTTCTAGTATTTACAACTAGAATAAATGAATAAGAACAGCTATATTGTGATGTATAATATTTCTTATTGTGAAATAAGATTTTGGTCATATCTCCCCCCCTGATGCGACGATAATCACTGTTGAACTGCAGCTGATATGAAGGGTGCATTTGTTGACATGCAGCTGAACGAGAGCAGTGAGTGCTCTAAAACATCAACATTGTGTTATAAATGACTAGATCCCAAATATGACATAGAAAACCATAATACTCAAAAATGACGACAATCTTTTCAATGGTGGTGTATATTAGCCCTTGTGTGTCCATTAAAAAAAGTTACACACATGTCCAAAGAGGACAAAAATGTTAGTGTTAAGAAATTGTCATAAAAATTTGAAGCTTTGGAGAACAGTCTTAAGTTTGGTCTCTTTTTAAACGAACAATAATCTGCCAAGGATCTTTAAAATAAGTTGAATTAAAAAATTTATAGAGGTTTAAGTTTACAAAAATGTATGAATATTATTTTAAATAAAATGTATATCTTATGAAACAAGTTGAACTCTAAACCTGCTGTAAAATCAAAGTCATGAATCTAAATAAGTTGTTCCACATTAAGTGACCCTGATCCACAAAACCAGTCGCAAGTCGCAGTGGTATATTTATAGCGGTAGCCAACGATACATTGTATGGGTCAAAATGATCAATTTCATTATGATATCAAAGATCATGTTCCTTAAAGATATTTCATAAATATTCTTGCGTAAATATATTTTTTTACAGTAAAGTTTTTCTATCTAAAATATTACAAGCGCGTGCGCGCACACACTCACAATTTTTTTTTATTACACTCAGAAAAACCACACTCTGACATCCACACCAACACAATAATAGCTGCATCATTGATCCAATCGGCTCTAAAATATACAGAAGCAGAAGTATTTGCTTCATAGGCCAAACCTGAGAAAATGGCACCATCTGGTAAAAAAAATATTGCAAATTAATCGTGAAGCTTTGCCAACAAAACGAAAGCCTATTAATAAAGATTGCATCATTTTATAGTGAAATGGCCCTAGGTTAAAAATTGCAGTTTTAATGGGGACATTTTTGTCCTTAAGGTCTTGAGAGGAAAAAAACGAAACTGAGACAAATGTCCATGAGCTCACACAAGGGTTAAGGTGTTTATCACTATTGTCAAATTAAATCGCTCTAATGATATAAAGTGTCATATCGCCCACTCTAATGCATCTATCTCGAGGTTAAAACGCTGTCATTTCTGATCGTTTACAGTAGTGCGATATATTTGATTATAAATAAGACCAAGGCAAATACACGTGACCGACTGAAATGGAAGCAGTGACGTGATGTTGAGGCGTTAGTTTTAACTGTCTCTGTCAATTCTGACAGTTGATTGGCTGCATCATCGGCCGTCAAGGTGCCAAGATCAATGAGATTCGTCAGATGTCAGGGGCACAGATAAAGATCGCCAACCCAGTGGAGGGATCGACCGACCGGCAGGTCACCATCACCGGCTCGCCCGCCAGCATCAGCCTGGCCGAGTACCTGATCAACGCACGGTAACGCTCCAGTCATGCTGCACTCTAGATTCACATCCATCTCAGGTGACTTTGACTAACTTCTCGTTTTCTCTCGGGCTTCCAGACTCTCATCCGAGGCAACAGGAATGGCCGCGAACTGATGCTGTCAGCCTCCCACCGGCCTGTTTCTCCTCCTATCACATCACATTTACGCTCTCTAAGTGCAAAAGGAAACCAAGTATTTTCAACCTATCCTTTCCTTTCACCCACCCAAGCTATGCTTCATGGATATACACAAGTATTTTATTTATTTATTTCATGAAAATGTTTTTAAAATCCCTTTGCGTACAGTTTTTAATGTCTTTTTCTTTGCGTATTTTGTCAGTCAACATTACCATATGGAAGCGACAGTGGCGAAAGTGGAAAAATCTGAAAACGCATAAATATGTTTTTGTTATCTCAGATTTTTCTTATAAAAACAGAAAAAATAAAAAAGAGAGCAGCAACTACAAATGATAGATTGACCGCTTTCCCTGTACCGAACATTTATTTATTTTAATTTAACTCTCGGAAGTTGCAGATTTTAAAGTCCTAGAAGTGAGTTTCAGAGGATGAGCTCTGTTTTCTGCATCAGATCCATTGAATCTGAGGGGTTTCAGGTGACTTCTGTTGTTTTTTTTGACATTTGAATATGTCATTCCTCAATTTTTTTTAATTTTTTTTCCTCTTTATCCTGAAGTTGGAGGTTTTGTTCGAGGGAGGGTTGGGAGATGCTGCAGTTTCTGCACACATGACATTACTGCTATAATAATGAGTTGAAAATATTTCTTTTAGAGAGAATATTTTTTTTAACCCTGTGGTTTCGAGGCCAGACTGGAGGATTCCCATTTGACATTTATATGATGATGATGATGATGATGATGAGACTGAGTTACTGATCAATTACATGACTAGAAGGAACTTTCTAGATTTAACACTAGTTTCCTCTCTACTCTGCTTGAGTAATAGTTATGTTTTCTATTTTATTTTTTTTTTCTATTTTATTTTTATTTTCTCGCAGGAGGAAGGAAAACCTAAAACCTTTTTGTGCACGTTTTCTGAATATTGTAGATTTTGGAGTGCAGCTGGAATGAAGAATTAAACATGCAAAATTAAAACATGAAATGCTGAAACTATGGGATGGCGTCCTGTGGTTTTTGTGTCTTGTATTGTGATGTACATCTGAGTGTAATGAGTTATTGAAAGAGAAAAGGCGAGGCGGAGAGATTTTTAGATGGGGGCAGATCTGAATGTGAACTTACAATCGATTATATTTTGCTTTTGTCCAAGTTCATCTTTCTTCAGTTTGTAATGTTGATGTTTGAGCATGTAAAAGGTGGGAGTTCTTCTCTATATCAGTGTTTCTGAACTCCTGAAACGCCTCCGTCTTGAGTTTTCTTCACAATATTCCTCATTTAAATAATTCATTCGCAGAATAAAAGGGCGGGGCCTTGTTGAGTTAGAAGTGTGTTGAAACTGGCTGTTATGGTAAGGGGCGGGACATTTCCCGAACACCAATCACAACACACCACTTCAGCCAACCAATCAGAGCACATTGTGCTTTTCAGAAAGAGGGGCTTCATAGAGACAGGAAGTGTACAGGGATGCGTTTCCTGCACAATGACAAAACTCGCTGCTTCACTACCATAGTACGATGCGTTGCTGAACAAATCAACTAGCTGGCCACGACTGTTTCTCGGCAGTCTTCTATAAATTAATCTGTTTGAGATCAAATTAATGCTAGATTTTTTTGCTATAAATTACGAGGACTAATTCTTTTTCAGTTATTTTGATTCATTTCCAGATTCAATCATGGGCTTATTCTGACGTACCAGTGCACGTACGCTCATGCTTACTCTAAAACTTGACAAACTAAAATATGTGAATGACATTGTATATATTCGAAATAAAAGATATGCATTGTACTTGATGTCAGCTTGCTTATTTTGCTCACGATAATGATTCATAAAGTCCACGTCATTAAAACAAGAAACTCTTCTTCTAACCACAGCTGGAGAGCTGTCGAACTATGGGTTTCAGAAACACCAAAGGAGCAACAACAATGGAGAAGATGGGGAAAATAAGGTGTTTCTGAACATTCAAGCTTAAAAATGTGCATTTCATGCTTATTTCCAGGGTGCTACTGTCCTTAGACACGGCCTTCTCAAGCAGGTTCAGGGCCTCTGTTTCACTGTGATGACTGCCGCCTCACTAAATTATATTTTTTCTTTCCAATTAAGGTCATCCTTGGCTAGCACTTTATTTTACAGTCCTGTTCCCCATATAAGTACATATTATGCACTTATAGTAATTGCAATAACTGGATAATAACTTGGTAGTAACCATGAATCTACCCTTAACCCATGTAGTTGCCTTATGTTATCTAGTACTTTCTTAGGTAAGTGCATGGACTGTAAAATAAAGTGCAGCTGGACTTTCCAACATAAGCTTGAACAATAAAATCAAACTGATCGCTGCAGCATCTTCACACAGACAACAGCAGAGAGCAAACCACTGACAGTCAGTGTTTGACCTGAGAGATGCATTGAGATTCTCCAACTCCTCCAAGGCAAACATAAGACCCACATTTCCCTGCTGAAATCCATCACATTTGTCCATCTGAGCCACCGTCTCATTACAGCACGGCTCGAACTGGAGCGAACTGCCCATCTATAGGACAAAATAGACCTTTGAACAGGAAACGAGAGCATTTAACAGATCTTACCTTAGTAGTCTTCTGCAGCAACACTGGACAGAAAATGAACTGATATTCAAGATTCTGATATTAACTCACATTAAAGTCTCTCTTTATCAACATGGACATCCTCTTAGTAACACAAGCTTTCTCCCTTTTCCTTTTTCACGCTCTACACCCCTCGGTCCAATTTTGATGGAGCAACTGTAGCCATGTAGTCGCCTGCTTGATCAAATAAGTATGCATACATGAAACCACGTAGACGCTAAGAATTAGTTGAATAAAGTATTCTTTCACTGCTTTTTTGTTTTATTATAGGTAAGCTTACAGGATTTAGGCCTACAAATGTGCACTTAAAGCCATTCTTACTTGTAGTTCTTTATCCTGAGGTCTTCATGCGTGGCATTAGCCACATGTGTATGGAAGGTGATAGTCTGTTTTTTCTTTCTCCTCACAAGACAATATTACCACTGAGATGTTTTGATTCAGAGCCTGGTTAGTGACCGAAGTTCGCACAATTTGTAGTCTAAAGTAGAGAAAGTAGTCTATTTGAGGCTATTTTTGTAGCTTAGCAGTTATTTAATAATTATATATTTTTATTTTTACAAGTTCACAAACATAAAACGTGTCATCAGATGGTTTGCTGTAGGATGGTGGATTGAGGTGTTTACATGATTTCAGTAATCTCAGTTCATTCATGCTTGTAGCAAATATGCCAGAAAAATGTATTTTCTCTTTACATAGCAATTTCTTATTCAGTCAGATTATTGCTGTCTATGTAAATGTAACCAAATTGAGAAGTTCTGAGTTTCAGCCGGAATAAAGCGAAACATCAGAAAAAAAGGATGTGGTTCAAGGTGTTATCGTCAAAATCTTTTAAAAGGTTGTCTTTACATACATACTCTTGTTACTGGAGATTTGCATCTATAGAACCATCATTAAATACATTTTCAGTGCAACATGAGAAAGTGATCATGTATATAAACATCCTACTGTAAAGTGCCTACAAGCAACACAACATTACACATTCAAGGTAAAAAAGGTGCAAACATTTCTTTAGATGTATAAAAACAATCGATTTAAAAATTAAAATACATAAAAATGTATATCATGCATTTTGTTCTTCAGGACGTTACCCTTCTCAGACCTACATCTGGCAAGCTAAAGTTCATATACATTATTTTTATTGTCATTTATCTGTTTTACTTTATTTTTACAGTGCAGAAAATAAAAGTGCTTTCTTCAGATTAGTTGAAATGTACATATTGCATGTCCCTACGAAAGAAAAAGTATTGAAAGATAATCCGAGAGGTCAGAGGAGAGCAGACGGTTGGAGCAGATATCTCCGTATCATAGATCGTGTACATTTATATGTGCCGTTTAGCCTGTGTTCACGTAAACTTGCATCCAAAGGTCCTGCACCTGACTATACGACTGTACATTTACAGACCGGTTTGAGCTGCCGTGGTCGGGTGGCACGAGCACAGGAGAAGAGTCGAAACTGGACCGTTTTTATTGTGTTCTTGTTAAATTATGTTAACAAATAGTTTTCTTTTTGTATTCTTAGACTTAACTTACTAAATATATATTTACATAAATTCAGGGCATTATAGTATCACATTTGTATATGCACCTTGTAAATGCTTTGGAACGGAAGCATCTGTACATAGTAGTGAAGTCAGTCCCAATCCGAGAGCGACACATTTCATTTACGTCATGTCTGAACAGATTATTGGAGTACAGTTTTGGCGAAACTACTTCATCCAGGCCGAAGGAGGAAGATTTCGTCCGGCTCTACTCATTCGGATTCGATCTAGACTCTTTGACTTCAAATCATACTGCTAACCACAAGCCTTCCACACAATAACGGACATGATTCCGGCACTCTCGTAGCACCAGGAAGTCTATCTGCACGACAATAGCGCAAGCCTAACGAAAGCATCATTGCTGCTTTTTGGGAATGCCCTGAAGTTTTTAATTGCATTGATCTTTTCACTTAGTTCCTGCAATCCTCATCTCTAGCAGCGGTTTGCTGCTCTACTTGTCTTCCTATATTTTCCGTGGCTACGTCCTGGTCATGAGGCAGTTTGCGATCCCAAAGTTGTTATGACCAGTGTGTCAGTGTATTTGTTCTTTAGGTGGCTAGTTGTTCTGCATTTCTCAGATGTTGTGTGCGCACACGTGTTTCACGAAAATCAGTTTCGCTTTGGTGCAACCAAAAGTGAACGTGTGAGCTGGTGTGATGCCTGTGTGTGCTTGATCGCACTGGTTCACGTGTGTGTGTGTGTGTGTGTGTGTGTGTGTGTATGTGTGTGTTTCAGTTTTGGGGCCCCTGGCCCCAGCCTCCTGCACTTGGGGGACGGCTCGGCTCTCCACTCCCTGATTGGTCAAGTTCAGCGCTGTCACAGTCTGAATCCTCACATAATGCACGAGTCTGGGAACAGGACAGAGAGCATGATCAAAGTCGTGGACACATTATATATGATGCTCATCAGATTGACTATTCAGTGGTGGACTAAAACACTTGAGAAACTCCATTGAGAAAGAACTGCAAAAAGAAGGCTGGGTTTTTAAAGTCTGGTCCTGGCGGTCCATCGTCCTGATCAAACTCACCTACCTGTAGTGTTCCAGGTAATCCTGAAGATCTTGATCAGGTGTGCTTAATCAGCTAAACTCTGTGGACATTGAACACCCAGAGCCAGATCTGAAAAATTCTCCTTCCACTCATGGTCTGTGATGTGCTGCAGGACAATGTTGTCTCAATCACACTGGGCAACTCTGGCCCTCAAGGTCCTGCAGAGTTTAGCTCCAACCCTGATGAAACTCACCTTCTTGCAGCTTTCTAGTAATCCTTTAGATCTTGATTAGCTGGATCAGTTGTTTAAGTAAGGTTAGAGCTAAACTCTACATGAAAGTGGATCTCGAGTACCAAAGTTGCCCACCGCGATCAAAACACTACATTCGGATTCTTTAATCAGAATAATTTCATTCCGATTGAAGGAAAACGTGTCTATGTAAATGTAGATAGTATGTTGTATGGTTTCACACAATACTAGTACCTCCAGGATATTTTGTTCCAGGTCAAAATTCGCCCGCTCCTGTTCAAGGGCGGCTGCCTCTCTTTCAGACAGAGTGGGGTCTGTAATATCCACAGGGATCTCAGAACCTTGGGAGATGAGGTCATCGCTGCGGTCGTCCAGACGCTCGTCTGTGTTGGTACTGACCACATCTGGTGTGCCGCTGTGAGAGTGGTCAGTGGTGTGACCCTCCTCTCCCTCTGAGACAGACAGGTTCTCTGAGCTGAAGGTGGATACTGACTGGCACTTGGTTATACTGGTCGGCCGTCTGTGAATTGGACATTAGAGAACATACAAACAATTAAACAAGAATATCTTAAATTAAGAATTTGGTAACACTTTATTTTGTGGTCCACTTTAGACATTCTACTAACTATAAGTAACTTATCATGGGCTCCATGTCGACCCTATCTGAATCAGCCCCTGTATGGGCCCTACATGGGTTTGTCACATGGAATCAATGTTGATGGCCTTGAAATTCTGCAGCAGAGTGATGACATCTCAGACCAGAACTGGCACCCCGACTTTTTCTCCATTTTGTTGGAGTTTTGGTTCCTTGCCGCTGTTGCCTTTGGCTTGCTTAAGTTGGGGACACTTGCATGATATTCAGCAGTGTTTTTGATATGCCTGCATTGGAGCCGTTGTTTGCGAACTGAGCTGAGCCGGACGATTACGACACTGTTTTCTCCAGTGCTGATATACATAAACTAACTAGACTAATAACTATTGATCTTTGCAATGGAATGAATCAATAATATATAGAATAAGCTGCACAATGACACCATTTTCTTTGGGAGCTGCTGTGCAGCCAAAATTATTTCCCAATTATTAATGTAAAGCTACTTTGCCACAATTTGCATTGTAAATAGCACTATATAAGTAAAGGTACTTGACTTGACTTGACATTTATCTAATCTCGTGTATACTACATTTAGCTAAGGCTACAAAACCACCTCCTTGTTACAAATATGGTAGAACTATCACCTCTACCACTAAAGATATCTTTATAAATAATTTTCCTGATCAGTTTCAACTCCTCACCATACCAGATTGCTTAGAAGAACTCAATATTGCAAAATAAACTATTGACTCTCTTTTCCAGCACATTAGACACAGTTGCTTCTTTGCGCTCAAAGAAGATTAAGGGAAAATAGTTTGATGCCGTGGTATAATGAGCATACTTGCATCCTCAAGAGAGCAGCCCGAAAATTGGAGCACATCTTGAAGAAAACAAAACTATAGATATTTTGCATTTCGTGGAAGGACAGAGTTACTGCAGAAAGGCCTTAAAAACTAAATTAATGAGAAATACAGCTTCAACTTTGGACGTTTCCAAACAGCACAGTAGTAATGACTTCATGAACTTCTTTACTTGCAAGATTGATAATATTAGAGAGAAAATTATAACCATGCAACCGTCTAATACAGTATTGCATCAAACGTTGTTCTATAGATCTCCTGAGTAACAATTACATTCATTCTTTGCTATAGGAGAAGAAGAATTGTCTAAACTTGTTAAATCATCAAACTTAATGACATGAATGTTATCAAGCTACTGAAAGAGATGTTTCGAGAAGTCATAGATCCTCTTAATGTTATAATTCATCATTGTCATTTGAATACGTACCAAAAGCTTATTAAATCTCTTAGTAAAAAAAAATGCAACTTGATTAGTCAATTACATGTCAAAAATATTAGAAAAGGCAGCATCCTCACAACTTTGTTCCTTTTTAGAAAGAAATGGTATCTGTGAGGATTTACAGTCAGGATTTAGACCGTATCATACTACTGAGACTGCTCTCATTAGAGTTACAAATGATTTGCTCTTATCATCAGATTGTAGTTGTATCTCTCTTTTAGTGTTACTGGATCTTAGTGCTATATTTGAAACTCGAGCACAACATTCTTTTGAATAGACTTGAAAATTACGTTGCCATTAGTGGACTTGCATTGGTGTGGTTAAAATCTTACTTATCTGACCGTTATCAGTTTGTAGTAGCAAACGAAGAGATGCCATGTCGATCACAAGTTCAATATGGAGTACCACAAGGCTCAGTTCTAGAACAGTTGCTTTTCATTCTGTACATGCTACCCTTTGGAGATATTATTAGGAAGCATGGCGTTAGTTTTCACTGATACGCTGATGATACCCATTCATCCTATACACTATACCCGAAACTTACCAATTCTCAAAATTAACAGAATGCGTAGCTGATATAAAAAATTGGATGACTAGCAATTTCCTACTACTAAATTCGGAAAAAAAGAGATTCTAATTATTGGACCAAAAATTTCTGCACGTAACAACCTAGAATACTGTCTAACACTTGATGGCTGCTCTGTTAAGTCATCTTCATCAGTTAGGAACCTGGGTGTGCTCTTTGACACCAATCATTCATTTGAAAGCCCCAATTCTAGCATGTTTAAAACCAAATCTTTCCATCTTAAAATATATCTAAACAATGATATATACTCTCAATGACAAATGAGGAGCATGCGTTCATGGCCTCAAGGCTAGATAACTGTAATACTCTACTGGGTGGTTGCCCTGCTTGCTTCATAAACAAACTACAGCTGGTCCAAAACACAGGAACCAGGAAGTATGAACATATTAGCGGGGTTCTGTCAACACTGCATAAGCTCCCTATTAAACATCACATACATTTTAAAATCTTGCAAATTACTAACAAAGCACTGAATGGTTTTGCTCCCCAGTACTTGAGCAAGCTCTTAAAACATTATAGTCCTTCACATCTATTGCGATCTCAGAATTCTTGCCAGTTGATAATACCTAGAATATCAAAATCAACCATAGGCAGTAGATCCTTTTCCTATTTAAAAACCAAACTCTAGTCTTCCTAGTATTGTTTGGGAAGCAGACACACTCTGTCAGATTAAATCTGGACTAAAAACACATCTCTTTAACCTGGCATACACATAACACGTCACATTTCTATAATTAACATCCATTAAAGGATTGTTAGGCTGCATAAATTAGGTCAACCAAAACCAGGAACACTTCCCAAAACACCCAATGTACTTGTTACATTGTAAGAAGAATGGCATCTATAGTTAGTCTGGCTGTCACATCCTTATCCCAAGGTTACCGTAGTCAGCCGAATCCAGGTCGTATCCAGTTTAGATGGTGGACCTGCACCTAGACACGACCTCATTGCAGCCCTGAATGCCAGCAGAGACCTTGTCTACTAGACAATTTCCTTGTGAAGACCTCGTCGACACGACAGCCATCAGCACAGATCCTCGGCAAAGACCACAAGAACCAGACAAGTCCCAGTCTTAGACCCTTATGGGCAGCTTCGTCTCCATACCAGCGTGATGAATCTGATCTTCAAGCAGAAGGAACTGGATGAAATATTTTGAATGCTACAGATCCACAATCTGACTTCTGACTTGTGATGCAGCCTGAATCATAATCACAACGTTTTCATTCGTTGGACAGAGGAGAACAGGGCCCCCGACTGAGTCTATTTTCTTCCAAGGATTTTTTCTCCATTACGGTCCAATTGAGTTTGGGTTCCTTGCTACTGTCGCCTCTGGCTTGCTTAGTTGTGGACACTTATTATTCAACAATATTACTGATTTGACTGCACTGACACTATTGGATGAGAACTCAACTGAGCTGGATGATATCACTGTTTTCTGCAGAACTGCTTTATAGCTGAATTGAACTCATTTCATAATTGATGTACTTTACTGATGTACTGAACTGATTTCGACTGAATAATGACTGTTACAATTGTCTTTTTAGAGCTGCTTTACAACAGAATTGAATTCTGTTTGCATCAGTGAATTGTTATTTTCCTGTTTATAACAGTAAAGGTGCTTATCTGAAATAGCTCCTGTATGGGCCCTACATGTGTTTGTTCCTGGGTTCCATGTCGGCCCTTTCTGAATTAGCCTCTGTATGGGCCCTACATGTGTTTGTTCCTGGGTTCCATGTCGGCCCTTTCTGAATTAGCCTCTGTATGGGCCCCACATGTGTTTATCCATAGGTTCCATGTCGGCCCTATCTGAATTAGCCTCTGTATGGGCCCCACATGTGTTTGTCCATAGGTTCCATGTCGGCCCTATCTGAATTAGCCTTTGTATGGGCCCTACATGTGTTTGTCCATGGGCTCCATGTCGGCCCTATCTGAATTAGCCTCTGTATGGGCCCCACATGTGTTTATCCATAGGTTCCATGTCGGCCCTATCTGAATTAGCCTTTGTATGGGCCCTACATGTGTTTATCCATGGGCTCCATGTCGGCCCTATCTGAAATAGCCTCTGTATGGGCCCCACATGTGTTTATCCATAGGTTCCATGTCGGCCCTATCTGAATTAGCCTCTGTATGGGCCCCACATGTGTTTATCCATGGGCTCCATGTCAGCCCTTTCTGAATTAGCCTCTGTATGGGCCCTACATGTGTTTGTCCATAGGTTCCATGTCGACCCTATCTGAATTAGCCCCTGTATGGGCCCTAAATGGTTTTGTCACATGGAATCAGTGTTGATGGCGTTGAAATTATGGTGTTGGAGGTACCCAAGTATTCCCCAGTATGGGCCCTAAATGGGTATGTCCGTGAGTTCCATGTTGGCTCTATCTGAATCCTTAAACCCATATCATACCTACACTAGCCCCAACATGCAATGTTGGTGGGGTAGGATTATTTATCAGGAACATAATATCTCATTTTAGTCAGGCTAGCAAGCAGCCTTTAAATGTCAACAACTAGTACCATAACTAATGATCAATACCAATTATCTCCCATCAGAGTTTCCCATTAAAGTGCAATTGTTGTAATTGCCACTGTAGTGTCTGTAGTCATGTCATAAATATTACCATTTTGACAAAACCCAAAATACATAACACAGATTTGTTGAAAATTTGCAATCAGCCTATTTGCATAAGCATTTGCCAAAACAAGAAGACATTATTTTATTATGGATTTGGAAAGGCAGCTTAACATAAATAAAGCAACCTAACAACTCACAAGAAAATATTCCAGAAAGAATAAATGATGACATTTTTACCGTCTTCTTGGTAACTCCACCTCACTGTCCACTTCACCCTCTTCTTCTTCAGAGGAAACGCCACGTCGCTGGTGGAATTCAACACACTTAATTCAAACTGTTCTAAAATAGTTTTATTCAACTTAAATAAAGCTGAACATCGACTAAATCCGCTGTTACAGCTTATGGTGGCTCTAGGTATTGTAAATACTGTATAAGTCTGCTAAATGATGAAAAAATACTGTATAAAACCCTCAAATTACATTTACTGTTTAATAATCGTTGTTGAATGTTGATGTTTGAAGTGTATAGGTTGCGTTTCAGGGCACTTTGTGAAGACACATAAATATGTAAACCATGACAAAGTCTGTTCCAATTACCTGTTTGCGAGTGATAGCAGCTCGATACAATATGGCTGATGGAGTCAGGTGACTTCCGCTGGATCCTCTGGGCAATCGCACTGCGCCGGTGCCCTCCTCTCTCTCCTCTGCATGGGTTCTGCCCACCGCTCCACTTCTGCCACAGCAGGGCGAATCAGGGCTGCTGGAGAATGGCAGTGAAGCGGCATCCTCACTGGCTGTGTCACTTCTGGGTGGAGTCTCGTCCAGACCGGCCCCCGCTTCTGCCCCGCCGCTAGTCTCTCTGCCCAGGGCTTCAGTCGTGGCAGTTCCACCGACTCCATCTTCAACATGGCGGGTGGAGCACAGCAGATCCGGGCTGGAAGAGGACAGCTTCAGCGGGGGCGGCTCCAGCTGGCCCTCCCTCATGGTGCCCCCTGAAGCTGTTTCAGCGAGGGGCGCGGCGGGCGTCGTCGTGTTGGTCAGCGTGGGCTTTCTTTCTTGGCTAGCAGGGGCAGAAGGGTGCTTAGGCCCTGACAGATCCCCGCTGCTTCCTCTGCCGCTCCTCCGATGACGGGTTTTCACCCTGCGGGCCCGACTAGGTGAGGTAGGTCCTCGGTTTGAACATGGCGGGACGGTCACCTGCAGCACACCAGCATCCATCTTGGGGAGAATGATCTCTGACCTCAGGAGGTCAGGCCTGGATATGGTAGTTCAAGAGGAAGTCATTGGTTACACAACATTCTTTTTGGTGGCACATTACTTTACATATGTTACATGTTAAGGCAAATTCACACTGCACAGACAGATGCAGACCAACCATTAGTCACCAGATTACAGTGTATCTCTTCTCAGGCATTCCAAGACCAGACAAGTGCAGATTCAACATCTCCACTTGTCTATACTGACTTCCAGTCTGTTGAGTGACAATTGGCCTTTACAGTGTAATTGGATGATTATATTCAGTAGTACTAATGAGCATTATTATGGAGTTGAATATATCAAAAACTTAAACAAAAAATCATGGTTATTTTTATTTTACTTTAGTTCCACCATGAACTAAAGTTAATGGAAACACATTTACCAAATAAATCCCTTAATGCACAACAAAAAACTTTACCTCAGCAGAGGCTATGATTGCATAACGGGACTAACCAGAGGACCAATGGCATCGCAGCATCTCAAATGTTGGTTTGGTGGCTCTGATATGCCTGACTCAAAGTCTGTCATCAGAATGATTTGGTTTAATTCCCTCCAAAAGCGTCTCACAAGACTGTGTTCCCAAACACCAGCATCCGAACGCAAGAGAACATGACAGCATTTATTGTGTTTCTGATGCTCTGAGACAAACTCATTTATAATGGAGGGGGAAAAAAGCCTGATTGCAGCAACTGGTCTACTGGTTATCACTGATATTTTGAAACAATTTCCCAGGAAGTGACCATTTTGTTCTCTTGAACACATGGGATGGAAACGCTGCTGTATTCACAGATGTTTTATGCAACATTTGAATTTTACACACTAGTTAAATTCACAAGTTTGGTTTGACATATGGCCACTGTTAATGTATTTGTTCTTGGCGAACTAGATCTGCTACACACGCCGGCTACTGCCACAGACACAGACATGCTGCTGTGAGCATGAAAACATGACGCTGCTGCAGAAACAGACATCGATAATACAGCCAATCTCCATAACTGATCTAGACAAGTGGTGCTGGGGAGGTGGATGGTTTCAGAGGAACTCTGATGCTGCGGGACACTGAACCAGACTATTCAAATGTTGAGCGCTCAAGATCATTGACTGCTGATAGGCTGCCAATGATTCCAATGATTGGCTGCTGTCAATCAGCTTGTGCCATGTAGTATACAATGTACTTGCTAGATTTTCCAATTTCACATCATATGACTTCACAGTCGAGTGGTAAAGAGTTAAACCACAATGTAAAAGACCCAGGTTCATATCCCCAACATACTTTTTGAATTGGATAGATGTTTAGAATTGTCCATATTCTGCAAATCTTACTTTTAGATAGAAATACCATTTATGTTTATCCTACACTAAGCAACAAATATCATGCAGCAGTGTGACTGAATTTGCATTTCCACAGTATGAATCCAATTGGGTTATCAACAAACAGTAGTTCTGGAATAAAGCTCTCTGGGGTTCATTATCTGGAAAGACACGGCTGTAAGGATCCCTGTGGAATTTAATTATTGGTTTTACTATTGTTTGTGTCGGGCAGAAGAGAGAAGCGCTGACGTATGCAAGTTGACAAAGAAACATGAATGCAGCATACCATTTCTTTTTGCTTGGAAAAATGTAGCCAGTTACATAAAACAAGGACTTTAAGATCAAACAAAGTCTCTGTTTTAACTCTTCAAAAATAATGAAATTGTTAAAAAATTGTTATTATTTCATTACTAGAGCTACTGACTTTTATAAGACAAACATTTTTCATTTCCCTCTTTATCAACAAAGGTGTGAAATGGAGAGTGTCGACTACCTGGCTGTTTAAAACGTAAAGAGCAGACATAGGCAAGGTGCAAATATGAGCAAAATGGTACAGTAATGTCAGGTAATGTTCTTTTTTTTTACAGAAAATAGTGTCTTTCGTAATGTTGCTTTGGTAATGAATAAATTTAGAGTTTCAGTCATGTCTGTGTTTGTGTCATTTTCTAAACATTTAATCGTGTTCATATTCTTTGTATCTTGGTCTTTCTTGACAACTTACAGTGATGCAGACTGTTTTATACACATACAGTCACACAGAAGCCAAAGCCTTTGTACCTTACATAAGTTTGTGTATAAGGCAGACAATAACTTGACATGTTCTCATGGCACTCACCTCTTGCCATGAGATGGCAGTTTCTGAGGAACGCTTCTCTTCTTGATGAGTTTGTCCACTGTGGTCGAGGGGTGATGTTTGAACAGACCGGGATATTTCTTATCCAGACACTGTTCCCTCCTTAATGAATAACATGTTAGCATTAGCACTTATAAGTAAAGATATACGTATTTGATTTCATTGCATTTCATGACAGGGAATGATGGGAGCCCTTTCCATAATTACGACTGACAGACATATCGCTCTTTCTCCATTCGGTGTGTGACTGTTTATAGTTGTTTATAGGAGTGATTTGTCTGGTTTATTCAGATGAAGAGAAGAGCAGAACATGGCGATGTCAGTGCAGACGTCTCACCTGAGCAGCTCTTTCTCTTTGAGCTCCAGCTGCAGCATGACGGCGTTGAGCTCCATGTAGAGATTATTGGCTCGCTCCAGCTTTCTCTCGTAGTGTTCTCTGATGTCCAGTGCATGCCTGTGAACAACAACATGCCCTCTGTTCTGTTTTGTGTTCTCTCATTCTTATAATACAGTTCTTGTGTGAATAAGTACACGTTTCAGCCCTCAAAAGCTGTGCTAACACTAAACATTCAGTCTACTGTATAACTTCACTCACTCACTAATCTAGAAGATTAGTGTTACATCAGGTGCTTCATATATAGATTATATATAGATATGGACTTAATTACTTAATTTTGTTTTGTTTTATTTTTTAGTACATGTGAATTTTATGAATTAAACAGCTAGTGAAAGTACTTGATCACTAGAAAGATTTTAAATAACATGTGAAACATTAAAGTACTATGCAATCATTTAAAACATTTCTTCTGAAGTAGAATCTTTTTGGCATAATCCACTGGCTATGAATAAAGTCCTTATTGTTGGTGATTTTAATATCCATGGTAATGAATAATGATCATGAAAAAGACGCATTGGGATGGGCATTTACAGATATTCTAAACTCTATTGGAGTTAGACAATGTGTGTCAGGACCCACTCATTGTCGTAATCATACTTTAGATCTAATATTGTCACATGGAATCGATATTGATGCCGTTGAAATTCTGCAGCAGAGCGATAACGTCTCAGATCATTATCTAGTCTCAGGCATGCTAAATTTAACCAAGGCTGCAAAACAGTCTCTCTGCCACAAATATTGTAGAACCATCACTTCTACCACTAAAGATTGCTTTATAAATAATCTTCCTGATCATTTTCATCGTCTTAGCAAACCAGACAGCTTAGAAGAAATCGATGTTGCAACAGCAACTACTGACGCTCTCTTTTCCAGCACCCTAGACTCTGTTGTTCCTTTACGCTTAAAAAAAGATTAAGCATATTAGTCCAAAACCATGGTATAACGAGCACACTCGGGCCCTTAAGAGAGCAGCTAGAAGAAATCAAAACTACAAGTTTTTTTGTATTTCATGGAGAGAGAGAATGATTGAGTACAGAAAGGCCTTAAAAACTGCTAGATCCGCGGCTGTTTTTCAAATCTTTTTAACCCTAAGTATTTATTTGATACAGTGGCTAAATTAACGAGCAATACAGCTTCAACTTCTGATGTTTCCAAACAACACAGCAGTAATGACTTTATGAACTTCTTTACTTGCAAGATTGACAATATTAGAGAGAAAATTATAGCCATGCAACTGTCTACTACAGTATCACATCAGACAGTGGATTGTAGTATCCCTGAGGAAAAATTCCATTCATTCGCTGCTATAGGAGAGGAACTTGTTAAATCATCAAAATCAACAACAAGTTGTCAGGTTTGAGGTGTTGAGAGAAAGGGAGCGAGGACTCAATTGCACAAGAAATGGGTTTTTATTTCATAAAAAATAAACAAAGAAACAAAAACTACCCCAAGGGGGAAAACAGACTTGACTTGACTTGACTTGACAGAGAACACACCACATGACATAAACAACAATCCACAATGATCCAGCACAGGACTGCAAACACAAGGAGAATAAATAGGGTAGCAAACAAGGCAGGTAATGAGGGAGGACAGGTGGGGCAAATAAACCAATAATCAGGAAACAAGATGGGCGGGGTCAAGACAATGGACAAGAGAGCACATGGCACAAGGAAACATGACAAGCCATGTGCTCACACCAAACATGACAAAAACACAAGCACATGGCTAATGAAAACAATCACAAGCCACGTGCTGACAAAACGAGACATGAACATAACACGAACGCGCAGCCAGCAAGCACACTCACAGACCGCGCGTTCACACAAAACACGTCATGAAAGCACGCGGCAGGTGTAAACAAACCACATGCAACACAGAACACGACAACACTCACAAAACACAAGAACGCACGGTGAGTGGAATACACAGACCGTGCACTCACAATAAAGACAGGACAGGGGGCGCGAGTGTCCGAATCCCAACTTGAAACCGAACCAGACATGAATGCCGGGATCCGAACATCACGCGCCCAACATGAAACAAGACACGCAGACAAGAGAGCGCATGGCTCGAGAGCTCGAGACCGTACACTCACACAAAGACCGAAACTTGATCCCAGAGAATAAGTCAATTATAGGCCAATCTCCAATCTACATTTTCTGTCAAAAATACTAGAAAAGGCAGTATCATCTAAACTGTGTTCCTACTTGGAAAGAAATGGTATCTGAGAGGATTTCCAGTCAGGATTTAGACTGTACCATAGTACTGAGACTGCTCTCATTAGAGTTACAAATGATTTGCTCTTATCATCAGATTGTGGTTGTATCTCTCTATTAGTGTTACTAGACCTCAGTGCTGCTTTTGACACTATCGACCACAATATTCTTTTGAATAGACCCATTGTCAGTTTGTAGTAGTAAACAAAGAGATGTCATTTTGATCACAAGTTCAATATGGAGTACAGCAAGGCTCAGTACTAGGACCGTTGCTTTTCACTCGATACATGCTACCCTTGGGAAATGTCATTAGGAAGCATGGCATTAGTTTTCACTGTTACGCTAATGATACTCAGCTCTATATTTCCTCGCGCCCTGACGAAACCTACCAATTCTCAAAATTAACAGAATGCGTAGCTGATATAAAAAATTGGATGACTAGTAATTTCCTACTACTAAATTCAGAAAAAAAAACAGAGATTCTAATTATTGGACCAAAAACTTCTGCACATAATAACCTAGAATACTGTTGATGGCTGTTTTGTTAAGTCGTCTTCGTCAGTTAGGAACCTGGGTGTGCTCTTTGATACCAATCTTTCATTTGAAAGCCACATTTCTAGCATATGTAAAACCGCATTCTTCCATCTTAAAAATCTAAACTACGACATATGCTCTCAATGACAAATGTGGAACAGTTAGTTCATGCGTTCATGACCTCAAGGCTAGATTACTGTAACGCTCTACTGGGTGGTTGCTCTGCTCACTTGATAAACAAACTACAGCTAGTCCAAAACGCAGCTACTAGAGTCCTTACTAGAACCAGGAAGTATGACCATATTAGCCCGGTTCTGTCAAAACTGCACTGGCTCACTATTAAACATCGTATAGATTTTAAAATCTTGCTAATTACTTACAAAGCACTAAATGGCTTAGCTCCCCAGTACCTGAGTGAGATCTTAATGCATTATAGTCCTTCACGTCTATTACGATCTCAGAATTCTGGCCAGTTGTTAATACCTAGAATATCAAAATCAACAGCAGGCGGTAGATCCTTTTCCTATTTGGCACCTAAACTCTGGAACGATCTTCCTAGCATTGTTCGGGAAGCAGACACACTCTGTCAGTTTAAATCTAGACTAAAAACGCATCTATTTAACCTGGCATACACATGACGCATTATCAATTTATGTCTTCATATCCGTTAAAGGATTGTTAGGCTGCATAGATCAGGTCAGCCGGAACCACTGGCCTTACCGACACATCAGCCAGTGGCATAGATCCCCAGCAAACCGTCCCATACCGGCGTGATGAAAAAGATCTTAGATGGAACTGGGTTAAATATTTTGACTGTTGCAATCCCAAATCGGACTTATGACCAGTAATTCTGCCTGAATATCGGGCAAGTGTTCACTGTTGGCCAGAGGAGAAATGGCCCCTGACTAACCCTGGTTTCTCCCAAGGTTTTTGTTGGAGTTGTTCCATTTTGTTGGAGTTTTGGTTCCTTGCCGCTGTTGCTTTTGGCTTGCTTGGTTGGGGACACTTGCTTGATATTCAGCAGTGTTTTTGATATGCCTGCATTGGAGCCGTTGTATGCGAACTGAGCTGACGATTACATCACTGTTTTCTCCAGTGCTGATATACATAAACTAACTAGACTAATAACTATTGATCTTTGCAATGAAATGAATCAATAATATATAGAATAAACTGCACAATGACACCATTTTCTTTGGGAGCTGCCATGCAGCCAAAAATTATTTGCCAACTATTACTGTAAAGCTGCTTTGCCACAATTTGCATTGTAAAAAGCACTATATAAATAAAGGTGACTTGACTTGACTTCTTTAAAACTGAGTCAAGAACGCTAGAGTTCTAAATAGAACCTTTTTTAAAGACGACAACATGTCAATTAAAAAAAACATTGGGTTTCTGTGATTATTTGCAATATATAAAAAAAAAATTATCCTAATATATGTACACATTGAATCCCTAAATAATGTAGAATCAAAATTTTGCAAGTAGTGAATAAGTAAAGCAAAATAAAACACTAATTCTACACTCCTGGTCGGCTCTATTAAGGATGTTCAGCTGATATGTTTTGGTCATGTGATTGTTGCTGACCTGAGTTCCTCCCGTCGCCGGTTAATCAGCTCTTCATCCAGACGGTGCAGACATGTGCCCTCCGACTTAATCTTCTCAAAGTGCTGCTTCACCTCCTCACGCCACTCCGCCTGCACACACACACACACACACATGCACACACAAACACACACAAACACACACATATGGAGGATCTCAATTCATCATCATCATCAAATCACTGATTATCTCTTGGTTTATCTACACCGTTACAAGGACCAACGACAGGGAACTCATTTATTGTATTAATACAGTGATTTGAACACACTTCTGTGATGAGCATGTTTCTAATTTCTGGGGTATGATTTATCTTTTTTTTTTTTTTAAATGGGGGGGGGGGGTCATCAAAAGAATGAAATTGTAAAGAAATGTAAACAAAATCCCTTCATTTAAAAACTAATATTTGGAAAAACTTGATTATAGTTTGAAATGAAGTGTGTTATTCAATATTACATTCAAAGTTAATGTTTTTTAATGTCTAATTGCATTTTTTTAATAAATATGGCATACGAGTTTAAACAGAAATGACATTAATGTATATTTTACTTTACCATAACTGCTTGTCAGTACATTCGACAGTTTAACATTTAATTTCAGAGACAATAGAAGAGACATATTCCCTGGCTTTTTTTTGTGTTTTATTTATTAGACTTTTAGTTTGCATTTTATCCTGTTTCTTGTCCTGTGTGCCATTTTCGTAGTCCTCTGTAGTTTTTATAGTTGATTAGTTCTGTGATTATGTCTCGTTTGCCTATTTGCCTCTCGTATTTAAACCCCAGTGTTTCTTGTTGCGTCTTGTCCTACACAGTGTTTGGTGTTGCTCATTCTGTTCTCTGTTGATGTTTTGTAGTGATGGGAGAAACAAAGCTTTTCAAAGCTTTGAATCAACTGAACCGATAGCTATGCAAAATGATTCAGTTTCGAAGCGTTCGAAACACCACGCACTGGTGACGCCTGCTGGTCAGAACAGTGTAAATGCAATGAAAACTCAAACGTAATAAAAAAAGCTTTTACAAACCCATTGCAAATGTTTTATTGAAAGTATGATCTATCATATAATTAACTAATCAACTAAATAACATTAAATATTAAATTACTGTATAATATGTATTCTTTTATCATTTTTCAGGGCTTGTTTTGTTTTGTCTATGGATGGCTCAGCTAAACAGAGACTATTAACTATTATTATTCCTTTTAATTATATAAATACCTCATCAAACTCATCAGAGATCAGGTAATAGACACTTAGACACTTGTTCAATGATTCGCCGTTGGGGGCGATGTAAGTGAACCCACATGACTCACTGGGATAACAGAGATCGTTTACTGATTGTTTACTGAAATCACGTGACTTTGGCAGTTTGAAACACGCTTCGAACCACTGATTCGAAACAAAAGATTCATAAAGGTTTCAAAGCTTCATAAAGTGGTGTTTCAAAAGCGCCCATCACTATTGCGTTTATTTAGCCATTAAACTCTTTAAAGTTTTCTTGAAAATGCTGAAGGACCCAAGGATTCTCAACATCAACCTGTGTTGAACCTGTGTCAAGAGAGCAACCATACAGCAATAAATCATTATCATTTAATTATTCCTTTTACTCATGTTCATTTTTATTATATTACTTAGTGTTTGACTTATTTTCCTGCTCTTGCCATACTCGCAATTGTTGTTTAATCCCATGATTGTGTGGTTTAAAGGGGTATTTGTCTTGGGTTTAAAAGTCACAGGATGATGTTGTGAGTCATTTTCCATTGCTTGTGCTTTGGTGTAACAACACTTGCTGGATTTGTACAGGTCAGACAGAGTTCAAATGAAGTAGGGATGAAGTCTGAACACATGGTAGCGTCACTGCTCTACGGCAGAAGTGCTCTAGTGTTCCACACGAGCCTCACCTGTGATTTGAAGTACGTCTCCTGCGGGGTGGAGAGCACATCTGCAGAGGCGATGTCCAAATGCAGCAGAATCTGCCTGAACGACGGCCGGTTCCTGGGTTTGCAGTTCCTACACACACATACATCAGTGTTAGAAGAGTCACTTACAACCTTTCCAGCGAGTCAGTTAATCATATTATGCTCATTTCCATCTTTTCTTTGTTATTTTGCAGAGAGCTCATCTATTTCCACATGATTGTGTCTTGTCTTCTTTCTTTCCTTGAGACAAAAAGTACACTTTACCATACTTAAATAGAGTACTTATAACAGGTAGTATACACTTCAAAGGAATGTACTTAAGTGTGAAATGAATGTAATGTTTGCAGACACTGAATACATCTTTATATGCAACTTCATAAGTACCTCTATTGTCTTGGAAATATGGTTAAAGTGTACAGGAAATCATTTATGATAAACTATTGACACTTGTACGTCATATATTTAAATATAATTGTAATAGTCACTTGTAATGAAGAATTAACAACACATTTGTAGTGTTGAACACACTTGCGTTCAAATTATAATCAAGTACTTCACATGTGCTTTAGTATGTTAATAATTAGTAAAGCACGACAAAATATTAAAACAAAGATTTAAAATTAGACATTTCAATTGCACGTTTTAAAAGTGTGTCAAGAAAAAGTCAAGAAAGTGACCTTTTATTTCAATAATATTATTTTATCTGCAAGTTTAAAAAAAATATGCTTTGTATGATTGGAAGTACACTACAAGTGCACATTCAATATGATTAAGTGCACTTCTTTTTGACAAAGTTTTCTTCCTTTCTTTTGTTTGTCTCTCACCAGCACTGTCGGAGCAGGATCTTGAAGCCGTCCGGGCAGCTGTCGGGAAGAGGCAGCTGCAGGCTGTTGTTTCCCACACCCCATATGATTGCGGAGGAGTCCACGTCTTTATACGGGATCTCACCAGTCAGCATCTCCCACAGGACCACACCGAACGACCTGCCGACACCACATATGATGTTTCATCTCCTCATTCTCTGCTGGATTCACCACTTTTAACATTTATTTTCTATGCAAGCACGTCTCTTTTCTTAGGCTCATTATAGATAGCACTTTATTCACAAAAAAAAAAAAAATTTGACAGAATTCTCATTTCTGTGTGATACTACTTTTATTGAATTGTGATAAATCCTCCCACACCCAGTCATTACGAATGATCATACCAGATGTCCACTTTCTCAGACACGGGTTCATTGCGGATCACCTCCGGCGCCATCCAGGCCACAGTGCCAGCAAACGACATCTTGGTGCTCTTGTCTCTGAGCTCCTTCGACGTGCCGAAGTCTGAGATCTTCACCAGGTCGTCGTGTGTGATCAGCATACTGACAGGAGAAATGACAGCAGTTTGATCAGTTGTGTCGGTGTTGGTACAAACCAGGGTTCAAGCTAATGGAGCTGTCATACTTGGGTGACTTGAGATCTCTGTGGATGATCTTGTGCAGGTGGAGGTAGTTCATGCCACCGGCGATGCCCATGGCCCAGTCCACCAGCAGGGACGGCGTGATCTTCCTGCCAGCCCTCAGGACCTCGTAGAGCTGCCCCTGCGCGCAGTACTCCATGAGGATGCAGTAGCATGGAGCCTGCGTGCACACGCCCCTGAAACACACACACACTGACAATCGCAGTAACCGCTTCACGTCTCTTCCTCTTTACTACTAGTTACAGCACCAAATAAACATGAATGAACATCAGAAGGAACGTTGTTTCAACTGCAGAAATACGTCAATACACACCAGTTTTCAAGTTTAATTCCACCGACATTATCTACGTCTACTCTCTGGTTTGTTTGTCGTACAAAATGGTGGATAGCAACGGCGGCACATAATATTGCGTTATGATTGGTCAGATCGCCGGTTAATCATAATTCATGAGTTCACACTTACATATAATTCAATTAAGGATTTGCGTATTTGGTGTGCTGTTCGAGGGGAGAAGGTTCCGAGATTGAAAACTGGCCTGAACTCAGAATAAAGGTGGGGATAGGAATAGTTAGAATTTGAGGAGATGGGGTGGTGGAGGAATTCTGGAAAACTGTCATAGAACAGAGGTAAGTAAGCTGTATATTAGTCTGAATGATGGCAGAAGGTCTGGACTCTATCGCATCTTTCATTGGCCAAGGACCGCCTGAGAGGACGTTTATCTGACATTTAATGCAACCAATCACAGTTTGTTTTGTCCCGCGTCATGTTTAGCACGTGGAAATGTAAAGATGTCCCTACAATAACAGACCGGTGAGCATCTAATAAATTATTCATTCAAGGACTTTATGCAAGTTTACTCCAACAATGGAGCCGCGAACTTCACATACTTTTGAAAATCCAGCATTTAGTTGATCCTGGTAAGAGCTCATTGTCACAGTTGTAAATACGACGGTGTTCTTCTTCTACGAGGGAGTTTGGCGTCACGGCATTTGTTTCCAGTCGGACCATTATAGAACGCGACACACACAAGCAAGTCTCCCGGACATCGAATTCAACCAACCAAATGATGACTTCGAAAATCCTGAAGTGTTTCCATTTAAGTGTGTCATAGGCTGAGACTTATATGTACATATATATATATATATATATATATATATACAGATATACTTCTTATCTTGTTAATTGAGTTGATTAACTGAATGTGCTCCACTCATGTTAATTAGGTTAATTATCTGAACGTGCTCCTCCCAGACTTGTATTTTTGATACAATATGGATATGAAGAGCAGTCAATAACGGAAGAGATAAAAACACACAAAAGATTTACTACCAGCTTGCGCCAGTGCAAACCCTCTTTTGCCATTAAAAGAACTACTATCAGAATTTACTAAAGACACGCAGTGAACAATTAGCAATAAATGTTATTTTTGCAGCTGACCTTATTGCATATGGGTTTGTAGGAGTTTCCCTGTCAGACCGCTAAATGAATTACATTATAGTCTTTGTCTCGCAACATGATTTACTAAGGTTTGCGCTAGTCAATTTATTGGTATTTGCGGCATTAGAAAAGTCTTATCCCATTTTGGATTTGACATGCTGCAATTGCTTTTGTTGGAGTAGGAACAGAAGAACAGAGAGTGCGAGACAGACGAGAGAGTTTTCTCCACTCATGTTCATTTTTTTGTAATGCCAGAGGAAGCCGTTATCCGAAAATATTTTAACTGTATGGTTTGCCAAACCATGTTATTTTTAATTTGCTGTGTTGTTAGATCACACGCACCTGATTATCATCAGTTCTGTTTGTTTGTGACCCTATGGTACGCTGCTCTCAGTAGATTGTGTTGGTCGTAATGGAAATGAGCTGCTGCGTCTTGTGTTCTGTAATGTGCTCATTGTCAGTAAATCACCTGCAGAACTTTCCTCTCCCACTGGTGCTTTTATGAGATTGCGGTCTCACGCTCATTTGACCTATCAAGTAAATCTGGACCCAGATGTCACTATTTAGATAAATAGGTTAAGATAAATCCAATTCCTTGTTTTTGTTTCATTTGGGGCCAAGCACCGAAGGTTCATAGGCACCTATTGTATCTGTTGGTGTTCTTATTTCTATTCCTCCTCCTTCTTTTTTCAAACGAATCTATGGCAGCCCATAGAACAACTTGCAGGAAAGTTATGAAATTTGGCACACAGATAGAGGACAGTCTGAAAATTAACCTCAGCAAAGTCGGAGTCTCTAACTCAATTTCTCTAGCGCCACCAACTAATATTTTAACCGTAAGGGCTAGAAACAAAATTCGGATTCCCTGGATCAACACAATTCATTTTCCATCATGAAAATATTTCCGCCATTTTGAATTTTCAGAAAAAAATACTTTTTCGAACTCATCCTAGGCACTTTGTCCAATTTTCATTAAAATTGAGATAATCTTCAGTCCATGCTGGCCAAAAAAGTTATTAGAATCTTTTTGATAAACTCAACAGTTCTCCAATAACATGTAAATGAATTTGACGAAGAGCACGTAAAATTGGATGTGATGCTATATCTCCGCAATGCTTTAGCATATGACCTGTGGCAACATGCAGCGTTTCAGCAAATGATTCAGATTTTAAAATGGCTATTTTTGCTTATAACTATTTTTGGTATGGCCAAGGATCATAAAATTGGTCTTTTTTTGATTTAGTGCAACACACAGAGACAAATGATACCCAATTTTCCATTTGTCGACCATTTTGGGCTTCAGCCATTTTGCATTAGTGTATCGTTACGAAACTCAGTATGTGTCAAGGAACGTATGTGTATGTGAAAGGAACTGAAAAGGTTTCAGAACAGTGCCAACTTGTGGTCAAAATTTGTAATGAAATTATAATACTTAAAATGTTAATGGTTTTTGATTACTTTTGTATATTTTAATGAAACTAGCCTTAATAGATTGACAATTACCAATTATCGAAACTGCTGTCCGTCATTTTGAATTTCTTTGAAAACCTACCTTTTTGGAACTCCTCCTAGACAGTCCGATTTTCACCAAAATTGGTACATTGGCTCAGATCATCTTCAAACGCAAAACGCTTTTTGATTGACCAAACTAATATGTTTCGAATAACACATTAATGAAATTATTGTCATGGTGGCAAGCTGATTCTGAGTCTGTAACTCTGCAATGCTTTGGCATATTGACACCAATGATCTGCGAACCCCACCTCTGATTCTACAGATTTCATTGGTCATTACACACCTCTGAAATAAATATTAATCGCTAAACCTAAGTTAAAGAGGATCTATTATACCCTTTTACAAAGTCTTGATGTTGTTTTTGAGCTCTACTAGAACAGGTTTTTAATTCTTGAATGATCATTTTCCACATATTCTCCATTGTTCAGCTCCTCTCTTCCCAGTCTGTCAGTAACATTCCGTTTAGTTCCTGTCTCTATGAAGCTCCTCCTTCTGAAAAGCACAATGTGCTCTGATTGGTTGGCTGGAGAAGTGTCTTGTGATTTATCAAGCACTTCGAGCGTGTTTGGGAAATGCCCCGCTCCTTACCATAACCACCAGTTTCAACTCACTACTAACTAACTCAACCAGGCTTAATTCTATACACCACTTTATTCTGCTTATGAATTATTTAAATGAGGAATATTGTGACTTTCCCAGAAGAAAACTCAAGACTAGAATGGAGGTGTTTCAGGGAGATCAGAAACAGTGACACTGATATAAAGAAGAACTTTTTCATGATCAAACAGCAACATTACACATTAAAGAAAGATGAACATGGGAAAAACCAGAATAGGTCCTCTTTAAATGACTGATTCTAAATGTATTTGTAGAGGGTGGTGTTGCTGTGCATGTTCGCGTCACTCACTTGAAGGTAATGATGTTGGGGTGTTTGAGCTTGCGCAGATGTTTGATCTCAGTCTCCTTGATGTCCCTCACTTTCTTCACAGCCACGTCCTCACCATGGAACTTGCCCAGGAAGACCGCCCCCTGCGCCCCGCTGCCCACCCACTGCAGCTCGGAGATCTCCTCGAACGGCACCTCCCAGGATTCTGGAAGAGACATTTGATTATCGCCGTCATTACCGCCAACTCTAACTCTTGATGCTGTCTCTGATTGTCGTACTCACCCTCCTGGCTCTGTTTGTGCTCTGTCGAGTAGGCTTTCCCGATCATCGTCCACACTGGCTTCAGGCATCCGAACAAGCCTTCCAGAAAGCCCCCTCCGCCCGCCTGCAGCCGGAAGCTGTCGGCCTGGTTGCGCACAGCTCCGCCTTCAGCCCCGCCTTCCTGCAGCTTCAGTACACTGTTGGAGAAGTTGGTGGGCTCATCGCTCAGGGTGGGGCTGTTGCTGTGGGTGTGAGTGCCACTGCCGCCCCCAACGGGGTCGATGGAGAGCACGTTACGGAGGACGCATTGGGTCGGAGTGAGTTCGGTGTCTGGGGTGCTCGCCGGCACCTCCGAATCCGGCCGGCAGAAGGGGGGATCAGAGAGCGGAGTGCTGAACCCTGAGAGGGAGGGGGAAGGGGCATGTTGCTCATGGACACAAGCCATGGGGACAGAAGGGGTGAGGGTGGCCCACGAGTTACCCACCCTTCAGAAAAGTGGCCCTCACCACTCTCTCCGGAACAACACTGCTCGTCAACACACCTGGAGAGAGAATCACAAAGCAAGCCATAAGATTCGAGAAAGAGAGTTCTTCTTATTGCTTATCAGGAATGGCAATCAAATATCATGGTGTACGAGAGATGGAGTGATTATGGTGCACTAATCACATGTATCACTGTCATTACGTATCAATACCAACAAGGATGTGTTTGTATATGTAGGAACTAGCGACTTTGGGGTGGTCCTCTGTGTGTTTTGACTACAGGAACCAGGGCCTAAATGAAGTTCTGGGAAAAAAAATTCTCCCTCAGAAAGTCCCTGCTCACGAGGTAATACTTTTGTGTAGGAACCTCCAGAGGAAACTGCTTTCAGACTGGCTGCTAAAACAACATAACTTTACCATAACTTGAGCTTCGTTTCCACCTCAGGAACTTCCCCCAGGAACTAGGGACTTTGGGGTGGTACTCAACCACAGGAACTAGGGTCTAAATGAAGGTTAAAATGTCCTCCTCAGAAAGTCCCTGCTCACAAGGTAGTACTTTTCCAAAGTTCTAAAAATGTTGGGAGTGTAACTTGAACATGCTGATAGGTTGAGTTCATGCAACATTTTGATTGGTCGACTCCATGCAGCATTTTATTTCAACCACCATTTTTAAAAGTCTGTAGTGCTGCGTGCACTAACAATGGAGTTTCAAAATATGACAGATTTAAAAATATGACAGAACGACGACAAGTTTCAGGTTTTATTTAACTTTATATGCGGAGGACGAAATCCAGTTGGAACTGGAAACGCTTCCAATACTCATTTTCCGCAGAATAGATACATGATACCAGCTGCTCTTTCTCTCTCTCTCATCTCTATGACAGTAAGTTGACACACAAACCTGCCTTGTTTCATTTGCTCCGGATGAATATTGCTGGTGTTACAGGGCTTGAATTTCGGTGTGGGATTACGCGTAATTTAAAAAATTAAAAATGCGCTTACAGTAGCCTACTGTAACAGTATAATGGATCAGGTCTTAAAGTGACAGCAGCTTAATACACCTACTGCCAATTTAGAGATTATAATAAAAATATCTATATCACAGTTTTTCCCCATGGTATCGATGTCAAAATTGTTATTTCTGGGATACAACACCAAATATTATCTTTAATAACAAGCATATTCATGAAATCGTGTGTACATGAAGTGTGATGACCACTTTTACATCACTAGGGTAAAGAATTAAGACTGCTTCAGTAGTCGACTTTTAAAACTTTTGATTTGTTTTTGGGGTATTTTCTCTTTATTATGTGCACTGAACTGAAATGAGCAGCAGTTCTCTATCAGGTCCTGGAGCACCTTTGCACTGGACACTTCGGATGTGTCTCCAATCGGATAGGAGCATAACTCTGGAGGTCAGAGCCCTTGAAATGGGAGGGAGCAGGACTTTTGTGCCTCACATTGGGGGTGTTTGACAAAGGGAGCAATGAAGGTCATCACCAACGTTGCAAGGAATCATATCATGTGACGTCCATCATTCCAGTCACTGTTTTTACAACAACAGTCTGGGTTACATTTTATTTCGATAGTCCACTTTACACATTCTACTGACTTTAAGTAACTTTGCAATTACAAGCCAACCAACTCTCAATAGAATAGAGGTTGACCAATTGATCGAAAAAAATCCATAAATGGGTTGCATAGCTGTCCATCTGCAGGAAGCTAGATATTTTAGATTATAAAATTTAAATATTATTTAAATATTTAAATAAATATTTATTTGTTATTCGTTAACATCACCATTTACTAATACAATTTTACATTTTAAAGTTGTATCTCTTAACATTAGTTAATGCACTATGAACTAACATGAATTAACAAGGAATAATTAATATATTAATATTTATATGTAAAAAGTTCAGTACATTTTCATTGTTCATTTTTCAATTTCTGTAATAAAGTTCAGCACTATTTTATGTGTTTTGTTTGTTTTTATTCAGTACCGGTTGATTAATTGGTTATCAGCCAGCGTAGTTCTACCTAGTCATCTTTATCAGTGAAATCCACTATCGTTCGACCTCTACAGTAATGTAATAATATACTGTTCAGGTTAGTAGACATTGACATGCAGTTGTAAAGTTTACTTGTATTCAGTAGAATGTCTAAAATGGAGCGTGGAAATAAAGTATAACCGCACTCTCTAATAATTGGCTGTTACATTTTACAGTTTGTCACATTGAGCTAATATATCCATGAAACACATTTACTGCTTATGAAACATGATTCATAGTACATCAAACATAACTACATATGATGAAGCAGAGTGCAATATAACAAAACTTCACGTAAACTCAAACACTTGAAGTGACCATCACATGCACCCTTCATGACCGGGTCTGAAACGACCCTTCATGTGGCATTTCTTTCCCATAGTGCCCTTCAAGGGTGCAAAAACACGGTTGAGATTTGGCACCATGTCTGATGATGTAAATCAGGGCGCTTCAGGATTGAGAGCTGCTGGATTATGGGAATGAGCCAATGATCCAACAGGGATCAGCTGCTGATGTCCCAATACTGGTCTGTCCGGTACAGTACTCTTCTCATTCATGAGAGCAGTGATCATCAGCTGTGTTTTCACTGCACATGTTCTCCATATCTGAGTGACTGCTGCTTTACCTGTTCATTTTCACAACTAGTGTATGTGTCAACCAAAAACAACATATGAAGTAAAAAATTTGTTCTTTCCAATCAACAAATGACTAATAAATTAAAATGACAAAAAATATAACAGCAGTGCATTACGCCACAAAAGAGACACTCTTCCCCAGCTGGCTTTCTGTGCGCGCCCCGAGACGGAGCCGAACACGTATAACCAAATGGGCTTTGGACACGCACTTAAAAAGATGCAGTGTGTAAAATTTGGGAGGATCTATTGACAGAAATGCAATATAATATACTATGTATTCAGTGGTGTATAAAGACCTTTGATAATGACCCGTTATGTATTTATTACTTTAGAATGAGTCATTTCTATCTCAGTCACCGCGGGTCCCCTAACGTTAAGTCGCATTTTGCGCCGCCATGTTTCTACAGTAGCCCTAAATGAACAAACTGCTGTACAGAGCGTGTTTCGTCACTATGTTGTTCTTCATCTAAATCGTTGGTGTTTTTAGAGGCAGCTTGCATCGCCACTATGTTGAATATGCACAAAGAAGAAGAAGAAGTAGTTGTCGTCGTCTGGTTCATTAGAAGCAGAGACCGTTCTTTGTTAGAAGAAGGAACCTCATTGCTTGACTCACTACTCTCTGCTGTCTCAGACGACGACATCTTTGTCCTGTGACGGCCACCGTAGCTTCTCTATGTGGTTCTAAAGGGAGGGGTGAGCACCGTTGGGTGACCTCACTGCTAAATTTACACACTGCACCTTTAAACACGTACACACAAACATCTCAAAATGCCATTTTAGAGAGTATTTATTAATATTCATGTAAACACAGTGGGTTTTGTCTTAAGTAAACGTACACAGTCGAGAAAGAAAACGTGTGTAACAGTATATTGGATCCGTGCAGCTCTTAAAGTGACAGAAGCCTAATAAACCTGCTGCAGTCTGTCATTGATAAACACCAAATGACAATGAGAAAATCACTCACTGATCTTGACTGAATAACGTAAGTAGCTTTAACATGGATTCATCTATATTTAATGTGTACAGTGTTACATGCAGTGCTGTTTTACATTTGATTATTGATTATTATTTTTTGTCGGCTATTACTCATCTGAATACCTCTGTTAGTTATTAGTTTTTACTGAAGAAATTTCACTACATATTCAAAATGACTCATATTGCGAAATAAGACTTTGATCATATTGCCCATCAATAATTGTGATTTAAATATTGATCGAACATAATTGTGATTATGACTCACATTCATCAGAAAAGCAGAATGGGTCTCTGTAGTGTTGAGACTCGTCATGTGACTGAACAACAATCTGAGCAGGAGTTGAAATGGACTGAATCACACGAGTGAATCATGATTCATCTGAACGTCGACAGAGCCAGAGCGATTCTTCTGTCATAGACTTTCTGCTTTGGTCATTTTATTGTGTTTTGTCATTTTTATTCATATATCTTTCAAATATGGCTATATATACAGTATTTTTTATTCGTTTTTAGTTGTTTTAGGTCTTAAAAATGAGAAATGTTGCAATAGCATATAGCTGAAATAAATGCATTTTTTCTTTTTATTTCAGCTATGATTTTACCTCAAGTACTGCATTTTTTAAGGTTTTAGTTACAGTTAACAATAATTTCCTGATAAGAGATGTGTATATATTCATGACTTATATTTGATTATGTTTCATACACTGTAAAAATTACTGGATTAAAACAACCCAAGTTGGGTTGAAAATGGACAAACCCAGTGATTGGGTTGTTTTGACCCAGTGGTTGGGTTAAATGTTTGACCAACCTGCTGGATAATTTCATTTTTAAACTATTGGCTTAAAATGAACCAAAATAGGTTGGAAATTAAAAATACATAATTATTAGAGGCAACAATAATAATCAAAAGGTGAACATTTATTAATAAGCAGTTTAATAAATGTTTATTGTTTAATTATTATTTATTAAATTTATTAATAAATGTTCATTTATTAAACATATTAATGTTATTTCCAACATATTTTGGGTTCATTTTAAACAAGAAATATACAGTAATTTTTAACAATAGTTGAGATAAATAAAACTACTCAAACATTTAACCCAACCGCTGGGCCAAAACAACCCAATAACTGGGTTTGTCCATTATCAACCCAACTTGGGTTGTTTTAATCCAGCATTTTTTTACTGTGTATATCATCGAGGTGTTGTGTTTCTATAGGCACAGATTTTATTTTATTTTACAATATTTTATTGTTCTCCTACCTTTTGTTTACATCTTCTGGACTAGATCAATGTTTCTTCAGATGGTAGTTGACATGTAAGTTTGAAATATTATGCTAAAATTGTGATTCATTTCTAGCCTGTCACAGCAGCTAAATATACTGTAACTCCTACATATTTCTACACGGACATGTTATTTCTCAGGCTGTGCGCGTGACCTCAACAGTGCAGCAAAAACATCATTGACGCATTCGCATGAAATACATTGTGAATATTTTCACGGCACTTCTGCTCGCTTGTCTTCATGCGAACCGACGCTCGCGCGCGCGTCACGTCACTCTCTGCACAATATGGCAAAATTGCATAACAAACGCACGCGTGCGCTCCTGATCGACACGATTCTCCGCGCGTGTCGAGTAATTACAGTATTGCGCGTGTACGGTCAAAAACATCGCACGAACGCACGCGACGAGAGCGAGCTGATGAAAGGCAGTAAATGGACGCGTTTGTTCAGATGTGATGTCATTGGAGTCAATGGCGCGCGCGAACGCGTCCAGCCGCGTGAAGTACCGCAATGAGTGAGGAGAGGATGCACACACACACACACACACACACACACAATCACACACTCCGCACGAACACACACTCATCTCAGCCCATCTCTGCCGCGCGCGATCAAACGCGAATCCTCGCGGAGAGGCTGTGTGCGGTAGATGATGGAGCAGTACCGTATCTCTGGAGGATGCTGTTGTCAGGTGACGGGTGGGATCCGATGTTGTGCTCTCGGTTCCGCGCTGAACGCGTCTCTCTCCTCGATCACCGCGCGCGCGCGTGCTTTTCTCTGGGGTCGATGTGTGTTTTAGTCCGGTCCGGGTCGAGCTCCATCGGCTGGATTGCGTGATCACGGATTCGGGTCCATTAGTCGAGCGGAAGGAGCTGTTTCTCCTCTACGGTGCTGAAGTGACGTCACAGGGCGCGATGACGCCCGCTAGGGGGCGCGCGCGCGCGTTACCGTGAGAGCGAGCATGACGTCAAAGCCACAAGCGGTGAATGTGTGTAGAAACGGATTGACCTTATCGATATTTTAAAGCGTTTAAAGGAAAACCAGCTCTTTTGAACGTCGATAAATGTGATTCACGTGACGCTTGGCGCTTTTCACACTGAGACTATTCGAAATGTCAACGAGATTCCTGATATTAAAAAGAACACATTTATCTATAACCTGCGTTTCTTGTAGTGTCATTATAAGTGCCTTATGAACTCTGTTATTAAATAATGGGTTTTGTGTGTTTTTCTTTACAAGAAATACATTAATGATGACGATGATGATGAAAAGTAAAAGATTTAAGCTCACTGATCTGTATTTACTAAGAAATTATTAAGAAAACATGGTCACACTTTAGTTTAGGGTCCAGTTCTCACTATTAACTACGACTTTTACCTCAATAAAGTACCAATTACTGCTTATTAATAGTTAGTTAGGTAGTTGTCAAGTTTATGGTTGTAGAATATGATCATGCAGAATAAGGCAATAATATGAGATTTATAAGTACTAACAAACAGCCAATAATAATATGCTGCTAATAAGCAACTAGTTAATAGAGAGAATTGAACCCTAAACTGAAACATTTTAAAGGATGTTAAAAATGAGGTCTTAAACGAAACGGCTTTAGCTTCATTAATTTTAAGCAGAATTACATTGAGTTTATGAATATGTGGCTGTGATCGGTGACAGTCGTCAGCAGAGCTGCGATGCACCTTTCCAGAGAGCTGACAGGACAAATCTGCTCTTTATTTCTCCCACTGGGTTCATTTTGTGGGATGTTTTGAGACGTTTTGAGACGTCTTGTCTGTAATGATGAGCGAATGAGATCCAAGTGCAGCTTTAATACCAAAACGTAGTCGTACAGGCAATGGTCAACTCAATAGTTAAATAATAAACAGGATCAACAGGGGAAAGGCAAACTTGTAGTAATAACCCAGGCAAATGGTCGAAAGTCAGGCAGATAAACAACAAAACAGGAAACAGGCAGAATCAGGAAACAGGCAGATAAAACAAGGATATAACGCTCTGAATTGTAATACAGGATTAACAATACTTTGCAGTGTGGGTGTGTGTGAGTAGTGCTTTTATAGTGATGAGATGTGAATGTAATTGAATCAGGGTAATGTGCTACAGCTGGCTAGGGTGATCAGTGACTGGGTGAGGGGCTTGTGGGAAATGTAGTTTGTGTAACAGAGTCCATGATGTGGAAGGGCGACCTCTGGTGGCAAGTGGGTTCATACATTGTCAGATCTCATATTCACATGACTTCTGGTTGATCTGTCACTGAGGAACTCATTGGGCTCATCCTCTTTATTAGCATTCTGTTTAGCCCATAAACCAAACAGTTTGTGACAGATGATTGATTCCCCTATAGAGTTAATATGGAGCTGTTACTACAGTAAAACTGTGATGTTTAGTAACGCTGATGACACAGTGTGTATCAGATGCGTCAGTGTGTTGAGGATGTCCAACCTTCAGCGAACTAAAACACGTCCAACCCTCTCTCAACTCTACAACGCACTGGAATTGCTGATTTGTATTGGTTGAGAGAGATTTTGAACACATATATCTTCTAAATGAGATAAACTTAAAGTCACCACGAAATCAAAACTGTTTAGCAGTGTTTATTATAATGATTTATCATTGTAATCTTGAATCAGAAGAACATCTCTTCTCTGATGATGAGGGCGGGACAACCTGTCACTCACATGAGATCCATCCAATCAAAAGCTAATGTTCAAACATTAACCATATTTCACAGTCATGTGTCTCTGACATCCTCCTGTGGAAGTGGGTGTGAATGCGTGTAGATGTGTTCACCCGTGACCGCCAGTGTTGATTCAGTTCAGTTCACTCAATGTTAAGTTCATTAATTGTTCATAGAGAATGTACTGTCACCAAAGAAACCGTGTAACATTGGTAGTCTTACTCTTAAGCAATTGTCCGGTGTGAAGGAGATGAAGTACAGATGCTCTGTGGATTTGTTTGGTTTACTGATGTCATTATGAGAGTGATTCCTGAAGGATGGAGCTGATCCCTGATCTGTTCTGCGCTCTTAATCCTCACACATCATGTAATAAGTGAGGAAAACAACTCTTCTCCATCACGATGGTACAATGGTGACAGATTTAACCACTGCTAAAAGCCCCGCACCAAAAAAAACGGTCTGAAGCGCACGCTCAGGTGCACTAGTTTAACAACGGAAAAAATGGGTTGTACCTCGTCTCTTGGAGGATCTCTGCGCTGGGAAAGAAGACCTTAGACTCAAGCTTCAGCAGCTGGAGGTGAGCAGCTATCGATGAGGACGGGTCTGAGATGGTACGGGATGAAGGAGGAAGACAAGATCTCTCCAAAAACCACTGAGAAGTTACGGGAGTTGGTGGATGATTTCAGCATGCGTCACTTTTATGGTAACGTAGGGAGGGATGAAAGAAGCTTGAAGTTCCTTGAGGAAGCTCTTCTCTGTTAAAAAGAAGACTTGTCACCAGATGAAAGAGCGGCTCGGGTCAAAGCTCAGCCTCTGGTTGAGAAAGCCAAAGGCAAGAAAGCTTCATTTAGTGGTGTTTTTGTTTACATTGAAGGTAAAAGGGTCAATATTGAGATTTATCGAACACTGAGTGAAAACGGACACACTTTGGACGGGTCGTGGTCTTGTGACTCTTGTTTTGCATTTTTGGCTGAAAAAAGTAAGATTAATATATGCCTACTTTCTACAAAGTCAGAATGTCCAGCCTTGGGCGGACATGTTGGTTTTCAGTCAAACTGACAGAACGAGCATATGTATATATAGATTTTTTTTTTTTTCAAGAAACACTTGTGATATTCACTCGAAGTTTTAGAAAACTCAGTGGGGTATTTCTGTCGTGGAACAATCCATTCAGCAGGGGTCGCTATTTTCATAAATAAACTGAAAGGAGATATAGTGGAAACATTTATTCTGGGGAAGGTAGATGGATTATAAACATTTTAAACATAGACAGTATGAAATGTATTATTTGCAATGTTTATGGACAACTCTTTAAATTTAGGTATGTTTAAGAAACTTAGTCTCATACTATTAGACCTAAAAAAGTAAAGACACAGATGCTTATTTTTCTTTAGGAGGAGATTTTAATGAAGCTCCCAACGATGAATAGATTCCCTCCAAAGAACATCTGAAGTGTTTGAGCTGATGTGTGACGATTGGTGTTTTACATCCACACATCAAGGAATATACTTGGGTTAATAAGGCTTGTAATTCACGAACTGATGTTTGGCTCTTCTCTGCAGTTCAGTTTGTCTCACACACTTCCACTTGTAGATTCATCTCAATCTCTTTAACTGGAAACACAGACAGCTGTAAACAAATTTCTGGTAACTGGACATTGAACAATAAGCTACTTTCTGATGTATAATTTAAAATTAATTTCAAATTTAAGGTTAGACAATTGGCAATGCGTTGAAATAAAGAACGCAAAGCTAAATTCAAAGTACGTGAAGACATTTTCAATGTCCTCGACAAGTCACTGTCCTTTAGTTACTGTTGCTATGCACTCTCACACCACACATCATGTTCTCACAGAGTGAAAAATACATCGCGGAGCAAAGAAGACACTGACAACGTATGAAACAGTTTCATATTTAAAGAAGTTGAATCAATAAATAGCGTCTAGTGTGTGTTTAATGTGTGGTGACAGATCGCTGTAGCTCCTCGTGAAGCGATCATCTCTTCATACTAGTTCATTTATAGCATCAAATAAACATGAATGAACATCAGAAGGAATGTTGTTTCAAGCGCGGAAAGACATGAGGACACACAATTTATCAAGTTCAAGTTCACCAGACAAAATGCTTTGTCAGACAATTAGGGGTTATGATTGGTCAGATCGCCTGTCAATCAAGCGAAAGGTCAATTGTCACGTTTTCTGTTGCTGTTTGACATTTTCCCATAAATGCTGAAACTACTGTTTATGCAGTGCACAGTGTTTCTGTGGCTGTCCAAATCACGTGAATATGAGGTTTTGATAAAACACATAATTCTAACACAGTATTATAAAGTTATAATGTTACAGTCATTGTCGCTCTAAGTCAATCTCTACTTTTAGTTAAGTACGGTTTGTATGATTACACCTCTGGTTACTCTGAGCATTAAAATATCCTGTGGTGGGGATACACTTTTGGTCATGTTAGGATCACAGAAAAATCATCTTGTATTCAAATTTACCTCTGATTGTGAACACTTTTACCCATGATGGAGCTAGTTATTCCTGTTTCCCGGACCACATCCACATTCTCTCCTGCTGTTCCCCTCCTGACCTGCAGCTTCCATGTCATACTCCCTCCAGGCCTCCAGATGGCACTTTTACCCCAAGCTCAGTGCTCTCCACTTCTGCAGATGGTGCTATTGTATCTAATTGTACTCTCCTCATTAGCCCTGATTCCCTTCACCTGTGTCTTGCCCTTTATAAGTCTGCTTTTTCCCTGCCATTATGTTCAATCTTGAGCCTATGTACTCTAGTCACCAGAGCTCAAGTTAAGTTTGTGCCTTATTGTACCTTTTTGATCCTTGTGTCTATTTTTATTTCTCTGTTTTGTGTAGGCTCAGCTCTCCTAGGTCATGTTTTGGAGGTTTTGGAGGACTCAAATCTCCTGGCTCAGTACTCTCAGATTCCATTATGAAGTATTCCACATGAGTTATCTCAGTGGAGAACACACCGCACCTAGACCACCAGAGCCGATGACGACCTTGTTATGCCATTCATGCCTCCAAACATCATGATGTTGTACCTTGAAAAGGTATATTTCTGTTAAGTCCATGTATACAAAGCATATATTTAATAAATAAAATGACCTAACTTGGCATATAAGCTTATGGTTTGTATTTAGTTTGGGCTGGGGACAGAGATTGTTCTCCTAACCACACATCCTAACTGTGACATCCTGGAGACATCAGTGTTGACTCGATGCATCGAAGAACGAACTCTGTCCCATTGACTCCTCATCATTCTTGTGTGGATCGTTTCTACTAGTGAATTTAGTTCTACATCTGTCATGTTGCCTTCACAGTCACGGTCAAGACGAACACGTTCCAGTGAGAGTCGGTCATGAAGGCTTTGAAGTAAATGGTTCAGCAGCAATAACTGAAATATAATATTAATATTATATTAATTAAAAGTATAATAATATTATTGAAATGTATAACTTTAAAGTGTCGTAGCTCTACATTTTGATTGTACATCTAACAATGCATATTTATGTATTCAGTAATAAACTTGTAACACTTCAGTATTAGTGCTTAGACACAATATGCTACACAATCTTCATCTTAATATTAACATATTGAGAGAAAGTTGAGAAACATGACGCATTCTTGCTGTTGATAAGCTGGTGTGTGGTGGGCGTTCTGGCGCAATATGGCTGCCGGTGGTTGAGGAGATTCCCTCCTTCCATATGTAAAAATGCTTTGAGTACCCAGAAAAGCACTATGTAAATGTAAGTAATTATTACTTTATTTTAACATACATTTTATAAGAAAAGAAAAACTTTCCGTCACCATCGCGATGAGTATCAAAGTGGCGTGAAAGTTGGGCTGCTGGTGTCGTAACGTCATCTCGTAGAAAAGAAGTCTGATTTCATTGGCTAGGCGCCAACCAATAAAGCTGCCACTGAGTTAAAGTGCACATGGTGGTTATGTATCAGATATATATAGCGAAAATAGCTGCAAAAGTCACGGCGTGAAGACTTGAAATTGCAGTGACGGATTTGAGAAGTTGTAAGTGCCTAATTGAGGTTGTACTGTGAATGTGAATGAAAGTGCAAATACGTTCTACAAGTTTGTGTCTGTCGTTGTATTTCTGTGAATGGCATTTTACACATTTGTGACTACTTTACAGTTGCGTTCAACTTCAGATTTTTGTTTTACAGGTTTTCACATTGGAGCTGTGAGTGTAAATTTTAAAGTACAAGTACAAATATTTATAGTGCAAGTTCTCAAATTCACATCTTCATGCTCTCGAGTTTTGCTACTGATTCACCTTCATAGCTTTCAGTGTTTTGTGTCACGAGATTTATATGACTGTTGGATAAAAATAAGTTGGATATTAGATATTTCAAGAAGATCTTTGAGGTTGAGCTGTGTAGCACAGAAGAGCGGGTACCCGGGTGCCAGAAAACGAGACCAACACAGAGTGCAGTTCAATCATTGACACAAAGTTTATTGTCCAAAGGGGTCCATAGTTATAGGTAGAAAACAAGAAGTGAAACCATCCGTTCAGCAACTGGAAATACATATAAGGACTATGTGTTAATAATCACATGATTTCTGGGTTAGTCTGAGGGGCAAACAAGGAGACACAATTTCTAGATATTTGTCCAATGGGACACAAGAAAAAGTCTCAAGTCATGGGAGACAGGGCACAAGATGTTCTGAATCTTACAATGACATCACACAGTTTAATGTGAAAAATAGTGAATTACACATTCATAACATTGCTGCCTAAACATTTCACTAAAATATTTTGAACAAAAACAGAAAATAAGATCTGCAGTTTGTACATTGTTGTTTATTGTTAATAAAGGGGAAAATGAGAAAAAGCTACTTTGATCTTTGAAAGTACAGAATGATTTGATTACATGTCAATCAATTCATTAGCAGACACTTTTTAAGTGAACTAGCATATACACTTTTACATTTAAACATGATTCTGCATAATAAACTCTTAAAATGACTCTATGAATTTGCTCTGACACAATGACAGACTTAAAGCTTAATTTGCATACTTATAAAATAGCATAGTTTCATATAAAAATACGCTTGTTCTTTTCTAATCACTCTTCTCTACGCTGGTGAATGTTTGAAGGAGAGTTTCTATCATCAGTATTCGGGGAGCTCAGAGTAAGACTCACAGGGGAATGATCAGACAGAGCTTTAACGTCCTCTATTTCACAACTTTCTACATATCTCACATCTTTCTTCAACATGAAAATATAGTCTAATCTGGACTTTGTTCCATTGTAATGTTCGCGTGTGTATGTACGCTCTCCATCATGATTTTTTCTCCAGACATCCGACAGCTTCAATATACGCATGAACTCGTTCAGTGTTTCTCTCCGTGGAGCATGTCCTTTGATTTTTTCTTTGTTCGCATCTAGTTGAGGTTCAAGTGTTGTGTTAAAGTCTCCACCAATCACAGGCCTCCATTTAAAAGCATCTGGCCAAACTGTTAAGAAGCTGGTGGAAATCTTCAACATGAGATGATCAATCAGATTAGGACCCTTAGCATGGTAGTACACACTTACAAACGTGTACTTGTGACCATCAATCTCAACATGAACCCAAGCATAATCTCCACCCTCACAAAAAGCTTTCAGAAGTGTGTGTGGTTTATTGATAAGAATGGAAACCCCTTTTATTTCTGAACTGAAGTTTGTCATGTACATTGTCTTCTTCTCCTTCTCCTCCTCCTCATTCTCCTCGTTGCGATCTTTCAGTTACTAAGGCATATGTCTCTGATAAGGCCTTAGTGATGATACCCTTGTCTCTATTATTATTTCCACCACCATCCATTGGACCAATATGAGTCTCTTGCAGAAGCACAATATCATACTGGTCAAAGATTTCCAGTAGTCTATTTTTACGGACCCTGTCCTCAAGTTTTGCTTTCATCCCATTAATATTCCAGGAGAGAACTGTGATTTCAGAAGCCATTATGAGGAAGATTTGTTGTTGTATGTGAAGTAAACTGTAAACACACACACACACACACACACACATTTATTTAACATGTTTTTGATAAGTGAGCTGAGAATCAACATTCAATTTTATTCAGATTCAGTTCAATTTCAGGTTCAAGTTTAATTAACTTGTTTTTCTTTCAAACTCCTGTGTTTGATTTGGTGTAGTAAGCAGAATGAGCAACATTATTTTCTTACCCCTACACTAAACTTATAAGTGCACAATTCAAATTGACAGTGTTAAAAAAATGAGTTTGTTTAAAGATATGTTAAATCAATCAGTGACTACAATGAGAAGTTTGAAAGAGAGAGAGAGAGAGAGAGAGAGAGAGAGAGAGAGAGAATGGATTCCATGAATATAAAAAGTAATTTGTCATATTTGGCCAGTGATTTTTACATCAGACTGTAAGAGTCTTTGAAATAACAGAAGTAATTTAGTGAATTGAGATGGAAGTGCAATCTAGTCAAGACCTGGAATCACTTTATATCCATGCAGTTCCTCAATAAGATATGAGAAGTCATGTTCTGTTATGAAGTTAAAGGTACAACAGCACAACAATATTAAAATCTATAACAATAACAAGCACAAACACTTACCTCAGTGTTTTATATCACTGTAAACTCCTTAAGGCAAACTGTCAATATGAAATAGTCACACTTCAGATTAGAGTCCAATTCTCACTATTAACTACAACTTTAGCCTCAATAAACTCCTAATTACTGCTTATTATATAGTTTGTAAGGTAGTTGTTCAGTTTAGGTATTGTGAAGATTATGGGATGTAGAATGTTGTCATGCAGAATAAGGCATTAATATGTGCTTTATAAGTTGTAATAAACAGCCAATATCACAGTAATATGCATGATAATAAGCAACAAGTTAATAGTGAAAACTGAACCCTAAAGGGTTTCCTAAAATTCACAAACTCAAAGTCATTGCATAAAGACACACATACCTTGATGTTTGTAACAGATTTCTCCTGGTGTCAGAGCAGTGTAATAAACTCAAACACACTTTTCATATGCATCGACCTGAACACAGCACCAGTTATATGATGAACTGGGGTGTGGCGAGGCAGTTGTGTGTCAGTAGTGTCATCCCAACAACCAGGAGGAAGTTCATTCATGTCATGTTACACTTATGCTCTTTACAAAACTTTCATTATTTAGTGATGATGCACCACATATTTGCTGATCAAGTTGAGTCAGTTCAGGCATCTGATCTGTCCGCTTTCTTTGTTTCATGACTCACATAACCATAAAATCTATCATCTATAATCTTCAGTAGCGATTGATGAATTTGTTTGGTGTAGATTTGTTGTCAGTAATATGCTGTCACTGAATTAAAGGATGGATGAGTTTAAAGTACAAAATGACTAAAACTAGTGCTTTCACAGCAATTTAGCAGAATTTGACCAAATACTGATGATTTTTTCAAATAATTTGACAACCATCACCTGTCTTATTAAGTACGCCTTTGTAGTAATTTCTCATGTAATAGAAAAGACATTTTATTTTATTTGGACATTGCAATATCATTCCTGTTTGAAACTACGTTGAAAATTTCAAAAATAATGACTCCCACAGTTGTCTCCAGCATGGAAAAGTAACACTGAAACTTAAGGTAACCTCAAACTGGTGAGTGTTTAACATACAGCCCCTCTTCATCTCTCTGCACTGGCTACCCCTTGCTGCTCGCATCAAGTTCAAGGCGCTGATGCTTACAGATCCACCACAGGCTCTGCACCTTCCTACCTCCACACACTGCTACAACACTACGTCCCCACCAGAAGACTGCGATCACTAAAGGAACGAAGGCTTGTGGTACCGTCACAGAGAGGCACAAAATCACTCTCCAGAACATTCTCCTTCACTGCTCCCTGCTGGTGGAATGATCTCCCTACTTTCATCAGGAACGCAGAATCCCTGTAATATTCAAGAGACAGCTGAAAACTCACCTCTTCCGTGAACACTTAATCCCCTCATAAAAAAATAAATCTATCCTTCCCTTTTCCCTTCCTACTCTAGCTTATGGTACTGAGCAATGTCTGAAACTTGTATTGTGAGCACTTCCTGTGTCTATTTGCCTCTTCATGAAGAATCGCTTGTTTGTTTTCCTCACTTGTAGGTCGCTTTGGATAAAAGCGTCTGCTAAATGACTAAATGTAAATGTAAATGTAAAATGATTGACACAAATGTACAAGACTTTACCTACTTTATTCTGGACATTTCCTTAAAAAACGATGTCCTCAGTGACTCAGTGAGTCTATGGAGACATTGGTACATCCCAAAACACAACACTTGTAATACCTCTTTGGTGCGAACATTGTACCACTCCAGCTACTTTACCATTATAGGCTGGTTGTTCTCACACACTTTGGACACACATCGGTGTTCAAACACCTTGTAAAAGTGAGTGTAGCACAATAGGTCCCCTATAACATTAATACAAGAACAGATGCAGTGAATTTAAAAAACCTATAATTACCTATAATTATGCAAAACAAGAGGAGGGTATTGTAATCTTTACTTTCAATGGAGTTTCTGCTGCCCCTATGGTTACAGCTTTGTTTAACAAATGAGATGATTGTTCTTCAGTGTCCCTGGTTACACCGCCCCACCTCCTATTTAGAGAAATGGCCTGTGGTTTCGAGGGGCGATGCTGAACACAGAGTTAACTCGCCACACCTGCCATTGTTTCTTCAACAGTGACTACGTTCACATGTGCACCAATTATGCGATTATTTCTCATGATCAGAGTAAGGACATAATCGCAGTAAGATTTTTACTTGACTCTTCAAGAACTCTTCACTCCTGTTTACATGCAATTTTCATTACTCTTATTATTCGCTAATAAGTATGGTTATACCACACTCAGATAGGCATACAGTATGCATGTTAACTGCCATTGATTTAAAGATTCAAGATTCAAGATTTTTTATTTGTCACATACACGGTTATATAGAGGATATACAGCCAGTCGTGAAATGTAAATCAACTCATATTAAATTCAAAATACATTTTATGTCAGATATAGATATTATTACCCATTGTGAACATCACCTATGCCAGGTTTGTGTTGTGTTTTCTTTCTACAGTCTGGATGAAGATACGGAGCAGAGACTATGCCGTGAGTTGTGTTAAAAGAGTTTAGCAATTTGGAGAGAGAAAATTCAGAATAATGTCACAGAGTTCATTCATGAAGTTGTGTGAACAACACACAGCATCCTTTGGTCAGAGCGGGAATAATGCGATTAAGGTGTTTACATCCCTGTATATTGTGATTAAAATCTGCATACACCACCTAGTTTAATGCAATTATGTTTACTACGATTATGAGCTTAACCACATTACTTTAATCGAAGTATTGCTTTTACATGAGGTAAAGTTTAATCACAATATTGCCAAAATCCCATTATAATCGCATTATGAGGGTGCATGTAAACTGAATGGTACTCCTCAGCTGTTGTAATACTCTTGGTTCACTCCTTTGCTGATGGCTTTTTCAACTTTTCCTCTACAGTGGTTGAAACCTCAGCTCCTCCCCTCCCTTCACAATCACCAGACTTCTACTGACCTGTCACCATTACCCCATCAAGGACTATACTAGAGAATCACTTCCCCAAACTCAATTGACCCTTCGCCAGCTGTTTGATTGACATGTGAGTTGACCAATCATAACCCTGAATCTGCCATTTTGTCTGACAAAGCAATCAGGGGAGTTGGTAGATTAACGTTGGTGAACACTGGCTGTAGATGAGTTTATTTGAGCTGATGTTCTGTATCACATGTTTACTTGATGGTTTTGATCAAACAAGATATTTTATACCCAACCTTCACTTCAGCTTTTCTAAGAATAAACCAGATTTCATTCTGAGACACAAAGATCTACTGCTCACAGATTCACATTCAACCAGTTGTTACTGTAGATCAGATTAGTGAAACATAAAGAGACGGAACCACACCAGATATACAGAGATTTACAAAACACACTTAACATCTAAAGAATATTGAACATTAATGTTAAAACACTTTACAAAGATTATGCCATGATATCTAAAATTTAGAAATAAAACATTTAGCAGATTCACTCAGAACTTACTAAAACAGTGAATGTCAGTAAACACACAAACGTTCACGTGTCTCTTCACTCATATCTGCTGCAGATGAAGTTGAGTGTGTGAGTTTCAGGAAGGCTGATCCAGCGCTGATCTCCTCCAGACTGAACTGCTCCTTTTCTATTCTCGAGGCGGCAGTCTTCCGGTGTCACTCCGTTCCCTGGAGCCCAGTTCTGATAGCACACGATGTCTCCGCTCAGCCAGAGCCACATGTTCATGCTGCAGTAGTTGTGTAAACCCAACCACACCGCCTCAGTAGACGCCCGTTTAACCACATTCATCACACGACGCTGCATCTCTTCTGAATGAACCGAGACCAGATCCACGTGATTCTGTCTGCAGTATCTCAGAGCTTCAGACCACGTCAGATTCTCTTTGATCAGAATCAGTTTATCTGGACACAAAACAAACCACAAGAAACACTAGAGAGAGACTGATCAAAAACAACATGCAGAACAAACACTGTGGAGGAATTTGTCATGTCAGACATGTAGCGTGAACTTTAAGATATCTGGAGGTGATGGATGGATTGTTTGAGTTTTATGAGGATCTGCTCACCTTCATGACACACAAAAGAAAATCGGTTGTAGCAAAAGACGTCATTCCATTGTCTCTGAGCATTTTCAGTGATCGCTGTGCAGTCTTCATCTCTATTATTATTAGGTTCACCAGACCTCCAGTATCTGAATGAGGAGTTCCTCTGATCTGACCAATGCCATGAGTCTCTGAACAGACCGATCCAGACTTCACCAGATATGTGACTATCATTGATGAACTTCTCAACCTGTTGACTCTCATTCTGGTTCCTCACACTGACCAGATCAATGTGATTCTGTCTGCAGTGACTCTGAGCGTCTCTCCAACTCTTCATCTGATTGACAAAGACGAGTCCTGAGGTCACTTTAAGAACAACAAACATATTCATTATTCTCACACTGCTTTATGGTTTGGACAGATGTCCTTCAAACACTTGAGCTGTTTGAGCAGCTGGTGATTTATTGAAGATCTGTAGAATTATTTTAAAAATAAAACATGTCTATACAGAAATTGACTCATTGAAAGTGTGACAAACATCCACAGATTCTTCTATATTCACAATCAAATAGAAAAGTGACATATTATTGCATTAAAATTTGGTATATAGAACAGATGTAGTCATTTTAAACAGCTGCACTCACTGTTGTTGCAGATGAAACACCGGCTCCCACTACATGGAACGTCATGCCATTGACCGTTCAGCATCACAGCACACTCATCTATGCCTTGAGGTTGTCCAGGAGCCCAGTTCAGATAGAGCGCAGGATCACCTGAAGACCACTGCCATTTATCAACACCCGTCTTCAGCAGCCCGATCCAGACATACTGAACACCTCCATCAGTCACACTCTTCTTCAGCTCGTTCATGTCGTTCATGTTGTCAACGGTGGCCAGATCTGTGTAATTCTCTCTGCAGTATCTCTGAGCTTCAGTCCAGTTCTTCCTCTCGTTTATATAGTGATACTGACGCTGAACACATTCAGATACGGAGCAGAGAGCTGTGAAAGAGAGGCTTTGATTTAATGCTTTTCATAACAGAGTCAAACCTGATGAAACTATAAACCAGAAATAAAACAACAAACACACTCACCAATGAGAAGAAGAATGAAATACAGAGTTTGGTCCATTTCTGAAGAAGAAGAAATGTGAGAATGGAGCGTAAGTGTAAAAGTTAAACATTAAAGTATAAAAAAAATACTAATTCAGCAGCATAACTCGACTCTCAAAGTCTAATTGTGGTTGAAGAATGAAGTTGTTCTTACTTTAGAGGTCGAGTGTTTCTGTCCTGAATCTGATGTTTCTGTCTGTCTTTAAACAAAGTGATCGTTTTATCTGCTCTCATTCAGTACATCACATCATTTGTTTATTTCACTCTTAAAAAACAAAGAAACAAAAACCTATTGCATTTTTCTCCTCCCCATTTGTGTCCACATCTTTTCTGTGTTTTTTGTTCATTGTTGCTGTAATTCTTTGGAAGTGTGTTCATTTGAATATGCAGTTACACAGAAAAATCCACCTCAGCATTTCCATTTTATACAATATTATTACAATAATATTACAATATTATACAACACAATATTTAAGATGCACTCTGTGTGTGCATCAGCACAAGATCTCTTCATTGTGTCATGAGCGCTGTATAAAGAAAACATCATGACCAACAACCAACATGTGCAAAGACAAAAACAACAACATATCAACTCTTCAATAATGGAAATAAGCAGCACATTTTTATTATGTACACAGTGCCGTTGCTTCCTCCTGAGGTGACGTCACTGTAACAGTACATTTCCTCCACCTGCATGCGATTCTTTCATTTGATTTCAGTGCTATTTTAACCTCTTTCTCTTTAAAACCTCTTACTCTTAAATTTCTTTCACTGTCTTTTTTGTACATGTACACAATAAGGTCATTGTATCAAATTATGAATTTAAATGTCAGTACATAGTAGTTAAAGATACATAATATAAACTTGTAGCTTTGTTTTTATCATGTCTCATGTAGTTGAAATTATTGAAACATCATCTAGTGTTTCCCCACCCCGTCCTGCACAGTTTCAGTGGTATTCTCTAAATGACGACCATCTTTTTGCATTCTGAGTCTGACATGAAAATGCACAAGAAGACTCATTTTCCTCCACTTGTTAACACTGTTTTTCTGCCACCATAGTGCGTGTGCGAGTACAGTGATGTACAGTAAGTGTGACATCTACTCCCAGATGATCTATAATGCCGCGAATGTATTTCAAAGTGAAGAACGAAGAAAGAACGAGGCTGTGAGTGCATCAGGGCCTCAACATTATCTTCTTGCTCCCTCAGTGCAATAAAAGCATATTCCTGTATGAATCATGTTTCATAGCGTATTTAACTCAATTGCTCAGGTAATGTCATGTTATGATCCATTTCAGGGGTGGCTGAAATTATGATTTAAAACCAGTCTGAGCTATAGAAATGTATCTTCGTATTTATAAGAAAAGCTTCATCATGTGTAAACTACTTTCTAACTCCCAAATCTTGTTTTGCCATCTTTCACCCTGTAATCAGCACCTTGATCACTGGAGACTGTCACCATTATGTTCTGTTACTTTCTGTTTTCAAGGACCTTCAGTTTGTTTTCATTTGTCACGTCTTTGTCATGTTCATTTGTACCAGCTGTGTTCTATTAATCGTCCCGTTTGTGTTTGCTGTAGAAGTTTGTCACTGTTAAGCTCGGTTGTTTTGCACTTCCCTTCTTTTAAACTTCATCGTGTGGATATATCCTTCTGCCTTTGTCTGTTTCCTACATACAACCGTGACAGATACCCCTTCTTTTTTCCATTTTTTTTATTATAAACACAAATAAGAGTGTAAACAGTGACAAAAAGCATTATATTGTTATAAATAAAAACAAAATACAAAACAAAAGGCAACTTGAGTGCTTTAAAAATGAAATTTATTAAAAGATTATATTCACATATTTACTTGTTTTTACTAGTTTTTAATGGTGTTAAACAAAACGAAGTCAGTCATGACTATTGTCAGGAAATGATTGATAGAGTCATATACACAACCGTGCTAAAGTGGTAAAATAAACACAAAATTAGAATAGAGTTTTGCAAGAGGATTGAGGTGAATCTCTATCCATGCAAAATTAGCCCCGCCTCCACTGACTCGCACGAGCTCAGAGATCCACTCAGTCAACTTTACTGTAGTAACTGCTGCACTATGACAAGTGGATATACTGGTTTAATTTAGCCATATACAATTTAACAGAAAGTCTACAAATTGATATGTCAGAATGGTAATGCGTTTTATGTGTAATATGAAAAGCTTGACTACGTCATCAAACAGCTAATAATGTTTTGCTAATGTTTCACAAACCATGTTCCCGTTCACCATGTCAGAGTCAGACAGCTGTCTTCTAACAATCATTATCTTTAAAAACGCTTTAAACTTCTTAAAACAACAGTGAAGAAAGGCATATAGTTGATAATAACATCGTAATATACATCATACGCACGGTATATTGCTAAATCTACCTGATTTTTCACATCAACAGAAAAAATATAGCAGGACAATCTGGCTTCTCTCGACACTCCCCTGCTTCAGAGCGGTCATGGTTAATGATATGCCAAAGCCCGCCCACATGTTGACGTGATTGGTTACAACATGTTTGTGACGTAGGGAACACCGCGTTTTTGAGACTGTCTTTGGATCACTGTATTTTAAGAAGAAAATACTCAGCAATGGTGTTGACTCATGAATTTGCACATGGTTTGTCTTAAAGCATACTAAAACACCATAATATAAACATAAACATCATTAAAAACTTGATTTTCACCACAGGGGTATTTTAAGGCTCACACATTCATACTAGCACCGATTTTCGTTTATTGGGGAGTTTTGCCATGATATTAGTAATAAAACCATTATAAATATGATAATCTGCCAATAAATAAATAAAACATAGCTACTACTTTTACTATAGTATCACCATGGACCTGAACAGCTTCAGGACTTTTATTATGAAAACGCGTTCGTCGTCGGATTGGTGTGGTGTTTCATTGGGGCTTCCGTAAAACTAAAGGCGCGAGTTCAGCTGCTGAACAGCTCGATCCTAATATTTACCTCATCAGAAAGTGAGTAACAAACAACAATACACCCGTGCAGCTAAAAGCTAATGTTCAAAACCAGACTTATGCTTTGCCAGTCATGCGTGTCTCTGTTGTCCTCCTGCGGAAGTGAATGTTAGTGTGTGTGTTTTGTGTAGATGTGTTCACTCAGCCTGTTCCCGGTGCCCGTGACCGCCGGACTGACGCTGCGCGAGCACAACAACGAGCTCGTGCCTGGACAGCCCGACACACAGGTGCGCGTGACCCACATTCTCAGAAGGGCTGATTTTCACCTTGTGATTTCACTATTTTCTATATTTAAGTTAGTATTTCAACATAACTTGATAAACAAACAGCTTTCAGTTTTTTTGTCACGATATGTGGTGGATTTATGACATCAAACATTTTAATTTAAAGAAAGTGACACATTCACAACATTTCTGTTTTAACATTTCACTAAGATATTTTGAAAAAAAAAAAAAAAGATTTGTACAAACTTCAGTATCTTCTCCTTGATTCTGTACACATTCTGATGGCTAATATTGCCCGTTTCACTGGACGAGAATTCGATTAGTACTACAAACACACGAATAGTGTTAAACTACAAACATGGCGGGTGTGTGAGAGTGGTAATGCCGAGGTTTGAGGCAGGAATATCCAAGTTGAAATGTCCCACTTCAGACCTCAGTGAGTTCCAGCCAATCACACGTCAGGTTCACGTTGACCACGTGATGTCGCCATGACACAGAATATTCTGACATAGACCTCTGTATGATCTGTTTGTGTGTTCAGTGGTCGGATCTCCCCAGTCCTCAGTTCACCAGAGACACTCTGAAGGGTCACAGTCGCCCCGAGAGCAGCAGTAAATCAGCCTTCCTGGACCAGAGAGACACGCTGTGGATGAGGAGCGCCGGAGCCTGGTGCGTGTCAGATGAACCTATCGTATCATCACAACAGTTTTTGTTTCGTTGGTTTTTAGTTTGATCTCTTCAGTGGATCAGTTGGTCACAAAACCTGAGTGTGAAATATTTGTTCCTGAATCAATCCGAACTGATCCAGTTCCCCAATCTGACAGTTAAACTAAACTCACTGAAATCAAAACGGACAATTCTTGTTTTCTTACAATTCAAAGCTTTTTCAAACAACATCCATCCATCTTGGTTGAACACTTGAAAATACTGTTTCATTTTACTGTAAAGCATTAGAAAGGTATAAAGTTTTATTATAAAGTATGAAATTTTGATGATCAAAATCTGTGACTAATTTTTGTCAGGAAATCCTCTGTTTCAGCTGAGAAAAAAAAGAATTATTTTTCCTATTTTAACCCAGGATAGGGTGTTGTGAGCATTAGTGAGCACACGTGATGTGTTTCGTTCACACTCGTCACCAGAGGGCGCTCTCGAGCTGAAAGCCCACAAGTGAGACTCATAGAAGTCATAAAACAGGAAATCAATTATATGGACAAAGACATCCTGAGATCACTGTTGCAGAATAACATGCAAATAGAGACGTTTTGATGGAACATGAAGACAATAACGATTGCAGCAATATATGGTTTATCTGTGTTCTTCTAGACGTCTTGTGTATTCTTACACATTATTGCATAATTTTCGTGTGCTTTTCACACGTGCTACTGTGGTGAATGTATTCTTCGCACTAGCCGTTTTTTTTTTTTTAGCACATGTGACATATGTCTATCGTTGCCCTGTTTATCGCTGCACATCATTATTGTTTTAAATTCATGTTCCTGGTGATCTTGAATCAGAGTATCTTCCTCTCACAGCTTCTCTTCTCTTCTCTGATGACGAGGGCGGGGCAACCTGTCACTCACATGAGATCCACCAATAGCAGACCACAACCATCCAATCAATTCCCCACAGACACAATCACACATATATATGTGTGTGTATATATATATTCTAAATGCAGATTTTGTCTTTTGTCAGGGTTAACATACTCGTCTTAAAATCCTTGATATCATGGGGTCTTTAATGTTTTCGATGGTACATTTAAGTACACTTCAGTTTGAGTGTGTGAAACATCGTTTGAGGACAAGATTGCCAGTGAATAACTTTTATATTTTAAAAAGTTCTGTTCCTCACGATACGTGTCTTCAGAAGACTTGCATTGTTTATTTATTCATTTATCAGGCACTTTTATCCAGTGTTGCCAAGTCCTCGGTGTTCCAGCTGAATTGGGCTACTTTAACACTGTTGCCGCCAGTTGTTTTTCATGTCCACAGGTTGAAGCCACCCTAAATAACATGATATTTAGCCCCTGGAATGCTAATTTTCCCTGTGGAACCCCACCAAAAACACGATTTTTACCGTGTGAATCCCCTGAAACGCTAGTTTTCAAGCGAACAGATGTTGTTTCTGTCCTTTAATTCGCACCACATGAGTGACGATGAGTGGATCTGCAGTGACACTAACGGTCCTCTCTCTCTCGAAGGCGAGATGCGGGTCTGCACGGTCTTCTGGATGAGATCACTAACAGTGCTGAGGAAGGTAAGTCACGTTCACATGCTCTCGATCGCTCGGCAGTCGTGGTGAGGTGCGTTACGCCGCTGTGTTTCAGTGCCCAGGTTCCTGTCGGTCAGCTCGGCCTGTCTGCTGGCTCTGCTGAGATGGGCGTCTTCATTTCACGGCTCTCTGTTTCCTCATCTGACCGTGAGTATGAGCCGTCACACGTCTGCGTCACCTCCGCGTCACCGTTATAAACCCACTGTTTCTGTCTGTTCTCTAGCTGAGCAGCGATGAGATGGTGGCAGAGTTTTCACAGATGCTGGATTGGTACGTTATTTTCCTTCCTTCAACTCTGAGATCATCCATGAGCTTCATGTCAGTTTTGTTTTACCTTGTTTTTGCAGATGTACCGTCTGACTGGAGTTCTTATCAAGTGTTGATTGCATTGATCATCATGATTTGATCCCGTCTGTTGAAACTGAATGCAAGCATATGTTTGAGTCCAGAATGAGTTCAAAATGTTTACGAGCCTCTGCTCTGAAGTAAACCTCAGAAGCCAATGGTTGGTGTTTTGTTGAGCGTGTTTTCGTGTGTTTCCAGGTCTGACGGCGCTCTGAGGAGCTTCGCTTGGCATCCTCACACAGATAAGTTCGCTGTGGCTTTACTGGACGACTCCATCAAGATCTACAAACCCCACAGGTACTTCAGCGGACTCAAACATGACTCTCACTGAGTAGTGCTGGTTAGAGGAGACTCCAAACAACATTAGCAACCTTTAAAACGGCACAACAGGTGCAGTGTAAGTGTAAGTCGTCTCGGTCCTGAGAGCGTGTGTTCCCACAGCTCCACGAGCCCGACGCTGAAGCACCGCTGTCAGAGGTCCGTCTGTGCGCTGCAGTGGAAGCCTCTGTGCGGATCCGCCCTCGCCGTGGCCTGTCAGTCCTGTCTGCTCATCTGGCACGTGGACCCCACCTCACTCTCCACCAGGTACCACATCTGTGTCCTCAAACAGAAGCACATTTATCATGATACACATTACACAAAGAATACAGTTCACCATATATAGAATACATTTCAAAGCAGCTTTAGAGAAAGTCACATCATCACCCTGTGTCAGTCTGAACACTCATATCAGGTTCTGTGTGACTCTTTCAACTAGTTCGTTTAACGACGAGTTGATTGACAAGTGTTGCGACGAGAAGAACAACAGTTCTGCCCGACATTTATTGATTGTGTGTAAGTTTAAGGCCCTGATATACTTCAAGTAAAATCATTTCAAGCAAAATCAAGCCAAAATGAAGCTCGTTGGTAGTTCGAACCGGCTCGTCAGCTGAAACTTTCAGGAAAAGTTCACTCTGGCTGGTAAACTCCTGGACTGCCATTGGTCTGTGGTGATGTAATATGTGGGTGTGGCTCTGAGGCTCCGCCTTATTTGAGGTGCAAATGTTCTCCAGTTCTTTTCTTCTTTTCACTCTGTTGAGGTCAGACTTGAATAAAAACATGAACACACTGGAGAGATGCTTTATAGTAGGAACTGAAGCTGTAATTCTGATTGAAAGACTTTCATGTTTAATACTGCAAAGCGATCTGTTGTATAAATGTGACAAGCTGAATTGCAGAGCTCCAAACACGATGTTTGAATTCCAGTGACATGCAGTTTGTCTCTTCGCACCAGACACAATGTGACACGACTACAAAACCCAACCAAATCAATCAAAAATCACAGCCAATCAGAAGAGCGTGTGGGCGGAGTCTCTTCAAGCTCACTGCACTCGCAGCCAATTTAAATGAATATTACCCTATTTTAGCATGATTAAAAAATAAATACTGAGCAACCAATACGATCTTTGTCATAGAATACACTTGCTCACAGTTTGAGCATTCCTGAATCCTTTTCAAGATATTTTTATCCATTGTCGAGCTATAAATGATAGACTCCCATTTGACGCTTTTAACATTAATTAAAGCACTTAAAGTAATAGTTTCTATAGTAGAATCGTCTCGTATCGCTGTCACGGCTGGTTAGAACAAAAACTTTGATTGACTTTGATTGGAAAAGACGCCTTGTATCATGTGACTGTTCTGGAAGCTTGTAAGTGACGCGATAATTCCACCCGGTCGATAATAAAGTGTGAACTGGGCGGGTCTGTTGTCTCCGCTGGTAACGGCTGATGAGTGTGATCTGTTTTAAAACTTTGAAAGATGCAAACATAAATTCAGTCCATATATGAGCGGCAGCCAGAACAGGAAGTGTGTAAGTTGATCAAGTGTGTCTCTCTCAGGCCGTCGTCCGGCTGTGCGCAGGTCCTGTCTCATCCGGGTCATTCTCCCATCACATCCATCGCCTGGTCCCCCACCGGCTCTCTGCTCGTGTCCGCGTCTCCGGTCGACACAGCCATGATGGTAAGCTCCCGTCTGAAGGCTTCCTGCTCGACTTCAGCCAGGATATAATCAGATCTCTGTGAAGCTGTTCCTCACAATAACACTGGTTTGTGCTGATACGTGTGTGATGTCAGTCTCTCCCCATATCGCTGGAATCATTCGTTTTATTCCGATTGAGGTGTTTATATGGAGCATTTTCATTCGGATTGGACTGGTAAACCGATTACAATGCGCCACCTATTGACTTCAGACACTGCAGAAGTGTAAATTAAAGGGTTAGTTCACCTAAAAATGAAAATTCAGTTATTAATTCCTCTCCCTCATGTCGTTCTACACCCGTTAAAGCTTCCTTCATCTTCAGAACACAATTGAAGATTTTTTCAAAATCAAAAAATCAAAATCAAAAAAGTCTGATGTTTTAGTGAGTCTCTATTGCCAGCAAGATAACACTTTCAGATGCCCAGAAAGATACTAATACATATTTAAAACAGGTCATGTGACTACAGTGGTTCAACCTTAATGTTATAAAGCGATGAGAATACTTTTTGTGTGCCAAGAAAACAAAATAAGTTTTCAACAATGTCTAGTGATGGACGATTTCAAAACACTGCTTCATGAAGCTTTACGAATCTTTTGTTTTGAATCAGTTGTTCGGAGTGCCAAAGTCACATGATTTCATTTACATCATAAGTGATTTGCAATTTCAATTGTTCATGACAGTTTGGCAGTTTGATACGCAAACCGAACCACTGATTCGAAACGAATACTTTAAAGATTAAGTAAAAATAAAGATTACAACACACAACTGTATTTATTTATTGAGTGAATTTCATTGACACAATTTGAAAGTTGAGACTTTTTCACTTTTTCAAGCTTAGACAAAATTAAACGGATAGTGGGTAGAGTGATGTCACTCAGAAATGTAGTGTCACACCAAGTTATGATTGCAGCACAAACCAGTGGTTTGGTTTTGATGATGATGGGGTGTTAGAGCAGCCGACTTTACTGAGGTTTTAAACGGTGGACACTTATGACAATGCTTCTGTTTTGTTAAATTAGTCCAAACTGAGGTTTAGAGAGGCCAGTCTTCATCATGTTGTGTGTTCTGCAGGTGTGGGATGTGGCGGCCGAGAGCTGTGTGCCGCTGCAGCGGGTGGGCGGCGGCGGCGTCACGTATCTCTCCTGGTCTCCAGACGGCAGCCGACTGCTGGCCGCCACACCGTCCGCTCTCTTCAGGTACAGTCCTGTGAAATCAAAGTCTGTTGAACTGCTGAAAATCCTCACCTTTATCTGCGTACCGACAGCTCCGATGGCAGACAGTGAGGGTACTAATGGGTTTGGGTTTGATATGCAGACACTGTTGGTGTGTTGTAGGGTTTGGGAGACGCGCATGTGGACCTGTGAGAGATGGCCGTGTCTGAAAGGCAGCTGTCAGGTGAGAGAACTCCTCAGACTGCAGGAAAGAGCCGCTCTGTTTTCATAATCATTCAAGCGCTGAAAGGAAAGCAGAGTCCACAGCATAACGATAACAACACCAATATAATGAGAATCAGAAACTCGTAAAGCTAAATAAGCTCGTGTGTATCACGTGGTGCTTTACACTCATTCAGCCTGTGTTTGTGTGTCAGTCGGCCTGCTGGAGTCCTGACGGAGGCTGTCTGCTGCTGAGCATTCAGGGAGAGAGGCTCATATACGCGCTCACCTTCTCTGACCTCACGGGTATGAACATCATCACGTCACCTGTGTCTCCTGACTAACCTCTAGTATACACTTCACATCTAGAATGAAACATCTAGAAGAATCTACGAGACTGACGTGAAATCAAGTGCTCCTGAGGCTGTGTGCTGGAACTACAGGTCCACTGCAAAATACAGAAAACTTCCAAACCCATTTACGGGTGATAATTTAATTGATGTTCAACAAGTAGTAAACAGAGATTATAAAGATAAACAAATGATAAAGCTTGGGTTGCTGAATATTCGATCCCTTTCTTCAAAAGCACTTATAGTAAATGATATTATCACAGAAAATAATCTAGATGTGCTGTGTTTGACAGAAACCTGGCTAAAACCAGACGATTACATTACTTTAAATGAGTCTAGCCCTCAAGGTTACTATTATCGACACGAACCTCGTCAGAAAGGTAAAGGGGGAGGTGTTGCTGTTATCTATAGTAATATCTTTAGTATTACTCAAAAGTCTTTCAAATATATCTCGTTTGAAGTGATGGTGCTCTATGTAACGTTATATAATGTAAGTGACAAATCTCATTTGAAATTTGTGTTGGCTACTGTATACAGGCCACCAGGGCACCATACAGACTTTATCAAAGAATTTGCTGATTTTCTCTCGGAGTTAGTACTGGCTGTGGATAAAGTCCTCATTGTTGGTGATTTTAATATACATGTAGATAATGAAAAAGACGCTTTGGGATTGGCATTAACAGATATTTTAAGCTCTATTGGAGTTAGACAACACGTGTCAGGACCAACTCATTGTCGTAATCATACTCTAGATCTAATATTGTCACATGGAATCGATATTGATGCCGTTGAAATTCTGCAGCAGAGCGATGACGTCTCAGATCATTATCTAGTCTCATGCGTGCTACATTTAACCAAGGCTGCAAAACCGCCTGTCTGCCATAAATATGTTAGAACCATCACTTCCACCACTAAAAACTGCTTTATAAATAATCTTCCTGATCAGTTTCATCAACTTAGCAAACCAGACAGCTTAGAAGAACTCGATGTTGCAACAGAAACTATTGACGCTCTCTTTTCCAACACTCTAGACTCTGTTGCTCCTTTGCGCTTAAAAAAGATTAAGGATATTAGTCCAACGCCATGGTATAACGAGCACACTCGGGCCCTTAAGAGAGCAGCAAGAAAAATGGAGCGCAGCTGGAAGAATTCAAAACTAGAAGTTTTTCGGATTTCATGGAGAGAGAAAATGATGGAGTACAGAAAGGCCATAAAAACCGCTAGATCTGCTTATTTTTCAAATCTTTTAGAAGATAATAAACACAACCCTAAGTATTTATTTAATACAGTGGCTAAATTAACGAGAAATACAGCCTCAACTTCTGATGTTTCCAAACAGCACAGCAGTAATGACTTTATGAACTTCTTTACTTGCAAGATTGACAACATTAGAGAGAAAATTATAGCCATGCAACTGTCTACTACAGTATCACATCAGACAGTGGATTGTAGTATCCCTGAGGAAAAATTCCATTCATTCGCTGTTATAGGAAAGGAAGAATTGTCTAAACTTATTAAATCATCAAAATCAACAACATGTATGTTAGACCCTATACCGACTAAGCTATTGAAAGAGATGCTTCCAGAGGTCATAGATCCTCTTCTTAAGATCATTAATTCATCTTTATTACTAGGTTACGTACCGAAAATTTTTAAGCAGGCTATTATCAAACCTCTTATTAAAAAACCACAACTTGATCCTGGTGAATTAGTCAATTACAGACCGATTTCCAATCTACCTTTTCTGTCAAAAATACTAGAAAAGGCAGTATCATCTCAACTTAGTTCCTACTTGGAAAGAAATGGTATCTGTGAGGATTTCCAGTCAGGATTTAGACCGTACCATAGTACTGAGACTGCTCTCATTAGAGTTACAAATGATTTGCTCTTATCATCAGATCGTGGTTGTATCTCTCTATTAGTGTTACTAGACCTCAGTGCTGCTTTTGACACTATCGACCACAATATTCTTTTGAATAGACTAGAAAATTATGCTGGAATTAGTGGAAATGCATTGGCATGGTTCAAATCATACTTATCTGACCGTTATCAGTTTGTAGTAGTAAACGAAGAGATGTCATTTCGATCACAAGTTAAACATGGAGTACCACAAGGCTCAGTTCTAGGACCGTTGCTTTTCACTCTGTACATGCTACCCTTGGGAGATGTCATTAGGAAGCATGGCATTAGCTTTCACTGTTACGCTGATGATACTCAGCTCTATATTTCCTCGCGCCCCGACGAAACCGACCAATTCTTAAAATTAACAGAATGCGTAGCTGATATAAAAAATTGGATGACTAGTAATTTCCTACTACTAAATTCAGAAAAAACAGAGATTCTAATTATTGGACCAAAAACTTCTGCACATAATAACCTAGAATACTGTCTAACACTTGATGGCTGCTCTGTTAAGTCGTCTTCGTCAGTTAGGAACCTGGGTGTGCTCTTTGATACCAATCTTTCATTTGAATGCCACATTTCTAGCATATGTAAAACCGCATTCTTCCATCTTAAAAACATATCTAAATTGCGACATATGCTCTCAATGACAAATGCGGAACAGCTAGTTCATGCGTTTATGACCTCGAGACTAGATTACTGTAATGCTCTACTGGGTGGTTGCCCTGCTCGCGTGATAAATAAATTACAGCTGGTCCAAAACGCAGCTGCTAGAGTCCTTACTAGAACCAGGAAGTATGAACATATTAGTCCGGTTCTGTCAAAACTGCACTGGCTCCCTATTAAACATCGTATAGATTTTAAAATCTTGCTAATTACTTACAAAGCACTAAATGGCTTAGCTCCCCAGTACCTGAGTGAGCTTTTAATGCATTATAGTCCTTCGCGTCTATTACGATCTCAGAATTCTGGCCAGTTGTTAATACCTAGAATATCAAAATCAACCGCGGGCGGTAGATCCTTTTCCTATTTGGCACCTAAACTCTGGAACAATCTTCCTAGCATTGTTCGGGAAGCAGACACACTTTGTCAGTTTAAATCTAGACTAAAAACGCATCTATTTAACCTGGCATACACATGACGCACTATAAACTTTTGTCCTCATATCCGTTAAAGGATTGTTAGGCTGCATAGATCAGGTCAGCCGGAACCGGGAACACTTCCTATAACACCAGATGTACTCGTTACATCGGAAGAAGAATGGCGTCTACGCTAATTTTTTGTCTCTCTGCTTATCCCGAGGTTTACCAATTAACATGATTGGCTGGATCCGGGCTGTGTCCGGGTCGGACGGGGAACCTGTGCCTGTGTGCGGCAGCAGTGTGGCCCTGTGGTGTCGGCGGAGACTGTGTTAACGAGCTCATCCTTTGTGAAGACCCTACCGACTCATCAGCCAGCGGCACATATCCCAACAAACCGTCCCATATCGGCGTGATCAAAAGATCTTAAATTAGATGGAACTAGTTTAAATATTTTGACTGTTGCGATTCCAAATCAGTTTAATGACCTGTAACTCTGCCTGAGTATCGGACAAGTGTTCACTGTTGGCCAGAGGAGAACTGGCCCCCCAACTAAGCCTGGTTTCTCCCAAGGTTTTTTTCTCCATTTGTTGGAGTTTTGGTTCCTTGCCGCTGTTGCCATTGGCTTGCTTAAGTTGGGGACACTTGCTTGATATTCAGCAGTGTTTTTGATATGCCTGTATTGGCGCCGTTGTATGCGAACTGATCTGAGCCGGACGATTACGTCACTGTTTTCTCCAGTGCTGCTATACCTAAATTACCTAGACTAATAACTATTGATCTTTGCAACGGAATGAATCAATAATATATAGAATAAGCTGCACAATGACACCATTTTCTTATTAATGTAAAGCTGCTTTGCCACAATTTGCATTGTAAAAAGCGCTATATAAATAAAGATGACTTGACTTGACTTGACTGCACAGTTAGTGATGTCAACAAAAATTATTCATGTCGTTTGAGAGCATGGATTACGTAAACTTCAGGTTTCACTATATTAGATGGATTGAACAATGGAATTAAGTTGACAAAATGTTCAAGATTTGTTGCTTCAGCTCGTTTAAGTGAATTAAACTAAACGAGGTGAAGATCATTGTGGACAGTGTTTGTGTCGTGAAGGCCACACAGATTCCTCTGGAGTCACGAGGTTCAGGGTTAACACATCGAGTGTTTCAAAGATAAAGTCATAATCACAGAATCATCAAAGTTCGCTTCATGTCTTTGCTTTTAAACAGAAGTTGAGTATTCAATTTAAATCGAATGTCGGAACATTTCTGAGTGATGGCAAATCATCTGTTTTAGGAGCTTTATTTGGTCATTTCACATTTTCTCTTGTAGAGTTGTCAAAAAGTACCAGTACTTTGATACCAGTTTGGTACTGAAATTTTCAAAATATGATGATAACAGCATTTCACCGTAGCATTTTGAGCGCTGTTAAACGCCTCTGATTGGCCACTGTATTCATGTGCTCAACCGATATGTCTCTGATTGGCTCTTGAGAATGGGGCGGGGTTCCCACAGATCCGTAATGTCTTAAATTAGACTTTCAAAATTTAAGGCCATAAAAAGTCTTTATTTTTGCTTTTTTGAGAGGTCTCAAATTTTAGATGACACTTTGACTTAGACACATCTAAATGATTTACCAAATTAAAACTAATTTAATTGTGTGTTAAAACTAATTAAAACTAAAACAATAAAAAGCTAATAAGCATAACATTATTTTTTTTCTTTGTGGATTTGCTTGTTGACGTGATAATTCACGGGCCTCGCAGCATTTGACAACATATACCCATTTACTGTGTCCTGCACATGAATGGAAGAGAAAGCAGAAGATGGGTAAATGTGCAAGCCTATTTATTACTACAACAAAATGAACTATAAGTTGGCATTGAGAGTTACATTTTAGACATGTTGTTTGTTTTGTTCTTTATATCGACAACAAAAATTTCAAAATGAAGAACAGCAGAAGCGTCTCAGTGCAACAGACAGATTTGTTTTTATTCTTACACAATTCGCATTTTGAACGGATCAGTTTTATTAATGATTCAATGAATGAATCAGTCGTTTGAACGAATCGGTTGAATGAATAAGACAGTGATTTGCTGCCACCTACTGGCAGTTTCATATTTAAAGTACATTTTAATTAAAGTCAAAATTAGAAATAATTTCATATTTAAATTTTGAATTAAATTTATCTTGACAGATTTTAAATGCTGTGTAAATATATTAATGCTGCTTCTGTGTCACCTCTGCATCACAAATATGGATTGTGTTGATATTGATTTCATGTGATGGGTAATATCAGCCCTATACTGTGCTGTTATTCTAATTGAATTTAATTAGACTATTAGTGTTTGACATAAATAGTGATTCATCTTATAAGTTTAGATAAAAATGGCCTTACGTATATAAAAATGCCCCGGAAATGAATTTAAGGTGTCAAATATTGTTTTTAAAACAGCTTATATCGAGCTTATATATATTTTTGTCAGTATTATACACCCCTAATGTAGAGTCTTACATTTATTTCTTCAGGTCTTAAAAAGCCTTAAATTTGACTTTAAAAAATGTGCAGCAAGCCTGTGGGAACTGATGCTGTCAAACCTAATAATCATTCATAAGTACCATAAGTAGTCCATATGACTCATGCACTATATTCCAAGTCTGCCGAAGTCACATGACGCACGTGGAACAGAACCAAACACAAGTTATTTCTGAAACTTCTGCATGTCATTTGGCATCAGCATCAGACTTGACGCAGTGCGTTCATGTGCCAAACCTGAATATATGCAGCAGACTGTGAATCTACAGCTTTCCCACGGCCAACTCTGACCTCAACACTTTCTCTTATCCCATGCACAAGTCACTCCCAAAAAATTTTACATTTTCGTTTCTAATAGATCAAATGATTGGCAAATGACTCAAAAGTGCCTGTATAATGTATTGTAGAGATGATTGACTTAGATTGACCAGCAAGCAGACACTTAACTGATTACACCTGCTAGTTCAGGTTCATGTCACATCAAGAAGATGAATTATGAATTATTATGCTTTGCTTTTAAAAACATGTTATCATGAAGAAATGTGATCTTCCAGTGTGCAGTAGTGCTGTTTTCTCTGGCGGTGTTTCAGGTGGTCCTAAAGCCGCCACTGTGGTGGCCGATCTGTCCGAGACCAGCTTCCCTGGACCTGACGGAGAACTCACGTAAGATTTGCATCCTTATCTGCCAGTGAATACTCGAGCGAATCCATTTAAAGAGTGTTTGAAGTGAGCTGCATTGATGAGGAGAGCATCACAGCAGTGTGGCTGTGGAAAATACTGAGAGCAAAGCAGGTTTTACAGCATCAGTGTCTGCGTTGTGTTTCAGGGTTGGGGGAGAGGTGTGCTCGCTGTCATGGGATCCCAGAGGGGAAAGACTCGCCGTGCTTCTGAAAGGTAAAATATCACCCTACTGTATCCACTGACATCACCAACACCTGAAAACCTACCGGTGAACTACTCTACACATGCTCTGCCTTAACCAACCTGACATATACTGTCATTCGAGCATCAGTGATGTCATTTATCTAGCCGAAATGCTTAAAAAGATCAATGGCATCGAACAGAAAAGTTTGTTTACATGATGTGTGTGTGTGTATATGTGTAAATATTATATATATATATATATATATATATATATATATATATATATATATATATATATATATATATAATTAAATGTGTATATATTATACGTGTGTGTGTTTGTATATATATATATATATATATATATGTGTATGTATGTATGTTTACATGAAATCAATTTATTATTTAAAAAAAATCTGAACTTATTTAAGGATTTTTTTTCTTTTACAAATGTATTATTATTATTACTACTACTACTACTAATAATAATAATAACAATAATAATAATAATAATAATAATACATTTTATTTATAATGCACTTTTCTTAAACCCAATGCACTTCAAGTACAGTAGAAAATGCAGACATAAACACTACACAACCTGTTTCTTAACACTAGTTAATGCGAGGGCATTCCTAAAGGAAGTGCATTCCACAATCTAGGAGTTAAGCCGCTACAGAGACGCTCTTTCACCCGTAGTTTTTAAGGCTGTTTGAGGACGAAGGCATGTATGGTGTGATTAAGTCAGATATGTCTGAAGGTGCAGTTTCTTGTACAGCTTTGTATGTTAAAATGAGAGTTTTAAAATCAATACGGGCATGGACCGGACGCCAATGCAGGTTCCCAATCACGCCAGAGCTGTGCCGACGAGCAGGAGTGTGTCGGGACACGTGCAGCTCAGGTCTGAGTGTATTTCAGATGCTTTTTAGTCTTATAATTATCAACACCAGAGGTCACATGCATAGACGAGCCTTTCTGCATCAGGTAGTGAAAGAAAAGGCCAATGAAAATTCCTGAGATTAAAAAATGCAGGTTTTGAAATGCATGAATTGAAAAATACCACATGAAATTGGACAACTTTGCCATGACATCAGAAGGTCGAATTATTAAATGAAAAAATCATTCTGAAAGTGATTCCAACAATGTTGTTTTAGTTGAGCTGTAAACTCTGTTCTTTGACATTTTAGAACGATATCTTTACTGATAGAATTACAGTTATGGTCTTTGGTGTGAAAAGCCTTTACTCATGTTGTTTTCCTGCACATTGAACCACATGACTTTGTTTTGCTGTTTAGAAGTTGTTCAAATGTTTATATTTTAACAGAACCTCTTCTTTGCTTTGTCGCCCTGAGACAATAATAATTAAAGATGCTTGTGCTCCAGTGTTTTCTTGTTCAGAGTCTCTTAAAGCCATGTTTTGTTCTCCGTTTGCTCTGTGCAGGTGACTCTCTGGCCGTTAATCACCCGTCGGTCATCGCCGTGTTTAAAACGCGCTCCGTTCCTGTCTTTGAGCTGCTGCCGTGGTGCGTATGATATGAGCTCGAGTGGTTGTGTACAAACAAAATGTCCGTCCAGAACACACAGATCTGAATGTCTGCATGCGTCTCTCTGTGGTTCAGTGGTTTTGTGATGGGAGAGGCTGGAGCAGAACCCAGATTCATGCAGTTCCACCCGCACTTCCAGCACGGCGCCCTGCTTACCGTGGTGAGTCACACGTTACCAGATGACATACTGATGTAAAACTGTTCAGAAAACTATCAGTGTCAGTCAGCGCTGTGATCTGGGAGGATCTCTGAGGTCTTTGAGGTTTTCCTCACAGTAGCCCCTTTCGCTCATTAAAGGGTTAATTCACCCAAAAATGACAATTCTGTCATTAATTACTCACCCTCGTGTGGTTTGAGCAAAAAAACATTTACCACTTTATTTACAATTATTCTCCAATGCATGTTTGCGAGAGCATCACAATGCATGCGCGTTGTCATGCGTGAGCGCTTGTTGGAGATTAATGTTTTACAAATAAAGTGGTAAATTGTTTTTTTGCTGAAAGCACTTGTCGCTTCATAAAATTGAGGTTAAACCACTGGAGTCACGTGGATTAGTTTAATGTAGGGCTGTCAAAATTAACGTGATTTTTTTCAGTTTAACGCATTATGTAAAATTTTTAAAGTAAACTCTTCTACGGCAGTTTGATTGACAGGTGATATAACCAATCATAACCCCAAATCTGCCATTTTTGTCTGACTTGATAAATTGTGTGTATCACGTCTTTCCACGCTTGAAACAACATTCCTTCTGATGTTCATTCATGTTTATTTGATGCTATAAATGAACTAGTATGAAGAGATGATCGGTTCACGAGGAGCTACAGCGATCTGTCACCACACATTAAACACACACTAGACGCTATTTATTGATTCAACTGCTTTAAATATGAAACTGTACATATGTTGTCAGTGTCTCTTTGCTCCAGGATGTATTTTTCACTGTGTGAGAACATGATGTGTGGCGTGAGAGCGGTCAATTAATGCAATATAGTTTTTTTTCTCGTCATCCTTTGGCTCATGTGACATTACAATTATATTATATTTTAATCTTATAACGAGTATCCGATTCCAGAATTCTAACCTATTTTCAATTCCTAGCCCTGTACACACGTGTCAAATTGGACCGAGTGAAACGAAAGCGCCTCTGATCCACAGATGTTCCTATAGGTCGACATAGGATCAGCTGAACTGATGCTGTTTGGTTAACATAGAAATGACAACTGCAGTGTAAACCATGCCAGCTAAAGTTGGTGTCTGTCTCTCATAGTGCTGGTCTGATGGGCGGATCTCTCACGTGCCGTTCTACTTCAGCAGCGCTGGGCTTTTAGGAGAGCCGCAGCAGAAACGCCTCGCCAGCGACACGACCGACGCTTCCACCAACAAACTGTACACTGAGCTTATTTCCTGAGCACCTGCACTGCCCTCAGCCGTTCACTGCAAAGCCAGTGCACTTCACCTGTAACTCTCTTCTGTCATCATAAACTGTGTTTGCAGCATGTTGTGTGACTGATGTATTTTTACAGGTAAAAGTGTTGACTTGCATTGTGAATGGAGTGACGTCTTGTCACGTCAGAAGTCTGGAGTCCTATAATGCTCCTTTCACAAGATGTAATATAAGTCTCTGCTGTCACATGAGATCCACCAATAGCAAACCATCCAATCAATTCTCCACAGACACAATCAACACATTTGTTCTTGTTTGAGAAGCGTTTCACTCGGATATACAACACTGTAGAGAAAAAAAGACCAGCTCAAAGTCACTTCCATGATGACTTTAAAAAAAAATGGAGTTACAGATGAATGTGTTCATTACTTCACTCATGTCTGAATAGTTTGATATTGTCAGGCTAATTTGTAAGTTAAAAATGTCAAATTAAATGCCATTTTTCTAAAACCGTTGTATTTGGGCATACTCAAATGCACCTCACTAAAACTCAAGACACAAAAAGAACTTTACAGGAATAAACTGAGTGATCGTTGCTGTGGATTATCATGGTTGCTGAATAAATTCGTCCAAAGAGGCGGAGCCTGTCGAAACATGCTGTAGTCATTGTGCTGCTGTAGATCAGCAAGCCTCTGAAAATGTCTTTAAATGTTCTGTATGTTCTAATTAATCTTGTAGCCAAATATTAATGGTGCATATGCGCATGACTGTGTTTGAAGAGGAGTGATTCCGATATGGGATGTTCACTGTAACGCGCATCAGCAGCACGAGCTTCATCACAGAGGGCAACGCGGTCACGTGATCACGAGGAGTCCCGGCCGGACAGGAGAAATGTCCGTTCATCTGCTCACCGGCGATTCAGCTGTAACTCTCCAAACACTGACCCGATCACAGCACAGGTGTTATTCAGCCCGATATCAATGTGACACAGTGGACTGCAGCGAGCAGCGTCGGTGAAAGCGGCTGCGTCAGCAGAGAACACACGCGTCGCGTCGCGTCTTGCCGCAGGTAGGCTGCTGGATGACCCGCTGCGGTGTTTCGCTGTTTTATGCTTCACATGTCAGTTCAGGTATGAACTTTTGATGTAGAGTTCTGTGGATTGCGGTGTGAAACTCTGATGCGGGATTACGCGCTTATTAACGCGCGCGTCACGCGCGGTTTGGCACTCATTGATTTCAGCAGATGGAATGACGCATGGGTTTTAGGATGGGACAAGATGTCATCGCGTATACAGTTGCTTTAAGATCACAAGTCCTGCAATCATACCATCATTTAAAGGGCTAGTTCACCCAAAACACCCCTGGACTTCTTTAAAAGAGAAATTATGAAGAATGTTCACACTGCTCTTTTACATACAATGAAAGTAATGTAACAGCGTGAACTGTCAATGATCAGATTTTTTGAACATAAAAACTTCCCAGCCTGATTGTATTAAATGAGTCATTTATCTTGGCCAGTGTTTAGAGTCAAGTAACTGCTTCTCGTCTCCATCTGACACACTCTGTGTTTGAATGAGATTTGATCAAAGTCTGTTCACTCGCCGGCCATGTTTGCAGCTGTTTCGGCATCCAAGATAAGTTCTGTCGAATTAAACGGGGCAATCCTGAAATCTGCTTGTCAAACTCACTTTAAATAACACCTTCACTGTAGAGAAGTGAAGTATGTCCAAATATGGTGCTGACATCTTGGAGCCAGAGTCTGCGCAGTAGTGAGCATGAAGTGGAGCCGCGGCGTCAAAGCCCCGCCCACACCGATCAAGGGCCCGCCCGCACTGATACAGGCCCCGCCTACATCACTCTGTAGAACAACTCATTATTTCGGTGTAAAATAAACAGTTATGGCAATGTAGAAATTAAAGTTGAAGCTCCAATGTCCTCTCTAAAATGATATAAACCACCATTGGAAAAAAATTATTTGATGAGGAATTTGTTTAGTTTATATCACGTCTTGTACTGGGGCGATCGAGGTGCTTTCAGGACTTGTGCGGCACGCTTGGCTTCTGTAACAAACCTGAGATTCTAACGGCGGCTGCAGTGATGTGATGACATCACCAATCAGCGATTGGCTCCTTTATTTAGAAGGCGGGGCTTATCCCGCCATATTGCACTTTCTCTCATTTGAGTGCACAGTCTTTGTAAATCTAAAGTCACACTAATTCTAATGGCTGGTGTTTTAGGATTTCTTTCTGTTCAGATGAATAGAAATGAATCTAGTGACATTTCAATGTTTACATGGCAATTTAATTAACATCATCCTTAGTGCTCGTTAAATGGTGACATTTTGATCACCTTTTTGGCGTTTCCATTACTCAGTTCCATGAAAAACTGTTCTCAGTTTAATTCTACACACAAAGTCTTTGGCTGACATTTTGTCTCTGGGTTTCTGCCGTCTCTCTGCATCTTGTTGGCATTTGTCTGTTCTCTTTACTTCTGGCTCTCTATTCAAAACTAAGGTCACACATTCATGGCCAAAAGCACTTCTGTTTGCCCAGAGCTCGCTCTCACTTTTCCTCAAAACCACAACAGCTTTCAACATCACAGATCCAGATCCAAATTTATTCCTGTGTATGACTTGAAAAGTATTTCATTTCATCATTACAGCGCCGGGAAGGGACAGGTTCGGTTCGGTTCGGTTAGTTATTTTACAGAAATGCTTCCATCTTTTGTTTCTGCTTCTTCTTCATCTGTGTTTTGATCTGGAGATTCTGAACTCTGAAGATCTGTAACATTGCAGGAAAAACCCGTCAGTGGAAGGGAAAGAGTTAAAAGGTTTCCATTCCTCAACAGAGGATCTTGAGGCGACTTCACATTAACATAAGGATGGCGCTACCTTGACAAAATGATCTTGTGTCCTCAAAATAATATCTCAGGGCCACAATCATATTCCCAAAACAATATGTGAACCGATCCTGTCTGTTTGAGTGATGATGCTGAGCAAAAAACTTGAAGTCATTATATCCAGCATTTTTTGAAGAGCAAGCTCAGATTCAGATTTATGGCCTCTGTTGAGTGTGTGTATGTGACCTGAACCCACAGCATCCCTGAGGTCACGGACAGAGCCGGGTTTTGATGGACCGCATGAAGATCATTAAAAAGCGCCTGTCCATGAGCCTGCAAAGTGTGCGGCGTTTGGACGAGAGTCTCTGCGAGCTTCCTGAAGATACCGGACTGGATGAGCCTCCGTTGTCACGAGACATTGGTGAGACACACACACACACACACACACGTTGTGTTTTCATGTTTTATGGGGTCATTCCATAGGCGTAATGGTTTTTATACTGTACAAACTGTACATTCTGTCCCCCTACACTAACTCTACCCCTAAACCTACCCATCACACAAAATGTTCTGCTATTTTAGATTTTCAAAAAAGATCATTCTGTATGATTTATAAGCTTGTTTCCTTGTGGGGATCAACAAAAGGTCCCCACAATGTCAAGATTTACTGGTTTTACTTACGTTGTGAGGACATTTGGTCCCCACAATGTAAGGAATACCCGTCCACATACACACTCACTTATACACACGCACGCACACTCACTTACACACACGCACACACACACACACACTCACTTTCACACACGCACACACTCACTTTCACACACGCACACACACACACACACTCACTTTCACACACGCACACACTCACTTTCACACACGCACACACTCACTTTCACACACGCACACACTCACTTTCACACACACACACACTCACTTTCACACACGCACACACTCACTTTCACACACGCACACACTCACTTTCACACACACACACACTCACTTTCACACACGCACACACTCACTTTCACACACACACACACTCACTTTCACACACGCACACACTCACTTTCACACACACACACACTCACTTTCACACACGCACACACTCACTTTCACACACACACACACTCACTTTCACACACGCACACACTCACTTTCACACACACACACTCACTTTCACACACGCACACACTCACTTTCACACACACACACACTCACTTTCACACACGCACACACTCACTTTCACACACACACACACACACACTCACTTTCACACACGCACACACTCACTTTCACACACACACACACACACTCACTTTCACACACACACACACACACACACACTCACTTTCACACACGCACACACTCACTTTCACACACGCACACACTCACTTTCACACACACACACACTCACTTTCACACTCACACACACACGCACACTCACACACCTTTTACGGTGTATTATTTGTAATTTACCACAATAACTCCCATTTCATCTGATATACATTTGCTGGATCTGAACTCCTGGTGTCCATACTGAAGGTATGCTTGAATTCTTTCACACTGAATGTTCTGGGTCTCCGAAGGCCTAAAGTGATGCACATGGGACAAAAAATTATTTATTATTCTCAAAGACCACAAACAATGCACACAATAATTAATATTTTAAATACTTATTTTAAACACAATAAACAGTAACAAATCATTTTATTTGATCAGGAAGGCAATAGTTCCTTGATGAGACTTTAGTGGACATGATCATCAAGGATGCACAGATATTTTAAATGGTGGAGGACAAGTCCTTCAGGGCGTCTGTAAAAAAACTCGACTGAATGTGTTCGAATGAATATGTGCTTCCTACGAAACACGAAGGACTTAGCTGTTGTAAGACACAAAACAGCATAAGAGGAAAGAGGAAGTGGTGTCTGGACCATGGCCAGCTAATCTCTGGAGCCAAACCTGATCAGAGAGTCCAGAAGATTCCCCTGCTTCTCCTGGACACGTACTTTACGTAGTTGTAATTCTTAGGCAGTCCTAAGCAAAGCATGCTGGGAATTAGAAATCCACTGCCTAATTTCCAAAGTTATCAAGAATGTTTATTAAGTTACTACAACATAATTTTGCTTGCACTTTATTTTACAGTATGTGTACTATTAAAACACTGAGTAATCTGAGGAAACTACAGCGTGAAGGTCAGGTTTAGGTGTAGGCTCAGGGTTAGAACATAGTGATTACCCAGTTATAATTTCTGTAATAAGTACATAGTGTGTACACGGGGAACAGGACTGTAAAATAAAGTGCTGCTATAATTAACAAAGAAAAAGCCAATTAACAGAGACGATATTAAGTTGATGTAATGATCATCATTATTACGTCGACAGAACTCTACAAAATGATATTTGCAACTTAAAAGATTTAATTAAAGCAATAAATTAGAATTTTTAACTTGCAACCATGCATTTATTTAAGTAACAGATCCTCTGAATTACTTCTGAGAGAGTCGATAAAATATCATGGTCATCTCAAAACTGGGTTTTTATTCTTTTCACATGTTTGTGCAATAAAATAAAATACAAGACGTGTGTGTGTGTGTGTGCAGGTGTAGTCCATGGGAGAATGTGGTCAGATGGAGAAAGTGATCAAGCGTCAGGAACCTCGTCTGATGAAGTTCAGAGTCCTGTGAGAGTGCGAATGAGGAACCTTCAGCAGCGGCTCTCTAATGAGGTAATGCAAGAACCATTTCAAGTCCAACACACATTAAACCCCAATTATATATTAAATTAAGCAAGCGCTGTTCCTCAAAGATGGCGTTCTGTTATTTCCCCGAGATCTCAGAGTGCCGAACTCTTGATTCCTCAGTGCAGAAGGAGTAATGCTCCCACTCCCATTTCAGGTGTTGGAGTCTCTACTAATGATCTGATGATCTGAATCAGGTGTTGGAATGAGGAAACATGCAGTGTTGGAGAATCCTTGCACCACACTGACATAAAAACACAGGAAAACATTCAGCTGTTCTCCTGATCCGCAGATAATTTGGATAATTTGACATCAGTCACATCACACTCACATTATTATGGACACCTTATTGTTTGTCATTGTAATATTTTTCCTTTAGTAGGTGAAATGTCGAACCAAACAAAAGCAAAGGGATCAGGCTGTGATTTTAGGATTGTCCACTACATCTATTATTCAGGAGGTTCAGAAAACGCAGTGTGTTTTAGGTTATGTCACTCTCTCTGCGGTTTGATTTCTCTCTCAGCTGATCTTGTAATCAGCGTGTCCACTCATTATTTCTCTCTCATTCTCCGATACTTAAGGCTGATTCACACTTCTGCGTCAGACCCTCAACGCTGTAGGCTATGCGTCGGTTTTCATTTGTACTTCTGAGTCGTGCAGACCACTAGTTTTCAGTGTTTACTACAACTGACACATGGTATTTTCCCCCTTCAGGACATCAACAAGCGTCTCTCACTGCCAGCGGATATTCGTTTGCCGGAAGGTTACCTAAAGAAGTTTGCCTCAAACAGCCCTCCGTTCGACAAACCTCTGAGTCGAAGGTTTCGCAGGACGTCACTTGTGAGTCTTTGTCGTAATCGAAATCGAAATTTCTATTCTGTCTTGATGATCATTTTCATAATCTAGAACTTTACTTTGTATGAAGATTATCAATATTGTCAAACTGAAAAGACTTAAATTAATATCTTTGTTAATTATTATAAAAAAGAAAAGTGGGAGTTTTTTTTAAGAAACGTGATTTTATTGTAGATTTTGTATCAAATATACTGTGAAGATTTGAGGTCTGGTCTTCAGAGTGGAAGTGAATTGCAATTTGCATTTTTATGCAAAATGAACAATTTATTGATCTGTAAATCACAGCAAAGTTTTCCTTAAAATCAAAGCATCGTCATAGACATTAAAACCATAGTCAAAATCACATTTCTCCTCATGAGTTTTTGCATAAAATAATTTGAGATTTGTTTTCCTTTCAGTCAGAAATCGGCTTTGGGAAGTTAGAGTCATACGTCAAACTGGACAAACTGGGAGAGGTGAGAGACTGACGGACTCCATCTTCTCCACACTGGATGATAATGACACAGTTATGAGACAGTTTCTTAAATTCACTTGATTGAGTGTTTGACCTTGCCTTGAAATGTAAATCCTCATCTTTCTTTTGGTCATATTGTCAATAGATATTGTTCTTTTCTACTAATTTTACAACTTTCCATTTGTATATAAACACAAAGGCCTGATTGTGTCTGTGTGTGTGTGTGTGTGTGTGTGTGTGTGTGTGTGTGTGTGTAGGGCACATATGCCACAGTATTCAAGGGTCGTAGTAAATTAACGGATAACCTGGTGGCTCTGAAAGAAATCCGGCTGGAGTATGAGGAAGGCGCACCCTGCACCGCCATACGAGAAGGTACAAGATCCACTTCCACTCAGAAGCGTAGAGAATTGTGTATATTGCTATTGTGATTATACAACTCAGCTTTCTCAGTGTAGAGAATCATCACTTCTTGAGATGTTTTCATTCATGCTGATCTGATGAGGTTTCTCTCTGTCAGTGTCTCTCCTGAAGAACTTGAAACACGCCAACATCGTCACGCTCCACGACATCATCCACACAGAGAAGTGCCTTACACTAGTCTTTGAGTACTTGGTGTGTGACGAGCATTTATATTATTCATCATTGCATTTCTAGTGTTGTCCATCTGTTTCTAATACTCTTGTGCTCTGTGTGTTTTCAGGAGAAGGATCTCAAACAGTATTTGGAGGATTGTGGGAGCATAATGAGCATTTATAATGTAAAGGTTAGGGGGTGAAGACATATCCTGTAATTTTAGTTTAAATTGAGTATGTTGAACACTAACAAATAATACTAAAAAATAAGGGAAAATGATTATTTCATGTCTCACAACAACAACTTCATGTGGTCTGAAGTGTGAATATCAACAAAATATTGATATTGGTTGTGAATATCAACAAAAATTTCAATCTGTTGATTGAACAAATCTATTATAAGGCTTCAGAAGACTAAGGAACAGATATTTTAAGCAGGACGAAACAGCATATAGAATTGCAAGTAGTCTTTATAGATCACTACTTTTAATTTTGATATGCAGCTACTTTTGGAAGTAAATACTTTTTCTTGTTGAAATTTCGAGAACTTCTACTGTTTGGTCCAGCAGTATTTCATCTGGGAATTTGTCCAGCCCTTCTGACAGAAAAAACAACCATGGCATTTTCGCCACACTAAAGACTCTGAGACACTTCAGGTGAAATCTGAGAACAAACTGGTTTTGACGTCGATTCGAACAAAATCAGGCCAAAAAAGTTGCATGACAAAGCAAATTTTCACTCCAGCTGGTAAACACCTCTGAACCGCCATTGGTCCGTGGTGATGACGTAATATGTGGATGTGGCTCTGAGGCTCCGCCTTCTTTGAGGTGCAAATTTTCTCCGGTTCATTTCTTCTGTTCAGTAGCGAGTAAAAACATGAACACACTGGAGAGCTAGAAACTTTAGTAGAAACTGAAGCTGTAATTCTAATCGAGTCACTTTAACACATATCCACATGATCAGAGGCTGTCTGAACCGCTGTCTTTTTGATGTGTTTATTTAGTCATTGAGAGGAAAGCACACAGCACATATTCACATATTCATCGATCCGTCGCTCTCAGCGGAGGATGTTCGCTAACAGTATATCACTGCTCACGTATTTCAAACTTCTTTTAACCCCAAACAAAGAACGAAAAAGAACTTTGCCGTGAGTATATCGGGGCCTTTAAGGTACAAATGAGCTTCTCATTGGGGAATTGGGTCAAAATGCTTTTTCATTCTAGCAGTAGAACTTCTGTGGAACACAAAAGGAGACATTTGACACAACAAACAAACAACAAACTTAATTTTTTCCACATATTAAAGTCAGTGGGGTCCAATGTTGTTTGAATATAATTGGATATTTTTGTGTTCCATAGAAGAAAAACAGTCATACAGGTTTGGAATGACAGGAAATGATGACGGAAGTTTCATTTTAAGTGAACTATTATTTTAACTTCTTTCCTAAACATAAGAAGTTACTCTTTGGAACGTAAGGAACTAAAAATTTCTCCAAGCCCGGGACTGAACTCCGACCAGCAGGGAACAGAACAGACAGATTGAAGGGCAGATCAGGAAGATGTAGGAAGAGAAAACGAGTGCCCACCATGTAGAGAAAGGATCAACAAAAAAGAAGCCAGAGCGAGATAAAGGAGTAAGGAAAGAAGAAAAACAGAACTTTAACTCATGTCCTGACTGGATAAGCCATTGGTAGCCAAATTCATTGCTGTGAAAACATTTAGGAAACATGCTTTACAGCAGTGGAGGAACACAAGCATCTTATATTGGAGTGGCTTTATTGTCCTCTTTGTTTCCACCCTATAGATTTTCCTGTTTCAGCTATTGCGTGGTCTAGCTTATTGCCATCGGCACAAAGTTTTGCACAGAGACCTAAAACCTCAGAACCTTCTGATCAGCGACAGGGGAGAGCTCAAACTTGCTGATTTCGGTAGGCCCAATCACTCACATACCCAAATACTTATCTGTTACTAGACACCAAATGACATCAACTGTATAGTGTGAAATGAACAAGAATCATCACATTTACAGATTAATGGTTTGTTTGTGTCGGTGTAGGTCTTGCACGTGCGAAGTCAGTGCCCTCAAAGACCTTCTCTAATGAAGTCGTCACTCTCTGGTACAGACCTCCAGATGTGCTGCTGGGATCAACAGAGTACTTCACCTCCATCGACATCTGGTGAGACACACACACACACACACACTCACACTCACACTCACACACACACACACACACACACACACACACACACTTCACATCTGCTTGCATTGCTGTCATTAATACTAGTTGAATGGTGAAAATTTGTAGGAAATATACCTATGCTTTATTTTCAAGATTATACAAACTATAATAAAATATTGTTTGTTGGGTAATAGTGGGTTTCCAGTGTGTCAACCAACTCTGAGTAGAGCTCATAATGAAAATTAAGGATTTAAAAACCAGTCAGCTAATATCAACATGCAGTGTTTATGTGATATGAATAAGAACAACTTCCCTGCCTCATTGTTTGACTTATTTAGCTAATATATTAAGTATAATTCATTATTGTATGGACTTGCCACTGCCAATAGATACACAGACTCGCTGCTGTGAGCATGTAAGATATGCTGCTGCTGCATGAATAGACATACATGAATCCCGGAGCAGGTGGAGCTGGGGAGGTGGAGGAGTTCAGAGGAACTCTGATAGTGCTGCAGGACTAGCGTAGAGCAAATACTGAACCACGGCTGTGTTTCTCAAAAGCATTGTGAGCTAAATTGATCGCAGGAAATGTTTGGTGGGAAACACAACCCAGTCTGTTTAAATGTTGATCAAGCAATCTTATTGGCTGCGAGATCAGGAGAGGCCAATCAGCTTGCGCCATGCGGTATTGGTGTGATTGCATGTAAATGATCTAGAGCTTCATGACTGAAATAGATATTTATTATACAATGAATATAACATTTGTATGATGTGGTATAATATTAACTCAGTGGTGTTGTGATTGTTAGGCTGGAGGGCGTTTCAGAGCAATTTGTGTTGAAGTGCAGAAGCAGCTGTACAGAGTTAAAATCAAGGTCGAGGAGATAAGGATGACACCACTCTACATATCATTCTACAGATAACTTATTTATGCGGAAAGTAGAGAAGAAAACATGTATTAGAGCAACTTTATGAGTGTTATGCAGGATGTATATTGGCGTGGAGAAGAAGTGATGCAGATGAGAGGAAAGAAGCTCTCCGAACAGGCCTTTTATAAAGCGCTCCTGGTCTGGACTCGTTTATCTTTTAATATGACAGTTACAGCTTGATTCGCTGGTTCAGGTGTGTTTGATTGGGGTTGGATCTGAACTCTGTGGGATGGTAACTTGGTGGTCAACGTCCTGACCTGAGAGAGAAAACCCCAGATTGTGTGCTTGAGTGTTTCATGGGTATCACTTTGGACTCTCTATTTGGCCTGGGTAGTGTATCAGGATTTTGCCTTTCATGTATTCATGTACATTTTATTCTTTCTGTCTGTCTGTTTTGTTTCATTGACATAGGGGTGTAGGTTGTATCTTCTATGAAATGATCACCGGACGCCCCCTCTTCCCTGGGTCCACAGTGGAGGATGAACTTCATCTTATATTTCGTATCTTGGGTAAGAGCTGTGGTGTTATGCATGGTAAAGGTGCCCTCTGTAAGTTTTCAGTTTTTTGCTTATTCATCCCATTAGTACTAGTGGCTTTGAATACTGTAATTAATACTCTTAAACCCAATCGAACACTTAACCTTAATAGCAACAAAATTTTCAGAACAACATGCTTGTACACAACATGTACAAATACTTAATTTGATAATGTAAATACATATAGTTAAAGAAACCTTAAACAATGTGGGACCCTAAAAGTCCCTAAATATGAGCCGTTACAGGGTGTGAATTTGTGTGTCAGCGGAGAGTAAGCACTGTCCCCTTTTCCTCCAGAATCCTAGGATTATTTGTATTATGAGATAACAAGCGGTGGAGTCAAGACATTAAGACAGGGGAGTACATGGCACATAGAAACAAACATGACAGATGTCATGTGATCACACCAAACATGACAATAAAAGCACATGGACACAATCCCAATTATCCCAGAGCAGTTCAATAGGATTCAGATCCATACCATTCCATGATAGATAACACTCCAGCTGACTGTTGGCTCTCTAAATAACGCTTGAACGTATGCTTCGGGTCGTTTTCTTGTTGCATGGTGAAGTTTGTTCCAATTAGCCGCCGATGGAATTGCATGGCGTTGAAGTATGGAATGGTGGCCATGTTGGTTCAGTATTCCTTTCTCCTGGAATCCTCTTCTCCTCTGTTCTCCGTCTAATATAAGTTCTTCTGTTAGAGCCAAAAATGTAAAATTTGGACTCATCTGCCCACAGAACATTCTTCCAGTCATTCACTGTTCAATTCCTGTGTGTTTTCACCCATTTTAGTCCCTTTGCTTTATTTGAAGCCTTCAGGAGTGGTTTCTTGCAGGAAATTCTGCCCATCAGCCCTGCGTCTAGGGACAGTGTTAGCTGACACTGGTACATCACGAGTGTCACTGAGCTGTTTCTTCAGCTGAGGACTAGTTAAGTGTCTGATGCGAAGGCTACATTTTGGCCTTCCTCACCATTTTCTGTCCTTGTGAGACCCAGTAATGTTTTTTCTCTGCAGACAGTAGTAAACTCCTTTTGATTTCTCTGCTGTAGCTCACAAATAATAGCCTTCATTTCTCAAGACAACGACAGACAGGAGTTTTTCAATAGAGATTTGGTTCTTTCTTGCTATTTTGTAAACTACAAACACTAGACAAGATGTGTAAATACTAACCTGTAACCTGCATCAATGCTCAACCATCACCACCTGATTTTCTTTCAATGCATGAGTTAAGTCACCGTCTGTAGGGCATTTAACCTACATTGAATATAATGAAATGGATGAAATTGAAGCTTTTTGTACCAAAACCTGCACATGTAAGTGGTACTGGAGTCTATTTTGATGATTAACTCATGTCATTTCCAGGTTCTCCTACTGAGGATTCTTGGCCAGGAGTCAATAGCAATGACAACTTCCTGTCATACAACTTCCCTCATTATGACGGGGAACCTCTGATCACGCATGCACCCAGGTGTGTGAATGGCCTTTCTGCTGTGATATTATATATCTGTGGATCTATATACGGCCTATATTGTTAGATAACATCTTTGTAGGGAAAAGTTTCTAGTACCGCCACCTGGGCATGGTGACACTCAGGAAGAGTTAGGATCCATGTGCAGAGAAGACTATTTAATTGGTAATGTTTCACACACAGAAAACTGTTAAACAAGCTAATCCAAATTGAGTAGCAAAGGAAAAAGCAGAGAACAAGAACATAAAATGCCACTACTAAAATTTCTTAACATTGGGACTGGAAAGTCACAGCTGTAATATATTTTAATTTTGTTCTACAGGATCACCAATGACGGCCATGATCTGCTATTACAGTTTTTACAGGTAAAGTACAAATTCGCTTTTACCCAAGCAAAGAAAGACTCAGAGGTCAAAAGGTTTTTGATCATTGTTTACTTTTTACTTGACCATATTAGTATGTTCATTATTATGAAAGATGCTTTTACAGCTGTAACTTTTAGATTAAATAAGCACTGATGACTCTATATTAGGTCATCGGTCCTCATTTAATTCTTAAAGGTACACTATGTAACTTCTAGGCCCTCTAGTGGTTAAAAATGAAACTGCAAGCATTTTTCAGAACAACATTGTTTTGGTTGTGCTTCGACTCATAACTAAAGAGAGAGAGAGATCATCCTGCTACTCATCAAACATTCATTACCGGGCTTAAGAGATTAACCAGTTTAGATGGTTATTTAGATAACTAGTCTCTAGTTAAAGACATTACTGTAGCTTTAGCCATTGATAGACATGGTACCATACAACCAACAACCATAATGAAATAAGCCTTCACAACAGATAATGCTTTACAACTAACTCTGTTAAAGAGCTACATATGCCAATTTATCTGTTCAATAAAATACTTTACTCACCTGCTGAGTAGTAAAAACACCCTCATCTCCGTGTCGCTTTTACAACATTTCAAATCCCTCAGTTCTCACCATCTCGGAAAAGCCAAGCCAGAGTTGATTCCTGTTTTATTTCGAGCTCTGTCACGTCCTCTTTTTGCCAGCAGACTCTCCTCTATTCTGTGTTTGTTTAAAACGGGTGATTCCCCGGAGGTTGCAGATTTAGCTGCTCCATGTCAATCTTTGTCAGCCAAACTAACCTGTGGCACTCCCACACCAGACACGCATCAGCCAGAGCAACTTTTCTCACTCTACGGATGTGATGAGACACACCGGCGAGTGACATACGTACGCAATATCCCACGAAAACCATCCTGTCAGGTCTAAAATATAAACGAGGGTTCCGTTGCAGTCGCACCGCCCTAAAAACGGCCCTGATTTTATGAAATGATTCATTTAAAAGTTAGAACATGAGTCTGAAACTGCATTAATTAAACCACGTTACACTAATCGTAATTATTATACATAATATACGTAGCCGTCATTTATAGTATCCTTGTCAGTTTGGGTGTTTCAATAACAAATCACTTTAATTTAAATATTTATTATTTTGTCTGTTGTTGATGACATTGCTGTCATGGTCGTCTTTTTTCATTTCTAGTCATGGTTTTCATTGTCTCTGTTTTACCTGTGACTCTTCATCAGTTGTCATGGTTTCTCATTAGTTCTCACCTGTTCCCTGTTTCTCTGACTGCCTTCCTCCTGTGTAAATGAAGCCCTCTGTGTTTTCAGTTCATTGTCTCGTGTTAATGTTACGTTGGTATGTGTATGCTATTGTTTTTGTGTTTAAATTAAAAGACTATTTCTCGTTCATTCTGCGTCACGCCACTCTTTGGTGTATTTAATACTCACAACCCCTGACAACTGCAGAGCATTCCAAATAAATCCCCGCTCAAGTTTATAATTTCATACATATGCATGGATGAATTGTTCACAATATAATCTAATGTATAATCTTGACTTTATCAGTCAAAAAGATGTTTTGTAAAAATGTCAGTCTTTGTGACTCTAAATAACCACAAAATTTGCACAGAAAATGTTAAGATTGTAGATGTCATGAAACTGTTCAGAGATACGAATGTTGAGGATCCAAACACAGTATTTATTAGAAGGGTAATCCACAATCATCATCCACAAAACAGGCCAAAAAAGGTCAAAAAACAGGGAAACAGTCCAAACAATAACAGAGTTCAGGGCAGAGGCAGAACAGAGAAATCCAGGGGAACAGGCAGAGAATCCAAAAAACCAAGAGACCTGAAACCAGGAAATGGTTTCCTGTGGGGGGAAACACAGTCCAGAGCAGGTGCAGGGCGAACTGGGACGGAGCAGATAGATGCCTAACAGGGAGCAAACCCATAGGAGAATAAATAATGAAGGAAATCAGAAGTGTAACAACGGAGATCAGGTGGGGTAAATAAACCAATAATCAGGTATCAAGAGGGCGGGGCCAAAATTAAATACAGAAAAGCACATGCAGAAACAAACAAAAGCCATGTGCAACAGGTACATGTAAACAAACATGACAGAAGTCACATGCTCACACAAACACAAGACCAGACGAAAGAGCACATGACAAACAAACATGACTGAAACAACAGCTTAACAAAATATGCAAAATAAGAAACACTGGGCTGTATATTCACAGGGAGGATAACAAGAACACAAGAGAAACAACAAACACCTGTAGATACAATCGAGGGACCAATGACTCAAAAGCACTACAAACTATCACAGGAAACTGAAACTGAGACTTCCAGTGGGAGTGTGGACAGTGATCTTTTACTTGATAAAAGAAACTAATCTATCAAATAATGTGACTAAGTTTCATGGACACACACTACAAGAATGACCAAGTTACTCACACTCAACGCGGCTTGTGAATCATAGCTCATAACCTGGACTTGTTAGTACATCACAACAAAACGTTTAAGAATATATTTTACTGCAGTATTGGCAGTGAGATCCCATTTGTAAACGTGTGTTTAGAAAAGAAAGAGATTCATGCTGAATGTGTGTGTTTTTGTAGTTTGAAGCGAGTCGGCGTATTCCTGCGGAAGCGGCTCTTCGGCACATTTATTTCAGAGAACTGGGAGACAAAGTGCAGGACCTGGATGACAGTAAGTATTTCATACTATGAATATTAAAGTGGTATAATATTATTTTAAAGTACATTCAGTAATTTCGCAAATATATGTGCGTAACCCTAACATCTCATTCATCAAACAATTTGGGAATATCATAAGTTTGTATCAGAACTGAATCAGAACTGAATTTGCAGGGACAATCTTGAACTGAACGATTTCTACACATTTATGAAGTCATACATTAACAGCGGAAATGGTGTAATTATTACAAACAGTTTTTCATTTCTGTCACCGCAGCTACCTCCATCTTCTCCGTGAAGGAGATTCGACTGCAGAAGGACCCAGGAAAACACTTTCCAGCGCAAAGAGAGTTGGGTGAGTTCAAGTGTTTACCTGGAGTTTGAGTTCCTTGTACATGGTGAAAAAAAGAAGCAGTCGTGACCTTATTTTATCTCTCGTCAAAACACAAACAAACAAAAGAACATGCAATTATGAGATCAAATAGTCAGTTTTTCAAGCACTGATTTACTCTTTACTCAGGAGTTGTTGATGTAATGTTACATAAAGAAGTTGATTATAAATAATAGACAGCAAAAAATTAAAGTACACGTTACTGTAATATAGTATTTTTTTAATATAACAACAAATAATAAGCTCAAAGGCCACGTTCCTGCAGATTGTAGCTCCAACCTCAGTGACAACAGGAGGCACTGTTCAGTTGAGATGTTTTAGGCTTTCCAGCTTCATAGCTGTACTTCATACCTATTCATGACGATAAGATATAAGACATAGTTTAATATACACATAATATGTCAGACCACGTCACTGAAGAGTGAGTTTAATCAGAGTTGGAAACTTAATTCTGTCTTGGTTTTAATAGAGTATCTTCATATAAATTATAGTACAAATATTATACCTGCTTTCAACAAAAGCACAATCTATGTTGAATCACAGTTTGTTCGAGTTTGCACATCTGCTTCTTGTTTCTTTGAATATGTCACTATATATTTCAGCGGTGGTCCATCGGATGGGCTCTGCCCCACCTGAACATTTCCTCTCTGAAGGAGTAAATCGTCTTCTTCATCCTGCCCCGCTCTCCTCATAGACCTGCTCATACGTCTTTCTTTCCTGTGCACTTGCTGTGTAACATACTGTTGGTCTTTCTTTGTTTACAAAGTTCTTTTATCGTCTTTTTTATTGTTTTTTTTGCACATATTTCGTCTCTATATGTAAATATCTGTATGAAATACAGTGAAATAAAATCATTATGATAGGCATCAAGTACCAAAGATGTGTAATGCCCCAAAAAGTGTTTGTTCATGGGAATCTATGACAGCCCAAATAACCACAGGGTAGAAGGTTGTGACATGGCATAGTCTCAAAATGTCAACAAATTCAGGATTTGCCCCTCAATGACTCCAGAGCCACTGCAGTTTCTGGCGATGTCGGTTTTGCATGCTTTCCCATGTCACGATTGGGCCAAGCCAAATTTAGTGCACCGTCACCATCAGCCATATTGCAACGTTCACCATCTAGAATTTTAGCTGAAGTTTAGCCAAATTGTAGCTGGCTTTTCTTCCCAATCATGACCATTTTTGAGTCCCACATCATGTCTTCAGTCTATGTTTGAGATTGAGCACCACTGTATATGAAATGTATTATAAAAATAAACTTGCATTGCCAGTACAAAACTAACCAAATGGATTTTTTTATAATTCATCCGCAATCGTTTGGCAGTGTTTGATGGTGAAGATGCCAAACAGGAGGACAAGCTGCATCTTTTCAATACTGTTGAGTACTGAGTATCGAGTCCTGCTCAATCGGAGAGCTGCGCTCTAGTAAGGCTGCGTATCTGGGCTGCTCGTCATTAAGCACTGTCAAAGACCGCCTCAATTGGAGGACAGTTGGAAGGCATGTTTTGCATCCTTCATTCAGCGTATTTTGAAGGATGCATTAAGTGTATTCTACAAGAACTGGCAGAAAGCCAATCAGCACTGAGCTCGTCCAATCTCATTAAAACAAAACATCGTTTCAGATTTACTAGACCATCTCATTCTGGCATTCAATGCTGAGAAGGAGTCTAGCCTACAGTAGAAGCCTCACAGCCTTCCATTTGAGACACACCCCAGATTTAGGTCTTCGCACTATGATGGGCAAAGAGTTTGTTGACTTCCTGCAAGGAGCTGTCCAGCAAAACCAATATTTTCAGACGCTTCCATAAGCCCTGTGGATCTAAACTTTTTCAAAATAAGCCAATAATAGTTTGCCATCATTACCATTTCGTTTTTTATCCACTCGCTCTCTTCAGCTCAGGGGAAGTCTCATCAACAAAGCGTTTCGTTTGAACTCGTTTAGGGGTTTACGTGATGATGTCAACAGTCACATGTGCAAAGAGCATGCAGCCAACATTCAACAGAAAAGCTCAGAAGATTCACCATATGGGCATATTTGGAGCATGGTGTTCTTGTATACGTGTAAATATGCTTGATTTCACAAATACACAATCACGGGTATATCATAAGGTATAGGACTTACGGCTGTGGGAAACAAATCAGAGTGGTAGTAGTGATTAAAGCTCTGGTCTGCTTTGGTGTCAGCAAGGAGTGATCCATGAGCCATCATCACTGTTTACATGCTCTTATTGGAATGAATCCGCTTTCAACAGTAATGTTTTATATTTGAATATATGTATATAGGTCTTTGCACTTCTGGTTAGATGCTTCTGTATTTCATTGGCTCTACTGTACTCTGCACAATGACAATAAAGTTGAATCTAATTTAATGTAATTACACAAACCTGTTGTGCCTTCATCTCGGCCGGACTCCATCTGAAGCAGAAGGTAAAGTTCTTCTGTGTCTGTGAAGTTCAAACAGTTTCACCCACATCGGTTCAGAGGAGCACAGATCATCAGCCGAAGTCTGTTAGCTAAATGAACTAGTAATACTTTACCATAAGATTCAAGGTTTGCTCAAATTAAAGTATTTAGCATCATGTGACTGCATGTTTATGTTTGTGTTCTTGGACTTTCTGTGTTGGATTTTCCTGTTTCGTTTGTTCCCTATGTTTCCCGCCAGCCATTTCTCACCATAGCTATTCAATTTTGTTCGCCTGCCTTTAAACCCTCATTTTTTTCCCACCATGATTGAGATAGAGGAGGAATTTTCCAGCCACTCAGCCATAAGACTCAAGTCACACCCGCCCAGGACAATGATCCTGAGCCCACGCCCGCCATGAAGCCAGAGCAGATGCCGGAAGACATATTCATCCTGGAGCCCAAGCCTGTTGCCAAGTCTAATCAGGTGCGAGACCCGGGACCAATGTCTATTCCTGTGGGAATTATAGTGAAGATAGAAGTTATGGTGTGGAGTGCCGCCCTCACTCAAAACATTAAATACTCATGAAGTGACTCTGAGCAGCTGTAGAGATGAAGATCGTGTCCTCATAGTGAGGCGGCAGAGGCTGAAAACACTGTGTGTGAGAGAGAGAGAGAGACAGAGAGAATATTTTTTAGAATTTGAAAACACATTTTATTACAATCAAAAATAATACATTATTTCATTACATCATTTGACATTAAGATAAAAACAAAAAACATATACATACACAATAAACCACTCTTTATACTGCTATTCATAAATAACACCATAAAATACTCCTTTACTGCAACCAAATAGCAAAAATGAATGTCCCTTCATGAACAGAACATAATACCTCTCCACCACTCCATTTCATTTCGAACAATGACAAATTATTCATAGCCTTGAAAAAATTTAAATCTGTAATTATTCTTGACTTGATTATATTTGAAAAAACCATCAGTACATCTTGTCCAGAAATGTTTTTGATCTTATTTTTCCTACTCACATAAATTGCCATTTTTGATTGGCCCAAAACAAAATTGAACAACTGACACATAAAAGCCTTTCTCTTTACATATTTAAAACCACAAATACACATTTGCATAGAGAAATCTTCATTAAAAGCCTTAAAAAAAGACTCTACAACAATAAATAATGGTCTCAATCTATCGCAATACATAAAAGGATGAAAAACGGTTTCTCTCTGAGAGCAAAAAGGACAATCAGAGCTAAACTCTGTGTTTATTACAGAAATAAATACAGAGAGAGAGAGGAATGAAATCATTCATTCAAACAGACACGCAAAACATGCAGGATTCATATTTCAAAAGTCTTTTTGCCATTTAATATTCACAGATGCTAGTCTATATCGCAATTTGATTTAAGTGTACGAACCTGCTTTTTATTCAAATTTTTATTTTTTTATTTTATTAATTTTACAAATTCCTTGAAATTGTTTTATGGCTGGATTCCGTGATAGGGCCGTAGTTATAAACCATATCAGATCAAACTGCTCTGACGTGGAAACCAGGAGAAACATTGTGCCGTGAGCCAACAAGTTATAGAAGTCTTTTCAGTTCACAAATCACCAACATTCACCATGGATTTAATATAGTAACGCTAACTGTAACCATGGTATTGTGGTAGAAACCCATTATTTCTGGGTTTGTACAGCCTTTTGAGAGTGAAATTCAAGTGCTTTTCAAGGAGTTTCAAGTGTTTTTCCAGCACTTCAAAGCTCTATATATATTATCTAATTCAATGTTAATTTTAATGTGATGACCAAAACCATTATTAGTTCATCTATCAAAGATTCTCCCCATTTGTAAAACAAATGTTTCAAGATGTAGGAAAAAACAAATGCAAACAAATGTTTTTATTTCAAAAATAAAAGACATGAAATGACCACTATAACCAGCAGATGGCAGCAGAGGAGGCTTTATTGGCTTATTAACCATTTCCATTCCCTAATATTTATTTTTTCCCCACACATTTTGCTTTTAAATTTATATTTAGATATTATGAAATCCCAGCTATAAAATATTAAATCATAAATAAATCATTTTTTGATTCTTTGACACTTTTTGTACTGATCATGAAGTAGGATAAGTCTAGATTCCATCTGGACAGCGGGACATAATTTACCATGTTCACACCACAAGCGCTTAGGGCTGTTTTTGGTAATGATCTTTTGGAGCTATATCTATATATACTATATATATATATATATATATATATGAACTTGCTAAACTTGGCCTTGATGTGTCCTCTGGGATGGAGGCAATGAGAACAGGGAAGGCCTCTGTTCCAACACCTCATCCATGATGACAAACCATGGCAAAGTTGTTTCCCACACTCCCTCACCTGTCCCAGGACACTTACAATCCTAAGGAAGAGCAAATAAACCATGCCTGTCAACAACAACAACACAGTACATTTCAGAAAATGTCTACTAAAATGTGTCTACTAACTATGTTTCTTTTTTAAGTTCTCCCATTTTGTTTTGGCCAGCAAGGGAGTGACCTTCCCCAGCTGTTCCATTTTCTTCAGAACTGGCCTAAAACAAGACAAAACTAGGGGTGCAATCTTAACATTACAAAATATGACACAGCAGGACAACACATAGAAAACACTCCAGACATCATAAACATTTGTAGACATATCTTGCATGACAGCACTACGAAAACAACAAAGTGAAAGACTGTTGTCTTATCTGCTGCTTTATAACATGAAGGATATTTGTTCTAACACACAAGAGAGTCTAGTGGAAATATTGCAGATTGCCACATTGACCTCATTTTAATAAATTGAGCTGTCTGCTCCCTGCTCCCTAAAACGAAATATTTGAACAAGTTTTGACTCAGAACACCTGACAAATGAGGCTGTGCTGTGGTCACGTTTTTCAGAAAGACACCTCGCTTTTAACACTTTCACTAACTATTTAATTACAACACAGTACTTACATTTATAAGTGTTTCCTCGGCCGCCACAGAATCACCCACACAATGAATTCTGGAGTATGGTAGGCCACGAAGTTTGCCCGAGAAACGAAGGCCGCATTTGGAGTCACATTTGAATGAGCTTTCGGGGCAGCTTTCATTGTGACACAATCTTCCTTCAAATGCAGCCTTCGAAGGATGCAACCCCTGAATTGACCCTTCGCAAAGACCCGCCCCCTTTAGTTACTGTTGCTATGTCCAACAAGTCATGCGCTCTCACGCCACACATCATGTTCTCACGCAGTGAAAAATACTTCGCGGAGCAAAGAGGACACTGACAACATATGAAACAGTTTTAATATATCATAATTTTTTTAAAGAAGTTGAATCAATAAATAGCGTCTAGTGTGTGTTTAATGTGGTGACAGATCGCTGTAGCTCCTCGTGAACTGATCATCTCTTCATACTAGTTCATTTATAGCATCAAATAAACATGAATGAACATCAGAAGGAATGTTGTTTCAGACGTGAGTACACACAATTTTTCAAGTTCAAGTTCACCAATGTTAATCTACTAACTCCCCTGACTGCTTTGACGAATAAAACAGCGGATTCGGGGTTATGATTAGTCAGATCACCTGTCAAACAAACTGCTGGCGAAGGGTTCATTGGGACACAGCTTTGGTATGTCTCCCTGTATCTCACACCCATTTCAGGTCTTGTAGTCTCTATAATGCGCTCATGAGATGAATCAGGGGTGATAGAAGAGGGAAACACAAAATGGTGCTCCAGGACAGGATTGAGAGCCACTTACCTGTTACTATTACATGAATATCAACAATAGAAGCTGTGGAGATGATTTGTCTTTTATTTCAGCAGTCAGGATCAGTGTTGAACACAACTCTGACAATTCTTTCTCACATTCAGTTGCATTTTAGACCTTCGACAGAATAAACTCTAGAAAAACACTTAGACACTTAGATAGAAAACACTTACTTTAAATAGAATCATCGCTGTTTCTTTTCCTGCTGTTTGTCTTGGACTTCTACACCAAACCTGCATTTAATATCTATTAGTCACTGTTAGTGAAAACTAAAATGAAAATTGGAAGAAAGCTGAAACTAAACCACATTAACCAACAAAACTAACAAAAATAAAACTGAGTATGAGTTCATTTTAGTCTTTGACACACAGTTCGTAAGTACGGGAAAAAGGAGGCGGGAACCGGCGAACAGTAAACATAACTTTAATAATAAACTCAAAATAAACAAACAACAAAACGGAAGTAGAACACAATACACAAACACAATAAAACACAAAATGAAGTCCAGGCCTGGTCCTCTCTCGTCCTTCACTGTCGTCGCTCCTCTTTCATGCTTCCGGAGCTCCTCCATGAGAGACACGAGACCGGTGCAGCGCACAGGTGACGCGCATCCATCACTTGTGTACACGGCCTCGCCCCGCTCCCTCACGGCCTCGCCCCGCTCCCTCACGGCCTCGCCCCGCTTCCTCACGGCCTCGCCCCGCTCCCTCACGGCCTCGCCCCGCTCCCTCACGGCCTCGCCCCGCTCCCTCACGGCCTCGCCCCGCTTCCTCACGGCCTCGCCTTGCTCCCGCACGGCCTCGCCCTGCTCCCTCACGGCCTCGCGCCGCTCTCTCAGGGTCTCGCGCCGCTCCCTCACGGCTCTGGCCTTTCCTGCTCGTCACATACACAATATAAAATCAGTACAATTTTAAACATTTACAATCCTCCTGCATTAAACTAGATTTTAGCAGTTAAATTCATTCTGTTAACTTCGGCAGCTCTAAAACACAGAAACTAAATATAATAGAAAAAACATCAATAAAACTGAAAGAATAAAGTAAAACTGTCACTGAACAAAAACTGAATTGTTTTAAATTGAAAACAAAACGTCCACTGGTCTTATAATCATTCATTCATTCGATGGATATTTATAAAGTACATTTAATAACAACTCAAGCTTGACCAAAGTTAAGTAGTGTTCTGCAGAATGAGAGCGAGCGGTTACACTGGAGGAACCGGAGGTAATTCTGGGAAAAACAAGATCATTTTATAATTAAATTTTGCAACCGCCCTAAATAATATATCATCCCTCATTTCCATTATCACTAAAATGTGAGTCTGTGCACTTTTTAGCAAGATTTGGACACATTTCTGTGGGATAAAACATAGGAAACACTTACGGTTTACGGACACAGCAGAAGGTGATGGCGAGGATGATGATAAAAAAACCTGCTGCGACTATCGCGATGATGGCCGGATCTGCGCTGTAGATCATCAACAATATGAAGCAAACAGCATTACCATCATGTTTAAGGAAATTTAATGTCTGTGGAGCACAAAATCTGTTATGAGAATATCAGAGCTGCTGTTTCATTAAAGCACTGCTAGAATCGCTCACACAGAACACGTTTGTGCTTTTGAAAACACGAGACACAGGTCAGGAGAGCGAAAAACAGCTTTTTTATTGTTAAAAGGTGATTTTTTTTTTTATCATATTTAGTCAACCTTGTTCTGTTTTTGTGTAATCGAATAAATATCTATTTTACTCTAGTTTTGGTCAATGAAACCATTATTTTGGAATGAAAATGTATGCTTTCAAAGGGTTAGTTCACTTCTAAATGTATTTTCTGTCATTAATTCCTCTCCCTAATGTGGTTCCACACCCGTAAGACCTTCGTTCATCTGAGAGATTTCTGTCCGTCCGTTGACAGCTCTGCTACTACAAACTTTGACGCTTCAAAAATTCATAAAGAGACTGTAAAACTAATCCATATGAATCAAGAGGTTTAGTCCAAATGTTCTAGACTCGATCACTTTTTATGAGGAATAGATTGACTTTAAAGGCGTAAAACAATGTGATCCAAAAATAAAATGTTGTTTTTGCAGACTAAAATGCCCAGTGTAAAACAAGGACTTTAATACACATTGTTGTTTGAAGATAGAAAGACTTACTCCATGATGTTGTTCTGATGGTGTTCGGACAGTGCCAGGAAACACAGTCAGTGAAGATCTTCCAGTCAGAAGAACTGGAGAAATGAGATGTGTTTATGAAGATGTACTGATGACACGTCTGATCCAGCGCTGATAGCAGGCGCTTCTGGTTTAGTGATTCCAGGAAAGTGGTTTAGTTTCATCCTCTGACGTCACTCCCACAGAAGTTGAACTAGTTGAGATGAGGTGTGGTCTGAGTTCATGGCCTGGAGATGCTGGATAAAAGATGATGGATCTTTATTTTCAAGTTTCTTGTTGTCAGTTGTCGAGTCAAAAGATCGTAGTCTCAGTCCCGTTCTCGAAACACTCAGATTCTCCACAGCTTTGCGGCTGTTTTTGCTCTAAATGAGGAGATGTGGGTGTTTTTTGGTTGAAAACAACCTTTTTAGTCCTCAACACATCTATGTGTCTAAATAAGGACGACACATTTTGTGTTACTTTGGACTCACCCACTGTGTTTTTCCACTGAACACAGATAGTTTTAGAACTTTGACGCACAAATGTGTTTTAATCACACGGTTTGTGTCAGATCTTTTCACATGCGAAAACAACAAACTTGATTTAAATGTATTACATCTTCACTGCTACAGTTACATTCAAAACAGTCAACGACCATTAGTGTAAGGATTTAAACAGTCATGAAGTTGTTTTAGTGAAAAGTTCCCTAAGAGTTAACGGTCAAAGGCAAGTATCTTTGATTTACATTTTTCATTTTTACAAGCTTTTACCAGTAATTGGCAGAGAGGACAAACTAAAAACCATGTTCTGTTGCTTCAAACCTTTTCTCTGGGTGTGCTCTTTGATACCAATCTTTCATTTGAAAGCCACATTTCTAGCATATGTAAAACCGCATTCTTCCATCTTAAAAATATATCTAAATTATGACGTATGCTCTCAATGACAAATGCGGAACAGTTAGTTCATGCGTTTATGACCTCGAGACTAGATTACTGTAACGCTCTACTGGGTGGTTGCCCTGCTAGCTTGATAAACAAACTACAGCTGGTCCAAAGCGCAGCTGCTAGAGTCCTTACTAGAACCAGGAAGTATGACCATATTAGCCCGGTTCTGTCAAAACTGCACTGGCTCCCTATTAAATATCGTATAGATTTTAAAATCTTGCTAATTACTTACAAAGCACTAAATGGCTTAGCTCCCCAGTACCTGAGTGAGCTCTTAATGCATTATAGTCCTTCGCGTCTATTACGATCTCAGAATTCTGGCCAGTTGTTAATACCTAGAATATCAAAATCAACCACGGGCGGTAGATCCTTTTCCTATTTGGCACCTAAACTCTGGAACGATCTTCCTAGCATTGTTCGGGAAGCAGACACACTCTGTCAGTTTAAATCTAGACTAAAAACGCATCTATTTAACCTGGCATACACATGACACATTATCAATTTTTGTCTTCATATCCGTTAAAGGATTGTTAGGCTGCATAGATCAGGTCAGCCGGAACCAGGAACACTTCCTATAACACCGGATGTACTCGTTACATCGGAATGAAGAATGGCATCTACACTAATTTTAGTCTCTGCTTATCCCGAGGTTTACCAATTAACGTGATTAGCTGGATCCGGGTCGGATGGGGAACCTATACACGACAGCAGTGCAGCCCTAGAGTGTCAGCAGAGACTGTGTGAACTAGCTCATCCCTTGTGAAGACCTTACCGACTCATCAGCCAGTGGCACATATCCCAACAAACCGTCCCATACCGGCGTGATCAAAAAGATCTTAAACTAGATGGAACTGGATAAAATATTTTGACTTTTGCGATTCCAGATCGGTTTAATGACCTGTAACTCTGCCTGAGTATCGGACAAGTGTTCACTGTTGGCCAGAGGAGAACTGGCCCCCCGACTAAGCCTGGTTTCTCCCAAGGTTTTTTTTCTCCATTTGTTGGAGTTTTGGTTCTTGCCGCTGTTGCCTTTGGCTTGCTTAAGTTGGGGACACTTGCTTGACATTCAGCAGTGTTTTTGATATGCCTGCATTGGCGAACTGAGCTGAGCCGGACGATTACGACACTGTTTTCTCCAGTGCTGATATACATAAACTAACTAGACTAATAACTATTGATCTTTGCAACGGAATGAATCAATAATATATAGAATAAACTGGACAATGACACCATTTTCTTTGGGATCTGCTGTGCAGCCAAAAATTATTTGCCAATTATTAATGTAAAGCTGCTTTGACACAATTTGCATTGTAAAAAGCGCTATATAAATAAAGGTGACTTGACTCTGAGTGCTCATTTTCCATGTAAATACAGCCATCTACGAATGCATAACATCCTTCTACAGCTGCATCATGGAGAGAATAAGAAAGCAGTACAGCGTGAAGAACGGTCAAATCACTGGCAAAACAGTGCAAAATTCTCCCTCATGTGGTTCTACACCCATAAGACCTTCGTTCATCTTCAGAACACAAATGAAGGCATTTTTGCTGAAATCTGAGGGTATCTGATCCACACATGGGCAGCAGCATCATTGCGTCCAGAAAGGAAGTTGAAAACATGGTTAAAACAGTCGACATGATGCAGTGGTTCAACTTTAATGTGATGAAGAGACCAGAATACTTTTTGTGCGCAAAAACAAAACAAAAATAATCACTTTATTCAGTAATTTGAACCGTTGTCATATGTAGTGAACTCAGCGCAGAGCTTCCTTGTTGATGTCTGAATGCAGACTCATTATTGGCCGGCTCCTGCATCGTGCTGATCACATGATCAACTTCAGCCAATACTGAGTTGGTGTCTGGATGTAAATACTGAAAGCCTTCACTGAGTTCACAAGTACTGACAGAAGCGCACATGCCACACAGAAACAAACAAAAGCCATGTGCAACAGAAACGACAAAAGTGCACGGAGTATGAATGTCAAGACTCTGAAACAGAACCAAAACTAGCCTGAAGTGTCAGGATCCAGAGGCCATGTCCTGAACACTCAAACACAAGAGCAGACGCTCAGAGAACAACTAACCCTAACACAAGACAAACACATGAGTGTCACCAAACTAAAATAAGACCAATAAAGCTGACAGGATCCTGACAGTTTTATCACTTCTGTTGTTTATAACTGTTGTGTAGTGGCAGGGAAGAGGAGAGGTGCGCGTCCAAATGGAGCATGAGTTTACGACTGACAACGACTGACTGAAACACTGGGCTGTATATTCACACCGAACCTATTAACAAACACCTGTAGATATAATCGAGTGAGCAATGACACAAAAGGACTTTAAAACTATTACAGGAAACTGAAAATACAATATAAAAGTCCTAACCCTAATGCAATGTGGAAATTTCCAGTGGGAGTGCAGACAGTTTCGCAGATATATGTTTGTAACCCTAATGTCTCATTCATCAAAAAATTTGGGAATATCATCATATGTCAAGAAGGCAGTTTCACTTCACAGCTGAATAACTATTACAAGTCACCACAGCTTCCTCCATCTGTCTCTTTTGTTGCTGCTGGTCCTGCCCATCCTCCCTCTTCCACTGCCAACTCCCTCCAGCATCCCACCTTCTTCTCTGCCGCCTCCCTTCAGCACCTCGGCTCCACCATGACTTCTTGGTCTTCAGCCCTGTCTTGGTGTCTGGACCCTCGGCTCCACTTCGGGCCTCCGAGCACTCCATACGGAACCTGTTGTCCACCCATCAGCTCTACCTTGGCTCCATGCTCCCTCGTCTCCACCGTGGACTGTCCTTCCACTGGCTCCATCAGGCCCCCTTGTTCCTCCGGCTCTACATTGGTCAGGCGTCACCCTGGTCTCACCACAGGCTTCCAGCTGTGTCTGAGCCCTCCACTGGGCACCGTCTTCCCTCTGGCTCCACTGTTGTCCTCAATTGCTCAGGTTCCACCGCAGGCTTCCATGCCCCTGGCTCTTCCTCGGTTCCACGAGCCGTCGGCTCTGCGTTGGCCCTCCAGACTTGTGGTGTCACCCTGTGTTTTCGGCTGAGCCCGGGTCTCCATCCCTCACGGCTCACGTCGCTCACGTCGCTCCCTGGCTCCTCCCTCTATCGGTTTGGCCTTGGGCTTTTCTTTCAAATGACTTGGAGCTGGGTCACTCTTTGGCTCCTCCCTCCATTGGATTCGTATTATGTAATAAATACACACATTTGTATTTTTTATTTTGCTCTTGAGTGGTTTAACCAATAAGTGAAGAGTAACCCATACCTTAATCTTCTGTTGAAGGGTGTTTATTATTCAAATAATTTGGAATGCATAAATATTTATTTACAATATATATAATAATCCTACGGAGCCCCGCACAGGACATGCAGGAAAAAATAGTAGGCTAAATCATGCACACGATTTACTACTTTGTTCCCTTGATTTATAAATATCTCTCTGTGAAGACAGTGAAATATTTCATTTTAAACTGGCCAACAGTCCTTTCAATGAATACAGTTGTGTTTTTAAGAGCTGTGTTATATATTGTTCTTGCAATTTGAAAAAAGACAGATGACAGCTACCTGCTTTTCCTGAATCTTTTTCACTCATTTTCTTTGAATTTGACCTTCTGGTTCCTAGCTGTTATCACCCAAAAGCCAAATATAGCGAAGCTGCCGTCTGTTTTTTTTTTTTTTTTTTTAAATTATTGCAGAAAAAAGACCTCAAACAGCACTGCACTAAATTACAACAACAAATAAACAAAAGCAATTACACCTCAATCAGGGTGAAAAATATCACCATACGTCTAAAGAAACTTGTTATTATCAATGAGTTTAAAAGATTTAGCAACAGGCAAAATCTCAGCAAGAAATACAACAAATCTAGGCAAAATCTTGAGAAATTTGTTTATGTGAATAAACATTTTACCGTACAGCACAAAAAATTGGCAAGATCGGCAGTGCGGAATTGTTCGGACCTTCAAGAATCACGTGACCGCGCTGCGGAGAGCTCAAAGCTCGTCCGCGGCTCTGCGCGCTCCCGACCAGTTGGTGGCTGTAAAGTCAGTCAGCCGAACACCGTCAAACCTCAGAAGAAAAAGGAGAAGCGTGTGTGTGGAGGATCAATGGCGTTTCATCACTTGTTTTTGTGTCTAGTTTGTGTTTTAAACGCGTCATGGGCTCAGATCTACTCCGCGCTCTATAATGAGGAAACATCCCGTCTGTACCTGAAAGAGGGATTTCAGACAGGCTCTGTCGCGGTCGCCAACTTCACTGACGACATCAACAACACCGGGTAAGAAAACCTGAGTGAACGAGTCACCTGAGTGCTGATTAGAGCTGTCTCTAAAATTCAAAACACCTTCAATGACTCATTAATATAAAACATGTTTCTGTTTAAAAACGGATCAACTGACCCTTGTCGATCAGATTTATTTCTGTAGAGTCACGAGACTGATCACTGCAGGTCCTTCATCTAAACTTTCTCAAACTGATAAGGTAGAACATGGCTTCATAACGGCATATAACCGTGATTAAACCCGTCGGTGTGGCCGGGAGTAATGAACACAATGGCCCGGTTTCACAGACAGGGTTTAGCCTAAGCCAGGATTAGGTCTGAGTTCAATTAGGATATTTAAAGGTGCTTTTTTAAATGTGCACTAGAAAAGACATTACCGGTGTGCATCTTGAGACAAAACAATTACACTGACATATTTTAAGATCTGTTAGTACAAGTTTCTTTCAGTTAAAACAGCTCAAACATGCACTTTAGTCTAGGACTAGCTTAAGCCTTGTCTGTGAAACCGAGTTTATATCATTGTTTTATTGGCTTAAATCCCCATTTGTTAATATGCTGTTTTTAGTAATAAAGCACAATTTTTATCATTTAGCACTCCTTATTTTCTGGAAAATAAGTCGTATCTGGTTACGTCACATTGATGCATCAGTCGCATTTTATTATACCCTCAAAAATAATGCTAAAATAAAACAAATTTTCCTAACATTAGGCTATAAACCTGTATTTTAGGCTATTCCCACATTATAGTTAAGAGTATTTAGCTTCATGTTACACACACTTTACCCAGGGTTAACAGTTAATCCAGGGTGTTCATTCGCTGCTGTAACCCTGGGCTAATGTTCTTATTTGCATATTTGTGTTGTCAGTGTCACTGATTGGACGAACGCAGCGCATGGCCTCTTCACGTAAACACTCTAGCACTGCACGTCCTTGTATCATAGAGTTTTATTTGTGCTTTGGCAGGAATGAAAACGAGGGAGTGAGGAGAGATGTACAGAGCGTTAAAAGTTTGACATGAAGTTGCTCCACATGGAAAGCAGGACTTGCTGCCATATTGGAAGTGATGTCAAATGACACATCTCGCTGAGGTCGGGGTTCATCGGGTTCACAGGTCGATGTCCGACTTTGAGCGGCATTCCAGATGTTATTTCCAAGTAGGAGTTGGGAGAAATCTAAGTTAAATCTAGTTTTCTGTAACACAGCATGACTAGATCATGTCTTTTCAAAGTAAGAAAAATCAGTGAACAAAAATGTTGAGTTATGAAACTGACGTGATGTAGAACCTTCATGTCATGGTAAAGACTGTAAGTCTCTCACATCACATGCGTGATTCCTATACCAATACGAACACATTCACTCAGCTATTTTTTTTAAATTAAGGGCAAAATTTTTTAAAATTTACAAATACACAAGAAAAAAGTGTGAAATATGTCAAATGCCTGCAGCTGTGGAGATGATTTGTCTTTTATTTCAGCAGTCGGGATCAGAACTCTGACAATTCTTTCTCACATTCAGTTGCATTTTAGACCTTCGACAGAATAAACTCTAGAAAAACACTTACTTTAAATAGAATCATGGCTGTTTCTTTTCCTGCTGTTTGTTTCATGTAGAAGTCCAAGACATGTAATGTCTATCAGTCACTGTTACTGAAAACTAATATGAAAATGGGAAGAAAGCTGAAACTAAACCACATTAACCAACAAAACTAACAAAAATAAAACTGATCTTAATAATCACTACAATTTTAAACATTTTCAATCCTCCTCCTTTAAACATGCCACTAGATTTTAGAAGTTAAATTAAATCGGTTAACTTTGGCAGCCCTAAAACACTAGATATAATAGAAAAAACATCAACAAAACTGAAAGAATAAAGTAAAACTGTCGCTGAACAGAAACGAACAAAATGAAACAGAAATTCAAGAATTTAAAAAAAGGCTTTAATAACTGACTGAAACTCATCCACTGTACAATCTGCATCCAGTCATCCATCTTGTGTAATCTGCGTCCAATAAGCCACGGTCCTGGAGATCTTTTCTTTTTCTTCACCGGTTATGGATCCTTGAGCATTAAGTGATGTATAAGTTAGGAAAGGGACAGGTCGTGCTGGCATGACGGACGCTGAACTCACCGACGGACCACCTGATTGACTGATTTGCATCTGTGGGAAAAACAACTTCATTTAAATAACATCCCGCATTTCCATTATCACTACAATATGAGTCTGTGCAGTTTTTAACAGGAATTGGACTCATTTCTGTGGGATAAAACCGGCAACGCTTACTTTTTCTTGCAGCAGTAGGTGATGGCGAGGGTGATGACGATCACAACCACCGCTTCTACTAGACAGATGACCACAAGTTGACTGGAATCGCTGTAGCGAGATTATGAAAAATAGCTTTTGTCTTAAGTTTTGTCATTACAGCACTGTTAGTGTCGGTTCACACAGAACCTGTTTTTGCTGTTGAAAGAATCGCAGGTCAGTAGAGCGAAAAAAAAAAAAAGTGTTAATTTTTCAAGGTTTTGAGCGTCGCTTTTTTATTAGTTTTTTATTATTTTTAGTCGATCTGTTTTTGTGTAGTCAAGTTTTAGTCGACTAAATATCTGGCCATTTTACTCTAGTTTTGGTCGTGGATGTGTCCTCATGTCACAATAATGTGCTCTCGACTTTTGTCATTAAAATAACGGCATACATAATCTGTCTTTATATTAAGATAGAAAGACTTACAGCTGCATGAGGTTGTTCTGATGCTGCTCGGACGGTCTCTGTTCTCGCAGCTGTTCCCTGCTACTACAAACTTTGACGCTTCAAAAATTCATAAAGAGACTGTAAAACTAATCCATATGAATCGAGAGGTTTAGTCCAAATGTTCTAGACTCGATCACTTTTTATGAGGAATAGATTGACTTTAAAGGCGTAAAACAATGTGATCCAAAAATTAAATGTTGTTTTTGCAGACTAAAATGCCCAGTGTAAAACAAGGACTTTAATACACATTGTTGTTTGAAGATAGAAAGACTTACACCATGATGTTGTTCTGATGGTGTTCGGACAGTGCCAGGAAACACAGTCAGTGAAGATCTTCCAGTCAGAAGAACTGGAGAAATGAGATGTGTTTATGAAGATGTACTGATGACACGTCTGATCCAGCGCTGATAGCAGGCGCTTCTGGTTTAGTGATTCCAGGAAAGTGGTTTAGTTTCATCCTCTGACGTCACTCCCACAGAAGTTGAACTAGTTGAGATGAGGTGTGGTCTGAGTTCATGGCCTGGAGATGCTGGATAAAAGAGGATGGATCTTTATTTTCAAGTTTCTTGTTGTCAGTTGTCGAGTCAAAAGATCGTAGTCTCAGTCCCGTTCTCGAAACACTCAGATTCTCAGATTCTCCACAGCTTTGCGGCTGTTTTTGCTCTAAATGAGGAGATGTGGGTGTTTTTTGGTTGAAAACAACCTTTTTAGTCCTCAACACATCTATGGGTCTAAATAAGGACGACACATTTTGTGTTACTTTGGACTCACCCACTGTGTTTTTCCACTGAACACAGATAGTTTTAGAACTTTGACGCACAAATGTGTTTTAATCACACGGTTTGTGTCAGATCTTTTCACATGTGAAAACAACAAACTTGATTTAAATGTATTACATCTTCACTGCTACAGTTACATTCAAAACAGTCAACGACCATTAGTGTAAGGATTTAAACAGTCATGAAGTTGTTTTAGTGAAAAGTTCCCTAAGAGTTAACGGTCAAAGGCAAGTATCTTTGATTTACATGAACATTTTTCATTTTTACCAGCTTTTACCAGTGATTGGCAGAGAGGACAAACTAAAAACCATGTTCTGTTGCTTCAAACCTTTTCTTGCATGTAAATACAGTATTGGTCTTTAATATAGTGATTATGGTGTTTTTTTGTCATGTGACGTCGTGATTCTTGTTAACCTGTAGTCTGAATGGCCCGTGTCTCAGCCGCTGTTTCAGATTCGTTGTCTGACAACAGACACTGGGCAGACTTCAAATACAATGAAATGACATCATGAATATGTTAATTAGCATAAAGCCAGTGGGAGTCTCACGATCCTCTGTTAAGACCAAAGTTTACTTCAGTTTTGATGCGAACGCTTGGGCCCATTTCACACGTTTTTACAGTTACCATGTTAAAGGTGCAGTAAGTGATTTCAGAGAATCATAGTTGAACATTATTTAAAAATCAACCCAAACAAACACACCCCTTCTTTTCAATGCTCCGCCCCCAAAGTCCACACGCGCAATGGAGAAGTCAAGTCAAGTCATCTTTATTTATATAGCGCTTTTTACAATGCAAATTGTGGCAAAGCAGCTTTACATTAATAAGAAAATGGTGTCATTGTGCAGCCTATTCTATATATTATTGATTCATTCCGTTGCAAATATCAGTAGTTATTAGTCTAGTTAATTTAGGTATAGCAGCACTGGAGAAAACAGTGACGTAATCGTCCGGCTCAGATCAGTTCGCATACAACGGCGCCAATGCAGGCATATCAAAAACACTGCTGAATATCAAGCAAGTGTCCCCAACTTAAGCAAGCCAAAGGCAACAGCGGCAAGGAACCAAAACTCCAACAAATGGAGAAAAAAACCTTGGGAGAAACCAGGCTTAGTCGGGGGGCCAGTTCTCCTCTGGCCAACAGTGAACACTTGTCCGATACTCAGGCAGAGTTACAGGTCATTAAACCAATTTGGAATCGCAACAGTCAAAATATTTAATCCAGTTCCATCTAGTTTAAGATCTTTTTGATCACGCCGATATGGGACGGTTTGTTGGGATATGTGCCACTGGCTGATGAGTCGGTAAGGTCTTCACAAAGGATGAGCTCGTTCACACGGTCTCCGCCGACACCACAGGGCCACATTGCTGCCGCACACAGGCACAGGTTCCCCGTCCGACCCGGACACGGCCCGGATCCAGCCAATCACGTTAATTGGTAAACCTCGGGATAAGCAGAGAGACAAAAAATTAGCGTAGACGCCATTCTTCATTCCGATGTAACGAGTACATCTGGTGTTATAGGAAGTGTTCCCGGTTCCGGCTGACCTGATCTATGCAGCCTAACAATCCTTTAACGGATATGAGGACAAGAGTTTATAGTGCGTCATGTGTATGCCAGGTTAAATAGATGCGTTTTTAGTCTAGATTTAAACTGACAGAGTGTGTCAGCTTCCCGAACAATGCTAGGAAGATTGTTCCAGAGTTTAGGTGCCAAATAGGAAAAGGATCTACCGCCTGCGGTTGATTTTGATATTCTAGGTATTAACAACTGGCCAGAATTCTGAGATCGTAATAGACGTGAAGGACTATAATGCATTAAGAGCTCACTCAGGTACTGGGGAGCTAAGCCATTTAGTGCTTTGTAAGTAATTAGCAAGATTTTAAAATCTATACGATGTTTAATAGGGAGACAGTGCAGTTTTGACAGAACCGGGCTAATATGGTCATACTTCCTGGTTCTAGTAAGGACTCTAGCAGCTGCGTTTTGGACCAGCTGTAATTTGTTTATCACGCGAGCAGGGCAACCACCCAGTAGAGCATTACAGTAATCTAGTCTCGAGGTCATAAACGCATGAACTAGCTGTTCCACATTTGTCATTGAGAGCATATGTCGCAATTTAGATATATTTTTAAGATGGAAGAATGCGGTGAAGTGCAGAGAAGTGGATGTCTCTGTCATAGCTGAAGCAAGGCGATATACAGCTTCAAAAAATAAAGCAAAGATGAAAAACGAATGACAAGAAAGAACAAAAATGGAGAATATAAAGACAATATATCTCTCCTTCCCCATCACGTGTGGACACACCCCCTGCTGCTGATTGGCTCACTCTCTCTCCTCCCCCGTAATGAGCAGACAGTGTTGTGCTGCTCGCTCCGATCCACTTTCAACAGCGTTTCTGCAGAGTTCAGCTCCAACCCTAAACAAACACACTTGAACCAGCGAATTAAGCTCTTCAGGATTACTAGAGAGCTTCAGGCCGTGAGTTTGATCAAGGATGGAGCTGAACTCTGCAGGACGGTGTCCCTCGAGGACCCCTGCTCTAGAGCATCATTAAATTAGAGGAACTGCATTATTGAGTGAAGGTGTTTCTCAGTGTAGATGACTTGAACAGTGCTCCGTAACCTGATGGTGTGTGTGTGTGTGTGTGTCAGGTGGGCGTATCTGGAGGTCAGCACCAGCGCTGCTTATAATGACTCTCTGCAGGCGTATGCGGCTGGACTCGTGGAGGCTACGGTCACCTCACAGGTACGAACACATCTCTGCTCTGCCACGACTAACCCATAATCCATGGGACAACAGCAAACAGCTCAGAGAGCAGATCAGACGGTGTTAGGCCGCTTCAGCTTGGATCAGTCTAGATACGGCCTGTGGATATGTTTTAAGTGATTTTCGAAAAGGGCATCAATTTTGAGAAACACATAAGCAAAAAAAATGATATTAAACCTGAAATAATGATATTAAAAAATGGTTCTTTTAGGAACTGATCACTGAACGGTTCTTTGGGGAGCCAGAAATGGTTCTTCTATGACATATTTTGGAGGCTTTATTTTTAAGAGTGCTAATAAGGCCCTCAAGTGGAGTCATATTCATGTGTTCTGTGTTTGTCTGAGAACCTTGTTATACTTCCTGTTTTCTGTCCCATGTGCCATTTTGTAGTCCGTTTGTAGTTTTTCCACAGGTGTGTCTGCTTATCTCATCTTGTTAACCCTGTTACATCTGCGTTTAAATCATGTTTGTGTCTCTCTTGCTGATTTTCAGTCATTGGATGTTTATGATCCCAGTGTTTCCTGTTTTTGGTTTTGCTTTTCATTAAAATCCCTCCTGCAGTTAGATCCTCTATTTGCCGTTCCTAGCGTTACAATACGGATGTGAAAGATGTCAGCAAGATGTCATCTCTTTTAAAGTGATTTTATTTCGATATTTAGGCGCTTTGTACGAAATAACTTCTAGATAACATGTAAAGTTGATCAAGCACTGATGATTTGCTTTGCCAACATTTGTTCCATATCATGCCCTTTTATTTTCTTGCTGATCCACACGCAATCAAGAATGTAAGTCGTCCTGATTTGCCCTTTTCTTTTTTGTGTGTGTGTGTGTGTGTGTAAATACTGCACTTCAGATGCCCACATGATGCATCAATTAACCGAAAAAACGATGTGTAGAATGTTGGACTCTTCTGTGCAGAGTGTGTAGTCTGTCATTACCACTTACTGAGAAGACTGCATAAAGCTGTGCTTTTCTAGTGCATAGCTCTACTGTACATGTGACATGACGCGAGATTATGCAAGGGGCACAAAAGACAACATCATGATAGACGGCAGATTCGATGAGTCTAAGTGCACTGCTGCATGCTCTGTGTTTCAACTGGGTTGTTCTGTCGACTGCCGCAGCTCATCTACCAGCACTGGATGAACACGCTGATGGGTTACTGCGGGCCGTTCACTCGAGACCTCAACTACTGCGAGCGGCTCAAACACTACATCAGCACCAACCTGCAGTGGCTCACGCAGCAGATGGACACGCACGCCGACTCTCCGTACTGGCATCAGGTGCGTGAAGAGCATCTTCAGTCCTTTCTCAAACACCCTTTCTTATTCGACCTTAGACTTAGTGCAAACATTACACTCATTTCAGAACGAAAATTCCCTAATAATTCACTCACCTCCATGTCATCCAAGATGTTTGTCTTTCTTCAGTGGAAAAGAAGTGAAGGTTTTTGAGGAAAACATTGCAGGATTTTTCTCCATATAGTGGACTTCACTGGGGTTCAACGGGTTGAAGGTTCAAATGTCAGTTTCAGTACAGCTTCAAAGGATCTACATGATCCCAGACGAGGAATAAGAGTGATCTAGAGAAACCATCGGACATTTTATAAAAAAAAAAAAACATTATATACTTTTTAACCACAAATTCTCGCCTTGCACTGCTGTGATGCTCCACGCATTACGTCATCATGTTGGAAAGGTCACGTGATGGAGGAAGTACTGTGATAGGCTCCATCTCATTTTCTCCTCAAACTTAATAATCGTCCGACATCAAGAGCGTTTGACTTGGTCTTTGTATGTTCGCTTTGTAAACACTGGATCCGTACTTCCTCCTAGGTCACGTGACCTTTCCAGCGTGATGGGTGGAGCATCACAGAGCAGTGCAAGACCAGCATTTATGGTTAAAAAGTATATAATGTTTTTATTTATGGGGGTGAGTAAATTATCAGGACATTTGAACTAATCCTTTTGATTTGGATCACCTTCTGACAGTCATTTTAATGTGCATTATGATTGGTCTTCCTCCTTGCATTAATTTGCATACTGAAGGGTGATTGGTTGCTCTTGCATCAGTGTCACTGTAGCTGCTCAAAGACTGAATGGCAAAGCGTCTGAAGCCCACAGGACTGTTTTCACGCTCTTGCTCTGTTTTTCAGCCTCTAGTTTATTGCATGTTCTGTGCCTGTTCTCTTTCAGGTCCGCTTGTCTTTGCTGCAGCTGCAGGGTTTGGAGGACGGCTACAATGAGAAGGTTCTATTTCCGTATGGGAGTCTTTCCATCAACCCCATGGGCTTCCTGTGAGTATAGCCATTTTTTTTTTCCTTATTCCATCTGCAAAATGTCATGTTGTGTATTATTGCATGTGCATTCTTCCTTTCTGTGTTACCGTTCAGCCTTTTCCAGATGGGAGGAGACCTGGAGGACCTGGAGTCTGTACTCAACAAATCCAGCCGCTCTCGGACCGTCGGCTCGGGCTCGTGCTCCGCTCTCATCAAAGTCCTTCCGGACGGCGAGGATGTGCTGGTGTCACATGACACGTGGAACACCTACCAGTCAATGCTGCGGATACTGAAGAGATACAGCTTGGCTTACCACACATCTCCCTCAGGTATGAACATGAGAACATCCACATAACTTCTGTTTGTGTCCTATATTGTACTATATAATCACTGTTCCTGTAGGAAAGGAGATTATTCCCGGCAGAACTCAGGTGTTTTCCTCTTATCCTGGCAGTATTTTCTCGGGCGACGACTTTTATTTGCTCAGCAGTGGTTTGGTGAGACTCTTCCTGTTCTTTGAACACTTTTAGTCCTGGGTAGAGTGATTATTAATTTCTTTAATGTTTGTTTTTCTTCAGGTTACTTTGGAAACCACGATTGGCAACAGTAACCCTGACCTGTGGAAGTTTGTGCAGCCCAGTGGCGCTGTCATGGAGTGGCTGAGGAACATCGTGGCCAATCGGTTGGCTGAAAGCGGTCAGGAGTGGGCGGACATCTTCAGCGAGCACAACAGTGGAACGTGAGGGACTTTTAATCCATCATGTACATGCGCACCTATTAAATGAACGTGAATAAAAGCAGATGATCAAACTAAATTGAGATGGTTTGCTCGGTCAGGTACAACAATCAGTGGATGGTGGTCGACTACAAGCTCTTTGTCCCGGGACAGAGGCAGTCAAAACAAGGGCTTTTCACAGTTCTGGAGCAGATCCCGTAAGTGTGCTTGTCCTGCATTTGAACACTGTTCTCTTAAAGTGACGGTGCTGAGGTACTTTAACATTTTATAACCATTACGTAATTAAGAAAGAACGTCTGAAAAATTGTCAGCGCCAGACAATCATACACTGGTGGTCAGACGCTTGGAGTAATCAAGGTCATTTAATGTTTTTGGAAGAGTCTCTGTTCACAAAGGCCGTTTATTTAATCAGAAATGCAATAAAACGGTGAAACATTATTCCAATGTCCCAATGTTCCAATCATCTGTTTTCTATGTGAATATATAGTAAAGTGTAATTTATTCCTGTGATCAAAGCTGAATTTATCATCATTACTCCAGTCTTCAGAGTCACATGATCCTTGTGGATTTTTGTGGAGATTATTCAAACGTTTGGAGTTTGTAAGTTTAAAAAATAATTTGAAATTAATACTTTTATTCATCAAGGATGCATTAAATTAATCCAGAGTGAAAATAAAAGATTTTGTTTGAAATAAATGCTGAAACTTTCTATTCATCAAAGAATCCTGAAAACTAAAATGTATGACAGTTTCCACAAAAAATATTAACCGTTTTCAACATTGATAATAATCATACATGTTTCTTGATCATCAAATCATCATATCAGAATGATTTCTGAATTATCATGTGACACTGAATACTGGAGTAATGATGCTGAAATTCAGCTTTGATCACTGGAATAAATTACATTTTACTATATATTCACCTAGTGAAATATTCCAGTGTAAATCATCTGTTTTCTGTTTGACTGTATTTTTGATCAAGTAAACACATCCTCGGTGAGCAGAAGAGACTTTCACAAACATTAAATGATATTAATTATCCCAAACTTTTGACTGCCAGTGTAACTTCATATACTTCTTGAAGAAAAAAGACTGAAGTGAGAACTGCGGTGTCTTCTGTCTGTTTCCTCCAGTGGGATGATCGTCTCGGCAGACCGAACGGAAGAGCTGTTTAAGACTGGATACTGGGCCAGCTACAACATCCCGTGAGTAACGAGACCTGAGTCTCACTGCCGTCTCAGCTGGACGGCCATTCGCTGCCGATCAGACATTTGTGCAAATATGATGTGGTTTTAAAGCAAACGCAGCTTGTTTATGGAGACTGCCGACATCCAGCCAGTAGAGCATTGTAATAATCTCACTAATTTACACCAACACACCAGAGTCGCGCTATGATCATGTGATCAAGTCACGTGTGCGTTTATAGAATTTTAGACATAAATGTAAGATTTAAGATGCGTATAGATTCAAGCAGTTCTCACGGCTCACTTGTGTTCCCACCACAGAATAAAAAATAAAAGGTGTTATTACCAGATAATGTTAAACTTTCAGTTCTGACGGTTCAAGTAAAGATATAAAAGTCTCACAATGAGATGAAAAAGCTGCAATTAATTTTTTTTATTCTGTGGCAGAAACAAGCTTCCAAAGATGAGCGATTAATAACCATCGGTGCTGGAAAATGTTCTAAAGAAGTTAAAGTGGAGAAGAGGTTGTGAAACCTGGAAGTCCCTCTTTCAGCAGCGTTCATGTGTTTATCTAAGTGTGAATCACACTGACCACATGTCACATCCTCATAATGTCCGCAATCTTCTGTCTGTAATCCGAAACCGCTGACAGTGATTTGAAACAATCCGCTGAAACAGCTTTACACTGATAAACAGAAAAATGATCAATGATGAGTTCATTTCGGCTCACTGTAGGGTTTTTGTTTGGTTTAGGGTTACACCATGTCCTAACCAGACGTGATGTAATAGGATTCCAGCGACACGCAGTTCGTCTGTTCGCATCTGATGCGACACCCTTCGATCACAGCCGATCAGAAGAGCGTGTGGGCGGAGTCTCTGCTAGCACACTGTTCGCAACCAAATGGATTAGCACATAATCAAATTACACCATTATTACGAGTGAAACAATCTTTGTCATAGAATACACTTGTTCAGTTTCCTTCATTTGGGAAATCTGAGATAAATAATCCATCGTCTCTTTCAGAACGGCTATAAAGATCATCATCATCAGTACGTGAGGTTATCATTGTCATACTTCATGCCTGTTGTTGTTCCAGAAATGGTTTCTAAAGTAGAACCGTCGCGTGTCGCCATCGCAGCTAGTTTGGACAAAAACTGATTAACGGCATGGCATTAGTTGCTCACACCTGCAGGCTGTTCCCAGTCTCCAGTTCACCGAGAGGCCAGGGCTGGAATTGGAGACCAGCCATCGTGATTAAAACATCTGCAGCGCATCAGTCCAACAAGAAACGGAAGTTGTTTTCTGTGGCAGGTACTTCGAGGAGGTGTTCAATGCGAGCGGAGGTCAGGAGCTGGTTCAGAAATACGGGTCCTGGTTCTCCTTCAGCGAGAATCCGAGAGCACAGATATTCCGCAGAAACCAAACTCAGGTCACGGACATCGAGTCCATGGTGCGTCTGATGAGGTACGTCCCGCTGCCTGCTTGCAGTTCTTGTTGTTTCTTTGATGGATTCCATCTTCATTTGGCCTGTGCGTGTGTGCGTACTGCAGGTATAATAACTATATGGAAGACCCGTTGTCCCGCTGCGACGCCTGTGACCCCGTTCAGAACGGTGAGAACTCCATCTCTGCCCGATCGGACTTGAATCCTGCCAACGGAACATATCCGTTCGGAGCTCTGAAGCAGCGGCCTCATGGTGGAACGGACATGAAGGTCAGTAATAGCAGCATTTCCGTCCAGAGTGGCGAATTTAATTTGTGCGCAGAATTGTAATGTTGGTGTGGCAGGCGACATCTAGGGAGTAAAAAAAGTCATGAATGAAGGGGTGTGGTTGGCTACGTATAAAGATCAGCGGGAGGAACGAGAACCGTAGGTGCGTTTGTTTCTCGCCAGCAGAAATAGATCGGTACGCTTCTCGTGTGTGTGTGTGTCCTGCCTAATTATATTATGTAAAGCCATCAATAAATCTTGGGGATTTATTTAATGAACCTGAGTTTTTGAATGTTTATTTTTTTGAAGGTGGACCTTGTAACATTAACAGATGGAATGGAAACTGTGCTATATGTTTCATGCCAAAAACGATCAGATGAAACACAATAAACACCGTCATGTGATCTTGTTCTTAAGATTTTGGCACTTCCATCCAGCATGTTTTATTCGGCCGATAGCACACGTGCACCTGTGTTTGTGTTTTCTGACGTTCCTGTTATCCTGCAGATGACGAGCTTCGGCCTGTTCCAGCAGTTTGAGCTCTTGGCGGTCAGCGGCCCGACCTGGGATCAGACGCCCGTGTTCCAGTGGAGCAAATCTCCGTACAGTGACCTCCTGCACATGGGCCATCCGGACCGCTGGGACTTCAGCCCCGTCCACGTCAGATGGTCCACATGATCGGCTATCTTTCCTCTGATCAACATGATGACTGCAATCTCAGGAAGAAATCAGCTCCAGTGCTTTGATTACAAGAAACTGATATTTTAACCAAGAGACGTGTTTGTGAAATGCATTCTGAAAGAGATCCTCTGAAATGTTCTGTCTGTGGAATTACAATAAATCAAGACGTGATTGTTCATGTAGTCTGACCTGTTTCCTTGAATTCTCCATGCTATCATATGAACTTGTGATTATTTCACTATTTTTATTAAAAGAAGACACCAGAAGCAGTTACATGAGAAGTGTACATTTATTTATGTCCTCTTAGGCGTAGATGTGGTGTGGGGAGGCGTTTTAAAAAGCGAACCTTCAATCCTGTAAATTTCTCAAACTTGCAGTATATCCAGATTTAATTGAAAGGGCTTTGTTTCATCAGACAAACAGATAACGGATGTTTGAGTTCATGCAGATCTGAATTGCAGCAGTGCATGCCGGTTAGAAATTTTGTCCAATTTGAGACGATGCCAATGACTGACGTATGGCATCAAAACACTGCCAGAGCGATTCGTTTCTCAAGAGCGGCTGCACGAGCTCTGATGATGAGAGCTGTTTTGCGATTGGCTGGATTCAGCACATGATGATCACGTTTCTCAGACCTTCAGCTCAGCTGATGCTCACAAATCTGTGTTTTTGTAACAGTAATAACTCTTTTCATGTAACCATAATGTTATATTGTGTTATGTTTATCAAAATAAAATATAGACCTCACTTTATTAGTATTTAAGTAGTACAGGCTTATGTTGAATTTTATTCTTGTACATATGGCGCTGTATTTACCAGTGTTGGGGAAGTGACTTTTAAAGGTAACGTGCTACAATATTGCGTTCCTTAAAAAAAAAAAAAAGTAACTGTTATAATACATTTGCGTTACTTTTTCTCACTTGGGCTGGACTTGCTTGTTTTTAATAGGGAAAAACTTTTCCTTTTGAAAAGGAAATGCATATTTACACCTGTCCAGTAGAGGGCGCCGCTCAAACATTTCATCTGTGTTGGATTAAAGAATACAGAAGGAAGTTCAACACTCTTATTTGTAAATCTAATCTAAAGTCATTTTCGCTCTTAGTGTGCTTGAATTAGATAATTGAAGGTCAGCAGCAAAGACATTGTTTAATAAAGTGAGATTAAGTACATAAAGTATATTTGTGTAATTTCATATATTTAATTGTTACACGTTTGCATAACATTCTGAGATTACATTCCACAGTTTTTATTCTTTTGAGGAACACTGAATCTTTTCGTGCAAGAGAGATGAGTAAACGCTCACATTTAGTCTAGAACTACAGTAACATCATGTTCACTCCTTTATTTCTCAACATGAGGACAGGAGAGCTGTCAGTCAATACATGTGAAAAGTAACTTGGATATTTTGTTATAAATTGTAGAAAAATTAATGCGTTGCTTTACTAGTTATTTGGGAAAAGTAATTGATTATGTAACTCAAGTTACATGTTCTTTGTTACCCTCAACACTGATATTAACAGTACATAATCGGTGTATTTGACAAATATTTCATCTATTCCTCTTCATCTGTGATAAAGTATGCAAAACGCTGCATGTGCGTCACTGCGGGAAGCAGAAAGTGTCCAACTGCACGTCTCTGACTGCAAGCAGCAAATCTAGCCAAACA